>OX388023.1:4855675-6105675 GCA_947578705.1 Lacanobia wlatinum | reverse complement strand
ACATAAAATCTAAGTTTTGCTAAAGTAATAATTTAATGTGCTTAATACTTCTTCAATAACATATAAAAATTGTAAATATCATAACTAGGTATTTAATATGAGTTTATTACTTACTTGGAGCCATGAAAGTATCAGATGTTGCTGGCAACCTCTCTTCATACATCTCCAATGCAGCTGATGTTGAGGGCTGTTCTTCATGTTGACTTAAAGCTATGAATATAAATGAGAAACGTTTAATCATTTAAAAATAGAATAAATAATACATGACATTAGGAATCACAAATAAAAATTAAATGTTGTATGTTGGTAAGCGCATCACTTAATCGGTCAAAGTTCACCGCTCGGATGTTTCTATTTGGAAAATGTTTTAATAGATAAAATGCATCTTTGATAAATAAGGTGACTACATGCAGATGATACCAGTTAACAATGGGACACAGCCAGTTAACAGTATAATATAAAGCACATGTTTAAAATATTATAAACTAGTGAACGTCACGCGGTTTCACCCGCGCAGTTCCCGTTCCTGTGGGAGTACGGGGATAATATATAGCCTATGTTACTCCCTGATAATGTAGCTATCCAATGCTAAAAGAATTTTCAAAATTGGTTCAGTAGATCCAGAGATCCCCCTACAACATCGAAAACTCACAAACTTTACCTCTTTATAATATTATGTTGGGGTGGTTTGGAATCTACCTCCTCGCGGTCCACCCCGGGCAACGGCACCACAGGCTTGCCTGTGGTACGGCAGAACGATCCCACTAAAAAGCGGTGGTAGGCTCCGCAAGGAGCCGCCTGGCTCGCTACCACCATCCCGCTGAAGTCCGGCGCCAAGCAGCTTGCTGTGTTCCGTCGGTGTGCGGGAGTGCCAGTGCCTTTGGGGGAGAAGGAGATTGTCAGTTGTTCTGCTCAGAACCGGTCTTGGTCGCTGGGCTGGGCTTTCCGGGTAACTCATTTTGGAGGGTAGCGGGATCCGAAGCACGGTGCCAGCCGTTGGCCGACCGCAGTTAGTAGGGGGCCCAAGTAGCACGCCAGCCACGTGTGAAAGGCTGCCCCGCCAACTAGCGAAAAATCCCGATATGCTCCACCGTGCCAGCCGGCGACTGGATGGGAGGACCCGGTGGCCATATCTGGGGGGGTTCGGGCGTCCCCGCAGTCTCCAAATGAGTTCCCCATAGGTTAGTTTAGCTCTAGTGTTCCACTTGGTTTACTGAGCAGCGCCTCGACAGTTCGACTTTTCTCCCCAACTACTCTCCATGATGACAAAAGTTAAAAAGAAAAGCAAGGTAAAACAACGGCTGCACTTCCTCCCGCTAAAAGTGCACCTCACTAATATTAAGGGGTTGCACTCCAATCTCGATCCGGTCCATCACCATCTTGAGACCGAGAAGCCGCACCTGTTTTTCTTAACGGAGACGAAAATAACAACCCCGTCGGACGTGGCGTACCTCAACTACCCGGGCTACTCTCTTGAACACAAGTTCAAGAAGCAGGCTGGGGTCTGTGTGTACGTCCGCGATGACATTTGTTGTCGTCGTCTCCGTTGCTTTGAGAAATCGGGTTTTTCTTCCATATGGCTACTTGTGGACACCGGCGTGGAAAAAATCATCTACATCGGCGTATACCGATCACACAGCGGTGACCAGGAGACAACAGCGCTGTTTAATTCCCTCGTGGAGTCGACCGACGTAGCCCAACAACGGTACCCAACAGCGAAGCTCATTTTTCTGGGGGACTTTAACGCCCACCATAAAGAGTGGTTGTTCCCGTACCAGAAAACTGACCATGCCGGGTTAGAGGCGCGCAAGTTTGCTTTAACGCTAGATCTAACCCAGCTGGTGAATGAGGCAACGCGGGTACCGGATGTTGACGCCCATACACCCAATTGCTTGGACCTTCTGCTGACAACTGATCCGGGCAGTCATTCAGTATCGGTCTCAGCCCCGCTGGGAACGTCTGACCATTGCCTGGTGAAATCCGTATTGACCTGCTCTCCTCCAGATAAGAGTCCTAGAGGCACGAGACGAGTATGGCGATACGAGTCAGCAGATTGGGATGAGATGCGGCACTTTTTTGCATCTTATCCATGGCGGCAAGTGTGCTTCTCCTCGGGTGACCCCTCGTGCTGTGCTGACTTGATTGCGGACGTGAATCGGCAGGGGATGGAGTATTTCATTCCATTCTCCGACATCCCGCTCGGTCACAAATCCCGGCCTTGGTATAATGCAGAATGCGCTCACGCTGAGGCCCGTAAAGAGTCTGCATACCAAGCGTGGATCAAGGCCCGCGACCGAAAGGTTAAGTTTGACCATGTCGGACGTATCGGGGCCAAATTAGCATTGCACCCTCCTGGTAGTAAGCAGTTTTGGTCCCTGTCGAAAGCGGTTGAAACGAATTTCTGTCGACCCACTTTGCCTCCTATGTTGAAACCTGATGGCTCGCTGGCTCACTCTGCAAGTGAGAAAGCAAATTTATTTGCAACTCTCTTTGCAAGCAATTCGCGTCTGGACGCTGGCTCCAAGCAACCACCAACTTTACCTCGTTGTGACTCTTCGATGCCGAAGATCACAGTTCACATTAAAGAGGTCCGAAGAGTATTGTGCAGTCTAGACGTGAATAAGGCCAGCGGGCCTGACGGCATTCCAGCGAGAGTGTTGAGGCAATGTGCACCTGAACTGTCTCCTGTGTTAGCACGCCTGTACCGCCTCTCTCTTGAGAAAAGAACGGTGCCGAAATCATGGAAGCTTGCGAATGTGCAACCGGTGCCCAAAAAGGGAGACCGTGCTGACCCTGCACATTACCGTCCGATCGCCATTACCTCCATCCTATGCAAGGTTATGGAAAGGATTCTTAACAGTAAGCTGCTGACCTACCTTGAAGACAATGATCTCCTCAGTGACCGTCAATATGGCTTTCTCCGGGGACGGTCAACTGGCGATCTTCTTGTGTATGTCACGCACTGCTGGGGCGAGGCCATCGAGAGACACGGCGAAGCACTTGCCGTGTCGCTCGATATCTCGAAGGCCTTTGACAGGGTTTGGCACGCAGGTCTGCTCAGCAAGCTTCCTGCTTATGGTATCCCAGTTGGTTTTTGTAGCTGGATATCAGACTTCCTGAGTGAACGGTCGATCCGAGTAGTCGTTGACGGCTGCTCCTCTGACCTCATGGCTATTGATGCCGGAGTTCCTCAGGGGTCCGTTCTCTCTGCAACTCTTTTCCTGCTGCACATCAATGACCTACTTCAGCTTGGTCTTGTTGGGTACGCAGATGACAGTACGGTTTCAGAGAGATACTTGTCCAGAGCAACAACCAGCGGGGATGAAGTTCGTTCCTTGAGAGAGGCCATGGTAGAGCGGACAAATTCGACCTTAAGCCTTGTCTCCCAGTGGGGTGATGACAATGTGGTCACTTTTAACGCCACCAAAACACAGGCGTGTCTTTTTACCGCAAAAAGGAGTCGTTTTGACCAAACTCCTACTTTTCGGGGTGCATCTGTTCCTGTGACTGATCGGCTCGAGCTCCTAGGCATGGAGTTGACATCCAGTCTCAACTTCGGCGCCACCATCGAGTACAAAGCCCAAACCGCTGCCAAAAAGCTGGGCATCCTAAATAGGGTGAAGCGATACTTCAAGCCTGGACAGCTTTTAACTCTATATAAAGCGCAAGTCCGATCCTGCATGGAGTATTGTAGCCACCTTTGGGATGGCTCAGCTAAGTATCAGCTTGCCGCGCTTGACTCGGTAGAACGCAGAGCTAAGAGGCTCATCGGTGACGAAAAACTGCTGGATACCAAGCTACACAGCTTGGCTCATCGCCGTAAGGTTGCCTGCTTGTCGGTCTTCTACAGATTGTACTTCGGTGAGTGTGCCCAAGAACTCCACGACCTCATTCCACCGGCCCCCTTCTACCATCGGACATCCAGACGCACTGCATCTTACCATCCCTACCTTGTTGCTATTCCACCAATTCGCACTAAGCGTTTCCAAACGTCTTTTATAATGCGCACAGCAAAGGAGTGGAACTCTCTGCCTGCGTCTGTGTTTCCAAACGCATACAACCCTAATCTCTTCAAAGTTAGAGTGAACAGGCTCCTTCTGGGTAAGCTCGCTCCATCGTAGACTTTGTCTCTGTCATCTCTGACCTAGACTAGAGTCAAGAGCAAACCCATCACAAATAAAAAAATAAAAAAAATATATATAATATATAGTATAGATTTAGGAAATATAGAATGATAAGTACTTACAAAATATATTCAATGTTGGTACTGCATTTCTGGTCAAGTGATGACTTGGTAATTGAAATTGTTTTTCAAAGTGTCTGTAGCATAATCGAACATTATTATAGATGTATTCATCGCTTCGTGCTATAGTTGCAGGATTGAGCGAAGACTTCCACTGATTAAACTTCTCTGTGTATGGATAATCCCATTTAGGGAAACGGTGTAATGGACCTGCAAATTAATATTTCTATTAGAGTGAATCCTACACATGTCATAAATTGTAGATAAATTTTATTGTGGTTACCACAATAAATACAAAAATCCCTGTAGAATTAAGGAAAGCAGAATTACAGTTATCAAAAGGTATATATATAAAATTCTTCGACTGAGTGACTGACAGACAACGCAAAGCCGACGCTACTGGTCGTAGATAGCTGAAAGGAGGGTGGCCATATTAGGCCCTCTAGCAGTGATAAGAAGTGATAGCGGCCACAAATGAAATATATAGGGTGTAAAGGACATCGTAACGCAAACTTCGCGAAAAGGCTACACCTAATGCCACTAACCAAATTATGGAAGTCACTAATCTCGCTAATGATTGGTTACAAAAATTGACATTTTCGAGCACGCAATGTATTGTGAACAACGCGATCTAAACGCGCGAGAGCGTTGTACGGAATACGTACCTACACTACTTGCACACACACATACACAAGGCTGCGACGCCGCGCGCGCTGCGGTCTTTAAATGTACTCGTAGGTGCTTACCTACGAATATCGCCGACAACAAATCACACAAAATCATTTTAATCACTCAGAAATACCTACGGTACCTACTGATGGTATGAAAATGTTTATGCAGAATTTAAGAGAAGAAAAGGATCCATAAGCTTAGTCTCTTAAAATCACGATTCCGATTAGGATTGATAAGATAACAAAAAAGAAACTTGTAAGTACCTACCATTGAGATCCCGTAACGTGTAGGTTACCTACACGTTACGGGAACCTACGAATATCGCCTTTCGCCAACAACAATAATGCCTATCACATAAAATTAATCATTTGTATCACTCAGAAAAACTTACCCACTGATGGTAAGAACTTGTTTTGAAGAAGTTAAGAGGAGCCATAAGCTTAGTTTCTTAAAATAACGATTCGAATAAGGATTGATTTAAAAAAATAAGCTGGAAGTACATTAAGATCCGGTAACGTAGATAACTAATGAACTACCTAACTCACTTTGAATGTACCTAAGTTCCTACGAATATCGGCCCTTCGCCAACAACAACTTTATGCAGAAGTTAAGGAGCCATAAGCTTAAGCATGTTCCACACGGATGTACCTAATCCAATGTCCAATCCAAGGTGACCTTGGTGGGAGCTTGGTTTCCATCCGCGAATTTTTTACGAATTTGGATTGTATCTGCCGTCTTCACGGACGGCAACAAGCAAGGTCACCTTGGATGGGTCGCTGGATCCTTGTAGAATATTGTGTGGAACATTACTTTAGTCTCTTTAGTAACTTTAGTCTCTTCAAATCACGAACACGATTCCGATAAGGATTGATAACGAAGCCGGCCATGTTCGAGTCGGATTCTAAAACAAAGGGATCTGTACCATAACCCAAAAAAACACGTTTCTTGTATTCGAGCCTTAAATTACCTAGTTCTACGGATGGATGGACAGAGGAGGCTTAGTAAAGGGGATTCGTTGGTTAATTGTAAGTACATTGAGATCCGATAATGTAAGTATCTACCTACTACTAAATTACCTTAAGCTCGCTCACCCCAATCTGGTTACAGATTGGGTTCGCGTTCGAAGTGGCCGCTGCCAAATTTGGGTCCTGAGCACACTCTTCACGCAGCGTCGTAAACACTCGGACACAAACACCTTGTCCTTGACGTAACCCCAAAGAAAAAAATCTAATGAGGTCAAGTCTGGTGAGCGAACTGGCCATGGCTCCAGGCCGAATCTACCGATTCCACAAGTCCAGATGACATTTTTAAATCAAACACACAAAACACACACAAACACAGAGAAAATTAATAATAAGTTTTGGTATTAAACCAAAACTTATCTTTCCTAACGTACCGAAAACAAAATCTCGCAAAAAAAAACACTCGTTCGCGGTCAACATCAACAAGATACTAACAAAAATCTATCACGAAATGTTCTTTTCGAACTCTCCTTTGATTTCGCCGACATACGTGCATCAGTACAGTGGCGGATTTATCATTGGTTTTTATTTATTTATTGAATGATTTTTTTTATTGAAAAACTCAACTATTTAGTTACTTGGTCAAAAATGATAAGATCTAAGAGAACCCAAGCTGCAAGAAACCGAACGAAGCGAACAAGTTTCGCCACTGAATGGAAGTATGATTTTATTTAATTAAAACAAACAAATTAGCGTCATCACTTGTCATTATTAAGTCTCAACACCATGTACATAATTTAGTGCTGCCGTATTTTACATTCTGTCTTTTGATGTATCTAAGCGTAAATTGGGTATAGCAAGAGCCAATTGAGATAAGCGTAACATTACTTATTTTAACTTAAGCCTTATTATGGTTTGTGTAACGCGTGCCTATTAATAGTAAAAAAAAAAAATATTTTCTCGGTCGGGTTTTCTAAGGCCGCCCCTTGCGCTCTCTTCTATCAAAGCAACAGAATACCTAGATCGGCTCTTGTGTCGGCATCGGCGGCATGTGCAAAAGACGTTGAGGTACGTATTGCCGCTATACGAAAATACGACATAGCGTCACAAAACGAAGTAACCGATTTGCGTCTTTAAGCAATTATTTTAATGTTGGAAATCGCTTACTTCGTTTTGTTGTGATACGTATTATTTTCTAATGACGGCAGTCTTTAGACGGTATGTTTGAACGGCGCTTTTGATGAGCTGTACACACATGCACACTCGTTAGTGTGCAGGCAGGTACTAGGCATGCGTTGACCTTTCGATTGAACTTTGCACAGCTGAGCGTATACCTATTTGTAGTTTTTTTTACATTGCTTTTTTTGGTGAAAATAGAGAATTAATGATTTTTTTATTAAAAATCTTATTGGGTTAGGTCAGAATAACGATTATGAGCAGTCTAAAGTAAAAAAAACTCCTGAAAAAAATGAAAAAATGAGGAAAAAGCCGACGAAAAATTCCAACTTGGGGGTGTCCAGAATCATGTCCTGGACCCATGGAAATCGTTTGTGCGTCGATGTCTTTTACACCCTGTATATTAAAAAAAACTTTTATTTAATAGTTATTTATCGTAATTTTTATACGACTTTTAATCACGGGGTAATGAAAAACATAATAAAAAGAAGTTATAGCGGAAAACATTGTGAAAAAATTATCTGTGGAATTAGGAAATGCAGATGTTAGCCATGACATCTGCATTTCCTAATTCCAGGGTTGCCAGGGGTTAAAATTGAATAATATTTTATGAAAGGAGTCATGATTTCTTATTATTTTGTATATTATTATTAAAAATCCATGATCCATTTTGAATGTCTAAATGTATCTAACGCATTACGTAAATATTTTTGTCAATTACAACGTTTTCGGTTCATAATTGTTGATTTTGACAGTACATAAAAATGCTAGAAGCCAAGTTATAAAAACTCAAGAAACGTCAAATGAGCTGAAAAAATCAATCAATGTCATGTCAAATGTCATTCACTTCGCGAACTCGTACAGACTCATGTGTTTGTACTCTTACGCCGCTGTCAATAATCCATTTTTTTTGTGAATTACTTGTTTTGACCTGGCTATTCTTTTGGACTCTGGAAATGCTCAAACGATTGACCCGGCTGTGTTATAATTGGTTATTGTTGTTTAAAATGGAAGGCTTACGGTGTTTGAATTGTGGTGCAATGATAACCACCAATCGAAGGCACCCTCCGGCTAATGCCGAAGCAATTCGACAAACTATATCACAATGGATTGCTCCTCGCACTGTGAGTATTAATTTATATATTTTTAACTTTGACTCGTGCCTTTGTTACAAAATATATGCTTACCAATTTGAGAGCTTTGATACTGACTACAGATCGATTAATTTTCAGATGACTGCTAGCGATCATGTTTGTGACAGCTGCTGGACCTTGGCCAGCAACCTCTGTACTCAACATCGACACCTATGCGTCAGTTGTGGCCGCTCCTTACTAAGAATTCGTTTCCATGTGTTGAACATGGATAACGAGCGTGGATCCGACATTTACAGACTTGTAAATGAAAACGTACAGAGAAGACTTGGACGTCAGGTTAGTTAAACCATTTATTTACATTAGAACTCCCCAATGAATTTAGCTAAAGCTATGTAGACAGGCGGCTCCCAGCACCGAGGTGAAAGCCAAGGATTGTAACACGAAGATGATGATGTAGATATGTAGACATATTATCATTTATTTATTTTCACATTTTTGTGCTTACACTATCAAAAACCTTGAGTGATTACAAGCAATAAATCCAAGTCCGTTTCATCATCGGACCACAAGAAGTACGGCGTTGCGTCACCGGTACATGGTGGACATCCCACCTATACGTACAAAGCGTTTTGGGAGTACATTCATGATGCGTACAGCTAAGGAATGGAATTCCCTGCCGGATTCTGTGTTTCCTGATAGCTATAACCTAGGGTCTTTAAGTCAAGAGTGAATAGATTGTTTCTAGGCAAGCATGTTCCATCGTGGGGTGAAATTGTGGTCAAACGTGAGCCTATCAAAAAGAAGATACAAACCCTTCAAAATGTTTGTTTACCGTATTTAGACACAATAGGTGTGTGCTGGCGGCTTGGGGCTTCAGTGAATATAATATATTTTATTTAACTGGTTAACTATCATAATTACCTGTAGATTATAAAGTCATTGTGTCTTGCACCACCAAGGTATGGCTGGACTAAATTGGTTTAATAAACATATTCTTATATAATAATTTTTGTTTCAGGCTAGGTCGGGCCATGACAGTATTTGTCATCCATGTTGGCAGAGAGCTGATCGTTTGCGGAATAGACAATTGTCTGTTGCTTCCACAAGCACCTCTCAGTCTATGTCAATTAATATTGACGATACTGGGGTGGAATCTACACCAGCAGATGATGAAACACAAGCAGTACATGAAACTCCAGCAGTGAGTGAAGTATCTGCAGTGGATGAAACACCAGCTGTGAGTGTAATACCGGCGGTGAATGAAACACCAGCTGTGAGTGTAATACCGGCAGTGGATGAAACACCAGCTGTGAGTGTAATACCGGCGGTGGATGAAACATCAGCTGTGAGTGTAATACCGGCGGTGGATGAAACTGCAGCAGTGGATGAAAGCCAAAGTATAGGACGATTGCAGCTTCCGTTCTATCTGTGTGCACCTGATACCCAGCGACATTTTGTTTTCCAAGGTTGTATAAATCCGCAGAGAAGGGTAATTCCCACCTCTATTAGAAAACGTGTTTTGTGTGATTACAATTACTATATACCTGCTAATTGTCGTGTATGTAATGAACATATGTCTGCAGCAGTTTGGCATAATTTATCAGAAGCAGAAAATGCATTAAATTCTTTTAAGCCAGAACATCTTAAAAAATAATAAATAAATATTATTTAAAAAATCATAACATGGTTTCAGTCTAGTCATATGTCTACAAGCGTTTTAGATTTTCAGAACATTGATAGGTTGAATGATGACCACCTTCATTATTGGATCGGATTGTCAAGAGATCAATTTAATGTTATTCTTGCTGAGGTACCCCGTATCAATGATATGATTAGAGGGCAAACAGGACTTCTAGCTTATTTAATTAAAATGAGGACAGGGGACTCAGATGACCGCTTGTCACAACTATTTAATATTCCAAGAAGAACACTTGAGGGTATGATGAGTAAGGTTAGGGAATTACTGAAACAGGATTTTGTTCCTCGACATTTAGGACTAAGTCACATATCCCGTCAAGAGGTTGCTAATCGCAATTTAATTATACCAAATGGACTATTTGGTTCTGCTGATTATAGTACGGCAATTGCTATTTTTGATGGTACATATGTGTATATCCAAAAAAGTAGCAATTATAAGTACCAAAAACAAACTTATTCACTACACAAATACAGAAACCTTATAAAACCATTCCTCCTTGTATGTACGGATGGTTATATCATTGATGTACTTGGGCCATATCCTGCAACTACATCAGATGCAGATATTATGCGCAATGAGTTTGCAGATGGTCGGTCATTAAAAAATTATTTTGCAAGCGGGGACACCTTTATATTAGATAGAGGGTTTCGGGATGCTGTACCTTTATTAGAACAATGTAATTTCCGCGTATCCATGCCAGAATCTCTTGAAAGTGGTCAACATCAACTAACTACATTACAAGCTAATAAGTCTCGGGCAACTACAATATGTAGATGGGTCGTTGAAATTGTGAATGGTCGATTTAAAAGAGATTACTTATAAGCTTTTCCGCCAAGAATTTTTTAATGTTGCTTCTAAACATGTAATTACTGACTTTACTATAGCTGCAGCTATAATTCATAGTTTTCATCCACTTTTAACAGACAGAGCAAATGCTCAAACAATATTAAATATAATTCAAAATAAGATGTACACTGATAATTCTCTGGCTACTTATGTAAATAGTCATGATTTAAATAGGAGGCGAGCCCAATTCGAAAGAATGAATGTTAATAGTCATTCACCTGGATTAAATGGAAGAAGTACAGGAATCAATCTGAATATCTAAAATTCTCTAGCTATCGTAAACTTTTCCATGACGAGTCCATTAAATGCTATAGGAATTACATTGAAGCGGTAGAAGACAGTATTCCTAAAAATGTAAAGCATTTCTGGGCTTACATCTCGTCTAAAAAGGGAAAGGCTAACTATCCAGCCAGCATGTATTACAAAAATGTTTCCTCTGATGACCCCACAGACATTTGTAACTTGTTTTCATCCTTCTTTTCATCTGTTTACGTACCTTCTACTTTTGACCCCGACAAATGGCAGTCTTCTGACAACTCTGCAGACAACTCGTCTTGCATAACCGAAATCTACCTATCCATAGAAGTAATACGACTAAAGTTGAAATCTTTGGATCCTTCTAAAGGAACAGGACCTGATGGCGTGCCACCCAACTTCTGCATAAAAACATGCGACGGCTTGTCCTCTGCTTTGCACATTGTTTTTAACAAATGTCTGCGCGAGGGTGTCTTTCCCGCAACTTGGAAACGTGCCTTTATCACTCCCGTTCATAAAGCTGGTGACAAGAGCAACGTAGAGAATTACCGTCCAATTTCAATCCTCTCCACCTTGTCGAAGGTTTTTGAGAGTCTTGTCCACGGTGCCTTGTATTCACATATCCATCCACTTATTATACCTGAACAGCACGGTTTTGTAAAACGTCGTTCAACCACGACGAACTTATTAACATTTAACAATTTTCTTTTCGAAAATATGGATCAACGAGTTCAAGTGGACGCTGTGTACACGGACTTTCAGAAGGCCTTTGACAGGGTGGATCATTCACTGCTTTTAGAAAAAATAGCCTTCAATGGTATTCGTGGCAATTTACTGAGATGGTTCGCTTCATATATTTTTAATCGAACGCAAAGAACCGTAGTTAATGGTTTTGAGTCTGAACCTGTTGTGGTAAAGTCTGGCGTTCCACAGGGATCCATTTTAGGCCCTCTTCTTTTTGTTATGTTTATTAATGATATCAAAAATTGTTTCATAAATTCTAATTTCTTGATGTATGCGGATGACATTAAGGTCTATAAATCTTGCAAGAGTATACATGACTGTAAACTCTTGCAAGACGACTTAGATAGGCTTTCTGAGTACTGCATTAAAAATAAACTTTGTCTCAGTCTGCCCAAATGTCATACCATTTCATTTACCAAAAATAAAAACATTTTATATTTCAGTTATACTATTAATAACGCACACTTGGACAAAGTAGCATCTGTCCGGGATCTAGGTATCGCTCTGGATTCGCGCTTGCATTTCGACATACACGTGGATAACATAGTGAACAAAGCATTTCGGATGTATGGTTTTGTCATGAGATCATCAGGTGACTTTGTGCGGCCCTCTACGTTCTTATTGTTATACAAAACATTGATACGGTCCCCAGTTAGAGTACGCCATCCAGATCTGGAGCCCGTTCTACAACAAATACTGCTCTAGATTAGAAATGGTGCAAAAGAAGTTCTTACGGTCAATGAACTATAAATGCTGTCATTCAAAGGTTCCTTATGTACAGCTACTAAAGCGATACGGCCTTCTTAGTTTGGAGTCTAGGCGACTACTTCTGGGTGTAATGACATTATATGGCTTATGTTACAATGAGTTCGATTGTATCGAACTTACTAATCAATTATGTTATACAGTGCCCCGAACTGTTATCCAGCGGGGGGTGCGCGTGCTTCGACTGTTCCACACAGATATGTGTAAGATTCGTCGCCTTGTTGAGACATTCAACACCCACTTCATGGAGCTTGACATATTTAGTCTGTCTAAACAGCTGTTCAAAAAAAGCTATAGCTATTTTGTCGAGGGAACATGAAACTGGAAGTTAAAGTTATGTTATGTGATACTGAACTAAATGAAATTAAATAATAGGGAATCGAATTGAATTAGATTTATTAAATAATTAATTAAGACAAAATTTAATCAAACTGAATAGAATACTATGATTGAATAAGATAGAATTGAATGATTTTAAATTGTACCTGAATTAATAATTCAGAATTGAGTTATATTAAATGTAATTAAATTGAACTTATTTATATTGTATTAAGCTATCACAGAGATATGTAATCTGTGACAGACAAAATTTGATAAACAGCTGACTGTAAACATGCGCTTTACTCGTAAAACACCGCCTATAGAATTTTTCGACTGTTACTTTCCTCATGATCTCGTAGAATTGCTGGTAGACCAAACGAACATTTATGCAGCACAGAGGCAAACGCTTCACTGGAGTCCAACATTTGTAGCTGAAATGCGTGCATGTCTTGGTGTTTTAATACTAATGGAGAAAAAAGAGATTAAAAAAACTAACTGAAAACATTCACTTGAATGATAATACCAAAGAACCCGGAAGAGATACGCCAGCTCATGATAGGCTTTATAAAATACGTCCTATGATAACAAAACTAAATGAAGTATTCCAGACTCAGTGTTCTCAATCAAGTACCCAATCGGTGGATGAATGCATGGTAAAATTCAAGGGGAGAAGTACCCTGAAACAATACATGCCTAAAAAGCCCATAAAAAGGGGTTATAAGGTATGAACTCGGTGTGATGCTAAGACCGGATACATTTATGTCTTCGATATCTATATTGGGAAAGCAGACGAAAATGCATCAAGTGAGGAAGGCTTAGGATATAATGTGATAATGAAACTATGTGAAGGTGTGCCTCGCAATACTCTTGTAGCTTTTCTTCACTGGCATTCCACTGATGAATGATTTGCTTTGATTTTGAACCGAAAAGGCTTACCAGAAAAATTGTTGCCTAAAAATAAAACCAAGAAAGAAAAACTTGGAAAGCACGAGTTCATGTATAAAAGCAAAGCTCCAGTTTCTGCAATACAGTGGATGGATACTCAACTAGTGAATATTTTGACAACGGCCCACAACCCAAAATCTGTGTCTACGGTCAAGCGAACACAGAAAGATGGTTCCAAAAAAGATATTACTATACCCACTGCTATCGCAGAATATACTGTGAATATGGGGGGAGTGGATCATTTTGATCACTTCCGTGCCTCATATCCAATCGGCCGAAAATCGAGACGCAACTGGTTGCGCCTATTTTATTTCATGTTTGATGCAGCTATTATCAACTCGTACATATCGTATATACAAATTCACAAGCAAAAAGTTCATACACATAGGATTACGGGCTTCGTTTGGCTCGCAGCCTAATTGATGGATTCACAGGCAAAAAACGTACCACAAATATTATTTTCAGGGACAAGCAAGGTGGGAATTTCGGAGTACCCGCTGAAATCAGACGCTCTTCTGTGCCCCACTACCCAGAATGCCAAGGGAAATTTACTAGATGCCGATTTTGCAGCACGAAAAACACTCAAAAACGATCAAGGATCATTTGCGATGTCTGCAAAGTGGCCTTATGTGCACCATGCTTTAAAAGCTTCCATATTGCTCCAGAAGAAGGAGAAGCTATGGACTGTAGCAGCACTACTTCTAGTACCTTAACGGACTAAGGTCAAAAAGTTACCACCTGCACCCAAACGTAAACGGGCAATGGTAAAATGATTACCACCGAAATTTCGCGTACTTGTGATTATATTTTTTTAGATTTTCATGGACAATGTTAAAAAGGGTCCTTATAAGCATATAAATAATAATACAAAACCTGTTTTTTAATTATTTTTTACCTCTGCCCTATTAAGGGTTAATGGAAAAATCTGATAGCTTAGATCCTCCTGATTTTGCATGTGCAGTTGATTCCTTGATTTCAACAATGAATCATGACTAATGATTCGATTTTGCATGCAGATTCGAAGAAATATGTAGCAGGTAATATAATAAAAAAATCGAAACCTAAAATATTTAAAAACTACCAGGTGCATGACTGATTTGCTTCAACCAGAAATTGATCCTGATTCATTTAATTATATGATTGATTATACAAAAAGATCATTGTTCGATGCATGTGATTCTTTTATTAAATTACTTAATTAAATATATTTTATGATTGTGACTTGCTTGAGGGAATCTCCTGAAATAGGAAACTTAAGAGAAAAAAATGTATTTTTTATAAATTGCAGATGTGATTTTTCAATTATTCATTGTGAAAAAAATGAATAATGAATGATTGAATGAACGAATGACGAACGAATGATTTTAACTGATTAAATAATTAATTAGTCAATCAACTTAATTGTAAATAGTTGGTGTACGGGTGTCAATAGAATTTTAATAGGTAAAATTGCTGATTTTGATCATAATGATAAAGTTAAATTACAAGCTTTTAACTACTATAAGACTCATAAAAATAGAAAATAAATTATAAAATAATGTGATTGATTGTAAAATCCATATTGTTGATTGAATAAGGTGATTTTGATTGACTGGCCATTTTCAACTGACATCAAAAAAAGAGGAGGTTCTCAATTCGACTGTTGTTTTTGGATTTCTCTAAAAATACTTTATGTTATTTCTTATGGTGATTATAATATGACAATAATGTATTGCTAATGTTAGTCATTGAAGTTAAACCTTAGTACCGTTTTATTAGCGATTTATTTTTTCACTAATACAGTTTACAAATTATTTTCCCATCAAATTATCATAATATTTAACACTTTCTCTTACGTTTCGGCTACTTTTCAATAGCCATTTTCACGGAGATTGTAAGAGCTAGATAATTTGTTTAACAGTGCTAAAGTAGGGGAGTCCGGGAGAGTTTAGCAGGGGGGAGACAATAGCCACTGATCATAGAATCCCTGTATAACTAGATATTGCGACGTTGCCACACTTCTCACAGCTCATAGGCGCCTCCCACCTAGCTCACGCGGCGATGTTGCGATCAGCAGTTTCGTTTTGACGTTACAAGTGAAAACACGTTTTTATGCCTGGTAAGTTAATTTTTTCAATTTTCGATATTTGATTACTGTTGTTTACTGTTCATAGATTCCAGCATGTCATGCATACATATCCTTAGTGTAATTTATCCTTGTTACCTTTACGATAGACAGTTTTTGCTTAAAGATTATAGTTTTTTTTGTAAATTAAATAACGGACAGCTTGGCGTGGGGTGGGAGACGTTACCATGGCGACGGGAGGAGACTTTACCCAGGGTAATCTCTCCGTCTGTTTCTCTTGCAATAATATTTTCTGTTTTATTTTAGATAAGTATCCACAATGCCCTTCAAATATAAAAAAAGAAACAACAAGAAACAGAAGCAATTTAGACCTGTCAGTAATAAGAAATGCTGTAAGTGACATTGATAACGGCAAGTCTATTAGAGCTACTGCTTTGGAGTATGGAATAGATCGAAATACTTTACGTAATTATTTAAGAGACAGGACTAAATTGTCAAAAATAAGTGAACAGGGAAGTCAGTTCAAAACAGCTATGATATTTACGATCGAGGAAGAAAAAGTACTTGTTGAATATGTTCTAACTTGCAGCAAAATGAATTATGGCTTAACCAGACAGGCGGCTATGAAACTTGCGTATGAATATGCAACCATTAATTCCAAAAAGGTTCCTGATTCATGGACTTCTAACAACTGCGCAGGGAAAGATTGGTTCAGAGGATTTATGAAAAGAAACCTTGAACTAAGTTTGAGAACCCCAGAAGCAACCAGTTTATCCAGATCCACCAGCTTCAACAGAAAAAACGTTACTGATTTCTTCGAAAACCTCAAGGCAGTTAGAGATAAATATCAATTTGAAGCTCATAACATCTACAATTGTGATGAAACAGGATGTACGACGGTGCAAGAGTGTCCTAAAGTTTTAGCGAGCAAGCATGTGCGTCAAGTAGGTCAAGTTACTTCAGCTGAACGTGGCAGTCTTGTAACCGTCTGTTTCGCCGTGAATGCTCTGGGAAATGTTATTCCACCATTTTTCATTTTCCCTAGGGTTAAATATAACGAAACCTTTGTAGATAGTGGACCACCAGGGTCACAAGGTGATTCCTACCCGAGTGGATGGATGACGACGAAGAGTTTTCTAAAATTCATGCAGCATTTTGTGAAGTATTCGAACGCATCGCTTCAAAACAGAGTCCTGCTTATCCTCGACAACCACGAAAGCCATGTCAATATTGAAATCGTGAAATACGCAAAATTAAATGGAGTAACTTTGCTGACTTTACCGCCCCATTGCAGCAATAAGTTGCAGCCATTAGACGTTGCCATTTATTCATCCTTCAAGGCTAGATATAACTCAGCCATGAATAATTGGATGAAAAGTAACCCAGGCAGAACTGTTACGATTTACAATATACCCGGATTTGTGAACACAATTATGTCACAAGCTTTTAGTCAATCAAATATTTTGAGTGATTTTCGAAAAACTGAAATACATCCGTATAAGCCGGACATCTTTACAGAAGAAGACTTTTTATGTTCCGCAGTAACAGACAGAGAAATGATTGGTGAACTTCCAGAGCAAGATGTTTTTTCGATTGCTTCACCCTCAGTAACTGCAGCACTGCCTTCAGATGTGACCACGATCGTTTTACCTACATCGCCTACTTTACAAAGTCAGTCAGAGCCTTCAACTTCAGCGTCAATATTTATAAATGAAACTGCGAAGTCTAGAGCGAGTTCGCCATCAATTTTGACTCAGGAATCTGAGCCAGCAATTGCATTAATAAGAGAATCAGCAGAGTTGCCTTCTACGTCTCAAGATACGGTAGATTCTGTTTCACAACTAAAACCAAAAATAGTTTTACCACAAACGATTCGTCCATTTCCAAAAGCTTCTCCAAGAAAAACTTTCCGCCGTGGTAGACAGCCCGGAAAAACTAAAATTTTAACAAAAACGCCAGAAAAGCAAGACCAAGATGAGAATAGAGCTGAAAACGCACCAAAAAATAAAAAAATCAAGACAACTAAACAGAAACGAAAAGGTAATGCAAAGAAAAAGAGAGTAAAAAGACAAGTTTTACAGTCAAGTGATAGTGAGACAGACCCTGAAGACAAACCCAAATATGATGATAGCTCTGATAGTCCATGGGATGAAGTACCAGAGCTTATTGATAATTGGTATTGTTTGTGGAGAAAATAAAGTTATGGATATGAGACTGCGCTTTTTGTGGTAAATATGTCCATGAGATGTGTTTTGGACTGTCCAAAGATGATAAGGAACAGTTTATTTGTCCTGATTGCTCTAATTAAAAGAGATGATAAGGAACAGTTTATTTGTCCTGATTGCTCTAATTAAAAAAGGAAGACTGATTATTATGATTATTTTTTATAAGGTTTTGTTTTGAATTTTACTTTTGTTCTTAATTTTGAAAGTATTTATATTTTACTGACCACATACATGGTGTCCTACTTTAAACTGATTTGCAATATCTACTTTTAAGGTTTAACTATTTGTAAGTTTGTTATCTAGTTATGACGTAGATAGAATAGGCTCAGACTATTAAATTTGCTATGAAGATACCTAAGTTACCTTTGATTTTTCTCCATTTTGATAAGATATTGTTAAATTTCTAAGATATTTTGCTGTAGAAAGACTGAAATTATTATGCAGTAACAGTTGGTTGTGAAAGTTCTTATTAATAAGGTTATAAGTTATGTTAGAAAGAGTTTCTAATGGTAAAAGTTTATAAACACTCACTGTTTTAAACGCAACTACTTATCTTAAGAAATATAATATGTGATAGGTACTTAATTCCTCACTACCTGTATGTCAAAGATACTCAAATTATATAGTTCGTGTTATCATTTACTACATATTATTATGTGCCATGTTTTTTTTATTAAATTTCTTTATTTAATTATAATTTATTATTTTTATTTTGCCTAGTTTTAAACCCGGGTAAAGTCTCCCTTCTTGGGGGTCAAGTCTCCCACCTAGGCGGGAGATATTAGCCAAATCTCACTTCAGTAGAAATCGTTAATTACTCATAAAGTATTAATGATTTATAAAACTTCCTTAAGAAAAAATAAAGCTTAATAATGCAGCTTAGGGTACAATTTGTAGAAAATAGTTTTTTGTAAATATAAAGCGATTTATGAGCATTTTAGTCGAAGGCGGGTAAACTCTCCCGGACTCCCCCTAATTTGTTTGTGTAATAGTAAAAATATATCACAATAAAAAGCATAAAAATGGTTTAATTTCAATACATTATAGACGTTAAATAATAATCTGTATAAATTGTCTAGAGCTGTAATAAATAAAATAATCTAAGTGCAGCGGGGCAATCTCGACAGCGGGAAATTTCAACTAATCTTAATAACTTCTACATTTTACTTTATTTGAATAAGTGCCATCTATGACCGGATAGCTCAAAAGCAACTTCATTGTTTCTAAATAGATGGCACTGCTAGACCCAATACTGTTTGATCGGCACGGCCATTTTGTTTTCTTCTCTTTTTCTTGTTTGCACGTGCAAATTAGTGTCTCACATTTTTGCGAAAAAAAGTGGTAATCAATGTCTTTTTCGAAGATTTTCAAAGGTAAGACATTTAATTATAGCCTATTTCATGTTTGTAGCTATTTTTTTCTGTTGTAACTTGCGTTTTAACAGCATTTTGGTGTGAGTTTGAATAACCCCACCTGGATTGTAATGGCGGCTAATTTCAACTTTTTTGCAGTTGGAATTGCCCCACCAGATTTTATATGGAAATGAACAAACACTAGTGATGTGCATGTTTCGATATGTTTTGTCGATGTAAATACTTTACAAATATTTAACTTGTAACTATATTATTGTAATCTTTCTATGCGCAGGATCGCAACACGATTCAAATCGATGCATTTCGAGGGATTTTTCAATTGCATACTACTTTTAATTTATTGCAGATGGTTCGCCACTATAAAAAAACAACGGACAAGTCATACACAATGGCAGAATTGCAGCAAGCAGTGCAAGATGTCAAAAATAAAGTAATGACGAGTTACCAAGCTGCAGAAATATATGGCATTCCTAGATCAACCATTGTAACTAGAGTTTACAATAATCATATGAACGACAACGTCGGAAGACCTATAGCTCTCGGGGAAGATGTGGAAAGAAGAATTGCCCATAGCTTACATGTTATGGAAAAACATGGTTTCCCGTTAACTAGAAAAGAAGTAGCTGTTTTGGTATCTCAATATGTCCGCCAAAATGGAATCGACAATCCCTTCAAAAATGATTTGCCAGGAAAAGACTGGCTCCAGGCATTTCAAAAAAGGAACAGTCTCTCAATCAAAAAGCCTCAATCCGTTGAGATAGCCAGAAGAAAGGCTTGCGATCCATTTATTGTTTATAGTTATTTCGATTTATTAGAAAAGGTATTGAAAGAACTGGACCTGACAGATAAACCGGAGCATATTTATAACTTAGATGAGACAAGCATATGTAATGATCCTGTTAAAGGCAAAGTAATCGGTAAAAAAGGTTTTCGCTGTACTAGAACGACTAGTGGTCCCGGAAGAAATAATACAACGGTTTTGTTGGCGACGAATGCTTCTGGCAACAAAGTTCCGCCGTTAATCGTCTTTCAAGGAAAACACCTCTGGTCCGAGTGGATGTTTAAAAACGAAAACATACAAACAGCTTACGCCGTAAGCGAGAAAGGCTGGATGCAGACCAGCATATTTGAAAAATATCTGAAATCTGTATTTGTTCCTTCGCTGGGAAGTGTTAGGCCAGTGCTACTAATATACGACGGGCATGCTTCTCATGTCGATCTAAATGTCATACAATATGCGGCCTCTGAAGGTATCACAATTTTAAAGCTTCCACCACACTCGTCCGATGTTCTCCAACCCTTGGACTGCAGCACAATGAAACCTCTTAAAGACCGATGGGAGGATGAAATAATAAAATGGCAGAGACTTCACGTAGGTTCGAAATTGCCGAAGTCAGAATTTGCCAGGATTTTGACAAAAATATGAGACGAACTAGATTGTATTATTTTAAGAAACGGATTCCGCAAAACAGGTATTTATCCTCTTAACCGAAATGCCATCCGAGAGGAGATTTTCGACCCATTGACGTTGCAAAAATGGAAGACTTCTCAAGCCGAAACCCTTGCAGTGAATCACAAACAACCACAAGGTGAAGCTTACAACGCAACTGAACCACGTACGTACAACGCTGTTCCCAGTTTACTATCAATTGTTTTGACAAAAATCAACGAATATCATAGCAGCGGTAAGTTCCCGGAAAAAATCTGCGACAAGCTTACACAAAATTGTGTTTCAGCTGATGTATCAGATACTGTGTTCGATGAAAAGAACGTGATTTATAGCAAAGACGAGACGCAAAATACACTTATCACAGTGCAAAACACGACTAAGCTGCCGATACCGAAAAGAATTGACGTGGAACGATTGACATCTTTAAAGGTTTTAGATTGCAAAATAATTAAACCTTCAGAAAACGCTATCCAACCAATTTCTTTTGAGGAACTTTTACTTAAGAGTATTGCGAGAAATGATCAAACTAAAACTAAAAAAAAACGCGTCCCCAATAGCAATGCGGAAGTACTGACTTATAAAGAAGTACTGGATCGTTTAAAACAAGAAAAAGAAGAGAAAGAGAACAAAACATTAGAAAAGGAAAACAAAAAAATGCAAAAAGAGAAATTGAAGCATGAACAAAACCAGAACCAAAAACAAAAGAAGCAAATACCAAAGAAAAAAGAAAATGGAGTAAAAAAAGGATCGAAAGTTACTAAAAGGTCTACTCAACGAAAAAAAGTCTCCAAAAAAAACAAGTACGAAATGGACAGTGATTCCTCTGGCTCCTATAAAAGTCTCAGTGAAACGAGTTCTGAATGTGATATGGAAGACTTTTACCAAAGCTTGATACGTAACCAGAAGTCTGACTCGGAAGATGAAGATAATCAGATTGATGTGGACTTAGTCAATGTTGGTAATGTGGACTTGCGTATGTCTACTAATGGTTCTAATTTAAACTTTGGTGCTAGTACTTCTAGGGACATCCCAATTCATGTCGCTTCTCCTAAACAAACTCCAGAAAAAGGGAGATTCGTATTGGCAATTTTTTTTTCATCCAAAGGAAAGAAAACTTTTAAATATGTATGCCAGATTGAACGTGTAGCTCGAGACCAGATTTTTGTACAAGGTTTTCGATCATACAAAAAAAACAAAAAAGTTTTTCGTCTCATAGAAAACGATCAATCAATAATTAATGAAGAAGAGATAATTCAATATCTTCCCGACCCTGAAGTGAAAGCCCCTGATTATATATTCCCGAGCAATATTGATATCCAGGAGTATAATTGAAATTTATGAATTATGATACTCACACTTAGTTATTAAGGTTTGAATTTTAGAGTCTGATGATAGATCTCAACTTTTAACATGTTGTCTACATTTACCTAGATAGGTATTTGCATAATTATTTGTAACTTTTGAAGATCTTAAATAAGTATAAGTCAATACATAGTTTGATAAATATACTTTTCTCTTTTGAAGAGTTAAGTCCAGACTGATTAAAAACGTAAAAAGGTTATACATACTTAGTTAGATAAATATACTTTTCTCTTTTGAAGAGTTAAGTCCAGACTGATTAAAAACATAAAAAGATTATACATACTTAGTTAGATAAATATACTTTTCTCTTTTGAAGAGTTGAATCCAGACTGATTAAAAACGTAGATAGGTTATACATAGTTGGATAAATACACTTTTCTCTGATTAAAAACGTAAATTGGTATATACTTTAAAAGTTTTATAACTGTTGATTTTTAATTCGTAACTTTCGAAGATTTTATTAAAATAATAACTTGATAGGTATACTTTTCTGAAACATAACTAAAGACTGACGTTTTGTACACAATTTAAAAACGCGCATTTATTAAAAGCTAGTTATAAGAGTTAAGAGATTTTAGATATTTTTTAAGGTACAAATTTATAAAGACAAGTGTTGTCTGAAAAAATTTCGATAGCAAAAATCTTTGTTTGTAATTGAATACTTACATAATTAGTAGGTGCCTGTCCATTCGACCAGTACTTTTTAAGAATTCAAAGATTAGTTTTAAGTTGATTACCTACTTTTTGTTCTGACTTTTGTTAATTTTTATATTTGTTAGATTATTAATTGCTGTTTTAAAACTAAAAAAGACAGATGAATCTTGGTCCTAAATTATAAAATTGCGTAACGTTTATATGACCGATTGTAGATTTAGGACGAGGGGATTTTAAATACATATTACTTTCTTAAAATGAAGTTTTGATTTATGATTAGTGAGTAGATATAGTACCTTTAGTAGATAGCAGACCAAAATTATTTATTTATGTATCTATCGACTTATTTTTTATTACGTTCCCATCACTATTAAGTATGGCGAGCAGTCGCAATTACCCCGCCTAAACCTTTAAGGTGTTTTTATTCAAAAATGAGCCTAGCTGCATAAATGACAAGATTCAATTTAGATTACTATCCTTATAAAAAAACTCTGCATGTCACTAACATCAAGCTAAGAGCTCTAGAAGAGAAATTATAATTAATAGTTGAAATTGCCCCACGGAGGGGGAATTACAACTATTTTTGCCTTTTTTGACAAAAACACATTTTTAAGCCTATCTATTGAATATTTTTCAATATGAGTTTGTAAAAATAATACACAGATAATGACTCTGGAGCGTCAATACATTACATTTTTAATAAAACTATATCATCTAATATTTTTATACCTTCAAAGTTGTGGTTTAGGTTTTACCAGTCGAGATTGCCCCGCTGCACCTTATTTCAATTTCCGTTGTTTTATTTCCCTTTATATTGATACTAGCTGACCCGCGCAACTTCGTCTGCGTCACAATTTTCATTACTGCTCCGCTCCTATTGGTCTTAGCGTGATGATATATAGCCTATAGCCTTCCTCGATAAATGGGCTATCTAACACTGAAAGAATTTTTCAAATCGGACCAGTAGTTCCTGAGATTAGCGCGTTCAAGCAAACAAACAAACAAACAAACTCTTCAGCTTTATATATTAGTATAGATATATTTATCATATCGTGTAAAAAATGTGCTAAGGTGAAAAACCGTGAACCTCTATATGGTTTTTCATCTTGGTATATTTTTTACACGGAAAAAATACTTTTTAAGCGAGGTCACCAATATACCTATAGGTGTGTACGTAGATGGAGGGCCGGATTTAGGGGGGGGGGGGGCAACCGGGGCGAAAGCCCCGGGGCCTCCACAAGCAGGGGGCCTCCACAATAGAGACTTCGGAAAAAAAATCTTTCAAATTTCAACTAGTAAACCTAGTAAACATCTTTTCCTTTGATATTTTTCATTCGCTTTTACCTTTACCTACAGCCTAAAGTACTTTATACATACATGATTATTTGATTATATTAATCTTAAATATTAACAGAAACAGAAATCATTGATCTATATTTGTTCACTCCTATCAGGCAATCAGTGAAATATCAAAATCTCAAATGGCCCTGATAAGCACTTCCAATTTACTACCCATCTTGAAGGAGTACCCCAATGGCTCAATGGCTCAGTGGGGTGGTACTTGCCCGCAACCTCGGAGGTTGGGTATTCGATTCCGTGTGTCAACCATTAAAAAAAAAGATACATATATATAAATATATATACATATAAATTAATTGCAGTATGTGAACAATTGGTGTTCTTCAATTCTTAAACAAAAACAAATCAATTATTATTGACAATTGGTAATTTTTTTTCATATTTTTTTATGCAGCAAGGTATGCAGTTTGATAGGCAAATAATTATTATTGTGACACAATTAAATGCCATCAATTATTCACGAACTTTACTGCATGCACGAAATTGCAAAAAATCATAGTCGATCAATAATAATTTATTTGTATAATTATTGAAGAATATCGATTTCGATTGTCATACAAAACCCACCTCATCGTGACAAGGAGTCGAACGCTAACATTAACAATCGAGTCATGAGTCATGAATTCATGATCGAGGAAAGAATGTGTCCATTGAAGTTTCCGTGCGTAATTTCGTCTTCATGTAGTTGTCTATTCTTTTATTAATATATTTTTCCAAAAGCATAATTTTCTTCAACCAGCGAGCGAGTGTGAGTTTTTTGTGCCCTCTGCCTGTCCACGTGAATCTACGATAGAATAAAAATTGCCAGTTTGGATGGGGAATTTATAGTATATTCTGCGGATTTTACAAGCCTATTCAGCCCATTTTTCGTATTTGCGTGTCGATACGAGATACGACGGCACCGACGGTACCTGTTTCCCCCGTTTTTTGTCTGTACGAGTGTACGACCTGTCACAGCGTTGACGAGTGTCCGCTGAGTGGCGTGCTTGTAGCAGGGAATCCCAGAATTTGATACATTCTCGTGCGTCTGAGAAGCTACGAACTTGCGAACATTGTGCAACAAATGTAAATCATTTCGAATTTTTACGGACAGACCACGAACGTTAAGACGCAAGTATTTTCATCGTTATCTTGTAATCTACAATATAAACCGAATGTCATATTTGATTGTGCAATTACGAGGCTTCCGGCGACTGGGACCGCAATTAACTAGGACCGCGGTCCCAGTCGCCGGATCCGTAAAAAATAAATATTTTTCTTCCGGCGAATGGGACCACTCATAGATAACTTAAAAAAATCTATAATTCAAGCCAAAATCGGTACAGTCAAACGAAAAAATTTCTAAATTATTTATATGAATATCATTGGACTCGTTCTAGACATGATTTTATCCTATGCGCTTAGTAATAGATTAAGCTAGCCCGTTTTAACATAATTCACACATGCAGGTAAAACACACACAAAGGGCATAGCATTGTATAATACTATGACTATCACTCTCTAACTCGAGTCCGTTTTGCCTGTCGATTTCAAGGTCAGGTAGCCCTTTTGTTATAAACGAGAAATTTTGCATTGCCCGATGACTGGCTCGGCCAATCACGAACAAGAAGCTTATCAGTTTAAGAAAGTCAAGTTTTGCATCAGACAGTGTCATATTAGATCATTGTAAGATACTGCGCTGAATATTTGTTGCAAATTGTGTGATGTAAGTGGTGGTGTATAGTGACTTCATTTAATACTCTTCAGGTATGTTAAACAATTTTAGTAACTTATTTATAAACAAAACAAGCTAATAAGGGGGTTAAACGACGTGGTTACAAATATTTTTACTTTAGATTGCTTCTCATCTTTGATGCGACTTTTTAATATCACAAAAAAAAATGTCATTTGTTAAGATTATCTGATAGTTATTTTTTTTTCGATTTTAGAATTATCAAAATGGATGAAAAAAGTCCTTCAACTTCACGTGGTGAACAGTCGTTTTATATTGATGTCACACAAAGAGGACGTGAACTTTTGCGAAGAGCTGGCTATGAATATATTCTTAAAAGAATAAACAAAGATGGCTCAAAACTATGGCGATGTGCAAGAAAAAATGTTTGCAACGCGACAGTAAAAATCAGAGTCGATGCGATGACTATTTTGAACGAAACTGCTCATTGTCATGAACCTATTGATGTCGCGAAAGATAAAGTGAACCGCCAAATGCAAAAATGTGTAGAAGATGTTCAAAAGGATATAAATATCCCTGTTGCACAAGTGTTTGAAAATAATATGGAAGTTCTTAAAGACGAGGGATTACAGCATGTTACACAATTACCACATTTTCACAACATAGAAAAGCGACTCTACAAAAAAAGAAACGATGGTATTGGAGCAAAAAAAGTCACTTTTCACAGAGCTGCCGACGTCGAAGTACCAAAAAAGTACCAAAAATTGTTGCTTGCTGACTATAGAGGGCAAAAAAAGCGCGTAATTGTGTTTGCAAGTGAAGAAATTAAAAAATATTTTAAACTGTGCAAACATTTCTATATTGATGGCACATTTAAAATTTGTATTAAGTCATTTTATCAACTCTATACTATACATGCAGATGTTGGAAGTAATGAAGACTACGTAAATGTTGTTCCAGTAGCTTACGCACTTCTACCTGATAAGAAGAAGTCTACGTATAAGTTGCTTTTTGAACTCATAAAAAGCCAGATACCCGAATGGGAGCCGGCTGTAATGACCATGGACTTCGAAGTTTCATCAATACAAGCGGTCAAACATTTTTTCCCTGGTGTGAAAATAGTAGGTTGCATTTATCACTTCAAAAAAAGTTTGTGGCGTAAAGCGAAGGAATTGGGCGTCGACAAAACTCAACCAGGAAAAGACCATGTTCAGCTATGTTCGGCGCTTTCTCATCTCCCACTAGATATGGTCGACGATGGCTGGTTGTATGTCATGGAAGAGTCGCCAATTAGTGCAGAAATTACAAACTTTAATGACTACTTTGTACAAACATGGCTAGAAAATTCAACACTCGCAGGTACATTTACTACTTATGGGGAATTAAACAAAACAAATAATGCTGTCGAGCAATGGAATAGCCACATTAGAAAGTACATCAAACCAAAGCCAAACATTGCCCAGTTGCTGGAAGGCCTCATAAAAGATATGAAATACTATTCTGGAGCATTAAAAAATCCTAACGGTATCCAAATATCGAAGAGGAAGCATTCTTCGATTGCAAAGATGAAAAAAATATATAATTCTGTTACTGACTTACTTAATTGTAAAATAAGTATCGGCCATTTTTTGGAGAGATTACGATAAACATTGACTCCGGATATGGGTATAATTGATCTATATGTAGGTTTTAAGTTATTATATCATTTGACTGATTCTGTGAAGCCATGACGGCCATTTTAAACTAATTGTGATTTATGTTTTTTTTATTTATTTTATTTACGGTACTACTTAAAGACTGATTTTGTGATAAATAATTACTTACTGATTGTTAATTGTTTGAAAATTGTTGATTATTATTATAAGCATGACTTATGTGTATCTTTTTGTTAAGTATATTTTAAATAACAGAACAGTGGTCAAAGGGTGTTTTAAATGTATAACATTATTTTTATATTTTAACAGAGTTAAGGCTGATTTCGTGATAATTATTTACTTGACTGATTTTGGGTGAAGCCATAACGGCCATTTTAAACTTATTGTGATTGACATAGATAGTACCTACGTTTATAATTTTTATTGTGATTTATGTTATTTTTTTATTATATTTACGGTACCACTTAAAGGCTGATTTTGTGATAAATAATTACTTTCTGATTCTTAATTGTTTAAAAATTGTTGATTATTATTATAAGCACGATTTATGTTATTTTTTTATTACTATTATTAGCATGATTTATGTGTATGTTTTTATTATGAAAGTTTTAAATAACAGAACTGTAGTCAGAGGCTGTTTTTTTATATCAATAAATGATGTTTTTAAATCAAAAAGGATTTTTCTTCAATTATTACATCTAAAAAATTTTCGTTTGACTGTACATTTTTTTATTTCAGTTATCATTTATGAGTGGTCCCAGTCGCCGGAAGAAAAATATTTATTTTTTACGGATCCGGCGACTGGGACCGCGGTCCTAGTTAATTGCGGTCCCAGTCGCCGGAAGCCTCCAATTACGAAAACGTGTTTTTTTTTCTTAACATATAATAGAATATATGGAATATATGCAGAGAACAAAAGAACATAAAAAACGGTAACGAAGAGGTTATGATTTATTGTTTATCATGCGTTTGTTTGGTTCTGCGTAAGTTAATTATTTAATCAATAAGGCGACTGAAATATCATAACATGTAACATGCTAATATTTAATAGGTAAATTGACGTTTCCTAATTTAATTTTGAAATATTTTTTTCTCAATTCTCTTCTGTTTTTGTCTCTTATTTTTTGAGTGCATACACATAACTGGACAGGTTTCAGTACATTGCTTGCAGCTTCTCTACTCTTTTTTTTTCATGTGCACTGCTCGTAACTCTTTTTGGTGTTTCTGCGAATATATTATTTTTCTCGACTATCAGCTCCACGACTATGTTTGTATTGGTGAAGGGCTTTTTCAGGTGCATGTTTTCTTAATTAATTTTACAGCGGAATCATGAGTGATCGTCACAAAACCCCTCGAGTTTTTGCTAGTGGCTCTCAGAAGAGGAAATTGCAAGCAGAACGTATAAAGAAATCCGAAGAAACTTTAGCTAAAACACCCAAATTGACCAGTTTTTTTACGTCGTCAAATAAAGAAGAAATCCCTGAAGATCCTAACAAAACAGCAGGAGATTCAACAGTAGATGGAGATGTCGTCGATAGTATTCAAGATCATCTTGAGGCTGAGGTTTCATCAGGCAACACCACACAATTTTCGATAAGCGAATATCAGACCCAAGAGGAAGCAAAATTTTGCGGTCTCGAAAATGACATCGGTCTTTGGCCTGCTAATATAACAAAGGAAATGATCGAATAGTGGGCTAAAAAAAGTTCCACAGAACTTCAAAATTGCGATCAAGTATCTCTGCAGAACTCGGGTCATCAAGATCAGCCGCGAGATAATTCCAACTTTGTTCGGAAATGTACGAAGAACATGTTTACACGCCGCAATAAAAATCAAGAGACCGTCAATCGATTCTGGCTTTGCTTTTCTCCAACTACGGGGAAAATATATTGTTATGCGTGTAAATTGATGTCCCCTCAAAACAACAAACTCAGTGGAGAAGGCTTCAGTGACTGGAAGCATGCATCCGATCGTCTCTATGAACATGAGATTTCGAAAACTCATTTGGAATCAGTAATGAGTTTAGTGCAACGGGGAAAAGTCACAGGACGCATCGATCAAGAGCTAGCGATGCAAGAGGCTAATCAAATCGAGTATTGGCGAAAAATCCTGAGAATTATCGTTAGTACCATCAAATTCATTGCTGAACGTGGATTAGCCTTTCGAGGTGACAATGAAATTGTTGGCTCACCAAGAAATGGAAATTTTCTGGGAATTTTGGAATTGCTAGCCGAGTATGAACCAATCCTGGCAACCCATTTGAAAGAGCATGCAAACAAAGGGAGTGGTCATGTCAGTTACAGCCGTGTCAACCCAGGCCTGCGTGGGGAGCTACCGCCGTTTCATTGGTGTGAGTGTCTGGGCCAAATCCTCCCGATTTGGCCCAGACACTAAAGTACAGCCCCTACACTTTTTTACTATATTTTCGGCATCTTTATCTATTTTGGGCCACCACACCTTTGTTCGAAGCCTAGCCTTCATGTTCACTATACCAGGGTGACCTTCATGTGCCGATGCTAGTACTTGAGGTCTTAGTTCTAATGGAATCACAATCTTACTACCCCTGAGTAAAATATCACCATGTAACCAAAGTTCACTGTCAAATAACTTATAGTGGTTAATGCTGGCATCCCACTTTCTATTGTTTAACCCTTCCTTTATGAAATGGTTCTCAAAGACAATGCCACAGGCTTAGCATGCTCTACAATTTGGTGGACATGGTGTTCGTCATCAAAAGGGGTACAATAAGAACTAGTACAGAGACGAGAAAGAGGGTCGGCAATATTAGATTTTCCTGGCCTATACACGACTTTGTAATTATAAGCCTGAAGTCGTAGTACCCAGCGCTCTAGACGAGCACAGGGCTTAGAGCGAGGCCCAAAGATGACTTCCAAAGGTTTATGGTCGGTAACTAATTCAAAGACATCTTTACCATATAAATATATATAAAAGTGCTCCACAGCCCATACTAACGCCAGGGCCTCTTTTCCAGTTTGACAGTAACGTTTTTCAACGTCTGTCAAACTTTTGTTAGCGTAGGCGATAATACGTGGGCCGTTTGAGTCATATTGCACTAGGACTGCGTCTAGTCCTACGGGACTGGCATCAGCTATAACAAGAGTCCTATCGTTTGGATTATAATAGCCCAAGGTATCAATATTTTTAAGACATTTTTTGAGTTGATTGAAAGCTTTCTGTTGCTCATCTTTCCAAAAATTTGAGATATCAGCGTGTTTATGAAGTTTTTTCCGCAAAATTTCACGAATAGGTTCAGAAAGAGTCGCTAAGTTTGGAATCCATTTGCCTACAAAATTAATAAGACCGAGAAAGCTTTGAATCTCCTCAACATTTTTTGGTTCTCGAAATGACTCAATTGTTTTTAAGTATTTATCTAAAGCACTGGTTCCTAACCTTTTCAATATTGTTACCCCTGTGACTTATATGGAATACTGATTTTACCCCGTCCTTAAAATGTTAGGTATCAGTACAAATGATATAAGCAAATAAAAATATCTTTATTAGTCACAAATTGCACATCAGTCTTACAATTATAACGTTTTTATATAGGTATCCAAACAGTAAAATAAGTAAAAATTGTTTGTGACCGTTAGTATTGTTTTGCATTCGCAAGTTTTTAGGGTTCCGAACATCTGTAAAAAACGGAACCCTTATAGGATCACTCGGGTGTCTGTCTGTCCGTCTGTCCGATTCTGTTTAAATTTGGTATACATATGGGCTTTTATGACCCAAAAACGCACGCATTACGTAAATAAATAAATTTTGAGTATAGGGGTCACTTTTGGGGGTAAAACTAGAAAATTAAAAAAAAGGTTTTCAAACGGTATCGTGTGACATATCAAATGAAAGGTCTTAATGTGAGAGTTTTAATTATATTTTTTTCATAATTTTAAAATAAACATTTTTGAAGTTATTTAAGAAATTAGACCAAAAATGACCATTCCCGCCGCTATCTCCGAAACTACTGAGCTTAAATTTTTGAAAAAGTAGTAATACAATTATTATCGCCACTTTTTTCAAAATTTTAAACCTAACCTAACCTAAAGTTTACAGGAAAACTTATAAAAAGTCTGTAGTGTTAAAATAACATTTTTAAAAAATATTTTAACTCTACAGACTTTTAAATTGGTTCAGAACCCTTTGCACGCGAGGCTGACTCGCACTTGGCCAGTTTTTTATGTTAGGTTTAGTTCCACTTAAAGCGCATCTTAAGTCCACTTTAAGTTCCACATTGAAAAGGTTTCCGAGTGCCAAGCCTACTAATTTTCAAGCAACGTTTGCATCAGTCCCAATCTGTCAAAAATGTATGAAAAATTGAAAATTAGACCTCTTGCCTTTGTTTTCAGTGTAACCAAAGTTGAAAAACCACTCTTACATCTGTAGGTGGTGGCACAGGGTATTAGCATTTTTAAAACTCTGTTCGCTAGAACAGGATATTTGGCTCCAGCCTTTCGCCAAAGGTGCTGAAATCATAATTTAGATTTTGTTACTCATGGCTGAAATGTGACTTTTGAAGGAGATGCCACGTGTGGTATTTACTGTATTACTGTGCGGCGATCTATAATTTCATATTTTTACAACCAACATAGTTACGTATTTTATTAGATTATGTCTTTAATATTAGTTTCTATGTTACCCCACAGAATAGCTGATTTACCCCTGTGGGGGTAATTACCCCCAGCTTAGGAACCCAGGATCTAAAGGCTTTATACCCTCTGTATACAGTCGGTGTCCTAAAAACTCTATCTCCTTGGCATTGAAAATGCACTTGCTTTCATTCAGTAAGACATTGTTTCCTTTAAGAGTATCTAGGACACATTTCAGTCTCTCATTGTGTTCTGTCTCATTTTTTGCCAAAAACAACAATGTCGTCAATAAAATTGACGACCCCTTCACATTTTAGGAGCATACGCTCCATAATTTTTTGAAAATGTTCTGGGGCACTTGAGATCCCGAAAAAAAGCCTTTTGTATCGATAAAGGCCCTTACTGGTTATAAAAGTAGTAATTTGACGGCAATTCTCAGTTAATTCTATTTCATGAAAAGCATTAGATATATCTAATTTTGAAAATAATTTAGCATTACGAAACTTGGGCATAAGCTGATGCATCGTAGGCAAAGGGTGGTTTTCCCTATTGATTGCCTTATTAGCACACCGCATATCAATACAAATTCGAAAATCCCCATTTTCTTTAAATACAGGTAGTCAGGTACCATAGGACTTACCCAAGGAGAGGGTTCATTGATCGGTTCAATTATGTCCATCGCAACTAATTGATCGATTTTATTGTTAATTTTTTCTTCTAATGGAATCGGTACTCGCCTATATGGTTGACAGACAGGTGTGACGGTTCTATCGATTGCTAATTCTAATTCGATATTTTTAAATTTAGGTAGTTTAGTATCATTATGACTTACCAAATGTATGTTGAACCCTATCCTGAGGACATTTAGTGCAATCGCACTTTCTCTGCCTAAAAGATATCTGATGCCATTCTTAACCACATAAAACTTGGCAGTAATTATTCCTGGCCCAGCTTTAATTTCAGCGTCGAAGCATCCAAGTACCGTTAAAGGATTTTGGGATGCATATGACATGAATGTCTTGTCCGGATTATTGTCTTGATTTTTTACTATGACGTTTTTTGATTTCAAAAATTTCCAAGAATTCTCACTAATTATGTTACATTTACTTCCCGAGTCTACTAACATATCTAATGTAACACCGCCGACTTGACATTTGATAGACGCATCGTCGTCAATATGAAAAATGTAATCAATGGAAGTTTCAGACGAGTTCTTATTATTTGACTTAGAAGAACTAGCTTGTTCACTTTCTACACGACGTTTCATAAAATTTAATTTCTGCTTATTTTCATTGATTTTACGTTTGCTAGCTCTGGTCTTACACATTTTTAGATAATGATCTCGAAACCCACATTTTGCACAAATTTTGTCTTTAGCATAACACAGAGGACTATCAAAATTATGCTTGTCACTTCCACATCTGGAGCACGGTAATTGTTTTTCGAAACTCATTTTATTTGACTTGTTGTCAACTGCATTAACGCTAAGATTTGTTTTTTCTTGGAATTCACCCAGTTGACGTTCAACCGTCTCAAGCGCATTTGCCTCTGTGACTATTTTATCAACAGTAGCGGTACCCCCATTAACAGAACCTTTTTCCTCAATTCCGAAGATAAACATTTTTCAGTAATTTGGTCAATTAAATTTTGTTGCTCATCACTAAACGAACATTTGGCACTTTGGCGCCGTAATTTTAACAAGAATAATTCAATTTTTTTTCCTGGCTCCTGTTTTATTAACCTAAACAAATGTCTCTCATATAAACTACTTTGTTTAGGGGCGAAATATTCGTTCAATTTCTGTATCGCTACTTTATAAATATCAACCGAAACGCTTTCTTCCACGAGAGCGCCAGGGATATTAAAAAATACATCTTGTAATGTTAAACCCGCAGCGTGCAAAAGAGTAGCTCGTTTTTTGACCGGATCAGTGATATTAGCGGCTTCTAAGTAAATTTCAAACCCCCGCTTCCATCTTTCCCATCGAGATCCTAGTGAACTTGGTTCTCCTTCGCAGTCGAACGGTTCGAGGATGGGAATATTATTCATAGCAGATGGTCTGAAAATACAGAAATTAAATTTCTAAACTTCGAACAATTTACATATTAAAAGATACCTAGGAATGCTGTTTAATTTTTATCCTTATGGTAAACTAGCTTCTGCCAGCGGCTTCGCCCGCGTGGTCCCTAGGGAACATATTCCCGGGATAAAAAGTAGCCTATGCCCTTTCTCAGGCTCTAGACTATCTGTGTACAAAATTTCATTTAAATCGGTTCAGTAGTTTTGGCGTGAAAGCGCGACAGACAAACAGACAGAGTTACTTTCGCATTTATAATATTAGTAAGGATAACGTAACTTTATAAAAATAACGTAACTAATAAAATAATGTAACTTTATAGAAATAACGTAACTAATAAAATAACGTAACTTTATTTACAATACGAAGTATTTAACGATTATGAAGCTAACTTCAAAAATTCTCCCTGTTTAGTCATGTGGGTAGTGGCACAGATTTATTTAATAGTTACTACGTAAGTAGTGGGTACTTACGTCTCTTAAACATAATAGAATAAGGCCTCAATAACGTTATATAAAAATGGTGAACCTAATTATAAGGTGCATATAACGGTGTTTTAAATATCTTGTTGTGACATACATACATATTTAATAAAAATCGCAATATTGAGGAAAAGGAACTGCGTTTTGTTGATTTATTTTGTCACACTTTGTTTTATTGACACGGTTTTGCTTATCACACAGATGATTAAACCTGTGAGACAACAAATCCAATGTTGTTGTTCACTTGACAGCTGACGTACTACAAAACCACGGTGCCTAAAGATGGCGGATGGCACGCGAGGTAGGTACCTTGACAGAAATGTAAAAATAATGCCAGGCAGAGAATAAACAAATAGCATGACATCTCTTTCTTCGAATGAGATTACTCATTGGTTAAAGAGAGACAAAGTGTAGTTTCATATTTGAGGGACCGGGTCAAACACAAAATAGGTCATTCATAGTTTCCTCAAAATAAAACTTCACATACGATTATGTAAATGGATCAATCTCCAAAACGGGCGTATTCGTGTGATCGCTCTGGTGCTTTTTAGATATTGATATTTAATGGTAATTATGTATCTCATTAAAAAGAATGATATTAAAATAGTACATTTTTACAATTGGCCTTCAATTTACATAAACAGTTATGTAAATATTTAAGTTCAAAAATTTCGCGACCAGAGCAATCATAATTGGTGCCAGAGCGATCATAAATGGTGAAATCAGTGAAACAAAAAATTAAATTTTGATAAAATATTATTTATTTAGCCGTTTTCAGTCTTATTCAGTGTACATGTAACAAGATTATATGTAAGAGAAATGTATTATTTTAGAAAAAGGTCAAGGCATATTATCAGTCACACATATCAAAAACACGGAATATTTTATATAAAACTATTGCTAAAATAACATAATTATAAAAATCAACCTTTGGCCTAGTTTCATATATTTGGACTTAATTAAATCACTTCTAGGTAAATGAGACAAAATTAAAAACCTTTTAAAATCAACCATTAATACCTGCAGTCTTTTATAGTTATAAAATGACTTAGACTCATTAAATATTAGTTTTTAAAAAGTAATTAAAGAAAACTAACGTTTGTAAAGAACAAGATAAAATTCTTGAAAATAAACATGTTATAAACGTAAATATTTGTAATCTTATAATTAATGGGACTTAGAATCATGACTAAAATAACAGTATTTTCAAGATTATCTAAGAGATTTCTAATAATCACATTTTCCTTAACTATATCTTTAGTGGAAAGTAAAGAATTAAAAAGAACGACACAAAGTAAAATGCAATTCAGATGATCAGATCAGTCAAATTATAATAATACAATTTCTATAAGGCTTAGTTGATCAACAAACTAAGATAATAAGGTTTATTGGAAGCTCAGAAAATTGAATAGTCATCGGAGTCGGAGTCGGGTAAATCTTCTGCTGCAGCAACCTTTGTCAAGGTGTTATCGTTTTGCAAGGAAGATAAAACTACCTCGGAAATACTTGGAGTAATTAAATTTTCATAGTCAATAGATGGGACTTCATCTCAAAAACTGTCCGGCAGGTCCGAGTTGTGTAATGATTGTTGACTTTGATTTGCAGTTATAGTCTGTCTATTTAGCATTTGTGGGAGCTGAATTTGCTTCTCCTGATTGCATTTTTTTGAACGCTTAACCAGCGAAGGTCGGCTTGTCTTCCTTGATGCCCGTGACATGTTTGTCTTTGAGGTGTTTTGGTTCGAGTCGCTATTAATTTGGTAAAAGCCTAAGTGTTTGCCGTGCGGACATTGTACAGCCTCTTGTGAGCAGTTGTCTAAATCGCAGCTTAGTCGCCTCATAGCCAAAACGTTTTTAGTATTTGCTGACCAAATTACCTGGTGTACCTTCATAGTACCCTGAAATTCCTTTATTTCTTGCGATATTAACATTTCTTTTTCTAATATGGCAGATTCTGCAACTTCTTCCAGGATAATTCCGGACACATTTGTTTTGAGATAGGATATAAACGTTTTCGTATCAGGTATATCTAATCCATGAGCCACCATTTTATCGGCAGTCCTCTTAAGCGTTCCTCCAACACCATCAGGAGCACCTTTACCGTGACCCTTTTCCGAATAGTTCCATATAACTTTACGTAGACTTGGGTATTGCCAGTGTAGTTTTGATATAATATCAAAACAAAACAATATAAAGCAATATAATACAAAACAATAATGCAAAACAATATAATATATTCAATTTCTTGTTCCGGTATTGACCCGAAGGTGAGTCAGACAAGAAGTGCAAAGACGTTAGTCTGGGCAACATGTTTTCTATATAAAGGAGGACTGGCACCAAATGTTCCCAAACAGCTACAGCGTCATGTCTTAAGCTCTCACTAATCGTACAGAAGCACTGTGACTGGAGTAAATCATCTTTTTTGTAATAAATTACTACGGTATGCAAGGTCACTTGTTGGCGCGACCCGCCAAAGTGAAATGATTGAATTTCAGTCGCGTATTTTGTGTTATAATTTTCACTGAAGTCACAATGGATTAAACACTCATCGTAATTTAAATTAGCTTTAAGTTTTTTAATGTAGCTATTCTGGGCTATAATATTAGCACAGTGATACATGTATGAGGTGCATATATTTTCAAAATAATCAATAACATCCTTGGGATTAGCTTCGACTTTTTGCTTTAAGGTTTGTGTAGTTTTCATTTCTTTTCCATTTTTCATGTAAGTCTTTTTGATTTTGGCCCACTTTAAATATTCAATTTGCTTACTGTTATCAAACTCTTTATATTCCAAGTGTTTATTTTTACACATAATGCAACATCTTGTAAGGCAGTCTATACTTCTCGAATTACACGTTAAGGAGGTTAAGATTTCCGTTGATGATTTTTCTATAATAATGCAGTTTTTTTTCAATGATAGGGCCACCAAATCCATGTTTTCATGATCTACACACAGACATGTATCACGGCATTTTGCATCTGGGACAACGGCCCAAAAGGCTAGCTTAGATCGCAGCTTACAAAAGAAACTGTAACTTATATTATGCTGCGGAAATCTTAATATAAATTTTTGGTGCAAATTGTGTAAGTTATCATTTAAATAGCGCTTTTGCTTTTTTATTTTATTTCTAGTTATAAACTCCTTTTTACCAGCCGTCATGCGGCTAACATCGTCATCTTCAAAAAACAGTTTTATATTTCTTATTAACTGTTGTTTTACTGTATATTTTATTTTTTGTACGTTATCTTTGTTTGGAGTTAAAACCAACATTTTTCTTTCTAAACGTTTACCTTCTTTACTTTGATTTTTTAACCTGTTCAACTGTCTTCTAATACGTTCATTTCTTATTTTCAACTCTTGAATTTTTTGATCTTTTAGTTTTAATTCCTTATTAGCTCTATATTTCATCTTTCTTAATAAGGCTTTCCATGGAGGTTTTTTTTTAACTGACGATATTTTATGCTTAGGGAATATATCTAGACTTTTTTGAGACGTATGTGTTATGTTGCTAATTGAGCTTTGTGGATTACCGGGACAGATGCTGGAGGAAGCACTGCTAATGCATGTTAGTTCATTCGTTCGTTCAATATCTTGCGATAGCCGCTGAGATCTTGTTATTCTTCTTAGTCTACTAACCGGTGACGCGGGTGAATCAAAATAAGACAATTTTTCGTATTCTTTAGAGGTCTCGGGAAGACAGGAACTTGTCTGAGAATGAACTTTTACACGATTAATAATGTTAAACTCATTTTCAACATCTCGTGTTACAGTTTGCAGTATCTCTCTATGTTTTGTTACATTGTTGGTGCTTAAGGTTGAAGATGATTGAGGAACATTTGAAAGAGGATCACGATTCTCAGATATATAGATAGGTTCTTCATTTATTGGAAGCTCATTAGTTGCTGATATCTTATCCACTTTTTTCTTTAAATAATATCGTCGAGAACTCTGCCTACGAACCTTTTGCTGGCTTGGAGTCAAATCACTCATTGGTAGTACTGTGCCCCGAGCTTTTTTCCTTTGGTAAATCTCTCTTGACTTTACAAGCCATTGTGCGTATAAATCTGGATCATTTTTTATCTTGGCCATTCTACGACGCTCAGCCAATTTCTTCCTAAGACGTTTTTCTTCAATAGATAATTTATTTCGAGGCATGATTTCAATCTGCAACAATAGTTGCCATTAAATTTTAGAGAAGAAAGGGTTACAGTTGTGTTTAGTTAAATAATATCATAATATTATCAAGGTAAAATACGTCAAAATCTGTTTATGGGTTTAGGTTACCTAAAGAAACCCAGGAAAGGTTATAAATTAAAGGTTATAAGCATAGTTCATCGTTTGTCATTGTTACAGTCCGGTACTACTACTTAAAATAGATTAATAACTTACAATTAATGCAAAATATCATCGCTCTGGTCTTTTTGGACAGATCAATCACAGCCATAGCGATCAGAAAAAGTCACAAAATCATAAACATAGCCGAATTTAAAAGCAGTAGAAAGTTGTGATTACGTCTCATAAAAAACATCATAACGATCAGTTAATTCACATAACAAACACATTCACAAGTTTATATTTAATTTAAATAACGTGCCATAGTAATCATAAAATTCGAGAACCAAATCCAGAGCAATCATAAACTTACCTTCGTAATGTTGGAGCGCGGGAACGTGGCACACAGGTATCTTCCTTGGCGGTTGGACCACTACTGGCGTTGCCCCGCGGGAGGGGAATAGAGTGTCTATAACGCGTAACTAGGGATGAGCGCGGTGTTTTACGTCAGCGCAGAGCGATGAGATAAAATGCCCGGTCTCTATTTTAAATTCAAATTGTGGCAAAAATATTGTTAATATAACTAAAAATATTTTATTACTATGAAGATTAACTATTTGTTATGTAATCTAAAAAGTTGTTTCAATATGAACTTTCTCATTAAAAAGTTAAAGACTATTTTTTTCATTCAATCGGGAGTTGGGTCAACCCAGAGCGATCAGGATATTAGGGTTTAAGATTTTTTTTTAAATTCTTAAAATAAACTTATTCATAATACTAGCCTTGTTTGACGTAGATTAAACACCAAACTGTATATAAAAAAATATTTTGAAAACGTTTTTCTATTTTAAAATGGGTTTATCCAGCCCGACACGAAAAAAACTGCCTCTGGAGATCGACCCAAATCAGCCTTTATTTGCATAATAGTCTCTAATAATGATTAATAATAACAAAATAGATCAGTCTTACACATTCTCTGTAAAAATCACATTTTTTATTTTTAAACGGGCACAGAAATGGCCTAGTTGTCTACAGATAACAACAGAAACCTTATTAATGTAATGACAATATTATAATCTGCTTACAGAACATAATTTTTAATGATTTAAATTAAATTCACTTCCGTTATAAAACACAATATTCATAAAAAAATCAGGTAATTTAGAAGAAAAAAAAATAATAAAAATTTTCCACAGAATGGATATCTTTCCTGTAGATGTTCCACTGAAAAGATCTAATAGTCTACAGGTGAAAACATATACCTTAATAAGTAATCAAAAAAATATGACTCATTTGGAAAACCTTATTTAAAATATTCCAAATAGTATTCACCCCCATAATAAACAAACCATTTTTTAAAATTAGAGTGTATCTATCATTAAAGATAAAAAGACAAAATGTCCACAGACTGGACGTCTTTTTCGCATTTAAAAAAATTAAATCTTAAAATATATTGTCATCGTCAGAATCTTCCAAAAAAAAAGGCATTCGGCGTTTCTTTGGTGTCATTTCTACCGAAGACTCAGAGTCAATAATAGCTCTCATACGGTACTTTGCCATTTTAGATTCCAACTGACGTATTTTTTTTTTAGAATGTTATTTTTGATTCTTAATCTTTGCACGTTGCGTTTGACAACAGCATTCCCAACATGAATACGCGAAAATGAGGGACTAGACGGTGGCGTGTTCTGTTCAACGAAATTCAAAGCATTTCTATTATTTTTTTCCTTTTGACTTCTTAATTTGGCCTTTTCTCTCCATGTTTTCCTGATTTGTCTTTGTTCTCTAGGAGTGTAGTCTCTAATAGTTTTAATTTTACCTTGTTCCTTTTTTCGCTTATATCTCTCCCGAACCTTTCTTCTTTCTTCTAATGCTGCTTCATCCATTTTGGCACGTGCACGCCGGATACTGAGCTTCTTTTGCTCACGCCTGCGTCTTTTTTTCTCTTCCTCAGAAAGTTGAATCCTACTTCTACATACCCGTGGCATCGTAACTGTAACAATACATCATTTTCATACATTACCTTTAACAAGGTTTAAGATACTTTCTACACCATCTGCCAGTCATATGCATGTCCCTTATGGTGTATGTACACATGGCCTGCGGCCTGCTCGGCAGCTAGGCGGCCGCACTTATCGCCGACCGTGCCGCCGGCTTTACTTGCGGAGCGGCAAGCTGCTGGCAAAGAAAATGACAAGCCCAAGCATATCCCGCAAGAAAATGAAGCGCCATTGCAGAGAAAAGAATAAGTCAGCCATAGTTAAAGTTATTTTACGTCTTTTCTGTAGACAACAGTATTTCCTGTAGACCCATGCACCTACAGGAAAGATGTCTACAGGAAAGACATAGTGAAAAAAAACTAAGATATCTTAAAATATTTTGAGGTTAGAATGAAATCATGTTAGATTTTGCAAACCTATCCCTAATGCACATATAAGCTAAAGATGTATATCATTTTTAATTATCTACTTACCAATAAACAAGCAATACAGGAAAGATCTTCGAAACACGATCAAAATCTTGTGTATCGTTCTAAATTCATTATTTTTGACTAACGCAGACGCCATTTATAACAGTCACAAACAAACGAACGACGAACGAAACAGTGATGCCAACATAACTCAATAAAAATATTGGGTGCGTTCGAAATATTTAAAACTGTGTGAGTTTTACGTGTCTACAGAAGTAGACAAGAAATATCTGAACAACCTGTTTATTTGCTATAATTCGTTAATATGAATTGCTGATTTTTTTAACTGCTTTAGTATGAAAAGTTGTTTTATTTTTACGTGTTTATACAATTAAAACAATTTATTAACTGTCCCGGAAATATTTTTAAACATCTATGAAAATGGGGTACTAAGGATACGAACAGTCTACAGCAGGAGACATTTTGTTCTAAACGAGAGCAACAAAAATATAATATATTCCTAAAATATAAAATAATGACTAATCTAGTACGCCCAGAACAAAATCTTAAAATAATCAAAACACATCGGACCCAAATAATACGTACATCTGGAAATTATAAACAGAACACTTTTTCTTGCGTTTTTGGGTTTGACCCGGGTACAAAATCAAAATCCGATATAATGCTTATGGATCAAATTTGAGTTAGTAGCACCGTTGGGAACCTCGTAAAAGTTGCTTTAAAATGCTTGGCTAGTTTCGTACCAGAACCCGCTAAAACATACAGAAATCTGCCCACCAAAAATAGATTCAAAATCAAAAGCCCCTATAACAGTGCATACCAGTAACAAAATCCTCCATAATTGAATCGACCAATAACAGCACCGCATTTACGTCACGTGATCAATAAAACAGTATGGCGATTGTTGAGTGCCGGCGAAAACTTGTGTGTGGTTTTTAACGAATTTTATGTCAAAATATGGATGAATTAGCCCAATTTGTTAAAAAATGTGATCCTAAACATGCTAGGAAACGACCACGCGATCCATCTGCATGGAAGCGTGAAGTGGAGCGCAAGAAACGGTATGTAAAACTTTGTCATTATTGTGTTCAAACTTCTTCCAAAAAAGTTTTATGCAAGATGCATCCAGCCCATTCTAAATTAGGTATTTAGCAGAGCGATTATTATTATTTTATTTTTATTTCACTACATTGTGTTTTACTACTAATCCCAATAATTATCGCGAAAAATTAAATTAAAAAGCAAAAAACGTATGTAGTCCTGAAGCGATTCGTTACGATTCCCGCGTAATACTTATTCCTACCTACTGTGTTTGTCGTTTGTGTGCGTTTGTCGTTTGTATGCGTTTTGATTTTTATTATTAATATTTTTTTCAGCTACGCAGCCAAGAAATTGCCAACATTTCCAAGATGTGAGCACAATCAAAAGGCTTTTCGCTGTACCTAAAGTTACGTTACGTTAGTTAGTTGTATACTTACATGTCAAGATATAAGAAAGTTTCACGAAAACTTTTATAAATGTAAGACGAAACTTCAGCAAGATAATTTTATTCTGAGATATTGCAGTATCAAGCAAGCGGTAAAGTCCAAGCCGAATAGCCAGAGGAAATTAGCCATAAAATATACTCTATGCTCTAAAGACGGATTGCTTGTTCAAGTATGCCGAGACACATTTTTGAATGCTTTACAAATAAAAAAAGATCGGGTCCAAGGGGTAATGACCAGATTTTATAACAGCGAAGGCTCTCCCATTAAAGAAACAAGAGGAGGCGATCGAAAATCACTTCTGTATGAAGCAAAAAAGCTCTCAGTACAATGGTTTATAGAAAAATTTAAAGGGCAGGAAAGCCATTACTGCAGATCACAAACAAAAAGACTATACCTGCCAGCTGGATTGAATATTAGAAAAATGTGGCGGATCTATAATGACTGAAGAGATGCTGAACTAAAAGTAAAACAAAGTTTTTTTCGGAGTATATTTAACAGGTACTATAACATCGGGTTCGGCACCCCGAGAACAGACGTATGTTCTACTTGTATATCGTTGCAGGAACAACTAAAAGTTGAAAAAGATGTAACGAAAAGAAACGAGTTAATGATTCAGAAAAGACTCCACGGTCTTAAATACAAAGCGTTTTACAGCATATTGAAGGAAGATAGCCAAGACACAAAAACGATAAGCTTTGACTGTCAAAAAAATCAGCCTCTGCCAAAATTGAATGATCAATCTGCCCATTTCAGCAGGCAGTTTAATTTTTACCACTTTGCTATAGTGGAGGGCAACTCGAAAGCTAAACTCGGAAAAGAAAACGTACATTCTTACTATTGGAATGAAACAACTCACGCCAAAGGAGGCAATGAAATTATAAGTGCGGTTTACCATTTTCTACAGAATGTAGAGATCTCAGAACATATAAAAGTTCTTCGTATAGTATGTGATGGTTGTTCGGGCCAAAATAAAAACACTGGTATGATCAGCATGCTAGGTAAATGGCTTTATGTTGAAGCCCCAAGACATCTAAAAAAAATTGAACTGATTTTCCCAATTGTTGGGCATTCGTTCATACCGCCTGATCGTGTGTTCGCTAAAATTGAAAAGACGCTGAAGACAAAAGAAGCTGTAACGTCTCCATCGGAATATGCAGCTGTGTTACAAGAACATGGATCATGCGTAGACCTAGCATCGATTCCAGTTTATGACTGGAAGACAGCTTATGCTTCCATCATTAAACCGACGACATCCTGGCACTTCCCGTTCCTGAAATCGAAGCGCTTTTTTATGACTCGGACCATAACGGAAAATGTTTTAGTTCAGGGTGAAGAGGCTTATAGAATGGAGCGAAACACAAAAAAGATAATAACGAAAAAAAATAAAAAAATTATAATGATTGCTCCACAGGTAATTCAACTTAACACAATCGCAGTGGCGGTACCTTCATATAAGCCCAAAAGCAGCGGCATGCCTTACTAAAATGCTCGATAGAGAATCAATATCAAACCCGAACTATTTAACGCGCGCTTAATTCTTATCAAAATAACACAAAGTATCTACCTATGCCACATTACTACATAACTACACATCGCGATTGTTCGCGCGCAGATAGCTATCTCGCTTACACGTACCGGCTTTTACCGGGCTTTCAAATACTATCTCCGTCACTTTCGCACTTATAGCGATGTGCCGTATAACGAGTTCTAAACCTTGTGCGTCTACAAATCGATCAGTATGGAAGATTAGGCCGTGCATGCGTATGAAGTTGCACGCGTATGCGTGACCTTGTCACCTTGCCAACTCTGCAGTGTTGCCGTTTTAGCAACGTTGTGAGATCTTGGAGATTTTTAACGAGTTTGGGGACTTTTTTTAAGATTTAGCAACAATAAAAACTAGCGACTTTTTAAAATAACGAAATTAAATATTCAAGCAATATCTTAAAAATAAAAAATTTGCGACATCTAGCTAGATTTTTCATATACCTGGCGACTTTTTTTGCCTAAATGACAACACTGCAACTCTGCGTAAGTAGTTCTTGACACCGGAGTGCAACTCACTTCAGTTTTATTTGCTTGAGAGTTGAAAAGTTATGTTGTTAAAGATTTTTTGTGTGTTTTCTTAGATTTTCTCAGTGATACAATTGTTTTGGTGACTTACCTACAACAATGGAGGTAATTGTACCTTGTGAGGATTTAAAATGCGTTCAAGTTTTGATTGGCGAAGATAAGGTAAAATCTTTAAACTTTGCTCAGAAAAAAAACAGTTAATTTCTTCACTAAAACCGACGCCTAATCTGTGTTTTTCTCAGACTAGTAAATCGCATAAACGAAAATTTAATAGATCAGTGTGTAAAACTAGTTGGCATGTTGGCTGTTCGCACACTAATAAGTTGTGTTCGTGGTGCTGCCTATTTTTTTCGAACGAAGATTCCGTTTAGAATACATCTGGTTATAAAGATTTAAATAACATATCTGGCGCCATTAAAAGGCACGTAAATTCCCATAAACACCTGTGTGCAATGGTTTCTTTCGGTAATTTTGGTAAACAACGAATTGAGACATCTATATCAGTTTATGAGAAAATTGCGATGATACATACGAAGGTACCTACATATACACATACTCAGTCGAAAACTGAACTTTCTTTTTTTGAAATCGGTTAAAATTTTATTGGGCTTGCCTTATTTTGAAACCCTAGGCACGCCACTGCACAATCGTACCAAAAGCATCGAAATTGAACGATGTTTATGGCCTCCTTAAAAAACATTTTGGGGACGAATGGAAAAATTTGGAGTGTTTGCAATATTACAAAGATTTGGAGGGCATTGGGAATAATGATTCTCAAGATAACGAACGCGACGATGATGAATGTAATGATTTATGTGAGCCAGGCTTTGAAGAAGTTGCCATAAATGTATAAAGTAGTAGCTATCTGCGCATTGATTATTAGTGTTAAGCTCGTATTGATATTAGTGATAACTCATTTATTAATAAATAATTGCCATTGAAAAGATCCGATGTTTTTATTTTACGTAAGTACCTACCTAGTTAGGTACATAGAACTCATCTGGCCCCTAATAAATTTTGCATAACGCCATCCACCCGAAGTTTTATTCTTGGTTGCAAAACCCGCCAAAATATGACAATTCATTTTCAAAACCCGCTATAACGGCAGGTTAATTTCAGTTTCCTCTACAACGAATTTTTAAATGCTTTTAACGGTTTCAAAGCTTTATATTTTTTCTTTGCCCAGCTTAAATTAGTTTTGCCATGTCATAAACTAAATGATTATCATAAAAAAATCCCAGTAAGTTGTATTGACTAAGCTTAAACAATTTTTTGTATCCTGTGATATTTTTCAAAAATACGTTTTGGTGGGTTTTGATACTATAACCCCTCATTTCTGTATCGATTTAATAGATATTTGTATAAGCAAGTAAGATATAGAACATTACGGCGTCTCTATATATTTCTATACTCTAAGTTCTGCTGTCGCACTTTTCATAAAACGTTCAGTTAATTCACTTAAGTTACTGACCGCTTCTCTTCTGGCACTCGATCTCGATCCAGAATATTCAGATACGAATAGTTGTCATTTAAGAGCGCTATCTCATTTTTTCTTGGATTTGAGCGTTTGACTCGAGTTTTGATGTGTGATTATGGTTTATATATAGCCACAAATTAAAAAAAAAATATGGCCAAGAAAGTTTGATCCTTTTTCTTGGGAGTGCTTTAAATAAATATTTCAATTTGTTTACGTAAATCAGTAAAAACCTTGTCTCTGTAAAGGATGTTTCATAAAATTTTACTTTTGGGTCACTTTTGATGCTCTATTACATCGAAGATATAATAATTTTATCATTTTTAAAAATATTTATGGAACAATTGTATCTTCTATTTTGGAGTGCTTTAAACAATTTTCTATGTTTATCTATGAATATATAATCCAAACTCAAACAAAGAGTAACTAATAACCAAGGTTACTATGTTACCTTGCATGGAAAAAAAAATTAGCCTATTTAAGTGTAAAATTGTATTTTTTTTAAATAGTTGTATGTAGTGCTAAAATCAATATAAATCTCGGGACTCGCGGCCTGTAGCTTTAGTCTGCGCCAAGCGCTCACGAAGGGAGGACGTATCGCTCGCTGCTGCCGCTTTGTGTGCCACGTGATCTCACAAATTTGCCAAGAATATAGCGCAACCAACACTCCTTGATACAAGTGAGTATTTTTTTTTAAATTAGATAACTAATTTTGAAGGTGAAAGGTTTGATTATAATGTAAATATATAAGTATTTTGCTTTGATATTCTATTAAGAATATATTATAGAAAAGAAACATACACGTAAATATAGTTGTTTTAATTATTTTCAGACATTGTTCATAATAATGGGCAAAAGAGAAAAAAAATAAAACTTTTGGTAGCATCAAAATAAAAAAAGGTAGCCGATAATTTGAAACGCGCAAGAGAAGCTTATCGGTAAGATTTTTTTTTTATATTTTAAATGTTTACTTTATACTATACTCTTTTATATTGTATTTAATAAATATTTACATAAAACACACGCCAATGTACCTACTCGTCACTATTTAGAAACATGTCGATGTCGAGGAGTATCTTGTTTTTACCCGACTGACCCATAAAGAAATGATTTTCGCGCGCATGTATGTAGGTATGTATGTAGATATGTCCGTTCCATTGTGACATAGGATGTGTTGTTAGATTCGACGTAATTATGGAAGCTTTATACAAAATAAATTGTTTAGAAAAATCATAAAACTCGACGGCAAAAAAATAAATATTTAAAAAACCCCGACAAAGTTCAAATTATTTTCTATTGATCCTTATCTAATACTTAATACCAACAACAACAACAAACCATCATACCAGAGACAGTGGGATGAGCCGGTCTGCAGAGAAGTTCAGAGGAACCTTATGGCCACTTCTACTTCTACTGCGGAGCGTGCGCGCCTGCTGGCTGTGGGTGAGTGGGAGTCGGGCCTCTGGCTTCACGCACTACCGTCGTCGAACTTAGGGCACCTTGTTCGACGATACAACTTTCCGCCTCGCTGCTTCCCTTCGCTTAGGCGCATCGTGTTGTTCTCCTCATCGTTGTCACTGTGGCGAAGCTGTCAACAGCCTCGGGCACCACGGTCTCTCATGCAGTCGAAGTGCGGGTCGCTTTGCACGGCACGCAAACATCAACGACATTATCCGACGCGCTCTTGTCGCCGTCAGCGTTCCAGCCGTACTAGAACCCAATGGCCTGGCACGCGACGACGGCAAGCGACCGGACGGTATGTCTTTGTTTCCATGGAAGATGGGTAGGCCTTTAGTGTGGGACGCTACTTGTGTCGATACTCTTGCGCCATCCCATCTTCCTAGCTCGTCGTGCTGTGCTGGTACTGCCGCTGCGGCTGCTGAGAACCTCAAGCGGCGGAAATATAATAACCTTGTTGGCAATTATATTTTTGAGCCGTTTGGGGTTGAAACTCTTGGACCGTGGGGTCCGAGTGCTCATGCCTTATTTAAAGATCTTTCTAAACGCTTAGTTGACACTTCGCGTGACCCAAGGGCTGGCTTTTACCTCGGACAGAGGACAAGCATTGCCATACAACGTGGCAATGCCGCCAGTCTTTTGGGCTCACTTCCGGTGGACAGCGATGCGGACGAATTTTTTGACGCCTTATCTTAGTTAGGATATTTTTTTTAAGTGTATATATTTAGTACTTTAATGCTGTACGATGTCTTTTATAAATGAAATGCTTTCAGCTTTAATAAACTTTAATGTATACTTAATATTATTATCTATACTAATTACAAATAATATATAAAGCTGAAGAGTTTGTTTGTTTGTTTGCTTGAACGCGCTAATCTCAGGAACAGGAGGTCCGATTATTATTTCAGTGTTAGATAACCCATTTATCGAGGAAGGCTATAAGCTATATATCATCACTCTAAGACCAATATTAGTTTAATATAGGTTATAGGTACGATTCTTTGAGCCAAGCGTCTTCGCCTCGGGAGACACATACACATAGACACGTCTATCAGCTAAAATAGGGTGTAACTTTTGTTTGTCGGCCTGCACTACCAAAATTCTTTAAATTATAATGCTTGTTTATCTCGTTTCAGTTGTGTTTTTGCAGTCGGGATTTTTTTTAATATATTTTTTTATATACCTACATTTTTACACTACTGCTCCAAAAAGGACTATTTATGTTTATTGGGTACTTGTATGCATACATATATTTGTATGTGCATTTTTTTCCATTCCATTAAAAACACATGTTTCCTATTTATAGGCAAAAAAATGATAAAACGCAGCAGGGGCAAGTAAAATCGCCAAACGAAAATATTGATTCTGATTTAAAAAAGGTAAATTTTGCCCAACTTTATCTACACAACTTATTTCATGCGCTATTATTATTACTGCTACCACGTAATAAGTACATTTATCGGATTATTTTACTTTTACAGGAGAATGAAAGCACATTTGACCCAACGACGGATTTTACAGTGCATTCTGACAGCAATACAAATAACGTGGTAGTAATCATTTATTTCTTATAATAGTATATTTAATTATTTTTAATATCTAAATTATGTAATGCAGATTTAAATGATCTATGAGCTACCGCATAATTAATGGTCTTCTTTATTTCTTACAGGATAATGAAAGCATATTTAATTTAACAATAGATTATCAGGATCAATCTGATACAAGTACAAATAACAAGGTGAGTATTTTCTTTTTACTCTTAATACAGCTACATATTTGAATTTTTTAAACTGGGTATCTACATTCCTGGCTTTCATTATTTCAGGAATTTGAAGATATAGATGGAAGACGAATTATTGATTTTAATTTTTTTATGAAACAATTACTTTTAATTGACAAACATGGTGTAAAATTAGGTTGCCGATTAAATGGTTTAAAAATTGTAAAGGAAATACAGAAGGGACTCATTTCAACGTTCGATCTAAAATGTATGTGTGGGTTGCTTTTCAAATAAGAAACCTGCAACGAAGATAATTTAAATTTAAATGTCAATACAGGCATAGTGTCAGGAGCATTAATGGTAGGAATTGGTCTTTCCAATTTGAATGAGCTCACTGCATCTATGGAATTGCCAACCATGTCATTCCGCCTGTATAGCTCAATCCATGCAGACGTGGCTGAAATGTGGCGTATCACTGCAGAAGAGACTGCAAGAAGCTGCCAAAAAAGAAATAGAAGCTGCTAAATCACGGGGTGACGTCAACAATGGGGGTATTGCAATGATACCAGTAGAAGCAGATGTATGCTGGAGTAAACGGTCGTACAAAACTAATTATTCGGCTTTATCAGGTGTGGCCGCAATAATTGGGGAGCATACTGGAAAAGTACGTCATATCGGGGTTAGAAATAAGTATTGTGTTATATGTGCTCGCGCAAATAAAAAAGGATTAGCGCCACAAGTCCACGATTGTCACAAAAATCACTCAGGATCATCAACTAGCATGGAGCAATCTATACTAGTTGAAGGTTTCAAGGTGTCGATAGCAGAAAGAAATTTAATATATAGCACACTGATTGCCGACGGTGACTCCAGCACTTACAAAAATATTTTAGAAAGTAGGCCTTATCCCGACGTTCCTATACAAAAAATCGAATGTACGAACCATTTGTTACGCAATTACAATGGTAAAAATTTGGCACTGCAAAAGGATACAACGGTTCCCCTTAGTGAGCGTAAATTTTTGACCGGGGATCGCTTAACTAGATTACGCACGGCTATTCGCTCTGCAATTAAATTTAGGAAAGCACAAAGTACTTCAATATCAACTCAAATACTGAATTTGCAAAGAGATAATTTAAATACCTAGTCCCCGGCATATTTTTGGAGATCACACCTCGTGCGATAGCTATTATTGCACGGATGAAAGAAAAAAAGAAAAAAATTTAGTTCCTTTTAATTTCGACCCTGATGCTCAAATTACAAAAAAATGCTTCCCAACTAGCATTTCACTCGAGAAGTCTCATGTTCTGCTATACCAACAATAGAGCTGAACAGTTTAACAGCGTTGTGGCGAAAGTGGTAGGAGGAAAACGAATAAATTTTTCTTTAAAAGACTCATATGCAGCACGCTGTTACGCAGCTGTTGTTATTTTTAATACAGGCCTCCCTCAATATAGTCTATATAAATCCATTTTAAAAAAGTCTCCCGGGAAAGCTTTAAAAATTTTAGAACGTAAACGACATTTGGCCGACAGCAAAAGAACTGAGAAAGGCTCTAAACGTTGTCGCAGGCAATTGCATTTTGGTAGCGCAGATGGCCAATATGGTAGTCAATGTCAACGTCCCGATATGTCTTGCGATGACTACAAGGACGCTAAGACACTGTTTTTGTCCAATTTGCAACAGCAAACATTGAATCGCCAAGAAATTGAGCGCAATACTGTTCTACAAGCAGGAAGCGCTTTATGGCTGGAACTGCGCAGATGCATACTCACTGCATCAATGTTTAGCAAAATATTGTTGTACTCTTACAATTTAGATCATGTGCCTTCCATCAAACATGGGAAAGAGAACGAGGCAAAAGCATTAGCTCAACTTTGCGGCCAAATGAATATAAACACAGAAAAGTGTGGCCTATTTATAAGTGCAGAGCATTTTTTTTGGGAGCTACACCTGATGGAGTGTTTCAAGACGGTGTGGTTGAAATTAAGTACCCCATATCTGCTTTTGATATGGACCCTGATACGGCAATTCAAGAAAAAAAAAAATATTTTAAAATCAATGAAAAAGGCGAAGTAATCTATACATATAATAAAATCGTAGACTAACCGTGTCTGTACATTGAATATTTTTGCATGAAAATTACACAAAAAACTCAGGAAAAAGGTATAAAACACAAAAATGCAATTTTTGTCTGTTTATCTGTTTGTCTGTGCGTTTGTGGGAGCATCACGCATAAATCACAAATTGGATTGCAAATCTAAGTACTTTAAAATATTAAGTGATAGCCCGAGTAACATTTAGCGTTTATTTCATCAAAATCGACCCGCGAAATCAAAAGATATTGATTTTTTAAGTTTAGGAAGAAACTTCCTAATGTATTCTGATGAGTCAGAGCGCCATCTATTGAGAAAAAATAAAATGCACGAAAGCATTCAAAATTGTTGAGTTTTTTGTGAAACTTTTAATACGTGGCAAAATAAAAGTGATCATTTTTATACCTTTTCGTTATTTATCGTTACAATCGATCCTGGAAATCAAAATATATTGAATTTTTAGTTTAGTAAGAAACTTCCTAATGTATTCTGATCAGTCAGAGCGCCATCTATTGAGGAACCAAAAAATGCATGAAAGCATGAATGTTACACCAAAAACACATTGATTGATTTATTTGTGAAACTTTTAATACGTAGACGTAGCAAAATAAAAGTAAACATTTTAATACCTTATCGTTATTTATCGTTATATACGGGCTTCTTATTTAACGTCTTCCGCTGCCAAATATTTTGTCAGTTTACATGGTCGATAGATGGCGTTGCACTGATGACGCGTTTTTCTGAACTGCGGTGTTAAGATTTTCCGCGGGAGAATGACCTCACACGATTTTTAAACACAGTCGTGTTCGTATGAATTTCGGTTTGGTCTCTGAAAGGTCTTAAACTGTTAGGGACCAAAATTGCTTAAATCTCCGAGTTGTGCTGGTTTCGTTTAAAGTGCATTTATCGTAGTTTTGCGAAGTACTGGACGGTTCGACTTGCGGATCAGGCCTGTAGGGTTCCGTACCAAAGGTGCTGTGCTGACGGGACCCTACTGCTAAGCCTCCGCGATTGATTCCGTTTAGAGCGAAGCAACGAATGGTTCGATTTGCGAAACAAGGCTAATAATAATAAGGTACCGTACCAAAGGTGGTCACGGTGACGGGAACGATCGATTTTGGGGGGCTACTCTCTAAGTCCGAAGTCCGTAGTTTCGGGCTTAGTTGCGTGCGGGCGTATTCTATTCCGTATCACACTACAGACTTACGATTAGTCCCGAACCCGAACTAAGAATGAATGACAACACGATTTCACAGTAACTGTCAATTCGTGTTATCATTAGTTCTCTCAGTGGTTAGGTGATACGGAGTAGAATTTTTTTCTTCTTCTTAATATATAAGTAAAACAAAGTCGGGTTTTCATGGTTTTTGTGTAGAGCAGCCAGTTGACGGGTGCTAGCGAAGGAGGAAGCTGAACGCGTGAGAGAGAGGGAAACCTCACGCCCCAGCCGCCGCAACAGAAGAAGACGCCCCGGGCGTCGGGAGTCGCAGGGCGATTCTCGGCCACCGTAGGCGCGGGCCAGCGGACGGCGAGCATTGGGTGGCTCGCCGTCTGATCTGGGGGGCTACTCTCTAACGAAATCCGTAGTTTCGGGCGGGCTTTTTCTACTTCGTATCACCTAACCACTGAGAACTAATGATAACACGATTTGACAGTTACTGTGAAATCGTGTTGTTATTCATTCTCAGTTCGGGTTCGGAACCAATCGTAAGTCTGTAGGTGATACGGAGTAGAATACGCCCGCCCGAAACTAAGCCCGAAACTACGGATTTCGTTAGAGAGTAGCCCCCCTGGACCAAGCCCGGGTCGACGGCGCGCTGTGTTCCACGCGCGCCTCAAAGAGCTGTCAGCATTAAAGACGGGGCCCGCTAGGGCCAATGCCTGCCGGGGTTGCGGGGTTTATTCGAAAGAGTCACCGCGGCCCTGGAACGCAAAGGGCATTAGGAGGAACATGGATGGGTTTTAGTCAGTAAGAGTCTGACACTCCCTTTTGCTTCACCCAGACGGGAGGAGTCATTTGATGATTTCCCATCCTTAAAAAAAAAGCCAGTTAACGGGAGCGAAGCTGCGCGGGTCAGCTAGTATTTAATAAAAATCACGATTGGTATTATCAAATACAAGGCCAACTCAACATTGCAAATAAAAATATTTGTTTACTTTCAGTGTGTACTGGTACTGAATACCCACTTAAAGTTGTTGAAGTTTACAAAGATCAGGATTTTTGGAACCAGAAAATGTTGCCAAAATTAATAAAGTTTTATGAGGAGTGCGTTCTTCCCGAAATCATAGATTCGAGGAAAGCACGATCCATGCCGCTTCGGAAAATATTATTTTAATTTATTTTTACATTAATAAATAGTGACTGAATATCCTCATTCAAGTTTGAGAGAGATAGCCTTAAGAACTATAGGCCCATTTCACTTCTGAGCCATGTCTACAAGCTGTTTTCCAGAGTCATCACGAACCATCTCGCATGCAGGTTTGACGACTTCCAGCCTCCCGAACAAGCCGGATTCGGAAAAGGCTTCAGCACCGTAGACCACATACATACGCTCCGTCAGGTTATACAGAAGACCGAAGAGTATAATCTGCCCCTCGGCTTAGCGTTTGTGGACTACGAGAAAGCTTTTGATTCGATCGAGACTTGGGCTGTGCTGCTGTCTCTCCAACGGTGCGAGATTGACTATCGGTACATCGAGGTGCTGAAAAGTTTGTACAAAAACGCCACCATGTCAGTCCGACTTCAGGATCAGACCTCGAAACCTATCCTCCTGCAGCAGGGTGTGAGGCAGGGAGACGTCATTTCTCCGAAACTGTTTACAGCCGCAATGGAGGATGTCTTCAAGGTTTTGGACTGGAGAAGGCTAAGCATTAATGTCAATGGCGAGTGCATCAGTCACCTTCGATTTGCCGACGATATAGTCATCATGGCTGAGACTACGGAGGACCTCAGTACAATGCTCGATGACCTCAGTAGAGCTTCCGAAAGGGTGGGTCTCAAAACGAACATGGACAACACCAAGATCATGGTAAATACCCACGTAGCACCCACTCCCATCAAGATCGGAAACTCTACACTCGGAAGTTGTAGACGAGTACGTCTACCTAGGACAAACGGTCCAGCTAGGTAGGGCCAACTTCGAGAAAAAGGTCAACCGTCGAATTCGACATGGCTGGGCAGCGTTCGGGAAGTTGCGCGGTATCTTCTCGTCCCACATACCACAGTGTCTCAAGACGAAAGTCTATGATCAGTGCGTGTTGCCAGTGATGACATACGGAACTGAAATGTGGTCGCTTACAATGGGCCTCATCAGAAGGCTGGTCGATGGGGCCGAAAAGTTCTGGAGTGGCGACCGCGTACCAGAAGACGTAACGTTGGAAGGCCTCCCACAAGGTGGACCGATGACCTGGTGAAGGTCGCGGGTAGCCGATGGATGCGAGACGCACAAGACCGGTCGTTGTGGCGACGCTTGGGGGAGGCCTATGTCCAGCAGTGGACATCTTTCGGCTGATATGATGATGATGAGATGTCTAATAAGAACCATAATATACATCAAATGAAAGCTCATATCATAAGTATCAATTTTCATTACGAGCAGAAGGCTGTGAAATGCCGGGTTAAAGAGATATCAGACCTGCAACTATCTTGAACTGGGGGGTCAAGAGTTAAGTAGGCCAGTACAGATGTCCAATAAGAACCATATAATACATCATTTATGTAATGTTGACGTTGAAAAGTGCTTTCTAATGGTTTAATTGAAATAAACGTTTTGACTTTGACTTTGTTTTGTTCTCAGTGGTGTGCAAATACGTTCATGTTATAAAACGAGTCTAACAAACAAGACTACTTAAACTTTTACTAAAAAGTCTAACAGAATCTATAAAACGTTGAACTGAATTCATGAATTACATATAATATTTTTACTAGTTTATTATAAGTTATAGTTTATTATATGTAGGATATATAGTGCCAATTGAGGTTGACGCTCAGGTCATTCAGGAATATTGTCTTCGAAAACACGTCACCGTTGTCGGTAAATAGGTCGTGGACACGTTAGCTACGCATCGCGCGGTCTTCTTCTTCGTTCTATGGCATTAAGCAAAAGTAGCACGAACGACTACAAAATGAAATAGGTACTGAATGTAAGCTTTCATATGAAATGTATTTCGACTCTGTTGTTTGAACGTCCATTTTGACTAATACCTATCCTTTACTTATAAACACAAGTCAAATACTAATCCAACTTGTGATCATAATATCCATCATGTAAGTAAACAGTAAAATGTAATCTAAATAAATACTTTTTTTAGATTACATTTTAATTGCTATCGATCTCTGTCTGAATGCAAGCCACTATTATTAGTGTTAGAAGGTGATTCTAGATTTTTTGTTGCCTGTATCATTTTGTAATATTATGCTGTATGTGATAACCATAATAAATGTTTACTTTTTAAAAACTTTTTTTTTGTGTCCATGTCAAAATATTGTTAACCACCTAAGGGTATTTACCAACTCCCTTCTGGTTCACCCAGAGCGGGATGAATCATTTGATGATTTCCCGTCCCTAAAAAAAAACGGGTTCCCACGATGGTTTTCCGCAAAAACCGGTAGGACATGGGCCTACCCTATCAGCTATAGATTTATGTTTCACAACAAAATCGTCAAAAAAAAATGATAAAACTTTTATCCTCGACTGTACAAACCCGGTGGATTTGAGTGATAAAATGTTTTGTTATAGTCAAAGAATTAAATTATACTACACAATAGACGGGACATAGCGAACAAAATCGTTATCCGATACATTTGTCCTAGTGGGCAAAAGTCACTCAGTCTAGTGTGGTACGCCTGCATGATAAGTCGCATTCGTGTCAAACAATCAACCAAAAAAAAATATTTTCTAAGAAAATATGCCCAGTTGCGCATTACGGTACTGTAAATCTCGTTATGGTAGAACGACTGGACCTATCTTCGGTTTATTTTCGTAAGAATTTGTTATATTTACTCAGTAATTAGAATCAAATAATTTTCATAAATAGTTCTAGAACATAATGCTAATTTTGTAATAAACGCCCTCTATTGCTAAATAGCTTTACTAATGCCTTGCAGTGATGTGATGTTGTATATTGATTTTTTTATCGATAATATTTATTGAGGTAAATAAATAACACTTAAAATATAATAGTGTTTGCACATAATCATATCATTTAATTTAAATGTCAATATATTCGTTCAAGTAGGGTTCTGTTATTGTAGGTTTCCGAATGTAAATAAAGTTGAACGTGAAAAGTGGATACGGTTTGTTCAAATAGACCGTAAAGAAGAAAATTGGCTTCCATCTGCGTCATCAAAATTATGCTCCAACCATTTTAAAAGAGGGGATATTTACTACGGAAAGACTGGTCGATCAATTTTAAAAAAAAGATCGGTACCTTGTACTACTAGCGAAGTGAGTTGCACGTTTCTTGATTTTTCGTAGTCATTCTATATAGTAAAATAGTACACTGCTTATAGTCCTAACTACTTGCTCGACTTTGCTATCTGTCTGTTCGTTTATCAGCGGTTTCTATCTCACAAAATAGAAATCAGATATTGAAATTACTTTCGTCCGCACTATCGAGTTTCGCAATCAACTATCACTTGCAACGCAACCAGTTGGGTGAATCTCCAGAAAATATTATTTTCACTATTAAAATCTCGTTATCCCCAAAAATAGTTAAAAAAAATAGGTATGATTGTTTCTTGAAATTCTTATATATCTGGAGTAAATCTGATAAAAAAACTTGTAATCTGAACATGCCTAATTAATACTATTAAAAAATATGAGCGATGCACGCAGGTTTTCAAGACTCAATGTCATTTACTGAACAATAATATTTTCAGGAGATTCACCCAGTTGCTGAACAAGATGTGAACTGTTATAACCCTTATTACAAGGCAATAAAGCCTAAGTCAGCTTTTACTTATTTGTAGTGTACTTTTCCTTTACTAAATTACTGATGTTGCATTTTTACCCAATGCACAGAAATAATATGGTTAATTGAGTTAGTTAGATTCTGCCCGCTGCCGCGTAAACTAGTTGCCAAAATTAAGAGAGCAATTAAGAGGGACATTGCCGAAATTTATGTACCTAAGAACTTGTGTGCCAGTGTTTTTGTATTGTGGTGAATTAAAGTGGTTCCAGTAGAATTATTGTGTTTTTTTTAAAAAAAAGACAAACGGGGTCGACGTAGTAACAAATTGGTGTCAGAAGTGGGATACCAGAGACGAAATCTTACGACGTTGAGTCAGACAGATACTGGTATCCCGAACCTACAGCCCCCGTCAATTGACCGACAGTGAGACTTGACCCAAGGTCAAGCCTGCGTCACTACTTGGACGACGGTCAGCCTCAGCTCTCCGGCTTGAGCCCGCTCCAGCCACATCAGCAATTGGACGACGGTCAGCCTCAGCTCTGCAGCTTGAGCCCGCTCCAGCCACATCGACACTTGGACGACGGTCAGCCTCCACTCTATAGTGTGAGTCTGCTCCAGACGGTATCAGCATCACCAGCAGCTCCAGGTCTAACTCACCAACCTTCAAACTCAAGAAATTCCACAGTCAACCAGCCGTGTGAAAGTGCAACTTCGTCTATACGTCACAGCGCAACGTGACTCCGGACTCCGAGCTGCCACCGCGCACCTGATAATGCAGGTGTCAGCAATTATCGTGTTACTGTGAGTGTTTCTTGTGAACTACCATTTTTCCAGTTTAAAGTGTCCCTGAATTCGTGTCTCTGTATTTGGTACACATATAATTTTAAATAGTTTAACACTACACTGTTTTTCTATCTTCACTGACTTTAATTGTTTTGTCTTTTCTATTTCTCATTATTCTAACATTGTTACTTAACTGTTAAACTTAATTTTGTCCAACACATCATAATCTTTTATGTCCGTTAAACAAGAGTTACCTAAATCAAAGGAAATGTCAGACAAAATTACACTATCTTTCTTAACCAAATTTATTAAGCCTTATAATGGTGACAGGGAAACTCTCCCTGCATTTCTTACAAACTGTGAGAATGCCATGACCTTGGCTTCTGTAGACCATCAAACTGTGCTATGTAAATTTGTAATTTCACAGCTAGAAGGTAAAGCGCAGGTTGCATGCAGCCTTAAATCATTTTCATCGTGGTCAGAGCTAAAGACCTTCCTGAAGGCTACTTTCGGGGAGAAAAAGCACGCCACACATTTATTATCAGATCTACAGCACTGTAAGCAATTATCCAATGAAGATGTTACTATTTATTCCTTAAGGGTGGAGTCAATATTGACTCGCATACAGTCAGACATACATTATAGTTGCAAAAATGCGAAGGAACTGCCTGGCAGGATAGCAGCCATGGAGGACCTTGCCCTAAACACTTTTATGTTAGGGTTAAACCCTTCCATATCGACTATTGTCCGTTGCAAAAATCCCTCTAATCTCAATGAAGCTATACAGTATGCTATTGATGAAGAAAAGTTATATAACTTATCCAGATCTAATCTAAAATCTCCTAAACAGTGTTCTATTTGCAACAAGTCAGGTCATAATTCATCAGAATGTTTTAAAAATAAAAAACAACATGATAGAGATTCTAAAATTTACAAAAATTCACCATCTCCTAATTCTAATACTAAACTCGAAGATAATCCTAAAACTTGTAATTATTGTAAAAATGTCGGTCACGTGATCAAAGAGTGTCGCAAACTTCAATATAATATGAAGCATACTAATTCTAAACCTATATACGAAATTAATGACTACTGTAAAAAGGTAGCTTTACCTCATACTTATCTAAATACTAACCACGCTCGCGAACAGTTATGCTTCCTTATTGATACAGGATCAACCATTAATATTGTAAAAGAGTCCTGTTTACAAAAACTTCCAAGTTTATCTACTGAAACGGTCAAATTAAAGGGCATTAACAGTTCAGAAACCCCAGTTGAAACTCTAGGTACCTTCCAAATGGAGTTCAACTTATCGGGTAATATACATAAGTACAAGTTTCATGTCACTAAAGACGACATCAATCTTCTTAATTATGATGGAATAATCGGTAGTGATTTTTGCAGTTATTTTAAAACAAATATCGATTACTCTTCAAAATCAATTTCCATATTAAATCATTCCATTCCTATTGTTTATACTCAACCTTCATACAACATTCCAGCTCGATCTGAAGTAGTTATCGAGTGCACTGTATCAAATTACTCTCCCAAACTTTATCAAAACAATGAAGCTCTCATATTAGATCACGTCTTACGTGAAGGCGTTTATGTCGCTAATTGCATTGTCTCAATTAAACCGAATGGGAAAACAAACGTGACTATTTTAAACACTACAGAGTGTGACATTGAAATAAAAGATTACCAAGTAACAGCGACGCCTTTTGAACTTGATTCTTCAATTGTGAACTCTTATAATATTAATGCTATTTCTTGTTCGAAAAGTGATCGCGTAAATAAAGTACTACATCTTATCCGCTGCTCTCATCTAAACGATGAAGAGAAAAAGGCTCTCTTAGAATGCTGCTCCCACTATACAGATATTTTTCATGTCGAAGGTGAACCCTTAACCTTCACGAATGCTATTGAGCATACTATTAACACAGGTGATGCCCCACCTATTAACGTAAAATCATATCGTTTCCCTGAATGCCACAAGGAGGAAGTCGATTCCCAAATTCGTAAAATGCTAGACCAAAATATTATTCGGCATTCAACTTCGCCTTGGAGTGCCCCAGTTTGGGTAGTCCCGAAAAAAATGGACGCTTCCGGCAAACAGAAGTGGAGGATAGTCATTGACTATCGCCGTCTTAATGATGTCACTGTTTCTGAATCCTATCCACTGCCTCTTATCACTGATATTTTAGACCAATTAGGTCACTCTAAATATTTCAGCACACTAGACCTCACAAGTGGCTTCCATCAACTGAAAACTTGTCCCAAGGACGCGCCTAAAACAGGTTTCACAGTTAACACAAATTCAGACATGTCAGGTCACTACGAATTTACCCGAATGCCTTTTGGGCTGAAAAATGCCCCTGCCACCTTTCAGCGTCTTATGAACACTGTGCTATCAGGCTTACAAGGCCTTCATTGCTATATCTATCTTGACGATTGTATAGTTTATAGCCAAAATCTCCAAGATCATATACAAAAATTACAACTAGTATTCGACAAATTTCGCGAATACAATTTAAAACTCCAACCGGACAAGTGTGAGTTCCTAAGGCATGAAGTAACTTACCTTGGCCATATTATCACCGATAAAGGTGTATCTCCGAATCCTGAAAAGGTCAGCGCTGTATCGCAATTTCCAGTTCCTAAAAATCCTAAAAATATTAAGTCGTTTCTAGGCCTAATAGGCTATTATCGCCGATTCATTGAAAACTTTTCCAAATTAACTAAACCGCTTACGTCTCTATTAAAAAAGAATGCTGTGTTCCACTGGGACACAGAACAGCAACATGCATTCGATATCCTAAAAGAAAAACTAATTACTGCCCCTCTTCTACAGTACCCTGATTTCTCACAGCCTTTTAATGTTACTACTGATGCAAGTAACTATGCCATTGGCGCCATACTGTCTCAGGGTCCCGTCGGCAAAGATAAGCCGATCGCTTACGCGTCGCGCACTCTAAATAAGCCTGAAGGTAATTACTCAACTACGGAAAAAGAGTTATTAGCTATTATATTTGCCGTTAAAACTTTCCGACCATATTTATATGGTAATAGATTTAAAATAATAACAGATCACAGGCCCCTCGTGTGGCTATTTAATGTAAAAGATCCGGGTAGTAGACTCATTCGCTGGCGCCTCAAACTTGAAGAATACGATTATGAAATCGTTTATAAACAAGGTCGTCTCAATTCTAATGCCGATGCACTATCCCGTTGTCCTATCAATGCTATTGACGTAAATAATTTAAATAATTTCTCTTACGAACAGTATTTCAAGGCTCAATTTACAAATCAACTACCAATCCCAAATACCATCATCGAAGAGTGTATTCAAGGACTACACTTATCTAAGTTAAACACAATCGCTTGTCCAGTCTCTTTAGACTTTGACTACTCCATGCCTCATTGCGAGGAAATATTATCGCAGCTCGATAATTCTGCTGATTTACTAAATTCCGAACGCGAACCACTTACAATACAATGTGTTAATGACAAAAATAAAACCTACTATTTTCTTTTTACAAAAGTACATCACTATGAAGAAACTAATTATAGAGATGTTTATATCTTACTAATTAAGCTTAGAAACTTACTAATTGATTGCCAGAACATTACCAACCTTGCATTACCAGATTTCACGGACCCATTTTCAAAGCTCACGTATTCTAAAATCTATAATATGATTTCCTATATTTTCCACGATACCAATATAAAAGTTTACATATTATAAAAATCAATTAATCTATCCTACTCCTGTAGAAGTCCCTAAAATATTAAAAGAAAATCACGACTCTGTTATAGCTGGCCACCCAGGGTCACAACGAATGTACTCTCGTATTAAAGCTGCCTATTATTGGAAGGGAATGCGGTCTGACATCGAACAATACGTAAAGAAATGCAAGCTTTGCCAAATCAATAAGCCTTTAAGGAAATCAAATAAAGCTCCGATGGAGATAACTTCCACATCTACCAGACCGTTTGAAAGATTGGCCCTTGACGTCGTAGGTCCATTACCCGATGCAGGCTATCAAAACTTTAGATTCATCTTAACCTTACAAGATGACTTAACGAAATTTACTAGCGCTTACCCAATGGTTACGGCTACTAGTGAACAAAAAAGCCAGAAACCTTGTTCATTTTATGTCTCTTTTCGGTTTTCCCAAAACCATTCTAACAGATTTAGGTACATGTTTTACTTCCGAATTATTTAAACAATTGACCGAAATACTAAAGGTCAAGGCCCTTTTTACTACTCCGTATCATCCACAAACCAACGGAGCTCTTGAACGCTCACATGCTACTTTAAAAGAATACCTAAAATCCTTCGTTAATGAGAACCAGAACGACTGGCATTGTTACTTATTTACTGCAATTCTAGCTTATAATACTACTCCTCATAGTACGACTAACTTTACTCCTCACGAGTTATTATATGGTTATAAACCATCCATTCCAAACTCATTATATGAAAGCTCTGGAAATACATACAACGAATATATTCGAGCTTTACAATATAGAATGCGCTTCAGTCGCGAGAAAGCCATTCAAAACATTCTAAACAGTAAAGAAAAATCAAAACAATACTATGACGCAAACTCCCGTGACGTTACTTACAAGGTAGGAGATATGGTTTATCTCAAACAACATCATAGGCTTCGTAAAGCCTTATCGCCTATATGGAAAGGCCCGTATAAAATTATTAAAGCTCATAACAAACACAATGTAACCCTACAAGTAGGTCGCAAAGCTATTAAATACCATACCAATGAAATTAAGCCTTCCAGTTCTTAACCTGTGTACTATATTTCTTTTCAGAATAACATGCTGTTATGGCACTTCATGCCTCGGCCGCACCGAATCAAGCATCATCCCAATCTATCATAGCCCCGGGATTTATTTTGAACCTACTACTAATATTAATTTTTATACTGATTACTGGAAAGTGATCACCCACGTAGATTTAGTTTCTTTAGAACCGTATCTTAATAAAATCGAATCTCTGTTACACGATACTATAAACTTGTGCAGTAAGATTCAACCACAAGAGTTAGGTACATGCAAAGACATGTCTAGCCCTATCGAGGTTTTAATCCAGTCTAGTTCTATCAAATTGCAATCATTATCGCATATCATCTCCAACCAATTGACAAATAAAGTCAAACGATCTTTAGAATTCGGAGGTGAAATCTTAAAGTTTTTTTTCGGCACATTAGACGCAGATGATGCCCGAAAATATGATGCTGCAATTGAGTCATGCAAAAAGAGTGAAACAGAAATATTTCATTTAATGAGAGATAACATTCACATAGTCAAGTCTACTATAAATAATTTTAACACTACTATTTACAAACTTAATCAAAATGAGATGAAATTAAACACCCAAATAAATCACATGAATGAAATACTTTCCCAAATAACAAAAACCGATAACCTATTATTGTATACTTCAAAGTTAAACAACCTTCTTAACATTATCGAAGGTTCTTTACTTGCTATAACTAATTTACTAGATACTACACTTAATTCTATTTTATTTTCTAAAGTTAATGTTTTACATCCTAGTGTTATAAGTCCCTTAAATCTTTATCTAGAATTAACTAAGCATAGTATTCAAGTAAGCAAAAGGTTAGATTTTCCACTTCCCTTAACTATTCAAAATATTCATTCTATCATTGATGTTTCCGAATTTAGTTCTTATTATTACAATAATAAAGTCATTTTTATATTACAGATCCCTTTGATCACTCCTGATAAATTCATGACCTATAAGAACATACCACTACCTACACCTCACGATGACTCACATAATACATTTGCTCTAATTCAACCTTCTAATTCTTATATTGCATTAAGTGATGACAGGATGCATTATGCTATGTTGGACACTCTTGATAAATGTAAAATAATAAATAGTAATTTTTCTATCTGTGAATTAAATACTATATACTCATGTATAACTAACCCTAATTGTGAATCTAAAATCTTAACTGAGGTAACATTGTCATTACCCACAGAATGCAATGCTAATATATTATATGGTCAAATAGATATTTGGCAAAAATTAAGAAATAACAAATGGATTTATGTACAATCAAATACAAATAAATTAACTATTAAATGTGATGAAAACATTGAAGACCGTTCAATTACAGGAACAGGAATTGTAAAACTATCGTCTAATTGTATTGGGTATTCTAAAACGGTTCAGTTGATACCGACTAGTTCTTATTCTATACTTACTAAGTCTCCTTTAGATATAAGCTTTGATATAACAGCTGATGACTGCTGTAAGAAGGACATATTTAATAAGAGTTTACCACATTTGTCGCCAATCTCTTTGAGTAAAATTAACTTAGATTCTCTCAAGTATGCAACTCATCAAATGGATAGTTTAGAGCAAGAACTGAATAATCTGGAAAAGGAATCTCATTTTATTAAATATGGCCCTTACTATTCTACTTTTACTTATATTCTAATTGTGTGTTTATTTTTATACTTAGTTTATAAATTATATAGGTACTTTAAGAACAAAAACAATTCTAATGCTGGATGCTGCGTGCAAATATTTAATCAGTGTTATAATAAAAATACCACACGCAGGTCCAAAATTTCAAATAGTATTGAGATGACGGAAGTATCTTCAACTTCTGAAGAAGACAATAAGTCAGTTCAGTCTTTGCCTACTCATTACCCAAATTATAAATCCACTAGTAAGGTTAATAGAGTCAAATTCCCGTCAAATAGAAATCTAAACTTTTAAATGTAAAACTATTAATTCACTATGCTGTCAATTTTCATTCTAAATTATGTAACTCTTAATATTTAATGTAATATAAACTGTAAGTTGTCTCTCTTAAAAGCTACATCTTTAATCTCACTTCGCTTCATCTTTACGAGATAAAGCTTCGTTTAAAAGGGGGAGCTGTTATAACCCTTATTACAAGGCAATAAAGCCTAAGTCAGCTTTTACTTATTTGTAGTGTACTTTTCCTTTACTAAATTACTGATGTTGCATTTTTACCCAATGCACAGAAATAATATGGTTAATTGAGTTAGTTAGATTCTGCCCGCTGCCGCGTAAACTAGTTGCCAAAATTAAGAGAGCAATTAAGAGGGACATTGCCGAAATTTATGTACCTAAGAACTTGTGTGCCAGTGTTTTTGTATTGTGGTGAATTAAAGTGGTTCCAGTAGAATTATTGTGTTTTTTTTAAAAAAAAGACAAACGGGGTCGACGTAGTAACAGAACGAAAGCGAAATTTTCAGTCTTTAGGTTTACAACATTAGTTTTTGTTGATACTAAAACTTTATAAGGGATAATAATTGTACTCATAAAAAAACAGCTGATCCATACATTTATATTCGCATACCTCAACATAATGTATGAATCAGCTGAATTTAGTTTTTCGCGATTTCAGGGCTGGTCCCATAGTAAAAGTTGTTCATAAAAATGAGTACAAATACCGATACAATACAAGGTTACAAACTTAGTGTAGTTTATCGCGAGTACAACTCACACTTAGATGTTTTTTTTTATAATTTCAGGATGATGAAATAAACCCCCAAACTTACTACACCAGTCAATGTGGATGTTTTAGACTCTGAGTCTATCTTCGACACTCCGAGAAAAATTGCATTGAAGGCACAAGTTCATAAGTTACAAAAACAAAAACTACATCATCAGGTTAAAATTAAAAAAATAGGCCAACAAAATAGATATTTAAAACGTAAAATATTAAACTTGAAAGATTTCGTTAATCATTTAGAAAATAAGTTTGATATCCAAAAAAACGTGGTAAACTCCCTTAAAACTACAGCAGAAACTCAAGCCCTCTATGATAGACTCAGCAGAAATTCCACGAAGGCAGGATTGTCGCGTCGTAAATTTTGTCCGTCTCTTCGTAAATTTTGTCCGTCTCGTCGTTTGCTTTAACTCTTCATTATTACTCTCCTGCCGCATAATTATAATTATGCCAGAAAATGTTTCAATAAAGTTTTTCCACATGTAAGAACATTACGCAGATGGTATGTTAGTATAGATGCACAGCCTGGTTTTACTAATGAGTCGTTTCGCGCTTTGAAGTTAAAAAGAATCAAAACGGGAAACGAGTTAATTTGTTCTTTAGTTTTTGATGAGATTTCTATTAGACGTCAAAAAATATGGAACACCAAAACGAATGAAGGTTTCGTCAATTTGGGTTTTGGTGACATAAAAGACGAAATAGCTTCTCAAGCTCTTGTTTTCATGGTTGTATCACTAGATCAAAAGTGGAAAATACCAGTAGGATATTTTTTCATAAATAGTATTAAAGCTGAATTCAAAGCTACATTAATTAGCCAATGTTTAAGCTTATGTCACGAAGTAGGCGTAAAAATAGACAGTATGACTTTCGATGGTGCTCCAACAAATTTGAGCACTGCAGAAATATTAGGTTGTAAATTGTTAACTGATCCAGATAATCTAAAAACAGATTTTCCTCATCCAGTTAATAAAGAAAGTGTTGTTATATTTCTTGATCCCAGTCACATGATAAAATTGGTGAGAAACACATTCGAAAGCAAAAAGATATTTTATGATGCACAAAATGAGAAAATAAAATGGTCTTTATTGGTGTCTTTAAATAAACTGCAAACAAATGAGCAACTACATTTTGCAAATAAATTAACAAATAAGCATATCCATTTCCAGTAGCTAAAGCCTTATTACTTTGCAATGAGCTACTCACAGGAAAAGTATTTGAGGATGTTTCTGGCACAGTAAAATTTATTTCTATTATAAATGATTTATTTGATATTATGAACAGTAATAAATATGGAAAATATGGTTTCAAGCAGTCACTAAATTGTAAAAATTTATCTACCATTTAATTTTTTTTTGAACTAGCTAAGAATTACATACTATCCCTAAAACAATACATAAAAATAAGACTAGAAATAAAACGTCGCAATCTCCCAAATAGAATTATTTTAAAAATAATAAAAAAGCGATTGGTTGATACTATTAATAAAACCGGCTTTTTAGGATTTTTAATTAACATTCAAAGTCTACAAACTTTGTTTGATATAGCAGTAAAAACAAATAAAATTCAATACTTGTCAACATATAGGCTCAGTCAAGACCACCTCGAGTTGTTTTTTGGTTGCATAAGAAGACATGGGGGTCATAACAACAACCCTAATGTTATACAATTTAAAGCGGCATATAAAAAGATTTTAGCCAATTTAGAATTACGTGATTCATTTTCTGGCAACTGTGCTCCAATGGATAACTTTAGCATACTCACTTGTTCTTCCGTTGAAACAGTTAATAGCACTTGCATACTAAGGGATGTAGATAATGAAGACTTTCAGTTGGACGAGGTTCTAGACAAGGAATTTGAAACTGATTTCAGAGTTAGCGAAAATTGCGAGTATTTGAGTGGGATAATAAACGAAACATCGGTGTCTGTGGGAGGTTATCAAATTATTGGCTATATTTCTGGTTATGTGTCACGTATACTAAGTAGGAAAATCAAGTGTGAAATTTGTGTGTCAAGCGTGGTTTCTAATAGAAAATTAGATTTTCATAAATTAATTACAATTAGAGATATGGGTGGGTTATATTTTTCTAGTAAAAGCGTTTTTGACGTATGTAAAGCCACAGAAATATTCATTAGAAAACTTATAAACGAAAATGACGGTAAAGGTGTATTTAAAAACACAGTATCGATTTTATTAAAATGAAAGTATTCAAAGTATTCATACATTCCAAAATTTTTGAAGGTCTTATTATCCACTCGTTTGAGAGCCCCGCGATGCTCAATCACAGACCATATTTGATAAGATCCATAATAGAGACTTATGCTAATATTAAACTTCGATTTGTTGCAAAGTTCGACCCCGGTGTTCAGAACAAATCTAAAAGACAAAAGCTCACAAAACTGATTTTATTTGATGGGACCTAAAATTTTATTTTAATTAGTCATTACTGCATTAGTCATTGATGTAAAAATTGTACGGTATCTCAATAACTTTTCAAACAAATTGTCATGAAATGACGCCTGTTACCTTAGTCATCTTGCGACCACGGATGCTGCAGTGTTTTTTAATTCATGAAATAAAAATTAATAATATAATTATGCGATGTAATCCGGTTTAAATTTGTTTTATCGATTCTTTCTTAAGTGGGATATTGTTAACGACTTTTAAAAATACGTCAATGGATAAAAAAAAATATGTAGGATCTGATGCTATAATCTTTAATGATAATTTAGTAATTTGGATGTAAACAAATAAATAACTTGTAAACATTGAAACTACTAATCGTTTCATTGTTTTCCTAATTTTTGGGCATTTGTTTCAGTCTATTCATATGTTAAAAATATTAGTCTTATAACTTTTATTAATATTATCGATACCTTGTTATTTAAATGGTAACATCCCTACACCAAGTTTCTAGTATGCTATTCAAAGCTAGGTGGCGTTACTGACATTTTGTGTTTCCAATAGCCGCTCTAATTCTGCTATATTATGCTAGATGGCGTTACTGAGACAAGGGATCACAGTTTTTCTATGACATTTCTTCGCAAAGCCTCTCAATATATTTTAATCTCTTTGGTTATAGTAAAAGCCGGCTATAAGCAATAAATTGACATGTGTTAGAACTCTATTGGTCATCAGGCCAAGCTCCATACAAAAATGCAGTCGTCCCATATACTTTAGAAAAGTAGGTATGCAACAGCAGACTTTTTTTGTCGATTTAAAGATTTGTCCCATAGTAAAAGTTATTCAGGTCGATGGTCTAAAACACTCCTTAAAGTTTCTTAAATGATTTTAAGACCTTAATTGAATAGAAATTCAAGTTATTTGTATGACTCTTTAACCTACTCAGTAGATAGGTAAACTGTTCTAGGTGGTAACTGATATCATTCATCGCTACAAACAATATTTCACGAACTATAATAACAGTTATTTAATTTATTCCGGAAGCAAAGTCTCATGTTGGTTTGTTCCTGGCGTCCGACGCATAGCGGTTTGCAGTGTGCGTAGCGTACTTCACGAGACGCACGCGTGCGCGGCCGCTGCCGCGCGCTGTCTTATTTACCTAAAACTGAGCACTTCGATAATGTAATAGCGCCCTTAAAAAATATTGTCGAAGTAATAGTAAGGTACTTTTAATAAAATATTTCACAAATTTTAAATATAAATTACCTTACTTATCCATCACTAGCTGTCGTGTCTTGCCGACTGTGGCGTGTTGAGGAACACTTTTTTACGGATTTCGATTAGCAATTTTTGATGATTGTTTTTTGTAATGAAATGCAACTAATGGATATATCTTTTTGCCATTTTACAATATATAATTAATGTAATTTTAAATAGTAAGAGAAAGAAATACAGAAAACTTAATTTAGTATATTTATTTTGTATTTTGAAAATGTCGTTATCTTGTCGGCTATAGCCGACGGTGGCGTGTTGGGCACGATTTCATTTGTCGGCTATAGCCGACCGTGGCGTTCAAAAGGTTAAAAGTCAACAATAATTATTTATAATAAAGTAATACTAAACAAATTAATCTCATTCATTTCTGAACAATACAATTTTGTTCAGGTAATTTCTCTGTGATACTCTTTCAGTAGATTTCTTCCATCTGTAATAAAGTAATATTTGTAAAAAAAATCTTTGATAATATTACTATAATGAGCAATTGTGTTTTTTTCATTAAGTCTCTATCTTCATGTTCTGTTTTTGACATTTTTGTCCTTTAATTTTTTAATAATTTTAATTGTGTGTACCTGAAATCAAATAAAATAAAAGTAAGCTTTAATGGATATTGAACACAAGCGAGAGATATCTCCCACCCAATCTTAATTCAGTTGATGAGATGTTATCATTGAGATCAAATTCGCAAATAATGATGACAGGAAGAACTGAAGCTAGTCATACCGGTAAATCTGGCGCAGCGGAGGTGCTTGTGACTAAACCTGGCACAGCAGAGGTGCTAGCGGCTAAACCTGGCGCAGCGGAGGTGCTAACGGTCAAATCTGGCGCAGTGGAGGTGCTAACGGCCAAATCTGGCGCAGTGGAGGTGCTGGTGACTAAATCTGGCGTAGCGAATGTGCTAGAGGCTAAATCTATGCCACTCCTCTTTGAAATCTCTCCAGGTTGATATTGAATGGTAGGCACACAAACAGCTTTGGTCTAAAAACCACTCTATTATTAACATAAATATTAACAAAAACAGAAAAGTAAATACTCAAAAATTTTATGACACTTCAAAATCCTGAAGGTTGTGGCGGCTGATACTTCCTCCACCATAGTAAGGCAATTGGTGAGAAGACTTATTCCCTAGTATTTTGGTATTTAGTAGATGGGTGGTCCTCTCATTAATTCGTCTTTAGTTAAGTTACTAACAATAGTGTATAAGTGCTAACCTGTTACTAACAATTTATGGATCTCTTAGTTGTCCGAAATAAAATGATTTTATTTTTATTTATTTTATTTTAAAATCAGTAGGTGATCCTAATGCTTAAAATTCCAAAAAAATATTACCATATTAAAAGCACCATACCCAGATATTGATTGTGAGTTTGTCTGATTTTGGTCATTTTCAATTAAAATGCCAGACATATTTGATTGAATCATAGGCTGTAAAAAAGCAATAAAATTGTTATATAGTACTTTTGATTTTTCTTGATTTTATTAATCGTTTTATTTATTATTATAAAGCATCCCATTTAATTTGCAATTGGTGGGTTAAGAAGAGTCTCTTTTCACTTCTCACTCGTTCTCCAGTTTAGTAGCTCTCGAGTGGTAATGAGCTACAATCATACATAAGCTCACTTCACATTAACCTCATCCAAATATTCACAGAGATATTTTTACAGAATAGCACTGTTATTATACTATTTAAAAGTAAACTGTAAAGTAGGGGAACGCGGGGTAGTGAGAGCGGTTGGGCAATGGGAGCTATGGTGTTTGGACGGAATGCAGGCACATTTGCTCGATCGTAAGCACTCGGCTACTTCCGTCAACTATCGGCAAACTTCGCCTGACGCGCTCGTACCGTTAGTGCCTTTCGTTTAGTCACGAGGGACGGTTGTGTGTTTTTCGCTCCGTGCTTACAAGAAATTGTCGATTGCCAGCATAAAGGTAAGCATGAAATTATATTCTTATTTTGTTGTATTTATGCTTATTATATCCTTAGATTCGTTTACTAACAAGTCCAATTAGTTGAATTGTGATTGAGAATAGAATTACATATTTATGTTATTACTTTTCAAAATGGTGTTCAGCGGCTAATGATAGCCTAGCTAGGCTCTCATTACCTAGCTCCTGTTACCCCATTTAGTAATTTTAGAGATATAAAAGCCTTGTTTTTTTTTGTTTTAGATGCAACGTAAAAGAACTCGGACAACCACAAAAGCTTCTTGGACAGTGGATTTATTAGAAAATGCGGTATCTGTTCTCAAAAGAGGAGGCATTTCGGTGTACAAAGTATCTCAACAAACTGGCATTCCCTACAGCACTTTAAAGAAGAGATACAATTTAGCGAAAGCTGACGATAGTAGCTACAAAAACTCTCCAAAGCTGGGAAGACACACTGTATTTAATGTTGCCCAAGAAGAAATACTGGCTAACCATCTTCGGACTATGTCAAATAAATTTTATGGTTTGACAAGAGAACAGTTTCGCAAAGTATGTTACAGTGTAGCTAAACAACTAGGTATTGAGAAACGATTCAACCAAGTCAATCAAACTGCAGGAAAAGATTGGCTGGCTGGATTTTTGCAGCGTCATCCAGATTTGAGTATTAGAAAGCCTGAAGCTATCAGTATCAACCGAATCCTCGGATTTAACAAGACTGATATAACGCTTTTTTTCAATAACTTGGAGAAATTGATGGAGCAACATAGCTTCGAGCCTCAAATAATTTACAATGTAGACGAGACTGGTATAACGACCGTCCAAGAGACTGAAAATATTATAGCTCCCAAAGGACAAAAACGCGTCGGGTCTGTAACGTCATGGGAAAGAGGTAAGACGGTCACAGTAATATGTGCTATGAGTGCGTCTGGATCTTTCGTTCCTGCGCTTTTCATATTTCCCCGGCAACGTCACTCACCACAGCTGGAAAAAGATGGACCAGTGGGAGCCGTTTACACATGTTCACATAATGGCTGGACTAACGAAAAGATATTTGTGTTATGGCTTCGTCATTTTATTAAGCACACCAAACCTGCTGCTGAAACACCCGTATTGTTAATATTGGATAATCATAACAGTCATGCTACTCTCGAAGCTTGGGAATTGGCAAAAGAGAACCATGTCATAATGCTTACCATTCCTCCACATTCATCCCACCGTCTACAACCGCTTGATGTTGCATTTTATTCCCCGCTTAAAAGAGCTTATAACAAAGAGTGCAACTTGTATATAAAATCAAGAAATTTGATAAAAATTACTCCTTACGACATTGCTGGACTGTTTAATAAAGCCTATACTAGAATTGCTTCTATAGAAAAAGGAGTATCGAGCTTTAAAGCAACGGGAATATTCCCTATGAATCCTGGAGTTTTTTGTGATGATGACTTCATTAATGAGGAATCCAGATCAGCTGTGCCTGTGGCTGACGCTCAACAGCAGACAACTAATGTCACGCCTATTCCATCAACATTAAATCAGGCTGAGCAACCATATGCTAGCCCTGCAACAAGTCCATCTATTTTTTGTGGTCTGCAAATTGAACCGGAAATTATTCAGAGGGAAGCTGCTGTAACCCCAGCTCCAATTCCATCCACATCATATTCAACACCAGAACTGCCTGCTACTCTAGAGACACACACCGTCAGATCTATCGCAACTTCGTCCAATATTGACTTTGCTAATGCTCTCTCTATTGTCAGCCCACTGCCCGAACAACTTTTCTCTCAAAAACAAAGACCGTTGAAGATTAAACAGCATTCTGAAATAATAACAAGCACTCCAATGAAAGCAGTATTTCAAGAAAAGAAGAGGAAAAGAACTGAAAAGGAGAATAAGACAAAGACAATTAAGAAAAATAAAGGAAACTGTGATAAAGAAAATTGTGTCAAGGGAAAATGTACCAAAGGCAAATGTATTAAGAAGAAACATACCAAAGATAAAGAGATTAAAAGTAAGAAGACTACAACCAGAAACACAAGGATCAGAAAGGCAACAAAATATTTGTTTAAAAGTGATGATGAAGACTCATCTATTGATCAAGTAGACGAAAATGCTATCTGCGATGATGAGTCAGAATATTCTGAAGAGGATAATTTATGTGCAATTTGTTTAGACACTGGAAAAAGTGGAGAGATGTGGTACCGATGCAGAAGTTGCGGAAACTGGGCCCATAAAGAGTGTTCTGGCAGTGATAGTCCAGATACTTATATTTGTGCATTTTGTTTGGATCCGTAAAGTCTGGATCTTTTCTTTTCCATTAATAATTTCATGTTTTATCTGCGTTTTGTTTGATTTGTTTTCATGTTTATTTGTGTTACAAATAGTTATATTTTATTATAATAACTGAGATCTCATTTATAGTACGTTTTGTTAATTTTATTCTTTGAGAGTAATTATAATGGCTCCCATTTTCCGTATGAGCGTTAAATGGGCTCTCATTAGCCGTATTTGTCGGGTAATAGGAGCGACTGACTTTTTTTGTAAAACTGTGATTGTACCTTAATACATGTCTGTAGTTGATTATAATTGTGATTAAAGTTTTCTCTTATAATAAAGGTAAGAGTTCATAATAAAAAATTACAAGAATTTTGACTAACGTGGTTTTTATTAAAACTTTCCCTTAGTAGGCTCCCATTGCCCTGTTCTCCCCTACTATTCAAAAAGCAGACTACTGGTGACATTTGTAACTAAACATTAATAAATTTCTTGTAAAAGGAATACCATAAGTGTACTTAGTAGTACAACCAAATAAACACAAATTCAGTCTTATTTTGGCAATTAATCTAAGGACCACATTCAAATACATTCTTAACATCACTCTTTGTGCCCATAGGCAAGTGTTGCAATTGAAGACATCACCATCATTTATCAGCCGCTACACAATCATGTCAGACAAATTTATAACAAGCAATGTTACTTACCAATAAGGTTCGTGAAGTTATAGCATCGTCAAGCAATGTTACTTTATTCAGTTTCCAGTTGAAACAAGATTCTGTGAAGTGAAGACAACAATTATGTATTGTTTTTGTTGACATCTTGAAAGGGAAATGCCAATTTTAGGCCTTGAATTGCACAAGGAATCCCTTGTGCAATTCAAGGCCTAAAATTGGCATTCACTAAAAAAATATGTTAATATTTATCTCGTGTCTTCCACGTATTCACTAGTCTGTGCAAGTTGGTACTATTTTTCAAAAATATTAAATATTAAAACGACTAAACTAATAGAGATGATTTCAAAATGTTGCCAGGTAATTAATCGGAACAATTAGTAATCATTTATTATTAAACAGAGTTCATTTTCTTCTGAAAGCAATAAACGAATGAATGGTATGTAATGTAAACCACAAAAACTCCTTTTGATAATTGTTATTATTACTATTTTTAAACTTAATAGTGTTATTTAAAAAAAAACTATAATCGATCTATCGATTTTTTTGCACTTTTTATGACAGCACCGAGTCTACTTGTCAGCTGTCGGATAGAGTTGCGCAAAGCAGTGCGTTTTAAAGTCATGTAATATGACATTACTTTTCGTACCGAGGAATGCTGCATTACACCATGACTCCAAACATTACGCGAAATGACGCGCCACACGGTGGTTATTGTTATGAAATGCTCGCGTTGTAGAAGATATACATCATGCGCGTAATATTATGGTGTGATATGACAATCGCCAAACGCAATGCGCCCGGTATTACCTACAGTGCGCGTAATGCGACAGTCATGATTTAAAACATCACTTAACTATACCTCGGCAGTCCGCGTTGTTAATAAAACGTAAACCTTATAACTTGAATCATACGGTTCTAAATAATAGTTCACTTATTTAGCAGCCAGCCGATCGGCGCATGCTCCTTCTCACTTGCACACAGCCAAAATTACCGAGATAATACGAACACCGAACCTAACAGCGCGCCGCGATAGTGTTCTGTGGCGCCGCGCGTCATGTTTGAGTGTCATGTGCAATGCTTAATTTGGTCGAGTCATAGGTAATGGAACAGTACGCGGTCGGGTTATATGACGCGCAATGCAACAATCTCATAACTTACACAAGTCTACTGTCGGAATACATAAATGTCAAAATCATTGCTTGTTTTGCAACTTTATTGTTTGCTGGCGACTTGTGTTTATTGCGGTTTAAATTGACTCCTTTTGCCATGAATACTGACTCTGACGATTCTCCCATACCTGACAACCACGGCCTGATTATGGATTCTGCTCCTACTACTCATGACGACACTGGCGACCATTTGTATTTGATATTAGACGCTTCGACCGACGAACCCGGCATTTACTCTGGACCTAGTTGTTCACAACAGTCATCATCGACTGCTGTAACTGGTGATCTACGTTGTGTAAACTGCGGTTTGAATGTATCCAGAATGCGAAGACATACTTTGGAAATCGCTGAAGTTCGAAATCTTGTACAACGATGAATTGGCCAGGTAAATATAGATTTATTAGAAATCTTTATTTAATTATATTATTTTAGATGTATTTTAAGTGCTGACCTTATAACTTCTCTCATATTTTCTTGTAGGTACAAGTTTCCAGTGATAACCTTGTGTGCCATGCATGTTGGACCAATGCTTGGGATGAGATACGACATCCCACAAGATCTGAACCAATTGTTGGTCATGTAAATGTATGTATCAGTTGTGGCACATCACTTTTAAGGAAACGATCACATACACTGAATACAAACACTACACGTGAAGCTGCTATTAGAAATATGGTTGCCCAGCAGATAGCACCTCGTCAGGTAATATATTTTGATTATAATCTTAATGTAATTCATTTGATCTTAAAGAATTGTATATTATGTATAATTATGTCTACTAAAAATATAAAATTATTTAGTATAATGCATTACATGAGCTGTGTGTTTTTTATTGCAGTTGACAAGAACAACACTTCTCTGTCATACCTGTTGGCGAAGGATTGACAGATCAGCATCACGTTCTACTTTAGAACGAGAATTTGAAGCAACAATGCATAGTCCTTCTCTTGAAGCTGAGGCAGACGCTGTGGCTCCTACACAAGCAGAAGAAAGGAATGCAGATATACCTGATAATAACCAGGTTCTACTACCAAACTATATACGGGCACCAAGTACACAACGACAATGTTTTTTACCTGGTTGCAATGGTATTGAAAGACTTTTAGTCCCGGCATCACTACGCGTAAGTTTACTTTGCGATTATAGTTACTATATGCCTTCGGACTGTAGGATCTGCTCATATCACTTGAGCAGTAATTCATGGGATTTATTGTTGCAATCAGTATTTAATCCTATTAGAACATTTAGCTCAGAGCAAATGGAAGAACTACTTTCTTTACTGAAAGATAATATGGTAATGCATTTAGATTTTGAAAATATTCAGACTATGCCAGATCATATTATTAATTATTATTTAGGCTTTTACAAACAGCAATTTGAGCAAATTCTTGCAGAAGTCCCAAGATTATCAGGCCGACATAAAGGAGCTTTCGCACTTGCAGCCTATTTAATGAAATTAAGAACAGGGGATAGTAATGAGCGTATTGCAGCTTTATTGCGCGTGCCCAGGAGCACACTAGAAACTTTAATGAATACAGCTCGTGAAATATTGCGCCAGGACTTTGTTCCTAGAAACCTTGGTTTAAACCATATCACACAAGAAGATATCTCTCGAAGGAATCTAATAATTCCTAATGGTCTTTTTGGAGGGGCAGATAGAAAACCAATTAAAATTGCTGATGGCACATATGTCTACATAGAGAAAAGCTCCAATTACTGGTATAAAAAAAAACCTACTCTTTACATAAATACCGCAATTTAGTTAAACCATTTTTGTTTGTATGTAGCGATGGTTACATTATCGATATATTTGGTCCCTATCCTGCTACAACGACTGACGCTGATATAATTAACAAAGAATTTTCAAATGAAAACAGCCTTTGCCGACAATTTTTCCAACCGGGTGATGTATTTATTTTGGACAGGGGCTTTAGGGATTCATTGCTATTATTAGAGAGTTGTGGTTATGATGCGCATGTGCCCTTGTCTCTGGAAGAGGGTGAGACACAACTTTCTACTAGAGATGCTAACAAGACAAGAGCAGTCACATTATGTCGATGGGTGGTGGAAGCGGTAAATGGCATTTTTAAAACTAAGTTTAAAATATTTAGGCAAGCATTTTTCAACAGGGCTTCTAAGCATATTATGATAGATTTCTCTGTAGCTGGTGCTCTTATAAATAAGTACCATTTGAGAGTACACGACAGAGGAGATACTGCTCAAATACTGCAAATAGTAAACCAAAATATGAATAAAAATAATGATTTGGCTGATTATGTACGGGTTCACAAACTTAATAGAAGTAGGGCAGATTTTCAAAACATTACTGTTAGTATTGATAATGTAAGAGAATTCCCTGCATTAAATATAAACGATTTAATACTGATTGCATGTGGGACTTACCAACTTAAGCAAGCTCGCTCATATTATGGCGAGCACATTCGATTTAATGGAATGTATCGTATTGAAGTGTGCACTAATACAAGAAATAGAATTATGAATGGCAATATATTTGGACATAACTGCTCACTGGTGAGGGCCAGAATCGCGAGTCGTCATGTTAGTCGCAAAGTCTACTTCGGGTATATTTTAGTCAGCACTGTTAACACAGGCCGCGCAGCAATACAGCAGTACTGCTGTAACTGTATTGCCGGCCGCCGTACTGTAGGATGCTGTGCCCACGTCATGACCGTGATTTGGTACTTAGGATAGGCACGGCATCAGAATAATATTTTTCCACCGGCACAATTTTTGGATGATGTTTTAGTGATATATGATGATGATTAAAGATGTAAAACTACAATGTGTTTTGTGTTATTTGACTCCCAGTTAATGCTGCTCATTAATAAATTAAAATAATGTATTGTGATTTTTAACATAACTAGTATTAATGAAATACAAGAATCTTTAATGACTTTGAAATGCTAAGTTTTTTGTAAATAATTTCTTTTACTAATTGATTATTGGAATTGCCCCCTATTATTACCATACATTTTGATATGTGTGCACAGTGGGCCTAATTTACTATGGCGACTTGGCATGCCCCTTCAACACCAATTGTTTCCAGCCAATTTTTTTTCCTTTATTAGCAGGCAGCCTTGCAAATAAAACAACAAACCAATAAAAAGCCATAATATAGCATTATCGATAAATATAAAAATGTCATGCATGCACTAGTCTATCCCTACAATAACAATAACCAGAAAATGATTCGAAGTACAAGAAAATTATTACTGTTGATAATAAAGGCAAAAGGGAACTTGTAAATGCTTTACTGTTGAAACTCTTCAACGAATGCAGAATCTTTTATTTATTATCTAAATCCAAAGATATTTCAGCTGAAATTAAGTACGTACTGGTGCAAAGTTATGTTCGGGTGATTTCTGCTTCTTTTAATGCCACATCCGATTACAGTGGCGGAGCCTTCATACAAGCCCAAAAGCCCGGCATGCCTTACTAAAATGCTCGATAGAGAATCAATATCAAACCCAAACTATTTAAAAGTTCGCGCGCTTAATTCTTATCAAAATAACACAAAGTATCTACCTATGCCACACTACACATCGCGATTGTTCGCGCGCAGAGTTTCGCATTTGCAGAATCTACATATAGCTATCTCGCTTACACGTACCGGCTTTTACCGGGCTTTCAAATACTAGCTCTGTCACTTTCGCACTTATAGCGATGTGCCATATAACGAGTCAGAAACTTTTGCGTCTACAAATCGATCAGTATGAAAGAATTAAGCCCTGCTTGCGTATGAAGTTGCCCGCGTATGCGTGACCTTGTCACCTTGCCAACTCTGCAGTGTTGCCGTTTTAGCGACGTTGTGAGATCTTGGAGATTTTTAACGAGTTTGGAGACTTTTTTAAAGATTTAACAACAATAAAAACTAGCGACTTTTTAAAATAACGAAATTAAATATTCAAGCAATATCTTAAAAATAAAAAAATTGCGACATCTAGCTGGATTTTTCATATACCTGGGGACTTTTTTTGCCTAAATGACAACACTGCAACTCTGGTAAGTAGTTTCCGACACCCGAGTGCAACTAACTTCAGTTTCATTCGCTTGAGTGGAAAAGTTATGTTGTTAAAGTTATTTGTGTGTTTTCTTAGATTTTCTTAGTGATACAATTGTTTTAGTGACTTACCTACAACAATGGAGGTAATTGTACCTTGTGAGGATTTAAAATGTGTTCAAGTTTAGATTGGCGAAGATAAGGTAAAATCTTTAAGCTTTGCTCAGAAAAAACAGTTAATTTCTTCATTAAAACCGACGCCTAATCTGTGTTTTTCTCAGACTAGTAAATCGCATAAACGAAAATTTAATAGATCAGTGTATAAAACTAGTTGGATTGTTGGCTGTTCGCACACGAATAAGCTGTATTGTTGGTGCTGCATATTTTTTTCGAATGAAGATTCCGTTTGGAATACATCTGGTTATAATGATTTAAATAACATATCTGGCGCCATTAAAAGGCACGCAAATTCCCATAAACACCTGTGTGCAATGGTTTCTTTCGGTAATTTTGGTAAACAACGAATTGAGACATCTATATCACGCCAGTTATCTGAGGAAATTTCAAAATATAACACGCGCGTTGATAACAACCGTAGTGTATTTCAAAGATTAGTCGATATTGTTTGTCATTTAGCACAACAGGAACTTCCTTTAAGAGGACATGATGAGTCCAAAACTTCATTAAATAAAGGCAATTTTTTAGAACTGGTCTCGTTAATTTCAAAATACGATGTCGTTTTAGAAAAGCATATGCAGCATCAGGAAAGTGACAAACCGGGGCCGAGTTATTTATCTAACAAAATTCAAAACGATATTATTCATTCCGTAGCCGATGTGATGCAAACTTGCATCGATTACGAAGTTAGGCAAACAAAATTTGTTTCAATTATTATTGACGAAACCCCCGATGTTAGTCATAGAGAACAACTGTGCTTGATTCTCAGATATTATTATAAAAATGAAATTCATGACCGTTTTTTGGGCTTTCTTAATGTGTCGGAAAGTCGCACAGCAGACTCACTCTCCAATATTATTTTAGAAATATTGAATAGACATGATTGCATCGCAAAATTAGTAGCGCAAAGCTATGACGGTGCTAGTGTAATGTCCGGTGTAAGAAATGGAGTTCAACAAAAAGTTAAAGATGTTTGTCCACAAGCAATTTACATTTGGTGTAATGCACATATTTTGGCCTTAGTGTTGTCTAAATCATGCAATAGAATTCAGGAGGTTAGTTTATTTTTTTCAGCCCTTCAGGCTTTGTGTAATTTTTTTAGTAATAGTACAAAACGAGCTGCTTTTTACGATACTCATTGCAGCAAAAAATTGCCTAATGCTCCCGCAACTCGTTGGACATACATGTCGCGAGTTGTAAACACGGTTTATGAACAAAAAAGTAAACTTATTGAGTTGTTTTCTGATCTGTGCGACAATCCACAGAACTGGGACGGGGATACGATTTTAGCTGCGGAGAATTTTGAAAACAATTTGAGATCTTTTAATTTCAATTTTTTTCTTTTTATTTTTCATCGGATATTTGAAAAAACTGACTGCTTGTACAATATTCTACAAAAATCACAAGTTGATGTCGGTTATTGTATTAATAAAATAAAGGAATTTCAGGCATGGTTACGTGCTGAATTTCAATCCGAATTTGATCAAATTTATGAGAATACGTTGCAAAATAACTCGGCTCCTCGTTTGAGACGCAACGTACGCTGTGCAAAAACGGAATACAGACGACTTTTTGTAGAAGTAATCGATAACATTAATACCGAAATTACTGACCGATATTCTGAAATTTATAAATTAAAGTTTTTCCAACTGCTCAACAACAAAAAATTTGACAATTATCACTCACATTTTCCTACAGAGGAATTAGATTCATTATTTGACATTTATGCAAACTATTTCGACAAACAAACATTAAAAAGCCAATTGATTTGCTTGTATTCTAGTCCTGATCTGAAAGACCGTAATGTTTTCGAATTAATTGATTTAATTAATGAGAATAACCTTGAAGATGCCTTTCCCGAGCTGTTAAAATTAGCGTATCTTGTTGTAACTATTCCAGCTACAAGTTCTTCCGCGGAACGTGCTTTTTCGTCTCTTAAACGTATCCATACCTATCTGAGAAATACACAAGGTCAAGAGCGTCTTTCCGAATTATCAATGATAGCTATTGAAAAACAGTTGTTGGTAGAATTAAAACGATCACCAACATTTTACTCTGATGTAATTAAATCATTTCTTAAGAAAGATAGACGATTCCAATTAGAATATAAATAATTTATTTAAATTCCTTATTACATTCTATCTAGCTATTTTTTAACTTTCGTTTTGTAACTTTGTTTTTTTTTTGTCTGTAACCTGTTAGTCCTGTTACGAAGCAAGCACCTACTTACCATAACTTTGTTCCCTCAAGCAATGAAGCAAACCAAACGGCTTTTTTCAAAGCCACCGGAGGTATGCAATTGCTGATATGTTTATTATATTCAATCTAGCACTAGCATGCCTTCAGTGTGCTTTGGTTAACTCATTCACCGCACGACAAGCAAGAGTGAAATTGAAGAAGAGGAAAGAAGAAGATGGATGAATTCACTTTTAATTTATTGTACCTAACCAGTAGTTTATGAGAAAATTGCGATGATACATACGTAGGTACCTATATACTCAGTCGAAAACTGAACTTTCTTTTTTTGAAATCGGTTAAAATTTTATTGGGCTTGCCTTATTTTGAAACCCTAGGCACGCCACTGTCCGATTATATTGCAATTGGGCATCTTGCAATTGACGATTTCTACTATACAACCGCGTTCAAACACAATAACACTAGACATGGGCAAAAAATATCGATATATCAAAATATCGATATTTTTCCATACAATTATCGATATAATTTTCGATATTTTTAATCGCGATATATCGATATTCGATATTTATTTTAGAGTATCGAATTCGTATCAATTTCGATTTATTTTTAACGCAACTTTGGTTTCGTGTTTAATGTAGCCCCGTATCTTGCCGTTACTTTTAATAAATGTGTTGATTTAGGAACTTTTCCTGACCTCATGAAGAGTAGTAAAATCATTCCTTTGTTTAAATCAGGTAATAAGAATGACATAGGTAACTTTAGGCCTATATCCATCTTACCTGCTTTTAGTAAAATATTTGAAAAATTGATACTCAAGCAATTACTAAGTTTTTTTAACATAAATAGCCTCCTTCATAAAAATCAATATGGCTTTACAAAAGGTCGTTCGACTACAGATGTGGGTGTTGCTCTCCTTAAACACATATTTAACATAGTACTGGCGACCATTTGCTATGTGAAGTAATAATATGTAGGCTGTGAAAGTTTTGTATAATGCACTGGAACGGAGTCATCTGGAAACCAGTGCCATTATTTGGAATCCTTATGAAGGAAAGTACAGCCTCATGTTGGAAAAAATCCAAAACAAGTTTGCGAGGTTTCTGTACTTGAAGGAATATGGGGTTTATCCTTTTTATCCTCTCATGTACCCAAGTCTGTTCGTCCTGGGCATACCAGACTGGCAGTTAGAAGAGACGTGGCGCTAGTCAAGTATGTGGCTAGCGTACTGCTAGGTTTGCTGCACCACCCAGAGGTGCTGGAGGCGCTGCGGCTGCGCGCGCCAGACGGGTACGTGGGCGCGCGCCGTCGCCCCGCACTGTTAGAAGTACCGTTGGCAAGGACTAATTTGCTTAAGTTTACCCCTATGACACGAGCCATACGTTTGATAAATAGTATAACGTTATCTGAAGACATATTTTGCCAAAACCTGCCGAGATTTCTTCAAGTAGCGCAAAGTTTAATTGAAAGAGGTCTGACCGTTTAAACAATTATTGTTGTATTGTAATGTTTTTGTGACGTTTGATGTATTGTCTTGTAACGTTTTATATGTTTTATATGTACATTATAACATCGCATTGGATGTGTCTGTTAGGGTGTTATAATAATAATGAATGAATAAATAAATAAAAAATAAATAACACTATCGGGATAGCTTAGCTCTGCCGCCTACGCCGTCAGGAAAGTTAGACAATTTACTGACGTCGATACAGCTCGGTTAGTGTATTTTAGTTATTTCCATAGTGTTATGTCCTATGGTATGCTACTGTGGGGAAAAGCTGCTGACATACAAAATATATTTGTCCTACAAAAGCGAGTCGTACGAGCGATATACCAGCTTGGGTCGAGAGTCTCTCTAAGGGAACTTTTTAAAGAAATAGGTATTCTCACGGTTGCTTCGCAGTTCATTTTTGCCAACATAGTGTATATCAGGCAAAATATACATTTATATGCCAAAACTAGTGATATCCACAGCTTTAACACCAGAAATAAGCACAAACTACATGCTCCTTTCCACCGTCTTCGTAAGGTCCAGGGCCATTTTGTGGGGATCGGTATCCGTTTTTATAATAAGTTACCTCTTTCTTTTCTAGACTTGCCTTTTAATGCTTTTAAAGCGAAAGTGAAATCTAACCTTATTTCGAAGGCATATTATATTATAAACGATTACTTCGACGATAAAAATAGTTGGTCGCTGTGTTGAACACGAGACAATGCTAAATGTTCTTTCGTAGATTCTTTACTTGCTCAAGATGACATTGTTTATTATTCTGACCGTATAAGTCATTTTTGTTTTTTTTTTTATTTTTATTTATTGACATAATCTTCTCATTAGCTTGTTTTTTATGAGTTGTATTGCAGTATGTGGTTAACTAGCGACCGCGACAAAGTAGACTAGATAAGTATGATTTTGTCTGAGAAACCGGCAGCAGGTTCGTCATGCTCCCTTAGACGTCGCTGCTTGCGGTAGCGTCGGGGATCGGGTTTCCTCCTTCCCTCTAATATGGCGAGGGAGGTAATGGCTGATCTTTGCGTTATGCTCGTGAACGGGTGCTGCTTGTGGTGACTGGTCGTCTTGCTGTCCGTGGTTTATTATTGTTAAAATTTTTAAGTGTTATAATTTAACTGCGATGATCCTAGTTTATCACTTGTGACTTTGGGTCACAGATTATGGTTAAATTGCATTGTTGAACATGTAAGCGGGCACGCCATTTATTCGTGGAGGCTCATTTTGATTAGTATTGTATGCTTGAGTTTACTTATTTAATGACCTATATATGTAATTAGTTTTATCATTGTTTCATATGTAATTTTTGGGATAAAATGGTATGCTAGCGGACATGTGCCATCCATTTATTTATTTTATGATCGACATCTATCATAAACTGTTGGATAATGTTATATAAATTCAAGTTGTTTAAACTTAACAGACAGTTGTGTTGCTGGGGAGTTTGTTGGCCACTTCTTCTTCCCAGCTAAAACACTAGGAAGTGGTGACGGGCTGGGCGATTTGGGGGACTGTCTTCATGTAAATTTGACGTTCAAAAAGTGCTGATTTTCAGCCTAATTTGAATAAATGCCTTTTGATTCTGATTTTGATTTTGGTTATTAGATACTAATGTCCATATCTGATGACTACCGGTTTGATCAAATTGTTTATAATTGTTTAGGCTGGAGAATTAATAAAAAACATACTATTTTCTTCCATTTTCGTCAATTCTTTTTTACGAAGTTTGAATGCTTTGGGAATATGTATGAATAATCATGCGAAATCTGACGATATATGGATATTTTGCACTCGATAATTATCGATACTGTTTAAAAATATCGATACGATAAATATCGATATATTTATTTCACTTGCCCATACCTAAATAACACAGCAAAATGACTCCAAAATTCACAAATTATATCCACAGCTCAAGAGCATTTGACAGTTGACGTACCTTAACTTGTTGTCAAACAGCGAGAGGATAAAATGGCGACCGGCCGCAAATAGGCATAGACCATAGACATATAAAAAGTGTGGACTGGAAATACCTACAAAAAAAGGTGCATACCTACAATTCAAAGTGGCGCATAAAATGGCTGCCAATGCTAGGGTTGTACTAATCAGGGAATACAGTGTTACTATAACGATACTATAAAAAGTATCGATACTAATACTACATACTAGTATTACGAGTCTTGCTAGACATAACGTTTGAATCAAAAGTATAATTTAAATTCTTACAATCTGTTGTAACCAACCAATGAGTAAAGGCTTACTCCTTTCTGTTAATGACAGTTAATGTAGAGTTTTTTCTGCACAGATTTTAAAAACACTTTTACTTGCATCACTTTTGCGCTTTCGCTTATTTTATATCTGGTCTGTAGCTTCTGGTAGGTATGTGGACTAGGTTTGCCAGATACAGTCATTTCATTTCCGGGACAATTCGAGGGATACTAATTTGGTGTGTACGAAAATAGATAGTGGTCTTTGTAAATTGCATTTCTTGTAATATTTTACAAACGTACCAATACACCTATTTCAAAAACGAACTTACCAGCTTCCATTGCTCATACAATGCAGATTATTTTTAAAATATTAAAACATAACCATAAATTGTGCATCGCACCTCGCTTTTACTTATTCATTAAATATAACTTCGGTAATAATCAACATAAGTGTTTTATTTATTCAATAAACATTTGGTATGACACTTTGCACTTCATTGCACTTTAGTTTTTAAGCTTCTTTCGTTAATCCCGGTTCCCAATTTACATGCTGGTACCATTTGCTCAAAGTTCTTGTGTGAGTAAGCATGTATTGTAAGTTCGCCTTATATAATTATAGGCGGGAATAAAAATGCAACGTTAATGCGAACTTTCGGATTTCTTCAGAGTATCCTTTCGTTGAAGCGCTTATTGACATATTTTTCAGTCTTAATTTTTCCAGTTTGTGCAACCTGAAAAAGAGAAAAAACTACTTCAATCCTTAAGTTATATCGAAAACGCTGCTTTGTAGCCGTAGTTTAAACCTGTCTGTAGAACCTCTACAGAACAGAGAGGTTAATCCTTCATTTTTAGGAAACCTATAAAAAGGTTAATATTTTTATCAATAAATCATTCGGTTCGAGTTGTTACAATACGTTATTAAAAAATTAAAACAAATAACAAAATAATGTCTTATTTCCGGATCTTGTATAACCAATCATCATAAAAGTCTGGGGAACGATCTCTCAGTGCTGTGAACAGCGAGCCGGACCTAACAAGGTCACTCGAACCGGTTAGAACACGTATTATACCGATGTTGTATCAGCGCAGCGAAGTAACTAGTATCGGAAAATATTACGGCAACGGTACTACACTATTCCATCATGACATATTATTGTAAACAAACGAATGAAACTATGAAATTAAAAAAAAAGGTCTGTTGGACGAGAATAAGCCCAAATATGAAAACTACAACCATAAATATGTGGTAGCTTAGCATTTTTTTCATCGAAAATGTATTACTATGTGTAATATTGCATGAAAACCGGTTACTAACCTGTGCAAAGACAATTCAGGTTGATTTTCCTTCTTTCTTGCACCACACTCCATAATACAACGCACAGGCATCTTGAATGGCTGTTTTCCATCATATACGTGCAATTTGAAAGATACAATTCTCGTAATTTTCTCACAAATCACAATAAATACAAAAGTAAACACTTATCTGACAGCAGAACTACCACGAGACTTGGCGCATAAAATGGCGAAAACGGCACTTACCTACAACTGTCACAACGTCACAAGAAAATGTTGCCATTATGAGCAACAACTGAAATACTGTTGTCTCTTTTATCAAATACGATTACCACATTAGAAAGAATGAAACAAAACGATATTTTACAATCTGTTTCGTATTTCCCCCACATTTGTATAAGCAAAGGTAGATATAGATTGTCGCGGCGCCTCCATATATTTTCTATCTCTATGCAAATAGGTATTTCAATGACGCTAGGAATGAAGGGTTGCCATTATAGTAACTGTCAAAAACATTGTTATCCTTTTTCACTTAAGCAAAATTATGAAAGTTAAAAAGAGATGACAGTATTTTTATGATTTCGGTGTCGATATGCCACATATTTGTATTACTGTTTTTTCTATAGTCAAACATTTCAAGTCCATTTGATTTATACGTCAGTGCCTGTGACTCATGAACTTATTCTAGTATCCTTGTTCTAGTACGTTCCTATGAGTCATTGGACAGCAAAGTTGATATAACACGTTTAGGACATGACATACCCACAGCATTACACCACTCTTGTTTTGCTGAGCTAGGCACCGCAAAAAATGCTTTTTGAGTATCTCTAAAACTGTTTTTGCAGGCTGGTACAAAACAATATTTTGGTTCCTTCATTGGCGTATATGTTTCATTGGGATCCATTTTATTGAATAAATAATATCAATCAATTGTTGATAATAATAACATTAAGCAGTGTGTCGAGTTTATAGGAAAATATTGTGCAAATCAATTTCGATTTCGATTGAAAATATCATTGACTTGTAAATATTATGGTCTAAAGTAACCTCCGCAAGACCACACTCGCACAGGGAACTATCACGGACATGAATCTTTTTCAGGAACACAGGGCTACAACAATGTCCGAATCTAAGTCTACAGAGGGACGAAACAGTTCTCTTCGACAATTTAGGACAGTTAAAAAAACCAAGGCCTACGCTGAATATCAGGCTGTATAGCCGCATAGTAGAGGCCCTTGGTTTTAGAAGTCTTCTTCCATGTTTCAGTCCACGAGTTAAATAACTTGGGTTTGGCACCATTCCGCAAATCGTAGTTATGCGCTACGTAGTGCTTTTGATCAACCGGATTCGATGTGGCATACTTTGCTTACGAATCAGCGCACTCATTGCCAACAATACCCGAGTGTACAAGGCTGGTAGCAGTGGACTGTGGGGATTGTTGCTAGGTTGCTGGTAGGGCAGGAGGGCTTCAGTATTTGGTGAAGTAAAACTCTGTAGTTACAGACACGTCCATTTATTGCACCGTTCGTGGTCGGAAGACAGCGAAATACAGTGCTGTTTCCACAGATAATAAAATCGTCAAATTTACATTATAGCTAATAAAACTTTACATTGAAAATGTTGGTGTTGCCAACACCGAGTGACCGGGGATCCAGGTTATCTCGACGTCCAAGCCGTTTTGAGAGCAATCAAATAACAAGTTCTTTATATCCATAACGATTTGACTATTGATTTTACTGTGGAGTTGATTTTGCTTAATGGCCTGAATACTACTAAGGGAATCTGAAAAAAATACTGACCTTGTTATCTGATGGGATTTTATACAGTGTATGGCTTCTAAAATGCCAATACACTCTCCTGTAAAGACTGATGCTTCTGGTGGGCATTGAAAAAGTAAGGCTATTTTAGAATTTTGAAAATAAACTGCCACACCGGTACGTTCTGTTTCAGAAAATTTGGAAGTGTCTGTAAAAAAGAAATTCCATCCTTCCCAATAACGCTTGACAGCTGACTCAAAGTCATCTCTAGCGTCTTGAGAATTCCTTGATATACCTAGTCCCAAAACGACTTATGGTTCGAAATGATTCGCCTCGTATGCGGCGGAGCAGACCGGAAGAGTAGGATATTGACAAATAGGCGAGGAGAGTTGTATAAGCTCTCTGTACCTATTCATCAATAGGGGAACAACTTTATGGTTCCAGTAGGGAGAATTATTAAAGGAGAGGTCAATATGTTCTAAAATTGGGAGCAAGGGATGGGATGAGAGGGAGAAAACTTTAGTTAGGAAGCGGTCTGCCAAATACTGTCTCCTAAGGTGAAGGGGTGGGTCTGCACATTCCACTTGCAGTGCATTTATGGGAGAGGATTTCATGGCCCCAATAACAATTCTTAGGCATTTGGACTGGATGCTGTCTAATATAGATATAAATTTTTTAACGCTTCTTTGTTGCAGGGCTCAATAAGGTAGCAGCAGTAATCCATAGCGCTTCTGGCCAATGCATTATAGACTAGTTTAAGGGTATAGGGGTGAGCTCCCCACCATACCCCGGCCAAAGCCTTCAGGACCGACCCCCGAACGTTCACATTTTTTGACCGTGTTGTTGATGTGATCGACCCCAGACATTCTTGAGTCCAAAGTTACTCCCAGAAATCTAGCCTTATCTTCGACTGGAATGCTTTGTCCATTAATGTGTATGACCATTAATGTGTGCGTAATTAGAGGTACAGAACGCTTGCGCGTAAAAATGACAGCTTTACTCTTTGTCATCGAAAGTGCGGCATCCTGAATGGAACTGCCAGATACCATTAATGCAATATCGTCAGCATACTGAAGGAATTTGCAGTCGAAATTAAGGGAAGAGGGCAGGTTCGCTGTATAGATGTTATATAATGGGGGACTAAGAACTGATCCTTGAGGATTACCTCAAGGAGTGACTCTGAACAAAGATCGGTCTGGAGAGGATTACCTCTCCAGACCGATCTTTGTTCAGAGTCACTCCCAGGTATTCTCAATTGAATGGTGCGATTGGTAAAATGCTACCAATGATGCGACAAATCCTAGCCGGGACTCTCAGCTCGTGCAGCTTTTGCCTGAGATTAGGGAGGAGAACCGAATCATAGGCAGCTGATATATCCAGAAAAAAAGCAACCACAGACTCATTTCTGCTCAGGGCCAGCCGGACCTCTGACGTGAGAATACCCACACTATCAGCTGTGCCCAGACCTTTCCTAAAGCCGAATTGAGTCGTTGGGAGCAGTTTCCTGTTTTCCACCAACCAAACTAACCGGTTTTTGACTAAGTGTTCCAAAAGTTTGATGAGTATGGACGATAAAGTAATAGGTCTGTATGAGCAATGATCATTAGGATTTTTGCCTGGTTTTAAGATCGGAATGACAACTTGAACCTTCCACTCTGTGGGAATGTAGCCAGAAGTAAAGCAGAAATTAGTCAGGTCCAGGTAATATTTGTGAGTTTTTGGACCAGCTTTAGAAATAAAGGAGTACGGGAATCCATTCACACCCGGCGTGGAATCCTTGACGTGGGATAGCACAGTTTTAAGCTCCTCTAAGCTAAATGGCCTGTTCATTGGGTCGTCAATGTTGACTGCATCATGGATGTAAACACTGGTTTCCTCAACACTTGGAACATAGGCTGGAGCGATTTTTGAGAAAAACTGGTATCCCAGTTCTTCTGTGAGGTTGTAAGAGGAGGAGGCAGGTGCTAAACTACTCCTAAAACGTTTCACCTTGCGCCAAACCACCGAAACCGGGGTGGACGGACTCAGCGAACTACAATATTTTGACCAACCTTCGCGTTTTTTCCTTTTTAGAAATTTCCTGGACTTGCCTAGTATCTGTTTGAAGGCAATGAGGTTATCGAGGTTCATATTGGAGTTGACTGTCGTTTCAGCCTCAATCCTAGCCCTGACCATGTTAGTGCATTCCCTATCCCACCATGGCGGGGAAGGAAGTCTACCGGATTGGGGTTTTTTGGATGGGAAGCCATCATCAGCGGTAGAGGTAAGTACTGGTGGAGGAGAAGGACAAAAACAATCCTGGGAATTTTCTCTATTAACTTCTGGAAGAGAAGATATTCTTAGGTCCAGAATTTTAGAATATAAATCCCAGTCAGCTGAATTTAACTGATGTTTTAAAAGAGGGGGATAAACTTTAAAAGGAATATTTTTCGAAGGAAATTCGATTATGATGGTTAGTGATCACTTCCATAGGTCATATCCAAGCGACGCCAAATGAGGAGACTAGATATATTGGGTGAGCAGAACGTCAAATCAACACAACTATTATTTTGACCAGGTGCAGACCTGCGCGTAGCACTGCCATCGTTGATCAGACAAAAGTTGAGGTCATCCAATATATCAAGCAAACCTATGCCAAAGTTATCGCAAGTATCCGACCCCCAACGATAATGGTGGCAATTAAAATCACCCATGACAAGTATTGGACTAACACTACATAATAAATTTCTAATCAAAATCAAAAGTCATTTATTCAAATTAGGCTGAGTACCAGCACTTTTTGAACGTCAACGTTTACAAATAGACAGTCCCCCAAAACGCCCGCCCGTCACCACTTCCTAGGGTTTTAGCTGTGGAGAAGAAGTGGCCAACAAACTCCCCAGCAACACATCTGTCTGTTGAGTTAGAAGAACTCGCATTTAAACAATAGTATACAAAGCTTTATAACAAAGAAAATAATAGACTTTGGGTAACACGTACAACCTAAAAACTAAATCATTTGCCAATTGTTGTGCCATTACGCCATCATAATCAGACAACTCAATGAATTAATAAATAAATAACTCAAGCATAAAAACAATGTAAACCGAACTGAATAGGTATGCCTCCAGACATAAAGGGCGTGCCCGCCTACACGTGCAGGGGTAGAATCTAAAAATATATATATCTGTGACCCGACGCCACAAGTGATAAACTAGGGCCACCAAATTAAACAAAAAGCAGTTAATCATTGTAACATAAAAAAAAACAAACCATGGCAAACAAGACGACCATTCACCACAAGCAGCACCCGTTCACGAGCATAACGCAAATATCAGCCATTACCTCCCTCGCCATATTTGAGGAAAAGAGGTAACCCGACCTCCGACGCTACCGCAAGCAGTGAAATCTAAGGGAGCGTGACGAACTTGCTGCCAGTTGCTCAGGATAGAATAATATCAAACAATTGTCTAAGTCACTAGTTAATCACATGTTGCAATACAATAAAAAAAACATTGTATACTAAGTATGTCAACACAAAAAAAAAACAATAATTGACCTCTACGGACATATAAATCAACAAATATATTATGAACTCATAGAAACTGTCTTATGCTAACTATGAAGGAACATTAAAACGAAGTATGTCGTGTGTTCAACACTGCGACCAACTATTATTATCGTCTAAATAATTCTTGATTGAATAGTATGCCTTCGAACAAAGGTTAGATTTAACTTTGGCTTTAAAAGAGTTAAAAGGCAGCTCAAGATAAGAAGGGGGTAGCTTATTGTAAAAACGGATACCGAGCCCCACAAATGAGTCTTGAACCCTTCGAAGACGGTGGGATGGTGCATGTAGTTTGTGCTTGTTTCTAGTGTTAAAGTTATGGATATCACTGGTTTTAGTGTATAAATGTATATTTTGCCTAATATATAATATGTTTGCAAAAATGAATTGAGATGCTACCGTGAGAATTCCAATGTCTTTGAAAATGTTTCTTAAAGAAACTCTTGACCCCAGCTGATATATTGCTCGTACAGCCCGTTTTTGTAAGACAAATATATTTTGTATATCAGCAGCTTTACCCCACAATAGGATACCGTAAGACATAACGCTATGGAAGTAACTAAAATATACTAACCGAGCTGTGTCAACGTCAGTAAATTGACTTACTTTTCTGACTGCGTAGGCGGCTGAGCTGAGCCTTCCCGACAGGCTTGATATATGCGGGCCCCATTGAAGTTTGGAATCAACAGTTATTCCCAAGAACACTGCTGAGTGCACAGTTTCAAGCACCTCTTTGTTTAAGATGACATTCGGTCCTAGATTTCTAACGTTAGGTAAGGCAAACTTGACACATTTCGTTTTCTTGGCGTTAAGAACTAGGTTATTTGTCGTAAACCAATGCATAACCATGGAGAGAGCACTGTCCACGTTTTCAAAATCTTGTTTATTTCTATCTTCTTTAAAAATAAGAGAGGTGTCATCTGCAAATAGTACTACATCACAGATACCCTTTAAGAAATACGGTAAATCATTTATATACACTAGAAACAAGAACGGACCCAGTATAGAACCTTGAGGCACACCTAAATGAACTGGAAGCGCGGAGGACTTCACACCATTGATATCTACACACTGAAACCTATTATGTAAATATGAATCAATTACGTTAAGAGCTTCGTTTTGGAGACCATAATGACGTAGTTTACGCAAAAGCATATCATGGTGTACGCAATTAAAAGCTTTGGAGAGATCACAGAAGACTCCAATTGCATTTTGCGAGTTCTCCCATGCGTTAAAGATGTGTTTTAGGAGAGCAACCCCCGCATCTGTAGTTGAACGGCCTTTTGTAAAGCCATACTGCTCATTATGTAGGAGGCTATTGACATAAAAATATTTTAGCAGTTGCTTGAGTATTAACTTTTCAATAACTGTAAGATATTCTAGTTGAGGATGCGCAATGTAAAAAGGAAAAATATTTATACCCTCAGCCTTCACAGCAACAACATTTATGTCGTCGCCAACAAAGGTTAGAGGAATCTGGGTGAATGATACCTTGCTATTGATGAGCAAGGCACATCCTCCGTATCCATCGAATCTATCATTACGCACACTACCAAAACACGGCAACCTGAAATTGCTTCCAGGAAAGAAAGATCAGGCTTTCTGGGAGTAATACTCCTCACGTTCCACTGAAAGAATGTCAGGGGATGGAACATTATGGATATAATTTAAGATAGAGGTCAATTTTGATGCAACGTGGTCAGGTATAGATTGAGTTGGGCTTGTAAGAACAGACATTAGCATGTTAGTAATTAAGTTTAAAATATTTGTGGAGCTATCCTCCCGTCTGTAAGGTATTGGCTCTGCAGCTTCCATTGGAAGGGCACAGCCATTTCTCGATGGGGAAAAAGAGTAATTTTGAGTAAGGTTCAGGTGAGCTTGTCTATCATAGCCCGGTGAAAGGGGGATACGGGGTTTGGGTTTCAAAAGTACCGTTTTACAGTATGAATTTTGGGTTACTGGGATGGGATTTGAGGACTGGGATTGTGTTTTATTTGCAGTAACCTTGTTACGTGGGGAAGACTTGGAGACTTCAGCATATGATCTGGAAACAGGTGGGAAAACACGACTTGCCTCCGCATACGAAATCGATTTCTCCGCCATCAGAGCTTTGATGCTCCCCCGTCGGCCCAATTCAGGACAAGCACTGTTATTTGCAAAATGGTTGCCAGTACACGGAACACAGAAACTCAATTCAGGGGTGACTTCACATCCATCACCTGGATGATCTGCACCACACTTAAAGCACCTAGGTTTCGATCTGCAAAGTGTGCGGGTATGGCCAAAGCGACAACAATGGTGGCATTGAACCGTTGGGTAAGTGTAACGCTCAACTGGGAGAGCCGAGTAGAAGCTGTACACACGCTTAGATAGGACTTGTCCGTCAAAAGTTAATACAACAGTCTGCGTAGGCCTCCACTCAGTCACACCAGAAGAGGACACCTTGCGGTTCATCCTTCTGGCTTTAATAATGGAGCCACATCCCTCTGGAACCTAAATATTTTTAATAATTTCCTCTTCAGACCACTCAACTGGTATATCCCTTACAATACCCATTCTTGTGATGTTAAATTGAGGAATGACAGCCATATAATTGTGTTGGGATAAAATTTTATTGTTAAGAAAACTATTTGCGTCCTGGTGCGACTTGAACTCAACTGATACACGATTTCTGTTGTAACGTATGTTATTTACGTTATTAATCGTCAAAAACATACCAAACTTGATAGGTTGTAGCATAGTGCCTGAAGTTTGTTCGTCTTTGAGCGAAACATTCACGATGTAAGTCTGCCGATTATATTTTTCGTAATCTTGGGTTTTATAGTGGAAGCAGCAGGGGGCGAACCAGCGACCCTCTTGCGGCTGGGGGTATCCGTATCCATAATAGGGTCTTGTGGGGGTATTTCGATGTCATGGGGAAGGGTAATAGTTAGTCCGGGGGAGAGATCAAATAGTTCATCCGGGGGGTCAGGATCAGGGGGCTTTTTCGAATTCATGCTGAATAATTATAGTTAAAATAGGACAGTTACAATTAAAAACAAACCAAGAACACAAACACAAGGAACACTTTCGATCGAGTTTCACACTAGAAAAGTTCACCAAAATCGAAAATATTCGTAGCACTGACAGAAGCACGTGTTTAGCCTTCACCACTACCAAGTTACCAACGAAAGTCTCTTGTAAATATTTTTTCTAAACTTCATAAGTGACATTGACACTTGACGTTATCATCTATAAAATATTGAAATGCTTAGGCGAAGGTAACTACTTCATTCTACCATTTCTGTGACGTCATTACGTTTTGTGATTTAAATTTTTTTCGTCTAGAAATGAAGAAATAAAAAATATGAAAAAAAATATTTGGACTCAGGATACAAAAATAAAGAAATGGTATTTTTGTTTTAAGGTTGTGTAAGTTTTGAAATGTTGTCAATTGTCGAGAGATGGCGCTGCAAGCGAAAAATGTGACTGAGGACTCTATGTCAGTATATTCAATGTACACTGTGGTGCTGAGTACCAGGGACCGATATCGATAAATGAAAAATACCGATATTTTCAAGAAGATAATCATTATTGCAATTGATATTTTATGTTAATATCGATATCCATATCGAATTTATTAAATACCGCTATTAAATTATCGATAACTATATCGTTATTCTATATCGATACCAGTCGCGAGAGGGAGACGATGAGGCGACCTTAGTTGCTCGCACTCGCACAGCCGCAACGCCGAGCGGCAACATTGTAACGAATAGACCAGACGCTGTGTAACAGTGGAAAGTAACTTAGTGCGACGAGTTGCGTCTTGTTGTCGAATGCGCGCGTGTCTACCTGTTGTTATTGCTGTTGTTTTGACAAATGTGTTTTACGTAATCGTGATAAATAATGGGGCGTAAAAAGCAAAATCATGTATACAAATTCTTTAATGTTAATAAGACCACATTAAAATCGAAATGTCTGGTGTGCAATAAGGATTTAAATGTAAGTAATTTATTTATATACGTACCTACCTATTTTCTTGGTTTTACTAGGACGATACTGATATCATTTTCGACTTATTATTACGCACTAACCACAGTGGTGATGGTAGTGGTGGTTTAGCTGCCTACTTCTTACCTTCCTTCCTTTCTACTTCTTAGTTATTTACCTATTTGGTAGTAAGTGTGATTATTTTAGATTTAGTAGAAATAGTTTGGTATAAAAAGCACTAACTTACTTACCTAACTACCTACCTACTCAGAAATAAGTTTGAACGATCACTTTTTATTAGGTAATTACCTACTACGGATATTTATAAATGTAGTTATTTATCCCATTTGATGACAATAGTTTATGGCGCTGTCCTATTGAGATCGCTCGTAGTACGATGCGATTGCATTCTTCGATGACATCGTGTGTCCTATTTTGAAGCGATGCGATCATGCGTACTCGACATGTCTCTTATCATCAGAGATGCACAGTTTTTGCTGTCTGACAATATTCCTTAAAGTGTAAATAGATAAAAAAAAAGAAAACACAACATTATTTTGGTCGGACGCACGCATCGCATGAGCGATCTCAATAGGAGAGCGCCTAAATGTAGGTATGTAAGTATACATGTTGACTGGTACATCATATTTATGTATATTTGTTTATCTGTCACGGTATAGGTACCTAGTCAAATATGAACGAGCGGGAGTTATTAAAAAAATATATTTATTTAATTAAATACACGTGCGCTCAGCATGAGCATTATAATAAAGAGAACACCTTAATCTAAGTTACATAGGTTTATATACTGGTGGAGAGGTTTGCATGTGTGCGTCTGTGGCTGGTTCTCACAATGGATCAGCAACAAGAAACTGTTTATGGGTCTGGATCATATTCTAATTGATTTGGCGACCATTACTTAGGAATTTATTATGGATATTTAAAGTTACTCGGAACTAGTGGGTGGCATGGCGTGATGTTAGTTTACTAATACAGTTCTTGGTAAGGGTTGGCCATGCATAACTCCTCCCTCCATAAGAGCAAAATCACCATCCGAGGTTACAGTACGAGGTTGATGATTTTGTCTAAGCCTACGCAATAATATGCCTCTATAGCGGTACAATATAACTAGTATTAATACGAAAAGTAAAATGACGTAAATTAAAATAGTTCCTATACTAACACTGTGCACGTTCACAAAATGGCTTTCACTATTTTTCACTACACTGTTATCTTTTAATGCGTGTGACAGGAACTGCAGGTTTTCCAAATCAATCTCGTCTATATTGATAGTTTTGTGTAGCGCGATGTCCTTTGGTGTTATTATACTGGGTAGATGTATTGATGGTGAGCTGCGGAAGGTAACTTCTCCTGTTTGAAGACGGCGTTTTCTTAACGTAGTTGTTCCAAGTTTAACTTCACAGGCGTTGTTAAGGGTTAGGATGTAGGTGCCCATGATGTCGTGTTGGCTCCTGTCGTCGTCACAGTTTTCTGTCAGGAACGTGGGATATCCTGCGAAGATAATCCAAGAGTCCTGATGTATAGATTTTATTTTAACATCAAATGCGTTGACTGGAAGAGGTAGGCACGATGTTATCCTCGTGGAAAATGTCATCAGATCCTTGATGCAGTTATTTTCTTCATCTGAAGACACGTTGTTCTCGTAACAAAGTCAAAGTCAAAGTCAAAGTCAAAGTCAAACGATTTATTTCAACTAGACCAATAAAGGCACTTTTGAACGTCAAATTAAAATAAAATAAAATATTATAGTGACTCTAGTCGTCCGTTCGCAAAAGGTAGATTCTTATGGAGAAGAACGGACAAGAAACTCCATAGTTACTCTTTTCAAAAATAAGCTTTACAATATTTGCATACATTAATCAGTTGATTATATGTGAGGACGATGCTCCCAAAAAAACACTTATGTACTACTAGTAGGTACAATAAAGAAATGCCAGCAGAGGTAAAATTAATAAGTTTGCTAGTAAGGGAACATAATACTCACATACGTACAAATTTTTGCAACTATTGATTTATATGATCAGTGTGTGAGTTAAATTAAATATGAAAATCAGTAAATACACCTGTTTACATAGTAAATATTAATACAATAAACACAAACATATCAACCAGTTTCACAATGTCTACTACACCCTAGATTGTCCTATGGAGCAGGACTAGCATGTTTCCAAGCATTCTTATCTTGAATATAATCATCTAATTTGTAATATGCTTGTTCACAAAGTGTCTTTTTTACACACGTTTTAAATTTTCTTTCATTTAATTCTAATATTTCAGAAGGAATTTTGTTGTAACATTTAATACAGTACCCCATGAAAGATGTTCGTACTTTGGATAATCTAAAAAATGGTTGATCTAGTTTATTTCTATTTCTAGTATTAAAATTATGTCTATCACTAATTTTGCTAAATAGATGTCGATTTTTCCTTACATGCATAATATTTTCATAGATGAATTGACAAGGGACTGTCATAATATTAATCTTTTTAAAGAGTTCCCTAAGAGAATCGCGGCGACGAAGATTATAAATGGCTCTGACAGCACGCTTTTGTAGAATAAATATGGATTCAATGTCAGCAGCTCGACCCCACAGCAAAATACCATACGACATAATGCTGTGAAAGTAACTAAAATAGACCAAACGCGCGGTTTCTATATCTGTTAGCTGTCTTATCTTTCTAACAGCATAAGCGGCTGAGCTTAGCCGCGCCGCAAGAGATGTTATGTGAGGTCCCCATTGCAATTTCTCGTCTAAAGTGATTCCCAGGAAAACCGTCTGATCAATAAATTCCAGTTTTTGTCCATTCAATATGATGTCACATTCGTTACTTTAAACATTAGGTAAAGAAAATTTAATACATTTAGTTTTTTTTTCATTTAGTACTAAGTTGTTTGCCGTAAACCAATCTTGAACCTGGTGAATAGAGTAATTGACATCATCAAGGTTTTGTGACCGTCGGTCTATTTTAAATATCAATGATGTGTCATCAGCAAATAACACCATCTTTGGTTCATTTTGAAGTAATTGGGGCAAATCGTTTATGTATGCTAAAAAGAGGAATGGACCTAATATTGAACCTTGCGGAACGCCCATTGCCATTTCAGACCCTAGTGAGTTTACACCGTTTACCTGTACTTTAACCTGTCTGTCTTTCAAGTATGATCCAATCAAATCAAGGGATGTATTCCTAATCCCATAATGCTCAAGTTTCAACAAAAGTGTCTCATGGTTAACGCAATCAAACGCTTTCGAGAGGTCACAAAAGATTCCAATGGCGTCTTGTGAATCCTCTCAGGCGTTAAAGATGTTCTTTATTAGGGTGACACCAGCGTCAGTTGTACAACGCCCTTTAGTGAAACCGTACTGTTGTTCATGAAAGATGGAATTCTTATTAAAATGTAGTAACATCTGGCTAAGCATTAACTTTTCAAACACCTTACTGAGAACCGGCAGGATTGACACCGGCCTGTAATTGTTGGGTTCTTGACTATCACCGGATTTAAACAGTGGAACGACTTTACTGTGCTTCATGAGATCAGGAAATACTCCCTGGTCTACACTAGAGTTAAATATGTGAGCTAAGTAGGGAGCAATAGTTTCAATAACAGATCTACAGACTTTTACAGACATTCCCCAAAGATCTTCTGTTGATTTAATTTTAAGATCTTTAAAAGCCTTTATAATGGCTAAGGGGTTCGTATGTTGAAACTTGAACTCTGATGGGCATACCTTGACATTCTTCCTTAAAAAGGCAGCAGAGAGCGCGGGTGACGAGTTAAGAGCTTGTGTAGTTTTACGTGGAATATCAGCAAAGAAGTTTTCAAATTCCTGAGCTACCTCTGCATCTGAGTTTATGGGACCATGTACGGTATTTAAATTAAATTTAGTTTCACGCTTTTTCTTCCTACCTGTTTCATTATTTATTATTTTCCAGGTGGTACAAAGGAACTTTCCTTCGTCTATTTCTCTGCAAGGCTGGGAGAGTGACACTATTTTCGACCCTTTCGCAAGGATATGGGAATGTTTGGGAATGATTAGAAAGGATGAGCCCAGGTGGGGGTTATACATGGGAAAAGGATGTAGGGTGTAATAGTTGTAGACATCTAATTGGACTGTTGGTATTGACATAATAAAAGTTATTTGTTTGCCTTTTGTATAGGCTTTGATGTCAATACAATGTTCAATATTAACTAAGTTTTCATTGGTTACAGGAAAAACTAACTTATCCGTTTTTTTCAATGTTTTGAAGAATATTGATAAGTTCAGTGGTATCTAATATAGACTGATGTAACACATTGACTCTACTGAATGCTAATGCAGTTTCCACTTCGTCTAAGCGGGTTAATAATATTTGAAAGTTATGAGTTAACATATTGTAAGTATTTAAGATAAGGTTCTTACTCCTTTGAAATTCGGTTTGATTTAAAATTTCTTCTATTTCTCTAATAGTTTTATCAAGTATTATGAAGTTGTTTCTAGTTGAGTTGGTGATATTAACGAATGTGTCGACTATTTCAGAAACTAAAGTAACTTTATTTTTAATTGCATCTTGTTGTAATTGTATACTGTTTATCCATTTATCGTATCTAAGCGCATCATCGTTATCTAAGTTTCCTGTAATGGCTTTAATTATGGATCCAATAGGATTGATAAGTCCCCTTTTTACTCTTATGTTTGGAATTAACTGATTGTAACGTTCTATAGTTATGTTCATTATATATTGGGTTTGCAACTCTGCATCAACAAGACTACCATCCAAGACATATACTCTTAATTTATCCTTTATATAGTTAGAAATATCGTTATACTTTTCTAGATTATATTCTAAGCTCTTATGAACTAAATTTAAGTCTAGTCTCTTAACTATATGCCAATTATAGAGGCTTAGTGACGCTTGTCTTTTTTAAATAATGTTGTTATTATTTTAGAAAATTCTTTACGGTGACGTTCGTCTTCGAAATAGATGTAATATTTTATTTTAGGACGGATATACTCTTTTAAGAATTCTTTTATTAATTCCGGATTATCTATGGGCATGTGTACTTCAAACACCTTTTGTTTATCTCTAGATAATTTTTTAACACTACATTCATTTTTATGCCAGGTGTATACGAGAATCTGATTGGGTTTTGTATCTATGGCTTCCTTTAGTATTGGAATGTCAGATGAATCTGTATTATTTTCGGAATGAACAGTTACTAAAGAAGATGTCTGCTCTTTCAGATGCTGTAGCTGTTTCACTTCCTATTGACGGTATCGAATAAGGTGACTTAGGTCTGAGTTCAGAGTTACTGGATGAAATACTAATAATGTCTTCTTTATCAGATAAAATGGCAATAGTCTTTGAGTTATCGGTGTTCACTATCATTGAAACATTGTCTAAGGCATTTATTTTGATTCTAGACAATGCATATGCGTTACTGTTTTGTTTACCTGGTTTGTATTTAATTTCGTAATCGTATTCAGAAAGTCTAAGTCTCCATCTTGTGAGTCTATTTCCTGGTTCGTTAATAGAGTTTAACCATACTAATGGTCTATGATCGCTTAATATTGTAAACCTTTTACCGTATAAGTAAGGTCTAAAATGTTTGCATGCCCAAACAACTGCTAATAGTTCCTTTTCTATAGCGCTGTAACGTGCTTCAGCGTCATTCAAAGTTCTACTTGCAAACGCGATGGGTTTGTCGCTACCAATTGGACCTTGAGATAGGACCGCTCCTATTGCAAAATTAGATGCGTCCGTTGTTAGAAGAAAAGGTTTCTCAAAGTCTGGAAATTGTAATAGGGGTGCGTTAGTAAGTAATTCTTTGCATTTTTCAAATGCATTTACAAAATCTTGAGTTATGGTGACTTTATTTTTCTTTTTAAGACAGTTTGTCATAGGTTGCATTATTTTAGAAAAATCTTTAACGAATTTACGGTAATATCCTACTAAACCTAGGAAACTTTTGATTTCTGTTGGTGTTTTGGGCAAAGGGAATTCTAAGACAGCTTTAATTTTGTCGTTATTTGGTTTAAGACCGTCTTTAGTTATTGTGTGTCCTAAATATAACACTTCTTTCTTAAGCAATTCGCATTTGTCAAGAGTTACTTTAAGGTTCGTTTCTCTAAGTCTATCAAATATTTTTTTAAGTTTATCTATGTGTTCTTGAAGGCTGGTTGAAAATACAATGATATCGTCTAAATAAACAAGACAATGTATGCCTTGAAGTCCACGGAGTACATTATCCATCGCTCGTTGGAAAGTAGCTGGGGCTGTTTTTAAACCGAAGGGCATACGGGTAAATTCGTAATGTCCCGATTGTGTTGTAAATGCTGTTTTTGGTTGGTCTTCTTCTTCTACCTCTATCTGATGATATCCACTAGCTAAGTCTATTGTAGTAAAATAGGATGCTCTTCCTAGCCTATCAAACAAGTCCGTGATGTTTGGTAGTATTTGTCATCTATTGTTATCTCGTTAAGTCGTCTATAGTCTACAACCATCCGAAACTTCTGTTCACCTGAGGCGTCCATTTTCTTGGGGACTAGGTGTACAGGGGCACTCCAAGGTGAGTGTGATTCTTTAATTACTCTATTTTCTAAAAGCTTATCTACCTGTTTCTGTATTTCCTTATTTTGACTAAAAGGGTGTCTATATGGGCGTATGTAAATGGGGTCTTCGTTTTTTGTACGGATTCTATGCTTAACTTGGTTAGTAAAAGATAAGGGTACGTATTCACAATGAAATATATCTTTATACTCGATACATAGCTTAGTTATTAATGATTTTTCTTCTTTGTTTAGGTGATCAAGACGTAACTTGTTTAAGTTTTCATTTAATATTTTTTCTAAATCGGAGTTATTATGGTTTAGATTATGAATTACGCAATCATCTGTTAGATCCTGTTCTATACTATGGACTTTAAAGGGTTTTGTAAATGTTATAGTCATCTCAGTATCGGTAGTGTTTTGTATGACAGTCTGAGCTAAAGAGTCTACGCAGTTAACTAAAGCGTCAGGCATACGAACTCCTGGGCAGAATTCAATATGATTTAAAATTGCATTTCCGTTTTCTAACATTGTTGGTACTCTAACACGCGTTTTCGATCTAGGGGATAGTACTACCTGATAAGATGGATTATATAAAATGGGAATTTCTGTAGTTTTTGTTTTTAAGACTTGATTTTTCATGTCTATGGTAGCTTCTAGCTCTTTTAATAGATCTGATCCTATAAGACCGTTATATGCTTTATCTACGTTATATATGTAAAACTTATGGTGAATGTCTGTATTAAAAGTGTCTGTTAAAGGTATATGTGCAACTTCACTATGTTTGCTACGTCCATGTGTACTAATAACTTCAAATGGTTCTTCAGTTTTGCAATATTTAAAGTATTGGTCAGCTAACTCTGAGTTAATAAAAGATCGTGTACTACCTGTGTCTATGAGAAAGATAGCTTCCATTTCTGGTAAATAAATGTGTGGTAATCTAAGACCACTATAATTTAAATTAATTACTTCGGTTTCTGGTCTGTTTGGTCTGTCGGAGAGGCTTCTATCTGAAAATTTACAGGCTCATTTTCATTTTGGGCACAATTATTTTGTGGGTTGCTTTCATCTAATAACATTACGATGTTCTCGTCATCTAACAAAAATATCTGCTCACAGTTAGAATCTGGGTCAAGCTCAAGTGGCTCTTCAATCATGTTATTACGGACTGTTCTCATTGATGCATCTGTGTTTTGTCTAGGCTAACAATTCCGATTTGGCATAATCAATCGATTATGCCAAATCGGAATTGTTGATTTGGATTGGCTTTAAAGAAACCTGATTGTTTGTAATTATTTAATGTTCGCGGAATCTGTTGTGGTTGATGAGTTATTGCTTTTGGGTTTGGTTGATTATTATTTAGTTTAGGTCCTTGTGGTTGATTCGCTTTTTGGATATTATTATTGGGATTTGAAATAAAATTGGGTCTAAAACCGTACATCTGTTTAAAACCTTGATTATTGTTTATTGGGATACCAAATTTATGTTGAATTGGAGTCATAAGGTTTGGTCTAGTATTGTTTGATTGGTTAGTGTTACTACTAGAGGTTGTCTTAATCTTGTTTCGGGCATTGTATCTAGTTTGGAAATTAACTTCCTCAGTTACTACACTTAACGCGGATTCTAGTGTCATACATTTGTTTAGTCTTACGAACTTAATCATATCCTCTGGTAAGTTGTACATGAAGACGTTTAAGGCAGTGTTATTATATATAATATATTTTGCTGCTTTAATTCCTTCATCTGTAAGAAGGTTTACTTTCGATAAGAGTGAGCTCCTAACATTTTGGATGCGGTGGCAAAAGTCTATATATGATTGTCCTTGTTTTATCTTGAGGTTTTCTAATTCTATGCTAAGACAAGCTTCGGATCTCGGGTCTCCAAAGTGTTGGACAAAAAGTTCTTTTAGGCCTTCCCAAGTGGTTACATTTTCACGTTCACTAATTAAAATGGCGGCTTTACCGACTAGTCTACTTGTAATGCAATGGAATAAGTAGATTTGTTGTGCTGGGTTGTTCTCCCCTCTAAAACTTCTAATTACATATTCACATTTTGAAATAAAAAGATTTAATAACTTATCATCCCCATCAAATCTTGGAATGATGCTTTGAATTTCCTTAGGGATAAGTTGAATATTCATTATTCACAATTTAATTTTAAATAAGACACACAAAAATATTACGTAGTTGGCGATTTTGGTCCAAACAACGTGGTTACGCTAAAATGTGTATAACGATTAATGTTTGAATCATTAACACGGACGGAGTAAAATGGCAATGTGAGTCCAAATTACTTCAAAACTAATACTAAAGATTTGGCGATTTTAGTCCAAAATTATTAAACGTTAGATGGCAATGTCTAGTCCAATTAAACGTTACTTAGAGTTAGGACAAGGAAAAGAACAGTGCGAAAAAAGGGTCTACTCACAGACTGCTCGATCCCATGCCGGTTCTCTTAATACTGCTGCTGTTGTTGTCGCTGTGCTGTTGCTGCTGTTGCCGTTGAGCTGCTGCTGCCGTCGATAGGCTGCTGCTGCTGATGGCTGCTGCTGCTGATGGCTGCTGCTGCTGATGGCTGCTGCTGCTGATGGCTGCTGCTGCTGATAGGCTACTGCTGCTGATGTTCCGCGCGCGCTGTTCTTTTGACGAATTTGTTTGTGTAGGTTCTTTGCAGACTAGGAGTCTATGCGTCGAGGTAACGTTGCGACCGATTTATGTGTCTATCAACGGTTACTGTTCGCGACTTTACTAATCCGACCCGACTGCGCCAGTCAAATATGAACGAGCGGGAGTTATTAAAAAAATATATTTATTTAATTAAATACACGTGTGCTCAGCATGAGCATTATTTTATTTATTTATTTATTTATTAAAACTTTATGCACAAGTAAAAAAACACTGTACAAAGGCGGACTTAATGCCTTAGGCATTTTCTACCAGTCAACCTTAGGGTGGTGCAGAGAAAATATGGCAGGTGCAAATTATAGAAAAGAAAAAACAGAGACAGAAAAAAAAATACAACCATAAATACATAGATACATACATACACATAAATAAAATTTACAACGTTATGAAGAGAGAATATAATATAATAAAGAGAACACCTTAATCTAAGTTACATAGGTTTATATACTGGTGGAGAGGTTTGCATGTGTGCGTCTGTGGCTGGTTCTCACAATGGATCAGCAACAAGAAACTGTTTATGGGTCTGGATCATATTCTAATTGATTTGGCGACCATTACTTAGGAATTTATTATGGGTATTTAAAGTTACTCGGAACTAGTGGGTGGCATGGCGTGATGTTAGTTTACTAATACAGTTCTTGGTAAGGGTTGGCCATGCATAACTACCTACACTCCTCGTTTATTTCATTTGTCGATAATGACAAATGAGATACCTACCTATGTAAGTATTGTTATTAAGATAGCGTTATGCGTGCAGCATGCTGTTCTACTGAATTTGACGTCACGGAAAAATCACCTGGCGGCTTTTAGGCCAGGTAGATTTACGATATGTAACATGCAATGTTACACGTGAGGAAAGAATTTGCCGTCCACATTGTAGCAATGTAACAGAATCCCTACATTGTGGGCGCTCTCGAACCGTGCACACTTCGCGCGTGAACAGAGCATTTCAAGCCGTGCGCGCCGCGATCCGCCTTTTGTCGGTTTTTCGCCGAATACAAAGGGGCGCGCAGTGTGCATGGAGCGCAACTGTGGACGAGTTGGGTGTTTCAGTCATAAGTGTGTGTGAAGTTAATTTTATTTGAATAAATACGTATTTTAAATGCATTATGGGGTTTCACCTTAGGCGGGAATTACACGATCATGCAAACGTCAATCATTTCCATCAATCATGAATGATGGTGATTGACGGTGAATGACGGAATTTTAAACGCCACTAGACGCTCAATCTGATTGATGTCAGTCACGGTCAGTCAAACCCAAGATACACCGATTTATAACGTATAGTAGCTTACTCCAGCCCCAAGTAGACACCGATGTCCGCGCGCTATTTTCTTTCTATTGTGTCTCTAATTACGATATTCAAAAGGTTATGAATAATCACAAAAGAAAACCCTGTCTCCATATCTTTCTCAATGTTATTCTTATTAGAATTCTAATTACTAGAACATCATTTTCTATCTAATTCCTACCTAATTCTAATGCTATGGCGGTAATTAAACATAATACAAAAAATGCTATCATCAAAATACGATTACGTACATCAAAATACGTAACATTGCGAATTTCAACTTTACATAAATCTTTGCTATTTCAAATCTGTCGTTACTAATAGTTTAAAATACTCTTAAAAACACTAATTAGCAACATAAAACTCTAATCATTGACTGATAACATACGTATAAATCCTAATCAGTACAGTTATCAACACTTTCTTTAGTAAATTCACTTTTTCTTATTAGATCTTGTTAGAACCTTATTCCTATTACTATTATACATATACTTAACTAATATTCATGTAAATTATTGGTAAAACAAAGGCCTTAACCTAAATAGCGTTACCAATACTAATAAAATCATCAAAAATCATACATGATCTAATCAAACTCACCTTTTGTACTTGTTTGTGTATTGTGGATTAGTAATATCCCACAGTTGAGCTAACGTTTCGAACGTTATTATAAAGTCTTTCTCTGGTTGAAAAACATCATCCAAGAGCTCAGGTGATTGACTGCGCGAGTGCGCAGGCGCGCTTTCACAATAATCTGCGACCGATTGCATTGCTGTCCGAGCGCTGACTGATGAATGGTTGACGAAATGTCATTACACGATCACTCAAAATTTGTGATTGATGGTTGCATGACGGTTTTCTAGTTTTTCGTCAGTCAGCATCATGCAAACGTCAATCATCGCATTAGACGGTAAGTTTTTCGTCAATCAAAGCCTTGACTGACAGCAAAACGTACCATGTAGTTCCCGCCTTAAAGCTTTTGCAAGCAGCCTGTAAATTACTGTAATAAATATTATAGGTACTTTTATTTTTATTTTTTTTCAGAGTAGTAACGGCTCTAATCTTATGAAGCATCTTAAAATACATAAAACAGAATTTGAAGAAGTGGCGACACTCAATATAAACCAAAAGGAAGCTTTCCAAAAGTCACATAATTCGGAAATATCGGAAATAGTTATCAAAGAATGTACTAGTCTGGTAACTATACACGGTCGTCCTTTAGCTCTTTTGGATGACGAAGCATTTCAAAATATTTTGGCTTTGTTACCCGACTGCAATGTAAAAATAGGATCTAGAAAAATTAGAGACTGTTTAATCGAAAACAACGTTACGAATTGAAATGGCGAAAGAGCTTCAAGACAAATTGATTTGCATAAAAGTTGATATAGCATCATTATCATTGAGGAGCTTCATGGGAATAAACGCCCAATACCTAGAACAGGGAAATATAGTATTAAAAAACTTAGCGATGATTGAACTATTGGATAGGCATACCTCAGAGCACCTGAAAGAACAGGTACTTTTTGTTTTGCAAAGGTTTCGGATTGGTCTGGATAACGTTTATAGTTTTACGACAGATAACGGAGCAAATATGCTCAAAATGAGCAGGTTATTGAATGAAAGAAGCAATGCACAAAATCATGACGTTCCTCACGTTCACGCTAGTGTTAGCATAGATTATCCCAGCATCGATGAAGATGGCGCCATGCATGAGCAAAGTGCGAACCATATGGAAGATGTAGAAAATATCTCCATTGACTCAGATTCTGACTTGGATTACGACGCTGATACTGAGTTTGATACTAACAGAGAAGACCATTTCACAGAAACTCTCACTTCGTCATTGACTATGCAATTCCATGAAAATACGACCCAGCAAAGAAATATTGCTGTTGTTAGATGCGCTGCACATACATTGCAGTTGGCCGTTTTAGAAGCTTGTAACAACACTGAAATTAAGGAAGCCATTAGTGATGCGCGAAAAATTGCTAAACTATTGCGAACTCAAAAATATGCGGCTGAAATTGTCAAAACTGGCAAGAATCAAGCTATCCTAGATTGTCCTACAAGGTGGAACTCGACAGTAGACATGGTACAGAGATTAATAGATCTGAAAGAAATTAGCGACAACGCTAATGATCCTAATTGTTTTTTAACAGAAGCTACTTGGAATAAATTACAAGATTACTTGACTTCTCTATTGCCGGCAAAAGAGTTGTCAAAAAATTTACAATACGAGCAACTTACAATGGGAGACTTTTTTTTGCAGTGGCTGTTATGTAAAATTAAATTAAAAACAGTTAACACAACTCTTAGCACTTTGTTAATAACTTGTATGGAAACACGGGAACAAACTTTATTTAACAACGACGCATTTTTATGTGCTATTTTTTTCGACGGAAGAGTTAATTCAACACTGTCTGAAGAGCAACGACATGCTTCAAAAATAAAGTTATGGGAGTTACATCAGCACTTGCAATATTTGGACAGTAATAAAGAAAACTGTTCCTCCACAAATTCTACGTTTATATCTCACGGCTCTCACACGAATACAGACAATGCAAGAGTTGAACTGGAAGATTTTCTTAGTGTTAAATATGTAGAGGCTCAAAGTGACATACATACTCTTATAAGAAGAGGAAGTAATAATATGGAGACACATTCTCATGGTTTTAGAGACTTAGATGATGAATTTATGGCGTTTTTAAAAGAACCTCTTCTCAAATCTACTGAAAATATATTAAAACACTGGGAATTCAATAAAAATAAATATCCTCGCTGGTATAAATTAGCATCTATTGTTTTAGCCAGTCCAGCCACACAAGTCAGTGTTGAGAGACTCTTTTCGTCTTTAAATTATACAATAATAAAAAATAATATTTTTATACATACTTTGATGCTGTAATTAATAATTAAAATGAATGTCAAACATATTTTTACTTCTTTCTATACAGGGTGGAAGGGACATTGACGCACAACCGGTATATACTTATAATATAAATTCTGGATACTGAACTTTAAACAATATAAAATCATGAGGTTTTTAATTAAAAATAACAAATTAACTTAAACAAAGCAGTACCGTGAATTAAACTAAAAAGAGCTAAATGTCAATTTTGGTAACCGATAACTATTTAATGGTAACTTTCGTAATTTTATCTAATTAAATTGTCAATGTTTCTTCTAGCCTGTATAATATTATTATCAGAGGTCGGCGTAGGTAGATTGATTTAAGGTTGTATATATAAAATCAATCTACCTACACCGACCTCTGATTATTATACAATATTATGTGAATCTTACGTTTTATTATATCGACTGTGATTATTGCCAAAGGACATTAAATAATAAAATGGTTTTAGTTACTATTATGTCAAGGTTTAGTTAAGTATTTACATATTTTTTAAACATTTTTACCACCCGAGTAAGTCGGTTGTGAAAGTTACGTAAATAATTTAAATTGTATGAAAGATAAAACGTTATTAAAGTATATAACTATTTTGATTGGTAATTTAATAACAGAACAATTATTTAGATATTAAAAAGGCTTAATTTGCAATTTTATTAATCAAAAGAGAGAATATCATTGTTTAACAATGTCTTAAGATCAACACAGACTGGCGAAAAACGCTTTATTTATTAATCCAATGAAAGCTAAAAATAGCTTAATGAAAGGTTGGTTTTTAATTAGCATCTAAGTGTTGTGCTCGAGATTTTTTTTTACAGATCTATGTTGACCCTTAGACAGAGATAAAATGTTACTCTTGGCGTAGCACTACTACCTACATACTGTACTTTAACTTAGCTTTCTTCCTGTCTCGTATAAATGTGATTTGTACATACATTTGTTTTATTTGTGATATATCCACATTAGAAAAACTTTATTTTTTAAAACATGATGAATGATGTATCTCCTCACTTAAACCTTCAAATCGAATGTGTCGAAGCAATGTAATAATTGGTGGATGCAATTTTCTCGTTTTTCTTGTGGCATCATGGTCAATGTTCTTCCAATGACAAATCCCAGCGTGTAGCATTTTCCAACTGTCTCCATATTCAAATTATTTAATTCCATATTATCCGTAACATTATCAGTGTTCGTCCCAACGGATATTTTATTTGAAGTGTCAATTTTAAAATTTGCCTAAAATGAAAACCAATACTTAAATTAATTTACATTATAATTCAACGAACTTTTGTCCACGAGAAAAGCGCAGGCCACGTCGCTAGCAAGCGAGCCATCGACAAGCCAGGCGAGCATCGTGGGGCTGCGGGTTGTTCGAAAGAGATATCGCGGCCTCGGAACACCAAGGGCTAAATAAGGAACATGAATGGATTTTAGTCAGTAAAAGTTTGACACTCCGTGACCGCGGGAGAAGTTATTTGATGATTTCCCATCCGAAAAAAAGGCAGGCATCGTTTCACCTCTTTTTATACTGCAGTTCACATCGCGATCCACAGAATTAAGCTACGTATAGCAATTTAAACGATGCCAACAAAATATCCGACGATGCCCGCAATACTATTTGTTACATATAAAAAAATTCATAACATTGAGTCGTCATAATTGAGCCAACTCTGAAATCACGTAAAAAAAAATCAGCTGTTCCTTATAAAAGTTCAATGCCTACTCGACCATATTGTTACGAACGTGAGTAATTAAATGCCGGTTTACTGACAGAGAACTTTATTCACCACAAACAATAACAATTTTGTCCAGTCAACAGTAATTCCAAATCACAGTGTCGTAGAGTTCCGTTATACTATCGCTTAGGTCGGTTGTTGATATCACTTCACACGTTGATAGTTCGCACTTGTTCGCAGTCGAAATGAAAACTGACTCACTCCTTTTTTTTTTTATATGGACCACTCGTAGTTCACCTCTAGAAGGGTGGTTACTACTTAACCGGACTAGCCTGTGGTGGCCTCAGAATGATTCTAAAGCCCCCAGCCAAGGCAACTAAAAACTACTTAAACCTACAACTCTGCTCGCTGGGGGCACCCCCTGTGGGGTTCGGGCCTCGGCTCAGCGGCATCGTTATCGGGAGGGCTGACTCACTCCTGGCCGGGGGCTTGTATTTATATGCGAAGCCAGGAACATTCTAGACATCGACGAATCCAGAATATTGTCGACCAATCGCGGGGCAACAAATTATTTTTATTACCATCACGTGATAATAATTGTTATACAAATTTCGACTCTATTGTTAAGCTCCGAAAGTACTAATTCCCTTATCTACCTACAGTAGGTAGATATGTATGTATTTTCTATTGTTAGGCAAACAATAGCTCTAGGTACCTATGGTGGATGGTTCGAGAAACTTCTAGGTCTGAGTATGTACATCTATTCTAGTACCTTCGTGTAGCAATGCGTTTTAATGAATTGAGTCAACTCTCGATTTTCTTAAAGTTATGGCGTTTTCAAATTTCACGGCGTAACAATATTGTATGAAACAGCTTACATTTTTTCGCGATTTTAGAGTTCGTTCCATATTAAAAGCTGTTTATTTAAAAGGTAGTGTCACTTCCTTGCTGTAATAAAACTATAAAAAATGACGATGTGTATACTTGTAGGTAATTCGTATACTTAGTATAATGATACGCATAGTATGGATAATTATGTGAGTTACAAACACTCCTTAATGAATAAAAATATTGCTTTAGATTTTTATGATGATAAAAACTTACCTCATCAGAATCGAATAAGTCCGGAGACTCCGGTGAATTAAGTTCAGGAGTGGTACTATTAGGATCTATGTCATAATGACGGGCTCGAATTGGTGAACTTTTAATACAATCTTCTTGAAATACGGCCGTTTTTTATTTGAATGCACGATTTAGCTATACAGCTATATTTCAAGTGTTGACAATGTGTTATAAAATTATGTTATTGCCTTTTCCACAGTAATAATAGACCATATTTTGTATTTTTGATTCTATTTACGAGTTATGATATTTTTTCGATTGGCAGCGCTAGTGGACTGTAAGAGGCCTCTTAAGTTAAAAAGAATACTAAATCTTTAGAAAATACAAACCAGACATCTTGGGGCGATTATTTCGTGGATAATACTCTGCGTTTGCTATAAAGGTCGAAATTAGGTAGAGACAGAGTTATCTGTTGTGTTAACTTCACCGACTGTCGTGTCGTCTGTGTCGGGGACCGGGGTACGGGCGGAAGGTGCCACATCATTTTATTGGTAATATATCGTTATTTTAGTATCAGTACCGGTACCGATAAAGACACTCATAAGTACATATATTGATGAACTGAAATAAAATATCGGTACCAGTATCGATAAAGAGGTACCAAAATATCAGTTCCTATATCGATATTTCGATATCGATACAGGAATCATATCGGTATTACAGTCCCTGCTGAGTACCCAACTCTAACGTCAGCTGTCAACTGAAAAATAACATTGGATTTGGATTGCGATTTTTAGGAATAAAAACGCTCCCAACTAAATTGTTTTGTGCTGTGAGTGTCTAGTGGTGCAAATTGAATATGCTTACTTGTTCAATAATTCAGTGTGGTGCAAGGAAAAACCCCAATCAACCTCATTTAACCATGCACAGGTTAGTAGCCGTATTTGAAGAAAAACTTTATCATGCTGTTATTTTTTTTGTATAAGTATCCTTGTTTTATTTATAGAATAAAAGCTCCCAAATGTACATACAAATTATTCCTGATATTTAACTCTATTTGCTAAATTTATATCATGTTGTTTTTGGAATACAAATGACAATTCAAAATGGTGATGTTTTTTATTCAATAAGCTATCGTATATTATTTTGTCCATTGTAGAGTCCAGTAGAGTAGGATATCAAAATGAAGGGCTTGAAGAGACGATTTTGAACCTAACAGAATAGAAATAAAAATAGCGATAGTACTAAAACACTATAATTTCAATTCGTCATGCAGTAGGTGGTGGTTATTTAGTTCAGTCTCTGATTTGTTTCAGTAACTGCATCAAACTGAAATAATTTTGCATGTTTTTTATTTGCACAGGTTCCCTCAAAACGAATTGCTGTGCCAGAAATGGCTAGAAGTCATTGGGATGGAAAATATCAAACCTGGACTTCAAGTGTCCACGTGTCTGTTCATTACACTTTGCAGAATCATCCTTCAATAAAACCCTTGATGTAATAAGTCTGCGCAATGATGCAGTACCGTCAATCAACCTTGTAGTAAGTTAAAACAAATAATTAACTTCATATTGTTTAAATTTCCCTACCAACTTGTTGGTTCATCCAACACTTTACTATTAATGTTTCTCAAACATAATATTATTAAATACCTGTACGCAAATTATGTTTAGGGCTAGTGATAAAAAAGATGTGATTATTCAAGATATAAAAAAATACTTTCAGCCATAAAAAAAAAACACTTGGGCCGGTTCTGCGTGAAATCAAAAATGTCGAAGAACAGGGGTTCTCCATGATGACTCAACCACCTTTTCCAGGTAAACACCTGGATCAGATTTATAAAGAGGTAAATAAAATAAATTGTCATTCAAATAAGTGTTGTTACAACCAACATTTGTAAATCCTTTAACTTGGATAAAACAAGGATATGATTCATGATGTCTCTTTTAATTTGCATTTTCAGATTGAACCCGAATCAATTACTTCTGAGAATGCAATGCCGAGCACATCTGGGTCATTGGTAAGTTGATAAAAATTTTCTAAGTTGACATCTATTAGAAATGCTGTTGTGGCATTGTCTAGCAAGCATCATTTTTTAACCTATAATAAATAATAATACTTTGTTAACAGGTAACTAAGGCCCATAGATAAAACACACAAATAATCTTACAAAATAATAAACTAATACATAATTATAAAAGATACTGTAACAAATTATTTAACTATAAAATAAATAATAAGGTTGGTCTAGTGGTCAGTGGCCCTGACTGCTATGCTGGAGGTCGTGGGTTCGATTCCCACCCAGGACAAATCTTTGTGTGAAAGAAAGAAAGAAAAATGTTTATTTGGGACTCGCACAAGACACAAAATAAAAAATAAAAAATGTAAAAATAACAGTTATAAAATATATATATACAGTTAAGCGGCGGCGGCGGCGTTATCTACACTAATATTATAAAGAGGAAAGATTTGTTTGTTTGTTTGTTTGAATTGAATAGGCTCCGAAACTACTGGACCGATTTGAAAAATTCTTTTAGCATTGGATAGCTACATTACCAGGGAGTAACATAGGCTATATATTATCCCCGTATTCCCACGGGAACGGGAACTACGCGGGTGAAACCGCGTGACGTCCACTAGTCTATAATATGTATGTGTTACTGGTAATCTGAATAATTCGGTATTCTATACAATACCTAGGCAATGTACAGAATACCTAAAATATATAGAAAATAAATAAATAAAATATATAGAATACCTGAATTCTACAGATGGCCGGTAGCATTTGTATTTTGAAATATATAAGCATGTTTATCAGTTATCTAGTACTCATACCACTAGCTCTGCTTAGTTTGGGACTAGATGGCGTTGTGTGAAAGTTGTGGAATTTTATTATTATTATTGCACATGAATTGACGGCGTCGTTTTCCGCTGCAAGGTCGGTATCCTTCCACGAAAGTCGATACACGACACCCTTCGCTTAAAACTTGCCTTAGAGGAAGGTCTCCAAATGTTCGGCACCCGCACCACAAACGACTTGAAATTAGTATTATGGCGCGGCTCCAACTGCACTACTCTCAAAGTCCAGTTTTTCTTGACACGTACATATTCCAAGATCTCCTCAACCTTCGTGATGTAATGTAGTCTCGAAACGTACAGCTGCGTCGTGGGTAGTGCTGGACGCAGCAGCATGTTGGGTCCTGTCAGCGCGGTACCGCATTGGTTCTGACAAGTAGGCCTCTTTCTTCTCCACCTTTGTGAAGCCATCCTCATCGCTCTGCTTGCCCCCTTTCGTTTTACATGCTTGCCGCGTTGTTTGCGACACAGGTTTGTTTGTAGCAACAATAGCAGAATAGGCACGCTTAGGAGTTGACGTACATGCACGCGTCACCATTTCGACCGGTGATGATACAGCGACGGCAGTGGCGGAGCAAGATGCAACGAAAGCGTTATCAGTAGAGGGTGATGCACTGCAACTCGCTGACTCAAAACTGCCGATGGATGTGTTGGGGTTGGGTGGAAAATAAGAAAACTATTCTATAAACGCTGGTATATTGCCGTTAATCAATACTCCAGATAAACAACGTTCCTGGACAAGCAATAATTAATTTATAAGATTCGAGAGGTGTCGTCAGTCGCGGCGGTGTCCGTGGAAGTGAGTGTCCGCGGTGCGCCAGACAGCCCGTGTCCCCGCCCAAGTCTCCGTTCACCGCTGCTGGTGACATAAGCGCACGCGGCTCGCGCGTGCAGACTGCGTCGCTGATAGTTGTTGGGTTCAATTCCCAACATATGCATTTCGCGCTCCGCGATGAATATTCACGCTGGAGGTGTTCCAATTTTTCGAAACAACGTTGTGCAACAACTGTACTCCGGCACGCAGTACGCCTACGATGGTATTCGACACCTCCAGCTTGGATTGTACCTCGGCATATTATTATTTCCTTCAGTAACCTATGTGCCAACATTTACCGCCGTTTGGTTCCGCTCCATTCATAGTTCCAAATATTTTATTTCCAGGTACATCATCAGCCATCGAAGTTTATTAAAATGCAAAAAGTATGCGATAGCCAGAGAAAAAAAATTAAAAGATTGAATGAAAAAATTCGTCGCCAAGTAAAAAAATCTCAAGTATGCAAGATATTATTACTGATTTAAAAAACAAAGTTATTATAAACACGGAGCAATCAATTTTATTAGAAGAATGTGCAGGTTCGCAGGATTTCCTTAAACGGTAAATTTCAAAGTTCAAAGGCTTGCCATTGGAAAAAAAGTACTCTGAAGAAATACGAAAATTTGCTCTAACGCTACACTTTCTGTCCTCAAAAGCCTACGATGAATCAAAGCGGCTCGCAAAAAGTGTTATGTGCGCTATCACTGGATGAAATGGCGATCAGAAAGGGCTTAACATGGGATCCGAAGTCCCTAAAATATCATGGACGTGTCGATTACGGTCACAATGTGGACTCCTGTGATTCTTCAGAAGAAGCCAGTCAGTGTGTACTTCTTTTGACGTGTATCAATGGTTCGTGGAAATTGCCAATCGGATGATTTTTTGTTACATCGGTAACTGGAGAACAAAAATGCGTTCTTGTAGAAACTGCCATCAAATTAACCAAAGATACGGGGTGTATTGTTGTATCCGTAACTTGTGATGGGCCGGCAGCGAATTTTAGTATGTACTCGTTACTAGGCTGCGAAATTTCTAAAAACAAGGAACGCACAACATTTGTAAGTAGCCATAATAATACGATCCACGCTTTTATTGACCCGTGCCACGCAGTGAAACTGATACGAAACACATTAGGTGAATTAAGGGTCTTCATAGACCCGTCTGGAAGAAAAATTTGACTTCAGATATTTAGAAAAACTTTTAACATTACAAGAAAATCAAGGTCAAAAATTTCAAAAGCATTTTTCTCGAAAAGCAAAAAATGAAAGTCAGGCTAGCGACACCACTCCTCAGCAATTCAGTTGCGGATGCATTGATGTTCTGCAAAACGGTACTGAAGCTCAAGGAGTTCGAAGAATGTGATGGCACCGTCAATTTTATAAATATGATCAATGACGTGTTTGGCGATTTAAATAGCCATTCTATTTGACTATGAAATCCGAGACGGTGGTATTGGAAATTGTGTGCCTTTGGAGCAAGTCAACATTTTGACTTGTTCAAGCAAAAATTCCATTGAGTCACTTAATGAATTAAAAGACAAGAAGCAATTCATAGAAATTGAAGAGGACCACAACGAATTGTATGATTGTTACGTTGAACTTTTGACGCAGGAAATTGGTAGTTACAGTGATAGTGTATTGGAGTATATATCAGGCTTTGTCACCCGAAAACTGTCAAAAACTATCAAATGCGATCTATGCTTGTCATTGTTGTGTGGTCCGAAAAATTAAAAGAGCCTTATTTATTTCAAATCAAGGGGTGGGTTGGTTTATGCATCTGCCAGTGTCATAAGCATTATAAAAAGATCGGAAAATTTAAAATTAAACACTGTCTCACTACCAAATGTAAAACAGAACTATACTATTTATATATAAGTTTTTGGTGGAGCACTACGACAGCGAAAAATTATTTTGTCTGAACCCGGATCACGACACTACTCGAGAGTGTTATTGATAAAAAGTATTATCAAAACTTTTACAGACATCAGATTTAGATATTTTGGAAGAAAATTAGGTGAAAAACTATCCTTCAGAAACTATTTTAATAAATTAACGTTGTTTCGTAATGAATAATATCGATGTTCGGGTGTTTTTTTTAACCAGGAAGTGAGTCAGGGTCCAAGATTCTTAACTATTTAATAACGTTATCTATAGTAATAAATAAATCTGAAGCTAATCTCAGGAACTACTGGTACGATTTGAAAAATTCTTTCAGTGTTAGATAGCCCATTTATCGAGGAAGGCTCTATCATCACGCTAAGACCAATAGGAGCGGAGCAGTAATGAAAATTGTGACGCAGATGAAGTTGTGCGGGTCAGCCAGTATAGAATAACGCTGAAACAAACGAAGGGGTCAATTTTCGAATATAATTACAGTTAAATTAAATTTATTCTTCTTCTACTTGAACGAATGAACGTAATTATAGGTCTCAAGTTGCCAGAAGTTATTTAAAAAGTAGTTCTATGTTAATTGTAATACATGATTTAGTTCGTAATGTGATTTAGAAGCAGAATGTGAAGATTTTTTTTGTTAAATTTAAATCTGCGAAAATACAATGTGTATTTTTTTGTTGTGTTTTTGTTTTTTGTTATGTGTATGTGAAAAGACAGTGATGGCAGTTTACAATGATTATAACGGTTTTGACATTCAAAAGTGCCTAGTAATTTACTAATTAAAGTTGAGCATTTTACTTTGACCTGGTGATTTATTAAGGTGAATAAAGGTACATTTTTCAAAATACTTTGTTGTTTTTAACCTTGTAATACCTCAGTTTTAGTATCTTTCTACAATATTTATTATTGTTGCAAATAAATATCTCTATAGGCCGAAACTACGTAAAGCGGTCGCCCGCGCGATCTCATATAAAAGTGCTCCGTGCGGGCATCCGTCGCGGGGAACCAGACCCCGCGCCGCCTTTTTGCTACGTAATAAATATTAAGTTTTCCATCGACTCGACTACATGCACACCGTTAAAGTTGAACTAGCGAAACTGCGCAGGTCATAATCCGGTTTCCGACACACACTCTTTGTCACGCGTCGTGTGCCCGTCGCGGGCGCCCGCTTTACGCAGTTTCGGCCCTATAATATCATTATCTGCCTAACCTTTTCCAAACTAGGGGAAAGTTGCGAATTTTGGACTAGCTCTTTCATTGGACCACCAAGGTATTTCCAAAACTGTCCAAGCTTGCAACACCCAAACTAGTCGAAACGAGTCCGTGACGGCTCAGTTGCACCCCCCTCTTACCTCAGTGACGCTGCGGCACGTGGCGAAGAGTGACGTGTGTGGTTGTGTTTGCGGCGGTCAAAATCTTATTAATCGACTCGGAACAATTTGATGTAAGTATCATTCTATTCATATTTCTTTGTGTGCACTGGGATGAAATATTAGATAATTTATTTTGTGATTCCATGAGTATTATTCAATTTTGTCTAATCATCTCCATGTATATTTTAGATTTTTTTTTCTTAACGAGTACCTTGTTCCACCGTTGGACCGGTCCAATCATAGCAACTTTTTTGTTTTTTTTTTTGTCATAATTATGGGAGTAGGTTACGAGTATTTCACTAATTATGGAAAAAACTCTTGAAAAATCATTATAAATTTATAATTTCAGAATGTCGCCGAAGAAAAGAAAATACTTGGAATGAAACTAGCATGAACCTTGCTCTAGAATCAGTGAGAAAACAAAAAACTGGTTTAAATGAAGCTAGTAGAATTTACGGAGTCCCGAAAGCAACACTTAAACGAAGGTTAGATGGAGTAAACCAAAAAGCCAAAGAACACATCCAAATACGGGGTTCCGAAAGTGACCTCCCACCAGATTTAGAAAATGAACTGTGTAAACACGTTCTTGAGATGGAAGGTTGCTTGTACGGGATTACTCCTACAGACATACGACGACTGGCATTTGATTTAGCCCTTAAATGCATAAAGTATCGAAAACGATACTGAGATTTCAGAGCCATATTCCGATTTTATTTTTAAACTGACCTGTCAGGTAGAATGGCCAATCTTATCGTTGCCTATTACTAAAAAAAAAAGGATTTGACATGTGACAGTTCTGACAATTTGCCTTTTTTTTACTCACAATGTCTATGGTCGCAAGCAAGTAGTCGTTGTGAAAATTTCAAATTTGTATCTGGTGCCATAACGGGAAATTACGAATATTTTTTCTTGAAAAAATACCAGGATGGAAGGTTAGTCTGAAATCTATACGCAGGTGCTTGTATTTTGCACTTTTATTTTATATTTGTTTCTCAAAAGTTCGTTTTTATCCATGTATCGATTTCGATACATCATGCACTAACGTTCTTTTTTGGGATTCTTAGAAAAGGTGATGGTAGTTTCATTTTGGGTTGTGTTTTGAGCTTATTGGAGGTTTGGTTTTGCTTGTGGTGTGTTGTTTTCAGATAGGGAGATAGAAAATTTGCTTCAGCGTTTAGAAAATGGCGAAATATCAGATGACGGGTTAGAATAAGACGAAGACGATATACCGTACTATACATCTCGGGAAGAGTTGGTGAGAGAGCTTGAAGATCAGCAAAAAGACGAGATCATAGATGAAGGTCTAACTGGGATCGATGAAGAGGATCCTCCTTTGGTTAACAATGATGAACAATTACCATTACCAGGTACTAGTTCAGAACTTCCGGCTTTTAGCATGAATACAAGGAATTTAGTATGGAAAAAACAATCACTTGTTTATAATGAGGATGCAGTCAAATTCGGAGGAAACGAGGAATTGCCTCCAGCGGTGATGGAATTGCAAAGTCCATATCAATTTTTTACCTACTTTTTTACAAATGATATTTTGGAAAAAAATGTGACAGAAACTACTCGTTATGCTGTTCAGACAAAACCAGATAGACCGGATTCTCTAACAATATCAGCCCTGCGTAAATATTTAGGTATCCTCATATTTATGTCTGTATACCACTATCCGAGCACACGATCCTACTGGTCCGCATAGTTTGGTTTCAGCCCTATCAAAGATGCAATGCCGGTAAATAAATTTGAGAAAATTAGAAAGATTCTGCATTTCAACAATAATGAAAATCATTTACCTGTGAATCATCCTCACCATGACAAACTTCACAAACTTAGACCAATAATAGAACATCTCAACGCAAAATTTTCAACATTATTTCTTGCCTATATATGGACTTTTATTGTCTGAAATAAATTATTTTTATTTATTACAATAGAACAAAGATTATCCATAGATAAGCAAATGTGCTCAACGAAAATAGGCCATTTCCTCAAACAATACCTTCCCAAAAAACCCCACAAATGGGGGTTCAAATTGTTTGTCCTCTGCAATTTGATGGGCTATGCATACAAATTTCAAATTTATGCTGGAAAAGAGGCTGATGATAGATTGCCAAATGAACCCTATGTTGGAGTGGTTGGGCAAACAGTTCTGAATCTTCTCAGAATAGTTCCGAGGCAACAAAACCACATTGTCTATTTTGACAATTTTTATACGTCCTTGCCTTTGATGTGCGTATTAGCTAAAGAGGGAATTCACTCCTTGGGAACTATACAACGAAACCGCTTGGGTAAGTCATGTAAGCTTCCGTCAAAACAGGATGTTATGAAAAATACAGTAGCCCGAGGTTCATATGATGAATATGTCACAAATTTCGAAGGCGTAGATATAACCACCGTAAGCTGGAAAGATAATAAACAAGTTATATTAGCGTCAACATATGTAGGAGCCGAGCCTGTAGAGAATATTGATAGATTCGATAAAAAAGAGAAACGGCGGATTTCCATTCCATGCCCCAAATTGATCAAAGAATATAATGCTCACATGGGGGGCGTTGATTTGATGGACTCCTTTCTCGGAAGATATAAAATCCGAATGAAGAGCAGAAAATGGTACATGCGCATATTTTATCATCTGCTGGATTTATCCGTTATCAATGCCTGGATCCTATACAAAAAAGTTTCCACTAAAAATGGTGTGCCACAGAAAACTATAATGAATCTAGTTGATTTTAGGTCGGAACTGGCCGATACGCAGTGCAAGTATGCTCTTCCTGCTGCCAGAGGGCGCCCGAGCACTAGCAGCCCATCCAGTACATCACAAGGGCCACCACCTAAAATCCGAAGGGGTAAACCGTGCCAAACATTGCCTCCACTTGAAGTCAGATTGGATCAAATGGATCACAGCCAGATAAGGACAGAAACCCGAGGTTGATGTATGATGCCCTCTTGCCATTTACTCAGCATTATAAAATGTGCTAAATGTAACGTCCATTTGTGTTCAAAAAAGTCTAAAGACTGCTACACAGTATTCCACAGCTCTGTCAATATCTAATATGTTTGTCTATATGCACAATATTATACTGTAGTATAATATAGTGTACTAATGCATACTGTATCGAAAACGATACTTGTAGGTTTTTTGAAAATAAAAAATATTAAAAAAAGAAATGTTTTTTTTTTTATTTTTCAGATCATCTAGACCACTTTTTTTAGCACATATATTTTTTCCGATTGAAAATACGTTATTATGCATTTAAGGGTTAGCGGAGAAAAATAATATAAAACACCGTTTTAATAAACTTAAACAATCTACGGGTAAAAAATGGTACTATGCGTTTATGAAGCGGCATCCTAATTTAAGTTTGCGACAGCCCAGTGCTACTTCCATGAGCAGGGCTACTGGATTTAATAAGCCAGCTGTGGATGATTTTTTTAATAAGTTAGAGGCAGTCATGGAGAAGCACGACATAAAAGATGCTCAGCGGATTTACAATATGGATGAGACGGGTTTGTCAACCGTGCAGAAGAAGACAAGAAAAGTGCTGGCGTTAAAAGGCAAGCGCCAAGTTGGAGCCATCACTAGTGGAGAACGTGGTATAACAACAACAGCCGTATGTTGCGCTAATGCTGCTGGAAATTTTGTGCCACCGCTCGTAATTTTCAAGCGCAAGCGGGCCAAAGACGAACTGAAGGATGGGGCACCACCTGGCACCATATTTGCTTTTAATCCAGACAGTGGATACATAAACAAAGAGATATTTACTGTGTGGTTGCAACACTTTGTTGAGACTGTGAAACCAACACCAGAAAAGAAGGTTTTGCTACTGATGGATGGCCACGCAAGCCATACTAAAAATCTAGAGGCTGTAAATTATGCAAGAAGACATGGCGTAGTTATGTTTTCGTTTCCAGCACACACAACGCACCGGCTGCAACCCCTTGATGTGTCGTTCTTCAAACCACTGAGCCTTTACTACATAGACGAAACAGAAAAATGGCTGCGCCTAAATCCTGGAAGAACGGTGACAGTTTTTCAGGTGTCTATGCTCTTCGGAAAGGCCTACTTTCGAGCTGCTTCTGTAGGCACGGCTGCAAATGGGTTTCTGAAAACAGGCATTCATCCTCTCAATAAAGATGTGTTTGCTGACTACGAATTTATTGAAGCAGGTGGACAAGAAAACGAGCAAGATTCTTTTGGAACGGCCACGTTGCAAATCCAAGATCCGATAGACCCATTGTCTGTGAATGCATCATCAGAAGATGACGTGTCAGAAACAATCGTAGAAGAACCAATGTCCGGTGCAGAGCCGCCTTTACCCGCACCATCAATGCAAGCAAGACAGACTGATGATGCCTCACCTACAGATGCAGAGGCAAGCAACGTAAACGTTGGATCTCCACCTGTCATGTCAATTCAGGTAGGACGAAATGAAAATGTCCGAACACCTACAGCGCGGCGTGAATCTACCAGCTTTGAATTCCATATTCAACATATATCTCCTGGAGCCAGGAAGATAGCGCAGGAATCACGGAAAAGAAGTCGGAGGGCACAAAGCAGCATAAAATTGACTTCGTCGCCGTACAAAACTGCCCTAGATTAGAATGCAAAGGTTCCAAAGCAGAAGAAGCCAAAACTATCCACAAAAGAACCTCAACCGTCAACCAGTAATGAAGTTAATGAGAATATAGAACAATGGTTTTGCAAAATCTGCCTAAAATGTGAAATAGAAGACATGATTCAATGCATGATCTGTAAAGCCTGGGTACATGTTGATTGTGCTTGTGTTAAAAAACACGTCAAAAAGTACCTGTGCCCTCTTTGCACAACCTAAACATCGTTTGCAATAATAATTGAAATCTTTGAGATATCAGTTATAATTATAATATATCTATTGTGCCTTTTTAAAATGTGATTTTATAACTTGTTAATCTTGTTTTAAGTGTCATCAGTTTATTGAATTACTTTATAGAGTTAGCAGTTACTGCAATTTCTAGACTTTATCTTGATTTTTATACTTAAAAGTATTTTTGATCTCATTTCGATTGACATTTTTAATAAGATTTATTTTTTAATGTGTGTTATCTTTGCAGTTACTACAAGTGACCTTAGGTTCTATTATGTTTATTTTCATATCTGTGTTTCTGTCTGATTATATCTTAATTTTTATGACCTGTTGATCTCTGAAGAATCACATACTGATATACCTACCACGAGTTAAAAAAAAATTAAAAGAATCCTGAGTTCTTTAAAGAATGATTTTGAATTACATAGTTCTAGAACAACTTTTACTAAAGAGCCAACTTTGTCACTCGTTAAAAAAACAGGTATAACACATTTTCGTTGAGTAAGTATTGACTGTTTGTATGAAAGGAACTGATTTTATTTTGAGCTGCCTGCAAATTTGGCCCGTTAATAAATGTTGGGCTATGAAAACGACGGATGAAAAAAAATTGCATGTAGCTGAGATGACAATGTTAAGATGGATGCGTGGCGTGACGAGAATAGATAAAGTGAGAATGAGCATATTAAATGTTTGAAAGTGGCGCAAGTGACTTAAAGTTGAAAGGGAACCGTTTGTCTTGGTATGGCCATGTAAAGAGGAGGGATGAAACGCATGTTACTAAAAGATCTATGAGTACAGATACACATGTGGATGGATGGAGAGGAACAGGGAGACCAAAGAAAAGATGGATGGACTGTGTGAGATATTAAAGAAAAACTAGTTAGTGATAGAGTGACGGGTGACATGACAGAATGGAAGAAAAGAACGTATTGCGCCAACCCCAAATAAAACGAGACAAGGGCTGGAAGATGACGATAATAGATTGATGATATTAAATGTTTTAGTCCTTATTACAATTACAAAATAAAATTAAAATAAAAAAAAAACACTAAATACCTACAACCTAAAACGCGATGACTAAAGCCATCATGGTTAAAATGCTTTGAAATTGTTATGTGTCATGTGTCAAATTGCTTTAACATAACATTTGTTTTCTCAACTCAATAAACGTTAAAATTAGTGGTTTTATAATCCTTACAATTAAAGGCAATCCAAAATGTGACAAATATTAAAAAAAAAGTTGTAACATATAAATTAAAAATATCGTAATGACTTTAAAAAATGGAAGATTTAAATAAAAATGGAAGTCTTGTACGTAACAAAGAATAGTCTCAAAATATCTTAGGAAATGTTATTAAAAAGATTAGCAAAATAAACATCAAAACAAGTAGTTTTCATTAAGAGTTACAAATTAAAGGCTCAAAATATCGGAAATTTATTAAAAAAATTAGCATAAACACAAAAAAAAACAATTAGGTAAGTAGACTCTTTCAATCAGAAATAAATTGCATCTGCTGGGTCATGTAATGTATACTTTTCTAGTTTATCTGATACTCTATCAATTTCAATTATCTTTACCATCAGTGTTTCTGGGACTGTATCTCTGTAAATTTTTTTAGGATCTCTGTAAATTTTTTTAGGCTTTTTAAATTTTATTTCGCCATTATTACGTGTCATAGCATAAAAGGAGACGTCATAAGTTTGGTCAGCATTAACAGCCGTAACTACTCCAATATAGTACTTCCATGTCTTATTTCTGGCATAATAACGCACCAAAACTTTATCATTCACAGAATAATCGTAAGATGTTTGTTTAGTTTCATTGTTTGATGGACTTGGTGTTTTATCTGATAGCACAGCATCATTCTCGTTTGTAATTTTGATCATTGAGTGTTCGAACATTGACGGACGTGACACCTGTGAATTCGAATTTTCGACAAGTTGGCTGGGATCACTAACGGGGAGAAGTGAAGCTGGTCTTGATATGTTGTATGTGTCGAACTTCGGGCATTCATCTTGTGTCGAGGCTTTACTTTGATCTTGGGAGAAATCAGGGTTTTGTATTTTAGAATCACATAAGTCTATGTTGTCCCATTTCGTAATATCGTATGACATCTTGTCGTCAAAGTCATCTGGGACACTATTATAATTATATACATTTAGTGGTTTTGCCTGTTCAAAACACCAAAGTGGAGCGTTTCCTATGTCGTTTTCCATTTCAATGTCCATTACACTAGTGTCAGTATGCTCGCTGATGTTAGATGGTCCCGCCCTAAATAACACATTACTCGAAGGTAAAACGTTTATATGGGCCTTTTTTGAAAACTTTATAAGACTACCACTTTCATCAGGTGATTTCGACGTTTGCAGACTTTTTGGTAAATCATTTTCACATACAGCCACAAATGGTAAATTTTCATCGTCAGTTTTAGACACTACATGCAGAAAACGGACGTTTGATGCCACCGCTTTCTTTTTCGCCTTCTTTTTTAGTAGCAAATTTATAAGATTCTTGTTTACAATTTTGCCTTCATGTAACAAGAATTGATTCACAAACATCAAACTTATTTTTTTTAAAGATTGTGGCTGTTTTAATTCTTGGTTTGCATTCAATTCATTCTTGCTATCTTTTTTCGTTTCAGTTTCATTATTTTCATCTCTGTTTTTAATTTTTTGTTCAACAGTTTTCTCTAGTGTACAGCCGCTACAATTATCTTCTGTTATAATAGTTTCTTTGTCTACTTTATTCATACAACATTCAGTTTGAATGTTGGCTGTCTTGTTTACTTCGGTCAAGTCTTGTTCCTTTTTGTAGTTTTCTTTATCGATTGGAAAGAGTTGCTTTTGACAATATTTCTCCCGTTTAATATATTTCCTGTTTTGCAATTTATTTTGATTTTTATCTTCTTCTTGTAATTTTGAAACTTTTGAAATTTGAAATGGTTTCTTTATAATTACAGTGGACAAAATATGGATTTTTTTATTAGGATAAACGCTCTTTTGAGTTATGTTAGAGATTCTGTCAAGGTTTTCGCTTGATACATTTTCATCGATATGTGAATTCTGGTCAGAAACCAAAGAACCATCAGACATAAAATCGTCATCACAATCACTTTCAGCAAATTCGATTTCCATACTTGTGTCATCTTCTGAGGATGAGCTGGATTGCTTGTAGTGTCGTTTGACTTTCTTTTTCGATTTTTGTGGAATATTTCTATTGTTTTCAGGATTATTACATCGCTTTCTATTGCGATTGCTTTTAACAATTATTTTATTAAAAGTGGAAAAATCATGGAATTTAGGTGAATGACACGCACAAGCTTCACGTATATCTTTGCAAAAACAGCTCAGATCTCTATACATGATTTTGTATTGTCCACAGGTTATTAGTTGGTGTTTTATTAATTTTCATAGTCCCAGGTATAGGCATTTTTGATTTGGTAGACATTTTTTTCAAGCAGAGGTAATTGATGACAGCTCTAATTTCGTTTTTCTCCATTTTGATGTTATCACTCCGACGGTTCGTATTCAAATGAATGTATCTCCCGAGAATCGTGGCCTATTTATATGATTTTTTTATGTTAACCTAGTGGGTATATTAGCATACAGAAACAAAATATTTTAAATTTTGATGTGCACTAGAAATACCCGATTATCATTACTTTTGGATCACCCCTAGTATTTCAAAATCAGTTAAAATGTTCTCAGGAGACAAATTAGTCTGAAATGTATTAGCGCCATATCTTTTTAATAATTCTAATAAAGTTGTATGTTGTGACGTATTAAGTTCAATGATTGTACGTACTTAGATGTAGCTAAACTAGTCGCTAAATACACTTGCAGTGGAACACACGTCTTTCTTTATTAAAATCCCAACCAAACGAAAGTCAACCTTATTACAATCAACATATGGTCGTATTCGAGCCGAATGCAGCAATTACGGAGCGGTAAACATCTGGCTGCTTGAACAAAAGAACCGCATTCCACAGCGATAAGGATTCGTAGAAAAACTCCACGTTCTAAATGGATTGTTATGAATATGTTTGAAACCAAGTAATTAGCACTACTACGGAAGATTACCGAGTTTTACGAACATTTTGATTGAAGATTTGTTTATAGTGAAATATAGTGAAACAAAATGAATACTACGAATGAGCAACAACAATTTCTCGCTATCTTGGAAGATGGTGCTAATTTACTACAAAAAGCGCAAACAAACTTGAAAAAGTGTCCAAAGGGAAGACTGACAAAAGGTTACATAGAAGCACGTGTGAAAATTATTGATGAGTATTGGATGTCATTCAAGAATGCACATGACGGGTTGGTAAAGATAACACCCAAAGAACAAAAAGGAATTTTGCCGTACTTTTTGAACGAAGAATTCTATATTTATGAAGAACTATACAGCTCATTACAAGGTGATTTGAAAGATATGCTTGCGTCGTTTACGGAATCAACATCGATGAGTTCGAGAAATACAAGTATGAATGTGACATGTGCATCGCAAAATATAGTGCATTTACCAAAAATAGAATTACCTAAGTTCAATGGAAATTATGAAGGATGGCCGACTTTCAAAGATTTGTTTACTTCTTTGGTGCATGAAAATAATAACCTCAGTGATGTACAGCGATTACATTATTTAAAAACAAGTGTGAGTGGAGAAGCTGAGGCCTTATTGACCCATATACAAGTGACATCCAGTAATTACGCAACTGCATGGAATGTTTTGAATAAGAGGTATGGTAACAGACGTATAATATTAAACTGTATCATGAAAAGACTATTTTACCAAAAGAAAATGACTTCGCAATCAGCCGTCCAATTAAAAGGCTTGTTAGATACAACTACAGAATGCCTTAATAACATGGAAAATTTAAAAATACCTACGGGCTCTTGGGATCAGTTAATTATATTTCTTCTCGTTCAGAAGTTTGACCCAGAGACACATAAGGGCTGGGAAGAGTATGCCTATAAGGAAGACAGCGAAGCATTACCTACTTGGAAGGAATTAAAGATCTTCATGGAGTCCAAGTTCCGCACCTTGGAGTTAGTTACAGGCGTTACAGCTAATACAAAAGAGAAACAAGTCAAAGAACGCTCTTACCATGTTGCCACACCAACTACAGAGAAGACATGCATCATGTGCAAAGAAAATCACACGTTGTGTCACTGCAAGAAATTTATTGATATGAAACTTGATGAGCGAACCGAATATGTCAAGAACAAACATTTATGTTTCAACTGTCTAGGACTTGGGCACTCTGTAAAGAGATGTAACCTAAAGGTATCCTGTCAAAAATGTCACCGACGTCATCATTCTTTACTACATGAGTCTAAGAACACAGAACCAGCGGCTACACCGAGCACCTCACAACCGTTGGCTTCTCAGCATGTAGCAGAAGAGAAGGAAGCAGTTCAAGTGAACACAGTGATTGCGTCACATCATACAACTAGACATGGAATAGCACTGTTAGCGACTGCTATAGTGAAAGCAACAAATGCAAAGGGTCAAATCATTTCACTACGCGCGCTTATAGACCAGGGTACTCAAGCTACATTCATAAGCGAGAAAGCGACTCAGCTATTGAAACTCAAGCGACAACCTTTCAAGGGAAGTGTTGTAGGAGTGGGATCTTCAAGAACAGAGATCAAACACGTGGTACAGCTTAATATAAGATCACAGTGGGACCATAATTACAGTTTACCGATCCAAGCCTACGTGATGTCGAAACAACTGACCACTAAGATACCCACCAAAACAATTGTCAATCAATCATGGCCTCACATCGACGGGCTTAACTTGGCTGATCCGAGTTACTTAGAACCTGGTTCTGTAGATCTGTTATTAGGAGTGAAGGAATATGCACAGATTATACAGCCAGAGCTAATAAAAGGTCCACCAGGCACTCCAACTGCACAAAAAACAAACCTGGGTTGGATTATTTTCGGAGATATCTATGAAAAACCACAAAACGATACCTACCTTGTGATGCATCACCAAGTTGACGTAGACGAAATGTTGAAATCGATATGGGAAATAGAGATTGACAAGGACAGACATTTAACAAAAGAAGAGAAGATTTGTGAAGATATCTACCAGAAAACAACAACTAGAAATCAAGAAGGAAGGTACATAGTCAAATTACCGTTCAAAACTTACAGTCCACAACTTAATGAACCGAGCACAAGTACAAAGTCACAAACATCTGAAGGAAATACAAAGGAGATAGCCATACAAAGATTCTTGCAACTTGAGCGGAAGTTTAAGAAGTCACCAGACCTGAAAAAGGAATACACAAAAGTCATTAATGATTACATAGAACAAGGACATATGGAAAGGATACCTGAAAGAGAAAAAGAAACAATATCAGTTTACTTACCTCACCACGCTGTAGTTCGTACTGACAAGGAGACATCTCGAACACGCGTTGTCTTCGATGCTTCCTGCAAAGGCACAAACAACATATCACTAAATGAAGAATTATTGGTAGGTCCGCAGCTGCAAGATGATTTGAGAAATCTTCTAATGAAGTGGAGAATGGAGCGTGTCTGCTTCATGGCCGATATCAAACAAATGTATCGCCAAATATTGGTGACTCGTGAAGACGCAGACTTCCAACGCGTTATCTGGAGACCCGATGAAGATGATGATATCCACGAATACCGTTTGCTACGGGTCACATTTGGCACAGCGTCTGCACCATATTTAGCTGTAAGAACACTTCACCAAACAGCTGATGATGAAGGAAGAGAGGAACCACTCGCTGTGCAATCCATCAAGGGTAATTTTTACATGGATGACTGGCTTGATGGAGCTGATGAAACCGAAGCTGCTATTTCTCTAGCTAAAACTGTCACAAACATACTACAAAAAGGCGGTTTTCAACTCACAAAATGGTCATCAAATGATATCAATTTTATGAAGTCGATTGATGAAGAAAAAATATCAACTAATGCACATATCGATATGAATCTTGACGGAACAATAAAGGCATTGGGCATCGTGTGGAACCTGAAAACAGACACATTTCAATACAATCTGGCTTTACCAACATCTGAAAGTACTAATATAACAAAACGAAGTATTTTGTCTGACTTACAAAGGCTTTTCGATCCACTTGGTTGGATTGCACCGAGTACAGTAATGGCAAAAATACTGTTACAGAAACCATGGCTCGAAAAGTTGAATTGGGATCAGAACGTAAGTGAAACTTTACGTGAAGAATGGAATCAGATAAGATCAGATTTTACTAGTGTGAATGATGTACAAGTGACTAGATGGCTTGGTACCACGGAATCAAACAAAACAAATATACAAATACATGGATTCAGTGATTCTTCGACACGAGCTTATGCAGCAGCAGTATACATAAGAACTGAAACAAATGGCAAGGTTGAAATTAACCTCATTGCTGCTAAAACAAGAGTAGCACCCCTGAAAACAATATCTTTACCAAGACTAGAGTTGTGTGGTGCATTACTTCTCTCCAAGCTCATGAAACAAATTGGGCAAGCTTTGAAAATTCCAACTGCAGATATGTATGCATGGACAGATTCCTCTATAGTTATAGCATGGCTATGTGGAGATCCAAATCGATGGAAAACGTTTGTTGCCAACCGCGTCGTCGAAATCGTAGAAAACCTAAATCACAAGCGTTGGTATCATGTACAGTCGAATGATAATCCCGCAGACTTAGCCTCGCGAGGAATGTTGCTGTCCAAACTGAATAAATGTGACTTGTGGTGGAGAGGCCCAGGATGGTTATCTGAAAAAGAAATAAAGATTAGTAAACCAGAAGTAATAACAACAGACATAGAAATAAAAACAAAAAAGGTTAGTACTCACCTCAGTACAGAAGAACAAGAGAAATCCATAACTACACAATTTGAGAATTTCAACAACTTATCAGAATTACTCAAGGTTCTTTGTTATTGCAAAAGATTCTTGAACTACAAAGTCAATGTGAACATGAATAAACAAATAACTACACAAGAATTAGAAGATGCATTGACCATTTGTATAAAAAGAGTTCAAGAAGAAGAATACACGGAAGAAATAGAAAGATTAAAGTTAAATAAACAAGTGAAAAGGAGAAGTCCGTTGCGATCCCTCAACCCTTATCTTGATAATACACATATCCTCAGGGTGGGCGGTCGCCTCAGACACGCAAACTTACCTGATGAAAGAAAACATCCAATTATTCTCGGAAATAAAAACACATTGACGCCGCTGATTATAGCCGACGCACACCATAAGACACTTCACGGAGGAATTCAACTGATGTTATGTTATTTACGTTCAAAATACTGGATTTTAAAGGCAAAATCAATAGCTAAGAAATATATTCACAAATGCCTCATTTGCGCTAGACTTAGTGCTACTGCTAGAGCTCAAATTATGGGAGATTTGCCCGATGAGAGAGTAACTCCCTCCAGGCCATTTTTGAATAGTGGTGTAGACTTCGCAGGACCCTTTCAGATTTTGCTATCGAAAGGCCGAGGAAACAGAACATCAAAGGCCTACGTTTCTATTTTCATCTGTATGTCCACGAAGGCAATCCATATTGAGCTTGTAAGTGATCTTACCTCGGAAGCGTTTATCGGCGCTTTTAGACGCTTTGTCGCCAGGAGAGGCAAATGTAATCACCTGTGGAGTGATCAAGGGCGTAACTTTGTGGGAGCTAACAAAGAGCTGCGAGATGCCTGGAAAGAAGCAAGCTTACAGTTTACTGGAGAAATTGCAGAAACACTAGCCACAGAAGGTACTCAATGGCATTTCATTCCCGCTTACAGCCCCTCTTTCGGTGGATTATGGGAGGCCGGTGTCAAGTCTATAAAATTCCACCTGAAAAGAATTATAAAAACTCACCTGACATATGAAGAAATGACGACGATACTCTGTCAAGTGGAAGCCTGCTTGAATTCCCGTCCGTTATGTCCCATGAACGACACTGATCCAGACAACACGAACCCACTGACACCAGGACATTTCTTGATTGGAGAGGTACCTATTGTTGTACCATCACCTGATATGAAAGAAATAAGACTGTCCAGCTTAGCTCGCTGGCAACATACACAGAAAATTGTTCAAGACTTCTGGCGGCGATGGCAGGATGAATATTTATCCAGACTTCAACAGCGGCCTAAGTGGCATAAAAAAGAAGAAGAATTTAAGATCGGAGATATCGTCTTAATAAAAACGGACAACTTGCCACCTGGAAAATGGTCCTTTGGACGAATCGTCGATAAGCACCCTGGTCCAGACGGTCTAACGAGGGTGTATAGTGTCAAAAGTGGTAGTTGCGTAACAAAAAGAACTGTAACAAAGTTATGTCCATTGCCTCTCAATGGAACCTAATTTGTATTTAATTATTTGTCGATTCACACTGTTTTAAAAATTCTTGTTTATTGAAATTCGAAGTATTAGTTTGTTGATACCTAATTAACTGTTTTATGCATGTTAAATGTTAATATCATCCACCCCACCTACAGATTTATATAGCGTTGTTAGGGTTAATCTCATAATTAGGTAATATAAATTTTGGTCATTGTTTTTTTAACTCGGCGAGCATGATCCAGGGTATCTCATACCCTGTTAAAATTTAAAAGTACTGTACATTTTAAAATCCTCGTCTGGCGACACTAGATCGGTCAGTAGCTGAAGGTAGGGGCGTGCGGGACGGAGTAGTGGCGTGATCGCAGTGTGGCACGAGGCATCAGCGAAGTTATACGTGCACAAACTTGTCTCGGGTATGTTTTACCCTGCCTCATTTTTGACGTATTTATTTTACGTAATGATTTATTAATGAATTTTAACTGTTTTATTAGTTTTTTTTTTCAATTAATTTCAGATTTTGTTGCTCTTTGTTTGTTGTTTTTAGATTTTTGTTATTTCTTTATTATTTTACTATATGAATTTATTATTCGTTCATTTATTGAACATCTTTTTTATTTTATTTTTTTAGTTTTTGACCAAAATGGATATTGAAAGTCAAGAGGAACAGATTCGTGCTATGTTGGAAGAGGCAGCAACTGATTCTTCTGGAGAATCCAGTTCAGAACAAGAAACTGATCATTGTAGTGAACACGAAGTGAATTCTGATACGGAGCAAGAAGGTGACGATTCAGTTGATGTTTCATCCAACTCCAGGGAGGAAGAAGCTGTAGTATTTACTACAGCTCAATCAGGTTACGACCCCGAGGACGATTTACCATTGTCACTACTAAGCCAGAGAGTATCAGCTTCTAGGCAAATAAGTGGACCTTTTTATAAGTCTAAAGATGGTACCAAGTGGTATAAAAATTGTCAGCGTCCAAACGTGAGACTACGTTCTGAAAACATCGTAACCGAGCATGCTCGAGTAAAGGACATTGGAAAAGATGCTTCTACAGAGTTTGAATGCTGGAATGTGTTTGTGACCCCAGAAATGCTTCAAGAAATCTTGATCCACACTAATTCGAAAATTCGCCAAAGACAAATTAAAAGTGCAGCAAATAATTCTAATAGTAATGCTTCTTCTTACATGCAAGAAACCACTTTAGGTGAGTTGAAAGCATTTATTGGCTTACTGTACTTAGCTGGCCTCACCAAATCTAATCGTCAAAATTTGAAAGATCTTTGGCGAACTGATGGAACTGGCGTTGATATATTTCGTACCACCATGTCACTGCAGAGATTCCAGTTTCTTCAAAATGCTGTACGTTTCGATGACAAAGCCACAAGAGAGCAGCGTAAACAAATTGATAATATGGCAGCCTTCCGAAGCATTTTTGATCAGTTCGTTCACCGCTGTCAAAATGCGTACTCTCCAAGTGAGTTTCTGACTATCGACGAGATGTTACTAGCATTTAGAGGTCGATGCCTGTTCCGCGTCTACATTCCAAACAAGCCAGCTAAATATGGCTTAAAAATTTTAGCTTTAGTCGATGCAAAAAGCTTTTATGTTTTGAATTTGGAAGTGTACGCAGGCAAACAACCGTCGGGACCATATGCAGTCAGTAATAAACCCTTTGAGGTAGTGGAGAGACTCATTCAACTAGTTTCTGGTTCACACCGAAACATAACATTTGATAATTGGTTCACTGGATATGAGCTAATGATCCATCTACTAAAGGAGCATCGCCTTACGTCGGTTGGAACTGTAAGAAAGAACAAGAGACAGATTCCTGAATCTTTCATTAGAATTAACAGGCAACCTAACAGCTCACTCTTTGGATTTCAGAAAGATATTACACTTGTTTCCTATGCGCCAAAGAAAAACAAGGTGGTTCTTGTTATGTCCACTATGCATCATGATAATTCAATAGATGAATCTACAGGTGAGAAACAAAAACCGGAAATGATAACATTTTATAATTCAACCAAAGCTGGGGTTGACGTGGTTGACGAGTTGAGCGCTAATTACAACGTTAGTCGCAACAGTAAACGATGGCCTATGACTTTGTTCTATGGTATTTTGAACATGGCAGCTATAAATGCTTGCATTATATATCGAGCAAACAAACACGTTACGACCAAAAGAACAGAATTCATTCGTAATTTGGGCTTATCAATGATTTACGAACACCTACATTCACGAAAAACTAAAAAAAATATTCCAAGGTACATCCACCAGCGAATCGAAGAGCAGCTCGGTGAACCCTCACCTAGACCTACAATTGCACCCGGACGATATGTCAGATGCCAGGATTGTCCATATAAGAAGGACAGAAAAACTAAACATTCCTGCAATGCTTGTGGCAAGCCCATATGTTTGGAACATGCAAAATTTATTTGCGAAAATTGTGCTGATCTCAACAGTGCTGATTAATCCTATTTTAATAAAAAAAAAATACTTAATTAGTTTTTTTACGAGGTGGATCTCATTATCTTTTAGTTTTAAGTTGATTTCAATTCCAAAGAATAATAATTTTGTTGAATTCTTAATTTTTGTAAAACCTTATACTTTGTTCCTAAAATTACATAGTATAAAATAAATATGAATAAATAAAACATTATTATTTAAAAAGAACTTCTTTCATTTAACTCCATTAAATAATTCATTATTTTACAAAATAAAATCAACAAAATAAAAATAATAATAAAAATAACTATATTACGGTACATTAAGATAAGGGTATGTCACACCCTGCCACATTCTTGAAGTAACTTTTTTTCACCTCATGCTCGCCGGGTTAAAAAGACCTGTAGGCCTTTTGGTGGGCGGTATGTTGTGACGTATTAAGTTCAATGATTGTACGTACTTAGATGTAGCTAATTTAGTCGCTAAATACACTTGCAGTGGAACACACGTCTTTCTTTATTAAAATCCCAACCAAACGAAAGTCAACCTTATTACAATCAACATTGTATAACATGTTTCTGTCTTATGCGATAATAATGCAAACACTAAAGGTAGAAATTTATTTGTGCCATTTTCTGTTCCTATTGAACCATGTATAGTATATATTTGACAGAATGGCGCTGGACATGTAGAAAACGTGCCATCCATTACCCAACATTTTGCATTAATAAGTAGTTTGAAATTACTTTTTGTGCAAAATACGACTACACTCTCATTTTGGTTAATATATTGGCCGATTAAAAATTGCTCTTCTCCAATTTTTGAAAGATAGTCCGGTATGTCGAAATTAATTGTATTAGGGATTTTCGGTTGTCCTTTATTCCTAATGCGGTGCACAATCATTCGTGCTGCTGCTTTATTAGGCAAGTGGACAGCACTCGTACTTGAAACATCCTGGAGGCAGCGGTTAACGATTTGTGACGGAGAATCCATGGATTTTTTTGCTATATTCCTCATTTTTGATTTATATTCCATTTGTATTCGCTTTTCTGGCTCTGGCAAATGTCCATGTGCGTTGTTTAGATTGATGATCGAATGTTCATTACCGATAATTAATGTTTTTACAGTAGCACCACAACCTTTAGCACTACTCCGCGCACATCTCCAGTAAAATGTATCATTCACTTTTTTATTTACGTGATATGAATAACCATCCACTATAAGTACACTTGCTCCACGATTTGATTCTACTAACTTGCAAGCACTCATTTAAAAAAAAAATTTTTCATTAGCGTCGCGACAATTACAAATGCAAAACTAAATGCGTAGGAAACGTTTGTTACTTTGTAAGGCGCAATAGTTTACATGTACCCTACATTTTTTCTCATTTCTGCATTCATTCTCGTATTATTGTTAAACTTCTACAATACGACGCGACGCAATGTGCATAATCACATTATAAAAATAATTATCTAATTGGTTTCCGTAAATAGATAATAATTTATTGACATGGTTATAATTACATGAATTAATGAATACTATGTAGCGTAGCGGCTAACATAATGCGTGTCTGAATCTGAGCCAGAAAAGCGATAATAAATATTAATAGTTTCTTCTCCAGAGGCGCTTTCTGTGAACCAAGGTATCTGGAAACAGTGGTTTCTATGAAAAAGTTTACGGCAAGAAGTGCTATCTATGAACAGAGATTTCTGTCAACAGTGCTTCCTATGTACCGAAATGTCTACAAACAATGTTTTCTAACAACAAAGTTTTCGGCGAAACGTTCTGTCTAGGAATAGAGATTTCTATTAACTGTGCTTTCTGTATATAGTCATATCGTACAAGCGTATTTCTGTATTGGGTTCCACGCTCATATAAATTGATCAGCTATTAATTCAAACTAAAACTCTTTATACTTGTGATAGATTTCAAAGCATGGATTGGTACATAAGGTTACTCCGCACACTTTACACATAAACCGGGATTCTCTGCGACACCTTTTTCTCAATTTCGTGTGTTGACAAACAAAACAAACTCAGGACTTTTTTCCTTCCGTATATTCCGGCATATGGTCAGCAAGATGGTATGCCGACAACCGCAGGGCATTTATTGAGGGATTTTTTAGGGATGTGGTTCGAATGGAATACTCTAGCTCTATTAGTTTATATCTCTCAATCAATTGTCTAATGACACATAATTGGAATTCAGCCAAGCTTTTTTTAGTTCCTTGAATGATTTGATTAAGCGCGTGAGCGTTTAACATGCACAAATCAATCAGGTGAAGACCGAGCTTTTTTTGCCACTTTTTAGTTTTTCTTATGCATTGTATCGAATGCAACATCATGTCCGTGCTGTCAATTGCCCCTTTTTTTTGTTATAATCAATAATAATTTCTGGTTTCATTTTCGGCAATCCTGTTTCTCTACAGTATTTATTCGTAAGAAAGAAAGAAAGATAATTTATTTGTCAAATATGCGTTTACATGAACTGTCGAATCAGACATGCAAGGTATTAACAGCGTATTGTGAAACGTTGAAAGCATATGGATTTCTCTTTTGTCTTTGTATTTTACAGCAATCAGGGGTTTGTTATATTTTGCATCGATTTCCCCTTTCTTCAGAGGTTTGAATTCTCCAAAATTAGTTTTCTTCAACCGGTTGACCCTTACTGTACCACATGCAAATGTTTGACGATTGTACAAATAATTATAAAGTTTCGGGCTGCTGTACCAATTATCCATATATACGCGCCTGTTCGCTTGCATTAAATCCTGCAGCAGTGTCGTAACCACAGCACCAGTGACTCCTAAATTTTCGGGATCTACGATAATTTGAGTTCGAGCTCCACAGTAGATTATGAAATCAATTATGTATTTGGTTTTTACATCGCACAACATAAAAGTTTTATTCCAAATCTATTTCGTTTATTAGGGATATACTGCTTTATTGAAACATATCCTTTGAAAGGCATAATGCTTTCATCCACGCAAAGATCTCGATAAGGCGTGAATGAGCCTTTGAAAGTCTTCTTAACGTGTTTTAGAATTGGCAATAAGTCTTTTAAAATGTTAGAAGACTCGGTATTGGGTGCAGAAAAACTGAGCAAGCCAAGTATAGTTGTGTACCGATTACGAGACATAGTTTTCGAAAATGTTGGGACTGTAATAATGGATCTGTCGACCAATGTTCCTGCATGTCCAAATGTTTATTTCGAGTAAAAAGGAAAGTAACGGCCAGAAATATATACATTTCGGCAGCGGATACTTCTCGCCAGTTTTGCAGTCTTGAATGTACTCGTATATCACATTCACGAACAAAATTCTGGTGCGTAGCATTAGTAAATTCTGCCAATTTGCTAACTATTTCTTCACATAGAAAATGTTGGAAAAAATCAGATTCCAATGATTTAGTATCAAGAGTATTACATGTAATGCCAGCTGCATATTCATCGAATTCACAAATATCAGGTTCGAAATGTCTTGAACTCCAAGAGTTATAAGATACTTCCTGTTCCTGAAACAAATGAACAATAAATTACATAAAAAAATAGGTTGGGTACGTTGAACACTTGGGACCTACTTAATAAATAGATACAAATTTATTATGAACAAATACACCAACAATACGTTACTTAAAAAAAAGACAAAAAAAAAGCTATATTCCCACATTTTCCCCTGTAAAATAAATATCCACACAGTTCTAATTCTCCGCAATTTGGTGAATCCCCCATAGATACATAAGACGAATAGGTACTACTAAAACAACTACCCAAAACATGTTTTTAAATGTTCCACAAAATGTTAAACGTAGAATTAAATGGATTCAAGCAGTGCGAAGACCTAATCCCAAAACAACATCCTTTTTTCTTGTTGTGAAGATCATTTTGATATAAGTATTCCATAGGTTCGTAGAACAAAAACATCAAAAATTATGTTTAGTCAAAATTTTCACTATAGGTACTAATTCTTAATTTTCTCCTAAACGCGTGGACCGATTTACACGATTCAAACGGATAAAATGGTTTTAGACCTAGACCTTTTCATTTGACACCAACATCGTTAAGATATCTCAATAAACCAAAAACACATTTTCAAGTTGCTCTCGTAATTATCGAACATAGTGAAACGCGTAAGTACAAGACTTAACAATTCTTTACAAAAACTATCTTTCTTTTCTATCTATTTTATATTTTGAATATCGTTTGGAATGTAAAATTGTCAACTTTATGTTGTTCAGCTTTGCTTTCATTTTATTATATTTTATCAAGTCTAAAATTATGGGAACACTAACTTACCGATTCTTCATCACTTGTACCTACTACTTGAACTGGAACTGTCAATGTTGATATTATCTCCTTCTAAAATATTCAGTAATTCGTCGTCTTCCAACATAATGTTTCTCAACACTAGGCATCCGATACGTAGGTACGTGTTATCACGGGGACGGCGCTGCGGCTACTGATGTTTAAGCCGGCTTTTGACTACGGGATGTAATGTAATATATATTACATCACTAGATATAATTCAATATCGCTCACCATTCTATTTAAGCAACCTCTTTACACTAAGCTGTAATATATATTATATCCCAAACTATAAATATTTTTTCGACCGACTGGGCGATAAAGAGGAGCTGTGTATTTTACCTCACGTCCCCGGACACCGCACCTCCCCCTGTCTCGCCCTCACTTTGAACGGAACGGTGCAGACTGTAGACCTCGTGTTTTGAATTTTCGTTTTTGTTTGTTTATAGTACGCAATCCTTACCTACGCATATTATGGAACATTTTATAGAAAGCGTTAGGAAATATCCTTGCTTATGGGCGACTAACAGTGAAGAGTATAAAATAAATGAAATTAAAGATGCTGCTTGGAGAAACGTAATAAAAGAATGTGATTTACCGGATAGTAAGTATTTATTGTTATTACATTCTTAACTATCTCTTTTGTATTCTTGTAATTTGCCATGGTAAAGTGCCAGATGTGAAAAATCGACAAAATTCTTCCCGTATAAAGAAACTTTCATTTGAATATCTGAAACCCGAGTGGGATAATGGCGTCAGCTGATTTTCAGTAGATAATATCTCGCTTTCATTAAATATATTGGAGTTATCATTGATTAGGTAGTTATGAAGGACACATGTAGCATTCACAATTTTATCGACAAGCTCGACACGACACTCAAATGGTTTTCTATATACCCTCCATCTTACTGTTAATATGCCGAAAGCATTTTCAACTACCTGGCGTGCTCTTGATAACCGGTAGTTAAATATTCTTCGACTGTCTGTTAATTTTGATTTCTGATAGGCGCGCATTAGATTTATCAGAAGGGGAAAGGCCTCATCCCCTATGAATACGTAAGGTAGTTCCGGTCCTCCTGGACACAGTGGCTCATCCGGCGGCAAATTCAAATTATTTGTTTTTAATTTATGACCAAATACACTGTCGTTTAAAATTCCACCATCACTGTAACGTCCCATAGACCCAACATCAATGTAAATGAATCTTTTTTTTTGCGTCAACAACGGCCAACAAAACAATCGAAAATGTTTTTTTATGGTTAAAAAAATTGCTGCCTGAGTGTGGTGGAGCTTTTATTACGACGTGTTTGCCATCAATAGCACCGACGCAGTGATCAAAATGCCAGATATTTTTAAAATCTTCAGCTATTTCCTTCCATTCATTTTCAGTTGGTTCTTTTGATACTAAAGGTTGAAGATGGTTCCATATTGCATCACAAACACTTTCAACAATGCCTGAAACTGTACACAAGCCCATTCTATAGCTATATGCCATTGATGTGAACGAATCTCCTGTAGCCAAGTATCTGTAACAGAGAAATTTTAACATTTTTAATATGTATTGTAATAATTGTGTATTTGTTACAGTAAAAGAAGCTAAAAACTTATGGAAAAAACTACGCGATGGTCATAGACAGTCACTCAATAGACGAAAAACGACTACTGAACAAGCTGCTGATGACGACAAAGGTTGGAAATATGATAAATTAATGGAATTTTTAACACCGTTTATGGCAAAGGACCGAGGACCACAAATGCTGAACCTTTATCAGAACCTTTATTAGAACAATCAGACTCTTTACAAACTGAAGAGATTGAAAACGCCGAAAGAAATTTAGAAGAAACTGCAAGTATTTCACGAAAAAGAAAATCAAATGATAGCTTGATAAAGTATTTAGATGAGGAAAAAAAGGCAAGAGATAAAAGGGCCGCCGAAAGAGATCAATTACGAAGACAAGTATTGACAAGACAAGAACCGCCGAAAGATGTAATGAAGTCTTTTTTTGACACTATGTACGAAATGAGTAAGAATTTGTCCGAAAATTTTCAGATGAAGATACAGAATGAAGTTTTTAAAAGTGTGATGCGTGCTAGAGAGGAAAATTCAAAAGCGAGAGTAGTTTATAATATTTCTGGGGCAGAATCCTTCACACTACCTCCTCCTGCCCCTCGTCCTGGAACATCGTATTCGACACATAGCTCTCAACCATTATATTCAGTACTTAGTCCTGAGTCACATATTTATCACGCAACTTCGCCCCCACCTCGTCCTGGAACATCGTATTCGCTACAAAGCTCTCTATCACCACATTCAGTAGCTGAGTCAGATATTCTTTCGCCCCCATGTCGGTCTACACCTTACGAAAATACCACTAGCAGCGATGGTCGCGATATCAGATGTTATTTAACTAATGACGCTACTTATGAAAGTTTTTAGGTTTGTACGGATGACCAAATATAAATGTAAGAAACAATATATTGGTTTCTAATAAATGATGAACCGAATTTATGTGAATCTTATTTTAATTTGACACTTACCTTATAGTTATTGCAAGTCTCTCCAGAGAAGAAATACTTTTGCGTAAATGCGTCTCTTGCTTCATAATGTCTTCTTCAATCATAGCATAAAGTTCGGAAAATTTTGTTTTATTCATCCTGTAGTAATTAAAAAACTTTTCTTAATCAAGTTCATTAAAAAGCCGAAATTCGCCATAATCTTCTCTTAGTCTAATATGATTCGATGTCCAGAATCGACGTTTATTATATTTTTTCTTGTTAACAATGATACATGTAAATCGAATACAGCATCGTCGTCGTCTGATGAACTAAAGAAGGAATCAAGCAAAACAATCTCCATATTATCCATTTTATAATTAAACCGTTTTGATAAAGAACGTGATGACACAGTGGTGATCGAAACTGAACTGTTCCAATATATATATCTTTCAGAGTGAACAGCAACTGCGGGATGAAATATATATTCCAGGATGTAATATATATTACATCCCGCAGTCAAAAGCCGGCTTTACCAACTAATATGGCGTCCGTGTCGCTTGCGCCGCACGGAAAATCACGGTGATGGCGGCCAGTGTCCGTCAGGCTGTAACTATAGATGGGCAATCCACCCACCCGGGTTTAAACCCAGGTGGGTTTAAACCGGGTGTTTTGCGATAAACACCCGATTTCCACCCAAATATCGGGTGTAAATGATTTTTATACATAAATGACATTGAGTTTTTAATTATTATTCTTTTATTGAATTACACATAATTAGGTGAAATAAAAAGACTTTTTCCTGATACTTATCAAAAACAAATGACCTACTTAACAATTAATCACTATCGGATTCTCCACTAACATTGTTATAGACGACAAAATGGAAAGGCTGTCGGGCTTCCCCAGACGTTGAAGGGGTAGGTTCGTTGTCCGATATTATTGGGTCTAAAGAACTCTCTATTCCGGTTTCATTTTCTTCGTTTAACTGGTAGCTCTCATTAAGTTCATCTATAAAACTCTCTATTATGTTTTCGTCTTCATTTTCTTCATCTAACTGAATGTTCTCATTATTAAATTTATGTTTAAGATTCCAGTTGTACCAAACATATGAAATTTTTGCGGCTCTTTCCGTTGAAAGTCGATTTCTTTTGTTATTATGTAAATATCCTTGAATACTGAAGGAACGCTCGGTTGCTGCTGATGTACACGGAGCTGACAGGATGCGTACCGCTACTTTGCTTAGCTCAGTCGAACTACAGATTCCTTTCCAAAGGTCCAAATAATCCAAATGCTTTTTTTAGCACCTTTGAAATATTAAAAAAGCTGCTTGGACATCCGCACGTGGAATTTAACCCTTGGTTTTATGATTTAAGCCAAATGCTTTTAGCGATAGGAGTAACAATCAGTTTCGTGGTTGCATGGTGGGTCTTTATCATTTGCTTGCAATTTCAACAATCTATTTAAACTTGCATTCCAGCAGCTTAGCGTTCTTCTACATTTTTCAATAAACACTTGAGAAACCCACTTTTATCCCGATGAGAGACCGGAATTTTCAAGTAATAAAAGATAGGCATATTTGAGTATTTTCTTTATAGAATATTCACCAAAAACAGCCAGAATGTACTCTAACCAACCTTTTTGACCTTTTGAAGACAAACATTTATCAAAATGAAGACTAGCTATTTCGGAACAAACTTGTGGGTAGTCGAATCTAAAAGGGGAATCTATCTTCCATCTGTGACGTGATAAAAATTAAAAATGTACATGTTTGCATTGAGTTATTGCAGCTAGTTAAAAAAATATGTAATTTACTGGAAGGACATTTTTTTTTGTAAACTGGTGTAATTAAATAAACAATATCGATTTCAAAATTTGAAATCAACAAATTGCGTAAAAAATGTATTTAATGTGATTCCTTTGTGGTAGCACGCGAATTTCAATTTTTCTTGCGTTCGTTCGTTAAAAGAAATCAAAATATGATTCGCGACAATAACAAGTATGTATTTACGTAATTATAACCATAAGAATCATCATACATATCTATAAGTTATTTGTTTCCGCGGACGAAAAAAATAACTGCAATAAACTCAAGAAAAATTGAATTTCGCGGGCTACCACGAAAACGTCGGAGGACAAGACAAACTATACTGCCATGATAGCTAATGTTGGTGTCGCCATCTATTGCTTAAAGTTGGTACTACTAGGACAACTGGTCGAATCTTAACTCTTATTTAGGTTGTCTTACCGCAGATTAATTAATAGTTACTAGTACTCTGATTAGTGATAACACTTCGAAAAGTAAGTACATACACTGCCGGCTGTCGAGTTTAGTTCTCATTTTCAGTTACATAAGATAATGAACTAAACGCGAAATACAAGTGGGCTCTCTCTTGCAGCGCTGGTGGTCAATTATTATTTTGAATTAACACATACTTACTCTTTTCACTGCAGGAAAACCTTTTATTTCCACGGGGAAATCAAATACAAAGCAGGCGTGGATGCTACCGGCCAATTAATCGATTAAAAAGAAATCCTTTATTTATGTAAAATTATGGTCACCTCACAATATTAATGGATGTTTGTATGGAAAAATTTAAATGGTCAATATCTTTGAAACTACGCAAAGTTTCTCCGTCACAATTTCAGGTTATCATTATCGTCCCCGTCACAACATTTTGAACACATTTCGAAGGTCGTAGATCATCAAAGAAAAGAAAGAAAGAAAGAAAACGACTTTATTTGGCACACACGAAATCACACAATGTAGGCAACAATATGAGGAAATGAAAATTAATTAAAAACAAAAAACAATAACATTGTGTGCCCCGCGGCTGCGCCAAATAGGTCCAGTTCAGCAAATTGCCAGACAACTAGGTGCTGCCTGACACTGGTTTTCAACTGCACCTTATGTTGAAGTGTACGGATGTAAACCAGTTTTGTAGGGTATTAAATATAAGGGTAAATATATAATATGCTAAAGTGTAGTTAAACATAAATATAATTTTGTGTGCAGTGACAAATAATATGTTAAAAAAAAACAAAGGAAAGAAAACACTGAAACAATAAGCAAACAGAAATAAATCTATGCAAAAAAAAAACCGGTTTCGTGCGATTCCCAACCCAGACTTAATGCCATACAATCCGCGCAGTGCACGTTACGTAACCACAATCCCGGGAACAGCCGGGAATCAGGCAGTGGAGATACATGTGTCCAGCCATCTTGAACTCAGGTTGGCTGGACATTTAAGTTTTTATTGATTTCTCGTAAACCCTTACATGTGACGCCATAAATCAAACGTTATTACTGTCACACATTGCGTCACCAAGTACTAGTAAAGGAACCATATTCGAAAACGCCCCCGTTATTGAAATTCGGAAGTGCCAGCCATAAGTTTTATACGTAAATTCAAGATGGCTGGACACAGATTTTTGCATTTTTCTACTAAACCACTGTACTTATCACAAAACTTTTAGCTCGGTGCCCGTCACAAATTTATGTGACGCCCGTTGATATGCAAAAAAGTCGTCAAAATCACTTCCGTTACCGAAATTGAGAGACCAGCGAAAAGTGGTTTTTCAAGATGGCTGGACACGTTTTCGATCGATTATCTAAGATTCTGTAGCGTCACAAATTCTGAAATAAGGGTGTCTAGCCGTCACAAAAAGTGACCTATTGACCTAGTTAAATGCAGGCTATTTTGAAGATTTGTCCAGCCAACCTGAGTCACATATTTTTATTATGGTGGGAAAAATACTCCCTATGCCTGTGACAGTGTGTGTTTATTTTCAGATATTACAAACAATGTCACGGCGTCCTTTGAGCAACATCGATATTGAAGAAGCTTTGAGACTGGTTATTGATATTCCTGATAATGACAGTTCCGAAGATGACTTGGAGTCGTTGGATGGAGAGGAATATAGTGACGAAACTTTACGACTTGTCTTGGAAGATGAAACGGATTCTCGTTCGATCAATCTACCTCCTTCACAAGAGGTAAATCCTTCTATTTATGATGATCCTATACCTAGTAGTTCCAGCATTCAGCAAAGTCCAATACAAGAGCAAGAGATACAGGAATCTATTTCTGATGATGAATGTGAGATGACGGAATCATCCGAAGATGAGAATGATGACTGGAAGAAGACAGATTGGACTGACCGCCCAAATGCTGAGATATTTGATGAGAAAATGTTGCGACCTAAATATTTTTTGAGTAGTCGAGCAAGGCCAGTTGCTCATTTTGATAACTTTTTCTGTGATAAAGTCTTTGATTTGATTGTGTTGCAAACAAATCTTTACGCAGAACAAACTAAACCTAATGGTTGGGTCCCAGTAACCAGAAGTGAAATATGTGCTTTTTTGGGAATATTGATTATAATGGGCTATCACATTCTACCAAGTATTGATCTGTACTGGTCTACAGATCCAAGTTTTCGTGTTAGCGAGGTTGCAGACGTTATGCCTGTCAAACGCTTCAAAAGTATCTTGCGCTCACTACATTTGAATGACAACAGTCAACAGCCTGACAGGAGCAGTAATAATTTCGACAAACTTTATAAGTTGCGTCCACTTTTATCTTTGGTCAATGAAAACTGTCAAAAAAATGCCAAAACTAGTTCGTCTCAAAGCATTGACGAATGTATGATTTTATTCAAAGGTAGGTCCTCGCTGAAACAGTACATGCCGCTCAAGCCCATAAAGAGGGGCTACAAAGTCTGGTGCCGGTGCGACAGCGTAACTGGATATTTATACGAATTTTCAGTTTATACTGGAAAAACTGGAACCGGTACAGAAGAGGGTTTGGGAGCAAAGGTGGCCAAAGAAAAAAAAGAATTCAAGATACATATAACCTTCGACAATTTTTTTTGTGATTTTTCTCTCTTGAAATATTTGTATGAGAATGGATTATACGCTACTGTAACTGTAAGAAGGAACAGAGCTGATTTACCAAAATACGTAAAAAAAATCGGCCGGTGACAGATCCAAGAAGAAACTCGAAAAAGGACAATATAAATGGAGGACAAAAGATGAAAAAAAAATGAAGCCTTTGTATTGTGGCAGGATAACAAAGAAGTTTTACTTCTAAGTAACACATTTCATCCTAAAAATCGTACAACTGTTTCGAGGACACAAAAAGATGGCAGTAAACGAGCCCTGGCCTGCCCGGAAGCAGTAAAGGAGTACACTAAACGAATGGAAGGAGTGGACCGATTCGACCGAGTCCGCAACACATATTCGGTTGGCAGGAGAAGCAAACGATGGTGGTTACGAATTTTTAATTTTCTCTTAGATACATGCATAACAAATGCTTGCATATTGTACTCCCAAACCACAAGAGCTACAAAATTGTCGCATTTAGAGTAGCAGTAGCGAGGGGTCTCATCGCCGGTTTTAGTACAAGGAAACGAAAATCTGACGCACTAAGTAAAGCAACTTACAAAACTACAAAAAAATCTGCCGAGCCCAATCGTCAAAAAGTGATCGGTGCTGTTCCTCACTAAGTGCGCTTTTTGAATGTTGGAGACCACATGCCAGTTGACTCAACGTATAGGCGCTGCAAACATTGTAGCACCAAAACTAATGATAAACGCTCCAAAATTATGTGTGGAAGGTGCAATGTACCCCTGTGTGCAACACCTTGTTTTGTCGATTTTCATAGATCCTAGTGGGCATAGGGAGTATACTTATCACCATAATTTCCAAATTTTCCAGATAGTTTTCTTATTTCCGATGACTGTCATATTATTATGATTAATAAAAACATGCCAAAATTAACAGTTTTTAATTTTACCTGCTAGTTCTTTATGCAGGCAGTGGCCACTATACTGCCACCAATTTTAGAAACTTTTTATCTTTCTGGTATTTTTTTTTTTACTGGCAAGCTTGAGATGTCCTGTCAACGTATATTTTTTGTTGTGTGGGAATTGTCAAATTCAATTGACACTTTTCAAACTTTGAAGGGTAAAAACCGGTGATTTTGTGTAACGTGTAACAAATGTAGCTCAATCTTTAAAATCTTTTGGGAAACTGGTAAGAGTTTGCATTTATTTCAATAATTACGTATGTCTCTTGTACGATCGAGTAGTATTTTGTAAAATTACGTTTATTATTTTGATAAAATTTTGTATTTAAGGTGCTAGGTGCTAGGTGCTAGGTGATAGATGAATTGTCCATACAAACGTAATACCAAAATCATTTGCAGTTGGAACATATTTCCACCATTTTACGGCCCATTCACGACTTCGGTCTTAGCGGCGAGCGGCGCGGCAGGCGGCGCGGCGGCGGCAAGCGGTGCGTTTTACACGCCACGTACCCTCAGTAGCGGCTAGCGGCAACGGGCGAGGTGGACGTATTTAGGTAGTCGGAACGTGCTCAAAATTATGGCGTTATCAAAATAATCCCTTCTGTGTTTAGAAAGCAGTATATTTTTAAAACAAGATATTCTTAATATGAGAGAAGGAGTGCACGAACTGAATAAAGATCGATATTTAAATGGCGAATTTCGTGACCTATACGAAGATTACAGAAAATATCCGGACAAGTTTTATGAGTACACAAGAATGAGTGTGGAAAAATTTGATTATATTCTGCAGCACATAGTCGTATATTTAAAACAGCACATCAGATCCAAAAGGGTCCAAATTTTTTTTGTATATGAGTTCGCCTCCAAGTCCGTCACACCTACACCGCTATCCGCGCCGCTCTGTTTCGTGGCGTCGCGCTCATTCGCTTGTACTTTTGATCTCGCCGCTCCCCGCACCGCGCGCCGCTGCAGCGATTCGCTCCGACAAAACCGCGCGCGTTTTCGCTATGCGCGGCGACTCGTGGCGTGCTTCAAACATTTTCATACATTTGTTCTTATCGCTCGCCGCCCCGCACGCCGCCGCCGCTCACCGCGGTAAGGTCGTGAATGGGCCGTTATGCTGATATTCGGATTTAGACAGTATTTATCTAGGTTCCTACGTCTATTTTTTTTTAAAAAAAACATCGTAAAATGGAGTTCAAGCGAATTTAATTTCGCACATTTTTACGGCGTAAATGGCATGTTTTAATTTTGTTTTTTTCTGTATTATAAACAACAATATTTCCAATATTGTTTCCGCAGAAACATGGCTTATATTATCAAGTTACAAATTATAGAAAAAAAAAATAGAAGAACATTAAGTTTTCATTCATAATTTTTGGTATTACGGAACACATTCAAATTTATCGCAAATTTCCAATCGGTAGTAGTTCTGTCTCGGCAAGCAAATGTCAATGTGTGCGTGCGTGTGTGCTCATGGTGTGTGTATCACTCCGACAGACACTCACACCAGCGAGTGTTAGACGATTAGATAGGTACTTTACTGTGTAGTGCGCGCGTAATTATTATTGTTTTCTAACTTGTGTTGTAATATTTCTTGCACTTACCTATGCTATGAACTTGGATTTTGATAATTTTCCTTTTGATTTGGTATCAAGTTACGTAAATTTTTACGACCTTTGCTAGTTTTAGTTGCGCCTTTACGCCTTCAAATTGGTCTTACGTCTTACGTTGGTTTGGGATGTATCTCACCTAAAGTACAACCCAATGATATTATTATAATAAGTTACTTACCTACTTTCTTAGCTACTAATTATTGACATATTTTTAAATTTAAAGTGACCCCAAGAAAATAAAGATATTTTTAAGCGACTTTAAAAAAAGGAGCTTCTCAATTCGACCACGTATGTTTGTTCGCGAATAACTTCGTCGTTTATGAACCGATTTCGATGAATCTTTTTTTATATGAAAGGGTATGCTGCCGAGGTGGTCCCATTGCCACTACGTCAGGATCTGATGATGAAAACTCTGAGAAATCGAGGGCAACTCTCGACAATTGTAGTCACGCATCTGGTAAAAACTTGATATTCGTGTGTATATCGGGTGATACTACAAAACAATTAAGGTTTGGATCAGACCTGATAATGGAGACAACAGAGAGTCAAGGGAACTCCACATCAGTATGTAGGAACTACCAAATGTTTGGGCTTATTTCATTCGTATTGACGAGACCTTTACACCGAAAGCACTAAGTAAGTTTTATTAAATAGGCCGCAGTTCATAACATCACATCACGCCGGTACCCTGTGAATCGGTACTCAGGTACCACTAAAAAGTGAAAAATAAAAAACTTTTTTACAAAAAATATAACCGACTTCCAAAAACAAAACACAACAAAGTATAAAATAACTTTAATTTCGGAAGTAGGTATCAAAAAACGAAATAACCAAAAACACATTACATAGGGTGACACAATGGGCGGCCTTATCGCTAAAAGCGATCTTTTCAAGACAACCATTGGATGGAGTTTAAAGAGAAAAAGAAGAACAGTAGTATAGGTAGTTTTAGGTGTACTATTTATACAAACATCAATACGTACTAAATAGGTAAATTACCTAAATAGGTACCTATTTTTAGTGAGCTAGCTTTAGACCTAACTAAATTTAATTGAGTAGGTAGGAATAACCTACCTATCCGTTTCATCACTAATATCAATAGGTAGGTAGACACCTATCACAGCGCAGTTGTATTATCTACTTATTACAAGCTTTGTCATGTCACTGTTCCGTTTCTTTACTCGAGAGCGAGTATAGGTGATTATATAAAAGACCCTGCTCGCTTCTCTGTACTTGTAGGTACTGTGAATACTGCGATGTTTGTCCGGTTCACCTGGGTAGGGTGACAATTGCGGCTTTATGGCGTCGGTCCGGTTTTAGCTCGGATTTTTGTTTTAGTCGTAACACAAAAGTCAAAATATTGATAAAACTAAAGTGAATAGTTCAAAATCGTTCTAGTTAATTTTATAATTTGTTGAATTGAGCTTCACGATTACTGCAAATGCGTGCAGTGCCTGGACAAATCCATTCAATCTGTGTGGTTCTTCAGAAGACCATTTCAGACACCAATATACATCGTCTTCACATATACCAGCCTGTTCAGTGTGGATCTTTGACACTGTGTAATCTGATTACCATAACTGTATTTTTTTTTAACTCGTTTAGTCGATTATGGTCACCCTAAACGACTATAACGTTTTTATTCATATATTTTTCAAAGATGAACAGAATTATCAATAACTATGAAGTATGAACATAAATGTTAATAATTGTTGTTTATTGAAAATCCTTGTATTTTAATTTTATTATTCTTTGTTCAGAACGATTTGCAGACATCGCGTAAATGTAAATTATTTACCTATTGGAATATTTGTCTTTTACCTACTTATAATACTTTGCATAGCACTTTTACTATTTGTCTTGTTTTCATTATCAATCATCCTTACTAATATTATTATATTATATTATTATTTTAAAATATAAATGCGAAAGTAACTCTGTCTGTCTGTCTGTCGCGCTTTCACGCCAAAACTACTGAACCGATTTAAATGAAATTTGGTACACAGATAGTCTAGAACCTGAGAAAGGACATAGGCTACTTTTAATCCCGGGAGTATGTTCCCTAGGGATCACGAGGGTGAAGTCGCTGGCAGAAGCTAATCAATTAATATATAAAATTCTTCCGTTACGGACTGAGTGAGTAACTGACAGACAACGCACAGCCGAAACTGCCGGTCGTAGAAAGCTGAAATTTGGCATGTAGGTATGTTTCGTGGGGACTGTAGGGGGACACTAAGAGAGGATTTTCCGAAATTCCCAAGGGAACAGGAAAAAACGAGAAATGGCCGTACAAAGTCGCGGGCAAAAGCTAGTTTAGTAATAACAATAAGTATTTGATGTTTAATAGTAGAAATAAAGAAATAAGACAGAATTATTAGCTTTTTAGCAGAATTAAAGCTGAGACCGTCCTAAAGGAATAATGTAAACATAAACAGGCTTAAAATAAATGATGACTCTATGAGAATTATAATATCCCAATTATTAATATTTAGGTAACCGATACGTGACGTGCGGCCGGGCCTCTTTCCCCCAAGACTACCTATGCATGAAGCATCTGCTAGGTTTTCTCTACAAGGCCTAGATCTTGAGATCCTATGTTGAGATATCGGCACGGTGAAGAAATTTCCAAAAAACGCATTACTAGTCTGTACATTCACTAACGATTCCCCAAAGTAGCCGACAAAAATAAAGCAAATAATGAACATAGGTAGGTACCTAATTTTACTTATAAAATTAAATGCGTTCGACTCGAGTCGTTATGAATGGAAGACAAGAATACAACAATAGCTATCTATCCACTCACACACACACAGCTGCGCACCGCGTCCGTCCCCCGCTTATCTTTGGTCAAAGTGAGATGGCAATATGCCGCGAACAAATTTTGTGCTCGCCTAAACTTGTAGTTGCTAGCGTGTACGCCGGATTCTTAACTGGTGGCAATATATCTGCCACTGCAGATAATAATATTACAGTATTTACTGCAGGTGAAAATGCCGAAAATATTGTCTGATGACGACATAGAAAATGCACTGGACGAGTTATTTGGCTTACCCGACGACCCCGACATTTCGGAGGACGAATACGAACAAGAACCGGATAATTTAGATACGTATCAAGGTATGACGCTATATGATATTCTTAGTGGTGCGAACGAAACCGATTCTACCCAGGAGAAAAACGACTCTAATTTAGAAGAATCTTTTAATCACCCGTCAACATCTGGTCTACATTTAGACAGCCGCAACAATGAGTCTACTCAGGTGACACACGACTCGGACGACGACCGTGAGACATCAATTCATTCCTCAACATCTGGTCTTCATTTAGACAGACGCCGTAACCGTTTACTTGACTCTCCTCCTGAACCACCATTCAGCCAACTTCCTACAGCTGTTGATACATTTTCTGAAACTGATGATTCGGATGGTGCAGAAGATCAGTGGAAAAAAGTTATCTGGTCTCAACAACCAAACATGGATGATTTTGACCGTGTTCGTTTACAAGGACCTCAATTCTTTTCATCCCAGACAAGGCCTACAACATATTTCACACGTTTCTTCGATGACGATATTTTTACACATATTGTAACACAAACCAATCTCTATGCAGAACAAAATCAAAGTCGTAACTGGACACCTGTTTGTTGTGATGAAATTAAAGCTTTCATAGGCATAATAATTCTAATGGGGCTCCATCCATTACCGACTGTTGATTTATATTGGGCTAGCGATCCATTTTTCCGCGTAGATGAAATCGCATCCATAATGCCAATAAAAAGATTTAAAAAAATCCTCGAAAACCTGCATTTGAATAATAATGAGCAAACGCCTCAAAGAGCTGCAACAAATTTTGATAAATTATTCAAAGTAAGACCAATACTGGATTTGCTGAATATTGCATGTCAGCGAGAAGCGAAAACAACATCGTCACAATCAATTGATGAATCGATGATTCGATTCAAGGGACGTTCAACACTAAAACAGTACATGCCCCTCAAACCCATCAAGAGAGGATACAAAGTTTGGGTAAGAGCTGATAGCAAAACTGGTTATGTTTACGAATTTAGCATTTACACTGTTAAACGTGAAGACCAAGCTCCTGAAGTCGGTCTAGGAGTCAAAGTAGTGAAATCTCTCACACAAAAACTCATTGATCAAGGCTTCCGCGGACATGTAGCTTTTGACAATTTCTTTGCATCTTATGAGCTTTTGCATTATTTGTTTGAAAACGGAATATATGCCACCGCAGCCGTCAATTCTGGGAGATCTGATTTGCCACTAATACTAAAAAACGCTAAGAAAAAGAATGTATCAAGACAAGAAAAAAAAACTGGCCAAGTGCGAGTCGGACTCGCGTGCAAAGGGTTCCGAACGAATTTAATTTTTTTAACAAGTTATATTAACACTACAGACTTCTAATAGGTTTTCCTGTAATCTTTAGGTAAAGATCTATTATCTCCATATTTTCAAAATTTTAGGCTCAAGGGCGGGGGAATGGTCATTTTTCGTCTAATTTCTTGACTAACTTCTAAATCATTTATTTTAAAATTATGACAAAAATATAATTAAAATCCTCACAGTAAGCCCTTTCATTTGATATGTCACACGATATTGTTCAAAAAACTTTTTTTTTTTAATTTTCTTGTTTGACCCCCAAAAGTGACCCCCATACTAAAAATTGAATAATTTTCGTAACGCATCCGTGTTTGGGTCATAGAAGTCCATATGTGTACAAAATTTCAACAGAATCGGTCCAGTGGATCCGGAGAAAACTGGCTGTGACAGACGGACAGATAGACAGACAGACAGACAGACACCCGAGTGATCCTATAAGGGTTCCTTTTTTTTCGGAACCCTAAAAAACACATTTAGAGAGAGGTGAATATAAATGGCGTACTAAAAATAATGTTTCCTTTATCATGTGGCAGGATACAAAAATAGTTACAGTTTTGACCATCGCATTTCACCCCAAAATTTGCCAAACTACATGTGAAAGAAAGCAGAAAGACGGTACAAAAAAACGTATCCTTGTCCAACAGCGGTACTTGATTATATAAAACGTATGGGCGGTGCGGATCGTTTCGATTAGAAGCGGAGTACCTATGAAGTCGGCAGAAGAAGCAAGAAATGGTGGCTTCGCATTTTTTATTTTTGCATAGACCTAGCAATAACAAACTCGTACCTTCTCTACAGTTCAAACAGCCGCGTCCAAAGTATTATGCCACAATTAGCGTTTATATTATCTTTGGCACGTGGTCTTATAAATAATTTTTCATCAAGGAGAAAGAGCTTGGATACCCAACCAATGTATCTTACTAAGAAGCCCAAGATGTCAGATAATTACCAAAAAACCGGCTCTGTAATCGATGACCTTCGTTTTGCCAGTGTTGGAACACATAAACATGAACGTTTGCCAATTTAAAGGCGATGTCGTGTATGTAGCACCTTTGTGTACAAACAATAAAAGGTCAAAAATTCAATGCAAGGTTCCACTCTGTGTGGTACCTTGTTTTTTGATATTTACCATGAACAGAAATAAAAAGTTGCATTAAGAATAAACCTTATTTTATTTTTGATAGTCTTTTACATGGGGCGAATTAAAATTATTAATAATCAACGTTTCAAATGCATTCATAAATTGATTACAATCAGGATTAACATTTCTAACTCCATTACTTCTAATACTGCTAAAGAAATTTTCTAAAGGATCTTGATTGAAGGATCTAGTTACTAAATTTACAACATTGTGATTATCTAATAAATACTGCCACATTTCCTTAAAAGCCTTTATATTGTGGATCCAATTTCTAGTTGAAGGAATCGACTCATATTTTACCTGATCAATGTTATTTCTACGATAAACTGATTAAACTTGATTGATTCTAAAATTGGGAGCAAATCAGCCCACAGTTGGAAGTGAGGGGAATTCCTTTTAACACAGCATTTATATACTTTTGCATCATCTTGATAGGAATGACCATTGAAAGTATCAAATAATTTATCAAATATTAATAAAAAATCAGCAGTCTCCTGACACTCCTGCGGTAAAATTCCGTGTCCTGCAAAAAAAAATGAGGTAGGTAATTAATTTCTATGAGATTTTATCACATGAAATTTGGAGTATCAGCATGCGGCTTGGAGAGGGAAAACACACATGATAGGACACTGTTTTACTAATCAATTGGCGTAGTTGTGTAATAGATACTAGCCTAAACCTTTATATTCCCCTTTGATATACTCTCTATGAAACTAAGTATTAACAGTTTAAATAGTCACAAATAAAAACGTATTCACTTGTGATTAGTGCACCTGTGACATAATATACTTAAAGAAAAATATTTATGTTCTGCTTGTATTCAAACCATTCAACCTCTAATATGAAAATTAAAAGTCACACTTCTACAAATAGTGTGGTAAATTTTTCTCATCTTAGTAATTGTAGTGAATAATTTTATCCAAAACTACTTTATGTTGGTCTACCAAGGTCTTGTTTTTTCGAGTTCATGCAATTAATTGTGTCTTTAAAAATTATATGCGTTAAATTGCCTCTTATTAATCCTATGTAGTACTGCTGAATTAAATTATATCCAATGAAATAACACCAGTAAAATGTAAGCATAACCTATCATTCAAAAGGAAATCTGTTCACACTTACTTGATAAAAATCTCATTGCAGAAGACACTCTTTGGCTAAATACCTGAGCGGCTAATTTAACTTCCATTTTTTTTATTTTGTCCTTATCAATATGTCTCTCAGTTAATTTATTTACGAGACGAATTTCATCATCACCTACGTCCACAGCTATTAACATTTTTAAGTGTTCCCATTTGGCCCACTTCTCCACCCCATTTTGTGTGAATTTCGCATCTTTAATTAATAAATTATTCCTTACACCTTTAAGTAGGTGGGGTGGATCAAATAATGGGACCACTTTCATGTCGTTTACCTCAAAACATGTTTTGTATTCCATAGGCTTCTGTTCAATGGCATATTTTTTTGCTGTTTCTCTTATTAAATCTTTTACTGTCGAAACATTTGTAGAACACTGGTCGCATATTGTGGCAACAATTCGTAGCCCTGTGTTGTTTATTTCTTCAATAATTTTTAGTAAAAGTTTTTCAAATCACTTTTTTTGTGCCGTTTTTGCAAAATGTAAAGCAAATGGGTTGTTTTGATTTACTTTTTATGCCTTTAATCATAAAGACTAGAGCATGGTCTGCAATATTATTGGTTTTATTAATGCCATTATCTTCGAAGCCTATGATTTCGTTGTGGGAAGCGTTATATACGAGACAAGGCGACAAAGACACTTCGTCAAATAATAAATTGACGAGCCTTTTTTTTGTTTAGTTCTGGCATGCGCTGAACCACATTTTTCAAATTTTCTAATATTTGTGTATTAATGCCTGGTCTCATCCTAAATGCCCCAAGTATTTTTTGTAAACAATGTTTTGAAGGTAACACAAACATTTTTTGTAAAAGTTTATAGGCTTTTGGACTCTGCTTCATAATCGTTAAGGCTATAATTTTTTCTTCAGTAGTATAACGTCGTCCTCGTGGTTTGTTTTTCCATCTCATTTGTAATTTCATAAAAGTTTGTGGCGCATCAGGTAGTTTTTCAATATACGTCAAAAAATTTTTGGACATAGCCATTTTTTTAGCTACGCGTATTTTTCTTGATTGAGATTTGCATTTTTCGCGTAATTTCTGTATTTCTCTTTCAATCTTACAGTAGTCTTGACTGTTGGTTTCGCACAACATGCTCTCTTAGGGCCTGTATTAAAAAATAACCCAGTTGTATCCATTGTTTACTATCTACAATTATTATTTATGACAATATTAACAATATAGTAATAGCTTACGTGGAGGTACTGTGCGTGTTAAATTCGAGGAATCATCACCGGGTGTAGTTGTTTCTGTTTCTTCATTTGGCAGTGCAGTTGATGTTGAAGCTTCTTGTGCACTACTTCCGGCCAAAGCTGTAAATATTATTAATTATATATTAATTTATTTAATAATTACATTTCACACATAGTAGAGACATTGTTAGAATACAGAATTCACAGTAGTGACAACCTAGTGGGGAGATCAGTAGGTGCATTGCCAAACAGAGGTCTTGATTTCACAAACTCATTTTATGAATTTTATTCAAACTTATTCAAATACAGAACATAAAATCTAAGTTTTGCTAAAGTAATAATTTAATGTGCTTAATACTTCTTCAATAACATATAAAATAGTAAATATCATAACTAGGTATTTAATATGAGTTTATTACTTACTTGGAGCCATGAAAGTATCAGATGTTGCTGGCAACCTCTCTTCATACATCTCCAATGCAGCTGATGTTGAGGGCTGTTCTTCATGTTGACTCAAAGCTATGAATATAAATGAGAAATGTTTAATCATTTAAAAATATAATAAATAATACATGACATTAGGAATCACAAATAAAAATTAAATGTTATATTTTGGTAAGCGCATCACTTAATCGGTCAAAGTTCACAGCTCTGAATGTTTCTATTTGGAAAAATTTTTAATAGATAAAATGCTTCTTTGATAAATAAGGTGACTACATGCAGATGATACCAGTTAACAATGGGACACACCCAGTTAACAGTATAATATAAAGCACAGGTTTATAATATTATAAACTAGTGGACGTCACGCGGTTTCACCCGCGTAGTTCCCGTTCCCGTGGGAGTACAGGGATAATATATAGCCTATGTTACTCCCTGATAATGTAGCTATCCAATGCTTTAAATTGGTCTAGTAGTTTCGGAGCTTATTCAATTCAAACAAACAAACAAATCTTTCTTCTTTATAATATTAGTATAGACTAGCTGACCTGTGCCGACCTTGTTGGGCGGTATTTTTCGGGTTAATATATAGCCTATGACACTCACAAATAACACATGGCTTTCTATAGGTAAAAGAATTTTCAAAATTGGTTCAGTAGATCCGGAGATCCCCCTATAACATCGAAAACTCACAAACTTTACCTCTTTATAATATTATATGTAATATATAGTATAGATTTAGGAAATATAGAATGATAAGTACTTACAAAATATATTCAATGTTGGTACTGCATTTCTGGTCAAGTGATGACTTGGTAATTGAAATTGTTTTTCAAAGTGCCTGTAGCATAATCGAACATTATTATAGATGTATTCATCGCCTCGTGCTATAGTTGCAGGATTGAGCGAAGACTTCCACTGATTAAACTTCTCTGTGTATGGATAATCCCATTTAGGGAAACGGTGAAATGGACCTGCAAATTAATATTTCTATTAGAGTGAATCCTTCACATGTCATAAATTGTAGATAAATTTTATTGTGGTTACCACAATAAATACAAACATCCCTGTAGAATTAAGGAAAGCAGAATTACAGTTATCAAAAGGTATATATAAAATTCTTCGACTGAGTGACTGACAGACAACGCAAAGCCGACGCTACTGGTCGTAGATAGCTGAAATTTGGTATGTAGGTTCCTTGGGAAGCACTAAGGATTTCCCGAAATTCTTACGGGTACGGGAAAACACTCGATATGCGCATACGGAGTCGCGGGCAAAAGCTAGTTTCATTATCACACAACATTCTTAAATGAAATGCCATTACCATCAACAACATATCCAAAATAACACTTCAATTCTTTTGCTTTCGGCATTGTAAAGTTTTAAATCCCAAGTCGCAAAACAGAACAAAGTCCGTATAAGAAAAAGCCAAGATATCAGGTTTGCAAGTAATCGGTGTCACAGTAACAGGCCAGGTCGTATCGTAAGCAGAGGTCACAGAATCCGTTATCACGCCAAGTCGTATAAAAAGCAAGGAAATAAACAAACGCAAAGAAAACTAAGAAAACCGAACGAACAATAATTTAAAATGGCTGCAAGTTTTCTAGTGACGGGCGTTGAATCAACGAACTAGTTGAATCAACGTTGATGTCTCTTCAACGGGATTAACGTTGACCGTGTACAAATCAACTCGTTGAATTCGTCAACGAGTTACGAGACAACGACGTTTATGAATTCAACTCGTTTTACGAAACGAGAAAATGAACCCAACGTTTTGTTATTTTCAACGTACGTAAATTGTATTTCTTTAACAATAAAACTCCCGCAAACTGCATCAAATTGTTCGTAAATTAACATTACAACAGCATACGTTAATAAAAACGTTTAGGCGTTTATGGTCCATGCAAGTTGACGTTCGTAACACGTTAACTCGTTGACGAAATTAACTAGTTGATCAACTAGTTGACAAACGCAATTCAACGTTAACGTTTCGTTGACGGAAAAACCTTCAACGACCTATCACTAAAGTTTTCCTAACTCTCGGAAGTACCTATAGAAAGTTGCCAATATAAAAATAATAAAAATATTTTCATTTCACATTACTATTTCTAATTTTTATTATTATATATTATTAAAATTAATCACAATTTTTTAATATGTTTATAATATTTATTATTGATTTTTGTAGAATTTAATGAGTATGTTAGGTACCTAAATCTTTCCACTGCTGCCATCTAGCGACTCCTTTTTGTTAATTTTGGGAGAAACTGACCTCCACGCCCATAAGATGGCGTTATTGTCGAGATTTATTATCGAGTTCAAAATCTCTATAGAAGTTTCATGCCCCTGGCCTGCACCGACTAGTTCAGAACGGACTCGCTCGCTGTCTGCCCCCCGCGCTTCTCGCGTCCCGCAGCTACGCGCCGGCTGGCGCTCGCATCGCCGCATTGTTGTTTGTTATGGCAGTCGAATAACACGTGTTGTTTTGGTTTGAAATTGAGCGATTTATAAAAGCTGTACGACAATACCCATGTTTGTGGAATGTATCAATACCCTTAACCAGGCCCCGGTACGATTCGGTCCCACATCTTTTTTCGTTGTCCTTTCCAGTCTCTGGTAATATAAACTTCACAATTTATAAAAATGGCTACCCTAAATATATTATCTATGGGTCCAGAATAAAAAACTGTGCATCCGAACGCAATTGTCAAAGTGACAGCCATTTGATTTCGTGAGTCAGTTGCGCGCCTCTGTTTTCGTAGCACAGTGAACATTTTTATTAATAATGTCGAGAAAACAAAAGGTAAGTCGTGTAATTTTTGGATATGTTGTAGATTTTATTTTTATTTTAATTTATTTATTTACAATATCTTCCCAAATGTTGTGGGACAAATGTGACCGTTGCCTGTTAACGTTTTTGTTTTGTGGGACTTATTCTACCTTTGACTGATTATGATTATATTATTTTAGAAAACCGTTAAAGACCACGAATTGAGAACATCCTCCAATATTGGCAGTCGTCGGAAGAGAGTAGCGAGGATGACGATTGCGAGGCGAGTCTTAAAGATTACTATTCTCAAGTTATGGACACTGCTTTGGACAACATGCAAAGTATTTCGAATGACGATTTGTTGCATATACTTGAGGGTAGTCCTGCACAAGCACAACTGTTACAAGAAAATTACCACTATTTGTCAAATTCAGACCAGGAGGTTCTGCATGTCGACAAGAAATATAAATCACATCTTTTATCGAAAACTTCACTTGCTGATGCAATGCTAGGTCCATCACAGGGCGACACAGAAGCTTCATCTAAGTGTCCACCAAAGCGCACACTACCTACTTTTATATGCATGCAGTTGCTTGTCTCAGCGTCCGCCAGCACACGACACACCAGAACCTGTGGCCAGCACATCCCAGTTTTTGCAGATACCGGCACATCTGGACAATGCTGTTTTCGGTCCCTCCCAGCTTTCACCTACGCTACCTGGTGCCAGGACGATTTCACCCGATGCTTCACCAGAATATACATTTCCGTATAACACCGCGACAACTTCATCTCAACATCTGCCGAAATCTAAGTTTCCACATACCAACAGAGAAAGTGTGTCTCAGAGTCTGTGAGATTGTGAGCAAACTCCTGAGGTTATGGTTGAACAAGAAGAGGTGGCCATTTCCTTAGCTCCCGACGATGATCAACTTTGTGAGCCAACTTATGCTGAATTACAGGCGAAGCAAAGAAAGTGGCGTACAAAAGTAGGTTACTTTGAAGATCGTGATTTTAGTAGACAGTTACGACCTACTACAAAACACGACAACAGAGGTACCCCATTTGACCATTTTATGGATATGTTCCCTGATGAATTATTTCAGCTCATTGTCGAAAACACCAACAAGTATGCGAGCTTAAAAGGCAGCCAGTTTTGGAAGGATGTAGACAGTAATGAAATTAAGGCATTCTTGGCTATAGTGATTCTTATGGGAATTATACTGGAATTCAGACCTGGATGCCTTGTAAAAGATTTAAAAAAATATTAGAGAATATACACGTTTGCGATATTACTACTCATTTACCACAAAATCATAAAGATCATGATAAACTTCAAAAAATAAGGCCAATGTTGAACATTTTAAATAAAATTTTCAAGAAAACGCTACCAATTCTCAATCACAATCAATCGATGAAAGCATGATAAAGTTTAAAGGTCGTGATTCCAAAAAACAGTATATCGGGGTAAACCGATTAAACGAGGGTACAAGGCGTGGTGTAGATGTGATGCGAAAACAGGATACCTTTACCAATGTGACATCTATACAGGTAAAGATAAAAATGCCGACAGTGAAGGACTAGGTTACAGAGTGGTGAAAAATCTGTGTGTTAACGTACCAAAGGACACATTGATAGTCTTTGACAAATTTTTTTCCTCTGTCGCTCTTTTGGAATGTTTATATTACAAAGGAATATTTGCTATTGGTACTGTTAGACTATCACGAAAAGGACTTCCTGAAGATTTTGTCAAAAAAGAAAGTAAGAAAGAACAACTACAACCAGGAGAATTCACATACAGATACTGTCACCCTGTTGGGGTAGTTAAGTGGAAAGATACTAAAGACGTGACCGTCCTTACAACAGCCGTAAACCCTAGAAAAATAGAACTAATAGTAAGAAAACAAAAGAATGGCGAAAAAAAGAAAATGTATTGCCCATCTGCTATTGCTGATTACACCCGAAACATGGGTGGAGTTGATCATTTTGATCATTACCGTAGCTCATACTCCATTGGACGCAGATCCAAAAAAACATGGCCAAGATTGTTTTGGTTTTTATTTGAGTGTGCTGTAATAAATGCTTATATCATATATCAACATGAAAATGAAACAAGGAAAAACATACATCGAGATTTTCGTTTGCGTTTGGCCAGAAAGTTAAAGTCTGAGTACATAAATATTCAAAAAGACAACCCAATAATTTGGAAAAATAAAAAAGGAGGAGTGTTTGGCGTCCCAGATGAATTAAGACTGGGTTACAAAGGGCAGCATTACTTAGAACCCATGACCACTAGAAAGAGGTGCAGATTCTGTAGTACGAGACAGAAGGATACCCGTTCGAAGTACATGTGCCAAATATGTAAGGTCACCCTTTGTGTGTACCCCTGCATGATACATTTTCACCAAACCTCAGAACAACAATGTTGATAGATGAATGTTTATCAAAAACACTTTCATTAATTTTTTTTATATATTTGAAAGTAAAATAGTCCTCAAAATAAAACCACTTTCATTACAGTGCATCATATATTTATAATACCCCGCCCTATCTCAGCGAAGTACCCCCTGCATTTTGAGTCAATTATTAACCTAACAAGAAAAAAATCCAAGAAAATTATGTTCAAATATTAAGTAGTCGCACTTAGTTTTCTTAATTTATTTCCAGGCAATGGGAATATGTTGTTCCACGTGTTTTTCCTTTAATTTTCCAAGTCATTTTCCAAGTTTCTTTGTTCGTATGCCATAACAATTATAATAGTATATAGAATCAATAGTTGAAAGTAATGTAAGTTGTGTAGTTCTCTTGGGCCTGGTTAAGGGTTAAACTTACCTTAATGTTAACAAAAACAAACAACTTTTCTTCAGGACTGATTGATTTTCTTAATATTGTGTCTTGCTTCAACAAATCATTTTCACACAAAGTCAGTAACTCATCAAAGGACCTCACGGACATCCTCACATAGCTAAAAAACTTATCCGGATATCTTCTTAGATCGTCTTATATGTATACGAATTGTCCCTTCTTACAGTGATCGGCTAAATAAGGATGAACCCACCACTGTTTCTTTTTTCTCTTGAACTCTCTTTTCTTACGTACATACAGCAGTAGTGCTGTCTCTTCAAGGTCCATTTTGATACTGTCTCAGTGTGGTGTGGCGACTCTGGTGTCTGTATGGTGTCTAGTTTGGTAGCTTACGGACACCACAGTGGCGCAACTGGCTGCGCCGCCATGGTGTCCCGGTGAAATATAGCCCTAAATCAAAACCTTGCATTTGGAACTATTAGATTGAATCTTACAGTAACAAAATTGAAAAAAAAACAAAGCATGGGCCACTATTTGCAAAATGTTTACGCCCGGATTTGAACAAAAGAGTAAGAAGGAGAAAAATATAATTGGTAAGTATTTTTTAATTAGTTCTTTTTTCTACACTAATATTATAAAGAAGAAAGATTTGTTTGTTTGAATTGAATAGGCTCCGAAACTATTGGACCGATTTGAAAAATTCTTTTAGCATTGGAAAGCTACATTATCAGGGAGTAACATACGCTATATATTATCCCTGTACTCTCACGGGAACGGGAACTACGCGGGTGAAACCACGTGACGTCCCCTAGTATTTAATACTTTAATAAGCAATTGGACACATTAAATCATTTTCATTTGCCATTCAAGTTTGCCTTCACCCATAAAATAATCAGTAACTTCTTTTCTTATACCCTCCGATGATCTACAGTTTCTTTCACTATCATCGCCCATTATTATGTCTTGTAAAGGCCGCCGCTCACTGGCGGCGTGGCTCGGTGTCATGGCAAAGGATTTTAATACTAATTAAGTTATTTTGAATCTTATAGGATGCGGCGGCATGACGCGTCTTGCTGTTTCATTCCACGGGATACCGCGGCGCGCCATTGCATCCCGCGAGACGTTTTGGTCACTTTGGGGTCGAGGAATTATGATTGCTGAAATAAGGTTGAAACTTGTGCAGCATTTCGGTGGGGCGCAGTCCGGTCGGTGCGCGGGGGCAAGGGAGGGAGAAAACGCACTGGCGCGCGCGATTTTTTGTCTCTCACACTGACTGAGCGTGGCAAGTGATTAGCACGTGCGTACGGGATATAGTAATATTACTTTCACGTAAAATACGGAAAAATTGATGAAGAGAAACTGATTAATCTGGATCGTTCGCATGAGCGTCTATACAATGTCTCCTCCCGTTTCTACATGGATCAACATATGAAAAGGAACGCATGGCAGAAAATTGCAGAAGAAATTAATAAAACCAGTAAGTTATTTTTTACTTATTTATTGTCAGAAATAGAAACTAACATCTATTAACAATTTCATTTTGCCAGTACACGTTACCAACATTAGAAAAATATTCCGTGAAACAATCTCTTACAACCATCCCTTCCAGATTGTTGAAAACTGTATCATTGGTTCTATCGATTGCATTATTAATATTAGAGCTAAGTGCCTCCATAGAATGACCATCAATGACAAAGTTATGCAAACACGTGCTTGCTAGTATAATGTTGTTAATGTACTTTGGTTGAACTTTTATGCCTTTTTGAAATAATTCAAATCTTTCTTGTAATATTCCAAAAGCATTTTCTACAATACACCGTGCTCTACTTAAGCGATAATTGAATATCCTTTTTTTTTCATCATTTAAAAGATGTGAATTATGGTCTCATAATATTTTCTGTTAGTGGAAAGGCTTCATCGGCGACAAATACGTGGGGTAATTTTTGAGTTGAATGTGGTAAAGCCTTTTCCGATGTTATGCATAAAAAACCATTACGTAGTTTCGAACCAAATTTAGAGCTTTGAAGTATACCGCCATCGCTATTTCGACCATATGCTCCGACTTCTACAATCACAAATTTGTATTTTGCATCCACGAAAACTAATAAAACGATGCTAAAGAAGTTCTTGTAGTTGATATACATACTTCCACTGTTATTAGGAGCTCTAATCTTGAAATGCTTACCATCTATGGCCGCAATGCAGTTAGGAAAATTCCAAAATTTATCAAAGTCGGTTGCAATTGACTGCCATTGTTGGCTCGTGGGTTTCGGCAATGCAGTAGACCTTAGTAAAGTGAATCCTTTACGATAACTAAAAGCTAAAGACTTAAAGCTCCAGTAATTAAATACCTGTAACAAAACAAAGAAAAACATTAGTAGACGACTTAAAAGCGTGTGTTATTTGAAATACTTAATTCTTGTTACAGATGAAGAATGCCAGAGCGCGTGGAGCTGCCTTCGTTACAATTATAGAAAAGCCTTAAAAAACCGGGTGTACAAAAGCGGTGACACTGTCAAAAATAGACGACTAATTAAATTTGAAAACGAACATGCTTTCCGAAGATACGCAGCATATCGAAAATACACAACCTCCCGAAACAGCATCAACTGTTCCTTTTCCTGAAGCACAATCGCCTGTATCTCAAATGTCGTTTTCATCACATGCATCAGATTCTAGACCAGCTAGACATGTTCGTCAGCGATCATACATGACATCGGAAGCACAGCATATGGAAACAACAGCAGAAGTATTAAAAAAATACATTGAAAACCAAAAGAAGGAACAACATCCTATGGAGACATTTTTCAGGCAATGGCGGCAACAGCGAAGACTTTGTCACCAAAATTACAAGCTGAAATAAAACGCGATGTTTTACGTATTGTTACTAATGCAGAAATCAAGCATTTGGAAAATGTGGAGTTAGCTTCAGTTGTGCAGCGAAGTCGTCCTTCAACATCAAGTTCAGGATTCGATATTTCAAATGAATTTCATTCATCTCAGCAATACGCATCAACTTCTGTTGCCAGAACCCATAATACAATAATCGAAAGAACAAATCCTTTACACAATTATTCTTCATTTAATAAGCCCGAACAACAATATAACACCGAACCAAACTATGGTACTACATATGATACCTACTCCTATATCCAGACGTCATAATAATAATAATAAGGAAAAATTTTCATCCCGATTTTCTCCATATTAATTTAATAAAAACCAAGTTTAAAATGAACAAAATTCTGGATACTGCAAAAAAAAAACAATAAACATATACCTGCCATAAACTTGTTGAATTGGAAATGTACACACAAATATAACATTCAATGCTGACAAGAAGCCGGACACGACGACAAGCCGCACCAACACCATCTTCGGGTTCGTCGCTCAGCTCCGCCTCGCAGCCACTGGGACCAGCGCCAGCCGTGAGTCCTGAGATTCCGGTAGCTGCAGTTGCGTCGAGCTCGAGCGACGAATACTTCTCGCCGCCGACGACACCACCACTTGCGCGTCGGCGCGGACGAGGCCGACCACCGGCCAGCTTGGGACCTCGAGGCCCACCGGTCTCTGACAGGGTCCCCGCTATCGGTGGAAGTGTGCAGCGCATGCGATGGACTCAAACCATTAATGAAAATGTCATGCGCTCATACTTTGGGGCTACAGAGGGGGGAACTAACCTGACTGCGTACCGTGGTCGGATGCTCTCTCTGTTTCAGGTACTTGAACCAGCTGTCAACGTTTCGGCCCAACGATTGTCGGATCAGGTGCGGGTCATCCAGCATAACCGTATGTTGGATGACGTCGTACTTGATAGACTGCGTCTGGAATCACGGAGCAGCCACGTCTCACCTACTTCGCCACTGGCCGCGGTGCAAATAGGACCCAGTGTTTCACCGCGACCCGACTACGTCGCTGAAGATGATGATGACGGTGTTATATCCGTGAGTACCCAATGCAATGAGCGATTGAGGAGCGCTTTGGAGGATGCTTTCCGAGAGTATCGCTCCACACCGGCAGAGCTTAGGCCTCGGCTACCTCGTTTGCCCATGCATAATAAAAATAGGGCGCTGGTGTGTGCTCTAGATTCGCAGTTAGCATGTTATTTTAATAACAGCGAAGACCTCGCCGATACCCACTCGATCTTGTACTGTGCGGCTGCAGCAGCATGTCGTGTAGCTCGTGTCAAATTTCCTAACAACTTGCAACTGATGAAGCTACTGAAGGTAACAGAAACCTTCAGTAACGCCATCAGGATGGAATTTGGTTTGGAAAAATGTGCGGTCATGCATGTAAAGCGAGGGGAGATTATGGAATCCGTGGGAACCCAACTCTCGGATTCCATACACCTTAGGTCCCTCTCCTCAACCGAAACTTACAAGTATTTGGGTATGTCGGAAGCGTTAGGCATCAATGCTGTTGACGTGAAACAATCGTTGAAGGAGCGCTTCTTTGGCCGCCTGAACAAAGTACTTAACAGTCTTTTATCAGGCGGAAACAAGGTGCGCGCCTTCAATGGTTGGGTCATGCCGGTATTGATGTACTCTTTCGGCATACTCAAATGGACTCAGACGGAACTTGACGCCCTGGATAGGAAGGTACGCTCACTGCTTACCACAAATCGGATGCATCACCCACGGACATCGGTGATGAGGCTGTATATCCCGCGGAAGTGCGGGGGTCGTGGCTTCTTAAATGCTAAGACCCTGCACAACCGCGAGGTATGCAGCCTTAGGGAGTACTTCCTAGAGGCCGACGTGGGTATGCATCGAGATGTGGTAGCGGTGGACAAAGGCCTCACCGCGCTCTCCTTGGCTAACGAGAACTGGCGCAAACCTGTGGTATTAGATACTAATGACCGCAGGGAGGTATGGCAGAGCAAGGAGCTTCACGGACGCTTTTATCGGGTCCTACATGGGCCCGATGTAGACTTCTTAGCGTCCGTAGCCTGGCTGCGTTTTGGTGACCTATTCGGGGAAACCGAAGGTTTTGTCTATGCAATTATGGACGAAGTTATGATGACGAACAACTACCGGAAATACATAGTGAAGGACGGCACCACGGTTGACATATGTCGGGCATGTCACCGGCCAGGGGAATCCATCCGCCACATTATTTCCGGTTGTTCTAGTCTGGCTAACGGAGACTATTTGCACAGGCATAACCTTGTAGCCAGGATTATCCACCAGCAACTTGCTCTTAAATACAATCTTGTGGAATCGGAAGTACCGTACTATAGGTATGTGCCCGACCCAGTTCTCGAAAGTGGCAATTGCACATTGTATTGGGATCGGTCTATTATCACTGACAGGACTATTATTGCCAATAAGCCTGATATAGTGGTGATAGACCGACTAGAGCGTCGCGCAATGATTATTGATATAGCAGTCCCTCATGACGAGAACCTCGTGAAGTCTGAGAAAGATAAACAAACTAAGTATCTTGACTTGGCTCGCGAGGTTGTCGACATGTGGGATGTGAACACAGCAGTCATTGTGCCGATAGTCGTTACGGCCAATGGCATAATTGCCAAGAGCCTCGACCAACATCTCAAGAGGCTCTCGTTGGGCAGCTGAATCAAGGGCTTGATCCAGAAAGCAGTACTCCTGGACACGGCGCGTATAGTGAGGAGGTTTCTCTCTCGGGAGCCCTGACCACCGGTAACTTGGACCTTGTTCCCGATACCGGTGGGCTACTATTTTATATATTTTAAAATGATTTTATTTTTTTATAGAAATATTTAAAAATGTAAATTAATATGTATTTAATGTAATAAATGGAATAATAATGATGTCGTGTATGGGGCAATGGAGGACAGTCCTTCGCTATCCAGGATGTAGAAGTATCCAAAGGAATAGTGAACCGGTAAGGATCGAGCGGGGTATATTTCAGGGCGATAGTTTGAGTCCGCTTTTGTTTTGTCTAGCCTTGAATCCTCTTAGCACACTGCTAGAGAATTCAGGGCTAGGCTATCGGTTGAAAAGAGGTGGTCAGGTTATATCTCACCTCCTTTTGCATGGATGATCTGAAACTCTTTGCCCCCACTAATCTGCAACTGATGAAGCTACTGAAGGTAACTGAAACTTTCAGTAACGCCATCAGGATGGAGTTTGGTGTGGACAGATGTGCAGTCATGCATGTAAAGCGTGGAGATATTATGGAATCCGTGGGAACTCAACTCTCGGATTCTATAAACCTGTGATCCCTCTCTTCAACTGAAACTTACAAGTATTTGGGTATGTCGGAAGCTTTAGGTATCAATGTTACTGACATGAAGCAATTGTTGAAGGAGCGCTTCTTTGGCCGCCTGAAGAAAGTATTTAATAGCCTTCTATCAGGCGGAAATAAGGTGCGCGCCTTCAACGGTTGGGTCATGCCGGTATTGATGTACTCTTTTGGCGTACTCAAATGGACTCAAATGGAACTTGACGCCCTGGATAGGCACCGCACACTGCTTACTGCACATCGAATGCATCATCCACGGTCGTCAGTAATGAGTCTGTATATCCCGTGAAAGTGTGGAGGTCGAGGCTTTTTAAATGCTAACACTCTCCACAATCGCGAAATATGCGGTCTCAGGGAATATTTCCTAGCTGTCGACGTAGGTATGCATCGAGATGTAGTGGCAGTGGACAAGGAACTCACCCCGCTCTTCTTAGCAAATCAGAACTGGCACAAACCTGCGGTGCTTGACACTAACGATCGCAAGGCGGTATGGCAGAGTAAGGAGCTTCACGGACGCTTTTTCCGGGCCCTACATGGGCCCGACGTAGACCAACTAGCCTCCGTAGCCTGGCTGCGTTTCGGTGATCTCTTTGGAGAAGCCGAAGGTTTTGTCTGTGCAATTATGGACGAAGTTATCATGACGAATAACTGCCGGAGATTTATTGTGAAGGACGGCACGGTCGACATATGTCGGGCATGTCACCGTCCGGGAGAATCAATTCGCCACATTATCTCTGGTTGTTCTCGTCTAGCTAATGGAGAATACTTGCATAGGCATAACCTTGTAGCCAGGATTATCCATCAGCAACTTGCTCTGAAATACTCTCTTGTGGAGTCGGAGGTGCCGTACTACAGGTATGCGCCCGACCCAGTTCTCGATAATGGCAATATCACATTGTACTGGGATCGGTCCATCATCACTGACAGGACTATTGTTGCTAATAAGCCTGATATAGTGGTGGTGGACCGGATAGTGAGGCGTGCAATGATTATAGACATAACCGTCCCGCATGACGAGAACCTCGTGAAAGCCGAGAAAGATAAACAAATTAAGTATATTGACTTGGCTCGCGAGGTTGTCGACATGTGGGATGTGGATTCCGCAATCATTGTAACGATAGTCTTGTCGGCCAATGGCTTAATAGCCACGAGCCTCGACCAACACCTCAGGAGGCTCTCGTTGGGCAGCTGGATCAAGGGCTTGATTCAGAAAGTGGTACTTCTGGACACGGCTCGCATTGTCAGGAGGTTCCTTTCTCTGGAGCCCTGACCGCCGGTAGCTTGGACCCTGTTCCCGATACCGGTGGGCTACTATTTTTTATATTTTTAAATGTTTTTTAATATTTAAAAATGTAAACAATAAGAATGAGAAATAAGTAAAGGAAATAATAATGATATATATGACAATAACTCCAATACTGAATTGCCGGACTATGAAAACTAAAAATTTTATAATACTTTCACTTTTTGTCATATTGTACTGTAGGTACAACTGGATTGATGGTCAAGTGCCACCACATAGCAGTTGTGGTAGATAGCTGATTATACAAAGTTAATAATTACTAAATATATCAAGACTTTTAATTTAATATTAGTAATCGCTCCGTGGTGTCACCCGCCACTCAAAAATTTGTAAAGTTATTCCGCTAAAACTGTTTCGACCGAGGTGGTTAAGTTTATCTTGCCTAATCCTATGCCCCATCGCATTAGAACTCCCAAGCCTGCTCGTATTTACATGCCACAAGATAATCTAACCTACTGTTTTTTTCTTCAATAATATTATGTATAAACATCACATAGCTTTTGGGCGCTAGGTTAGGGTTTTGACATGTGATTATGAGCGGCAGATCGAACTTAGAACACTATTTTATCTAAAAGTACATTTATCAGTAAATTTACTTTTCACTGGAGAATTCTAGTTTTTACATAGGCATTATTAAAGGCAAAATTAGTAAAATAAAAACTATTTTTACCCAAGGAAAACGAGTTTGTACTGAAAATGGGATTTACCTTAACACGTTAGCTGCCATGGGGGGTCCAAATGACCGGCACTTGGTAGAAGCGTTTGGGCCATGGGGGGCTTAAATGACCGGCACAACTAAGGTGAACTTGAACACCTTTTGCTCGCTGACGGCCATGCGTGTAACGCAAAATACCATTACAAGTGGCCGGCGCGGCCCCAATGATCACTTTAGATAACTTGGCCTCAAAATATTTTTATAATTTTTTGGTTGTATGAATGTTTTTGTAGCGAGTCAAACAAAATTATGATGTAAATTAAAGACAGTATACTTTTTAAAATATTTTTATTATTACAAATCAAGGACTAGTGTTATTTAGAGACACATTATGTTGTGTTGAGATCAAAGTAATTTAAAATTAAAAAACAAACAGAAAATTAATGATTTTTATCAAAACACGGTCTGCACAAATATGGCTTGTCTGGGCAAACTGAACAAAATGTCGTAACCTTTTTGGTTTTGTTTTTGGCAATTTTTCTTCCATGCGTTTGTGAATTATTTTTGTAACAACCTACACAAAATTTTCTTGTCGTCACAGCCTTTCCGTCTGCTTTTACAAGAGAATGTTTTATTCTCTTTGGCCTACATGGAATGTTAGCTCCATCACGTGGGTTTGAGTCAATCATTTGTTGTGACAGTTTTCGTCTAAATTCAATAATAGGTATCTTCTTTTTTGTGGTAGCTTCATATAAAACCCGAGCATTTACTACAGCTGTGTTTAGAAGCAGTTCTAAGGCCAACTTCTTGTACCACTTGATAGATTTTCGAAGCGGAGAAGAATACGCTGTCATTTGATCCGAGAGGTCTACTGCTGCCTTAGCTTTATTATAATCCATAATTATCTTCGGCTTAATCACCTCTTCATCAAAAGTTAGATCATCTATCTATCATCTTCATAAAATCATCTAAAGTTAGATCCAATTCGTCAAATAACATGTTCAATAGCTTTGACATATAATAATAACAATAAACTAGAATGTTAGGTGACCATTTAGCGCGCACTCCGATCTGTGACAAATAAAACTTTGCACTGAGTTGTTTACCTACAATTACAAAAACATTCGCACAGGACGCGGAAGAAATGTAATGCGGGGCAGCGGGGAAGGGACGCAGCATGCACTATCCTAATATTTCTTTATTTTTCACTCATCAGTAGCGCGCTCGCTCGGGCGCAGGATGGACGTTCTGGCGGGGATTTTTACGCGACTAACAAGGATGACCGGCGATTTGACCGGCGTGGCTCCAATGAAAAAAAATATTACATTTGCGCCGCGCCGGGTGTAAATGACCGGCGGATTAAAAACAGCACATAATATACAAAAAAATATATAAAAACATATATTATATATAGAAATCTTATAAATAAGTCATTTCACGTCATTTAAGCGACTGATGAAAAACGCAAATGTATTCGGATTTCCATATGGCAGGCAACGTGTTAATGACAAACAGCTATCCACATACCATAACTTAGATTGTAATATATAATAGCTAGAACAAGCTAGCTGGGAAGCTGTATGTAAGGTATGTTCGCTCAATAAGAGTCGGTTCCCAATAAGAGCCGCCATTTCAAAAATCCCGCTGCCGATACTAAATTGAAATCAATACTCGCGCCGACGCTCCTCATCAACCAATCATTGAAGCGCATTGGCATTACTTGAGTTCTACGCCGCTATTTTGTCAGTATACCTGTCAATGCAGTTCACGACACGACGCGAAGGCCGATTTATATAATTTGTTGGTGTTTTTTTATTAATTTAAGTGTTTGTGTTTCGTTTTTGCAAGAAAGGACATTGGGCACTTATAGTCTCACTTTTTGACGCGTAAAACCATTGTAGTTAATGTATAATTCTTGATATTATTTTTGATGTTTTTTTACCTAAATTCATTGAAATCATTTGTGTCTACACTAATATTATAAAGAGGAAAGATTTGTTTGTTTGTTTGAAATGAATAGGCTCCGAAACTATTTGACCGATTTGAAAAATTCTTTCAGCAATGGATAGCTACATTTTCAGGGAGTAACATAGGCTATATTTTATCCCCGTGCTCCCACGGGAACGGGAACTACGCGGGTGAAACCGCGTGACGCCCACTAGTTTGTAATAAAATAAATACGTCAATTGTTGCATAATAGTGAAGCGACTCCTTTTTCAATTATAATCGATTGATTAAACGTTAACATAAATCGTGGAACAACAAAATAATCTACATTCGCAACTAAAAAGTATTAAGAGTTGTCATTATTATTATTCTCCGATTATGTTACAATTTCTTTCGTTAAAAAGCAATTTCTAGGCAAAAATAAAAGAATTAAGATATAATCTATAGTGTTATGTACGATTATGACTCCGTAATCTATTGTTTGGTCACAACACTATTCGGTGTATTCGATGAAATGTCAAACATTACAAAATGGTGTTTTCTGTTTACCGCGTTAACTGCTGGTTAAGCCGAGAATATTGTTTTTAGCTTTTCTCTGTTAACTAATATAAATTCGTGTCGAGTTGAGTTTTAGGATTCCTCCACGTCTATTTCCTACATCGAATAATTCGACTCTTTTTGTGCGTGTGCTGCGAAGTGAATTGTTGGAACGTTTTTACGTCCACGGTGATTTGTTCTAAAGTAACCGTCATGAGGAGCTATAAATTTTGTAAACAAGTGTTCAGGAGTTCACAACATTTGGACCAACAAAAAAAATGAATTTGTTTAAGATTTATTTATTTATTAAGTAACAAATATTAATTAACATATATTATTTAAGAATAATTATTCATCAGATTCAGATGTTTCCATTTCTGTGTCAGAATCAGTGACATGTATCACGAAGCTGTCTACAGTTTTATCAATCATCTCATCGATTTTGGAATAACACCACAACGCTCCACACAACGCTTCCAATTTTCACCGCCCTCTACAAAACCGTTCTCATTGCCGATATGGGTAATTATTAATCGTTTACCTTTTGACGTTGGGTTACGTGCACCAATGCTAAGTCCTTCTAGGAAAGCCTGCTTCTTACTTTTAACTTGTTTGTCTGCCCAAGTTTTATTTACGGTATGTCCTGTAAAAACAATTAAACATTTGTTAATTAGCGTCTTGCGCAGTAAAAGAGTTGAAGTACATTATTATTAATACACACTTGTGATAGCCCTTAAGAACTAATGTCTCAAGGTCGGCGGCGCGTGGGTTATATTTTGCAAATAGATTTGCAGTATAATACACATCACTTCACGGTAAAGGCGACGGTATTTGCTTACAATCAGGCGACCCGTATGGTAGTCTGGCGTTTCACTGCAATAAAAAAAAATACACTAACCTGCATTCACCCATGTCTCATCCATGTAAAATATAAACAATAAAGAAACTGTGTTTTTTTTCCTAATTACGGATTTATCAATACGTCTACTTTCTGATAAAATGTAGGCCTGTCTTTAGACTTGATAGGTGATTTTATTCCCTCTTCTGATTTATATTCTTTTAATATATTATACACAGATGCTATGCCAATTCCCAAAATCGATGCTGTTTTTTTATTTATTTCGGTTTTGTAGGGATATTCATTCGATGGCCAATTTTCTGTCACGTACTTATATACGTTGATCACCATATTTTTCTCATTAGCCGTAAAGCTCGTCACCTGTAAAAATCACCTGTAGTCACTTGTCACACGAAGCTCAAGCTATATCTCCAGGTATACCAATTAACCTAACCAATTACTTCACAATTTAAAACCTACTTTTAATATTAACCTTAAGTTTCCAAAGATTAGCGCGTTTGAACAAACAACTCTTTCTTTTTACTTATTATATATTTTAGATAAATTGTATTACGCACCTTTTGACGTTTTTTTCGTGGCGAATTTATTTCCTTAGATGTACTGGCTACTGGCTCCATTATACGTAATAACAAATAAAATTAACGCAACAATTAAAGTAACAACAATAAAAAAGTGATAACGAAACAATAACAAAATTAACAATTACAACCAGATCCGCGATACATGCAAAGCAATGAAACAAACTCGTACGCATTCGAAACTCGAATGATGCGTTTATTTCAAAATGGCGTCCCGATAGTTTACAATCCCTGCGACGGACGCGTTCCGGTACCAAGAAACACAAACGATAGCGCTTTGCGTCGTTGAAATATGATCCGACTAAATTAAATAGGTTGTTACTTTCATATAACTCGTCTATATTTCATGTCGATTGAATATGGTCAATTTATTATTATCTCGCAGTATAAAATGTTTACTTAGTAAAAGATGTTTGTTTACATAATTTATAGCTTCTCGTGACGGGTACTTTAGACGTAAAACATGTCGCGCTGTGTAAACTGTTCTCTTTTACTAGCACACCCGCTGCCTAGACACCAAATCAGAGAAGCAACTGATTCCATGGTCAATATTTTACGTACATGGATTTCTCCTACCGCGGTAAGCAATCTATTCTCAATCATAGTTTTTGGTAATAGTCAAACTTCATAACAAATATTATTATTATTTAAAAATAACGTTTTAACATTACTAATAGTAGAATCTACATAACAAAATCTTATTCATATTAAAAGCATATGTACTTATGTTTTCACATTATGAATTAATGGTTACACATTTGTAACTATCAATTTCATGGAATACAATTCATTTGGCACTACCATTTTATTATGGAATATTCACGTGACAGTTACAGAGTACTAATGAACATAAAAAAATACACTTGATATTGAGCAATGAATACTAACAATTTTTTTTTTTTTTAGGTATCAGAAGATGATTTGATTATGATTTTTATATGTCAGGAATGTTACATTATTCTTGAAAGAGAATCTGGCAACTACTTAAGAGGCACTGTTCCTACACAAACTTTTGGACACCAGCAAGTGTGCTTAAGCTGTGGAATATCAGTGTTAAGAGCTCGGACTCACATAGTACCACTAAATAGCCCCGAAAGGAATTACATTTTATCACATACACCTTCTCAACAGGTAAATACTCAAGTTATCTTTATGCCCATGTTATAAATTAATAAGGCAAGGTATCAATGAGCAACTTATTCTTCCTCCTACCTGCTTTCAGATATATAATAGTAATTGTTAACTATCTCCCTAATTAAATCCAAAATCACTCTAATGTAGTTATATTAAAATTCTGCAAGAGGAAATATATTCATGGATGCTTATGTACTTTTTCATAACTGTGTTTAGCATCGTAGCATAAGCGCATAGAATTTATATAAATAAAAAAAAACTCTGAAAACCAGGAAAACGACTGGTGACTGTTATTCTCATTCCATGTAGAATTTAAATATATAGTGGTTTTTATATATAGTTTTATTTCAGGTTCACCGTCTTGAAAGAGTTTGTTCACGCTGTTGGTCTAATGCATATAGAAGTGTAAGAAGACATGCTGAGCTTGATCAAAGTAGACTACCTTTACAGAGTGAGTCTGCTATTGAAATCATTGGGAATGTGGAAATTCCTTCAACTTCCAGCAGCAACGTTGGGGCAATATCTACAAGTGTATCTGTGGTATCTGTACCCACACCTCCACCACTACCACCATCAGCACTGCTTAACCCACCATCACAAGCTGTTGTGCATAATCCAAGAGTTATTTCACGCATCTACAAACACGCTGCTGCTTCTTCACGGCATTGTATTTTTTGTGAATGCTACAGTGATGAGCGTTTACTAGTGCCATCAGCAATTAAAGAAATGTTACTGTTACGTTATAGATTCTATGTGCCACGTAGTGCCAGAATATGTAGTCATCATTTATATACTGGGGCTTGGAACGAGTTATCTTTTCATAATAATGATTTCACAGGGATGCAAATGGATGACATGATGTTAATTATGGAAAGTGGTAGTCGCAGACAGTTTGATTTTTCAAATATTAGAGAGATGGATCCGCACCTATGTCATTATTGGTTAGGTATGAATGCAGATAGCTTCCATCAATTATTACTCCATATACCTCAATTGTCTCAAGTAGTGCCATGTGCAAGTATTGCATTGAGTATAATACTTGTCAAGTTACGAACCGGTGACAGTAATGAACGGTTGTCATCACTATTTTATCTTTCAAGGAGAACTTTGGAGAGATATATGTCCCATGCTAGGAACTGTTTAACTGAAACATTTGTTCCTCTTTACTTAGGATTAGGTCATATGTCAATTCAAGATGTGGCAGCTAGAAATAAAATAATCCCAGAAGGTTTGTTTGGAAATCCTGAAATGTCTGCAAACAATAAACCAGCAATAACTATGTGTGATGGTACATACATATATGTGCAAAGTAGTAGCAACTACTCGTACCAAAAAAAGACATACAGTCTACACAAATTAAATAATTTGGTAAAACCTTTTTTAATAGTATGCTGTGATGGTTATACTTGGTCCCTTCCCTGCAACCGAAAATGATGCTAATATAATGTCAAAAGAATTTCGTAGTGAAAGGAGTCCCTTAAGAACTTACTTTAGGCCTAATTATGTTTTTATATTAGATAGGGGCTTCAGAGATGTACTGGGTGAATTGCAGAGGTATGGATATAAAGCTCACATGCCCGAATCACTTTTAGAAGGTGAAAATCAACTTACCACAGAGCAGGCTAATCGTTCTAGGTGTGTTACAATGTGTCGATGGGTGGTTAAGGTTGTAAATGGACGTATAAAAAGAGATTTTAAGTTGTTTCGACAAGAATACTTGAACCGCGCATCGACACGGTGGCGGTTCCTTCATACAAGCCCAAATGCCTTACTAAAATGCTCGATAGAGAATCAATATCAAACCCGAACTATTTAAAAGTTCGCGCGCTTAATTCTTATCAAAATAACACAAAGTACGCTACCTATGCCACATTACTACATAACTACACATCGCGATTGTTCGCGCGCAGAGTTTCGCATTTGCAGCGTCTACATATAGCTATCTCGCTTACACGTACCGGCTTTTACCGGGCTTTCAAATACTATCTCCGTCACTTTCGCACTTATAGCGATGTGCCGTATAACGAGTTCTAAACCTTGTGCGCCTACAAATCGATCAGTATTGAAGATTAAGCCGTGCTTGCGTATGAAGTTGGACGCGTATGCGTGACCTTGTCACCTTGCCAACTCTGCAGTGTTGCCGTTTTAGCGACGTTGTGAGATCTTGGAGATTTTTAACGAGTTTGGGGACTTTTTTTAAGATTTAGCAACAATAAAAACTAGCGACTTTTTAAAATAACGAAATTAAATACTCAAGCAATATCTTAAAAATAAAAAAATTGCGACATCTAGCTAGATTTTTCATATACCTGGTGACTTTTTTTGCCTAAATGACAACACTGCAACTCTGCGTAAGTAGTTCTTGACACCGGAGTGCAACTCACTTCAGTTTTATTTGCTTGAGAGTTGAAAAGTTATGTTGTTAAAGTTTTTTGTGTGTATTCTTAGATTTTCTCAGTGATACAATTGTTTTGGTGACTTACCTACAACAATGGAGGTAATTGTACCTTGTGAGGATTTAAAATGCGTTCAAGTTTTGATTGGCGAAGATAAGGTAAAATCTTTAAACTTTGCTCAGAAAAAACAGTTAATTTCTTCATTAAAACCGACGCCTAATCTGTGTTTTTCTAGACTAGTAAATCGCATAAACGAAATTTAATAGATCAGTGTATAAAACTAGTTGGATTGTTGGCTGTTCGCACACTAATAAGTTGTGTTCGTGGCCTATTTTTTTCGAATGAAGATTCCGTTTGGAATACATCTGGTTATAATGATTTAAATAACATATCTGGCGCCATTAAAAGGCACGCAAATTCCCATAAACACCTGTGTGCAATGGTTTCTTTCGGTAATTTTGGTAAACAACGAATTGAGACATCTATATCAGTTTATGAGAAAATTGCGATGATACATACGAAGGTACCTACAGACTCAGTCGAAAACTGAACTTTCTTTTTTTGAAATCGGTTAAAATTTTATTGGGCTTGCCTTATTTTGAAACCCTAGGCACGCCACTGCATCGACACATATCATGTTCCTATACAAGATCGACCAGATGCCCGCCAATTATTGGCACAAGTCTTAGCTAAAATAAATACTACAAATCATTTAGGTGCCTTCATCAAAATATTAACAGACGAAGAACGATTTTCAGACGTATAGATGCTGAGCATCCACATTTAAATACATTTCCCAAGTTATCTCTACATGATTTAATAATGATAGCATTAGGTACGTATCAAATCAAACAGTCACGCTCTTATTACGGAGAGCATGTCCGTAACGAGGGGAAATATGAAATCGAAGTGGCCATTAATATAGAGGATTAACTGCCATTGGTACTGGGAACGGACAAATATCTCGTAAGAGGCAGGAATAGATCTCGGCATATTGGCAATTAGGTTTATTATGCATATATTTTAATTAATAGTCACACGACCAACCATATATCAGATATTGCTGGTTATTATTGTAATTGTTTAGTGGGCAACCGAACAGTAGGCTGCTGTGTACATGTGATGACCGTTCTGTGGTATCTCAGTTGGGCACGATACCATTCTATTAATGCTCCTGCTCAATTTTTAGTTGACATGTTTTATGAATATGTTAATTATGATGAGGTAGAAGCGGAATAAAAAAATATTTTTTTATTTTTTTGGAACATTTTATTTTTTCCACTAACTTACCTTACTATATTCTTATTTTGTTTAAGACATTCAACAACACCTCTGTGGTGTTGAGGTTCGGGTGAAAAACAACACCACGCACAGGTACCTGTGTGCGCAGAGGTCCCGGGTTCGATCCCGTTGTACATGCTAGTGCTCGTTTTAGTTGATGGTAGGGCTTGTTTTAAGTCTACCTGGCTAGCTACCACCGACGTCGTAAAAGGGAAGATGGCCTGTCCCTCCGTGGTTGAATTCCGTGAAGTGTGTTTCCATCTTCAGCCTTATCATTCTTACCATCAGGCGAGATTTGGGCAGAGCATCTCCGTGTCTTTGTGAGGGCGATCGGCGGCGGCGATCTCTCGCGCCGGGACTTGGTACAAGCCATGGTCCAGAGCGAGGAGGAGTGGCAGGTGGTCGCCTCCTTCTGCGAAGTAGTAATGCTAGCAAAGGAGGAGGCCGACCGCATCAGGTGACGGCACTCACGCCCCAGCCGCCGCCGAGATTCCGAACCCGATTTTCAGTCGCGGACGGCGAAAAATGGGTAGCTGGCTGTCCGACCTTCCGGTAACCGTCCGGACCGAGCCCAAGTCGTTGACGACGCTTACTGTTTCCGCGCACCTCAAGGAGTTGTCAGCAACTGTAGGGGCCCAGCTGGGTCAAAGCCTACTAGGCCAAGGGTCTGTTTCCGAAACGGAGGCTCAGCCCCGGTATGAAAGGCAACGAAGGAAAGGTGTGGGATTTTTAGCCAGTAAGAGTCTGACACTATCTCCCGCTCCGCCCAAGGGCGGGGGATGTCATCTGTATGATTTTTACCCACCGAAAAAAAAAACATTAGGCGAAATAAACGGCAACTTGAGGCTATTCCCCGTTGTTAATAAAAAGAAAACAATTTGAAAGTAACTATTAAACAATTCTTATAATTAATTAAAGGGTAAGTTGTGTTATTGATTTACATTTGACAGTTAAATTGTTACAAGTGTGGTTTTTCTGAGATGTACATAAGTAATACAATCAATTATTATGTACCAAATAATGTAAAATATGTGCCAGTTTTGAAACTCTATTGGTTTCAAAACGAATCGTTTTGAAATGTAACATAACCTCAACAGGTACTCAACTTATGGTTTTTTTTTCAAAAACCCCACAATATTTAATTTTGAATTTAACCTTGTTTTAAAGTATGACACTAACCCTTTTTTGTGGTTAATTTTCATTACTTCACTGTGTCAAAAGTTGCGCAACCAAGTGTCATAGTACGATTCTCATTCTCCTTTACAAATGCAATGTAATAAGTAACATTAAGGCGTGGATTGTGAAGGTAAGGTATTGAAAGCGCTGTTTATTATGTTGATTTTGATTGATTTTCTCCGGGATGGCGAAGTACCTAAGAAAGTCCACTTCCTTGTCACCAAATAAGGACCGGACCTTATTAGGAGTATAAGGGTGAAATGCAAAATAAGTGTACACAGTCATGATTTAAATTGTCCCATAAGTTTTATTCAAAATATCGTCTTAAATATTTACGTTATAAAAATGATTTCTACATTAATCAGTAGTGGATTTATTTCTCAAAATTTACATTTTTTATTTCTTTGATGCAGGCTATTTTGACATATAAAAAATATTATTAAAAATTTTGTTCAAATTGACTTTCATACAAAATATAGTGTCTCCTTAAGTACCTAGGCACTTTTATTGATTAATAAAATAAAAAAGCTTTGTTTATTTTAGCCTTTTATTCGTTTATAAAACTATTTATTATCCAAATTATAAAATAGAATTTGATGTAGTTCAAAAAAATATCCAGGTTATAACAATAATGCTTATTTAATATTTGTCTGCATTTTTGTTAATTTCGTAACTCAGGGTTAGTAACGATGTGTTAAGCACAATGTAACAAATATTCTACCATTAAATAGTATTTTTATAAAATGGCAACACTTTCTTAAGTTTTTTCAAAGTATTGACATTAAGACAGCCGCCATATTTGCTTTTAGTTCGGTGACAGATCGTTGGTGAAAAAATTAACACATTTTCGTTAAAAAAATATATCAGGGTTAATAACGCGATTTGCCTGTAACCGGTAAGTTTGATTTACAAGTTATTTGTTGATTTTACTATGTAAGATGTACAATACCCACTAGGATACGAATTATTGTCAAATCAATAGCGATTCCTGTAGGAGATAGTTTTAAGGTTATGATTTCTCAGTTTCGATACGTTTCGTAACGTTTCGTTACGCAACGAAACTGAGTTCTCAGTTATGTTACACTAAGGTTGCGTTCACAATTAGTATTATTCTTGATATAATAAGTAACCTACCCAAACATTAAAAAATATAAATTTATAAAATTATAATTTAAAATGTATTTTTATGTTATTTTTGTACCTACTTGTTGACCAAAGTAGGTTGAGTGGATAAAGTAATGACGAGAAACAGGGATGAATGAAGGAAGAGAACGTACTTCGCCGACCCGAAGTAATTAGGGAACAGGGCAGGAAAATAATGTTGATTTTAACTTGCCATGTTAGTTATTATGTCAATAGGGGGGGACAAAAACTTGTGTCGAAAATGACATTTTATGAATAAACGTTTTTCAGGTATGGCACCGATGACAAATGCAGAGGCAGAAAAAATACCGGCAAAAATTAAAAGAAAATAATCCAGAAAATATAATGAAAAAAGAATAGCCCATTTAGAAAAAGTAAAAGAGAATAAAAGAAAGATTTCAGAACTTACCGATAATGAAAAAGAACAGAGAAGAAGGAAATGGAGGCAATATTCCGCTAAATACTATGAAAAACAAAAAAATTACAACACTGATGAAGACAAAACCAAAAAAGGAAAAAATATTAAAAAATTAAAAAGAAGGAAAAGAAGCGCAGGCAATATACACGGAAATTAAAAAGAGAAATATCAGATTTAACAAATAGGCTACAGATTCAAATAAAGAAAAACAGAAGCCTACAGAAACAAATATTGAGGCTGAAGAAAAAAACAGAAACCATACAGCCAGATGATTCTTGCTGTTTACTTACCAATAGTTGCAAACACAAACAGGAGATTGTTGTTCCCCAATCAATTGCAAAAGAAGAATTGACACCTATGAAGAAAACTGAAGAATTTATGCAAAGTTTAAGCTCTGTTAATAAAGATGACAAGGAAAGACTTAAAGAAAAGATTTTAGAGTTAAATGTTTTGTCAAATTCTTTAAATTCAAGCTATAAAACGGCAACAAAAACTGAAAAACAAATTTTCAAGAAAATTGTGAATAACCCAATAACCCACAAATATAAAGTGCTAACAAAACTCACAAAAAAAACTCTTGGACTCAAAGGAAGAATCAGAAAAAGTAAACAGATTACTCAAAAAAGGCGAGAAGCGCGAATACAAGAAATTCATAAATTTTACGATCGAGACGACGTTACCAGATGTACAGCTGGCAAAAAGGAAACAAAAACAAAAAATAAATGCAAGGCGCAGAGAAAATACTTGACAGATACAATAAAAAACCTTTATAAAAATATAAAGAAGAAGGAGGAAAAGCTTCTTATTCGAGTTTGCTTCGACATCGTCCGTTCTATGTATTGCATCCAAAGTTGGAAAACTGCGAATCTTGTGCATGTGTCAAACATGAAAATTTTAGTTTCATAGTCTCCAAGTTGCATAAAATTGGTGTCCTTAAAACTGCATATATAAAAGAAGTTTTGACAGAGTTATCCTGTGATGTAAACTCAAAGGCCTGTATGTATGGAGATTGTCGTGAGTGCTATCAAAAAACGAACGAATAGACACTAACAAAGATATTAATATTGAGACTAGAGTAGCATATTGGCAATGGGTCTTAAAAAAAAATCTGTATCAAAAAAAGAAACAAGATGGTACTCTACAAAACTTAGAAACAAAAAAGTACAAAAAAGAAGTTATAGAAACCAGCATTAAGGAATTAATTTTAAAATATCAAGAAGAGGCGAAAAAATTTAAAAAATATTATTTTAACATCATTCATCAGCAGAAAAAATTTAAGGAAAGCAAAACTAAAATCAAAAGCAATGAGGCTGTTATAATTTGCGACTTTTCAGAAAATTACAATTGCAGATACAGCAATGAAATACAAGGAATGCATTTTGGATCATCACATAACCAAATTACCCTCCATACTGGAGTAGTATATGTAAAAGATCAAGAACCTATTTCATTTTGCACATTGTCACCCTGTAACGAACACAATCCTTATAGTATTTGGGCTCATCTTACTCCAGTGATCAATGCATTGAAATTGCATTTTCCAACAATCAACAAAATTCTTTTTTTTTCAGATGGGCCTACAACACAGTACAGACAAAAACTTAATTTTGTTCTGTTTTCCAAACTTACAAAAGAATTTGGTTTCAGTCACTGTACATGGAATTATTTTGAGGCTGCCCATGGCAAGAATGCTGCGGATGGTATAGGGGGTACAATAAAACGGATTTTAGACTCCCATGTAGCATACGGAACGGATATTCCAGATGCTGAAACAGCCTATGAAATATTAAAAAAGTCTCCCAAAATATGCCTTTATTATGTAACAGAATCCGACGTTTTAACAATTCAAGAATTTATGGCTAATATTATCGCCAAGCCCATAAAAAGAACGATGTCTGTGCACCAGATTTTTACAACGGACGATGAATCAGTAATTAAATACAGAGATGTGAGTTGTCTTTGTGGTGAAATAAGGGGCTTTTGTGCGTGTTTTGACATAAAAGATCATAAACTGATCACTGAACCTAAAAAATGTAATGAAGCAAATGAAAACAGAAAAGTAACTGTGTTGTCTGATATCAAAATTACGGAACAAGATAAAATATTCATCCAGGACTTACCATTATGTCTAACAGAAGTAAACCTCAATACACATTTAATCTTTGGAAACTCTGTCACTGAAGTTCGCAATCGCAAATATAAGGACATATTAAGCGAAAAATTCCATAGCAGATCAAATGTACCCAAGATCGATGTAAACGAATATGGATGTCTAAGTAGTGATGAACAATCAGAAGTTCCGAAAAGCACTATGGAAACTTGTAAAACGATGAATAAAAAGAAGAGAAAGAACAGTGCTTCTAGTGGAAAAAATAAAAATATGAAGAGAAAAAGATCGTCGAATTCATCTACTACTTCTGAGAGTGTTGAAATTAGTATACATAGTGATTCTGATTTACAAAATGCACTAACAGACATAGAAAGTGAGGATGAGTTTTACACTGAACATTTTGGAGGAAATAATTTAAAAGAGAAGATAAAGAATACCTCGGAAGAAAGTATACCAAAGCAGGCTGATCACATGGATTTAGAACTGCAAGCAGCCGACGTTGAGAGAAATTCAATAGTACAGATTGATGTAACAGAAAAAAAGAATTATGAAAATACTGCTGAAGAAATAGTGGTGATGGATGTTACAGAGCAAGAAATAGAAATAAGTAGCACGAAAGAACAAGAATTTAGGAAGATTGATGGGGAAAGTGACTTTAAGGAATCGAACTTACAAACAGATATAACTGAAACCGAACAAGAAATGTATGATATAGGAGACAATGTTCTTGTACGATATTATATGAGAAAGTCTTGGAGATATTATATAGGTGTAATCGAAGATATCCATAAAGATTCTATGAAAGTTAAAAAATTGTACAACATATCTTTCTATAAAACTCTTAATTCAATGAATACACTCAAATTTCGTAAACTGCTCCGAGAGGATAAAGACACAGTTCCAGAAAATTCAGTGGTAAAACTTGTCCAATTACTACAAATATCGGAAAAACCTGGAGAATATGTTCTATACCACGATGAAGATCTGGTATATTTTAGGTAGAAATATAAAACTCCAACAACAATAATGTTGATTTTTCTTTTTTAATAATAAAGTTGATTTTTCTTTTTTAATAATAAAGTTGATTTTTCTCAAAACATTTTATTTATTTCTCTGTTTGTGTAATCTCACCCTATCATTATCAGTTTCGTAACAATCTATCAGTTTAGTTACATTCTCAGAATAGTTACGATTTCGTTACGGTATATCTATTTTGCATTTCACCCATAAAACGATTAACGGCTTGTTTAATTCGATGAACTCAAACTCAATTGATTTACTAACATACTATTACGAGCTTGGGGTTCGTCACAATAAAAACAGCCGATTAAACAACCAAAACTGACACTTTAATTTATAACACTAATTAGCACTTTAAAACACACTAATTATAAAACACAATCGCACTACTGAACACTTCACTATAATTCGCAGTTGAAGATCGCTCTCGAAGTTATCGTTTGTATCGCCAATTCAATACTGGCTGCCGTCGCCGGATGTCCGCCCTTTATATACCGACAGTCATTTCCAGAACCCTCCTGTATGGAAACCTCTGGAAAGTTCGGGCACACACAGGTCCCGACCGACCAGGTGTCAAAACATCGAAATGTTCAAGCACGTAAATGTCTGCTACTGGATACTAGATGGCGCCAGCAGCACGCAAGTGTCTGCTACTTGATACTAGATGGCAGCACGTAAATGTTTGGTTGGTTTCCGCTACTTGATACTAGATAGCGTTAGCAGCACGCAAATGCCGCCATGTACCCAACATTAATTCTGGCGCGTAACACTGCCCCCTCCTAAGACATGCTCGTCCCGAGCATTATCGGCCCCATAATAACGCGCCAGTCGATCCACGTGGACGATTTTAGGAGCACTTCTTGTACCTTTTTGTACACGGTAGGTCACGTCATTGATTTTTGTCACAATCCGGTACGGCCCGTCCCATTTAGCTTGAAGCTTAGGATATTTCCCTTTACTGCGAACTGGATTTTGCAACCACACTAGTGAACCTTCATCGAACCCTTTACTGTTCATTTTGCGGTCATAACGGGTTTTCATCTTGTCAGACATTTGCTGGCCCGATTCTCTGACGTGCTCATAAATGTCATTCATTTTGTTCCGCAAGTCATTCGCATAATCGGTTATACTACGTGGGGCATCAGGTGGAATTAGCTGGCCATACACGCACAGATCTGCCCGACGGATCTGTCCGACAGACGTGCCTGGCAGACAGATCCGTGCATGTATGGTGAGAACGGACACGGATTTGCACGCCGGGTGCCTGCCCGCTGCCCGTGGTCAAATCGAGCAGATCGGGCACGGGGCGGGTAGATCCGAGCTCCCAACTATGCGTGTGTGCGAAGCGATGGATGCACCCGCCAGATTTGACGTCAGTCGCGCACTAACACTCGAAGTAATATACATGAGTTTGATCACAGAAATGACGTTTAGTGAAAATAAAGAATTATGGACAAGTTTTATAGAGCTTTATAAGTCTATGCCTTGTTTGTGGAAAATCAAAGATAAGCAATTGTATCTTAATAAAGATTTAAAGGCACAAGCATACGAAAAATTGGTCGAAAAATGCAACGCAATCAATCCCGCTGCAGATACAAAGTACGTTAAAACTAAAATTGAATCACTGAAAAATGGATTTCGGCGTGAACTTCGACTAATTAGAAAATCGAAACGAACCGGTTCTGATTCCGAGAGCATATATATACCAACTCTGTGGTGTGGTATTATGATTTAATGCTATTTTTATTAGATCAAGAAGAGTTTCGGTCGGGAACTTCTAGTATCGGTGAAGGTAAAAGTGAAGAAGATACAGAGGATGTAAGTATAAAATACATTTATTTATTTTCTGAAATCCACGTAGACGAACTGACAAGCAAAAATTAATAATAATAATTCATAAAGTAATGTAATTTTGATGAGGAATAGCACCAGACGAGTTAAAATAATTTTTAAGTTTATCGCGAACCTCTCTTCCAGTAGAATTGCTATATGTGCGATTTACTTGTAAATCCAGTAATTGATGACTATTTTCACGCCAATCATCACGAACAGAACGAAGATTTTCATCTTCGTGATCAACGTTTCTCGCTGTGCAGTAGCTATTACAAGATTTTTTCAAAAAATTATGAAGTGTGCAGCAAGCAAAAACCACACCATCAATATTTTTCAAATTAGTCAATGATATTGTAGTTAGCAGCACTCTGAATTTTGCAGACATGTGGCCTAATGTGTTTTCTATAACTCTCCTTGCTCTTGTTAAACGATAATTAAAAATACGTTCGTCTTGATTTCTAGTACTGTATGGGTATGGCTTCATAATATGCGCATTTAATTCAAATACAGAATCACCCACGAATACGTAAGGCATGTCATATCCTATTATTCTCTGAGGTTCTGGCAAATTTAATGTTTCATTTTCCAACATATCATGAAAGTCGGTTTCCTTTAATATTCCTCCATTTGAAATTCTACCATTAGTACCTACATGTACGTAGATAAACTCGTAGTTTGCATTTGCTATACCAAATAAGACGATACTATAAAATTCTTTATACCGGGTGTAAAAGACATCGACGCACAAACGATTTCCATGGGTCCAGGACATGATTCTGGACACCCCCAAGTTGGAATTTTTCGTCGGCTTTTTCCTCATTTTTTCATTTTTTTCAGGAGTTTTTTTTACTTTAGACTGCTCATAATCGTTATTCTGACCTAACCCAATGAGATTTTCAGTAAAAAAATAATTAACTCACTACTTTTACTAAAAATAGCAATGTAAATAAAACTACAAATAGGTATCTGCTCAGCTGTCCAAAGTTCAAACGAAAGGTCAACGCATGCCTAGTAGCTGCCTGCACACAACGAGTGTGCATGTGTGTGTAGCTTGTCAAAGGCACCGCTAAAGGATTCCGCCTAAAATTGCCGACATAAGAAAATAAAACGTATCACAACAAAACGAAGTAACTGATTTCAACTTTAATGTAATAGCTTAAGGTCGAAAATCGGTTACTTCGTTTTGTGTCGATAAGTCCTATTTTCTTATAGCGGCAATACGTAGTGCGCGCTCTTTGGGCCTTTGCACATGCCGCCGACGCCGCCGCCAACAGTTGATGTAGGTATTCTGTGGCGTTGATAGTAGTAAGGGAGAGGGGCTAACCCGTTAAGTAGTTTTACCCGATCGAGAAAAAATAATTTTTCTTTTTACTAACGTTTCACAAACCATACTAATTCTTAAGGTAAAATAAGTAATGTTACGCTTAGTAATGTTACGCTTATCTCAATTGGCTCTTGGTATACCCAATTTACGTTTTAATACATCAATGTGACAGAATTTTAAATACGGCAGCACTAAATTATGTACATGGTGTTGAGACTTAATAATGATGAGTGATGACGCTAATTCAGTTTTGTTAGGATTAAATAAAATCATACTTTACATTCAGTGGCGAAACTTGATCGCTTCGTTCGGTATTTTGTTGCCTCGGCTGGGGGCTTTAGAGTCATATCCATATTCTTAGGCCACCACAGGCTAGCCCGGTTGAGCAGTGACCACCCTTAGCGAGGTGAACTGCGAGTGGTCCCCGTGAAAAAAAAAATCGTTCGGTATTTTACAGTTTGGGTTCTCTTAGATCTTAATCTTGTTTGTATAAAACGACCAAGTAACTCATTCAGTTTTTCAATAAACTAAATCATTCAATTCAAAAAAATAAAAAAGCCTTTGATAGCCACGCTACTGTACTAATGCACGTAGGTAATTGTCGGCGAGCTCAAAGGAAAGTTCGAAAAGGACATTTTATGATAGATTTTGGTCAGTTCCTTGTTGACATTGATAGCAAACGAGTGTGCTTTTATTGCAAAATTCGGTTTTCGGGACGTTTGAAAAGTTAACTTTTGGTTTCTCTTTGTGTTTGTGTGTGTCTTTGTGTGTTTCATTTAAAGATGTCATCTGGACTTAATGATTACTACAGTGCCCAAGAATATGGTAACATGCTGATGTGCTATGGCGAAGCACGTGGGAACGCACGTGAGGCACTGCGTATTTACGTAGTCCGGTATCCAGGAGCTCGACATCCACGAGATTCTCGAGTGATAACACGAGCGTACCAGCGTGTCTTAGACAACCAGCCGATTGTGCCTCAGCGCGAGGGAGCTGGAACGCCCGTTAGACCCAGCGTAGCGAACCACATCCTGAATGTCGTGCGGCAGAACCCACGACTGGGAGTACGAACGGCAGCTCGTGTGGTGCGTAACCGTTACAGGACCCGCGTCTCGCATTCGACTGTTCATCGGGTTTTACGCAGAGATCGCCAGCGCCCGTATCGCATTCACAAAGTGCAGGCGTTATTACCCGCAGACAGAGGATCCCGTGTTAGGTACTGTCGGTGGCTACAACGACAGCACGACGAAATCCCTGACTTTGCTGCAAATGTGATATGGACGGATGAGTCCACGTTTACTCGAAATGGAATGTGGAACAGGCGCAATTCCCATATCTGGGCTCGTACCAATCCGTTCACATTGCAGCAGACGGGACACCAAACTCGATGGTCGGTGAATGTGTGGGCCGGCATTTATAAAGACTGCGTGATTGGGCCGATTTTTCTCCCGGAACGATTAAACGGGACAAATTACCTGGAGTTCCTTAGAACAAACCTCCAGGAAATAATCGAGGATATACCTCTAGCCCAGTACAGAGTGGCATGGTTCCAACACGACGGCGCTCCCCCGCACGTGACTCTTCCCGTCAGACGCTGCCTTACCGAGTCTTTCGGAAACCGGTGGATCGGAAGATTCGGCCCGGAGCCATGGCCAGCTCGCTCACCAGACTTGACCCCGTTAGATTTTTTTCTTTGGGGTTACGTCAAGGACAAAGTGTTTGTGTCAGAGTGCGATTCCGCAGCCGATATGAGGAATCGCATCGTGAATGTGTTTGCGTCGCTGCGTGAGGAGTGTGCCCAGGACCCAACGTTTCTGCCCCGTGTCCACGCAGAAACTCTGCGTCGCGCTCAGATCTGCGAGCGTGCTGGCGGCGGCCACTTCGAACCCTATCTGGTTAGGGGTGAGCGAGCTTAAGGTGAGTTAGTAGTAGGTACATTATCGGATCTCAATGTAGGTTTTATTACTTACAATTTTATTTTTAGGATTCCGTAGGTACCCGAAGCGTAACCAACGGAACCCTATTACTAAGCCTCCGCTGTCCGTCCGTCTGAAGGACTAGGTAATTTACTGGTGGGCTCGCATACAAGAAACGATTTTTTGGGTTATGGTAACCCTTTGTTTTAGAGTCCGACTCGAACATGGCCGGCTTTGTTATCAATCCTTATCGGAATCGTGTTCGTGATTTTAAGAGACTAAAGCATGTTCCACAAGGATGTAATCCAGCGACCCATCCAAGGTGACCTTGCTTGTTGCCATCCGTGTAAACGGCAGATGCAATCCAAATTAATACAAAACTCGCGGATGGAAACCAAGCTCCCACCAAGGTCACCTTGGATCAGTTACATCCGTGTGGAACATGCTTAAGCTTATGGTTCCTTAACTTCTGCATAAACATGTCAGTTGTTGTTGGCGAAGGGCCGATATTCGTAGGTACTTAGGTACATTCAAAGTTAGTTAGGTAGTTCATTAGTTATCTTCGTTACCGAATTTCAATGTACTTCCAGCTTATTTTTTATTAATCAATCCTGGACTCGTATTGGATAGTTCTTACTATCAGTAGGTAAGTATTTCTGAATGATACAAATGATTCATTTTATGTGAAAGGCATTATTGTTGTGCCGCGAAAGGCGATATTCATAGTACCTACATTCAAAGTGAGTTAGATAGTTCATTAATTTATACCTACGTTACGGGATCTCAATGTAGGTACTTACAAGTTTCTTTTTTGTTATCTTATCAATCCTTATCGGAATTGTGATTTTAAGAGACCAAGCTTATGGATCCTTTTCTTCTCTTAAATTCTGCATAAACATTTTCCTACCATCAGTAGGTACCGTAGGTATTTCTGAGTGTTAAAATGACTTTGTGTGATTTGTTGTCGACGATAGGTAGGCGATATTCGTAGGTAAGCACCTACGAGTACATTTAAAGACCGCAGCGCGCGCGGCGTCGCAGCCTTGTGTATGTGTGTGAGCAAGTAGTGTAGGTACGTACTCCGTACAACGCTCTCGCGCGTTTAGATCGCGTTGTTCACAATACATTGCGTGCTCGAAAATGACAATTTCTGTAACCGATCATTAGCGAGATTAATGACTTCCACAATTTGGTTAGTGGCATTAGGTGTAGCCTTTACGCGAAGTTTGCGTTACGATGTCTTTTACACCCTGTAATTATAGAAGTATGCACCAGTATTCGGAGGTTCTTTGATAGCTATATGTTTCCCATCCATAGCTCCAACACAGAATGGAAAATTCCAGAGCTCTCCAAAATCTTTCGAAATCCCGAGCCATTCTTCCTGTGTATTTGGAAACTGAAACAAAATACAAAATTATACGCGTCATTTTTTCCAGGCCGGATCTCCACATACGCCCGAGCCACCTAAGACACCAGATTCTACATTAAGCACCGCTAGTAGTAGCATCTCCAAAAAATCGATTAAAAAATCATTATCCTTTAACGCAAAGAAAGCCAAATTTCTTGAGATTGCCACTTCTGCTTTAACATCAGCACCTCCAAGGACTGGATTTCAAGCATTTGGTGAAACGGTCGCTAAAGATTTGAATAGCATGGATAGCATGCAAAGTACCATAGCACAAAAATTAATTAGTGATATATTATACTATGGTAAGTTAAGTAAATTAAACGAAAACTGTTCATTTGTGCCTGCAAGTATGATAAATCAACAAGATACATCTCAAAGCATACTTCAATATGCTGGAACTTCGTTTCAAGCAGCACCACCAACACAAATATCATGTCCTACATACATGGCATATCAAAGTTCTTTTTTACTTGCAAGTGCAAATAATCAACAAAATATAGTATCTCCAAGCATGCTTCAATATGCTGGAACTTCATTTCAAGCAGCACCGCAAACACAAATTGTTCAACAAGATACACCTCGAAGCGTACGTCAACATCCTACAGCGTCGAAAATTATATTAAACCCACGAATTGTTAGTGATACAAACACAGAAGAGGAAAATGCAGATGATGACTCTTTGTATAACTATATTAAATTTAAGTAATTTTCTGGAATTTCAATAAATGTTAGTCTCACCTTAAGAAATTCTTGTTTCATTGTTTTGAAAATAGCCCAACATGTCTCTGGTATGATTTTTCCAAGAAGCTGAGGTGAAACAGCGCTTAAAAATTTTAAATCTTCATACGAGTTTCCACTTGCCAGATAATGTAATGTTATTGTGAGACGTTCTCTTGGACTAACTGCATATCTCATTACTATATTTTCTTTCTCAATTAAGCGTTTCACTTTACTTAGTAGGTATTCAAGAGCTGATATATCCATTCTTAAAAAATTGAACAAATCTGCAGGCTCATGGATTGACAAATGTCTGAGTAGATTCATATGGCTATATCGCGGCCGTTTTTCTAGCCAGTGCTTTACCCAAACTCTTCTTCGTTTTCTTTCTTCGAGACAAATAAAACCACCACATAGGGTAAGTGCTCCAGTGAATGAACACCCCCCAGTGAATGAACAAAACGCAGTTTTATCCAAAAAATAAGAAATCTGAACGTTTCTACCATGTGTAGTATTTTTTTTCATAATTGCAACTCTATTTCCCATTTATGTGGTCACGTTCACGTTTAATGTCATAATTCATTTCAAAATGGCGAGTGGTTAAAGTTTAAGTCGATAGTGAAATTTTTATTTGTTCGGGCTAGAGTTTAGGACTGAGGTATGTGGAATCTTTTTTGATTTGACATTGTAATGTAAATAACGGTATTTTTGATGGGTTATTTGTTTATTATCGTAGGATAACAGTTTAATATTGTGTTTCAAATCCATTTATTTGCGATTTTTGTCAGTTATATTAAATTATTAAGTGTCCCAGCATTGGATCAAAAAATCGTTTAAATTCCAGTGAATGAACGGGTGTTCATTCACTGGGTAATCGTAAAAATCACGTTTTGGTTGAAAAACATAACTTACGCTAATACTATAAGGTTCATGTTTTGGGAGCTATTTCTTAAATAGATTTCCGATCTTTTGGCCAGTATTGGGACAGGTATGTTCATTTACTGGTTCATAAAATCCAGTGAATAAACACTTCATATTTTAAGACAGATTTCTCAAGAAATTCGGTATTTCTACCTACCTACTTACCTACAGGTAGTAAAATAATATTGCAATCGTTTAAAATTGTTCATTTTTCTCTTGTCCATTTAGATTACTTACCATGGATCACAAAAAGAAGTACAATAGGTTTCAATACAGTCAACAAGCACTTGAAGCAGCTCTTAAGTCAATTGCTAATGGAGAACTAAGTATCAACAAAGCAAGCAATGTGTACCAGATACCAAAATCGACTTTACATAATAAAATCACAAACAAGGTACCTTTGCAAAGAAAAATGGGCCCTCAATCCGAGCTTACTGTAGATGAAGAAGCTAAGATTTCTGACTGGATTATAAATAAAGCTAAATTAGGTTTTCCAATGCACCCAGAAGAAGTTTTCGATACTGTTGAAAATTTTATGACCACTAATAATAGGAAAAATAAGTTTATCGGGAATAGACCAGGAAAAAAGTGGCTTAGTTTATTCTTAAAAAGGCATCCTGAGATTACAAAAAGGAATGCGGAGATTATATCCAAAGGCAGAGCCGCAGTTACTGAACAAGCTATCAGAGCTTGGTTCAAGGAACTCGAAGAGTTTTTGACAGAAGAAAAAGCATTGGATATAAAAGACGACCCCAGTCGCATATTTAATGCCGACGAAACAGGTGTAATGACCTGCCCGAAAACCGGAATAATATTGGGGCCCAAAAATTACAGAAACACTTACGAGATTTCGGGTGGGAAAGAAAAAGAATCACTTACAGTTCTATGTAATTTTGCAGCAGATGGGAGGGATGTTCCTCCATTTGTCATATACCCTTACAAACGAATGCCTCCGGCTGTGATACAAAATTTTCCAGATACCTGGTTTATGGGGCGATCAGACAGTGGATGGATGGTGTCCAACACTTTTTTTTCATATATACAAATGTTTTACGATTGGCTGGTTCAGAATGAAATACAATTACCGGTTCTACTTTTTCTTGATGGCCACAAATCTCATATAAACCAGGAAATGTTTACATTTTGTCAGGAAAAGCGAATATTAATATTCTGCTTATATCCGAATGCCATGCACATATTACAGCCCTGTGATGTCGGCATTTTTGGCCCCATAAAAAAGTGTTGGCGGAAAATCGTGCGCAAAAATAAACAAAATTCTACAGCATCCATAACAAAACATAATTTCGCAATAAAATTTAAAGAAGCCTACACCAGTGGATTAAAAGTTGAAACCATAAAACATGCATTTAGGGCATGTGGACTATATCCTTTAAATGCAGACGGAGTTGACTATTCAAAATGCATTAGCACTCGAAGAGAGGAAATTAATGGGCAAATTGCTCTTAATCGTGATAACCGAATTCTAGAGGAGAGAAAGGACGATATGAGGAGCACTATTAAAATAATTGAAACAGAAGTAGGTCAAAGTATCAGAAACGAATTCGTTCAGGCTTACTTGACCAAGAATACGCATCAGCATGCATATTTTTCACTCTGGTACAAATGTCGCAAAGAACTCGATGGTGTTAGAGATGTGTCTAGAGGAGCATCAATGGAGGCACCAGATGCTAACAATTCCTCCCAAAATGCTCCTCTCGATTTATCCAATACGTCGACTTCTATACTTCAATCATTATCTAACACACAATTATTGCATGAAGACATACAACCCGTCATTAATTCCGAAGCAGACCCGTGCTCCATCACATTTCATGACCAAGATTTGACAAATTTTATCGTTCCTAGTCTGACGGATTTTAATAATATTTCTAATTGTTCAGAATATCTTAAAGACTATACGGAAAATCTAAATGAAACCACCGAAATAGTAGAGTTTATAATTAATAGTGAATTGAATCCACCAACCGTAATTCCTCTTCCATGGTATGATACTCCACAAGCTGGTACATCGTTAGACATTAGAACAGAATTGTTTCTAAGCGATGGACATTCTACATCTTCTACTCCTATATTATTTATTGAAAGTAATCCAGAAATTGAAAACAATAGTTCTATGAATGTGTGTACAATCACGGAGGACGATATTCAGCCAGTTGTTAACTCAAATAAAATCGACAGCTTTCTGGGGTATCCAAAAATCGCTTCGGAAAAAAAAGCAGCCAAAGTAAAAAAACTAAATCCCATGCCGTTTGGATTAACAGGCCAACGATACAAAGCGTATGTAGAAAAGATACAAGAAGAAAAGAGATCAAAAGAAGAAGACAAAATCAATGAAAAAAAAGGAAATTAGAGGCAAAAGAAAATGAAAAACGAAGAAAACTGGAAGAAAAAGAAAACAAAAAGAAGGATAGAGAAGAAAAGCTTTCACAAAAACGCAAAGAACAGAACAAAACTGAGAAACACTTACAAACACCTAGTCCGGTAAATAAAGATAAACCAAATGATGAAATTGGAATGAATGACTTACCAGTGTCAACTAAGGATCTTCACGGAAAATATGTTATGGCCAAATTCAAAACTGATAAAAGATCACGTCACTATGTAGGCAAAGTCCTTATGGTAAACGATCAAGAAAAGAAATGTAAGATAGATTTTCTAAGAAAAAAAGCTGTATGTGATAACATTGTTAGTTTCGTAAAACCAAATGTACCTGATGTGTCTGAAGTAGATTTTGAAGACATAGAACGTGTATTAAGTGAGCCTGCTTATTCCAGACGTGGATTGATCTCTTTTAATAATGTAACATTTGGAGATATAGAATAAGTAAAATAATCAAAAGGATGTCTAAGGAATCCTAACGTCAATAAAGTTAAACGAATTAAGGCCTTGATTAGCTTATATTTCGACTCACTTATTGTGATTTTAGTTACGTATGATTACTTGTTATTTACGCAAAGTTTTAGTACTTCGGTGAAGTTAGTTTGTACCTGATTATTTAAATTGAAAACTGATTAAAGTTTAAATTTGTAAACAATACATGACCAAGAAGTTTTTAGTTACCTAGTTAATTAGGTATTAGCTAAATATTGTTTTTACTTTGTAATAAAAGATTTTAACGTACCTGAGAGGTCTATGAATGTTTGTAGAATTAAGGTAAGATTTAGAGGTTTTGTTTTGAGAAGATTTTTTTTTATTTTTTTTATTAAGACATTGAAGATTTTTTAAGAAATGTTGATTTTTTCACCGCATTTATTGCAATAATAAGACTGTAATAGTGTAATTAATAAACGAAGAATTTTGTTCATTCACTGGTTTCATTTCGTTCATTTACTAGAAAACGCCGTTCATTCACTGGAGTTTTGGGGTATTTTCCGATTTACTGCTTATTATAATAAAACTGTAAATGTTATGTTGTAAAACGTACCTAAAAATGATTTTTGAATATATTCTTAACACTGTAAAACAAATTTCGGCCGCTTTCATTAGTGATAACCCACAGTAAATATTTTTTAAAGTTCGCAAATTGCTTAAGTGTTCATTCACTGGTGCCATTACCCTATTATTGCTAATTTATGCTTTGAAATAGACATTTTTACAGACGACCGTATTTGCTGGAATTACGATCTGAACTGCTGCCCGTACTCGTGTGTGGCGAATCACGGATCTGCATGTCGGACAGATCCGGCGGGCAGATCTGTGCGTGTATGGCTAGCTAGTGATCAGGTCTGCCGGCAGCCGTAATTCTCTACCAAAGTTTGCGAAAGCTGGTGTCACTGATGTGCTTTCGTGAACAGCACTTCGGTATGACAATAAAAACGGTTGTATATGCTTGTCCCAATCGCGTTGCCGATTTTCCACAACTTTTGCCAAGTATCTCTCCAATGTCTGATTGAATCGTTCCACCATTCCATCCGATTGTGAGTGGTAAGAAGTTGTTCTCGTTTTATGAGTACCCATAATTCGGCAAGTTTCCTGGAATATCTGTGACTCAAAATTCCTTCCTTGATCGCTGTGAATCTCCAAGTGTACTCCAAAACGACAGAAGACTTCATGAACCAGTTTATCTGCAACTGTTGAAGCTTCTTGATTTGGAATGGCGAAGACTTCCGGCCACTTAGTGAAGTAATCCATTACAACCATGAAATACTTGTTACCACTATCACTTTCCGGAAATGGTCCCGCAACATCCAGGGCTATGCTCTCCCATGGTGCACCAACATTGTACAATTTCAATGCACCTCTGCTACGAGTCTGAGGTCCTTTTACAGCCGCACAACTTGTACATTTCCGACACCAGTCCTCGACATCGTCACGACAATGGACCCAGTAAAACCGTTCCCGTATTTTCAGTAGAGTGCGTTTAACTCCCATATGGCCTCCTGAACAACCATCATGGTCAGCAGTAGAACATCCGGTACTTTAGCTTTAGGGACAACCATTTGCAAATGACAGTTGTCTCCCCGGGCATTTTCCCATCTACGGCACAGTACTCCATCCTGAATCACTAAGCTGTCCCATTGGGCTCAATAGCTTTTTGTGATCGAACTCGTCGCTGAGACATCACTCCATGTGGGCACTGGCCTTCATCCACTCCAGAATCGGCTTGATGTCTGAATCTTCGTGCTGAGCATGTTGTAGGCTTTCCTTCCACTCGTTGCTGAGGTCTGTCTTGAGCATCCTCACAGGTATGACTTCTTTACCCTCTTGCCTAGTACAATGCTTGCAGTCTTCAGGGCAAGGTCTTCTTGACAGTGCATCAGCGTTGCCATGAGATTTTCCGCTGCGATGTTCTACCACAAAGTCGTATTCCTGCAGTAGTTCAATCCATCTCGCAACTTGTCCTTCTGGATTTTTGAACTGCAATAGCCATTTCAGCGCAGCATGGTCATTTCGTAGGTGAAATTTCCGCCCCAGTAGATATTTGCTAAAATGTTGCAATGACTTTACCACAGCAAGCAATTCCCGTCTCGTGACACAATAATTCCTCTCTGGTTTTGACAACGACTTGCTGAAGTACGCAATCACAACCTCTTGATCGCCATTCCTTTGAGATAACACACCGCCAAGTCCGATATCACTTGCGTCTGTGTCAATTATAAATTCCTTGCTGATATCAGGATACCCCTAAATAGGTGTTTTGCACAGACGGTCCTTGAAAGCGATGTCGCAACTTTCATCCCAACAGAAATGTCGCTTTTCCTCGGTTAGCTTGTGCAGGGGTTTGGCTATATCTGTAAAGTTCTTGACAAAACGCCGATTACACTGATCGACAAAAATGACCTTAATGAAAGTTAAATGTAATTGAATGGGTTATTTTGTATCTACAACTAGTCGGTAACTAATTTGCATTTTTAGAAAATTTCGATCACCCTCAGTTTTTATGCAACAGCAATTAATCTTTGTTTTAAAATAAAAACGGTAAAGATGTTTCAAATGAAGAAAAAAATAACTTATATATACGTTTATTCAAGATTTTCGGGAATATTTAGCGTCAGGTACATCCCTTTTGAGTGTCCAGCAGTAGTCAGCTAACATGTTCGGACTCCACTAGCCTTGGTACCTTTTTTCCATGTTGGATATGTCCTGATGGAACCGCTCACCGTGTTCGTCGCTAACGGTTCCCAAATTTTGAGGAAAAAAATCCAAATGCGAGAGTAAAAAGTGAATTTTGAGCGAGATATTGCATCCCATGTCCTTGTAAGCCGCTAGAGGTTGTTGACAAACTCTTCATAGTTTTCGGCCCTGTGGTTTCCAAGAAAATTACGAACAATATTTCGAAAACATGTCCATGCGGATTTTTCGATCGGATTAAGTTTTTGTTCAAACTCTTCATCAGCCAGTAGGTGTCTTATTTGTGGCCCTACAAATATTCCTTCTTTTATTTTGGCATCACTGATTTTTGGGAATTTTTGTTTCAAGTAACAAAAACCATCTCCATTTTTATCCATAGCTTTGACAAAATTTTTCATTAGTCCGAGTTTGATATGCAATGGAGGTAGCAATACATCTTCAGGATTTATTAAAGGAGTGTGAAGAACATTTCGTTGACCTGGTATAAGAGCGTCTCGCTTAGACCACTCTTTTTGGACATAGTGATTTTTTTTGTCTCGACTATACCTAGACCTAGCAAAATAGCAATTACTTTCAAGTCTCCACATATTTTCCAGTGATATTGGTTATATTTAATATGTTCTAGCAGTGATTTCATATTTTCATATGATTCTTTCATTTCAGTAGCATGAGCGACCGGCACGGAAGGGTATTTATTACCATTATGTAACAGTACAGCTTTTAAACTAACCTTTGAGGAATAAACAACCGCCATTTAGATGTTTTATATTCAAACGTCAACTCCGTCATCACTGAGGGAATGTCACTGCAAAACACTATATTGCCATCTTGAGAAAAAAACTTGAGAAGTGCGTATGTCGAGTTCTGTATACGGATATTTTGGTATTTTTTTCCACTAAATTCCAGTCATGAAGTCGGGACGCCACCAGTACTGCCTGTCTTTTACTGAGATCTAAATCACGTACCAAGTCATTGAGATCGTTTTGAGTTATAAAATGAGGTTCTCTGTTTGAAGTACTGGGCTCAAAAGTCGGATCGGAGTCTGAACTCTCGGATACATTTTCTTCGGTCACGTCATCCATGTTTACTGGAGGCTGAGGAACAGGTAAATCATCACTGTGTGGGATAGGTCTTTGAGCAGATTGTAGATTTGGATAGTTCACAGAGTGCCCAGATTTATGATTAATACCTTTTATAGAAGTTTGGCAGAAATAACAATCGTTGACATGGTCTTTCGGTTCGGCCCATATCACTGGAACTGCGAACGGCATATGACGAGATCCTTTAGCCCATGATGTTAACAAAGTGACACACCGTGCACAGTAAACACGAGGTGTCCAGGTGCGAAATTTGGACAAAAAATTTCGCACCGGAAAACCAAAATAATTAAAATAACAGTTTTTAACTAATGGTGTCAAACTACGACGTTGACTTTTAACAGTAAGTTGACCGCAAATATAACAGAAGTTATCAGGATGGTTTACACACACTCTCGGCATCTTAGTATGATGTACAACACTAATCTCAAAAAAAAACTGTTTTAATTTCAATATTTTTTCGTTAATTTATTCGGAAACACACGTCGGTAAGCAAAATTCGCGTAATCGAGTAAGTCAATATTTTATGAAAACTGAGGGTGATTGAACAAAACTAAGTATGGGGTTTATATGCGGGTAGGTAGTAGTGTTTGAAAATATGACTTGATTTTGTTTAACAAATTTACTGTTTATCAGTGTTACAGGAGCACAAACCTAAAAATGCTCTGACCTGCGTCTTGTCTTTTGGAATTGGCTAATCCTTGACAGCGTCGATTTTCTCTGGATCCGTGTGGATACCTTCTTCCGATACAACATAACCCAAAAAGCTAACTTGCCGTTTGAAAAATGAACACTTTTTCGGACTCAACTTGAGGTTGGCACTCAGGATCTTCATGAGCACGCGTTCCAGGTTTTGAAGATGTTCTTCAAACGTACGGCCTACGATGATGATGTCATACAAGTAGACAAGGCAGGCATCACCAATCAACCCGGTTAGTACCAGTTCCATCAATCTTTCAAACGTTGCCGGAGCGTTACACAATCCAAATGGCATAACTTTAAATTGCCATAGACCCTTTCCTGTCGAAAATGCAGTTTTCTCCTTGTCTTTCGGGTCAATTTCTACTTGCCAGTAAGCATGTCCAGCGTGTCATCAATTCTTGGCAAGGGATAGCTGTCTTTCTTCGTAACGTCGTTCAGACGACGATAATCAACACAAAACCGCATGCTGCCGTCCTTCTTCCTTACCAGCACTACCGGTGAACACCATGGACTGGATGAAGGTTCTATAACACCATCCTTCACCATTCCCTCGATCAAGGTTTCCACTTCCTTTTCACGTGCTACTGGTCTCCTTGGCCGTTGACGGATAGGCAATTCTTCTCCTGTGTTTATTTTGTGTTGAACTAAGCCAGTCTTCCCGATATCAGCATCGTTCGAAGAGAAAACATCGGTGTACTTAAGTAACATCCTCTTCGCCTTGACTATTTCATTTTGAGACAGAGCGCTGCGACAGTCTTCTAAAAGTGTGGTCACTCTCGTTTGTGCATCCTTGCTGAGGGTCCCAGTTGATAGATATTGGCATCGATGCAACCAATCTACTTCCTCGCAGGTACCCATCAGTGTGCCCTTTTCTATCACCTGCTCCTTGTAACAAAGGTTCAGCACACGTTCTCCTGAGATGTCGGTGGCTCTGACCAATGTTCGTGCCACTTTCCATGGAAGGTTTTCCTTTCCACGAGTACGCAACGATGAGTTTGCCCAGGATTCCGAGGAAGACTAACCGGTACAACCGTTTCCGATCTCGGAGGAAGAACAATCTTCTTTAGGTTGTACACATTTCAAGGTAAAGCCCCTTCCATGAAAAGTTCCTCTTGTCCACATTTCATAACTCCTGATTAACGTCGATCTCACAACGATTCTTCCTCATAAAGTCTAAGCCCAGGATGCAACCGTCCATTATATCGGCCACAACAACATTATGCAAGTAGATTTTGTTGCCTAGCTTCAACTCCATCTCTCTTTCTCCTCGGACGGGTATGCGCTGACCGGTGGCTGTTACCAAATTTATACGCTCTCGGTTGTATGCAGAGTCCCCAAGGAACCGACTTATAATTTGGGAACTGACAACCGTGCGAGAAGCTCCAGTGTCTATCGTCAGCTTACATGGTGCCCCGTTGACCTCGCCCTTGATGATAAGGCTGTTCCCGTCACGGGTTTGTGAGATCGAAATCCTTGGGGCTCCTTGAACATCAGCCAGCACCCGCCCCGCAGTCCTGGCTTTTACTCGTTTCCCTGCTGTTGCTGGGCGGTGCTATTAGCCGCCCTGCCCTCTGGAGATCGGCTACCTTCCCCTTCTGCAGTTCGCTTAGGGCAACTGGATCGAAGGTGGCCCCTTTCACCACAGCCGTAGCACCTAGGGCTGTATCCTTTTACACGATCGCGAACTGTAACAGCTGCAACCTCCCTGACGCGGTGGGAACGATGATCTTGCCGCACAGCTTCCACCTCAAGTGCATGGGCCAAGGCGTCCTTAAGCGTCCCGTGGTGCCCGATCCTCACTGTAGCCCTAACCTCAAGGTCGCGGATGCAGTCGATGAATGCCTGCACCAGGTTCCTTTCAATGAACGCTGGCGCAGACTGGTATGCTTTTCGCACCAGCTTCTCAACTTCCAGGGCCCCCTGCTGCAGGTTCTCACCGCTGCGTTGCACGCGATCCCTTAACTGCGCACGAAACACGTGCTCCAGATGAGCGTCGCCATACCTGGCTTCCAACGCCTCAAGCAGCTGCTCGTAAGTCACCTCCTTACCGAGAGCTTCCAGGACAGTTAAGGCCTGATCGCGCAGGCCTAGGGTGAGGGCAGTAATGGCCTGATTTTACTCCACCCGTTCGCCTTCATGACAGCCTCAAACTGAATCTTGTAGGCCGTCCAAGAAGACGTCCCATCGAACGGCGGCACTTTGAACCCACGTGGCGAAGGTGTAGTGCCTGCTGAAGTAGCAATCCCATATCCAAGTTTAAGGTTGCCCAACTCCTTCTTCATATCAGCAATGACGTCATCAAACTTGCTGATCCTGGTTTCAGCGTTTGACAAGCGGTTGTCATGCTGAGCAACCTTATCCTTCACCTCCTTCATGTCTTTCCTGAAGGACGCGTGAAGTTCCTTCATGAGGAGCATCTGCTCTTACTGGCGGCGCGCCTGCTCCTCCTTGTCAAGCTTGAGCTGCTCTTCCAAACGCCGGGCCTGTTCCTCCTGTCGTCGGGCCTGCTCCTCCTGTCGTCGGGCCTGCTCCGCCTTGTCGTGCTGCAACTGTTCTTCCAACCGACGGGCCTGTTCCTCCTGTCGGCGAGCCTGCTCCTGCAGCATCATCATCAGAGCAGCAAAGTCCGGTGGTGGTGATGCCGGAGCTACTGTGGACGGGCCGGCCTCCATGGTCGGTAGCAGACCTGCCGACGTCTGCGGCATTGCACCTCCAAAACGCCTCTGGTCCGTCTCCTGCTGGCGTTGACTACGGATACGGATACCCTCCATGTCGTCCTTTGGCAGAATCGGCATGATTATCCTACTTCTGACACCAATTGTTACGAGCTTGGGGTTCGTCACAATAAAAACAGCCGATTAAACAACCAAAACTGACACTTTAATTTATAACACTAATTAGCACTTTAAAACACACTAATTATAAAACACAATCGCACTACTGAACACTTCACTATAATTCGCAGTTGAAGATCGCTCTCGAAGTTATCGTTTGTATCGCCAATTCAATACTGACTGCCGTCGCCGGATGTCCGCCCTTTATATACCGACAGTCATTTCCAGAACCCTCCTGTATGGAAACCTCTGGAAAGTTCGGGCACACACAGGTCCCGACCGACCAGGTGTCTAAACATCGAAATGTTCAAGCACGTAAATGTCTGCTACTGGATACTAGATGGCGCCAGCAGCACGCAAGTGTCTGCTACTTGATACTAGATGGCAGCACGTAAATGTTTGGTTGGTTTCCGCTACTTGATACTAGATAGCGTTAGCAGCACGCAAATGCCGCCATGTACCCAACATTAATTCTGGCGCGTAACACTGCCCCCTCCTAAGACATGCTCGTCCCGAGCATTATCGGCCCCATAATAACGCGCCAGTCGATCCACGTGGACGATTTTAGGAGCACTTCTTGTACCTTTTTGTACACGGTAGGTCACGTCATTGATTTTTGTCACAATCCGGTACGGCCCGTCCCATTTAGCTTGAAGCTTAGGATATTTCCCTTTACTGCGAACTGGATTGTGCAACCACACTAGTGAACCTTCATCGAACCCTTTACTGTTCATTTTGCGGTCATAACGGGTTTTCATCTTGTCAGACATTTGCTGGCCCGATTCTCTGACGTGCTCATAAATGTCATTCATTTTGTTCCGCAAGTCATTCGCATAATCGGTTATACTACGTGGGGCATCAGGTGGCATTAGCTGGCCATACACGCACAGATCTGCCCGACGGATCTGTCCGACAGACGTGCCTGGCAGACAGATCCGTGCATGTATGGTGAGAACGGACACGGATTTGCACGCCGGGTGCCTGCCCGCTGCCCGTGGTCAAATCGAGCAGATCGGGCACGGGGCGGGTAGATCCGAGCTCCCAACTATGCGTGTGTGCGAAGCGACGGATGCACCCGCCAGATTTGACGTCAGTCGCGCACTAACACTCGAAGTAATATACATGAGTTTGATCACAGAAAAGGCGTTTAGTGAAAATAAAGAATTTTGGACAAGTTTTATAGAGCTTTATAAGTCTATGCCTTGTTTGTGGAAAATCAAAGATAAGCAATTGTATCTTAATAAAGATTTAAAGGCACAAGCATACGATTTCGGCGTGAACTTCGACTAATTAGAAAATCGAAACGAACCGGTTCTGATTCCGAGAGCATATATATACCAACTCTGTGGTGTGGTATTATGATTTAATGCTATTTTTATTAGATCAAGAAGAGCTTCGGTCGGGAACTTCTAGTATCGGTGAAGGTAAAAGTGAAGAAGATACAGAGGATGTAAGTATAAAATACATTTATTTATTTTCTGAAATCCACGTAGACGAACTCACAAGCAAAAATTAATAATAATAATTCATAAAGTAATGTAATTTTGATGAGGAATAGCACCAGACGAGTTAAAATAATTTTTAAGTTTATCGCGAACCTCTCTTCCAGTAGAATTGCAATATGTGCGATTTACTTGTAAATCCAGTAATTTTATTTTTTTAGGCGTTGACTACGGATACGGATACCCTCCATGTCGTCCTTTGGCAGAATCGGCATGATTATCCTACTTCTGACACCAATTGTTACGAGCTTGGGGTTCGTCACAATAAAAACAGCCGATTAAACAACCAAAACTGACACTTTAATTTATAACACTAATTAGCACTTTAAAACACACTAATTATAAAACACAATCGCACTACTGAACACTTCACTATAATTCGCAGTTGAAGATCGCTCTCGAAGTTATCGTTTGTATCGCCAATTCAATACTGACTGCCGTCGCCGGATGTCCGCCCTTTATATACCGACAGTCATTTCCAGAACCCTCCTGTATGGAAACCTCTGGAAAGTTCGGGCACACACAGGTCCCGACCGACCAGGTGTCAAAACATCGAGAATGTTTTAGCACGTAAATGTCTGCTACTGGATACTAGATGGCAGCACGTAAATGTTTGGTTGGTTTCCGCTACTTGATACTAGATGGCGTTAGCAGCACGCAAATGCCGCCATGTACCCAACATTAATGGGCTTGAGAAAAAGTTGTAAAACAAAAAGGTTACTGCGCCATCAATTTTATAAAAACAAAACTGCAAATAATAAGACTAAATACCTTAGATATACTAATCTCCTTAAAAAATGCATCTTTAATTCCAAGAAAAACGCAAATATCAAATACATAGCTAAAAACGACAACAAATGCAAAGCCACGTGGAATGTTATAAAAGACGAGCTAAATAATGCTAACTCCAGACATAATATAGACAGTATCAAATATAAAAACACACTTCTTACTAATCCAGTGGAAATAGCGTCTGCCTTTAATAACCATTACATCGACTCAACAAACAGATCAATGCCCCCGAACGCCACAGGTAACTCTATGAATAATGTTACTGTTGGATCAATGTTCCTCAAACCAATGTCGATAACTGAAGTTAAGAAGGAAATACTGCTTTTAAATAACACAAATTCGGAAGGGTACGACGAAATTAGCACAAAAATTATTAAAACCTGTGTCGACGGGATTGTTGAAGTACTAACACAATTGATCAATTTGTCATTCTATGAGGGAATTTTTCCAGAAGCTTTAAAGCTCTCCGTTGTTAGACCGCTTTACAAAAAAGGAGACATTCTTGACCTGAACAATTACCGCCCTATCACCCTAATACCCATCTTATCTAAAATATACGAAAAATGCATGTACAAAAGAATTGAAAATTATTGTACAAAGTTTAATATTGTAAACAAAGAACAGCATGGTTTTCAAAAGGGGAAATCTACAACATTAGCAATATACGCCCTCATAAATGTTATATTAACTAACATCAATGACAACAATTTAACCACAGGATTATTCTTTGACTTGTCGAAAGCGTTCGACCTAGTTTTACACGATCTACTACTGCAAAAGTTGGAAGCAATCGGGATTAGAGGGCCAACCTTACAATGGATAAAGTCATACCTTGATAATAGGCAACAATGCGTTACCATAACAAAAATTAACGAAGAAAAAGAAGTAACGCTACACTCGTCGAAATATAGATGTAATAAGTTTGGTGTCCCACAGGGAAGCATACTAGGTCCGATCTTATTCTTGATATATATAAATGACATCATTAAAATAACGAAACATAAGTGCATATTGTTTGCGGATGACATCTCAATTATTGTGACATCCGATAAAAAATATAATACAATTTATGACCACGAAACTGACATTAACAATACAATTGACATCTTAATTAACTGGCTTTATATACATAACTTGAAATTAAACCTTGACAAATCCGTTTATATACAATTTAATAAATCGAATAATCATAAATTTAGCCTCAAATTAAATATACCCAAAATTAAACCAGTAACACATACCAAGTTCCTAGGAGTTACAATTGATGAAGATCTACATTGGAAAGTACATGTAGACAATGTCTCAAGCAAAATAAATAAGTTTGTGTATGCTCTTAGACAAGTAAAAAAAAGTACTAATCTAAAAACAGCTATATTAGCCTACCATGCGTATGTGGAATCCTTATTACGTTATGGACTTATAATATGGGGTAACAGTACCGACCAAAATAGAACATTTGTTGCTCAAAAAAAATGCATTAGGGCTCTATACGGACTTCAGCCTGAAGAATCATGTCAGCCAGTATTTAAAAAACTTGGCTTGTTACCGCTACCTTGTCTGTATATTAATGAAATATGTATGTTTGTATGGAAACACAAGGAGTTATTTAAAATAGCAAACGATATGAATCCTCGAAGCCGACGAGATCCTTACAGACTCGTACTTAACAGTGCTCCCAGGCTTGCTAAGTACAATAAAAGCTGCTTGTCTATGTGTGTGCGGATTTATAACAAATTACCTATTGATCTGAAAATGTTAAACTCCAGATATTCTTTTAAAAATAAACTGTGTGAATGGTTAACTAACAACAACTTCTATAGTATAAAACAATTTCTAGAACGAAAATAGCGTTGTTGTAGTATAATAGTAATTTTGTTGAGGAAATTGTTATTACAAATTTGCATGCTGTGTTTAATCTAGGCAAAACATGTATGTTCCATTTTTGTACTGTAACATCTTTTTATACCATGTTTTACGCAAATAAATATATTATTATTATTAATTCTGGCGCGTTGTTTGTTCTTCTTTCATGTCAAAACAGAGCGACAGATTGATGTGATTTTATGCATGGAGATAGTTGGAGGTCTTGAGAGTGACATAAGATACTTTTTATCCCGATCCGTTTTAACCCTTAATTTGGAAATGTGCCTTTAAAGATACAGCAACTTTAAAAAAATCTGTAACATTATATATTCATATTTTTTTGAATCGATCGATTTGATCTTAAAGATTTATTCAGCGCATCACTAGAAAACATAAGTCTGTTGCATTTTGAACGACTGGACATCCCTATTTACGTCAAACTCGAAAAATGCCGAGCACGAGGAGCAACAAAGCTGTAAGTTTTATTGATTTCTTTTTTTTTTACATGTAACAGTGCCAGTTTTTTGTTAAATTATATGTATATTGATATATACGAACGATCTAAATGAAAATCTAGTATAGAAATGTATTCTCCAAGCTGTGATATGTTTTTAAACTTCAACGTGCCTTTAAAGATACTTTGCCAAACAGCCGACTAAGTAGTGAATTAAAACATTGTGCTTTAAGAGTTACATTGCCAAGGACCCTCATATGTTATGTTTTATTACAATGTGTCTTTAAAGTTACTTTGCCAAAAGTTAACCAAGTATCGCATGTTTTGTATCTTATGGTGTTTACATAAAAAATCGTAATCAGACGCATGTGAGATTCCATTGTATGTGAGGCTCCTTAGGGTGAAATTAATGCTTTATTTGGATATAGTTTTTGTCTATTTTTTGCAATTTTTCACATAATAAATCATTGTGTCACGGGCGTATATAAGGGGTCAGGGGGTCCCCCATTGATATCAAGAATGCGAGATTTAGATTTCAGTACAAACCTAAATCCGCCCCCCCCCCATTGGCATCAAGTACCTAAACTCAGTTTCCGAGGCACCCCCCCCGCTGTGGCAGTGAAAGTCGACGGGGGACCCCCCTTACCAAAGCTTTAGCTACGTTCGTGCATGGTGTTCAGTTTGCTTGGGTTTCGATTTGGTTGCATGTGTTGCTTTTTTTTTGTAGGTACTCCAACGAGCTAGGTCTAAGCGCATTTTAGCGTTGATCCCTGCAAGGAATTCACAATCAGATGACAGTGACACAACAGACTGTGAAGAAATTAACATAACTCCATCAGAAGATGAGACCTACTGTAGTTCCTCAACGCCTTCTCTAGATTCTTCTTTAGATCGGATGAACCTACTCGACAGTGATGGATCTGAACATGATGCACCTATGTCTCCGGCATTGCAAAACGCCCCCACTATTTCTATCACAAAAGATTTGCCTTCCTCTTCTATGATGCAAGATATACCTTTTTCTCCAGTGTTACAAGCAGTATTTCCTTCTGAAAACGAAACCGATTACAACTCAAAACCATCATTATCTTCAATTCCACTATTACCTTCACTAGCAGTACAGTCACCCCTCAGCTTGCAACCGACTCCAAACACATCTCAACACCTGCAAAAACTGATAACCACAAGATCTGTAAGGCGTGAACGAAACAACCGCCCTCGTTTAGTGGCGAAAAGAATTAAGCGCATACCTATAGATTTCAAATGGAAAAAGACACGCTTTATTCACGGGGCAACTGTTGAAGCAATGCCATTTTCTCATCCACCTGCTGAGCTACCGTCACCTCGTCAATACTTCGCATTATTCTTTTCCGACGAAATAATAAGCGATATTGTAACCCAAACCAATATGTATTCAGTACAAAAAATAGGACGTTCCATCAATGTAACTGCGAAAGATATTGAACAATTCGTTGCGATCCATGTTATTATGGGAGTAGTTAGAATGCCATGCTATTTAGATTACTGGAGCACAAAATTAAGATATGCACCTGTTGCAGATATAATGTCATTAAAAAAGTACCAATTAATTCGCAGATATATACATTTTGTTGATAGCAATGAAGAAAGTTTGGATAGGTTTCAAAAGGTCCGACCTGTTGTTGAAAAAGTTCGCCTAAACTGCTTGCTTTCGGCTGAAGAAAAATCAATTCAGTATTGATGAGATGACTCTTCCTTACAAAGGTAAAAAGGCTGGCAATCGTCGTCAATACAATGCGAAGAAACCTAAGAAGTGGGGCTTCAAAGCATTTGTCAGATCCGGTGTGTCGGGTTACATCTACGATTTTTTGCTATATTGTGGCGACGATACGTTTAACAACATACAATTTACGGATAGAGAAGAAACTTTGGGTTTTGGAGGTAAAGTAGTTGTGGCACTGTGTCAATCTATCAAAAACAGACCGTGTTTTGTATACTTTGATAACTATATACGTCCCTAGAGCTGGTGGTTTATTTGAGAAATGAGCTGGGAATATTTACCCTCGGTACCATCAAATCGAACCGTTTACGTGGATGCCAAAATGTAATAAACGACGATAAAAAGATGAAAAAAAAGGCCGCGGTTCATTTTCTCAAATTGTCTGCAACGAAAATAAAATTGCCGTTGTCAAGTGGTTCGACAACAAACCGGTCACTTTAGTAAGCTCATTTGCAGATTCCTATCCAGTTACCAAAATAAAGAGATATTCAAAGGACCACAAAGCCAAAATAGATATCGATTGTCCCAAAGTCGTTAGACATTATAATACACACATGGGGGGCGTAGATTTATCTGACATGCTGATAGCCCTATATAGAACTCAAATGAAAACCAGAAGATGGTACATGGGCATTTTTGCCCAAATTCTAGATATTAGTATAAATAACGGTTGGTTATTGTATCGACGACATTGAGCACTAAAAAATGTAAAGAAAGTGTTGAGTTTGAAAGACTTTCGATGTCACATTTACTTCTCACTAATTTCCCAAGAAGTGGTAGAAAGGTCTGATGTAGCGGGACCTAGCCTGAAAATAAAGAAACCAGTTAAATCCCGGCCAATAGATGAGATAAGGTATGACGGTATGGGTCATCTGCCTAACCTTGAAAGTAGAGGACGTTGCAGGGTATGCAAAGATGGACAGTCCACTGTGATGTGCATTAAATGTAATGTGCGGTTATGTCTGACGAAAAAACGAAACTGTTTCTACGATTTTCATGTGAAAAAATAAAAAATTAAGCATTTTTTGTCATTTCAACAAAAAATTTAAGCATTCTTTGTCATTTTAAATAAAATTTTTTTTTTTTGTCATTTTAAATAAAATATTAAGTATTTTTTGTCATTTTATTTCAGAACCCTGATTTGGTATTGTATCTTTTTTGACACACTTCCAAAAGACTATACATTCCACCGTATTTGGCAATGTGTCAAAAAAGACACATATGATTTTTGCGTAATTACTGAAAAATGATTTTTTTCAGTATTTTTTTGTATTCCCTTACATCTCAAATAATCGGTATATAAACATTTTTTTATAAAATTTGATAAAAATGGTGCTTGCCAAATTAAGGGTTAAAGTTCCCGCGGGATAAGTCATAAACTCTACGCGGGCGAAGCTGCGGGCGGCCGCTAGTTACTATTAACTTTTTTTACTATTGTTACTAACTGCAATTACAATTTTTGTTTTAGTAAAGCAAAAAATATGGAACCACTAACGAAACGAAAGCGTGGTATAGGATGGTCTCAAAGCGATATGGAGAAAGCCTAAGAAGAACTAAGAAATAGTCAGACATCGGAACGTGCTGTCGCTTTGAAATACAATATACCACGACGAACTCTTAAGAATCATATAAAGTCTGGAAGTACAGTAAAGAGGATGGGAAGATAAGCTATTTTCACGGAAACACAAGAATAGGATTTGGCGGAAAGAATAAAAAGGTTATCAAAAATAGGAACTCCCTTAACCCCAAAACTAATACGAAAACACGCGTACTTGTTTTGTAAGAAGCACTACATCTAAAATTGTTTTAGTGAGAAAAAATCGACAGCTGGCAGAAAATGGCTGAAAAACTTCCTAGCAAGAAATAAAGATATATCTAAACGTAAAGCGCAGTTCATGAACCCAGCAAGGGCTCAAAAGCTGAATAAGCCTATAGTTGAACAGCACTTCAAAGTAATTAGAGAAATCTATGACGACCTTAACATAGACCAAAATCCGGAACGTCTATATAATTTTGATTAAAACGGGTGCAGACTGACAGTTCATCGACAACCACAAGTACTGGCTGAAAAAGGTTCTCGCAGGGTCCATCTAATAGCTCAAGAGCACGCCGAAAACGTAACTGTAGCTATCTGCGTGAATGCTGCTGATATGGCAATAACCCCAATGATACTCTTCACTCATAGTTTAAAGAAAATTTACCCCCGGGGACCTTGGTCAAAATGGCCCCGAAAGGTTCTATGACCACGGAACTATTCGTGGATTTTATCAACCACTTGGCAAAATATAAATCTCAGGTAAGTGTCTTCTTGTTTTCGATGGAGCTTCATCGCATTTAGATTGCGACATTGTTGATGCAGCGGAAAAACAGACCATAATCCTTTATTGCTTATCTTAGAACACTACCCACGAACTGCAACCTCTGGACAAATCGATAAACAAGTCATTTGAGCACTTTTGGGACGAAGAGATTTATTACAGTTTAATTACCAAAACCCACAGAAAAAACTCACTAAAGCTCGTTTCAATAAAATCTTTACTAAGGTGTGGCCAAAATGCATGACTCAAAGCAACATTACGAACGGATTCAGAGCAACTAACTGGTCTATCTCCTGGGACCCAAGTGCTATCCCAGAAGAAGCCTTCGCGCCGTCTATACTAACTTATTCGACTGTAGCGCCCTTAGTTACTGGAATTTTAGTGACAGCACCAAGTTCTCCCGAATGTATTGAATATCTTCATAACACCGGCGACTCAGACGTCACTTTCTGTGATGAAGATGATTCGGCTCAAAATAACGCCAGCAAAAAAAAAATGGATTACAGCTCTTCTACTGAATCAGCACAAGAGGAAATAGATTCTATCGCAAACAATGCACCAATGGAGAATGTTCGCTGCAGTACTCCCGGTACTGGTCCTTCAGGATTGCATGTTTGCTACAGTACTCCCATTCATTGTCCACCTACTCTTTTATCTTCTACGTCTGAAGGTTCAGACATTGAATACTATCTGCCAATACATCGAAATTGTCCAGCAAGGAATATCTATATCTATACTAATACATAAAGCTGAACAGTTTGTTTGTTTGCTTGAACGCGCTAATCTCAGGAACCACTGGTCCGATTTAAAAAATTCTTTCAGTGTTAGGTAGTCCATTTATCGAGGAAGGCTATAGGCTATATATCATCACGCTAAGACCAATAGGAGCGGAGCAGTAATGAAAATTGTGACGTAGACGAAGTTGCGCGGGTCAGCTAGTCAGAATATATACGTCATCCTCTTCGGCATCTGACGAAGAACAAAACGAGATACCAATTCAGAAAAAGGTTACATCAAAGACGATTGAGACAGACTGGTCCGATGATGACAATATCTCATTATCACGAATTAGTGAAAATCAACAACTTTCTCGTGTTAAAAAGACACCATTTCAAGAATTTATTTCGACTCCTTATTATGCCCAAACTAAGGCAAAGCCAAGGCGCAAAGCATTAAATTACATAGGACAACGTATAACGAAAGATTTATTTAAAGACAAGGAAGCAAGGAAAAACGAAGAGAAGTCGAAAAAACAAACCAAAGAAGGTAAAAAAGGGCAGGAAAACGTTGAAGCTAACAAACAGAAGATTACTACTGGATATAAAGCTACGAAAACTAAACAACAAAATGAAACCAAAGAGAATTTGACACGGAAGACAAGAATAGATAAAGCAAAAAAAACTAAGGAAGACTGGTACTGTCCTGCTTGCAAAAAAAATTATGTAGCAGATGTGCAAAAAGTGCGTATTATGGTATCACGAGGAATGTGTGGGTTTAATTAAAGAAGATTTAGATGACTTTGTATGTCCGGATTGCTCGTAAGTTACACAAGACCATAGATATAATAAATAAAGAGATATGCCCGTTAGACGAAAATGTACCGGGGCCCTGTGTCTCCAGTCTTCCCCTTCCATACGGCAACTACTACACATGCACGTCAGTAAAAGCAATAGATACGCAGTCGCGCATACACCCGCATTTCTCAAAACAGAACGTACTACACAATCAATTCGTTCGTTCGTTTTCGTTCGTGGTGCGAGTACCGACTCATCATATTGAGACCTTCCTCAAGGAAGAGTTTTGGCCGAAGGGTGTCGTGTATCGGCGATTTCGCGGAAGGCTACGCGACACCACGCAGCGCAACACGACGCCGTCACTTCGTGTACAATAGTTAATTTATATTTTTAAGGTTTTTATAAATATATATGATAGTCTGTTAGGTATATATGTTATGGGTCTTTGTTACCTGAATTAAATTATATATTATTATTATAAACCTTATTGCATCAAACACAGCGTGCAGACACCGTACAACTTACGCACACAAAAACAACGGTCGATATCGTTGTGCTGTGCAAAAGCAATTTATTTCACAAATATGCTAGTGATTGACTAAATCAGATAGTTATCGAATCTTTCATTTATTATTGGACAAAAACATTTTTGGGGCCTAAAAATAAAATAAATAAAAATTGCATGTCCAGAAAACATTATAAACACTCCACCGATTATTAACCTAAAATTAAATTAACTCACTTTACGAAAGTTAGTTACGCATTTCTCAATTACGCTGTAAACAAGTAAAAAGCGTTATTTTACATCGATCTTATAACCGGGTTAAACCGTTGACAAATAGAAAATAAACTTTTACAGCAAGATTTCATTCGTCAATCGACATTGTTGTGTGGATAACCTGCGTAGGTGGATCTGCACAAGCACATCATTAACTCGTCGCAAGAAGCAGCGGCCGTATTACGCGTTGCGTCCGCTTAATAAAGTATCGATTATAATATTTACATTACTTGTCCAGTGACTTAGTGAAAAACTTAGGTAGTGGATAAGAAGCAATGTATTTATAGTAAAAAATAATACAGTTGCTCTGATATTTGAAAACATGAATAATATAGTAAGAGCAAGACATATTTTACGATTTGTTGTTTTTCATGATTTTAAAGACAAATAAAGTAAATTACTTATATTTAGATAGTGTAAATGATTCATTGATTTAAAAAGTCTTGGTTTAGGATGCGGTTTCTTCAAGAAAACACTGAATAACACGGAATTCTTATATATTGTCACGATCGCGGTCGAAAGCGCACTAGTTCGCCGAGACGACCATTTGCCTATAATATGCTCAATTTGAGCATGTTGCGCGGACACGGACACGCCCCCTTGCCACTTCTCCTGTTTTTTTATATTTCTATGCACAAGACTTTATGTTCATCAAAAAAAGTTATTTTAGTTTTATTTTTGTGATACTGATTCACTTTTTTATTTGACTGATACATTTATCGTTATTGTTTTGGACTAATTATTTTTCTACTTTTTTATTTGTGATGTTATTAAAGTTTAGTAAGTTTTGATCTGATTTGTTAAGTAAGTTTTGTTTTGAGTTTAGAAGTTCCTAATATTTGAATAAGTACAAGAACTTAGAAAAGTGTGACAAATTATTGGTACATTCATTTTTGGTCGTAGCTAGCTCGTGGCATATGCGAATGTCTTGATTTAATTTCCATATTTTGTTGCTGGTAATTACTTAGATCAGTTTGTGTCACTGAGTTTATTGAGTTCATTATATATACTTATTATTTGATAGTCCCAATAAGGCCCACTGCCAAAAATGTGATTTCTATAGACTTAATAAGGCCCAAAGGCTAATGACTGAAAATGTTCCTAAATATGTTATTTTTATGCTTAAAATTATTTCAGCTAGTAAATAATAATACAAAACCAAAATGTGTTTTATTAAATGACATAAACCCTATCTATTATTCTGTATTTAGGTTTCTATAGTCTTTATAAGGACCATCACTTCAATTCTTATTAATTCAAGGATTAATCTATTGAGAATGACAAAAACATTTGTAACTCATCATCATCATCATATCAGCCGATATAGGTACTCTGTAAACTTATTGCGTATCACATTAGCTGTCAAACTACCTCTTACCGAATTTGAACGAGGTACGACAGGTAAATTGACATCGGTGGTCAAATTATTACCGGCTGGGTTACTAATGATACCTTCTTCTTTGTGGATGAAATTTTGCAACAAGCAACAGGTTTTTACTATATCGACTGCTAAGTCCAGTGATACGTTCAATGGTCGATGCAAAATTCGCCATTTATTCGCCAATATACCAAATGTACATTCAACATATCTTCTCGCTCTTGTCAGACGGTAGTTGAATATCTTTTTTACGTCATTAAGTTGATGACCACCAAACGGCCGAAGTAACGGGTGGCCCATAAGTCCTTTAAAATGTAAATTTCGAATAAAATGCATAAGACGCGCGAGAGGGGCGCGGGCGGGGCAAAAACAGTACGTTCGGTTTCTGGGAAGTCAGTCGCCATGGAGCGTTTCACCGGTGCGGACCGTGCTTTTTGTGTGCGCGAGTTTTATCGGAACAATTTTTCGGCAACCATTGCGCGGCGTAAATTTCGAGAACATCACAATCTACACAACTTTCATGACACTCCAACTGTTCAAACGATCAACAACTGGGTTGCAAAGTTTGAAGAGACTGGTTCGACGTTAGATAAAAATCGGTCGGGCCGACCAAGGACATCAAGGACGGAAGAAAACATCGACATAGTGTTAGTCTGTTCGTGAAAATCCTACCCAGTCTACTCGTAAGCGTTCCAGAATATTAAACGTATCCAGAATTTATCGTTACAGCGGATTTTAAAGAAAGATTTACGTCTGCACCCCTACAAAATTCAGTTGGTACAGGAATTAAAAGACACTGACGCCATCCAGAGACTAAATTACGCGAATGAAATGTTTAGCCGCTTTTCTTCGTTCAATAACGTGTTATTCTCTGATGAAGCTCACTTCCACATTAATGGGCATGTAAGTAAACAAAATTGCCGCTACTGGAGCCCCGAAAATCCAAAACGTAAACATCAGAAGCCATTACACAGCCCTAAAGTGACGGTATGGGCCGCTATGTCAGCTCGTGGCATCATAGGCCCTTATTTTTTTGAAGACGTCAGAGGTCGCGCAATTACAGTTAATTCAGAGCGATATGTAGCAATGATCGAGGAGTTTTTTACACCAGCGTTGCAGAAATTTCCAGGCTACAATACGCGGACCTGGTTTCAACAGGATGGCGCGACGGCCCATACCTCTAACACCGCTATGCCCGTCATTCGTGAACTTTTCCCCAACAAAGTGATCTCTCGAAGAGGAGACATTTCCTGGCCACCACGTAGTCCGGATCTAACCCCGATGGACTTTTTCTTATGGGGTTATCTGAAATCTAAAGTGTATGACACAAACCCGCGGTCAATTGAAGCCCTAAAAGAAAATATTCAAAGAGAAATGGCTAACATCACAGAACTGACTTGCCGCGCAATCGTCGATAGTTTTAGACGTCGCTTACAGGAGTGCCGTGATCGTAACGGGTTACATTTGGATGATGTTATTTTCAAAAAATAATTCCCATTTTATAAAGGTTAATACGAAATAAAAAGGTATTTCTTATTGTAATTAGTTTTTTATTTATAATTATTTACATGTGTAAGGACTTATGGGCCACCCTGTACATGCTCATGCAGTGCGAATGCTTCATCAGCTACAAAAACATAAGGTAGTTCAAAGTCCGCTCCTAATTTGTTTGTCGATGGTGGTATGTTTAATCTGTTATTTGTGAGATTTTTCCAAAATTGTGTTTCTTTAAATACGGCTGAATCGCACTCTTTTCCGTATGCACCAACATCAATGTAAATAAAATTATAATTTGCATCTACCACAGTCATCAATACAATAGAAAAGAAGTGTTTATAGTTAAGGAACATAGATCCACTTTCTTCAGGCTTTATGACTCGTATATGTTTGCCGTCTATTGCTCCTAAGCAAAGAGGAAAGTTTGCTGCACTTTCAAAATTATTGGCTATCATTATCCACTCTTCTGTGGATGGAATTTTCATATATGTCTCTCTTAATTTGGACCATATCGTTGTACACACTTCTCGTAATATGTAGCTTATAGTTTTTATTCCAATTCTGAATGTGTATTGAAGATCCGTGAATGAATTTCCTGATGCTAAATATCTGTAACAATTATTTTTCAGGTAAGCTTGTTATAAAAAAAAATGGAGTGGAGCTAGATAACTGGATGAGATGTTCCAAAAAACTGAAAGAGTACAAATCTGGTTCAGGTGCAAAATCGGTCACTAAATATAAATTTTACGAACAAATGCTGTTCTTGAACAAAATTGTGCGTCATCGACCTACAGAATCAAATTTGCCACTTGCCAAAAAGGAGAGTATTCCAAATACAGAAGAAAATGAAGTCCCAAAGGTTACAGTCCCGAAAAAAAGGAAGAAAAAAGACAGAATGAGATTGAGAGAAAAATTTCAGGATTAAAATTTCAATTTGTAACATCACGCTACGACCGACGGGAGCGGAGCAGTAACCAAACACGCGGGTGAAACCGCTGGAAACAGCTTCTTAAACTTATATATGTCGGAAATAAGTCAGTCAATAGAACAATCGGGACACCAACGCCATCTAGTGGCGTCCGACGGAGTCTAGGACGGTGTGCTCGACAGAGGCTGAGCTCAGTCTACTAGTGGCGGTCGAGCAGTGCAGACGTGCCCCTGTCTAGAAACCGCCGCGTGTTCCGAATATTTGTTCAGTGTACCTATTGTGTGAGAATATTGTAAGTGAGATTTTCGCGTGTGAATAATAATTTGATTTAAAAGCAACCGGTGTTTCTATTGCGCAATAACCAACACTTCCCAAAGTACGCCCACTGTAGTTCCAATATCCTGGCTGGTGTAACCTGGAGAGTTGTACCATCGCTGACATCAGAAAGTCGGATTCGTGTTGGTTCACACGCAAAATGAAAACACTAAAAGTGACAATTGGCGTGTTTAAATCAGTGTAACCGTGCAAAAAAAAATGTGACCGTTGAATTAAAAATTTAAATCATACTAGTGCTTATTGAAGCACTATAAGTGCGAAAGCGGAATGCATTGGCTTGCGTTGATCCAGACAAGGTAGACGCGGATACAAGATCACGATGCACGACAGCAGAGAAAGTGCTACATCGCCTTAAGTATCAAGTCAAGCAGCATCGCAGTTGGCAGCGAAGTCCTTCATATGCTGTGCCAAGACCACGAATGTGTGTGTGGAAGGCCAGGACATATCGCAGCCCGATGGACGAGTGCAAGCGGCTAAGTGGATAGCGGAGCAGCTGCGGCAGGCAGTGAACGGCGAGTAGATGCTCGAGTCGTACAACGACATACGACGTACTACCGCCAGACGTGTCAAATGAGAAAAAGTGAACTGTATTGTTTTTCTAGTGCTGATTGTTTGTTGTGGTATGGCCTAATTAAATTACGTAATGTTTTTGCGTTGACGAATATTGGAAAACACGTGTATTCAGCACAGAACAGATGTTATTTTGTGGGAAGGTAACATGCGGAGACAGTGCTAGTGAAATACGTGGCGCTTACATTTTGAAATGCGGGAAACGTGGTGACAGTGATGGTGGAAATAGCGGTTCGTTCTTTTTTTAAACGCGTGCGCTTATCCAGGCGCCAAACACTCGATGTGTGCCACGATATGCCGTGGAACTCAATCCGATAAACCTAAGTTCGACGTGCGATCGTAGTGCGTAACCGCGGTTGTATGTTTTGTCGAGGATGCAGTGTTGTGCAGTTTTAGCTATAAGTGAGGCGCTGAAGAGCTTCGCGCCTGTATGTTAGCCGTGGATAACCTATATGGGTTCAACGTAGGACCAATTCAAGGAACATTCCAAGGTCAAGTTCCTATTCGTCGAGTTTTATGCGGCTACCCTCATCAAACTGAACAATGAAAACCAGTGTCGAACGGAGGCAAGCAACTTCACAACAGCTGCCAGATCAAGGAAGTTGAAGGAGAAGTGTGTGGAGGTGTGCGAGTATCATCACGTGAATCTGCTGAGCTATTTTCATTTTGTAATTGCTATGGAGATGAGGCGCTCAATAGTTAACATTTTCTATTTTGTTTACGAGTAAACGTTTTTGCTGTGGAGGCAGACTCGCAAAGAGCTACGGTTTCATGATTGACAATTATCAATGTTTGATAATTGACTTGTAACTTTATGGCTCTATGCTTAAGTGAGGCTGTTATTCTCATGTTGACTATCGCCTTAGTGTAGTAGTAGTTTAGGCGCTATAGTCTGTCAGTCTCACTCGCACAACGCTGACGTGCGCGCGCGTCCTTTGTAAACAATGGCGGTTAATAAGTTGAAGTGTTATAATTGCAATATAATTATAAGTGAAGTTTTAGCATTCATTCAAAATAAGCATGATGTGATGGATAACGAGTCTATCGTTCGTGTGTGCTTATCTGCATTCTCGGAACCAGATATCGACGAGGCGAAAACTTTGTTTTTTGAATCGGTAACGACTTCTTAGAGGAAAAAATCACGTCGGCGAGATGGCAAAATGCAAAGAGACTTAGAGGACATTATCTGTCTTTTTAAGGAAATCGATCCAGATGTGATTCCCACCTTCGTTGCACGGGACTTACAAAAGTTGCCTCCGATATCGTTTGATCACATTGATGTTACGAAGTTATTGAAGGACATTATGCTACTTCGTAGTGAGATACAAACAATTAAGGAAAACTACGCAAATGTAGACACGGTGGAAACAATACGAATAGACCTGGACAATCTCAAACTTACTTCCTTGGTTAATTACCCAAATATTAACTTTGGTGTTACTAGTTAAGGCGTTTCAAATAATGCTGATGGAGCGATATTATTCTGCTATCGCTAGTAGAGAAATAGATCGAAGCGCTTAGTGCTATTGTTATTGGGACACTAAAGAGATATGGTCACAATATCAACATCACTACAATACCCTACCTTACACTTGATTCCGGAAATTGTGATAATTGAAAAAGCAATGTTGTGACTTATCACCTTCCATAACCTGACTGCCCACTGCTGGGCGTAGGCCGCTTTCTTGTGCCAATGATCTGATTAGATTCAGATTTTTATTAACTTTGATACTGTGACTATTACGCTAACCTAAAACCTTTAGTCCCACCCACCACAGCTTTTATTGGACTCGTACTCTCGTAGTATTTTTCAGTTTCAGATATCGTATCATGGTGTATGAAGCCAGCAGGAGGCTAGCGGTTGGCATGCTGCCATAACTTCTGAGCAGCTGCAACAACTGCTAAGCAGCTGCAACTGCTGAGCAGCTGCAACTTCTGAGTGGTTCTGAGCTTGACAGATCGAAGGTCGGCAAGCAGTTGGCAGGCTGCAGTAGCCAAGTATCATGTCAACATCTGTGAGGTTAAGATCGTTCAAGGCTGGCTGCTCAAACATGGTGAGTCGCTCAAGTTTTATTTGAATAGCTAACAAAGCTTTAAAGAGGTTGATACCAATTCGGTGGTTGGATTGATAGTGCTAGGTAATTTTGACATACTTAGTACAAAGCGAGTACTTAAAGAGTTTCTCATTGACGGTAACAGTTTCAACATTTTATTCAGTGCTAACTTTAGAGTGAGATATTGCCTGGCAAGGTTGCCACAAGGTCATGTTCCTACTTATACGTTTTTAATGAAAACTTGGACCTAAGCTTTTGTGTGACCGTGACGGTAACAGATTTCCTTACATAACGACGGTTAGGATTAAAGCTTTAAAGCTACAGAGAATTCAGAGCTATCACAACTTTTCCTAAATAGTTTTTTCATTTTTCACTACCGTGTTGCCTACTAAGTATGCGAGTTAATACGGATGAGATTAAAATAAGATTAATTCATTCAAACTGTACAGTGTAGCGACGACCATTATGTTCGTAGGTTAACGTAGAGTAATTCATAAACGTAGCTCGTTTACATGAACGATAGACGGAAAAATGGTCTGGCCCAGTTGATTTTCTTTTTGTAAGCTCCGATGATCATAACTGACCGGTGGATATGTTTTGATATCTCTTTGTCGGGAAGTTGCCCGAGGCCAAGTACCAATTGACGTTGTGAAGTAATGAAGTAGATGATGCGTTAGCATCAATTTAGTTTTTGTGAACAGGTTCTGAGTTCAGTGGGTCGGTGACTGTACCAGAGTATCGAACGGTAGCCCTGGATGGTATAGACGGGAGAGTCTGGATCAGGGTATCGTTGCGATAGCTCTAGGTGGTGTTGTCAAGAGAGTTGACTCGGCATACCCGTGGGGAAGTGTGAGTGTAGAAATTGTGTTTTACGGAGCTATGAGATAGCTGTTGACTGTGAATAAGATACCTGTTGTTTTGATTAATGTTTTTTTGATGACTGTCGGTGGTACTTGAACTCGATAATCCCAAATACTAGTAAATCGCGAATCAAACTCAAACCCAAGAATGTATTTCAATCGAACTACTTTTCATCAAACTATTGTGGCCAATTAATCAAAAACATGAAGATTAGGAATAGCTCTGTGTATTTAAACGTTGTTGAGAATCTCTCATCTCTACTTTCGCGATAGGAAATAGGTGAAATACGCCTTTAATTAACCGTGTCAAAAGCTTTATCTGTAGAGTTTTTAATAAACGAAGTTGCAAGACCGTTGTCATGAGCTAACAGTAGATGAGTAGTGATGTAGATACCAGAGTCTACATTTATGAGGTACCAAAAATGGTACCAGAGAGCGATGTGCGGAGTATGATAAGGCTCCTAAGGTTGATGGTAGAATGGCAGCTAAAATAACATTTTTGTTAACGATTTCGTTTTATAAGAAAATGAAGAGCGAAGTCAGACTGGGTTAGATGGGAAGTTAAAAGGTCCATTAATGGTAGCAGAGGTTTTGGATGATAATTGCTACACGTTGAAGGTTGAACCCCAAAGTGTGATTAGAAATAGGCTCTCGATAGGGTAAAAAAAAAGAGAGGGAGACCATAGGGTCATGTACCAGTCGAAGTAGATGGTAAAAGTTAAAGATGCTCACAGTGATAATGAGCATGCCGAGGCGGGGAACACGTGAGTACACTTCTCTTTGGCCGTCCGACCGCACCAGAGCCATTACGTAGTCGTAGCCCGGTAGAAATCGGTGTCTCTTGAAGTAACTCAAGTAGTCCGTGGGTAGGCGGTGTGCGTGTGGCTCTGGCGGGGGTCGTGGTCTGTGATGACCGTAGTGGTGGTCCACATGTGTGTAGATGCAACTATTTCGAGGACAATGGTGTGATTGTTACTCGTGGTCTATGGTGACCGTAGTGGGTGAAAGTCCCACAATGCTCTACACACATGGTGGATGCACATGTTTGAGAGGCGGTCCCCATGTATGTGAATGCAAGTATTTCGAGGGCAATGGTGTGATTGCTACTCGTGGTCTAGAGTGACCGTAGTGGGTGAAATTCCCACAATGCTTCACATACATGGTGGATGCGCATGTTTGTGAGGCGGTCCTCACGTGTGTGAATGCAAATATTTCGAGGGCAATGGTGTGATTGCTACTCGTGGTCAATGGTGACCGTACTGGGTGAAATTCCCACAATGCTTCACACACGTGGTGGATGCGCGTGTTTGAGAGGTGGTCCTCGTGTATGGGGATGTAGGTATTTCGAGAGCAATGGTGTGATTGCTACTCGTGGTCAATGGTGACCGTAGTGGGTGAAAGTCCCACAATGCTCCACATACAGCGAGGATGCACTTAGTTCGGCTATGAGAGCCGTGGCGATAGAGTTGTTTACTTGTGTGAGTGGTTCCCCGAGGCTTTGTTGCAATACAGTTGATTTTTGATGTGGATAACGATGGTACATGGCCCTGGGTGATGATTTCAATGTATAAAAAGATTTCAAAGTTTTTTTTTATGTGTGGTGTTAACTGAAAAGTAATGTTTTGTGAAAACAATTAGATGATAAAGTTTTTCTGAGCCATATTGAGGTCAGGATTGCCCGAGTCGAACAGAGTACTTTTGTTGAGTTTTGGTTGCAGGTTAACACACGAGGCCGTGTGATAGCAGGATGGCCGTGTCGGAAATAAGTCAGTCAATAGAACAATCGGGACAGGAGTCTAGGACGGTGTGCTCGACAGAGGCTGAGCTCAGTCTACTAGTGGCGGTCGAGCAGTGCAGACGTGCCCCTGTCTAGAAACCGCCGCGTGTTCCGAATATTTGTTCAGTGTACCTATTGTGTGAGAATATTGTAAGTGAGACTTTCGAGTGTGAATAATAATTTGATTTAAAAGCAACCGGTGTTTCTATTGCGCAATAACCAACACTTCCCAAAGTAAACCCACTGTAGTTCCAATATCCTGGCTGGTGTAACCTGGAGAGTTGTACCATCGCTGACATATACATTATGCCTTATGGTAACAGCCAATCTTTCAGCGGGTGTAATAGATAGTCGCATATTAGTGTCAGCATGTATTAATTCATATACCAGTTCTAATAATTTGCGAAATCTTTCATGAGTCATTCGAAAGAAGTTAAAGAACTTTCTTCCGTCTTTCCTTAAATCCTCCATGAGAGTATGGAATACCCCATAAGACTCTCTTTCTAATAAAATAGAATGAACCCATAGCCTCTTCCTTTTTTTTGTAGCTGTTGTTTTTTGTATAAATAAATAAAAAAGCAGGCTTTTTGTGACACGTGAATGGATCGGATTTTATTGCAGACTCAACTGAACTATTTTACCCTTGACAGTAATTTGACATAAGGATACGGAAACTTAAAAATATATGTTTTGTTGGAGTTGCCAACATGCTGGGGGGAGGGGTTAGCAATAACAGAAATACATTATTTACTGAAGATAAACCAAATCGAATGGACAAACAGAAACAACCGATATTTAATTACTTACTGAATTTAACTTAAACAAAACTATTACATAAGAACCTCCTCTTTAAATCAAATGTAAGTTGCATGTTATTGGTATTTATATTTATTCCATACTGTTTTTCGATAAACAAAGGGAACAAGTATTCAAAAACTATAATGCTACATTGAAATACCAGATTGAAAGTAAACAAAGACTTATTAGCTAACATTCAGCTCTTACATTATACTAGGGTAAAGTATATTATAGTAGATATACAAACTTAATGCGTAAGGTAAAAAGTTAAAGTAGAGTTTTAAAGTTTACAATTTTTAGATATAATTATAACACTAGTCACCTACCCACTAACATAGTAACTAATGTAAGAATTTTTTTAATATAGTGTAAAGAACATTTACTCTTCTAGAGGCAATAAAGAAATAGCAGCCAAAGAACGTTTATAAATCTTTTGGTTAGGTGTCATAACATCAACCACACGGATTTTTCCATCTTGGCCTGGGTACACTTTCACAATTCTAGCCATAGGCCATGATAATGGGGGAGAGTTAGGCTCCCTCAGAATAACTAAATTTCCTACTTTTATGTTATTTACACAGTCACGCCATTTGGGCCTCGACTGCAGTACATTATGGTAGTACTTGTGCCATACATTCCAAAAGTGAGTTCTAACCTTATTACAAATTTCCCAAAATTTTAATCTGTTAACAGGAATATCATTAGTATTATTTTCAGGATAAGACGTTAAAGAAGCACCTATCAGGAAATGTCCTGGTGTTAAATAAGAAAAATCATCAACTTTTTCAGTTGTAACAGGCAATAATGGTCGAGAATTTAAAACTGCTTCTATTTGACATAAGACAGTGTTTAACTGTTCGTACGTTAGGAGATACTTTTGTATGATACGTTTCAAGTGAAACTTCATACTTTTCACTGCTGCCTCAGCAAGACCAGCAAACACAGGCGAATAGCTAGGTACAAAATGAAAAGTTATGCCTTCCTTGGCCGCATAGCCTTGCACCAGTGCTTGATGCTCCCGTGAGGTTTGCAAATTATATAGTTCAACTAATTCGTTCCTTGCCCCCTTAAAACAACCTGCGTTGTCACAGAAAACGTCAGTAGGCAATCCACGTCGCGCTATAAAGCGTTTAAAACAAGCAAGGAAACAATCAGTACTTAAATCAGAAGCTATCTCGAGGTGTATTGCCTTCGTAACGAAGCAAACAAATACACAGATATAACCTTTTGTTTGTATAGCACGTCTAACACGTGAGTTTTTGACTTGTATTGGTCCCGCAAAATCTATACCAATCTTTTGGAAAGGACGAGAAGCTGTGACTCTATGAGATGGCAAGGTACCCATTAGTTGTTTAGCACATTTAGCTTTCGTTCTGAAACAAAGTAAGCATTTATGAATAATCTTTTTTACATGTCTGTAACCATTTACAATCCAATATTTTTCATTAAGGCTAGCTAACAATAACTTTGGTCCAGCATGCAATAATCTTGTGTTCCTGGTACATAATCAAATCAGTAACACGAGATTGTTTAGGTAAAATAATAGGGTGTTTCTGTGAAAATGAGACTTCAGAATTATCAATTCTACCACCTACTCTTAACATATTCTCTTTATCAATAAAGGGATGTAAGGGTTTTAAAGGGCCTTTAATATTTTCATCTTTTGAATTTAAATGATTTAACTCATGACTGAAATGTAAGTTCTGTTCATGCTGTATAATTTTATGCAAGGCATTTTTTAACTCGAGAGGAGATAGTGGAGTACCCCTCTTATCTAGATTATAACAAAACCTAAGTATGTATGCCATGACACGGATCATTTTATTTAAATCAGAATACTTATCAATGAACAGATAGATATTAGATTTATTATGTGTTATCAAGGCTACCTTGGAATCAGAATGCAGCACCCTTTTTCATCTCAGGTAAGTTTTCCAGGAGTGGTATGGGAAGTTTATTATTAAATTCATACTTACTGTCCAGCATAAACTCTGGACCATGCCACCATAATTCACAGTTACATAAATCATCAGGAACGGCTCCCCTGCTAACATAGTCAGCTGGATTTTCGTTGCTCGCCTCATACAGCCAGCGCCATTTGGAGGTCTGCTCCTGAATTAACTTAACCCTATTAGCAACATATGCTTGAAGCTTAATTGGCTCTGTAGCTAGCCATGCAAGTGCAACTTGTGAATCTGAATATAAATAACCACCACTTATATTTATTTTAAGGCTTAATGTGTCATAAACTCTATTGGCTAGTTTGGTAAGCAAAAGCATTGCATTTAACTCTAATCGCGGTATGGTGAGTGCATTGTTGCTTTGGTGGTTAATTCGGGATTTAGAGCAAAGTAAGGAAGATGAAGCCTCACCTGAATCCTTCACCACCCGAAGATAAAAACAGCAGCCATAGCCTGTAGAGCTAGAAGCATCAGCAAATCCTATTAATTGCACTGCATTTGCATTTTTATCGATTCTTATATTTCTATCAATGTATAAAGGTTGCATGTTCATCAAACATTTAACAAATGAAAGCCATTCCAATCTTATCCCCTCTGGAGGAAAATCATCCCAGTCTAACTTTTCTAACCATAATTTTTGCATGAATGCCTTGGCTTTTACTATAACTGGAGACATAAAACCTAATGGGTCAAAAAATTTGGAAATGTAACTCAATATTTGTCTTTTTGTAGGATATTCAATATTAAAAGACTCTGGACATGAAAATACAAAGCAATCCTTACTCACATTAAGCGTTAATCCTAAAGTTTTCATGAAATAATTACCTTTTTGAAGATCAAAATCATCAAAAAGCTGTTTGTCAGAAGATATGTCATCTAAAATTTGTTGACAATTAGATGCCCATTTGTGGGTTTCAAAACTACCCTTACTTAATAACTCACACAATTGCCGTTTTGCTTTTTTGATTACATTTAAATCGGAATGGGAATAGCAAGCATCATCAACATAAGTACAGTTATTTAAAATATTGTATACTAGCTGTGCCCGCGACTTCGTTCGCGTGGATGTCGAAAAATATCTGTTGCATAGATAAAATTTACTTTAAGTTAATACCTTGCGTATCCTGATCTGTCTCAAAATTAAGAAAATAGGAAGAGGGTACCTAATGCAGGGCACTCTGTCATCTCTTCCGGTTGAAATGCCGATTAGCCCGGGTAATCTCTTGGTACATACCTACCTCAAGGTACGTATCAAAATCAACAAAACCGACTATCGAACGAACGGTGGTAGGTAGTCTTCAAACTACGAAACAAAGAAGCTGATAAATAAAGTTAATTCTTAATTTTGTCCAGCCAGCAAAAAGAAACAGTTTCTTTGATTTTCCCTGACAATTGCAGATTACAGAACACCGATTAATTTTCACATTTTATGTTAAACAGTTCTACCGGGTTTATAGAATCGATTTACTGTGTAAGAATAATCGAATTTTTTAAATCGATATTTAGTAGGTACTGAAAGAGGAGACTTATTAAATGAGGAGCTCGTAGCTAAATAATAACAGTCGCACGGGTCGATCTTCATGGTTTACCAACTCTTGCCTAGGTGGCTCTGTGAATAGTTGGCCATATTATTTAACATACCGCGACTTCGCCGTGTTGATCGGAAGCTGATCCGAATATAGTTGGGAAAAGTTTAAGCATATATTAAAAAAGACAGACAATACCATTTGGCCCCAATTGGGGCTGACGGTCCTTGAGAGAGTAACTCTGCCGTTTTATTGTCCCTTTCATTGAATGGCGGTTAATCAGCGGCCTAAATGATCCCCAATGCGCAAATGTGTCAAAGTGGCGAATGGGTCTGTCATGTGACAACATTTAATGAACAGGCTGGCAGATGCTTAGGCCGTCTATGAATAGGGTAGGTGTGACGAAAATATAATTATGAATTTATTTATTTTTTGGGAATCCTAAATTCTTTTAAATGCCGGGATGTCACTTAGACCGTCTCCCTAGTGGATAAAGGAAATTGAAACAAAATTACGTTTGTAATCTGTGCCCAGTTTTGCCAACTGTAGATTAAGTGTTTTCGCAAATCATTTCAGTTTTTTACCATAAAGCATCATCTGCCTAGCCTTTTCCCAGCTATATTGGAGTCAGCTTCCAGTCAAACGGGATTGGAGCGGCTGCCTACCAGACCTCTACAACCCTAAAATACTGGGTAACACGATACTTCTTGGCAAGACTGTAGGTGTCAGATTTGTCCGCTTCTGACAATCCGTAAAGACTGCCGGAGATCTCTTCTCGGTAGGTATGTTAAAATGGTCACCCATCCACAGACTGACCTTGGCAAGCGTTGCTTAACCTTGAAGATCGACCCGGGCGGCTATTATATTCCGAGGTACGTAGGAATCTCGGTATGTTAAAATGGTCACCCATCCACATACTGACCTTGGCAAGCGTTGCTTAACCTTGAAGATCGACCCGGGCGGCTATTATATTCCGAGGTACGTAGGAATCTCGGTATGTTAAAATGGTCACCCATCCACAGACTGACCTTGGCAAGCGTTGCTTAACCTTGAAGATCGACCCGGGCGGCTATTATATTCCGAGGTACGTAGGAATCTCGGTATTTTAAAATGGTCACCTATCCACAGACCGATCTCGGAAAGCGTAGCATAATCTTGAAGACTCGTGCAACTCATCATCTGCCTAACCTTTTCCCAACTATATTGGGGTCGGCTTCCAGTCAAACCGGATTTAGCTGAATACCAGTATTTTACGTGAAGCGGCAGCCTACCAGACTTCCACAACCCATTATTTGGGTAACACGGTAGTTCTTGGCAAGACTGGAGCCAGATTTACTGGCTTCTGACAATCCGTAACGACTGCCAAAGATCTTCAAATGACAGCCGGGACCGACGGCTTAACGTGCTTTCCGAGGCACGGAGGAAACTTGGTATGTTATGATGGTCTCCCATCTACATACCAACCTTGGCAAGCGTTGCTTAACCCTGAAGATCGACCCGTGCGGCTAATATAGATTAATTATGTCGATTCGAATCACAATCAAATTCATGAATCACTACTCTTCTCTTTTTTCTTTTTCGGTCAAACATATCGTTATCACCTTCTAATTAGCTACATAGCATAGGTATCCAAACTTTATTTGTCAGACATTGACCAATCTGCTGATAACACCGCAATTCAGAAAAAACGCGTCATCAGTACATCGCCATGAATCGACAATGTAGTTGAACTGTCAAAATATAAGTTCAAACTTAGAAGCTCACATGTTACGATAAATGAAACGATATGACAAAATGTTATTTTTTTTCCCAAAATAATAATATACGCATTCATTCATGAAACAGTTCTAAACTGTTACTATTTAATCTCAATAGATGGCGGTGCATGTATGTGCTTCACGTATTGAAACTTTAAGCGAAACCTTTAAATACAAATATCTTTTGATAGAGTGAACCGATTGCGATGAAACAAAAACTAAGTTATACCTCCAGTTACGTACAATTTTAATGTGTGAAAGTTATCCACGTTATTTCTGTACTTTTGACGTGATGCCTGCACATCCAAACAGACAAAAATTCCAAAAATGATGGAAATGGGTTCCGTAAGTTACCCTTTATCTCCCTAGCTATTTTTTATTTTATTATTTTGAATGCACAAAAACGACTCTTCAACAGATTTATTATATGTATAGATGAAGCAAGTGGATATTCTTGTTTATGAGTTTTAGCAAGTTCATGCAAACAACGTGTAGCTAAAAAACCTGAGCTCTTTTGACCATAAGTAACAGTGTCTAATTGAATGCATTTTATTTTGCCATTAACATTATTTCTCCACAAAATGTTTTGCAATACAGAATGTTCTGGGTTAACATTAACGCAACGAAACATTCGGCGTATATCTGTGGTAAATGTATAGTCACCCAAACGAAATAAAAGCATAATGTCAAAAAGTTCTTTTTGCATCGGAGCACCATTAAGCAAGATGTCATTAAGTGACTTCTTTTTGTCAGTTTGCATGGATGCATCGAAAACTACTCGAGTTTTGGTACTTTTACTATTCTCATGGAATCAGTGGACCCCCGATAATCCGGCCCCTGTCTAATCCGGCGCGCCCTGTAATCCGACATGACTTAGAATTGCATGTATGTTTGACAATCAATATTATTATTTTTAAAAGAGTGTCCGTGGAGTTTCTTGCGCGTTCTTCTCCATAGAGATCTACGCTTTGGAACGTGCAAATAGCTTCATCTTTTTGGACTGACCGACCTTGACAATTCAAAAGTGCCTGTAAATGGTTTATTTGAAATATACGATTTGATTTGATTTGATTTGATTTGATTTGAATCTTTGCTAATATGTACATATAGATCACGCAGGTTTGAACAGGTCACAACTCGTACGCGCCACCGCTATTGTGCTCGACGCGTATGCATTGTTTTACTTAGTTTGAATTTGACTACTAGTGATAGCGGTACGGCCTAGTAGTCCAAACAACGGGGCATATGTAACCCGAAAAATTCCTCTGCCAGTGAGACTTGGTATTATGATAAAGTAAGGTAGGCAGATTACAGATGTACGATAATCCAACAAATTTTGTTACGAGAAGTTAGGTATTTTTACTTAAATATGAAAATTGCTTATAACTCACTGGGAAAAAATCCTCTGACTGAAATACCTTCTGAATACGTTCGAATGTATTAGTTAGAATAGTTATGTAAAGTTATCCAACATTTTTTCGATTTCGGAGATACCTCAAATTTGACTTTTAACATTTTGCACTACAACTACCGCTGAAAAATTGCTCTGCCATTTTTTATTTTTTAATATGCTTTTATATCCTTAAATACATAGCTTTGTTAAGTTATCCAAAAGATTTTCCTATTTAAACTTTGTTTTTTTTTATTTTTGCTTAATTACGTAATGTGAAAAATTTCCATCCATTTTCATACCTTTATTAGTCATATGATTTTATATTGAAACAGATTTATCAATAATCCAACAAATTTTCGAACGTTCATTATATTTTTTAGGATAGTTCGCTGATTTCATTTTGCTCAGGTTCTTTTAATACGTTTATTAGTATGAGTCACTGTGTTTTAATAGATTTTCCAATAAGCCAATGGAAATTCGGCCTAATACCAAAGTTTTTACAATCTCAATAATTCTTAAGAGGCCGGCGGAGACGCTCGCAACTACAAGTTTAGGTAAGCACAAAATTTGTTCGCGGCATATTGCCATCTCACTTTGACCAAAGATAAGCGGGGGACGGACGCGTAGCGCAGCTGTGTTCGTGTGTGATAGATAGCTATTGTGGTATTCTTGTCTTCTATTCATAACGACTCGAGTCGAAGGCATTTAATTTTATTAGTAAAATAAGGTACCTATGTTCATTATTTGCTTTATTTTTGTCGGCTACTTTGGGGAATCGTTAGTGAATGTACAGACTAGTTTTAAACAGTGTACACTGCATGATATTATCCGATCTCTGATACTTTTCGAGCTTTTACGTAGTTATAAAAATGCTCCGTTCACCTCCTAAGACTACATCATCGCCTTTACACAACTCTGAACCTGATTTAAGTACGAGTTCATATAATGAAACGAATGTGCATATTACTCAGAGGAAAAGAAAACGAGGCGAAGACGCCGAGTTGCAACGCCTAGAAACTATGTTGCTAGATTTGAAGGGCATGTTTACTGATTTTGTCTCTAATCAAAAACAAAACAATAATAAAATTGACTCCCTGTGTTCAGCTCTTGAGGACATACGGTCTCAAAACAAAGAAATCCTTACTCAGAACGATGAAATCCGAACCCAAAATGTTCAAATTCAAAACTCGGTACAATTTTTATCGGATAAATATGATGAGGCCATGTTAAAGATAAATAACTTACAGGCGGAGTGTAATGACAGCCAAAAATTGATAAAAACGCTTGAGCTTAAAATTCCTCTGCCAGTGAGACTTGGTATTATGATAAAGTAAGGTAGGCAGATTACAGATGTACGATAATCCAACAAATTTTGTTACGAGAAGTTAGGTATTTTTACCTAAATATGAAAATTGCTTATAACTCACTGGGAAAAAATCCTCTGACTGAAATACCTTCTGAATACGTTCGAATGTATTAGTTAGAATAGTTATGTAAAGTTATCCAACATTTTTTCGATTTCGGAGATACCTCAAATTTGACTTTTAACATTTTGCACTACAACTACCGCTGAAAAATTGCTCTGCCATTTTTTATTTTTTAATATGCTTTTATATCCTTAAATACATAGCTTTGTTAAGTTATCCAAAAGATTTTCCTATTTAAACTTTGTTTTTTTTTATTTTTGCTTAATTACGTAATGTGAAAAATTTCCATCCATTTTCATACCTTTATTAGTCATATGATTTTATATTGAAACAGATTTATCAATAATCCAACAAATTTTCGAACGTTCATTATATTTTTTAGGATAGTTCGCTGATTTCATTTTGCTCAGGTTCTTTTAATACGTTTATTAGTATGAGTCACTGTGTTTTAATAGATTTTCCAATAAGCCAATGGAAATTCGGCCTAATACCAAAGTTTTTACAATCTCAATAATTCTTAAGAGGCCGGCGGAGACGCTCGCAACTACAAGTTTAGGTAAGCACAAAATTTGTTCGCGGCATATTGCCATCTCACTTTGACCAAAGATAAGCGGGGGACGGACGCGTAGCGCAGCTGTGTTCGTGTGTGATAGATAGCTATTGTGGTATTCTTGTCTTCTATTCATAACGACTCGAGTCGAAGGCATTTAATTTTATTAGTAAAATAAGGTACCTATGTTCATTATTTGCTTTATTTTTGTCGGCTACTTTGGGGAATCGTTAGTGAATGTACAGACTAGTTTTAAACAGTGTACACTGCATGATATTATCCGATCTCTGATACTTTTCGAGCTTTTACGTAGTTATAAAAATGCTCCGTTCACCTCCTAAGACTACATCATCGCCTTTACACAACTCTGAACCTGATTTAAGTACGAGTTCATATAATGAAACGAATGTGCATATTACTCAGAGGAAAAGAAAACGAGGCGAAGACGCCGAGTTGCAACGCCTAGAAACTATGTTGCTAGATTTGAAGGGCATGTTTACTGATTTTGTCTCTAATCAAAAACAAAACAATAATAAAATTGACTCCCTGTGTTCAGCTCTTGAGGACATACGGTCTCAAAACAAAGAAATCCTACTCAGAACGATGAAATCCGAACCCAAAATGTTCAAATTCAAAACTCGGTACAATTTTTATCGGATAAATATGATGAGGCCATGTTAAAGATAAATAACTTACAGGCGGAGTGTAATGACAGCCAAAAATTGATAAAAACGCTTGAGCTTAAGGTAGATTATCTGGAGAGAAACTTAAAAGCTGCAACAATTGAAATAAAAAATATTCCAACCTCAATCCCCGAGACTAAAACAACACTAACAGGTTTAGTTCAAAAACTCGGCAGTATTATTAATCAACCTGTTCCACCAGCTAATATCCAAAATATTTTCCGTTTGAAAGGCAAAAAAGAGACAGTAGGGACTGTCATTGTAGAATTTTCATCCACATCAATAAAGGAACAATTCATGCAATCCACCAAAAACTACAATAAGCAAAATATAGGAAATCGTCTAAACACCACTCACCTGCAAGCTGTAGGACCTCTGAAACCCATATTCATATCGGAAGCGCTAACTTCCGCTACAAAACGCCTCCACTATCTCACCAGAGAATTTATAAAAAGCAGCGAGTATGAACAGTGCTGGACCGCAAACGGCAAAGTATACGTACGCGAAGGAGAAGGGATGCCCAGCCGGCTGATAAAATCCGAAGAAGATCTGGCTAAGCTACGCAAAGAAAAAAATAAATGACTAGTGTTCATGTTAAAGCGGTATATCCTATTGTTTAAAAATATTATTTTTTTATGTTAAAACCTAATACTAACCTATTTTTTTACATATACTTACTTATTTGTCTTAAACTTTTTATATTCACAACACAACCAAAAATGTATACAATATATATTATTTACATACTATTTTTATTATTAAGAATTAACATACAATCAGTAAGAATTTATGTTGTTAAATATACAACAAAATTACTATTTACAATTGACACTAATACACTACACAAATACATAACGGGAGCTTGTACTTATTTTGACCCAGTATCACTTTTTTTCCACTCCATAATCCGTCATTGCGGTAACTTAACTCGGCAGAACATTAATTTCACTCGCCCAAAACGCAGTAGCATACAAAAAAAGCATATAATGATAGCTATAAAATATAATTCGATATCACACAAAGTAATATAATTAACATAGATGCTGTCTCTGTGTCGGACTCGTCCACCTGTGACTTAGATAATTGTACACCGCCTTTAATTCTAATCTAAACTTTAATTCTAATCAATCACTCAAAATTCTTAACCAAAATATTAGAAGCATAACAAAAAATTTGTCTGGTTTACATACCATTCTTGCTAGAACTAGGGTTGAGTGGGATCTTATAACGTTGACTGAATGTTGGCTTCCTAATACTCACTTCATCCCAGACATCCAAGGCTATAATTATTTCAAAACCGATAACAATCTGACACAAAATGAGGGTGTGGTTTTTTATGTCCATAAAAATCTTAAAGTATCTGTCGAGGAACCTTCAATCATGGATGCAAACTGTCTACTAATAAAAATTGACGTGAACACTATACTATTAGCTATATATCGCCCACCAGGCTATAGAGATATTAATAATTTCCTTAATTCACTAAATATAATACTGCTGAGCATTACACACTGTAAAAATATAATTATCACCGGTGACATAAATATAAACATCCATGATCGATGTCTCGACTCAACAAAACATAGCTACTTAAATCTATTAGCCACACATGGTCTACTCCCTGCACATACATTGCCCACCCGACTTCAAACCTGTCTTGATCACTTCATTTCAAAAACCACCCTACCGGCGTCAACTTTTGTAGCCCACTCTGCATTAACTGACCATGAAACTGTCTTATTGTTCCTAGTCAAAAAAATGCGAAAAATAACTGCAAAAAAAACCGTTGTCCGCATTAATTATGATCACTTAGACGCTCAATTAAGACAACTTGACTTCGATCAAGTTTACCGCACACAGAACGTTCATATAGCTGCAGAGGAAATGATCAGGCTTATTACACAGGTGATTGAATCTAATTCGAAAACCTTTAAGGTACCTAATCGGAAAAAAATAATGAAACCCTGGCTCACCCCGGGCCTTCTTCGATGTGTCCGGCATAGAGACAATTTACACAAAAACCTGAAAAAGTCACCCGAAAACGAAATTCTAAGATCATCCTTTGTTAGATACAGGAACTACTGCAATAAACTATTGAAAAAAACTAAAATAGAATTTGAAAAACAAGAATTAAGTGATGCCGGTAATAATACCAAACAAATCTGGACAGCTATAAACACTATAACAAACCGAACTAAAAAAAGGGACGATACATCACATCTGCTACATATGACAGCTACTCCGCTACAATCTGCTAACCTCGTCAACAAATACTTTGCGGAAATAGGCAAAAAACTCGCGGAAAACATTGTCAATGGATCAACTTCCGATGAATCAAACACTGTCAATTATGGTCTCTTGCAATCTATGGCACTGTTACCGACGGACGAAAATGAAGTTGCTAAACTGATAACATCTCTGCGTAACGACTGTGCTGCAGGATGGGACCGAATTACAAGTGGCCTCTTAAAAAAGCACTTGGACATAGTTGTACCACCTCTTACATACATTTGCAACCTCGCTCTTACCACTGGTCAATTTCCCAAAGCCTTTAAAAAATCTTTCATACATCCTATCTTTAAGAGTGGGGACAGGGGCCGTGTCAGCAACTATAGACCTATTGCAGTTCTTCCTGCCCTATCCAAGGTACTAGAGCGGATCATGAACAACAGACTCGTGGACTACCTAGAACAATTTAACATACTGTCGCCCTCACAATATGGTTTTCGGGCTGGAAAGTCCACATCCGATGCAGTTCATGATCTGACAAATTATGTTGTCGAGAACTTGGATGGTGGGCAAAAGGTCTTGGGCATCTTTTTAGACCTTGCCAAAGCTTTTGACACGGTTTCTGTACCCATTCTGATTCAGAAGATGGAAAGATTGGGAATAAGGGGTGTACAACTGAAACTATTTGAGGACTATCTGAGTGAGCGTACCCAGTGCGTTAAGATCAATGACGTCGTCAGCGAGGAACGCTCTGTCTCCTATGGCGTGCCACAAGGTAGCGTACTTGGCCCGACCCTCTTTCTTATATACATCAACGAGCTGGGTTTGCTCACTCTCCCCAAAGGTAAAATTATAACTTTTGCTGATGACACTGCCCTACTTTTCAGCGCTGGCACATGGCATGAAGTATATGAGCATGCTCAAGCAGGCTTTAACGTTGTAACGGAGTGGCTGCATAGTAACGTTCTAACACTAAATGCCGACAAAACAAAATACATTGCCTTTTCCCTAAAAAACTACACGCGACCAACTCCTACGGTACCATTGTATTCTATTATAGCCCACTCTTGTTCCAACCAAAATGACAATACGTGTACCTGCACTCGTATACAAAAAGAAAGCAGCGTAAAATACTTAGGTATCATAATAGACTGCAACTTAAGATTTCAGGAGCACATCAACACCCTTAGCAATAGATTGCGTAAATTAATATATGTCTTCAAGACCCTGAGACAAGTGGCAGACGAAAAGCTGAGGAAATCAATCTACTTTGCCCTCGTCCAATCGTTATTAACCTACTGTATAACATCTTGGGGTGGTGCAGCTAAATCCACAATCTTAGAACTGGAGAGAACGCAGAGAGCTGTTTTGAAAGTGTCTTCCTTCCTACCATTCCGATATCCGACAGCGCTCCTTTACAAAGAGTCTAAAGTTTTAACTGTACGTCAGCTGTTTATACTACAAACGGTCCTAAAACAGCATGGACTAGTTACCTTCAACCCACTTCTATCACATGGTAAAAGACGATTTGATCCCATAGACCGTAATCAAAATAGGCTCACTACTGTTTTCTCTAAACGCTTCTTTTGCTACCTGGGTCGCTTTTTATACAATAACATAAATAGGACGCTCTCTGTTTACAGACTTACAAGTAAAAAGTGCAAAATGAAAGTAAGGAATTGGCTCCAGGAATTAAACTATGACGACACAGAAAAACTTCTTGCTGCCCCGGTGTAACTTGTTAACGTTTTTAAAGCAATGTGACAATTTAATAATTAATTTTTTTTTTTTTTTTTTTACAAATATGTTAATACAATTTTAATACCTCACGATCATTCCCATTATTGGCACACTCATAACTTTCTTAATCTCAGTCATACTCCCTCAAACATACACACACACAACGCACACACAACACACACACACACATACAGCATGACATAACACTATTCATTAAAATACTAACAATGCAATGAATAATTGTATAAAATATCTACTTGTTTTAAAACCTTATCGCATTTAATAATGTGTGAATACATAACCTCAAAATGTGACTATCTCCGAATGGGGGGAGTCCTGGTGTCCTGAAATACAGGCTTTACGTCTAGTTTAGGCACCAGTCTCCCACAATATAATTATTAAACTGTAGCTGTTATGTATTGTTCTTGATACGATGTTAAATGTACCTACTTTATATTGTGGTGAGAAATAAATCTTTATTATTATTAGTAATGCGTTTTTTGGAAATTTCTTCACCGTGCCGAAATCTCAACATAGGATCTCGAGATCTAGGCCTTGTAAAAAAAACTTAGCAGATGCGTCATCCATAGGTGGTCTTGGGGGAAACACGGCCCGGCCGCATGTCACGTATCGGGTGCCTAAATATAAATAATTGGGATATTATAATTCTCATAATTATAATCTTCATTTATGTTAAGCCTGTTTATTTTTACATAATTCCTTTAGGACGGTCTCAGCTTTGAAAAGCTAAGACTTCTTCTGTCTTATTTCTGTATTTTTTTACTAAACTTCAAATACTTACTGTTATTACTAAACTAGCTTTTGCCCGCGACTTTGTACGGCCATTTCCTGTTTTTTCCTGTACCCTTGGGAATTTCGGAAAATCCTCTCTTAGTGCCCCCCTACAATCCCCAAGAAACATAGGTCCTTTCTCAGGCTCTAGACTGTCTGTGTACTAAATTTCATTTAAATCGGTTCAGTAGTTTTGGCGTGAAAGCGCGACAGACATACAGAGTAACTTTCGCATTTATATTTTAATAATTATATAATAATATTGGTAAGGATGATTGATAATGAAAACAAGACAAATAGTAAAAGTGTTATGCCAAGTATTATTAGTAGGTAAAAGACATTTACGCGATGTCTGTAAATCTTTCTGAACTAAGAATAATAAAATTAAAAAACGAGAATTTTCAATAAACATAACAGTTATTAACATTTATGTTCACACTTCATAGATATTGATAAATCTATTCATCTTAAAAAAAATATATGAATAGCAACGTGATAGTCGTTTAGGGTGACCATAATCGACTAAACGAGTTAAAAAAATGTAACCGACTTCCAAAACAAAACACTACAAAGTATAAAATAACTTTAATTTGGGAAGTCGGTGTCAAAAAACGAAAAAACTAAAAACACCGACTTCCGACTTTTTTTTGTAAAAACATTTTTTATTTTTCACTTTTTAATGGTACCTGCGTACCCATTCACAGCGTACCGGCGTGATGTTATGTTATGAAAATAAAACTTACTAAGTGCTTTCGGTGTAAAGGTCTCGTCAATACGAATGAAATAAGCCCAAACACTTGGTAGTTCCTACATACCGATGTGAAGTTCCCTTGACTTTCTGTCGTCTCCATCATCAAGTCTGATCCAAATCTTCATTGTTTTGTAGTATCACCCGATATACAAACAAATATCAAGTTTTTACCAGATGCGTGCCTACAATTTTCGAGAGTTGCCCTCGATTTCTCAGGGTTTCCATCATCAGATCCTGACGTGGTGGCAATGGGACCATCTCGGAAGAATACCCTTTCATATAAAAAAAGATTCATCGAAATCGGATCACAAGCGACGAAGTTATCCGCGAACACACATAAAAAAAAAAATATATATATATACGCTGTCGAATTGAGAACCACCTTCTTTTTTAGAAGTCGGTTAAAAATACAATTATTATTGTAGTGTCCACGCATCGCATCACTAATAGTAGGTATTTGGCTCGCCTACGCACCACCACGTGCTGCCTGACTGATGGTTGAACACTGACTGACCGTTGACTGACTGTACGTTGTGACGTACGCGCTCGAAAGCAATCATAAGTATATACATACACTACATCCCTTCCTTTTTTTTTATTTGTGTATAAATACTTCCTGTAGTAAGTTTTTTATGGATCTAGGTACTTATAAAAAATATGTGTATGTATTTATTACTAAGTATTTATTTCCTTCCAAACACTGTACATGACACTAGAGGTATTTTACTCCTTTATTATTATTTTTTTTTCGGTTAACGACCCGATTATACTATATTGTAATCATATACCAATTATATTTTTTCAATGATCACATGTGAGATAATTGTTTTGATTTTCTTTATTGTATTCAATGTTATATGCCTTGATATTATTATTATCTCTATCTTTCTTCCCTTTTCTCTTTTTAATTTAGTCATAATTAATCAATCTTATTTATGAAGCAGATGTATCTTTTTGATTCAATTCCTTGGTTTTTTTTTATCATTAAAAACTTTCCACTGACCTTCAATTTCTATAAATGTACGACATTTCTTTTTCATCATTTGTCCTGTTTCATCATTATATACTTCAATATCCCCCAAGAAATTTGCTATCGTTAATCTCTACGGCAATTGTCTAAATTTTTTTTTTTTACACACAGAGCTATTCCAAATCTTCAGTTAACTGACTTTTCGTTCAGTATTTTAGCCATTCGACAGTTCTAAACTGGCTGTAATCAATCCTTTAGGTTTGATTCGTGATTCACTAGTATTCGTGATTACCAAGTCCAAGCACCAATGAAGTCATAAAACTCACATTGATTTTAACAAAGAATGTCAAAGACTACGTATCTTATTCACAGTCAACATCTATCTCATAGCTCAGCAAAACACAATTCCTATACTCGCACTTCCCCATGGGAAGAATACCGAGTAAACTCTAATTTGTACCACCAATAGCAACGACACCCTGATACAGACTTCCTCGTCTATATCACTCTGTGATACTGCTACGATATCCTGGTAGCCCGCCGACCCACAGAACTAAGAACCTGTTCACACAAAATAATTTTTATGCTTACTCGTCATCTATTTCATAACTTCACAATGTCAATTATTCATATACTTGGCCTTGGGCATCTTCCCGACAATGAGATTTTAAAACATACCAACCGGTAAGTTATGCACATCAGAGTTTACGAAGAGAAGAGAACCTAGGCCTGTCAATGTTTGTGCCTACGTTCATGTGAAGGGGCTACGTTCATGAATTACTCTACGTCAATCTACGAGCATCATGGTCATAACTGCACCGAACAGTTTGAATCAATCAATATTATTTTAAATCTTACTTATATTAACTTACATCTACAGTAAGCAACCCGGTAGTGAAAAATCTATTCAGAAATTGTAATAGCTCAGAATTCTCTGTATCCCTACAGCTTTAATCAATGTCATTAATATCAAGTTACGGTTTATAATCGTTTACTATCGAATTTACGAACTGAATTTAATAACTTGTTATGTAAGAAAACTGTCACCGACACGTTAATATAAAAGCTTAAATCCAATTTTCACTAAACACGTCTAAGTTGGAACATGACCTTATGGCAACCTTGCCATGCAATATCTCATTCTTTAAGTTCGCACTGAATAAAATGTTGAAACTATTACCACCTACGGGAATCTCTTTAAGTACTCGCTTTTTTATATTTATAGGCACCAATATCTCACCTGGTGGCAAGCGATGACGTGGTTGAAGATGGAGCACGCTTGCCCAGAAGCAACCCAATCACTCCCGACTTAAAGATTCCCAGTTTGCAACTATCAGGAAACACAGACTCTGGCAGGGAATTACGCTCCTTGAATATTTCTCCAACCATAATCATGTATTTGTCAGAATATGGTAGGTACATTATAGTCTTAAGATTAGTTACTGGTAACCGTTCTTTTATATTTTTTTTTTTTAACTTTTCTTCCTATTATCCTTCTTAATGATTGAGAAGCTGGTTGTACTTTCTCATCGATTGGCACTTCCACTAAAACATCATTGGATTTCGGAAACTGTCTTAGTTTCCATTTGGTCAATTTGTAATCCGATTTTAAGTACACCCATTATCAAAGTGTTACTTTTATCAAGTAAAAGTAACACTTTTTAAAGCATTTTGCCAGGGTTTCTACACGGGGAATCTTTGGGTCAACTATACCAAAAGATCGCTGGATGACCTACGCGTCCAGTATAATAACATTTTTAGGATGCTGTTGGGACTGCCACGATGGTGCAGCGCTTCTTGTATGTTTGCGCAAAACCGAACCGATGGCTTCCACGCCGTCATTCGCAAAAAAACCGCGTCGCTGTTGTCAAGGTTGCGGGCGAGTGGCAACAGTATACTAAAAACTGTGGCGGAGAGTATCGACTCTTCGATAATTAAAAGTTTTGTGAGAAGGACTATCACTAACCATTATATTGGGGTTGTCCTTTTCACAATAATATTTATTCTGTTCTGTCTTCTTCTCTGTTGTATTTTAGCTACTAACACTAGTAATAAGTTATAATATTGTTTACTAACACGCTGGATCATTGTTGTCCGAAAATAAAGAATTATTATTATTATTATAACTATAGCCATGGCAATTTCTTTCCCAAGTAGATCTCTAGTTCCATCAGAGATGCAAAAAAAGTAAAAAGTTGCATTTTCGGATCTATCTGCTACTTTTATATTTGCGTCAAATGGTCCTGTTAGGTCTTGACCTAACAAGACCATTAGAAAGAACCACTTGGGTTTTCTTACTTTAAGAACAAACAAAAACTTGTTTTGTTTCATATTTTCCCAAGTTTTGTTTGTGATTAAAGTTGGATTTACCTACACGCAGAGTCTACTAACATTTTTTTTTTTAACCTTCATTCCACCTATACGACAATCTAGTAAACTGTCATCGTCGATTTTGAACACATATTGTATGTCTTTCGACTCTGTTTGAACTGAAATCTGTCTGCTTATTGTCTAAGCCGTACGAAGAAATTTTTGAAACTTTTCATTTGCCCCTTGTTTGATCAATCAAAAAGAGTGACGTTCTTAATTCTCAATTTGTTTAGGTGTAAAGTATGCGTGGAGTTTGGTGATAGCCACTTCAAAGACATCCACTCCATCAGCAGGTGATATTTGTATCTGGTATATTATTAAACTAGCTGATCCGAGCAACCTCGTCTTCGTCACATTATCCATTAATGCTTTACTACTATTGGTCGTAGCATGATGTTAGATCCTATAGTCTTCCCCGATAAATAGGCCGTCCAACACTAAAATAGTCCTTCAACTCGAACCAGCAGTTCCCGAGATTAACGCGTTCAACCAAACAAACAAACTCCTCAGCTCTACAATATTAGTATAGACATTTTTAGCAATTCTAGTCCACAAAATGTAGCAGCAAAGCCCGTTACTTGTCACTACCCTTGATGCCAACAGCTTCCAGGTAGATCAAGAGTTCCTACGTCCAGCGTTTTTATCTCGTTCATACTGATGAAGGTTCCCCCTCACAATCAAATTTGTCAATTTAATGACCAGTATGTACATAAAAAGTACCACTAGGCACTGCTGACCTATTTTGTCTTTGATAACTAACTGTCAATTTAATGACCAGAAGGTATATTCTGCTGTAATTACTGTCATTCAATGATGACTTGTCAATTTAATGACCAGTAGGTGTATTCTACTGTTATTACTGTCATTCAATGATGACTTGTCAATTTAATGACCAGTAGGTGTATTCTACTGTTATTACTGTCATTCAATGATGACTTGTCAATTTAATGACCAGTAGGTATGTTCTACTGCAATTACTGTCATTCAATGATGACTTGTCAATTTAATGACCAGTAGGTGTATTCTACTGTTATTACTGTCATTCAATGATGACTTGTCAATTTAATGACCAGTAGGTATGTTCTACTGTAATTACTGTCTTTCAATGATGACTTGTCAATTTAATGACCAGTAGGTGTTTTCTACTGTTATTACTGTCATTCAATGATGACTTGTCAATTTAATGACCAGTAGGTATGTTCTACTGCAATTACTGTCATTCAATGATGACTTGTCAATTTAATGACCAGTAGGTGTATTCTACTGTTATTACTGTCATTCAATGATGACTTGTCAATTTAATGACCAGTAGGTATATTCTACTGCAATTACTGTCATTCAATGATGACTTGTCAATTTAATGACCAGTAGGTATGTTCTACTGCAATTAAATTTATGCGCTCTTTGATTTATTATTTTAGAACTAATCATGTAGTACAAATCATATATCTAAGCATGAGGTCCCTGGTTAGACTCCCAGGTCGTTGCCTTTTTCTTTTCGATCTTATCAATACCAGAAGCATCGAAATAGATAGTGTTCGTTTCCCACGCTCCCATCTGACTCCAACCGAAGAACGTTCTCCTTCGGAGTCGAACTTCTCCAATGTGAGTTGGGACATGTTAGTGTTATATCGTGAACCAACTAGTTTGTTGTTTTTTCAATATCAATTTTTTTATCACAAAATTCTGCTTCCTTTTTATAATGCGTCAATTTGATGACCAATAATGCTGTTGAGGATCCTCTGAACATAGTCAAACGGTGTCAATTTAATGACCAGCAATGCTGCTCCAACGTCATAATAAATCAGTATTATTATATCATTATACTGTTATAAAACTTGAAAATAACTTTATTATTTATTTGTCGATTAAATGACCAGGTACTACGCCAGTTTACATGGAATATAAGTAAGTTACTAGGGTATATCCATTTAATTTGGTAACGTCCAGACGGTCAATAATTGTTTTTGAACTTGTCCTAAATAACCACCAATAAATACCACAGTACTTAAATAATACTGCAACCTATCCTTCCGATAAGGCCAAGCATAATATTAGGGTTCAAAATAAGAAAATCATTAAAAATACTCCACGTCTCTGACCACGTTTTTAAGATGTGGTGGTGTTTATTTTTCAGAATTATTGAAATATCCACTAATCACTTTGTTCATTATGGCACATGTAGGTACTTCAACAATTTAGCAATACCTATGAATATTATAATAATTACAAGATCACTGGGTAGGGTAAAACCGACATTATATTAATGTTTGTCGTAATTTATAACTTACGTAGGTGTAAGTAAACAAACACAGTTTAACATTTGTTCTTCAATACCATTATGATTACTCTATAGTCCATTATTACTTTAGTGCGAGTTACTAAACAACGAAGAACATTCCTTAAAATGTTATCAGTGTAGCTGAACATTCCAATGTAATTACTTTTTCGTAAGTTAAGCAATAGTCACCACTGTTAAGTAGGTGTAAAGTTTTATAATTTTGAATCATAATGGGTATCTATTTGTTAATTAAAGTAAACTAATGGTTTAAACCATATTTTGGGTGAAGGTAATTATAATCGTTGAGAAATGTAAATGAAAATGTCGCATGTTTTCTTAGTTTGAATAAGTAACATTCATGTACCTAAGTAGCATAAGTAAATTATCTTGCCACTTCGCCAGTCACACTTTCTCTTTTTTTTTTTTATAAAGTCACTTTACTTACAGTTTTATTTATTTTTTTGTCCTCGTCGCCATATGTAGTGTCCACGCATCGCATCACTAATAGTAGGTATTTGGCTCGCCTACGCACCACCACGTGCTGCCTGACTGATGGTTGAACACTGACTGACCGTTGACTGACTGTACGTTGCACAGTGTTTTATAAACCCAAAAAAAGTGACATCGTCTTTTTATTCCAGATTCGTATAGATTGATTCAAAAGAAACGCTAGAGTAAAATACCGAGGTTTCTAGTACATCTAGATGATGAGATATAAATTTTTGAAAATGCCTAAATTTTTATCCGGATTATTAAAAAAAAAATCATAATAAATTACTAGTTAAAATTATTAGCAAACTGATTAAATTCATGCACGAAGATTTTAAAGGCGCAAATTACCATGTTATCAAAAAATATTTAGGTTCATTTAAATAGACGTTATCATTTTTTTAAATATTTTCGATTTTATTTTTAAACTCGATTAATCCTGAATTTCGCTTCTTAATTTTTTTACATAAAATTGCTTTATATGTGGCCTATACACACTAAAAAAATCAAAGCCCGAATCCGTGGACTAACGAAGTTATGATTGATAATATGTTTATCCGGATCGAATTGATGTTAGGGTTGTCAATTTTGTAAAAATATATTTTTGGTTAATTTTGTTTGTTTTGTTCATTAAAACGAAAAATGTAGAATTATTGTGATTTATAACCATAGATCGGAATAGGTATGCCTATTTTGGTTCATTGACTGCAAACATTGATATGGAATATGGATATTCCACGGAATTTCGGCTGATACTACGGGATTTAATTGAACTTAATTCTTTTTGTTAATATGTATAAAAATGTATTATGTAAGCCAATAAGCGCGCGACGTTGCCGCTAATTCCGTCCTTCTTTTATTTACCTACCCGTCAGAAAGGGAAAAATCTTTCTTTCGGAAAGGAAGGAATCTTTCATTTATCCCGGAGCGAGAATAGTTATTTTATGATTTCACTATGTACTTACTTAAAAAAGAAATCCCGGAATTCGGGGAATATCTATATTATTCTAACTCATGGCAAGTACATAAAATAGGCCTACCTATTCCGATCTATGTTTATAACACTCCAATATAATCTCCACTTATATTGTGAAAGATGAAACTATTTTTGTAAAAATTATTTCATGAATCAGCCAGTACACGTTAATGTATAATCCGTAGTTGTGTCAATTTCTGATGAAGGGATACGTGTGGTATGGGAAGAGGTCCACCCTCGATAGGCTTTTGCTGAAACCCCATATCATTACACGTAGCCTGGAGGAACGGGGGTGAGGCATCATGGAGCCGTCACAGACCCTTGATGCCACTTTGCCTCAGCAGCACCTGACCCATGCTGCTGAGGGATGTCCTTCTGAGCTCCGATCAGAGGACTTAATGCTAGGAGGGCATGAGGGCGCCAACCCTCATGTTGGTTCACGAGTGGCAAGTGAAGTTGTGGATAGCGCCACAGCCGACATCCTTCAACCTCCGGGGGTGATCGCTCCAGTGCTAGGAGAGGCGTCTGGTGAAGGAACCTCAGGTTCAAAAATTTTATCTAGGTTGGATATTTTCCAACTAATGAAAGGGAAACGCCATTTATCTCTTTCAGAACGAGTAAATTTGATTGTCAACACAATTGGGGCTGACTATCAAATTTCTCGTACTGAAGATGAGATAAAATCAACTCTTTCTAGTCTGATGTCCAAGTGTGATACAAAATATAAACAATGTAAGAACATGTCTAGTTTTATGAAAAAACATGGAAAGTGGCTAAGTGAAACGTTTATTAGCGGCTACATTAGCGCTCCACCTGAACACACTGACGATGATAGTTTCAGGAAACTTAGCAAACGTCAGCAAATCCGTAGTCGCCAAAGATTAGAGTCTACACTGGAATGTGAGCCTCAACAAAAAAGGATCAAAGCCTTTGCAAATACCTTGCACATTGGTGGAGAGCAAGTCTCACATCATACATCAACGGTATTTGCAAATGTGATTGAGTCGTGTCTACAGTCGAAAGTCGCTGTCACGGAAATAGCCAACAAAATTACAACAACTACAAAACCTTACACAGCAGAAGAAGCTCTAGCAATATTAATTGACAAAAACATGACTGTTGAGTCATATAATTTTATTCATTTAGATTTGCAAGAGCGGGGTTTTCCGGCATACCCACCGTATTATAAAATTTTGAAAGCCAAACAAAATTGTTACCCAGAATTTGTTAATATTACAGAACGAGAAGCGGTTGTTCCTTTACAGTCACTCCTGCAGCACACTTTTAGCCGCATTGTGCAATTGCAAGGTGAAGTATTCTCACAATACTGCAACAAAATAGGAACAAATATTTTAGACTGTGTCTTTGAAGGGGTTTGGGGTTTTGATGGTAGTTCGGGGCAAGCTTTGTACAAACAAGCATTTGAGGATCAAGGAGAAAACGAAAGCAGTGTTTTTGCTACAACTTTTGTACCTTTAAGAATTTACCATCAAAGCACCCAAAATTATAAGGTATTATTGTGGACAAACATTGCAGCTCAGTCTTACAGATCTTGCCGCCCATTGCGAATAATTTATAAAAAAGAATCTAAAGAACTGATTTTATCCGAAAAAGACAGAGTTGACCAAGAAATCGAACACCTTACTCCTTTCGATCATAAATTACCGAGTGGGCAGCAAATCAACGCTACCAGCAATTTATATTTAGCGGCAATTGACGGTAAAGTTCTTAATACGATACTTGATACGCCATCGCAAATGCGTTGTCCATATTGTGCACTTACAGCAACACAATTTAACAACTTGGACATTGCATTTTCGAAAACAGTTGACTCAGATACGTTGACGCATGGTATCAATCCTCTGCACGCCTGGATCCGAGTTTTGGAGTTTCTTCTCAAACTCGGATACAAATGTGAAGTGAAAAAATGGCGTATCAAGCAATCTTCACCAGAAGGGCTTGCAGTACAGGAGAGAAAAAAACGTATCCAAGATGCTATACGTGATAAAATTGGTGTATTGGTAGATGTCGTTCTTCCTAATTCCGGAACCACGAATGATGGCAACACAAGCCGCATAGTTTTGGCAGATGAAAACCGAAAAACTTTTGCAGATATTTTAGGATTAGAACTTTGGCTTCTTGATGGTTTATACATTATCTTAATCGTGATCTCTTGTGGAATTCCCGTAGATGCAGAGAAATTTGGTACATTCTGTAAAGACCTTGCCTACAAATATGTAAGTGTCTATGACTGGCATCCTATGACGGTTTCCATTCATAAAATTTTAATTCATGGGGCATCTATTATTGACAAAACACCACTACCAATCGGTATGCTTTCCGAGCAAGCCGCCGAATCACGAAACAAATATTGGCGATCTGATCGGGAGCACCACACACGCAAATTTGATCGTAAACAAACAATGTATGATCTGTTTCATAGAGCACTAGTGTCTTCCGACCCAATTATTGCTGCTGAAATGCAGCTCCGAAGAAGAAAACATCTGAAAAAACGTCCATTACCTGCTGCTGCTTTGGCGTTACTTAAACCACATCACAATGAGAAAGAATTTACTGAAGATATAGACGACCACGAAATGTTGACTGCAGAAAATGATTAATGATTGATTGATTTATTTTTGGTTTTTGATGATTTTGATATTTAAAATATCTGCAATTAAAGTTTAATGATTATATTAGTTATCTATTTGGTCAACAAGTTTCATCATTTACACTTATATACACAATATACTTCATTCTCACACTTTGTAATACACCTACATCCACCGCGGTTTGTACTTGGAGACGCGTTAATGGAGCACACAGTCCAGGTATCTTCATTATATTTATATTATAGACATGGCTAGTCTATATTAAACTTGGACAGTATATATGAATTTAAAAAGTTACATTTGTACTTGCTCGGTACGGAACCAGCAACCTCGTGCATAAAAAGCGGGCCTGAACCACAGGACCATCACGACATAACAGTTCGAATCAAATACATATATATAGTAGATTGTATTATAAGGGAGCAAAATAACATTTTTGAGTTGAGGGCCGTCATACCAGCCAATCTTTATTCAAACAATATTTTCGTTCGATTTCTTTGGAGCTGAACGCTAAGATGTTCCAATTTCAAAAAGTGCGTGGCAATTTAAATTGCGGCGCACTTATGAACAGAATCCTCTAATAACTGCGCAGCAATCATCTTTGCCGCGCACTTTTTGAAATTGGAATACTCATCACTGGCCGCTGAAAGTTTCTTACAGAAAACACCACCTTTGGGTGCATTTGGAGGCGAACTAAGCCGTCCTCTTCGATTAGGTGGGGTGAAAATATAATATATTTCAGCACATATGTATATGGAAATATTGTAAATCAACCATTTTTTTTAAAGAGTAGCCATAGAGTTTCTTGCCGGTTTTTCTCCATAGGAAACGGCTAATTGCGAATCACGCACTAGCTTCTGACGTTTTGTAAGTGCCCATGTAAGCCTATGTGAAATAATAAAAAAAAAATAATCAATTTATACCCGGGTTTACATTGGTTGTAAGTGCCAACCCTAGCAATAAATTTCTAATGATTATAACTTCGTTAGTCCACGGATTCGGGCTTTGATTTTTTTAGTGTGTATAGGCCACATATAAAGCAATTTTATGTAAAAAAATTAAGAAGCGAAATTCAGGATTAATCGAGTTTAAAAATAAAATCGAAAATATTTAAAAAAATGATAACGTCGATTTAAATGAACCTAAATATTTTTTGATAACATGGTAATTTGCGCCTTTAAAATCTTCGTGCATGAATTTAATCAGTTTGCTAATAATTTTAACTAGTAATTTATTATGATTTTTTTTTAATAATCCGGATAAAAATTTAGGCATTTTCAAAAATTTATATCTCATCATCTAGATGTACTAGAAACCTCGGTATTTTACTCTAGCGTTTCTTTTGAATCAATCTATACGAATCTGGAATAAAAAGACGATGTCACTTTTTTTGGGTTTATAAAACACTGTGACGTACGCGCTCGAAAGCAATCATAAGTATATACATACACTACAATTATAATCAGAGTACACAGTCTCAAAGATCCACACTAAACAGGGTGGTAAACGTGAAGACGATGTATATTGGTGTCTGAAATGATCTTCTGAAGAACCACACAGATTGAGTGGATTTGTCCAGGCAGTGCACGCATTTGCAGTAATTGTGAAGCTCAACTCAACAATTATAAAATTAACTAGAACGACTTTGAACTTTTCATTTTAGTTTTATCAATGTTTTGACATTTGTGTTAGGAATTTAAAAAAAATCCGAGCTAAAACCAGACCGAGGCCATAAAGCCGCAATTATCACCCTACCCCAGGTGATCCGGACAAACATCGCAGTATTCACAGTACTTACAAGTAAAGAGAAGCGAGCAATGTCTTTGATATAATCTATACTAATATATAAAGCTAAGTTTGTTTGCTTGAACGCACTAATCTCAGCAACTACTGGTCCGATTTGAAAAAATCTTGCAGTGATAGATGGCCCATTTATCGAGGAAGGCTATCACGCTAAGACCAACACGAGCGGAGCAGTAATGAAAATAGTGACGCAGACGAAGTTGCGTGGGTCAGCTAGTCACCTATACCCCGGGTGCTCGAGTAAAGAAACGGAACAGTGACATGACAAAGCTTCTAAGCAAAGCTTATAACAACTGCGCTGTGATAGGTACCTACCGATTAATATTAGTGATGAGACGGATAGGTAGGTTATTCCTACCTACTCACTTAAATTTTGTTAGGTCTAATACTAGCTCACTAAAAATAGGTACCTATTAAGGTAATTTATCTATTTTGTACGTAGTGATGTTTGTATAAATAGTACACCTAAGACTACCTATTGTACTGTCTTTCCTTTTTAACCGACTTCCAAAAAGGGCGAGGTTCTCAATTCGGTGGGTATTTTTTTTTCTCTCTAAAATCCATCCAAAGGTTGTCTTGAAAAGATCGCTTTTCAAGACAAGGTTTTCACTATAAGACCGCCCATTGTGTCTAGGGTTACCAGATGAAAAAATCAAAAGTCCGGAGAAAAGGCCTGATTTCCATGGAAAAGTCCTGAGATTTTCTACAGATGAGAATTTTCTCTCAAAAACGTATTATTATCGTTGTATACACTGCGGATCTTGCGCACGCGTTTTACGCGACGCGTTACAAGCTTGTATGTACATCGCACTCAAAACAGCGGGGCGGAGGGAGGAGGGATGCGCCCGTCGCCCCGCAGCGCGGTTGCCGCTCGCTCGCTCACTCAGTCAGTTCGTCTTGCGCCATTGCGAGGGTTGGACTACGCTCCATCTGTTGGATTTATCTGTTGATACGAGTTTAAAATGTCTTCAAGTACCAAACGACCACGATACGTGTGTACATTCACAGATACTTTAAAACAAAAATTTCCGATTATGAAAGATGGAAGAGAACCTACCGAAGTGTTTTGTTCAATATGTAACAATCATTTTTCAATTAAGTTCAAGGGAGCTGCTGATATTGAAAAACATATCCTAACGGAAAAACATAAAAAAAATAGTCTGACTGTTTCAAGTAACACCAAAATCGACTCTTTATTTCAACCACAAAGTTCTGGACTGACAGACCAAATATCCGCCGCTGAAGCCACTTTAGCTTTCCACACAGTAATAATAATAATAATAATGTTTATTTACCCAAAAAGATTGTACAAAAGAGACTTAAATTTAGTAAGCTAGTGTTATAATCATAAATACAATACAGTATAGTAAGTGCCTCTGTAACCGAACTAGGTAAAAACCTGTATCTCGGTATACAGCGCCAAACCTCACGGAATAATATTTGCATACACAAATTATGCTAACGAGTACAGCGTTGTTTGAATTGTATAATAAGAAACAAAACTTAAAAAAATGAAAATAAAGTTAGGTGTTGAGTATGTGTGATGATAGGTGAGTGTGAGTGTAAAGGGAGGTGAGTGTTGGTGTGTGTGTGATGATGTAAGAAATGATACTGTGCGGAGTAAGCTGGTGTGACTATTTGAGTGTATATGTCAATATAGAGTAACGAAGAGTGAATAATTAGAAATTGCACAAAGGACCCTGCCTACCTCGGTACGGTTAATAATTTTTCTGTGTCATCATAAGTTAATGTCAACAAATACTTTTTCACCCTATCTTTGCAATGAACCCTATTAAGCGAGTAAATATCCAAAATATAGTTTAATTTATTATAGACATGGGGACCCAAAAATACAAAAAATCTTCTTATAAAAGAAGTTTTCGGTTTATGTTCACGAGTACATACCAATTGTTTTCTACGCCTATGTGTAAGGTTGGAGTCATATGCTAATTCATGATGTTGCTTCAAAATTATAGTTAGTATGTAGAGCTGTCTGACAGTAAGCACCTCACAGTATTTATATAGCTCTATAGTGGGAAATAACCGTGGCTTGAAAGTGCAAACCTTCAAAATTGCGCGTTGAGCAATCTCAGCGGGCTTAATAACTGTTTTGGGAACTCCTCCCCAGGATGAGATACAGTATGTGAGTACTGACTGGCACAAAGCAAAGTAGATTTGTTTCAATAAACAAGCATCAACAACGTATCGCAGCTTCCTAAACACATATATAAGCTTTCTGACTCGAGTGCTGAGCAATTTTATATGGTCTTTGAAGCCAAGATTGGCGTCAAAGAAGATCCCTAAGTATTTTATTGAATTGACACGTTCTATAGGCCTACAATTACAATGTGTGTCTAAGGAGCATTGGTGAGGGACTATGTTGTAGTTGCTCCCTACATTTGTTGCATGGCGTATACTAAACGTCAGGTATTTGGTTTTGTCAGAATTTAATGTTAAAAGATGAAGTCTAAGCCATTGGTTTACGATATTAAACCCATTTTGAGCAGCATTAAAGGCCTCATCCCAGGTATCGGCAGAGAAAAGAAGAGCTGTATCATCAGCGTATGATATGATGTCACCCTTGGGAATGTCGATACTAGTGAGATCATTAATATAAATGAGAAAGAGTGTAGGGCCTAAAATGCTACCCTGGGGAATGCCAAATGCCACCGGAAGATCAGCACTCACAAAACTCCCTATACGAACACGCTGCGTCCGCCCTGTGAGATAACTCTCGAAAAGGCGGAGTTGAAGTCCTCGCACTCCAAGTTTTTCCAGCTTGGTAATTAAGATGGGAATAGAAATGGTGTCAAACGCTTTTTTGAGGTCGAGAAATATAGATAAGCATTTACGCCCTCTATCCAGGTTATTACTCACAAAATTTGTTAGATAATAAACAGCATCATCTGTAGATCTGTTAGATCTAAAGCCAAACTGATTATTTGCAAGTAGGTTGTTTTGTTCCAAATATCTAGTGAGTCTACTGTTAATTATCTTTTCCAGTATTTTTGAGATAGCAGGTAGAATAGAAATCGGACGATAATTGGAGACATCATTTCTATCACCATCCTTAAAAATTGGACGAACTTCGGAGTTTTTCAATTGGGAAGGGAAAAGACCCGTATGGAGGCACTGGTTAAAAATGAAAGTAAGCGGCGAGACAAGGAAATCAAGATGTTTTTTCAAGAAACTATTCGATATATTATCACGGCCCACCGTACAATCCGTTTTTAGACCCATTATAAGGCGAGAAATTTCATCCTCACTTGAATCCTCCAGCACAAAGGAGTTAACACGTTCAGTGCCACCGACTCGCCCGGAGAGTCCACGTAAATTTTATTCCAGCGCCGTAGACTCGCCCGTCGAGTTCAATGTGTTTGCTATTTTTTTCCAAAATGCATGTGTATTTTCTGGTTAAAATGATACTGAAGACTAAATATACCCTAATCTAAAGAATTACGTGGTGGGCCGGGTGTGCAGACCCAGTTTATAATCGAAAGAAAATAAACTATTCTGCAATGCCTTGAACTCGCTAGGCGAGTTCACTGACATAGATTCTCAAACTTTTATTAATGAAATATCTATATGTACGGTTGATACTTTTATTTTCATTTTACCAAAAGTCACATTCACTCGTAAAACAACGGCGGATTGTGTTCTACATCTTGTAGGGGCTCGAATTTGGTGTTATTATATAGGCAAATTTTACCTTACACGCTACTTTATCACGCAATTGCCGACCTTATGTAAACACAATAAGGATAATAAATTGCATAGTTATTATTATGAAAAGCATTCCCAACCAATTCACATACTAACACGCAATTATCGAACTTATGTCAAAGTAATAAGGATTATGTAAGTGATTTGTGGAATATAATGTGCAAATAGTTGTCTATGAGCTATTTTATATTTATTATACTCGTACCAATTTTGTTATCATTGCTCTTGTGAGTCAGAGGAACTGTTTAAGTAACCATTGTTGTAAGTATTGCTCTTTAAACTCAACTCTCGGTCTATTACTTTAAGAGTTATAATTGAAAGAGGATCCCTTCGTATTGTTAAAAAATAGCCGGCAAAACAAAAGGCACCAGTATTTTTTAACATGAACGTGCTGGTTAGTAAGCAATAAAAGCACTGATAACATTGTTTTTTGCGAAGCTCTCATTGGCCAATCTTCTAGGAATGCACTTGCAAATAAACATTTCATTGAACCTATTGGGTTTCATTTTGTGAAATTATAAGCCCATTTTCTATAAACTATACTTTCAACAAATTCCTTTCTTATTGTTACACACAATCCTAGGAGTGCGAGCGAGAGTTCCGATATGTCTTTAAGTGTGAGCGAGCTTTGTAAATTTTATTTAAATTTTAGTGTTATGAACGACCCTTTCCTCATCGCACGCGTTTATCTGTTATCTATCTTTGTGACCTGGCTTTCGATTACTGGACCTGTTGAAGTACCTACTGTTTTAACCCCTGGCAAGCGTTTACTGGACTTTGAGATTCTTGTGTTTTTATTAATGTGTTTTGTGGTGGGCTGGAAATAAGGATCAAAAGTAGCCGCAGCTTGACTTCTGAAAATCTGTAAGTACTCTCTATTTGTGTTTATTTATTATATAAAAAGTTTAGTTTATTAGAATGTTAGATTCTCATTCTAAATATCTCCTTGAATTAAATATATTTCTAATAGTCCTTGTATTTATCCATACTAATACATAATATTAATGCGAAAGTAGATCTGTCTATCCGTGAGTCTGTCTATTAAAATTATTGTGATTGAAAGTTCGTATGGATGTTTCGTTTTTAAGCTAGAAACTTAAATCAATCGGTATGAATAAATATGACATTCAAAGCTTACCAAATTTTTATCCCTGCATTTCCTTTTATAAAAGCCAAAGGGACTCATTGATTTGTATTTTAATGTTGAAAATATGTATTAAAGTAGAATCATTAATTAAAGAAATAGTAAAATAGTAATTTTTTGTCCAAGGCAATATGGATCCTTACGAGAACCCCGTACCTGGAACTTCTCATTCCTGGGAAGACCCCGCTTGGAACACGCTCCATATAGAAGAGACACTCAGGATGATGGATTCATTCAATGAAGAACCAAACAGAGAAGACACAAATTTACGTATCCATTCACCTCAATATCCAATCACAGATTCCGAATTATTTGGAATATTGTCGGAAAACGTAATAGATGAATTGGAGACCGATAATGATGGTGACTTTGATTTCGAATTTGTCGAAGAAGATACTCAACAAAACTATGTTGCGCCTGATGAAGCATGGATGCCCGGAAACCCACAAAACTCCAACGAATTCCCATTTGTGAAGTCCCCCGGACTGAAAGAAGATGTTGGTGATGAGCCCATTCAATATTTCGACACATTATGCACATCCCAGCTGTTGGAATTACTTAAAGACTGTTCCAATGAATATGGAGAAAATGAGAAAACGTCGGCAGCGGGTAGAAAAAGCAGAAAAATATCTTGGAAGCCTGTAACATGTCAAGAACTGAAACTTTTTTTTGGTCTCATATTTCATATGGGATTTGTAAAACTAAATCGCTTCAATGATTACTGGAAAAACGATGAGTATTTTAATCAAACGATATTTAGAAAGGCAATGTCAAGGAATCGATTCATGTTAATTTTACGAATGCTATGTGTGTATGTGGGACAAGTGACGTGTAGTTATGATAAAGTAAAAAATATTATCGACTACTTTAATGAAAAAATGATATCTCTATATTACCCAACACAAAAAATAACAATTGACGAATCAATGATGTTATGGAGGGGGCGATTAACATTTAGACAGTATATGAAGGGGAAGCGTCATAAATACGGCCTAAAGTTCTACGCACTGGCTGACCAGCTCGGGGTTATTATGAAATTACATTTATATGGCGGTGCATCTGATTATCTTGTAGGCGGCAAAAATCATGTGCAAAAAGTAGTTGACCATCTGCTTTCAAATTTTATAAATGTAGGACACCATTTATTCATAGACAACTTTTATACAAGCGTCAGTTTAGTCGAAAAATTGTATGCTAGTAAAACCTTTTGCACAGGTACGCTTCGACAGAAGAGGAAAAATAACCCTAGAGAAATCGAATTAAGTAAATTAAAAAAGGCGAATTATGTATTGTTCACAAGAATAATATATGTGTGTTAAAATGGAAAGACCAAAGAGAAATTAGGGTCATATCAAGTAAATATAATGGAAATTTAGAACACACGCGAAATCGACGGGGTACATTAAAATTAAAGCCTCAAATGGTTATCAAATATAATAAAAGTATGAAAGCAATCGATCGTCATGACCAAATGCTCTCGTATTATTCATGCGAGCACAAATCTATACGATGGTATAAAAAAGTAATTTTACATGTCATGCAAATTCTATTGGTCAACTCCTTTTTTTTATATAATAAATGCAGTTCAAAAAAATTAACATTGTACGATTTCCGCTTAAGTGTAATTAAATCAATTGTAGAACCTCATTTGCCTTCCGAATTACAAATGCCTTTAAAAAATAAAGTTCATTGTATTATGAAACTAACAAAAGATACCCACGGCAAAACAAAGCGAAGGCGCTGCAATCAATGTTGGCGCACATTAAAAAAAAGGGTGCAAACCATATTTGCATGCGAAGATTGCCCTGGTCAGCCTGGATTGTGTATTGAGTGTTTTAGACCGTATCATAGTTATTAAGAATAAATACAAGAGTGTTGCCTAAAAAGTTGTTGATTATTTTGAGTTGATTTGTTGAGTTGATTTAAATTGTTTAATTGTTTACTATATAAGTTGTGTAATAAAAAACGAGTTTCGATTAATTTAATGTTTTATTTACCTAACGAATTTCAACTTAACAAACATAATATTATAGATTTATTTTTCATTAACACAGCCCTTAGACTAACTCAGACTTGTAGATCAAATAATTTATGTAACTAATCAACATATTAATAAACTATTTACTAACAGTCTTTCATAATTGAGGTTCAGTCATTCTATAATTTTTAGTGCCAGTTATCAGACCTTAAATATTTTGTGAATTGTTTTCAATCAGTTTAATTATCTGATACATAATAAAACGCCTTTTAAAAATAGGCACATTTTGAATTTCACGTCCAATAAAAATGCCAAAACCTTCGTTGGCCCTCTCTATATAATTTGAATTATCAGTATTATTAGTTTGAGTGCTGCTTTCAGTAAGATTTAAGTTTGTCGTATTTGTTGAAATGTCACGTGTCTGATACTTAATATTGTTGTCATCCCAGTCTTGAGAATTATTTTCAAACAGCGCCATAGAGTCGTCTTCTTTATCAGAATGATCTGAAACGAATATGAACTATGAATGCAACCAGTTTTTAGTCGAAATTACATTAAATGTTTGAAACTGGTTAAAGTTAATTAAATGAAAATTCCATCAAAATAGGTTTAGCCAAATAAAAGATAATCTCGGAAAAACTTACATACTAGTTAGGCTGACCCCACATTTGGCGTGCGCGATCCTCGGGCGTGCGAGTAGCGCGAGCGCCGCACGCGCGCTGCGTGAGCGTCGGGTGTTGCCGCCGTGTGACGTGCATGCAGGGTGCGCGCAACGCGCGCGCGGCGCGCTCGCGACGCTCGAGTCGCGTTCTTACCCCTTCGCCCGCTATCCCTGCCGCCCGCTTTGGCCAGTGCCGTGTTAGCACACGTCGATGCGTTACTGTTACTGTGTGCATGCACGTCACACGGCGGCAACACCCGACGCTCACGCAGCGCGCTCGCGCTACTCGCACGCCCGAGGATCGCGCACGCCAAATGTGGGGTCAGCCTTAAACTGAGAACCTCCTTATTTTTTAAATTTGGTTAAATTAATAAGTTACCTTCTATGCATTGTCGCTTTCTTGGTATCTCCTCCTCCATCTGAGTTAAATCGTCGTCGTAAGACTCCGTTTCTGGCATAAATTGCACTAAAAACATACCAGACACTTCTTAATAAATTTCGAACGTAATCAAAATGTAATTTTACTTAAAACATTATAATATAACAAATTGAATAATCATTACATATTTAAACGTTATTCGAAACTTCACAGTAAACATTTTAAAACTGTACTGTTTTTTAAACTATATTCTTAAAAAGCCCGTATCAAAATGTTTCCGGGTAAAATTGGTTTTTATTTAGTCGAATTGAAAACCTCCTGTTTATAAAAACAATATTAGATATTTAAAATATAACCTCAACAATAACCACTATTTATAAGATTGACAGTCACTGCATAAATTACGAAACAAACTTACCTTTTCTTTTATCTATAGTGTTTCTTGCCATTTTTATATGTTAAATTACACCGTATGTTAGTTAAACACTTTTTAATTGCGTTAAACACGTAACGTACACTGTCATGGCCACAAAAATAACAAAACATTGTTTTCACCCTAACGCTATGCCACTGAACTCGCGTGGCGAGTCGATTCTATTCGTGTTACAGCGCCGGCGACTCGCCCAGCGAGTCCAACGTAAAATGTAGGCGGCATCCGGGACAACATCGCGAAAATCGTAGTGGTAATGAAAGTGTTAAGTTGTGTTCTAGTGCTGGAAAAATCCGTCACTAGTGGTGAGGCAGAATCGCGCAGTTTCGAGCAGCTTTCAGCCAACGACATGCCAATGTTAACAAAATACTGATTTACACTGTCCAAAGATTTTTCGGGTGAGGAGCCTATTGTCAAAAGCTGATTAGGGTGAGTAGAAACTTTATTAAAATTAGATATTTCTTTTAAACATTTCCAGAGCTTTTTTGGATTATTTTTTGATTTTTCGACCTCCGATTTTTCATATGCACGTTTAACTTTCTTTAAAATTTCGGTACAAAAGTTCCGGTATCGTGTGTATGTTAGTTTCAGTGTGTTATTATCTGGCGAAGATTTTAGTTTATTGTGTAGCCTGTCTCTATTTCTCATGCATCTCAGTAACCCAGGAGTTATCCATGGCTTAGTGATCTTCTTACGCCTAGACGTTTGGACAATAACAGTGTTTTCTTTAATGGCGGTCTGTATTGAGCTGGTTAGGTAGTTAAGAGAAAAAGCGGGATCATTTGACTGAAAGATTGGAGCTAAATCTATTTTTAGTATGTCTTTGGTTAAATATTCCTCATTGGTTACATTGTACGAGGTGTTTGTAAGAGTTCTCGGTACAGTAAATTCTAAACATAAAAGCACAGGGTAATGATCAGTTAAAGTAGTTGTAGGAATTATTGTATGTGTACGGTAAGAGCTCCTTAATAATACATGGTCAAGACATGTGCCACTCGCACTGCGAGTAATTTCTTTATGGGCGGGTAGTAATCCGTGAGACGCTGTAAGAGTTAAATATTTCTCTCCAATTAAATCTATTTTAGAGTTGTTGATAGGAATATTAATATCTCCTATCAATATCAAGTTGTTTGATCCGTCTACTTTTAAAAGAGTTTCATGTAAAGAGTCTAGAAATGGGTCAAGGTTTTTGTAAGAGGGAGAGCGGTAGATAGAAACAATAGCAAACTGTTTGCCAAGACGCATTATAAGACAGTTTCCTTCTTGAAATGATGGTTCTTCAAACAGTAACTCAATATGGTCTTTGTAATAAACAATCACTCCATCATTTTGTTTTAAGTTTTTTATAGTAGAAAACGATTGGTATCCTGGTAAAGTAGGAATAACACTTGATTTTAATAACCAGCATTCCGCGAGGACTATAATGTCACAATTTGTTTTTAATCTATCAAGTAATAGCACAAGTCCAGGAAGATTACAATTTATGCTGCGGATATTTTGCGTGAGTATGGTCAAACGTTTGTCCGGCGTAAAAGAAATCAATGTATGACAGTGATCTAAATCACTGATGGATACTTTTGACACAGAGCAATTATCTATATCATTTGTTAAGCTATCTAAGTCACCAAAAATAAGTCTGTATATGAAATAGAACAAAGTAAAAGATAGCCACCAAAGTAAAAAACAAGGTTAAATGTAACAAAAGTATGAGTACAGGGACATTTATATAGATTACTCTTCGTTTCTTTAGGTTTGTAAATGTGTATATGAAGTTTTATGTTGAGTGTAGATGGACAAGACTTACAGATTAGCAGTAAAAAAATAAAAGCATGCATAAAATACATTTTAAAAATACAATACTATGAAAATACAATAACTAAGTCCAGTCACTTGGTGCACTTTAGTTTTTCCACATCAGACTCTGAGGAAATCCGAATTTGCGGATCATTGACCTTTTTTCTAAGGTACACCGCACCATTGGCAGTCCAGCAAAACTGGTAGCCATGGCTCCGCTGGAAAGCCCTGGCAATATAAAAAAGTTTTTGTGCTCGGTATGTGAGGCACTCAGCGACATATATGGGTGCCAAAGGGCTATTTATTTTCAGGTGAGAGGTATTAAGTTTAGCTGCTTTATCCTTCGATTTATTGAAATTTTTGACTCCACTTATGACTTTTTCCTTAGTAACAACCGTGCTAAAGTCCACAATAATTGGGTGGGAGTTGTCTTTCGATTTAAGCCGATAAATATCTCTTATCTTGGAGCTTTCGATATCAATATTTAATGACGACCCCATGTTGACGACCAGGTTGCAAAGGCCTTCTTTTGTCTCTCCATCAGTCTTAGGAACATTTCTAATTTCAATGCCCGTCGAGCGTGATTTCCGCTCCAATTGCTCTAACTTGTCTTCCAGTAATTGAATCTTTTTTTTATCATCCATCCGTTCCGCCTCCAGAGTGACAATACGTCCCAGGAACTCATCGTATTTAGACGACATGACTTCGACACTGTGCTTTAGCTCTGAGTTCTGAACAATAATGCTACCAATCTTTTCCATTAGGTCCTCAAAGCGAAGTTCCTGTTCACCCGAGAAGGTATTAAAAGTAGACAAAGTAACCGGGCCCGTATCCTCCCTACTGTGTTCCTTACCTTCAAACTTCCTCTTTTTACGCTCCGTGATGTTTGTTGGTCTTACAGAAAGATCAGGCGTTGATAGGCTTTGGTGTAAGTTTGCATCGTGTATCGATACAGGCGCTAAGCATTCGCTCGAAGTTGAATTTGAAAGCACAGGAACAGATATCGGAGGAGGTGTACGATTAATAGGCATGATCCCGTAAAGACGACCACGTAATTACCAGGAGAGCAGGTATAAAGAGAGGCAGTAGGCAGTCCTTGTAGAAGCTCAAAAGGTAGCAATGGCAAATCAGCCAAAAATTTAAATGATGATATTCCGTTCAATCAAGCAAAAGCAAGGCCGTATAATAATGCTTGGAAACCGTTATTCGACAATAATCGGGTTATTAAGCACCGTCAAGTACTAGGCGCGCAGAGAGTCCGTGGCAGTAGTGTTCGCCAGGAGTGACGTTTGCAAGGGCGGGGCCAGAAAGGCACCTACCTTCATGGGCTTCGTCAGTGGGCGGCTCACTCGCTGTGTGAGGGAGATGTCAGTATTCCAGCAAGATGTTCACGAGCAGGAGGCCGGATCTTGTCGCAACGCAGGAATACGATGCTTAGTGTAACTTAACTCCTCACTTTTATGCACTCCTATTTTTCACTTTGAAATTTAAGTGGTAAATACTAATTTAATAATTAAAATAAAATATTTGTGGCGTCCAAAAACACGTCAGCTCGTAACCGAGGTCCGGGAGGAAGGAACACAGTGAAACATCACCAGTCATTTAAATCTATGGATTGCACCAGCCAACTGGTTAAGGCTATATTTGCTGATTCCAACACTGCGAAGAGTATTTCTTGTGCACGAACGAAGACTGAGGCCATTGTAACGGGCGTGATATCTCCGTGGGTAATTGAACAGGTACAAGTCTCATTACAAAATGTCAACTTCTTGGGCGTTTCCACAGATGCAAGTAATCACGGTGCTGAAAAAATATTTCCAATTATGATACAATTCTTCGACTGGCAAGAAGGAATTAAAACAAAACTGCTGGATGTGCTGAGCACACCCAATGAAAATGCTGACACTATAACAGAGATAATTAAAACAAGCTTGCAAAAGTACGACTTGTTGATGAAATGTGTATCATTTACAGCAGACAACGCTAATGTTAATTTTGGCGGAGTAAATCGGCAACCGGGACAAAATGTTTGGACTAATTTAAAAAACTTTCTGGACAAAGATATCGTAGGAGTTGGGTGCCCAGCGCACATACTACACAATTGTATTCAACATGGCACTGATAATCTGCATATTGATATAGAATCTGTAGTAATGAAGCTGTTTAATTATTTTTCCGTATACACCGTACGCACGGAGGCGTTGAAGGATATCAGCGAATATATAGACGTCAATTATCACAAACTATTGTTTCATAGCAAGACCCGATGGCTTAGTCTGTTTCCAGCGATCGAAAGAATATTGAAGATGTATGAACCGTTGAAGCAGTACTTTTTATCTACTCCTGGTGTACCAATTACTTTGAAGAACTTTTTTGAAAATGAACTCAGCGAAGTTTATTTATTTCTTGCTCACTCATTAATGTCAATATTTCAGACGAAAATTGAAGACATCGAAAAAGAAAACAATTCTGTTTTAGATATTAAAAGAATCCTCGAATCCACATATGAAATTTTAGTTGCACGAGCGAACGCAAACTTCATGCCACTTAAAGTGCGAGAGTTGCTGGCTAAGTGCACTGCGGAAAACCAAGAAGTTTTCAAGCACGACCTTAAAAATATGTATAAGACTTGCGTAGAATATCTGATCAAGTGGATGACGCCTTTAGATGATTTCAAAGTCTTTAATTGGTTGATGCTGAAAAAGGGCCAAATGATCGACTTTGATCAGATTGCTTTATCAATTCATTATCTAAATGGAAAAGGAATACACATAGATGATGTGAAGTTATTCGATGAAATTGCATCTCTGAATAGTTTTTTGACAAAACAGGAAGAAGCATTTTTTGACGTAATGCTTCATGCGTTGTGGGCAAACATTTTCAAGACAATAGGTATTTCACGATTGCCAGAGATACTGCGTATTTGTCAATATATATTTGCAATAACAGCTCAAAATGCAAACGTAGAAAGAGTTTTTTCTATCATGGGAGCTCAATGGTCGAAAGAAAGAAACCGACTAAACGTGTCTTCAGTTCGAGCTCTACTTTTAGTTCAATATAACTTGAAGAGTTTAACTTGTGAGGAATTTTATAAATCAATAATCAAAGAAAAGAATTTACTTAAAAAGGTTTCTTCAAATATTAAATACGACAAAATTAATTAAGTACCTATTTGGATAAATAAGTATTGATTTTACCTGCAAATGTTGGTAACATTATTGTTAAAGATGATTATTGAAGATGATTATTTTTAGTTTGTTTTACTTTGATAAATAAGGATTGATTTTAACTGCAGCTGCAATTGTTACCAAAAGAAGATTGTTTTTAGTTCGTTTTACTTCGATAAATAAGTATTGATTTTAACTGCAATTGTTACCAAAAGAAGATTATTTTAAGTTTGTTTTAAATTAATACATAAGTATTGATTTTAACTGCAATTGTTACCAAAAGAAGATTATTTTTAGTAGTTTAATAAGAGAGATCTTTAAAATGTAACCTGTTTTTTATTAAAAATCCTGAGCTATCACTAGATTTGCTAAATCCGGCCGGAATCCTGAGAAGAGTCGAATAATCCTGAAATCTCAGGACAAATCCTGAGATATGGTAACCCTAATTGTGTCACCCTATGTAATGTTTCTCATCTATCTTTTCTATAACTTATATGATGTACATAATAAAGATTATTCTATTCTACCCACATAACTACGTACAAATTTTTATAAAATTTACTTAGGAAACAAAAAATATAACCGACTTCTAAAAACAAAACACTACAAAGCATAAAATAACTTTAATTTCGGAAGTCGGTGTCAAAAAACGAAATAACCACAAACACCGACTTCCGAAATTAATTTTATTATTGTATTTTTCAATTTTTAGTGGTGCCTGCGTACCCATTCACAGCGTACCTACCGGCGTGATGTTATGTTATGAAAATAAAACTTACTCAGCCTTATTAATAAAAATAGTTTATTCCGAGCGTAATCGGAAGTTACACTTGGACTAGTTAATCCCAGAGTAACAGTGTATTAAAGTAGTCGTAACTCTAGTATTAATAAACATGGCGTAACCTCGGACTAACAATACATTCCTTACACCAGGATTAACGCACCCGTTGTGGCAACCCACATGTTTTAAAAGTAAAAAGAATGAGTCAGTGAATGAACTTATGACGTAATAGTGACAGTGACAGATACTCGCGTTGTTTTCGGTGGCAAAATAAAACAAGGTTTTAGCTGGTTTTAGCAGTTTTGGAGAATAATTTCTTATTTTAATCAATTTTATTATTATTGACTTACCAAAAACGTATTCGCTCTCTTAACTGGGATGAAGAAGAAAAGGTAAATCATGTCGATAGTGTGGTATTTTATATTGGTGGCGTGGTGTTTATTTATAATAATGTTCTTTCCTGTTACAGCAATTATTTCGCTCAGTAGTTAAAGAATATGCGCAAGTTATTGAGAATATATCCCTAGATACGAATACAAACAAGGGAAAAAATAAAGCCTGGGGGGAAGTTCACAAAAAGTAAGATATTTGGTTTTCTGTATATTTTATGATCTGGATAGGTTTGCTCGCGATATCTTTCGTAATAGTCTTCGGTGTGGTGTTTACTGAAATTGCTTTATATTTCAGCTAAAGATCCAAATCTGTTAGGTATAGAAGTTTAGCTCAATAATTAAACACACATTAAGAAAGTATGTATTTACTAACATAATTCATCTTCTGTACTAGGTTTAATGAGTTAAATAGCCGACATCGAGAACTAAGCCAGCTGAAAGTTACATGGAATACAATGAAGATGAATGTTCGGAAAACGTACAGCACCTTCAAAAAGGTGTTAAATAAAGAGGTGGCGGAGCAAGACCAACAACTCCTAATGATACCATCATAGAAATTAAAGATTTATTGAATCCTGCAGAGCTGTTGACAGATTTCAATATGTATGATTCAGATGGGATTGTGAGTATTAGCAATAGCAATTTTAGCAAAGAAGGTGTATAAATAATACATATTATTTTACTGCCAGTGCTACATCTTGTGAAAACTTTTTACTAACCTACTTAATTGAACTCATTTGCAGGTTGCACCCAAACGAAAAATATTATGTAATAAAATCCCAGAGAAAAGTTTGAAAACGGGAAAGGTAATTTTTATGCCTACTGCCAATTATGTTAAACTTGCTTTATTTATCATTCAACCATTGATATAATTTATTTAACTGTTTGTTATTTACAGGACCATGATGTGTACATCAACAGCATGCTAAGCCATAGCAAAATGTTAAAAGACGAGGAACATTTGAGACGTATGGAAATGGCTGAAGAAGAACATGCAATAAAAATGGCAATACATAAAGAAAATCTAAGATGTGCCATTTTAGAAAGAGAAATTTTAGAATTTAAAAAATTGCTGAAATTAAACACACCACTTGTGATTCCTAGTTTTTATATAATTAAAATTATCTCTTAGCCAATTTTTATTTTATTTAACAAAATAATGATAAAGTTGTCCAGAGAAGACAGTGTGCCTGTCAGATTCCACATCACCAGCTACCTTATAGTAGTCATTTGATCATCAGTCAATATTAACAAAATAATGATAAAGTTGTCCAGAGAAGACAGTGTGCCTGTCAGATTCCACATCACCAGCTACCTTATAGTAGTCATTTGATCATCAGTCAATACTCAAGTAGAAATCCACTGTTGATTCAAAAAAAATGTCTGAAAAACATAACCTTCCTGGTGCAGTTGTGTAAAAAACATATCAGTCTATATATGTGACACTCTCGAAGGTACCTTACTCCATGTTTCATGGCTCATTCCTTCAGATAGGTATTGGTATGATTCTTTACAATTTATTCTTATAAAACTAAATGAAAAAAATGAGATGCTATAGGTGCAAGAAAATAAAACTTAATTGTTATCCAAATGGCAATTATATTTATTTTAAAAATTTTCATTAATAAATGCTGCTCGTGCTGAATTTCCTCTAAGTGAGTTATTAATCATCTGCATCACTGGAACATTGTCATCATCTTCAACAGCCTCGAGCAGATCTTGCTTGTGCATTGCAATATTGTGCAGTATTGCCAAGGCAACAATGTATAGTTTGGTATGGATTAATTTTGTTGTGAATCCTCTCAATAAACAACGAAACCTTTGCTTCCATACTCCAAAACATCATTCCACAGTGTTTCGGGTCCTTATGTGTGCACGGTTGTACATTTCTTCTTTTTGTGTATTCGGATGCAGAATTGGTGTGAATAAATAAGGAGTACATGCATATCCAGAATCTCCTAATAGTCTGCCTTTAAATTCTGATTGCTCAAATCTTTGTTTTAAACGACATTCATTGAATATTCTTGAATCATGTGTGCTGCCTCGCCAATGTGCCACTATATCCATGATTTCTAAATTAGCATTTGACACAACCTAAAACAATGTACACAATGAATATAAAGTCATAGATTGAAGTGATTTTATTGGATCTGACAAAGATTAACTTGTATGTTAACATGTACTAAAGATGGATTGCCTACTATCGAACTTTAAAACTTACTTTAACATTTATTGAACTGTATCCTTTTCTATTTATGTAGTACTGTCCAACATTTCCACTGACTTTCGGGATTCGAATATGTGTGCAATCAATAATTTCATCACATGCTAAATTTCATAGACGGGAGAATTTTTCGGAAGTCTCCATACAACAAATGTCCTCGTTGACTGGACTATAGCGTGCGTTCATTGTTTACTATTTATTCATTGTGTATTAGGTATAGTACCTAGTAATGTCGTCACAAACGGTAGCGTCGGGGATCGGGTTACCTCCTTCCCTCTAATATGGCGAGGGAGGTAATGGCTGATCTTTGCGTTATGCTCGTGAACGGGTGCTGCTTGTGGTGACTGGTCGTCTTGCTGTCCGTGGTTTATTATTGTTAAAATTTTAGTGTTATAATTTAACTGCGATGGTCCTAGTTTATCACTTGTGACTTTGGGTCACAGATTATGGTTAAATTGCATTGTTGAACATGTAAGCGGGCACGCCATTTATTCCTGGAGGCTCATTTTGATTAGTATTGTATGCTTGAGTTTACTTATTTAATTACCTATATATGTAATTAGTTTTATCATTGTTTCGTATGTAATTTTTGGGATAAAATAGTATGCTAGCGGACATGTGCCATCCATTTATTTAATTTAATGATCGACATCTATCATAAAATGTTGAATAATGTTCAAGTTCTTTAAACTTAACAGACAGTTGTGTTGCTGGGGAGTTTGTTGGCCACTTCTTCTTCCCAGCTAAAACACTAGGAAGTGGTGACGGGCTGGGCGATTTGGGGGACTGTCTTCATGTAAATTTTGACGTTCAAAAAGTGCTGATTTTCAGCCTAGTTTGAATAAATGCCTTTTGATTTTGATTTTGAAACCCAGAAGCGAAAGCACAAAACGTTGACAATTAAAGAAAAATGTGATATTTTAGATCGCTTAAATCGCAATGAAACTTTCAGTAGTTTAGCAAGTGAATACGGCGATCTACAATTTATGACATTAAAAAAAACCACGAGAAGATTAAGAAGTTCGTGTCAACTACTGACTGCGGGCCAGGCAAGAGACAGACACTCAAGAAAGCTGAACATCCAGAAGTGGAAGAAGCTTTGTACATGTGGTTTCTTCAGGAAAGAAACAGGCATGCACCAATTTCGGGACCCATGTTGGCGATGAAAGCTAAGTTTTTTTATAAGGAAATAACAAAAAAAGATGATTTTGTGGCCAGCAAAGGATGGCTAGAACGTTTTAAAAGTCGTCATGGCATACGTTTAATGACTATTACAGGAGAGAAACTTTCTAACGATGCCACCTGCATAGAGCCCTTTAAATTAAGATTTTTGCAAAAGGTGAACGATTTAAATCTTGACCCGTCACAGGTGTACAATGCAGACGAATCAGGGCTTTTTTGGCGTGTGATGCCTAACAAAACTTTCGTTTCTTGTAACGAAAAAGACGTACCTGGACGAAAAGTGAGTAAAGAGCGTGTAACCATACTACCATGTGCTAATGCTGCAGGTACACACGCGCTTAAGATGGTGGTCATTGGGAAATCTAATAAACCAAGGGCATTCAAAAACATTGATTTACCTGTACACTATTACGGACAAAAAAGTGCATGGATGACAAAAGACCTTTTCAAAAAGTGGTTTGATGAATACTTCGTACCTGAAGTTAGAAAATGGTTAAAAGATCATAATTTTCCTCAAAAAGCGTTGTTGCTTCTTGATAACGCTCCCGGTCATCCGTCTGAAGAAGAACTGACAACTGAGGATAAATGCATCACTGCGATGTTTCTTCCGCCAAATTGCAATGCACTGATTCAACCAATGGACCAGAACATCATTCAGTTTGTTAAGCAAGACTATAAAAAAAACCTACTTTTGAGAGCCGTATCAAAAGACCAACCAATAGAAAAAACTTTAAAAGAATTTAATATGAAAGACTTGGTTTTTGCTCTTAGTCAGTCGTGGAGTGCGTTACCGTCATCAACTATTAAATCGTCTTGGAAAAAGTTATGGCCAGATATAATCACCACTCCTAGCAACGATCCACAAATCAGTGTAACTTCGGAAGTTATAGAACAAGTCGCTACTGAAACACAGATAAGTCCGGAAGATTTGGAAGTCTGGTGCCGTGGAATGGATAAAGAAGAAAATGTTTTTCTTGAAATGTCTGACGAAGATATTATAAAAGAGGTTTCTAATAATACAACAAACGATCAGGAAGATAACGACGACGTGATTGCAACTGCTCCACAAGTCACAGATCAAGACGCAGTTAACGCTTTTGAGCTAGGTTTACAATGGGCTGAAGAGAATGGTACATCCTACAACGAACTTTTACTTTTGAGAAGACTGAGGGACAAAGCTCTGATCTCGCGTTATAACAACCTTAAACAAAAAAAAATTGATGAATATTTCAAAGCTTCATAATTTGATATAGTATTCACTACATGATTTTGATTAATAATTCTTGATTATTTTGGTAGATATGTATGTGCATTTATGCTTAATTTTATAATAAAACGTAAGCTCTCAATTGTTATTTAATTTACTAAATTCGACTTACATAAATTAAGTCTGATTTGTACTTCAAAGTACATACATATGTACGTATAATATATAGATTCTTGTCATTAGATATGTAATTTGTCAGATTACAAGGTACTCTTTCGTAAAAAAATCCGGACTATAGGGGTCTTAGGCAGTGCTCTATAATCCGACAAATTCGATAGTCCGACACTGCCCTGCATAATGTTTGCCGGATTACCGGGGGTCCACTGTATACAGCATGATGTGGCATAAAGTATAAGGGCTTATCTTTAAGATCTAGTGAGTTAAATTCAACATAATGCCCATGCCCTAATTGCACATATTCACTTATAAATTTATCATAATCAGAAAGCAATTTTGGGTTTTTATGCAACTTTCTTTCTAAGCTAGCTTTTCCTAGGGTATCTTTAACCTCATCTAGGGAAATCTTTAATGGTAAATTAACTTGAAACTTTTTATCTATAAGTATAGTTGTGGATTTGAAAATACCTTCACATAAATCATATTCTTAACATTTCTCACTAAAATACTGTGGAACAGATTCAGTTGCCCAAAACTGTTGCAAGGTTTTGTTAACTTCTAACTCACCTTTATCATGAATACATAAAAGCGACACATTACTTTTGTCGGATACTGCATGGTCAGTTAAAGCACCAGCTATGACATGCCCAAACCTTGTACTGATAAAGCGGGGTTGCAGGTGTTGTTGCTGAACTGTTTGTTCAGTAAATTGCGAAGCAGCTGGCTGTAATACCTCTACTGGCTCCGGTAGCAACACCTGAAAAAATATGTCAGCGCCTATCAGCATATTTATTTCTGATGGGATGTTAAAGTCTACATCGGCTAATTTTACTCCTGTAGGTATATTTATGCATGTTAAGTCAACCTTAAACTGTGGAATTTTGCATGTAATTTTTTCTAAAACATGACAGTTTATATTGACCTTGTATGGTGTAACTAAAGAAAATACTTCAAGAGGCACAGAGTATTTAGCAATGTTACTGGAGTTGCTGACACCCAATATGTCTGTATTATCTGGAATAGGAGTAATGCCTAATACATCGATCACCTTACTGGTGACTAAAGAAATCTGTGATGCAGAATCTAATATTGCCTTTATGTGCAATTCCCTACCACTCTTGGAATATAGCTTCACCTTCACAGTAGGTAATAAAACCTTGGGAGTGCTAACATTTGAAATTAAAGAAACAGATTGTTCTTGAGCTGTTTCTTCGTGAAGCAATGTATTGTGGTCTTTCTTACAAGTCTTGCAGCGGAAATGAAATTTACATTTACCATTATGTTTGTTAAGACATATGACACACAAATAATTAGTCTTAACTAATTCTATTCTAGTACTACCAGGCAATAATTTAAAATCATTACAAGAAAATAATTTATGTTGTTCAGACTTACAATAAGCGCAAGAGTTGGTCGCTGATGCTGTTGCCACGTTGGTCACTACCTTGTGTGCCTTGGTTGACGTACTAGGTTCTGCATTTTCCAATGCCAAGGCCCTTTTTTCAAGGAACAACAAGAATTCAACCACCGTTGGATCAGACTCATTGCTCCTCTCAAGCTGGTAAGCCCTTGATGTGTAGGCATCTAGTTTACGGTATAAAATAGATAAGATTAAAGGATCCCATCCCTCAACATTAACATTTAGGTTTTTCAGAGCAGCTAAACACTGTTTAATACTAGAAACAAATTCTCGAATGTTAACTGGAGTAGATTTGGACAGAGCATTCAAATCAAGCAGTGCATTATTATGCTCAATGATAATTTTAAATCTATGATTGTATCTTCCATCTAAGAGCCTAAGGGCTTCATCATAACTATCAGGTGAAAGTGGTAGGTTTTTTTATAATATCAAAGGGTTCCTTTTGAAGAAAGGACCTTAGGTAATACAGTTTTTGGACCTTATCAATAGACCTGTCTTTGTGTATTATGGCACGAAACATGTTTATGAATGGCGTGTACTCACAGTATTTTCCTGTAAAGATTTGGACCTGGATTGCAGGTAATTTTGCCTTAAAAGCTACTGGATTATCTACATTTGGTGAGGATTTGCTGAGTATCAGTAGCCTCATTGAGCACAGTTAGAACATGAAAATACTTTGTTTCACACTCCTCGACATTTTCATTGTCTTTCTGGTCTATTGCGAGAATCTTTTTATTGTATGATTTAGAGGTGAGGCGTATATACTGGACTAGATCCAGGTACTAGGTATTTGAAGAGACTAGGTCGCACCTATTCCAATTATAAAAATAGTCGATCCACCTAGTCTCTATAAAGTCTCACCGTGCGTACGTGGCGCACGACACACGCGCGGCCTTCCCGATTCGAACAATGTAGTTACCAGTGCGGCGTAGCGAGATGGCGAGTCTGCTTTGCCGCTCACACGTGTTTGCCTAAATCATTCGTGAATCGTGTGTCAGCCATTTGAGTTTGAACCATATTTTCAATAGATAAAGCGACATGCAATCGTGTTCCGCAAGTATATATACTGTCCTTTTATAATTACACTATACCGCAGTCTTTCCATCTTTGTCTGCCAATACTCGATACTACGTAGGTACTTGCAAATACTCTCAGTAGTAGTGTATAAATAATCTGGCGTGTTTTTGTCAATGCTGTGTTTGCCCGTAATTGGCATATACTTATAATAGAATATTACCATAAGACTCAATGTATCAATGTCCATATATGTGCTGTGGGTAAACCTTATATAAATAAATAAATACTCGATGCTTAAGAAGACTTTGGACTAGGACTAGATGCAATGTGCAGTCAAGTCTCAAGTGCGGACTCGAGCGAATATGATCTCGGAGGACGCCCCGCCGCCCGTCTTGACGTTTTGTGATATTCTACCTACTCGACGCCGCAGTCTGATACGCGATTGTTTGGTTAAAAACCTTATGATTTTATTTATATTACGATTTTAATTTATTGTTTTAAAAAAGGGTCCCCAAAGGCAGTAGTATCGCTTGAGATCATTTTACGGTAAAAGGGCAACAAAAGCATGAAGGGAAGATTACAATTCATTACTACTACGTACCGGTGCACAAAGCCCAAGCAAACTTTAAAGTATGCGTACTAGGTCAGACTAGGTGAAATAGGTATATGGATCGAGTATTTGTACGGACTAGGACTAGGTACACCTAGTACAAAATTTACCTAGTATGACCCATCTCTAGTATGATTCGTATTCGGAAAACAATTCAGTTATTCTAGCCCTTTTTGCTTGTAATACAGTCACACTTAGGGTTGCCACCCGTACTTTATAATAAAGTATTGTACGTTATTTCAGGTAATTGTACTCTATACTTTATGAGAACAATAAAGTACACGAAAATACTTTATTTCGTATGAAGAGAAAGTGCTTTTTCGTTAAACGAAATTTTTCGATTGGTGTTGAATGGATTTCGCCACTCGACAGCGCCACATCACTTAACCACTCGTTTTTAACAATTTCTGAACGCAACCTAACCTCAAATGTCAACAATGTCAGTGTCATTGTCATAATGTTTTTTTTGTGCATCGTTTCGTGCGAAGCGGTTTAGTGCATTAAGAATACGATTTAAAGTTTTACCAAAGACATTATACTAAAAACAAGACAGTGCACTTCAGATTTTTTTCATAATCAATTTAGTCTTTAAGTCTTTATAATAAAGTTGTAATTGATATGTGAATTTGTATGGAACCGGTTGAGAGGCACCTTGCAGGGTGTGTGTCCTTGTCTAACAACTTGCCAGTGTTTAACGTACGTGAGTTTGGTAGAATATTAAGAAATAATGTTCTATAGATATTTTATTTACAACTGTATTAAGAAAAATAATAAACAACCTTATAGTAAGGCTATTTACAAAATAATAGTAATTAACGTTTATTTGGCGTAAATAATCTTATTTGCAAAGTAATATCAAAAGACATGTAATATTCATAGTAGAATAAAGATATTTAATTGGGTAACACTGGGTGTAATGGCGTCGTCCAGAGTATTATTTTCTGTGCGTCGTTCAGTCTCGTGATCTCGTCAATCTGTAAGTGCAATTGTGTTGTTTTCGATATTTGTGAGAAAATAAAGCTTGTGCTTAACTTATTGTATAAATACTTATTATTGAAGAAAATGGTGAACTGTTGCTGTGTGAAAGGATGTAAAAATGAGGCGTATCCGGGCACCAAATTATCTTTTCATCGGTGAGCAAAAGTGTAGGGTGACAATGATTCCACTGAGTAGGCTACTCATTGATTTTAAACAAACAGTATCAGCATGATTTCATATTTTAACAATTTTATTTTTTAGATTTCCTAAGAATGAACAACGAAGACAGGTATGGACGGCCGTTGTGCCTGGACACGTCACAAAAAATTCTGTCATTTGCAGTGCACATTTCAAGACAGATGACTATCGTCCTGAGATGAATAAAAGAGTCTTAAAACTAGAAGCAGTACCATCGATATTTCCAAAGGTAAGATTAAATTTATATTGTAATTAAACTATATTGTAACCATGAGTACTACACAAAATGTCTAGTAGTTTGGGCTGTGCGTAGATAGATCAGTCGGTCAGTCACCTTTGTGTTTTATACATTTAAATTTTAGCAATCTTACAAAAACGGAACAATAAAAGTCTACAAATTTTGAGCCCCTTAAAGGTGTAATTTCCAAAAATATTTTCTTAGCGTATGCCTACATCATAGTAGCTATCTGCATACCAAATTTCACCTGATTGGTCCAGTTATTTTAGCTTTGCGTTGATAGATCAGTCAGTCACTTTTGTGTTTTATATATTTAGAATCTAAATTTCAATATGATTTTATTCACAATTATACATTAGATATTGTTTTATTTTTGCAGATCATACCCGAAGAACATAAAATATCAGTTTTGTCTGATATAACACTGGCTCCACCAGCAGCATCAGTATCAGAGCCCGGACCACCACCCAAGAAGATTAAACTTGCTGATGATGTGTGTACACAAACTAGTGCCCAGGCTAGTACTCCACGGAAAAAAAAATTGAAACGTGACATAAAAAATTTGAAGAAACGTATAATAAGACGAAATACAGCTATTGATAATTTAAAATCATTACTGGCAATTATTAAAAAAAAATGTGACAATTATGCTGAAGTGGAGCAAATTATCCAAAATAATTTTGAAAATATTAGTACTAAACTAAATGTTAGAAAATCAAATAAAGGTAATCGCTATTCGGAAGAACTAAAATCATTTGCTCTATCTCTATATTTTTATTCTGGCAAATCATATTTATTTTTAAGAAACCATATTTCATTACCACACCCGGCAACATTAAGAAGAATTTTGGCCACCCACAATTGTAATGTGGGATTCATATCAGAAGTAATAGAATTCATCAAGGTTAAGGTTGCTAAGAACATACATATAAGGAACGTAGCGTTAATTTTTGATGCCATGGCCATAAAAGTAGGCAAACAGTATGATAAATCCACAGATAAGTTTTGGGGTGGTATTGATTTAGGTGGAATCGTACCAAATGATTCAGAATCGTTTGCAAAAGAAGCATTAGTATTCCAAATAGTTTCCTTAAAAGAAAAATTTGTATGCCCTATTGGTTATTTTTTTATAGATAAAATTTCTGCAGATATGCAAGTCCAACTTATTATGACTGCTATACGTATGCTTGCTGATATAAAAATTACAGTTCGATCCTTAACAGCAGACGGGACAACTACAAACATTCGCACATTTGAAAAACTGGGCTGCGATTTTTCACTCACGCCTATGAAAACTCATTTTAAACATCCCACTCAACCAACCAAAGTTTATTGCGTACTAGATCCTGCGCACATGGTGAAGTTAGCAAGAAATGTTTTCGCAGAGACTTCATTGTCTTCAGACAAAGGTGATATAAAATTTGACTTTGTGAAAAAACTTCACGAAATGCAAGAAGAAACTTAAGGCTAAACGGAAGGGCTTAAGGTTGAAAAATAAATTAACTAAAATGCACGTCAATTTCTTTGGTAAAAAAATGAATGTTCGTTTAGCCACTCAACTTCTTAGTAGTTCTGTTGCTGACAGTATTGAATTTTTGAGGTGTAGTGGCCATCCAAGTTTTTGTGGAAGTGAAGCAACAGTTGAATTTTTGCGATATTTGGATCGGATTTTTGACATTTTTAATGCCAAAAATCCTACGGCTACAGGTTTCAAATCTCCTTTACGTCAAAATAATAAACATGTGTGGATGATGGTTTTTAAAGAAACGAGAGAATATTTGTCTCAACTTAAAATAAACGGTGAAAATATAATGACACATAGGAGGAAGACGCCAGTGTTGGGTCTTATTATGGACACTTATAGTTTTGCAGGTTTAGCTTCTGATTTGCTAGGCGGAAATATCCTAGAGTATCTATTGCCTTATAAATCGTCTCAAGACCATATTGAAATGTTTTTCTCATGCGTAAGAGCAAGAGGAGGGTCTAATGACAATCCAAACGCTCTTCAATTTATGTATATTCTGCGAAAATTGTTGTTTAGAAACAGTATTCGGCCAAGCATGGATGCTAATTGCGTGGACCCTGAATATGAGACATCAACAATATTAGAATTTCGTAGTGCAAAAAGGTCGACTGTAGAAGAAAGCATTGAAGAAGATGATGATGATTATCAAACTGAAAATCTTCTTAATTTGATGAGTCGAACAAATTTATCGGATTTTAAAAATAATATTTTATATTATATTTCGGGCTTTCTTGTTAGAAAAATAATGAATAAAATTACTTGTCAACAATGCTGTTCCTTACTGGTTACAAATGAGCACCATGATGACCATAATTATATTGTAGATATATCAAAATTTTCATCCTTCACTGCTTTTGTGGATAAAGGTGGTTTAAAATTTGCGTCGAAATTTGTTTACGATATTGTGAAACACGTAGAAAAAATGTTTATGGTTATGACAGAGAAGAATGAGCTAAACATGAAAAAAATGCTCAATATTACTGTGCAGCATTTTGCGTATGAACCAAAAAACATTTTTTCTTCTGATTTGCCAAGATGTGAAGGATTACATCAAATAGATTTAGTTAAAGCTATAGCCCAAAATTTTTTGCATTTGAGATTCAAAGCATATGCCAAATCTGTAACACTCGAAAACATTGGGCATCGAGCTACATTACGCCAGAAATTACATAAAACTATATTGTTTAGTAATGTTTAAAAGGAAACTGGAATAAACCTTTGATTACCTAATTATTTGCTTTTTATTTTTGGATGTTTATCTTTATCTAAATATGTATTTGTAAAAAACATAGTATCGTACATATAGTATCGTGTACCCCATAACAGAAGACTCGAAGATGAAAGTGTGATTTGTCCGTAATTTATTATTTATTTCTATTTATCCTGCGAAAATCGCATCGAAATCCGTCAAGTAGTTTTTCAGTGACGCGAGTATCTACATACAGACAGATATAAATTCAAAAAAAAATATTTTTGGCTTCCGTTGGTCATATATAGATCCCCCATATCGATATTTTGACAATATCTTTCAAGTGCATAAATCAGTTTGTTACTGTATACTTAGTTTTATACATAGGATGCAGTGGCGGCGCTAGGCGTCGGCGATGTCGGCGACCGCCGACCGTGTATTCCCGTTCGTCCCCTCGACTTCGTCCCCCGAGGGGGACGAACGGGAATTTACAAAAATAATATTTAATTTGTTCCCGATCGTCCCAATCCTAATTCAAGAGAGGACGAATGGGAATATGTTCTTCGATTAGTGCCATTCGTCCCACTAAAAAGATTTGTGCAGAAAATATGTTTATTCGATGTTTCGTAGTTTACTTTTAAATTAGTTTCTTCGTTAGATTTAATCATTATTTTACAAAATTCTTCTCTATTTTTTTATGAATTATAAAACGTATCCTAATTTTATCATTGTTTCATTATGTTTACCTACACTAAATATAGCAACTCTGACGGGAAGCGCCGGCGATTCTGGTAGTTAACAAAAGAGTGCCGATAACATTGTGTTATTTGCGTAAATCCTATTGGTTTACCTGACATTCTCTCCCTTTCCTATCCTTAAATTAGACCGGTTGGGTTAGTGTTGACAAAACAATGAAAGTGCACGGGTGTTAATGTAATAATATATATTCGACACGAGTTCTGCGGAAAACTACTGATGTAAGTACCTACATTTTTGTAAGTTACAAATATTATTAGATTGTTTATAGTCAATACTATATTGTCTCATGTCTTATTAATTTATGCTAATAATGTACGGTATCAATATTTGTATTCAATTTTAGTATTTAATTTTATATATTAAATATCATTCTAAATTATATTAATAAGTGTGTAATTGTTGTCTCCTGTTTTTTAGAGCTTAACAATGTCACAAGAAGCGCATCCTGGTCCCTCTGGTAGTACAGGAAGCTGTTTGCAGTATATACAAAGGAAAGGTGGAATCGTGCTTCTGCGTGCTGGATACCAATTTTTAAGGAAAAGGCAAAACAAAAGTGGAGCTGTTGTATGGGAATGTCATCTTAGAAGAAAGAATAAGTGCAGTGGGACCTTAACCATAAAAGTAAGTACCTACTTTTTTGACTTCTTTTTTCATGCAAAACCAGACAATGGGTAAATAAATTATGCACGTTTATTGCAGAATGATCAAATTTTGAAAGAAACCACACACACATCCTGTACACCGGACTTCAATAAAAACATAATAGACATTCATATTGATGAATGCAAGAAAAATATAACTTCTGATGATGTACCTTGCGTACCAGCCGCCTTTAATTCAACAATTTCGAAAATTTTGGACGAAGGACTTGATAAAGTAACTTTACCCAAAGATATTCCTAAGTTTGCAAACATCAAAAGCACTTTGTATCGCCATCGAAATAGCACTTATAATATGAGTAAAATCACTTTCAATGACGTTAAAACGGTTGAGGTTCCTCAAAAATTTCAATCATTTTTGTTAGCAGATTACTGTTACGGTAACACACGCTTACTCATTTTTTGTTCCCAAGAAGCTAAAGAAAAATTGATAGTTTTAAAAAATATATTTGGTGACGGTACATTTAAGAGTTGTCCACCTCCATTCCAACAGCTCTACACCGTTCATGGTGATTTAGGAAGTAATAATCAAAGCACAGCTATGACGCCATTATTTTACGCTTTAATGTCAAACCGTAAAAAAGAAACATACGAGATACTTTTCAGACTTGTTAAATCTCAAATCAACGATTGGAATCCTACATCATTTACCAGTGATTTTGAAGAAGCAGCTATGTCTGCTATGCGTACAATTTTTCCAGAGATAAGTATCCACGGCTGTTATTACCATTATAATAATGCTATTTGGAGGAAAGGCCGTGAATTAAATCTAACAAAAAATAAAACTTTAAGACGTCAAGTAGCCCTAAGTGCGGTGCTTCCATTATTACCAGAGGAACGTATTTTTGAAGGCTGGTTTTATATCGCTAGCGAAAGCCCCGGTGATAGCCAAAGTGAAAAATTTCGGCAATACATGCTATCGCAGTGGGTTCAATCGAATTTCGTAAAAGTGTGGTGCAGTTTTGGAAAACGACACCGTACTAATAACTTTGCCGAAGGGTGGCATTTTAAATTAAATAGTGCCATAGGCAAAAAAAAACCTAATATTTTAAAATTGCTTACGGTGTTACATCAAGACTCTAACTTATACAGCGTAAGCTACATTCAATCTTGACAGACCAATATATTATGGATTGCCAAATGCAACTTCTTAATTCAGAAATAACTGTAGGACATTTTTTAGAAAAACTTACGTAGGTATTAATCATAATAAGTAAAGTGCTCGATGGTTGTGTACGTTGATGTAATCTCTAGGCTTTGCGTGCAATAATTATTACTGCCTACTGTTATGACCTCGACTACTTTCTTCAATACTTGTGAATTTTTTATTGTTGTTACCCTCTATGATGTTTTGTGTTCATGTTTTTTCACTTTGATTTTGTATATGTTTTTTATTTTGATTTTGAAATTGTGCTAATTGACGCTATTTATATGTAAAATTAATGTGTAACCTGTTCTGATTCCTTATACAATATGTAACACAAAAATGTGACACCGTATACCTATACATATAAGCAAATGTGACTTTTTAAAAATTAGTACGATAAGTTTTTTTTTGTTATTTTTATCTTGATTTCGTGATATTTTAGGTATTTTATTTAATTTTGCTTTTGAAAGTGTGATAATTTACTGACCCTATTTATGTGTTAAAATAATGAGTAAACTTTTCTAATCACTTACATAACGTAAAACGTAAAATCTTGCCACCATACATATAAGCAACTCTACGAAAAATAGTGACTTATATTTCAAAAGGAAACAACCTGAATGGTAAAAAGTCTGTTTGTAGTGTTTAATTGTAATATAATACAGACTTTTTTTATTGTAATCTGTATACACAGATTTTTAAATCATAATTTTTAGTTATAAGGAGAATTTTATTCATAATTAAAAAAATATTATATATAAAAATATTGCGAGTTATCGCAAAGTTGATTCTGTGATTTTTACTGTGATTTTTATTCCTTAATAAATGACTGATTTTTATTTCAATTTTGTTTTTTTACCAATTAAAACCACCAGTCTTATATTATTTAGTGGGAGCAATAGACCCAAAAAAGAATTAATAAATTATTCCCATTCGTCCCCCCAAAAAATTTTGAGGGACCATCGGGAAAATAAATAACGAATTCCCGTTCGTCCCCCTCGGGGGACGAAGTCGAGGGGACGAACGGGAATACACGGGGAAAATAAATAACGAATTCCCGTTCGTCCCCCTCGGGGGACGAAGTCGAGGGGACGAACGGGAATACACGCCGCCGACGGCCTCGCGCTTGAGGGGGCCTCGCAAAAAATAATTATTATTTAAAATTTAGTTATTCATTTTTATTTATTTTCATGTATAACTTGTTAAGTGAGTGAGTTTCTCGAAAACTAGAAGTTCAGTAGTTTTTGTGCTATGAGCACTTTACGGGCAGAATAGTCTGGCAACACTATGAAAGTTAAACAACTTCGTGCGCGAGACGGGGAATACCCGTGTCGTCTTTGTATTTCTTCTGCGAGCGAAACGTAAACAATCATTCCTTTTGTGAATGCAACGCAACACTCGCAGACTAGGCTCGCATGGACAAAATTTCTTTTTATTGTGTTGTAAAGTCATTTATTGTGTTGTAAAGTCAGTCAGTACCCCGGTGGTTGAGTGATGATTTAGTGGACAAAAGTGTTAATTTATATTGTGATTTCGTTCATACTTCGAAGGTTATAAGATAAGGTAAGTCAATATGAACTTTTATAACAACTTTAACGTAAAGTATTTGTCAACATCAATATAATAATTTTATAAGTCTTAATTGCAATGTATTTCTTTAAGGATATCGAAATTTTAAAAAGGATAGTTTATGTAGTTTTAAATTCAAACTGTGCTAGTGTTTTTTTTTCAAGAACTAAAATTTTTAGCTGTTCGAGTATGTTTACAAGCACGCACGTGCTTATAAAAATATTAGCCTCAAAATTGTCAACAAATTTTTATCGAGTTTTTCTATCGTTGCGCCTAGCTCTTTAGATCTAGATTACTTTGTATTAAAAGAACTCCGCACTAGAATCTGGTGTTGTTTCAGTACAAAATAACGTAAGTAAATAATTTTATTCAGTTGTCTATCAAAAGCATTGGCGTATCTATAGTTTTTATAATCTGCTACACAAAAAACATCGAACTACAGATCGATAGATCTCGTATCGCATTAATATTAACTTTGACGCTATTGGGCGTCACTAATAAAAATTAGTAGTAGTAATAGTAGTTATTTATTACATACATAAATATACCTAATTTATGATTAATTAAATAAACAATACTTCTAATTGTTATTTAATTTCAATGTTGTTGTTTTTATTTTTAGGTCATCATGTCTGCAGGACCAAGTAGAGACAGAGATAAAGGGAGGAAATGGGAATCCGGAGCATTCAAAAGAAAAAGAAAGGCTGAAGCTGTTATATCCAACCAAGCTCTAAGTTCCAGTATGATGAAATTTCTCAAGAAACCTTCTTCGAGTGTCACTGCTTCAGAGTCATCTGATGAAACTTTAGTTTCTGAGCCAGCATCAGAGTCAAATGAATCTTTTTTTGGAAGTTCTGATACAGTTTTACCGGCAACATCGAGCGAACCTACTATGATCCAAATGTCGGAACCCAATAAAGAGTTAGAAAGTGAAACGTTGTGTGACTCAGAAAATCAAGTGGAAGGAGTTCATTTAAAAGAGTCATTTATAGACTTAGATCCAGGGAAGTGGGTATTTCCAGTAAACGATGCGCAGCGTCATGACCTAATTCAAAACGGACCCAATCAAGATCTAGAGAAATCTGATGACAGTTACCCAAAAGACGCAAATAAAAGACATTTTTCTAAATTTCATTTCACTCGAAAATTAAGTAACGGCGAAACGCAACATCGCCGATGGTTAGTTTACTCCATTTTTCAAGATAAAGTTTATTGCTTTCCATGTAGACTTTTTTCAAATTTGCATACACAGATGGTAAAAGAAGGATGTTGTGACTGGAAAGATTTGAGTCGGATATTGCAAAGACATGAACAAAGTCAAGGACACATGGAATGCATGATTAAATGGATGGAATTCTATAAAGGAATCAAACACGGAAAAACAATAGATAAAGATAATGAGAGATCTATTAAAGAATCGCAAAAGTACTGGTATAATTTGTTTGAAAGAATGATTGATATCATAAACTACTTAGCCTCACACAATTTGGCATTTAGAGCTCATCGAGAAACCTTTAAATTGAACGATAGCAAAAACAGTGGCAACTTTATAGATTTATTTAAGTTGTTATCCAAATATGATCTGACACTACGGGAGCACATGCAACGTATTAATGAAAAGCAACTATCTCAACATTATCTGAGCCACGACGTCCAAAATGAATTGATTGCATTTATGTCTAAATCAGTTATTGAAGAAATCATACACAGCGTTAAACAAGCAAAATACTATGCCTTCTTGATCGATTGTACCAGGGATGTCAGCCGCGTTGAACAAATGTCAATAATATTAAGATTTTGCAATTCTTCAACTGGAGCAATAGAGGAACATTTTGTTGGGTTTATTGCCGTCACAGAAACAACGGGAGAATATGTAACAAATTCCATATTACAAGAACTGGAAAGAAATGGTCTAGATATCCAAAACTGTCGAGGACAAGGATATGACAACGGCGCCAATATGGTCGGTATTAATAAAGGTGTCAGAACAAGAATACTTAATATAAACCCAAGAGCATTCTTTACGCCGTGCGGATGTCACAGTTGGAATTTGCTTTTGATGGATGCAGCTAAGTCTTCTACAACAGCCAAAACGTTTTTTGGCTTCATCAATAAAATCTATGTGCTGTTTTCAAAGTCAAGTAAGCGTTGGGATATTGTGAAAACTAAATTAAAATTGACATTAAAACCTCTGTCTGAAACACGATGGGAGAGTAGAATCGGAGCAGTAAAAGCAATATTTTTGCAATTTGATGATGTTATCGAATGCGTGAATGACCTGAAAAATAAAAGTGATGATTCTGAAACTCTCAGCGACTGTGACGCAGTTTTCAATGAAATGTTAACTTTTGAGTTTGTTGTTGCGATACACGTATGGTACGAGATTTTATTACGTGTGAACAATATAAGCAAACTATGGCAAACGGTTCAAGTCAACTTGAAAGTCGCTATTGATACTTTACGGTCATTTTGCAGCTGGATTCAAGAATTCCGTAATACAGGATTTGACAATAGTGTCGCACAAGCTCGATTATTTGTAGAGAAGAGTACTTTCGAAATTGAGACTCAATTTAAAGAAAAAAGAACAGCCAGGAGAAAACGAATGTTCGATTATGAACATATTGATGAACCTATTCAATCTTTTGAAATGCAGTACAGAGTTACCTTTTTTAACACTATGATTGATGCTATTATAGTTGATACCGAATGTCGATTTAAAGCGCTCAATGAATATTTTGAACGATTTGGTTTTATTTATGATATCAGATATTTAAATTCTATATCAAAAGAAGATCTCCTCAAGTGCTGTAATGATTTAGGTACAATACTTCGGGAAGGCGAAAACAACGACATACAGCCTTTCGAACTGTATGAAGAACTCCAACTTTTAAAAACAAATTCACTAGACTCTATCAACGACGCGAAACAACTCATTCAATATATTTTAGAAAATAATTTGGAAGAAATATATCCAAATGTTTATATAGCAATTAGAATCATGCTCACAGTTCCTGTCAGTACAGCTTCCGCTGAGAGAAGCTTCTCAAAGTTAAAATTGATTAAGACCTACTTGAGAAGCACGATGAGTCAAGAGAGATTATCTTCGTTATCAGTTCTATCAATTGAAGCTGAAATAGCGTCTGGTATTAGCTATGACGTAATCCTGAAAAAGTTCAGTGAGGCCAAAAGCCGAAAAGTTCGTTTATTTTAACTTCGATTTATGTAAGTTTTGTCATCATTTGATAAGCAATAAAACTTGTTTAATAGCAATAAAATATTTAATAAAACTTGTTGTTAATATTATTTTAACTATAATTCTGCTTACGTAATTTAATATTTTCTTGATTGGGAAAAAAGGAGGCCTCGCGAACCTAATTTGCCGACGTCCACGCGAGATCTAGCGCCGCCTCTGATAGGATGATCACAAAGGATAGCAAAGAGGATATGGACGAAAGTTAGCCTATTAATAATTGTATGTCCTTGGTATATCTTAGAAGTGTGGTGACACTACAATAGAAGAGGACAAACACCATGCAGCGTGTCTCTCACGTGGTCCGTTCATTTGACAAAGTGCACAGTCTTGTTTTAGTATAATGTCTTTGAGTTTTACAGATTCATGTTATAGTAGTACATCATGAATACTCCACATACACCTATAAAACGTAATTTTAATAGTGAAACGGATCAAATAGATAGTGAATATGTTACACCAAAAAAATGTTTAAAAACAAAAGATACGACAAAACAGAAAAATAAACGAATGCAGAAGTATAAAAGTCAGTGGGAAATCGAACATGGTGATTGGTTAATTAATGATCCACAAAACGAATATAATGGAAAATGCAAATTGTGTGGAATTACATTTACAATTGCTTCAGCAGGTATAGGACAAGTAAGAAAAAAAACTTATTTTTCAGTGTGTGTGTGTGTGTGTTGGTATGGTTGCATTAAATATGCAAACTATAGGTACTATGCTATAAAATGATTAGATTTTATTTAAGATAAATGTGCACTTTTTCCCAATAACTTTGAAAGTATAATTATTTTATGGTGACTGGAGGTGATGGGTAAGGTGACGGGATTAATCTTATTATTTTCAGGTTAAACAACACCTGCAAACAAAACAACACAAATCAAAATATGAAACTAGGAGAACATCTGGACTACTTGAGAAATTCCTTGACTCTTCTTCTGCTTCCACATCGTCTAGATGCAGTGATAAAGAAAATGTTGTTGCATCTGAGTTAGCCCTGACATATCACACAGTAAAACATAATTTGTCTTACAATAGCATGGATTGTACTATAAAATTGAATAAAATTATTTATGCCAATTCACCTACAGCTAATGCAATTCATCTAGCTAGAACAAAAATGGAAGCACTAGTTACAGAAGTGTTGGGCCCATATTCTTTACAAAATGTAATAGATGCTGTTAATACAGATAATTTGTTTTACTGTTTACAAACAGATGCTTCTAACAAGAAAAATATAAAACTCTTTCCATTAGTGATACAATATTTTACAGCCAAAAATGGCATTGAAAACAAATTAATAGATTTTTATGAAAATAGTAATGAATCTGCTGGTGGTATGTTTGAAGCAATTCAAAAGTCATTAGAGTATTACAAATTATCTTTTCATAATGTATCTGGGTTAAGTGCAGATAATACAAATGCAAATTTTGGTGTTAATCATTCTTTATTCACCAATATGAATAATTTGGTACCAGGTTTGATTAAAGGAAATTGTCACGCACATATAGTGCATAATTGCGTCAGACATGCCATGAGCTTTTTATCACATGACATAGAAAATGTTATTTTAAAAATTTATGCTCATTTTTCACATTCTGCTGTAAGAAGAGAGGAGCTAAAAAAATTTGTAGCATCAGTAGATGGAGACTTTCACGAAATCAAACGCCATGTGGGAACAAGATGGCTCTCTCTTTTGCCATGTATTGATACTTTATTATTAAATTGGTCACCTATAAGAAGCTACTTTTTAAGTTTAGACTACTGTCCAATGGTTTTACAAAATTTATTGATGCTCAATGAAACTGAGAATGATGTGATTGAAATTTATTTGCATTTTTGTAGTCACTTATTAAATTTATTTAATAAAGCTGTTAAATGTCTAGAAGGCAACAGCATAACAATTTTAGACATTTATGGGATTATGGATAATCTTAGAAACGGATTAACACAAAGAAAACAAGATCTTTTCTTTGGCTATGAAACAGGCAAAAAAATTAAACTGACTTCACCGGAACTGACTAGAAAAATTCACACGAATTTTTTATTATTTGTTGACAAAACCTTAGAGTATCTGAATAAATGGTTTGATTTCAATAACACAAACTGGTTATTTACACTTGGATATATAAATTTAAAGAGCAAAATTGAATTTAATAATATTGTTAACATAATTGAAAATTTAAATCTTCAAAAACTTAATGTAGATATGGATGATCTATATGGAGAAATTGCTTTACTAAACCAAGTTTATAATCAGATAAGTACTTCTAAGAGTTTTGCAGAACTATCTACTGCACAAAAATGGCAGCAAGTATTTAAGAGTGATGATAATTTTTTAAACTTGTATAATTTCATTTTTATTGTCTATTCCCGCCACGTCAGCATTCACAGAAAGAGTTTTTTCTGTGATGAACAGCAAATGGCGAGACGAAAGAAACAAAGCGTCTCTAAGTTTGATAAAAAATGAATTACTTATTTACTTTAATTTAAATTTAGATTGTAACAATGCTGTGCAATTTTTTAGTGAAGATAGTAATTTGATACAAACTGCAAAAAGCAATAAAAAATATGTTTTTAAATATAATAATAAAGAAAAATAAATTGTACTTTATTTTGAATCTATGTACTTTTTTTTCTTACCTTTAATAACCAATGTACTTTAATTGCAAAAAAAAAAGGTGGCAACCCTAGTCACACTACTGAGCTTTACATCTTCGCTGCTTGAAACGAATTGATACAGTCGAGTAATTGAGGCCTTATTATAGCCACGTGAGGCTTTCATCAACTTCAACGCGGTCTCATCCATGTTTTACACGGTATCACTACACTTACGACTAATACTGGTTTTAGTAATACTTGTACACACCTTAACTGCCTATAATAATGTATGCTTACTCCGGCTCGAAGGACCACAAATATGTTGGAGTATTGCAGCAGGGCTGGTTCTTGGAGGTTTTTGCAGGTGTAGAAATAAATAAAAAAGCAGGCTTTTTGTGACACGTGAATGGATCGGATTTTATTGCAGACTCAACTGCACAGAGTACATTTTATATAGGGTATAGAGTCGTCACTCGCGTCATTTTGCGGAATGTATGGCGTATAGCGCCATCTGGTGCTTTGTGCAAGGAACTTTCGCACAAGGCTGCTAGCCTTCTCGTACCTACATTTTGAATGGTTTTAAAAAAATATTGCGACTGGAAATTAAATAAAACGAAATAGATAATACAAAAATCTGTTTTTATTTCTTAAGCCTTTTCGTACAGTATATATACGCGAATTTTTGAATTTCGTCGTTTTGTTCATAATCAGTCCTGGACCCTGTTAATAACTTTAGTGTTTTTGCACCAGTTGTAAACAAATAAATTAAGAGTTATTTGCTCAGTTCTTAAAATTATCTCTTTTTTATGCTCATTGCAGTTTATAAAACTGTAGTCAATCACTATTGATAATATGGTTTTCAGGTATTGCATTAAATTATTAATATCGGATTTTTCCTTAATACACCCATGACCACATCTTGAACAGTGATGTATAAGATACCCTATGCAAAGTATCTGAAATACAAGATGCAAGATACTTAAAAAAAAAGCATTTCAGATACCAGATACAAATAATTTTCTAAAAAGGTAATTGAAATACTAGATACAAAATACCTATCTTTCAAATACTTTTTAAAGATAAAATACTTTTGTAAGAAAACAACATTTAATTGAACTGCCAAGTTTATTTATTCGAGAAAACAATTTTCGATAATATTCCTATATTATTATGTATTAAAATTGAAACTTTAATTTTTTTTAATCTTTATATTTTATTTGAGATTTCAGTAAAAGTATTTCCTCAAACATATTGTCACTCATCTTCCTTCTATGAGGCCTCATGATCATGCCCCCAAAGGAAAAGAGTCGCTCCACAGGGGCAGAGCTGGGCAAACAGGTGTTATACTTTAGGAATATTTTTTTTATCGTAGGATAAGATGCAAATTTTAAGAGCTTAAGCTCTTAAAATTTGCATCTTTATTGTTCAGATACTGGAGTGTCTCTAAATCGCTGGTGCTGCTTGTGTTTTCGCCACTAGCAATAGAGGAATCAGAGTCCTCTAGAAACATATAATAAGATTCATCTTTTGACCTTTTTTTATGTCACCTTCAATGTTGTTTAAAACCTCTGATTTTTGTTTTTCGAATCTCACAAAGGCGATATTGTTATTGTTATTTATTATTTAAAACACCGTACAACACGTGCATATGAAAAAAATACGGAATGAGTGACAGGAGTGACGGTGGGACATCTTAGGCGGTGACATTTGTAGTAAGATAGTGTCGCCATCTGTCATTAGGTTTCCGGCAATATCGACAAAATGTTTAAACAACGCGCTGCGTTCAGTTGCGTTCGGAACGAAAAACTGAAATTTATTTTAGTAAAAGTATCTTGGGGAACAAAGTATCTTCAAAATACTAAGATACCAGGAACATGTATCTAAATATAAGATACAAAATAAAAAAATAAAAAAAAGTATTCCAAATACAAGATGTAAATACGTATTTTGTATGTTGTATCTGTATTTCAGATACTTTTATCTAAGATAAGTCACATCTCTGATCTTGAATATTGGAAAAGCACTTTATCAATGAAAGTGATGGATATGTGAGGCAAGTTTTGTTTTTAAAATATTCTCTAACCTTTATGGCACTTTCACCAATGTCTTTATTATACAATGACTCTCTACATGAACTACACTTTATTTTAACTTGCGCAGAACATATCCAGTCACATAATCTATTTGTGTTCTTATTTTTGGATCATTCTTTTTGATTTCTAAATCTTTAAAGATGTGGTCACTGTCAATATCTACAAAGTCTTCTTCTGTTGTATAAGCTGACCTCTCACTTGTCTTAAAAAACAAGATCTTTAAAGATTTAAATGTGATGCAGGAATCTACTTCACAATTGGACCCTGGTGAATGCACACTACTCATATTGTTAATTAGCAGTGAGGCAAAAGCTGCTTCAAAGGAAGCACAAGAAGAAGAATTATTGCGGTACCCATGGCTTCTTATGCTTCCGAAAAAGTTTTCTAAAGGGTCCTGGTTGAAGTGGCGCATCCAAAGAGATGTCAGCTTATATTTTTTTTTGTAATGTATCTACAAGATATTCTATATTATCAATAGTGTGTAACCAGTTTTTAATGGAGGGTACAGTCACTGATTTTCCATTTTTAGGGTTCCGAAAAAAAAAGGAACCCTTATAGGATCACTCGGGTGTCTGTCTGTCCGTCTGTCACAGCCAGTTTTCTCCGGATCCACTGGACCGATTCTGTTGAAATTTGGTACACATATGGACTTCTATGACCCAAACACGGACGCATTACATAATTTATTAAATTTTTAGTATGGGGGTCACTTTTGGGGGTCAAACTAGAAAATTAAAAAAAAAAGTTTTTTTAACAATATCATGTGACATATCAAATCAAAGGGCTTACTGTAAGGGTTTTAATTATATGTATTTTTTTCATAATTTTAAAATAAATGGTTTTGAAGTTATTCAAGAAATTAGACGAAAAATGACCATTCCCCCCCTTTATCTCCGAAAATACTGAGCCAAAAATTTTGAAAAAAATGGAGATAATAGATCTTTACCTAAAGATTACAGGAAAACCTATTAGAAGTCTGTAGTGTTAAAATAACATGTTAAAAAAATTAAATTCGTTCGGAACCCTTTGCACGCGAGTCCGACTCGCACTTGGCCAGTTTTTTTTGAAAACTCATTGTTGACAATACTTTATTAGCATGAGCCCATATTTTATTATGACTCGATCTTGGCGATACTGGGCCCAGCAGGAGTTTTCCTCTTCTCTTTTTAAAATTACCGAAACTACCGTTCACGGAGTCAAACAATTCGTCAAAAAACTTGAGTAGTGCAGCTGTTTCCTCACATTCTTGAGGGAGTACTCCTTGACCTGAAATGACAAAGCTGTTTTAAAATATTGCCTGACTGCTTACACGGTGCTAAACTTAATGTCCCAATTTCATGGCTAAATTAATAGCCTAAGAACCGATTAATAGCCTATATTTTATGATTTTTGAATAGCTACTACTCACCAAAAATTATTTAATTTGGCCCTGTATACAAGTTAAAACTTAAATAGCGCATGACCTCTTAAAGGGTCATTGTACTCATCATTATGAACAACACATTATAATATATTTTGACGACAGGCGAATATAAATGTAGAGAAAAGCAGATTTTTTTCACAATATCAGGTCTGGTCCAATAGTAAAAGTTGTTCTTAATGATGAGTACAGCCACAACACCTTGTTTATATATAAACAAAAGATATACTCACATGCTAATGATCCTAAGTGACCAGCTACAGTCCGGCTGAATATTTGAGTGGCACATTTTACTTTCATTTTAGAAATTTTATGTGGGATCACATGTCTGTCTGTCAATTTAGGTATTAGCCTAATGCCATCATATGTGCCATCTTTTTGATATAATTCGACAGTGTGATCCCACTTTCCTGGGACATTTCTCCCATTTAAATTTGCTTTTAAGTCTGTCTGTAATAAATTATTTCTAATTCCTTTTATGAGGTGAGGGGGATCATATTAGGGCACTACTTCATTGCCATCTATTTCAAAAACTTTGTATTTCATTTCTTTACCTTTTCTTAAATATTTCGTTCTTGTCTCGTTTATTAGCCAGTTTATGGCACTCACATTAGTTGCACCTTGGTCACACACGGTTGCCAATACTTCTAAGCCTATGGACTTAAGTTTTCTAATAATTGTTGAAGTGAAAACTTCTTTAGCGGCGTTGAGCACTTTTTCTGTAATGGGTATAAAATCTTAAACTCGCGTCAGGACACGTGACCTGATCGAAAAAGCGTAAGACGGACTCGCGTCAGGGTCACGTGATGCTGATCGAAAAAGCGTAAGACGGACTCGCGTCAGGGTCACGTGATGCTGATCGAAAAAGCGTAAGATCGAGGGGAAGGGAGAGGAACTAGTATCTCCCACTCTTTCTACCGTGCCTGAGTGTGCTGCTCCGCTTAGGCGGCACAGGGCGCTTGCGCGAATGTCAGTCTGTGTTTATGTACAGCGTGCCACGCGTATCCAAGGATACGAAATTACGGAATTACGAAATTATGGATGAAAGTTGATTTTTCTAAGAGATAAAAATTAATGTAATATATAAATAAATAACGATATAATATTATGAATAATAACATGTAAATTGTCATATTTGTGTACGATAGCGCAATAAATAAACATTGTATTCTACCTCATAAATGATAGTATTTTTGTACTTATAATTAAACACAACGTTAATACTAAAGTTTTCACTTCTGCCGGCACTCCCGGAGTGCTATCGGTGTTTTTTTTTTGTTTGACTCACTATTTCCATGGATGACGTTGTTGAGGCGCAAAATGTATACGCCAAAGGCTGTTTATAATTCTTAAAAAATCCCCTAATCATAAAAACTAATGCAGCTATCTTTCTCTTCCTGGTTTCCCCATCGTCGACAAATTCAGTTTAACAGTCTCGTCTCTTACTATAGTCGAAGTGTGGTGCAAGTGCTACTTCATCAAAAAGTATGATGCATAGTTTGTCTGTGTCTTTCATTTTATCCACTTTGTTTTTTAGCTGTCGAAACAAATCTTCATTCATCCCTGGCTTTAGTGCTGCTCTCGTAATCATACGACTCAGGGTTAAAGGTGAAGGTAAAACAAAAAATCTCCTAAGCCAGCGATATGATCTCGGACCCTGTTTGTAAAGGGCTAATGCCATAACTTTTTCATTTTTGGTGAATCGCCTCCCCAATATCTTCTTCCAAATTTCTCCAAATTGAAGGTAAGTAAATATTGTTGCTGCAGGCGTAAATTCTTTCATGGCTTTTTGAAAAGAAGTGTTTTCAGACAATATTAATGCCTTTTTCAACTTTTCTGCCATCGTGACTTTGGACTTTTGAAGATTTTTTATTTTCTTGTTCAAAGCAACCTCAGGATTATACAAAGTAGTCCTCTTCAATTTCCCTGGAAAAATATTTGTGAACACTTAAGTGACAAGTCTAAATATTTAAGCTGTCATCTTGAGCAGTCTGGGCAGACAACCTTACTATGATCTTACCGACTGGCTAATCTCTATACTACAACATGAGTTATTTCCATGTGAAAATACAATGTAAAATTTAATTAGTTGTTGAAACTTCACAGAAGTGAAGATTCATAATTTCAAGTACTCAATCATATCTTTTCTAGTTTTATTATCAAATTATCCAAGTAAATAAATTTAACATTGTATAGACTGTCCAGTCATTTTATTGAACAGTGAATTGGATATCAGATTGGACCTGTTTCATCAGTCACTCAGTGAAACTTCAGTTGTAGTCTTGAATAACAATGTACTTACCCCTTGGCAAAGATTTGGATGTTGATAGAGTATGTTGACCAGATAATCCAGATGTCAATGGTAAATGAATGTTGTCAGTCGATGTTGATGGTAGACTGCTACATGTTTGCGCAACCGATGCTGTTGAAGTAGATGGTTGAGCGGTAGATGCCATTGATGTCGATGGTTGAGCGATTAATGCTGTTGATGTTGATTGTTTAGGGGTTGATGCTGTTGATATTGATGGCTGAGCGGTTGATGTGGACAGTTGAGCTTTAGAAAAATCCTGGTTGGATATTACTTGCAAAGGAGTTCTTGTTATAGCAGCTCGAAAACCTGTAAGGCATAAACATGACCTAAGTTCTTCATCTACTACAACAACATACTATCATGCCTGTATTTCCCATAAGTTGTACTTCTGCACAGCCACTCTTGGGATGATGAGGCAGTTTATTTACCTTGTGGTAATAAGATAGATATGAAAGATTAAAGACAATATTATTATTACCTCGCAAGTTTAATGTAGGTACTGCATTTGGGCTGAGTCTCTTACTCCAGGTGCGGTCCTTTTCATCAAAGTGTACATGGCACACTCGATAATAATCAAAAACAGTTTGATCTTTTATTAAAAAAAGATCACCACTGTTTGGCTCCTTGTTTGGGTTAGGAAATAAATGCAGGATAACATTATCTGCCCCTGTTAAGTGAAAAGAATTGTCAGTTAGTATAATAGCCAGCCTACAAATAGTCATGGGTATGTGACACATGTATAATAACAAAGTTGTAGGTATCAGTCCCGGATTAACCATAGCAAGAGTAGTAAATGCAACGGGCCCCGTGCATTGTGGGGCCCTGCACTTGGACTTTCAAAATCATGTAAAAACCATGGATCTCTCTCACACACAAGTCCTTCTAATTCCCACTATACTGCGACAGTCGTTTTCTGCAGATTAAGTCACTAATTTGGTTTATTTTGTTATGGTATGGGTCATACTTCAAGCAAAAAACTCGTTTTCTTTCTTTTATTTCATGCTACTATACCATCTGAAATGTAAACAACCCCAGATAATGTAGGCAAACCAAAAAAATATGGGAACTGGTGCTACATAAGAGCCCCGGGGTCCATGAGAAATAATAGAGAGGGGCTATAATTATTTTGAATGGATATTTTTGTTTTCACTTTACAAAGGTTTTAGGTTTAGGGGGCCCCCTTGGTAAAATTTGCTACAGGCCCCGCGCTGATTTAATTCGGCACTGATAGGTATTATACTAAATATAACACACTCAACTTAGACACAAACATTGCTTCGCTAACTGTAAAACTTGTACTAGGGGCGAAATGAGCCAGATAGCTAGTAGCATAAAATAACATCAAATCTGAAATTTATGCTTTGAATCTATAGATCACATCCAGATTCATTCATTGTGATATCACTTAGTTCCAAAAATGTGTTGTGATATCACATCACTTTAAAATGTAATGTTTGCCATTTACCCATATAAGTACTTTAAGGACCAAAATTAACTAAAAATAATATATAATTTTAAATGCACTTACGAGTTTTGCTGCAGGCACAACATCTTTTCATAGGCATGGTCGACAAAATCCAATTCACAAAGCAAAACAATAAAGTCCAAATTCTCAGCCAGAGGTCAGTCGATGATAGCGGTAATATCGGAATCCAAGTAAAAGCCAGGTCAGTCGGGAACAGACTCGGGAACAGACGGGTCGTCATTAAAACTTAACAAAATACAATAAACGCATCCATTCACTTCAGAAGAAAATAAATGGATTGTGAGATTTGAAAACAAACAGTTAATGTCAATGTCAATAACACAACGTTTCATTCCTAAATGAATTACTATTGTTGACTATAAATAATTAACATATTCTACTCAATGGAAGTCAATTAGTATTAATCTATTATTATTATAAGTAAATAAATTATAAATTTTTCATTTACTTCTTTTTTGTTCGCTATTTTATAAGTTTTTAAGTGTCTGCTGAAGAGAATGTAAATACTGAAAGTCTGCGTGAAATGAAATAAACACATGTCAATGGTGTTGTGTTGTAGCCATAACCAAAAAAAGAGCCAGTAATACCAGTCTAATAAAAATATTTTTATTTAAATTTTTAAATAGCACCATCTACTGTTCAGAGCTACAAACTTTTTGAAGATTCTATCAGGTTGTTCGAAGTTATGACACCATGCTCAACTGAACTATTTTTTTTTGTCCTCCTCAGAGGAGTTTGGCTTCGCACATCTTGTGCATTTGCCAGAGTCAAGTTATTTATGGTTCGTCTCTAATTTCAGTTCTTCTCTTCTATTCTCTTCGTGTGAAGTGAGTCTTAATCTTTCAGGTTAAAGTTGTTTTTAATGTTGTATTATCAGTCTCTTGGATATGGCTAGGGAAGACGAGGAAGTGTAGGGAAGAGAATTGTTTTTCTTTTTTTTTTTAAGCAAAACGAGGAAACGTATGGGCAGGAAAAAAATCACGGTAGGATGGGAATAAAATTAACAGAAAATGGTCACGGAGGGAACAATGGAAAAAGATTGAGGAAGGAATTAAATAAAAAGAGACAAATAGTTATCTAGAAATATCTAAATACAATTGAAGCTACTAAATATTTACTTTGTTACATAAATGTAGTTACAGTTTTATGTCATTAGCTTCGATAAATGAAGCTAAGGCGTTATATATCGGAATAGAGTTATTAAACAGTAAACACGGTACGCTAGTTGGAAATGGAACTTCTAATAACGATAGTCTTGTATATAAAAGAGTATGGTCATACAGTGAACATCTCAGAATAATATGATTCGTGTCAGCATCCTCTTCCCCGCACTCACAAGTATCATTGTCGATAATGCGAAACCGAGCAAGATGTGCAGGACTGCACACGTGACCCAAACGAATGCGTATCAATACAGAAGTAGCTCTTTTACCAAAATTTGTTTTGAAGAACCAAGGCTTAGTAGGGACTTCAGGTTGAATAGAAAAGTAATATTTGCCTTTTACTTGACTACTGCTCTTCCAAGCCTCCCCCCAAGATTCCTTGAGGCGGACCCTGGGAAGAGCAGTGAGATCATGGGGGTAGACTTTAAAATAAAAAGTATCGCCACACTGAATGGCCTCATTAGCTAATTGGTCCACTTTTTCGTTACCAATGATTCCACTATGGCTAGGAATCCAAGCTAAGGACACCGAATATCCTTTACTTTCACACTCAAGTAATAAATCTCTTGACATCAGAGTTACAGGGGAAAGATTGTTTGATTTAAAGGGAAATTTCGCTAAAGCCATTAATGCACTCATGGAATCTACGAAAATGACTGTTTTGGAGAGTTTCATTAGAAGGATGTATTCCAGGGCCTTGAAAATACCAAAACATTCGGCAGTGAAAACTGAAGTTTCTGGAGGGAGTTTAATTTTTTGAACAATTTTGTATTGAGAATGGAAGACGCCGACACCAACATTTTGATTTACTGTGTGTTTTGAGGCATCACTGTAAACATGGTGCCAATCAGACCAAAACTCATCAACTAGAGCTTTAAAAGAGAAGTTGGCATTAGGGTCACCTTTTATGATACCATTATTCAAATGTATTTCGGGTGAAATTATTATCGCTTTAAAATAAAGTGGAGTGTGGGTGTAGTTATGGTTGTGTGTGATCTGAAACTAATAACTAGATGCGGTAATGGTTTATGTGCCCAGTATGGGGATGAATTGATGAAATCTGAAAGTTGATGAGTTTTGATGACTAATGGGTGGTTAGAAAACTGAAAGATGCGGTAGAAAAATCTGTCTGCTAGGAATTGTCGACGTAACTTGAGGGGAGGATCAGCGCATTCGACCTGTAATGCGTTTATGGGACTAGATTTCATCGCACCAGTTATAATTCGAAGGGCCTTGGCCTGGACGGCATCCAGTTTCTTCATTCCAGCAGCGCTACATGGTTCCAGTAAGAAAGTGCCTTAATCCAATACACTCCTTATCAGTGCATTGTAAACTAATTTAAGTGAAAAAGGGTGTGCACCCCACCAGACACCTGACAGACATCTGAGGATGTTTAGAGCACGTTCACATTTTTCAACAATATAATTACAATGTGGATTACCAGTGAGTTTACAGTCTAAAACTAGACCCAGAAATTTAGTTTGAGATTTAACCGGAATAAGCTCTCCCTTGTATTTTAGAATAATTGGGGGAGGCATACGTTTTCTAGAAAAGAGCAATGCACAGCACTTATACACTGAGAGTTCTAGTCCATTTTTGTCCAAATAGATCTTAAGAAGATCTAAAGCTTTAGACAAAGAGGCACAAGCACTATAAATGGATTTGTCAGTACTGTAAATAACCACATCATCGGCATACTGCAGAATTTTGCATGTTGCAGCCAGCGAGCTTTCAAGGTCATATGTATATACGGCATAGAGAATAGGACTGAGCACGGATCTCTGTGGAAGCCCTTTCCATAGCATTCTGGTAAGACCATTAATCGTTATATTACGACCAGACAAAAGATTAATGATAAAACGGATTAGGTTTGACGGAACTTGTAACTTTTGTAACTTTTTCTTTCATATTGAAAGGCAAACGTTATCGTAAGCTGATTTTATATCCAAGAATGCGGCTACAACAGACTCATCTTCTGAAAATGCCAGACGAATATCCGTAATGAGTAAACCAGCATTATCCATCGTGCTCTTTCCCTTTCTGAAGCCAAACTGTGAATTTGGGAGTAAGTGATTGTGTTCTAAAAACCATTCTAATCTGTTTTTTATAAGGTGTTCAGCTAATTTCGCTATCACAGGAGATAGAGCTATGGGGCGATAGGAGGTACATTCTGATGGATTCTTATTAATTTTTAGGATGGGCAACACTGTCTGTAATTTCCATGATTCCGGAACGTCATCTGTCAAAATTACGGAATTTATAATCTGTAAATAATAAATTAAACTATCATCACCAAGATTTGAAAAAAAAGAATACGGAATTCCATCTTGTCCAGGAGCAGAATCTCGGACATAAGATAGCACACCTTTGAGTTCTGACAGACTGAAGGGTTCATCAAGGAAAGAAATACTTACATTTGAAGTTTGAGAAGGAGCAGAAACTAATTCTTGTTGTGGAACAAAAGGAGGAGCTAAAGACGATAAAAATTCCTCGGTTAGGGATGAAGGAATAGTATTAAATGTGTTTGGAGAAGTGCCGATTCGGAAACGTTTTATATTTGTCCACATAACTGAAGGAGGCGTTTTAGGAGAGATAGAAGCACAGAAGCTTCGCCAACTCATAAATTTCTTTTTCCTAAGAAGATTCTTTGTATCAGACATTATATCCATTAAATTATTCAAGTTCTCATTGGTCATGTTTAATTTGTATATAACCTCTGCCTCTTTCCTTCTTTTAATAGCCAATGTACATTCACTATCCCACCAAGGAGGTGAAGGTATTTTGCCCTTAGAAGAATTTTTTATTGGAAAATATGTATCAGCTGCTTTTATCATTAATTTGGAAAATTCTTTAGAGCATAATTCTGTGTCACTATCTTTGGGTAAATTTGAAATGTTAGTGTCCATGTAGTTTTTAAAATTAGGCCAATTGTCATCTACAAGTTTATATTTAAGTCTGGGTTTAGTTGGAGTATTTTTGACTTTATTGCCAGGGAAGGATATAATAATAGGAAAGTGGTCACTGTAATAGGAAGAAGAGAGTGTTTGCCAATTAAGAGAAGAAGACAAGGAAGGCGATGAGATGGATAGATCAACAGAGCTGAGGTGTTAGGAAGGATTTGTACGACGAGTTGGAGAACCTGTATTAAGAAGGCAGAGATTGTGTTCATGAAGTAAGTTGAGAAGTTCCTGTCCATTGTTATCTGATTTTGTACTGCCAAACAATGTGTGATGAGAGTTAAAATCACCTAATAGAATGAGAGGCCTAGGAAGAGAATGAAGGATGTTGCTGAGCTGTTGGAAAGTAGAAGCAGAAGGCTTAGTGATATATATAGAAACGAAACATATACTAGTAATAATGGCAGCAACTGCTGTAAAATCTTCATGAGAAGGGAGAGGAATAGGTTTATATAGGAAATTGTTTTTAAAAAGTAAAGCTACTCCAGCATAGCGGTCACTCCTATCTTCTCTAAGACAGGAGTAACCTTTTATTTTAAAGACAGAGCCTGGCCTAAGCCAGGTTTCTGATAGAGCTATTATTGTGGGATTGTGTTTATTCAGAAGGTGTGAAAGTTCTGCTTTTTTGTCATTTAAACTGCAGCAATTCCATTGCATCACCACATGGATAATGCAATGAAGCCGATACAGAGCTATTATTATTAAAATTATTTGTAACATTTTTGGTTGCATTCATCATGAGTGTGTGTGAGATTATTTAAAGATTCAACAATAGAAGCAACGTGGTCAGGTTTAATAATTGTTGAGTGTGAAAGGGAGTTAATTAGGGTCAAAATTACATCAATTATAGATGGAGGATTTTCTTTGCTTAATTGGTCTTTATATGCACATCCATTGGTTGGACAGGGGATTTGATAGTCTTTGGTGAGTTCTTTATGTGAGGACAGGTGATTGGATGGATGATGTTGACGTAGACTAGGTTGTCTAGTAATTGTCTTTTTATATGATGTGGATTCAATTGGAGATGACAGTGTGGGGATGAAGCAGGAAAGTTATTACCAGATTGCACTACACTTGAAGTATGATTTGATGTAATGTCAGCATATGATCTAACAACAGGTGGATGTATTTTATTAGCTTCAGCATATGAAATGCATGACTCAGCCATAGAACGTTTTATGCGTTTTTGTCTGTCAAGCTCCGGGCAGCTTTTACTTGTTGCAAAATGAGACCCTGAGCAGTGACAGCAGGTAGCCTTGTCGTCACTGATATTACAAGTTTCGCCTGTGTGTCCTTGACCACATTTATAGCAGCGGGGCAAAGATCTGCATTGTACTTTGGTATGCCCAAACCTGGCACAGTTGTAACATTGTATTGTAGGATATGTATAAAGTTCAACCGGGAGAGCGTTGTAGCACATATAAATTCTCTTGGGCAATACCTGGCCGTCAAATGTCAAGACTATTGTTTGTGATGGTTTCCATACAGGAGAGCCATCTACAACAGTCCTGTAATTCAAACGTCTGATCTTCAGGATTTTCCCGCAACCTATAGGCACTGAAATGTTGTCACACACCTCTTCTGGAGACCATTCTGACGGAACGCCCCTAACGCCCATGCGCGTGATATTGAATATGGGTATAAATGTTTTAAAACCATTATTTTTTTGGCTCTCATGGTTCAAAAATATGTTTGCTTTGTCAAAGTCTGTGAAAGTAAGGGACATACGGTTCCTTCCTATTTTTTTTAAACTGCCATTAACTATACCCTTGAAATTTTCTTTCTTAAGGAATTTTCCAAAGGCGACCGGGTGCAAGGATACAGAGTCATTAGGATTAATGTGTTCTCTTTGAATATGAACCTAAACTATGCTCGTAAGTGAGCCGTCCTACAGGCGTAGGTTGAGGGCGGGTTGGTGTTGGTACTAGGTTTTGTTGGTGGTCTTGTTTGGTATTTTGTGGCTGTAGATGGGAGATCGGAACCTGATTCTTTTCATTTATTATTTCAATTGAGTCACATGTGCAATCTGTTTCCTTACAATCCGCAGTGGAATTGCGTTTTCGTCTGCGTTTGTTGCAATGACGACAGGTTTTATGAGTGCGGGGACGTTTTAATTTGCGTGCAGGATTTACAGGAACTGTGCTATTAGATGCAATTGATGTATCTGTTTCCATGTCCGATTCGTTTGACGGTATTGATATAAAACATATTGCTTGGGGAACTGAACCCCCTGGATCAGGGGGCTCCTCCATCAAAAAATAGAAAAAGAGAAAAACTTACCACTAAAAAAGATGAAATAATAAACTAAACACAAAAAATAAGATAATTATATGCAAACTATACCCTCCTGACCACTATTTAAAATATAAAACAATTATTTTTCAAACAGGGGAAAATTTCGCGCCTATCAAGTCGAACGTTTCCCGCGTTTTTTCTCAACTGAACTATTGTACCCTTGACAGTAATTTGACATAAGGATACGGAAACTTAAAAATATATGTTTTGTTGGAGTTGCCAACAAATAGTAGGCTAGAATAAGCTTTTTCTTTGCATTCGACTTAACGTTCGTGCACTTCTTCGCCCTTCAAGTACAGAACTGATATCGACAACAACCGACGCGCTCACGTTATATTTAGCGGATCATGTACAAAAGTAACCGTTTCGCGTGGGCTCGTTACCCGTTGACAAAAACGGTCGTTAACAAGAGCCCTAAGGCCGGGTTTCCACTGACGCGGAGCAGGGCGGAGAGGAGCTTAGCGGTGCACGAATTGACCAATCACTATGCTCGAAATCTCCGCTCCGCTTCAATGGAAACAGCACGAGCGGGGTGGAGCAGAGCTGAGAGGATATTCATAATAAAAATACAGCGAGGCGATGCGATGCGGCGGACAATGAGCATTGGGGTGCAGAGCGAAGGACAGCGGGGCGGTGCTGTGCGGAGGACAGCGGAGCGGGGCGGTGCGTGACTCACGCGCAGTGCCTCAGGCCCATAGCACACGGCGTAGGGTCAGCGCACACCAAGAGCAGAGCAGAGCATTATCTGAGATAATTGAAATCTTATGATTATTATCATACTTCGCAAAATTGAATACACGCCCAAATTTGATGCTCGACTATGCTCGAGCAAGCCGACTGCGTGTTCGAGTATACATTCTACATGCGCGAGCGCACTCGAGTGCGCGTCTGTCAGTCAGTTATCTTATAGAAAGTTAACATTTCCTTGAGTAAATTGTTGTTAAATTCTGAACCTGGATCTGCACTAATTCTTGATGGTACACCATATATGGAGAAATACTTTATAAGTGCCCGTACAACTTCTGGTGTGGATCTACTAGAGATTTCAAATGCTTGGCCTAGTTTACTGAATGCGTCTACGATTGTAAGGAAATAAGTCCTTCTATTGAGAATATATCTATGAATATTTCTTGAAAAGGTTTTGTTTGGGTTTGAGTCAATTGTAGCTCGGGTTTTAGTGGCTTTCTATCGTACTTCATTTGCTTACAAAGTTCGCACGAGTTAATGATACAAGCTACAGTATGTTCTAAATTGTTCCAATAGTAAGTCCTTTTTAAATGGGCTACGGTTTCTCTAATGCCACGATGACATGTTTTTCCTTCATGATATTTTAGGACTATCTCCCTCTGTTCATTTTCGTCTTCAACGTAAATGACTCTTTTAGTGCATTCATAAATGTTTACTGCGTCTTTTTTAAATAAGGTTGTTATTATTTTAGAAAATTCTTTACGGTGACGTTCGTCTTCGAAATAGATGTAATATTTTATTTTAGGACGGATATACTCTTTTAAGAATTCTTTTATTAATTCCGGATTATCTACGGGCATGTGTACTTTAAACACCTTTTGTTTATCTCTAGATAAATTTTTAACACTACACTCATTTTTATGCCAGGTGTATACGAGAATCTGATTGGGTTTTGTATCTATGGCTTCCTTTAGTATTGGAATGTCAGATGAATCTGTATTATTTTCGGAATGAACAGTTACTAAAGAAGATGTGTCTGCTCTTTCAGATGCTGTAGCTGTTTCACTTCCTATTGACGGTATCGAATAAGGTGACTTAGGTCTGAGTTCAGAGTTACTGGATGAAATACTAATAATGTCTTCTTTATCAGATAAAATGGCAATAGTCTTTGAGTTATCGGTGTTCACTATCATTGAAACATTGTCTAAGGCATTTATTTTGATTCTAGACAATGCATCTGCGTTACTGTTTTGTTTACCTGGTTTGTATTTAATTTCGTAATCGTATTCAGAAAGTCTAAGTCTCCATCTTGTGAGTCTATTTCCTGGTTCGTTAATAGAGTTTAACCATACTAATGGTCTATGATCGCTTAATATTGTAAACCTTTTACCGTATAAGTAAGGCCTAAAATGTTTGCATGCCCAAACAACTGCTAATAGTTCCTTTTCTATAGCGCTGTAACGTGTTTCAGCGTCATTCAAAGTTCTACTTGCAAACGCTATGGGTTTGTCGCTACCAATTGGACCTTGAGATAGGACCGCTCCTATTGCAAAATTAGATGCGTCTGTTGTTAGAAGAAAAGGTTTCTCAAAGTCTGGAAATTGTAATAGGGGTGCGTTAGTAAGTAATTCTTTGCATTTATCAAATGCATTTACAAAATCTTGAGTTATGGTGACTTTATTTTTCTTTTTAAGACAGTTTGTCATAGGTTGCGTTATTTTAGAAAAATCTTTAATGAATTTACGGTAATATCCTACTAAACCTAGGAAACTTTTGATTTCTGTTGGTGTTTTGGGCAAAGGGAATTCTAAGACAGCTTTAATTTTGTCGTTATTTGGTTTAAGACCGTCTTTAGTTATTGTGTGTCCTAAATATAACATTTCTTTCTTAAGAAATTCGCATTTGTCCAGAGTTATTTTAAGGTTCGTTTCTCTAAGTCTATCAAATATTTTTTTAAGTTTATCTATGTGTTCTTGAAGGCTGGTTGAAAATACAATGATATCGTCTAAATAAACAAGACAATGTATGCCTTGAAGTCCACGGAGTACATTATCCATCGCTCGTTGGAAAGTAGCTGGGGCTGTTTTTAAACCAAAGGGCATACGGGTAAATTCGTAATGTCCTGATTGTGTTGTAAATGCTGTTTTTGGTTGGTCTTCTTCTTCTACCTCTATCTGATGATATCCACTAGCTAAGTCTATTGTAGTAAAATAGGATGCTCTTCCTAGCCTATCAAACAAGTCCGTGATGTTTGGTAGTGGGTATTTGTCATCTATTGTTATCTCGTTAAGTCGTCTATAGTCTACAACCATCCGAAACTTCTGTTCACCTGAGGCGTCCATTTTCTTGGGGACTAGGTGTACAGGGGCACTCCAAGGTGAGTGTGAATCTTTAATTACTCTATTTTCTAAAAGCCTATCTACCTGTTTCTGTATTTCCTTATTTTGACTAAAAGGGTGTCTATATGGGCGTATGTAAATGGGGTCTTCGTTTTTTGTACGGATCCTATGCTTAACTTGGTTAGTAAAAGATAAGGGTACGTATTCACAATGAAATATATCTTTATACTCGATACATAGCTTAGTTATTAATGATTTTTCTTCTTTGTTTAGGTGATCAAGACGTAACTTGTTTAAGTTTTCATTTAATATTTTTTCTAAATCGGAGTTATTATGGTTTAGATTATGAATTACGCAATCATCTGTTAGATCCTGTTCTATACTATGGACTTTAAAGGGTTTTGTAAATGTTATAGTCATCTCAGTGTCGGTAGTGTTTTGTATGACAGTCTGAGCTAAAGAGTCTACGCAGTTAACTAAAGCGTCAGGCATACGAACTCCTGGGCAGAATTCAATATGATTTAAAATTGCATTTCCGTTTTCTAACATTGTTGGTACTCTAACACGCGTTTCCGATCTAGGGGATAGTACTACCTGATAAGATGGATTATATAAAATGGGAATTTCTGTAGTTTTTGTTTTTAAGACTTGATTTTTCATGTCTATGGTAGCTTCTAGCTCTTTTAATAGATCTGATCCTATAAGACCGTTATATGCTTTATCTACGTTATATATGTAAAACTTATGGTGAATGTCTGTATTAAAAGTGTCTGTTAAAGGTATATATGCAACTTCACTATGTTTGCTACGTCCATGTGTACTAATAACTTCAAATGGTTCTTCAGTTTTGCAATATTTAAAGTATTGGTCAGCTAACTCTGAGTTAATAAAAGATCGTGTACTACCTGTGTCTATGAGAAAGATAGCTTCCATTTCTGGTAAATAAATGTGTGGTAATCTAAGACCACTATAATTTAAATTAATTACTTCGGTTTCTGGTCTGTTTGGTCTGTCGGAGAGGCTTCTATCTGAAAATTTACAGGCTCATTTTCATTTTGGGCACAATTATTTTGTGGGTTGCTTTCATCTAGTAACATTACGATGTTCTCGTCATCTAACAAAAATATCTGCTCACAGTTAGAATCTGGGTCAAGCTCAAGTGGCTCTTCAATCATGTTATTACGGACTGTTCTCATTGATGCATCTGTGTTTTGTCTAGGCTGATTGATTATGCCAAATCGGAATTGTTGATTTGGGTTGGCTTTAAGGAAACCTGATTGTTTGTAATTATTTAATGTTCGCGGAATCTGTTGTGGTTGATGAGTTATTGCTTTTGGGTTTGGTTGATTATTATTAGTATTTAGTTTAGGTCCTTGTGGTTGATTCGCTTTTTGGATATTATTATTGGGATTTGAAATAAAATTGGGTCTAAAACCGTACATCTGTTTAAAACCTTGATTATTGTTTATTGGGATACCAAATTTATATTGAATTGGAGTCATAAGGTTTGGTCTAGTATTGTTTGATTGGTTAGTGTTACTACTAGAGGTTGTCTTAATCTTGTTTCGGGCATTGTATCTAGTTTGGAAATTAACTTCCTCAGTTACTACACTTAACGCGGATTCTAGTGTCATACATTTGTTTAGTCTTACGAACTTAATCATATCCTCCGGTAAGTTGTACATGAAGACGTTTAAGGCAGTGTTATTATATATAATATATTTTGCTGCTTTAATTCCTTCATCTGTAAGAAGGTTTACTTTCGATATGAGTGAGCTCCTAACATTTTGGATGCGGTGGCAAAAGTCTATATATGATTCTCCTTGTTTTATCTTGAGGTTTTCTAATTCTATGCTAAGACAAGCTTCGGATCTCGGGTCTCCAAAGTGTTGGACAAAAAGTTCTTTTAGGCCTTCCCAAGTGGTTACATTTTCACGTTCACTAATTAAAATGGCGGCTTTACCGACTAGTCTACTTGTAATGCAATGGAATAAGTAGGTTTGTTGTGCTGGGTTGTTCTCCCCTCTAAAACTTCTAATTACATATTCACATTTTGAAATAAAAAGATTTAATAACTTATCATCCCCATCAAATCTTGGAATGATGCTTTGAATTTCCTTAGGGATAAGTTGAATATTCATTATTCACAATTTAATTTTAAATAAGACACACAAAAATATTACGTAGTTGGCGATTTTGGTCCAAACAACGTGGTTACGCTAAAATGTGTATAACGATTAATGTTTGAATCATTAACACGAACGGAGTAAAATGGCAATGTGAGTCCAAATTACTTCAAAACTAATACTAAAGATTTGGCGATTTTAGTCCAAAAATATTAAACGTTAGATGGCGATGTCTAGTCCAATTAAACGTTACTTAGAGTTAGGACAAGGAAAAGAACAGTGCGAAAAAGGGTCTACTCACAGACTGCTCGATCCCATGCCGGTTCTCTTAATACTGCTGCTGTTGTTGTCGCTGTGCTGCTGCTGCCGTCGATAGGCTGCTGCTGCTGATGGCTGCTGCTGCTGATGGCTGCTGCTGCTGATGGCTGCTGCTGCTGATGTTACGCGCGCGCTGTTCTTTTGACGAATTTGTTTGTGTAGGTTCTTTGCAGACTAGAAGTCTATGCGTCGAGGTAACGTTGCGACCGATTTATGTGTCTATCAACGGTTACTGTTCGCGACTTTACTAATCCGACCCGACTGCGCCAGTCAAATATGAACGAGCGGGAGTTATTAAAAATATATATTTATTTAATTAAATACACGTGTGCTCAGCATGAGCATTATAATAAAGAGAACACCTTAATCTAAGTTACATAGGTTTATATACTGGTGGAGAGGTTTGCATGTGTGCGTCTGTGGCTGGTTCTCTCAATGGATCAGCAACAAGAAACTGTTTATGGGTCTGGATCATATTCTAATTGATTTGGCGACCATTACTTAGGAATTTATTATGGGTATTTAAAGTTACTCGGAACTAGTGGGTCGCATGGCGTGATGTTAGTTTACTAATACAGTTCTTGGTAAGGGTTGGCCATGCATAACTAGGTAGTCTTTGGTGTACTATTTATACAAACATCAATACATACTAAATAGATAAATTTATACAATGATTATTTTGAAACAATAACAGAGAACTCTAGTAACAAACGCTTAAAGGGGGAAACAGTGGTTCTTGACCAAAGTTTTAAAAATGGACAAAGATTGAGCCCGCCTTATCGACACAGGCAAGGCATTCCATAACCTCGCCGCTTGAATCGTGAAAGAATTGTCATAGAAGGTGGTGGAATGCAATGCATCGGCATTTCTAGTCTCAAGTTTTCCGATGACCTCAGATATCTATTATGTGTGCCATGAAGGAACTTGAATCGTTCTTTAAGGTAAAAGGGGGTTGTAGGATTCGAACAGAATACTGTAGAGCAGAAATAAAATATGAGAATCCCGGCGAAGACGTATGGGAAGCCACTTGAGTTTTGTCCGAAATTCAGAAATGTGATCATATTTGCGCAAGCCAAATATAAATCTTATACAAAGGTTTTGAAGACGCTCAAGTTTAACTAGTTGTGCCTGAGTGAGATCGAGATAACTGACATCAGCATAGTCAAGGATGGGAAGCAGAAGGGACTGCAAGCGCAGTTTTAGTGGCAGTAGGAAGGACAAGGAAGTTCCGCGATCGTCTAAGGGACCTGGCAGATGCAAAGATTTTGCGGCTTACGTCCTGGAGCTGTGGACCCCAAGACAGATGTTTATCGATCCAAATCCCAAGATTCTTAACTTTCTCACTTAAAGGAATTGTAGATCCATTAAACTGAACCTGGGCGAATTTTGTATGAATTTGGATTGTATCTGCCGTCTTCACGGACGGCAAAAAGCAAGGTCACCTTGGATGGGTTGCTGGATTCTTGTGGAACATTGTGTGGAACATGCTTAACGGCCAAGATTAATAATCAATCCTGATCCAATTTTTGCCATCCAAGATCGATATTCCAATCCATTTTTCGAGAAATGCTTGCCTATAACCAATCTACAGATTGATTTTACTATCCCCGGAATCGATCAATCCATGGGAGGACGGATCACAGATAAAAGATTAGCCTCTGTTCGGAAATGACAGTTTTTGGTCGCCAATAACCACTGACGTATAAATCATATGGACTTGGCATACCTACAAAAAAAACGTGCATACCTACACTTTACGGAGAAGATAAAATGGCGGCTAATAGGGCAGCCCTTAGCGATATTTCTCTACAATAACATCGATAAAAAATTGTGAGAATGTTTCCATATTGTCACGGTACAATATCAACGGGTATTTTTTACACACTTTTCTTAACTTAAATTTTATATGACTAACAAAATAACTGGTAACAAATGTAAACAAATCTTAAAAGTTATTTTTTTGACCCACACTTCCCGGTTTTTGATAAAGCTAAAATTTTGCGTAGGTACATGTTTAGTTTGGATGACATTGCTGCCGATTCTCTTGTTCAATAACTAATCTAATAAAATTAGAGTATCTCTATCTTTTACTAAAAGGCAGTGCGAAAATACGGCTATAGCTATGAACCAAGTTAGAAATGTCAAACTAATTTATGAGTTTATGCCTTGCGCTTCACCATGCATGTTTTTAGTCGACAGGTTTATACGTGCACCAACCTTAATTAATTTGTATGGAAAAATTAGTTCAATTTAATAAAATTTGACAGCTCTAAATTACGTCTGTCTCTTTCTCGTTTTATTAGAGAGAAAAAGATAGCAATAGCCTAAATTTAGTTTGTGCACAACAGAATCGACACCAATGCATGGTCAGCTAACTGCTAACTGATGTCATTCTAAGGCCGAACGAACTCAGCGGCGCGGCGGCGGCGCGACCAGCGACGCGTTCAAATGCATAGATTAGGGGTGGCCAACTTGATTAGACCCAAAATCGACTTTTTATTGACGAAATCCTGTACGGTCTACGAATTACATAGGTACTTCTTAAGTCTATATCTTCATGTTCTGTTTTTGACATTTGTCCTTTAATTTTTGAATCATTTTAATTGTGTGTACCTGAAATCAAATAAAATAAAAGTAAGCTTTAATAGATATTGAACACAAGCGAGAGATATCTCCCACCCAATCTTAACTCAGTTGATGAGATGTTATCATTGAGATCAAATTCGCAAATAATGATGACAGGAAAAACCGAAGCTAGTCATGCCGGTAAATCTGGCGCAGCGGAGGTGCTTGTGACTAAACCTGGCGCAGCAGAGGTTCTAGCGGCTAAACCTGGCACAGCGGAGGTGCTAGCGGCCAAATCTGGCGCAGTGGAGGTGCTGGTGAATAAAGCTGGCGTAGCGGATGTGCTAGAGGTTAAATCTATGCCACTCCTCTTTGAAATCTTCCCTAGGTTGATATTGAATGGTAGGCACACAAACAGCTTTGATCTAATAACCACTCTATTATCAACATAAATATTAACAAAAACAGAAAAGTAAATACTCAAAAGTTTTATGACACTCCAAAAACAGTAGGTGATCCCACTGCTTAAAATTCCAAAAAAATATTACCATATTAAGAGCACCACAATCAATATCTGGGTATTGATTGTTAGTTTGTCTGATTTTGGTCACTTTCAATTAAAATGCCAGTCATATTTGATTGAATCACAGGTTGTAAAAAAGCAATAAAATTGTTACTATTTTTGATGTTTCTTGATTTTATTAATCGGTTTATTTATTATTATAAAGCACCCCATTTAATTTGCAATTGGTGGGTTGAGAAGTCTCTTTTCATTCTCACTCGTTCTCTAGTTTAGTAGCTCTCAAGTGGTAATGAGCTAAATAATCATACATAAGCTCACTTCACATTAACCTCATCCAAATATTCATAGGGAGATTTTTACAGAATAGGACTGTTATTATACTATTTAAAAGTAAACTGTAAAGTACTATTCAAAAAGCAGACTACTGGTGACATTTGTAACTAAACATTTATAAATTCCTTATAAAAGGAATACCATAAGTGTACTTAGTAGTACAACCAAATTAACACATATTCAGTCTTATTTTGGCAATTAATCTAAGGATCCCACTCAAATACATTCTTAACATCACTCTTTGTGCCCATTAGGCAAGTGTTGCAATTGACGACATCACCATCATTTATCAGCTGCTACACAATCATGTCAGACAAATTTATAGCAAGCAATGTTACTTACCAATAAGGTTCGTGAAGGTAGAAGTAGAAGGTAGTATCGTCAAGCAATGTTACTTTATTCAGTTTCCAGTTGAAACAAGATTCTTCAAAGTGAAGAGAACAATATTATATATTGTTTTTGTTGACATCTTTAAATTTTCAACACTAATTGTTTCCAGCCAAATTTTTTTTTCCTTTATTAGCAGGCAGCCCTGCAAATAAAACAACAAACCAATAAAAAGCCATAATATAGCATTATGGTCTATCCCTACAATAACAATAAAATGATTCGAAATAGAAATACAATTATTACTGTTGATAATAAGGGCAAAAGGGAAATTATGAATACTTTACTGTTGAAACTCTTCAATGAATGCTGAATCTTTTGTTTATTATCTAAATCCAAAGATATTTCAGCTGAAATGAAGTATATACTGGTGCAAAGTTATGTTCGGGTGATTTCCGCTTCTTTTAATGCCACATCCGATTATATTACAATTAGGCATCTTGCAATTGACGATTTCCACTATAAAACCAAGTTCAAACGTAATAACACAGCAAAATGACTTCAAAATTCACAAATTATATCCACAGCTCAAGAGTATTTGACAGTTGACGTACCTCAACTTGTTGTCAAACAGCGAGAGGATAAAATGGCGACCCGGCCGCAAATAGGTATTTTAATGACGCTAGGAATGAAGGGTTGCCATTATAGTAACTGTCAAAAACACTGTTATCCTTTTTCACTTAAGGAAAATTATGAAAGTTAAAAAGAGATGACAGTATTTTTATGATTTCGGTGTCGATATGCCACATATTTGTATAACAATTTTTTCTATAGTCAAACATTTCAAGCAGTGTTGCCAATTTAGCAAATTTTATGCTAGATTTGGCATATTTTTATGTTGTTTAGCATTTTTATAAGTTATTTAGCAAATAGCATATTTTTTGGCATATAAAATAATTATGAATAACAAGTTTACTTTCCTTTTTTAAGTCCAAATACTTCAAAAATATATATAAAATATACTGTAATTATCATTTGTTTTTTATTGTTGATGTACTTCTTTATAGTTGGATAGGGCATCACTGTCTGATATTTGATGATGGTGCCAACTTAACGGCAAGGGTAACCTTTACGTCAAACGCTCTCAAGCGTGTTTCGGGGATTCCCCAACAAATCTAATTCAATATACCATAGACAAACAGCATTCTTTCACTCCCTCCTTCCTTTACGAAAGAAGCGGGATAGATTGTAAGTACTATACCGCGATTACCGCGTATTCACGTATTTACTGTCACTGTAAATGAAAGAAAGTTTAAAAGTTTTACGTGCATTATTAATTAATTGCTTAATAGTCGTTAATATGCCGCCTAAATACAGTCAGCATTACCGGTCTGAGTGGGAGCAAATGCTGGATTTCAAGGATTGGTTACAGCCTGTCAAAGATGATACGACGAAGGCCTATTGTAAGTACTGCAAGTGCGAGATGATTGCAAAAGTCCATTGTTTAAAGTTACATATTTTGTCAATAAAGCATAAGAAAGCTATAGAACCAGTAAAAAGTCAAAGAACAATTAATTTTCCCAAAGTTAAAAAAGATCTAAATACACAGAGAGCAGAATCTTCACTAGCGATGTTTGTGTGCGCGCATTGTTCGATTATGGCTGTCGATCATTTATCAAACTTATGTAAACACCGATTCGGTGATAGCAAAAGTGGAGACTTACGAGTCCATCGTACAAAATGCACAAATATTATAAAAAATGTTTTGGCGCCTCATTTTATTGAAGAAATTGTGTCAGATTTGGGAGACCAAGAGTATAGTCTCTTGCTCGATGAGTCCACGGATATTTCTGTAAGCAAAATGTTGGGAGTATCGATCAGATATTTCAGCCGATCTTTAAAAACAATAATATCCACATTTCTGGGGTTGGTCGAGATTGAAGATGGCACTGCAAACAGCATAGTCAACGGTATTAAAGGATTATTGTTAGTTTTGAATATTGAAATAAAAAAAATGATCGGTATTGGCACAGATAATGCTACGGTGATGACAGGCACTAACAACGGAGTACATGCCCTATTAAAAAATGAAACTGGTAATGATAATTTGGTATTAGTTCGCTGCGTGTGCCATTCATTACAGTTGGCTTTATCGCATGCTTCGGAAGAAACTCTACCACGGAATGTTGAATTTCTAATAAGAGAAACCTACAATTGGTTTAGTCATTCTTCGAACCGTCGACTATATTACAAAAATATCTACCAAACAATTAACTGTGGCTCCGAACCATTGTTAATTCCACAGATGTGCAACACCCGATGGATATCAATTGAACCAGCAGTCAACCGTATTCTGGAGCAATGGGTGGAATTAAAACTCCTGTTTGAAGTTGCTAGGCGCGATAACCACTGCTATATGGCAGAAACACTATACTCCATGTATAATGATCCTGTGAATCATTTGTATTTATTGTATTTAAAACCTATTTTGGAGGAAGTCCAAACTGTGAACAAGCTATTTGAAAGCAACAATATTGACCCAACAAAACTTTACAAAGATTTGTGTGCCTTAGTTCAATCTACAAGTCGGCGTATTTTGAACCCAACTGCGAGAGTCGATATTTTTACACAAAATATAGAAAGTTATTTGGATCCGAAACCGTACATGGGATATGCTTTTGAAACAAAATTACGGGAATACAACCTTCAACCTGAAGTGGAAAATAATTTACGTCAACGTTGCCTGAATTTCACACTGAAACTTGTTTCAGAGCTGCGTTCTAGATTACCAATTAATTTTAATATACTTGAGAAAGTATCTTTATTTTCAGTAGAAGAAACTTTAAAAGCAGTCAAGCCTTCTGTAATCGATATTGCCCAAGAATTCCGAGTGGATGCATCTACAATGGATAGGCTCATGTCTCAATGGAGAAACATAGTGCACATTAAATGGGAACGCACATCTTCCACTGTAGAATTCTGGAATGAAGTAATTGATTACAAAGATGCAGCTGGTAATAACCCCTTTGCAGATTTATCTCAGTTAGCAATATCATTATTATCACTACCTCATTCCAACGCAGAAATTGAACGCGTTTTCAGCCAAATGAATATAGTCAAAACTAAACTTCGCAACCGTTTGTCGATAAAAACTTTAAATGCCATTCTATACGTCAGATTCGGCCTAAAGAGGGCAGGGAAATGCTGCTATTCTTACACAGTTCCGGATAACGTACTGCGCTCTATAGGTACCAAAGAGAGTTATAGTCTTGAGAATAAGGCTTCCACGACGTCTACATGCACATCAGCTGCCGAGCCTGCCGATGAAGACGAAGATATTAACATTTTATTTAGTAACATAGTCGATTAAAACGTAGAATAAATCAAAATTTTGTTGATTAATAAACATTTAAAATTAAATGACGTTGTATTTGACATTGAAAAATGTTAGCTTATTTTCTGGCAATATTATAAAGCAATTAGCGTAATTTTGGCAAAATTTTAACATCAGTTTAGCAAGTTTTAGATTCACCTTGTTGGCAACACTGATTTCAAGTCCATATGATTTATACGTCAGTGCCAATAACCAATCTGTCCATTTTGGCCGGCTCCACACGTTGGCCCCAATATTGGCCCCAACGCTATTCGTCCAACGTGTGGATCTAGAAAATGGCATTGGTCCCAACGTTGGGGCGAGTGTTGGTAGTTGGCCGGCTCGTGTCGGTTTCATCAAAGGAATCTGCGCCAACGCTCGCGATCTGTTCACACGTTGGCGCTTTGCTCAGTTCTGTTACAACACGCAGCGAGTGCGTACGTCGAGCGAGAATGGCTTCCTCATCCACAAAATCGCCACCGGCATGGACAAATGAAAAAGTAATAGAATTTATTGAACTTTATCAAGCACATCCAATAATATGGGACGCAACTCGAAAGGATCATAAAAATAAAAATTTAATAGCTGATGCATGGCGCACCATTCAACAAAATATGGGAATGAATTTCTCAATTGAAGATTTAAAAAAAAAGCGAGAATCTTTAATGAGCACATATCGCCTTTACAGAAAGAAAATTAGTGACTCTACTCGATCTGGATCATCAACAGATGATATTTTTAAACCAAATTGGTTCGCTTATGAGCTCATGGATAGCTTTCTTTCTCCGATTTATGATAAATCAAATACAGTTACTATTAACACAGAGGTAAGATAAACATTGATTAATATTTACTTTATTTATTTACATAGATAAAATCACAAACTGACAAATTACATAATTTATGAAAAAACAACCACAGGCTAGACGTACCTAACATTTTAACCTTGAGCGCGCCTTTGTGCCCTACGTATTAAAATAAGTGTGTTTTCGTAGTGCAACTGTTACATTACATACATACATGTGACCTGTCGCTGTGTGTTTTTAATTTTTGAATTTTGTAGGTCGGTAGATTTTTTATTTAGTGTGAATAAAAGTATGATGCATATTCATTTCGTATTTCTCTAGCATTTTCTGTTGTTCTTATTGGTATTTGATCTAGTGATCTTAATTGTTGTTCTTCTAAAACATTATCAATATTACCTTCCGGCATATACATACGGTAGGAGTGCTGACTCTTTTTCAAAAAATTATGAAGTACAACGCAAGTGAGTGTTATAATAGATGCTTTTTCGGGTTGTAGTAACATATTGGTTTTTAACACTCCAAATACCGATGTCATTATTCCAAATGCACATTCAATCACAACACGAGCCCTTGATAGTCGACTGTTGAATTTTCTATTTTGTGAGCCAACTGGCGGTGTACCAGGAAAAGGTTTCATGATCCTTTTAGATAATGCAAAAGCTCCATCCGCCACAAACACATAGGGCACAGGAAGATGTCGACCAGGTAAAGGAGCGTCTTGCGGAAAATGGGAATCAGGTCCATATATTTTGTTATAAAGCATGCTATCATTAAAAACTCCACCGTCACTCATACGTCCATGTGTTCCTACGTCAGCAAATAAAAAGTTGTAGTCACTATCAGCTACCGCTAGTAATATTATACTGAAATTGTGTTTATAGTTATAGAACTCTGATCCACTATTAATAGGTGACTGTATTTTAATGTGTTTTCCATCGATAGCGCCCAAACAATGTGGAAATTGCCATTTTATTTCAAATTCTCGAGCAATTTCAAGCCATTCGTGTTCATTTTGAGGCATCTAAAACAGAAAAAATATATCAGTGTAGGTAATAGTTAATCATTTAAATAAGGGTTGGAATTTACTTGTTGTGTTTGAATTTTTAGACTATGGAGTTTCCTAATGAAGACAGCAATCAAGATAGAAGCTTTTATAACGAAGACAGCATTCAAAATAGAAGTTCCACGTCAGCCAAAAAACGGCGAGAATTAGAAGTCACGGAAGTACGAGCTCAGATGAAGACAGCTGTAAATGTCCTAAAAAATCTTGCCGACCGACCACGAACTGAAGTGGACGAGGTAGACTTATACTGTCAACTACTGGCGAAAAAAATTAAAAAATTTAATGAGCAACAAAGGGAGGATATAATGCACGATATAGACGAACTTATTTATCAGAAGCGAAATTACCGCCCTGCTCCTGGCAGCACTTACTCGTATGTAAGATCTACTCCGGATTCCGTGCGTTTTACACCTACACCGTCCCCTTCATCACAGACGTACGATATGTCTACCCGAGATTCCGTGCGTTATGCACCTACACCATCCCCTTCATCTCAAGTGATGCCAAGCCCGTCATATCACGTTGCTGATGATTATAGTGATTATACAGTTGTATCACCAAATCATAGCCAAGCAGAATATGTGACAGGTTCATCCACCTCCACATCTACTCCAAAGGTGACAATTATATCAAATGACATTATCTCTCAGGCATTTACTCTTTCTCAGATACAAAATAACAATTGAATGCTAATGCAAGGACTCAATCACTTTGTCTAATTATTTTTCTCAATAAACGTGTTTTTGATTACTATTATTATGGTTTTATTTTACAAAATATGTTTATATATTTTAACTACTTACTTTTACAAAAGAACGCAATGCCTCACATAGTGCTTTACATACTTCCGGCACGATCAATGATATGACTTGGGGAGAAATCTTAAATAGGTAATGAAGACTTTTGAATGAATCTCCAGTCGCTAAAAATCTAAGTGTCACAGCAAGGCGTACTTTGCTTGGTATTGAGTCTCTGAATACTGTATCTTGCTTTTTTATTTTTGGTCCAATCAACTGTAAAAGGTATTCGAAATCTATCGAAGACATACGACAAAAGTTATGAAACTGTCCTGATGGCTCTTGAATCAAATTACTCAATAATCGGGTTCCATCATACCTAAAAACAGAAAGAAAATGTAAATATAGAATAAATAGGTACTTTAATATTACAGCGTCTGTAAACAACTGTTGATACAATTGTAGTCTGTTGTTGATATTATTAGAATAGGTGTGTGTAATAAATGTAGTAGTAGGTAAAGTGTATAAGAGATCTTTACTCACTGATTCCGTGTTTTATGGTGTGTCGTCATCCACCATCTTCTTTGACGTGGCTTTTTCTTTTTTCTCAGTAACAAATATAAATGTGCACTCATCATTACTATAAACGCGCTCAGAGCAGTTTCGATTTCTGTATCGGACATCTTCACATTGGCCCTGACGGGACAGAACTAGTTTATTAGCCAACGTGTGTACGCCTCACCGAGTTTGCAGTCCAACGTTGGTACGAGCGTTGGGACCCACATGTGGAGCCGGCGTTTGACATTTGTTTCGATCGGTGTAAACGATCGCAGTTTGCGATCCAAGAAATTTCGAGGATTTTAAGAAAGTAATCGTTGATAGTAATTACGATTTGGAACAAGTTATGGCATTTTCAAGTGATAGTGATGATAGTGATATGGAGGTCCTTGCTCTGTTATCCCACTGGGACACCGACAGCGACGCTGATGATAGACAACGTGCTGTTTCACGAAGACTCAAAAGGGTGAACTATATGCAAAGTCTTGATAATGCTGAATTCACCTTTAGATTTAGGTTATCTAAAGCTGCAGTGAATTCTCTATTACCTCAGTTGATGCCGTTCATCCGTGTAACTTCTACAAGGTATGCAAACTAGTTAGAAACAATGTGTACTTGTGCATTTTATCTTTTGAAACAAATTTTTTGAATTTTTGTAATCTCATAAAGTAGTCATTGATTTATTAAAACTAAGAAATCTCTTGTGTTAACTCTCTGTTGGTTGGCAAATCCAAGTGTTTATTCTAGAATAATTTTATTTTACAGGAATCATGGTGTTTCGCCACTCCATCAACTATTGTTATCATTGCGGTTTTATGCACTAGGTACTATGTTGATATCTGTAGCTGACTTTGTTGGAGTATCTACATCAACAGCAGGAAGAATAGTACGTGATGTATCTTCTGCAATCTTAAACTTATATGATCAGTACATTTATGTTCACCAACAAAGTGCAGAAAAATTCTACCGAATTGGACACTTTCCTCGAGTTCTTGCTGCAATTGATTGCACTCATATACGTATTCAGTCACCATGTGAGTACTTATTTAATAACATGTGTATGAATAAGTTAATATACTTAGTCATTCTTTTTTGGTTTATTTTAGGTCATAATATAGGTGAAGAATATAGAAATCGTAAGGGTTACTTTTCCCTTAATGTCCAAGTGATCTGCGATGCTGATCTAAAATTTATGAATGTGGTAGCTCGGTGGCCAGGTTTATCACATGATGCCACAATTTTCAACAACTCTATTCTTAGAGGTATGTATATATTACTACATACATTGTTTTGTGATGTTAATATTACTTATTTGATATTAATTATATTATTATGTATATTTGCAGCCCAATGTGATGCAGGTAACTTTGGTAACCGCTGGATGCTTGATGATAGTGCTTATCCAAACAGACCCTATCTGCTGACACCACTTCTAAATCCTGTTGGTGAAGCAGAACAGAATTATAATCAAGCACATATTAGAACAAGGAATACTATAGAAAGGTAACTATTTATTTATTTAAACTTTATGTACCATTGTGGTACAGGTATTAAAATAGTATGGTTTTATAGAAGCTAGTTAAGGCCACCCAAAATCATGTAATAGCAAGCTTTTAACAGCATGGTTTTTATTGTTTTAGAACTTTTGGTGTCTGGAAGCGAAGATTTCCTGTTGTGGCACTTACAATGCGGTGTTATCATTGCCGAAGACCCAAGCAGTAATAATAGCTACTACAGTGCTGCACAACATTTGCAGGAGTTATAACCTGGAGGAAATTCCTGCAGAAGTGGACCTGCCACCAGCAGAGCCCATAGAATATTTAAATAATGAAGATCAAGACATCCGGGAAAGAGCTGATCTTATAAATAATTACTTCCGGTAGCAGATGAAAGTGATATATTTTATTGTATTTACTTATTTAGAATAAAGTTTGGAGGTATACAAAAATAAATCAACATATCTATAATTCACATGTTTTATTTACAACAAATATGAAACATTCTGAAATGTTTATTGTTACTGTTTATATTTTAGTGCTAAAAAACAGTGTGTCAATGCTAAATATTTAAAATTAAGAAACTTAGAGCTTAACTTGAAAAACATAAAATTAAATTTAGACAAGATAAGGAATCACTGATTATATTATTATTTAACAACAATCAGTGGTTCCTTAACTTATCTAATTCTAAATTTATTTTTTCTTTTTCTAATAGAAGTTTTTCGTTTTTCAACTTAAGCTCTAAGTTTCTTAATTTAAAATATTCATTTTCTAAATTAATATTTAATAATTTAGCATCGACACACTGTTTTTAAGCACTAAAATATTCAGCTATTGCATTATTTCTAGCCACTTTGCCATCATCTGCTTTCAATTTCTTTTTCACTGAAAAAAAAAAACAATATGTAAGAGTTGTTTACTGCACACTGCTCTTAGAGAAATATTTTTATAACCAAAATAAAATAGGTAAATTAATAAGAAATATAACAATGGACAACTAGCTTTAACATGGCTTACTAAATATACAATAACTATAATAAATTTTATCACTTAGGCATCGTTCAGACCAAACGTGACAATACGTTTGGTCTGAACGATGCCTAAGTGATAAAATTTAAAGCCGCTGACTGTGAGCGCGCGTTACGCAGTTTATTGCTTTTCCATATATATTGAAATTGTCGTTCATACCGAACCGACTATACGCTATTACGTCGTCTGTTGTCGCTGACTCTCAGTGGCCGATTATTTTACAACGCGACTATGCACGGCGGACGCGGATTGGCTACGCGGACGCAGTTGCCGAATAGCGCCGCTCCGCCGCGCCCGCACCGCCGCGCCTCGGCTGCAATTCACTCGAGAAACAAACTTCAATGAGGACAGACGTGACACGTGACACCTCGCGATGTTCGACACCGAAAAGTTTATTGCAGAAGTACATTCTAGAGAATGTACTTGGAATGCGAATTCAGAAGAATATAGTGATAGAAACTTACGAAGATGCGCTTGGGAAGACATAGCATCTGTTATGTATGAAGATTGGGGGGTTTATGGAACTAAAAAGAGAAACGAAACTAGTAAGTAATGTTTATTCAAATTTTTACTTCCTAAACAAAAAGTATAGTTTTTCTGATATCTAAATTTTTTACCAACTTACATATAGGTACATATAATTATATTAGTAGCACTACATAAATAATAAAACAAAGTGTCATTATATGTATTTGTCCTGCCAGTACAGCCGACCCTCGTTCACGAAATATTCTTTGAAAAACTCTCTTACCCTCTGACCCGACGTAGAAACAACTAACAGTGATGTTCGTACATCCCTTAGGTTACAAGTTCTTAACTGTTCTTCAAAATTTATGCCTTCTCTTCTACGAACAAAATTGTGTAGCAGACACGTGGCTTGTACAATTTTAATAGCATTATTGACATCAGTATTTATGGTTGTATGCAATACTCTCCACTTACTAGATAAAATACCAAATGCACATTCCACGCATTTTCTCGCTCGGCTGTGGCGAAAATTATATGTGCGTTGTTCCATGGTCAAGTTGCGATTTGGGTAAGGTCTCATAAAATTTGATTTCAAACTAAATGCTTCATCTCCTAAAAACACATATGGTTGTGCGGGTCCACTTGAATTAGGTAGTTTGGCAGATTTTGGTACATGTAATTGTCCAAGTGTTATCATTCTGCCCATATTGCTGTTTTTAAATATGTTACTATCTGCTTCTCTGCCACAAGATCCAATGTCAACAGCAGTAAATAAACAGTTAGCATCAGCTAAGGCAAATAAAATGATTGAAAAGAATTTTTTGTAGTTGTAATAGTTAGAACCACTGTGAGCTGGTTTTTTTATCCGAACATGTTTACCATCTACAGCACCTAAACAATTGGGATAATTTGTTTTATTATAATATGTATTTGATATATTCATTCACATTTCTTCTGTAGGCTGTGGTAACTCCAGTGGCATTAATATTTCCCATAAAATTGAGCAGGTTTCAGAAATAATTGTAGATATCGTAGACTTCCCCATTAGAAAATCTTCGGATAACGTACCAAATGATTTCCCAGTAGCCAAATACCTGTGAAATGTAAAATCAAATAGATCTCGTTACATGATATTATAGTACTTGTAATGCAAGGTTAATAAATAGTAATTATTTATTACATTATTATTTATTTACTTATAGCGAATGGGTAGGTACCGTAACCAGCGCCGCCAGCTGATTCAATTCTCTAACCACTAAACTGAGCATATTTTCAACAACCTCGGATCCTCGGAGACCTGGCAAACCTGTATACTATTTATTTAATCATTGTGCACTACTTTTTGGTCTGTTTTTGTACTCAAAACTTTGGGTACAAAGACAAATCAAATATTTGTGTATGATTATTAAATAAATAGTATACATGTTTGCCGAGTCTCCGAAAATCCGAAATTGCCAAAAATATGCTAAGTTTAGCAGTTAGAGGATCAAATCAACTGGCGGCGCCAGCTACCCATTTGCCTTAATCAAATACATATATTTATTTATTTATTTAAAACTTTATTGCACAAAAATTTATACATATACAACGTTGATACGACAGAGGGGCATTAAATTACACTACGTATACTATACGTGTTTAGTATTAATCCGATACGGTATAAAAATAAAAAGCTACAAAATTGAGATTTTTTTTCTTTCAAACAAACTAAATAGCTTACAAATCAGAGTAAAACGCAACCACCCTGTGCAAATAAATTCAACTGACCTAGGGAAAAGCGGCAAAGTCGCGCGCGCGCCTGAGCGCGGTGTGGGTAGGTATAATAAAATTGTGGTCGGGCGGGCGGCCGGCGGTGGCGCAGGCGCGAGCTTAGGCCTCCGCTCGCGCCCGCTTTTATGATAGGTAAGGTTTTGAAGTAGGTACGCACACAACAACAATCACAACAAAAACACAAAATTTTTAAATTCTCGATGTGTGGAGGACACATCGACAATTTAAAAATTCACAATTCACAAAAAAAAAATCACAAACATACCTAATTCACAATTAAAATCATGTCCGTGTAGTCTGCCGCCGTGTTAGTTACACGAGGCATTGTTGAACACTTTAATTACACGCACACACAACCAAAGTTTAATTACGTGTCCTATCACAATAAAAAACAGTCGATCACAAAAAAAAAAACACTAACACTAATAATAATAATCCCAAGTTACGTGTCCTGTCACAATAAAAAAAGAAATAATGTCTTACTTATTTAGTATCTTATCACAATAACAAAACAAAATCAATTGTTTGAGCGCGGGCGCAGCAGCTTCCGTGTTACGTAACATACGTTCCGGAAGGAAGACATCGGCACACTGAGGCCCCACTTACCGATCGCAAATATCTAGAATGCAATAACAACACACTGACCTATTTCTATTTCTTTTACGCGCGGTATGTTTTGCTATGATTGTCACTCTCGTAATGAAAGTGCGTGTGTTTATTGCTTCCTTTTTTGCATTGCCATCTTTTTAGTGAAAATTTGGTTGTACTTATGAATTGCGTCGGAGCGGCAACAACGCATCGTAGGTTATACTCGATTTATCGTTTTAAGGTGCATGACCGATGCGTAGGTATAATCAGCTGTTAGGAAAAAGATACATCGTGTTCAATTGAGGCAAAAACTTAAAAAATTATTTGCGACTAAACTACTGCTCCTATTTAATTGATTTTTGGTACAGAGCTTGGAAATGGTACCTAGTATAGGCAGTTTAAAGGAAAGCCCCTCTGTCGTATCAACTCGGTATAAAGGGTTTAATATTATAAAATTTTATTTCAGTTCAAGAACTTCAAAAAAAATGGAAACATCTCAGAGATTACTTTGTTCGGGAAAAAAACAAAGAACAAAATATTAAAAGTGGCAGCGGTGCCCCGAAGAAACGCAAAACTCCCTATTTGGATATGCTTCAGTTTTTAACAATTTCACGTGCTTCGAGCCCTGCTTCAGTCACAAATATACAACTACCCTCGGCACGTACACCAGTCAGTCACAGTTCGGGTAATAATACTATAAATTATAATGAAGATAGTTGTGATAATACTATCATGAACAACTCATCTCAGCAGTCAAAATCGAAAGGATTAACTGTATTTCAACAATGTTTATTAAATTCAATGAATAGACAGGAACAGAATAATATGAACCCACATATGAATTTTCTGATGTCACTTGTACCCGAAATGAATACGATGTCTGAAAGGCAATTAGGTATTTGAATTTAAATTTGAGATAATGAAAATAATACATAAAATTAAATATAATAATGACTACATTTACGGATCCGGTCCTTCAACTAGCACATCATATCAGCATGAACATTATTATGATTATGATAGGGCGAGTTATGGGTACATGTCATCGCCACAGAACCGTTCACAGTGTACACCCCCACCACAGCCATATCAGGTCACATCCTCACCTACGAGTATGCAACGAGACGCCGATGCACAAATCGACACCTCAGAGAATAATACTGAATCTCCAGATAATGTATCGGAACCAGCTTCTATAGAAGACATCGAACGAATTTTGCAAGGTGATTGAAATTTTCGCAAGAATTTTTGCAAGGTGATTGATTTGTTTTGTTCATTATAATAAATAAGTGTTGATTACAGTATAAGTTGTTTTCCTCTTACCTTAAAGTAATTGTCAATCTTTCTTCTGGCTGAATATCACGTCGATAATTAGTGTCCCTTTTATATAAACTTATACGTATTAAAGATAGTAACTCATCGAATGTTTTTACTGTCATACGAAAATATTTCTTGAACTTATTTGGATAAAGTCTATATTCGAAATATAAAGTATGAAATTGACCAAGAAAACATCTCTTCAAATTTAAGGGATGTACCCACAATCTCTTCTTTTTTATTATTTTCGTCTTCCTCTAGAGCTTCGCAAATGGCAACTATCTGAATGCGAATCATTTAATTGAAATATCAGTAAAACGTCTGATTTTAAAAAAAAATTACGCTAGTTTTATCGTATGGGAACCACGAGTGATCTCTAGAGATCGTTTATAAAATACTACGAGCAACTTCAAATACTGAGCTCTTTTATGTGTAGAATAGTCAGCCGCTCAGCGTACGCATCTAGTGTGAACCTACACGAGCCTATTCTTTTGTTCACACATGTAGCGCATCGTACGCTATAGCCTATTGTCGGCTTGGTGAGTACGCGTACTGCAGATTGAGTCGACGTTCACACTGGGGCAGACAGTGAGTATACTCACAGTCAGCGGCGGACAATACGTTTGGTGTGAACAATCCCTAAAAATACATGGGTGTATTTTTAGAGATAAAATTTAGTTCCATTGCTGTCTTGTCATTTTATTATACATATATAAGGGAATTATTATACATAATGATATCAATGACAACTACCTGCCCTAGCTGTACTAAATGTGAACCTCTTGGGTTTGACTGGTGTTATGATGTGATTAATATTGGTTATCGCCTGACTATCAGTCATGACAACACCGCCATCATCATAGATCACAGGCTCAATACTCTGGTCTACAGGTATTAGAACTGCATCCTTAACTAACACCCTCGCATCACAAAATCCATCACCACTACCACCATCATCACCAACATTCAAACCCTCTGTCTCCCTGTCACCCCCAAATGGTACCGAGAATCCACTGGCAGTACTACCTAGTAAGCCAGTTACTCGGTCTAAAATGTCATCTGAGGGTATGTAGTCAGCGGGACCACCACCAGTCTGAAAACAACAGTCATTAATAATATTGTGAGATTGATGAATTAAGTTAAGACATAATTATCTCAATAGAAATGAGAAGTATTGCAAATATACCTTCAATTGGTTCATCCTGACTTTAGTGCTGCGTTTGCGTGCGTTCTTTTTTAAGTTTTCCCACTTCAAACGCAGCTGCTGCGGTGTCCGAGAGTCGTTCGTAGCATTGGCATTAAAACTATCTGCTAACCGAATCCACTCCTCATTTTTTAACTTGTTATTGCTGGCGTTCGTAGTTTTCGTAGTGATGATTTTACTTCTTTCGATCAGGTCTAATATAATTTTTTTTTCCTCTTTGGTTAGAGGCTTGCCTTTTACCTAGTAACAAAAAGAAACTTTGATAAACATCTGGAACAGCGTCAGTCGTCACCTCCGCACCGGGAAGGCGCGAAAAAAGATGCATCATTGCTACAACGAATACAAATACAATTACAGGGTAATATACTTAACATTTCGCAGTCCATTGTAGATATCTGGTACATCCTTTTACACACAAAGATCAAATAAAGTTCAATTTATAGCTAAATGGTCAATAATAATATTTCTCGTAGTAGGTAGTCGGCGTATTTCTTTGATAGTATCGCCAATCAAACAGTAAACAGAAATGCGTTAAGGCGCGTTTCCATTATGCAAGTGATTTGCATACTAGTTGCAAGTTGCATGCAAATTGTATAGTGGAAACAACAACTTGCAAACAAGTTGCAACTTGTATGCAATTAGGTTTAAACTTGTACGCACAATAATGAAGTCGGCACATTTGCACGCAAGTTGCAAGCGCATGCGGTCGTGCATAGAGGATTACTTTGTTTATGACTTTATTACTTTGTAAAAATGACTGCTAAATGGGATACGGAGAAAACAATAATGTTTATTGAGGAATATCATAGACATGATTGTCTTTGGGAACCAAAAAACAATCTTTACAAAAATCGAGACGCACGCGAATCAGCATATAGAAAACTAATCGAAGTGATGAACTTTAATGGTATTGTTATGACCGTAAAAGAAGTGAAAAATAAAATACGATCACTGCGTACCACATTTTTTGCTGACTTAGCAAAAATCGAAAAATCCAAAACAACCGGTAGTGGAACAAGTAACATATACACACCAAAATTAAGCTGGTTTAACACAATGAATTTTTTGCTGACGTCAACCGAATTAAGAAGGAATGAAGAAAGCACCACTGTAAGTATCAATTCTTTTATTTTTTTAAAAAATCATTCTTTCTTGCCATGTTACAGCACCATCTGTAGCAAAGTAGTTAGCAAAGTCATCTCTTATTTCGACCGCTGTTTTGGGACTGCTTGACGGTTGTGCCGGGCGTAATTGCTGAAATGCTCTCATATTCACGTCATTGAACATGCCTTCACTATGTCCTGTTATTGAATTTTCTCGATTAACAAAATTAGGTGTAGGTAATATATGTACTAGAAGTATGTCTCAACCAATTGTGCAGTGCACAGCATGCTTTTATTATTTTATCAACTGTATTCACCTCAACAGCAATAGGTCGCTCAAAAATTCTCCACTTCGATACCAATAAACCAAACGCATTTTCAACCACTCGTCTTGCTCTCGACAGTCGGTAGTTAAATATTTTCTTTTCTTTAGTTAATCTTTGAGTTCGAGGATATGGCTTCATTAAATATTTTTTAAGTGGAAATGCTTCATTTCCTAATACCACTGAATTAGGCGGTATATTTGAGCTATCATTTTCTAATATTGACTGAAGAGTTGAATGAGAGAATATTGTTCCGTCTGATGTTTTCCCATAATGTCCAACATTAATGTATCGAAAGTTTAAGTAAAGTAATATATAAAGTAAACAAGACTATGCTAAAATGTCCTTTATAGTCATAATGTAAAGAACCACTCCCATTTGGGCATCTCAAGATGACATGCTTTCCATCTAAAAATAGTGTCTTGCTTAGATATTCTAGACGAAATCTTATCCAATAAATTTAAAAATAGTTCTTCGTTCATTCTGAGATAAGTATGGTAACGTTTAGGATCTTCTGTAGCCAATTCTGTTAACAGATTATTCGACGTACCGTGAGCATCTCTTCTGTGAATCCATTTTCTAACCCACTGAACTGGTCGACGTCGATGCTTTTTTTTTGTTATTTAATACGTGTATAATTATTGCGTATACAACTCTGCATGCAGCGACAAGTACAGCACGTTTTCTACCCATGATAAACACTGTACAACTAGAACTAACTTGTATACCACTAAAATCTTGTATGCAAGCTGCAAGTTGAACAAAATCGTGTTTCCAATTCAAATCACTTGCACACAAGTCTGACGTCATACATGTATGCAAACACTTGCATAATGGAAACGCGCCTTTAGCGTCACTGTCAAGTCAGGCGTCAAATTTACGTTCCGTTCCTTACAAAATGGTTGAAGTATTCTACATATAATTAAACGATTGGAAATTTTACGGAGTTTTAGACACGTAACTATTTTGTTTTGTTAAAAAAGGTATATTTTAGTGTAATATGTGTGAAATGGAACGATCGGGAGGGAAAGGATCGCTTGCAATCTGGATCGAAAAAAAAATAACGATTGTATAGTTTTGTTATTGGCATCTGGATTGGAGATCGATCGAGCAGTAGACATCAATCTTAGATTGATTCTATCCTTAGATCAGAGATACATTATTAATCTCGGCCGTTAGTCTCTTCAAATCACGAACACGATTCCGATAAGGATTGATAACAAAGCCGGCTATGTTCGAGTCGGATTCTAAAACAAAGGGATCTGTACCATAACCCAAAAAAAAACGTTTCTTGCATGCGAGCCTTAAATTACCTAGTCCTACGGACGGATGGACAGAGGAGGCTTAGTAAAGGGGATTCATTGGTTAATTGTAAGTACAATGAGATCCGATAATGTAAGTACCTACCTACTACTAAATCACCTTAAGCTCGCTCACCCTTAAACAGATTGGGTTCGAAGTGGCCGCCGCCAAATTTGGGTCCTGAGCACACTTCACGCAGCGTCGTAAACACTCGGACACAAACACCTTGTCCTTGACGTAACCCCAAAGAAAAAAATCTAATGAAGTCGAGTCTGGTGAGCGAACTGGCCATGGCTCCAGGCCGAATCTACCGATTCCACAAGTCCAGATGACATTTTTAAACCAAACACACAAAACACACACAAACACAGAGAGAAAATTAGTTTTGGTATCAAACCAAAACTTATCTTTCCTAATGCCGGCCACATACGTAGCGGTATACCCGAACGGTATACCGGAACTGAAGGCTTGTGCAAGTATACCGGAGCGTGTGTGTGACAAAACTTGCACAAGTTTCCTGACTTGCACAAATCTAGTAGGCAGATCAAAACTACGATCTGTATACCTGCGCAAACTAGTTTGTGCAAGTATGCATGAGCGTGTGTGTCGTGTCGGAACGCTTCAGTCGCACGCGCGCCATGCTCCGGTCGGTTTGTGTGTTTATTTTCGAGCCAAAATGTCTGTCACGCCGCAGTAATAGAGAGAAATTAGAAGAGTTTATAGATTTATACAGGAAGTTACCATGTCTATGGCAAATAAAAAGTAAAGAATACCATATTCGCGACAAAAAGAACGCTGCATACCAACAATTGGTAGATGTTTTGAAAGAAATAGAGCCGGACGCGAATCGGGAATCAGTGATTAGAAAAATTAATATCTACAGGACAAATTACCGAAAAGAACAGAAAAAAGTCGAAAATTCGAAGAAATCAGGGGCAGGCATCAACGATGTATACGTGCTGAGTCTATGGTACTACGATAAATTGCATTTTATCCGCGACCAAGAGACACCAAGAACATCGCAATCGAACCTGACTGAGGAATCTACGGAGGAATAGGTAAGATTTTTGTTCTGGCTTCAAAAAAAATAAACAAAATAAAATTCAATTCTAATACTATTTTTTTTTTTTAATTTATGAAATTATTTTGCCAAGGAACGCTGCCTTCATTACTAAAGTTATCCATAAATTGTTCCCGAATATTCTTTGCATTGAGTGCAGTATTCCCATATCCCCTTCTATTTAATGGGATCATGTGGTCACCCGCATGTAACCCTGGCAAGATAGTTCCATTTTCTGCAATTTCTTGGTCAAAACATTCAGAGGGCGAGTAGTGATTAGGTGAATGAGCGATTAGAAAGTTGTGCAAAGCACAACTCGCCATTACTACAGATTTAATGTTATTTGGTTCTATATTAATTTGTGTGTGGAAAATTCTGAACCAAGCCGCCAATATACCGAACGCATTTTCAACTTTGCGCCTCGCTCGAGATAAACGATAATTGAAGATCTTTCTATCTTGTGAATTCAAGTCCGCTGGTCTAAATGGCTTCATCATATCACACCTCAAAGGAAACGCATCATCAGATACGAAAACGTATGGCAATACTTTTAAGCTGTTGTTAATTTTTTCTTCCACAGGAATCTTTAACAGATTTTTCTCAAGTTTCTTGTAGAAAACTGTATTTTGCAGAACACCGCCATCTGATACTCTGCCATTTGTGCCAAAATCGCACATAATAAATTGATATTTGGCATCCACAATTGCTAATAGAATCATACTATGCCGCCCTTTGTAATTGTAATAAGATCCGCTTTCACTCGGTGGAATAATATCTATATGTTTCCCGTCGATTGAGCCGATACAGTGAGGAAAATTCCATCTGTCTTCAAAGATTTTCGCGATATCTTTCCAATCTTCTTGTTTTCGGAAACTGAAACAAATATGAAAATACTCTTAATAAAGGTGAAGCGAGCGAGGTACCTGTAGGTACTTAAACTTTTTACCTATGTTTTTTTTATAAAAAAAAAACTTATATTTAACTTATTGTTACAGGCAGAAGAAACTGAGGGAGTTGTAACAGAGGGAGTTGAAACTGATGGGAGTTGAAATCTACACTGAGTCTTCTTCTGACACCGTTCAAAGTCCACAAGCATCGACGTCTTCTACAATCGTCCAAAGTCTACACCCACCGACACCTTCAAATTCTGATTCCGTAACTGAAGATGTTCTTCTGTCGGTGCGTGATCATTTCAAACGTCCGGCTGTACACGAAGATGGTTGCGACGTTTTTGCCAAAATGGTGGCAATAAAATTGCGTGACTTGCCCAGAGAACAGAGATTGATTGCAGAAAAAATTATTACTGATACGTTATTTGAGGCACAATTTGGTAACTTACCGATATCACACAAGCTCATAAGTTCAACTCTGCTAAATCAGGTACCACAACAAATCCATCAGCAGCAGATGTTATCGGAACCTCAACTCAACCTTTACTCAAATAACAGAAATATAAATTACAATTTACAATCTCAGCAGAGTCAACCGACATATTTTCATCAAATACGTTCAGATGCACCAACTAGGCCAGACCCGCAAATCTCGGATGCCAGCCTTCAATTATCGGGTTCACTTTCCACGAAAAACATGTCCATGGTGACTTTATTTTCTCAGTTTAACCCTTTATTTGAATATGTTCGCTGACACGGACATGATTTTCAAAAAAAAATTTGCGACTCACGTAAACATTTATTTTTATTTAACCTTTTGAACGCCACGGACGTTTATAGACGTCTAACGAAATCGTGCCAAACACGCCACCGACGTCTATAGACGTCAAGAAAACGACATTTTTTAAATACAAAATAAATATACTAAATTAAGTTTTCTGTGTTTCTTTTTCCTATTATTTCAAACTACTTTAGTGAAATATTGTAAATTGACACAAAGATATATTCATTATTTGAATTCACAAGAAAAAACAATCGTCAAATATTGCTAATCGAAATCCGTAAAATTGTGTATTTCCCCACGCCACAGACGTCAAGACACGTCAGCTAGTGATGGGTAGGTAAGGTAACTTATATTCCAAATTTATGAAATATTTTATTGAAAGTAGCTTACTATTACTTTGACAATTACTTTTTACTGACAAATATTCGTATATGAATATTCCTAATGTATAATATTTAAAAAAATGTGGAAAAGAACTTATAATTGATATCCTTAAATCGATAGTTTACTGTCCACTCTTGCGCATCCCTATGTAAGAGCTCATAGACAGTTACCTGTACGCCACAGACGGGAATGGACGTCAAGCGGTGACGTCATTAGCGCTACGGGAGTCTGCTAGTGCTTTACTACATTTATTATTATGATCGGTGGTAATATTAAAATTTGAAGCATTATTATTGTGCGAGGCTATATTAAAAATGGCTGACAGTCAAATGACTACTGAAGAACTCCTTCGTGTGTTAGGAAATGTAGAAGAGGATGACGAATTTTCCGAAGCAATATCTCTATACGAGGACGATTTAGAGGTAAGTTTTATTTATGATCAAACTTTTCATATATAGATAGGTACGTAGTTTTTGTTTAATATTAAATGATGCGTTAGGAAAACAAAAGCGAATATAAAATATTAAAAAGGTAAATGGTTCCGTCTATTACTTTTAACGATACAAATTATTATACCTACTTACATTTATTTTGTATATTTTCTCTTTTAATTCCATTTCGAATTTAGCTAAAAAAGTAGGTATACTTATACAAAGTATGTATTATAGGTAGGTACACTAATAAATATGAAACCGGCACCTAAGGCACAGTAAAAAGGGGAATATGCATGTATTTTTTTTTCATTTAGAACAATGAATACTGTCAACTCAAAAAAATTACAAAAACTAAGTTTAACTATTGCTTGTTTCAAACACATCTGATATGGTAGGTATGTACATTTTAGTAGGTATATGTTTATTGTAACACAGAAACCGCTACCTAAGCCGTGGGGAGGCAGCTGACACGTTTTATTATTTTTATTTTAATCATGTTATAATAGTTATTTATTGAGTTGGACTAGAGAGCTTGTAATGAGCGATAACTATAACAAGTATAAGTACCTATTTGTAAATAAATTTAGCCAAAATATTATATTATGTGCCTCTGTCGTCGTAAATAGTAATAAGCACTTCGCTTTTGTTTACAGTCTATCACAGATCGTCAAGAACAAGTCAATGACTCACCTGTTTTGCCCTCAACATCTCACACTACTCAAGAAACACCTGACAACAATTGGGCCTCGACATCTGCATCAGCATCAACATCCCGCCGTGACCCCCGTCGAAGACAAACGGAGCCGTCCTACCAGTGGACTTCAGTACCACACGTGCCTGCATTAACTAGCTTTGATGAGTTTACGTCAGGTCTCCATTTAGAAGTAACAGAAAATATTACTGAATTCGATATATTTCAAAAATTTTTAGATTTAGACTTTATGTCGTTCATTGTAGATATGACAAATTTATTTCACTCACGCTTTGTACTAAACGTAGACCTTCGTATGCATTCTCGCCTACAACGGTGGCACGATGTATCCATTCCAGAATTGTACATATTTTTTGCTTTATTAATGTTAATGACTCGAAATCGACATTTGACTTTAGAAGAGCACTGGAGTACGGATGTGTTGTTATCATCGCCGATTTTTTTCAAACTAATGCCTAGAAATCGCTTTTGCACAATTCTAAGCATGCTACATTTTTCTCGGCATAGTGAAGAGACTAACGTATTATCAAAAGTCGACACTTGCATTAATCACGCTAGGGAAAAGTATAAAAAGGTTATGACACCCTATAAAAATCTGTGCATAGACGAGAGCATCGTTCCCTTCAAGGGGCGATTATCAATAAGGCAATATTTGCCAAAGAAAAGGAATCGTTTTGGAATAAAGTTATTTGTAATGTGTGATGTACAAACCGGCATTATCATAGATTTTATTGTTTACTGTGGCGCAGCTACTGAAATAATAGATCCTTGTAATTTAGGTGTCGGAGGCGCTGTTGTTTCAACTTTAATTAGGGATTTTTTCGGTTCAAACCGTCATTTATATGTTGACAACTGGTACACTAGCCCGGTATTGTTGGATTACCTGCACAGGAATAATATATACGCGTGTGGTACTGTAAAAAAAAACAGAGTCGGTATGCCACGCTTTAATAATACTATTAAGCGTGGTGAAATCCAAGCTAAATATTGTCCTCCAATGACAGCTCTAAAATGGCGAGACAAAAAAGATATATTTATTTTGTCAACAATTCATAGTGATATCATGGCGCCATCGTTGAAAGAGGATAGAGCGACGGGGCTACCAGTTATGAAGCCACAAGCAGTTTTGGACTATTCCAAAAATATGGGAAGCGTTGATACGGCTGACATGTTACTGTCTTCAATACAGTGCATAAGAAAAACCATAAAATGGTATAAAAAGTTGTTTCTCCACATAATTGATATGCACGTATTAAATTCTTTTTTCTGTTATAAGGAAATAAATAACATGCCAAATTTACATTTTGCAAAATTTCATCTGTCTCTTATTCGCCAAATTATAGAAAATTTTCATAGTCACAATACACTACCTTAGTCCATAAGCAGTAGTCATAACCCACTTCGTATACTGTCGAAAAATAACAATGATCACATGCCGACCCTTATGGGCAAATACCGACGTTGTAGACAATGCGCAGTTATAAAAAAAAGAAAAGAAACAAAGTACGCTTGTAAAATATGCAAGGTCTATTTGTGTGCTGCGCCATGTTTTGAAAAATATCACTCGAGTGATAATTGACCAATGTACTTTTTGTAGTAAAAAGTACATTTGTAAAATATCACTGTTAATTTAAATAATGGTGTTGATTTTTTTTCATATGATTTTTTTATTTATAAATGACAATTTTTTCAATACTTTTTTATATTTTTATTTTAAGTTTGTAGGTATATTACAAAATTGTATGTTTATATCAATGTTACATTTTATATTTACCAATGTTTTGTTGATTTGCTGTGATATTTAAAGACCAATTACGTAAGTAAATATTGTGATACATCCTCCTTGGATGGCTCACCCTCCGGGAACCTCCGTCAATTTAATAATTAAAAAAGCTTTAGAAGAATCAGGAATTTAGAATAGGTTTAAATATTGACATATAATGATTGATTTGTTTTTACGACAGTTCTGTAAAAGTTTTTCCTGAGAGCACCAGCTCAATATAATAATCTCTTAAATCGCTTAAAGGCTGTTTTATTGAATCGATTCCGGGGGCATTCCAGAAGCCCTAGTGGTGTGCCCTACATGTGGTGGAGGCGCCGGGTACTTAATAAATAAAAAATCGAAAAGGTACGGTTTTCGCGTTTACAGGGCGTACACTGTATAAAGATAATTTCGCGTATGCACTGCGTAAAAAAAGTGCATGAAGACCCCCATTTTATAGTGATGCTCAGGCGAAATTTCTACGCCTGGATAAGTATAAAGATAAGTGGTTTTTATTAAATAAATATAATTTCGCAAGATGGCGAAAGTAGTATCCTTCACGGGTACGGGTTCCACCTGCTCGTTCGACGATTTCCTTACACAGTTTCGCCAAATCGCAGCCATTAATAGATGGCCGGAGAGTGATTTAGCCCTCATTATGGGTGCTTATTTGGACGGCCCGGCCCTAGCTTTTTTCAAATTTACGTACAAAGAAGGGGTGTCATTTAAGGTGATTTGCGACAGCCTGAAGTCTGAATTCCCATCAGGAATAGATTTTGTTGAGAAATTCTACAATGCGCGTCAAGACACTAAAGAAGACATAGTCGCATTTTTCTATAGACTGGCTGATTATGGATTACAGTCCGGAATTACCGACGAAAAGATATTCATTAAGATTTTCTTGAAGGGTATAAATATGCATTATAAATTAAAGCTGGGGACCCGATTATATAACTCAAAAGCTGAGTTGCGTGCCACCATTGACCAAATAAAAGAAATATTTGAGGAGACACAGCCCGACCGGGCAAATTTTTCGTTGCACCCTCTGCGGGTCAGTTTTGATCATTTTCCAGCCGGAAGTCAGAGATACCCAACTTCACCGAGACCAACGAGCCCGGGGCAGACTGCTGCAAGATCGACGCCAAACCTAGCCGGTGATACGGATACGTATCACACTCCGAGGTATAATTTGCGGCCGAGACGGTTTGATAATAGAAATAACCGATTTCCAATTACCCCCAGCTCAAGAAGCCCACGTTCTGATGGCCACCCAAACGCGGAAGGGCACAGTCGATAAGTAATGAAGTGGAGTTGCAGGCTGTGTCCGAAAGAGATCAACTCCTAAAGAAAAATAGCAAATGCGGTGACCTCAATCCATTTATTAACATTACAATAGATAATCAAGCCTGTTCTGCTCTGATAGACACCGGAGCATCAATTTCGTGTATATCAGATCAATATGCGTTGAATCTCAATCTAAATCATACCAGTGACAAGGCAAATCATTTTGTGAAGTCAATATCGGGATCATGCTTAGAAGTTGTCGGGAAAACGACGATAAGTTTTATAGTGGACTCTAGTGCCTTTGTGAATGATTTTCTGATTATTAAAAACATTAACCAGAAATTGGTCCTGGGACAGGATTTCTTTCGTAAATACGAAGCAGTTATCGATTTTTCTAATGGGTGTATTACTTTAATGGGAAGATGTTGTATAAATTTTCACAAATGTACTGAACAAAATGCTATGTCAGAATCGCAAGTGGTGTGCCATGACCATAATAATGAAATAATTCCAAATAACAACATTATGAAGGTTCGTGGATCTAAGGGAGAAGGGAGTTTTAATTCTGTATCGGAAACTGATTATTTATATTTTTCGAATTTAGTTAAAAACTGTGATGATAATTTTTTATCGAAAGTAGCTAATGCTGATGTAGTTAATGAACTTGATGTTAATTTAGGTTTAAGCTCGGAGAAAAGAAACAGACTGAGAACCCTTCTTACCTTATACAGAGATAACTTCGCTTTTAAGGCCTCTGAATTAGGTAGTTGTAGCATAGAAGAAATTACTATTAGAACTGTAGATGATATACCAGTTCATCACCCACCATATAAGGTTTCACCCAAGCAGCGAGACATAATAAATACACAAGTCAAGGAAATGTTGGCTAATAAAGTTATTCGGGAATCCAGAAGTGCATATGCATCCCCGGTAGTACTGGTGCAGAAGCCAGACCAGTCGTGGAGATTTTGTGTAGATTATAGGAAGTTGAATAAAAAGGTGATAACAGATAGCTATCCATTACCGATTATTGAGGATATTATGATATACTTATCGGGAGCCAAATATTTTGCAGATTTAGATCTAAATTCAGGTTATTGGCAACATAGATTGTGTGAAGAAGATAAGCATAAAACTGCATTTATTACTTCTTCAGGTTTATATGAATTCAATGTTTTACCTTTTGGACTTAAAACAAGTCAAGCTGTTTTCCAAAGAGTCATGGACAAAGTACTGGCTGGAATAAAATATAAAAAGGCCATTTGTTATGTAGATAATATTTTGGTTTGGGGAAATAATTTTAATGAATTTATTGAATCGTTAGAAGAGATTATGTTACGTTTAAAGAAAGCAAATCTAACCTTAAAACCAAGCAAGTGTAGTTTTGGGTATAATAAAATTACAGTCTTGGGACATGAGATATCAGGAGATGGTGTCAGACCCGATAATAAGAAATTACAATCTTTAAAAACTTTGAAAACACCAAAAAACGCAAAGCAAGTTAAATCCGTCTTAGGGTTGTTTTCATACTATAGAAAGTTTATTAGTGATTTTGCACAGATTGTATTACCACTAACAAAGCTTTTAAAAAAAAATAAAGCGTTTGTTTGGGGTAGTAAGGAAGAAGAAGCATTTCGAAAGATTATAAAGATAATGGAATCACCACCTATTCTGCATTTTTATTCAACTGATAAAAACATGGTCACTAGGTTGTATGTAGATGCCAGTGATGAAGCAGTTGGTTGTTGTCTCATGCAAGGTGAAGAAGTAATGTTTCCTATTTCATATGCATCAAGGAAGCTAAGCGATGGGGAAAAGAAATATTCAATCACGGAGAAAGAATGTCTTGCTTTGGTATGGGCATTGAATTATTTCAAACATTTTCTATGGGGTTTGACTTTTCAGGTGATGACTGACCACAAAGCCCTATGTTGGTTAAGGAGCAGAAAGGATATGAATGGAAGGTTAGCTAGGTGGTCGCTGTGTATCCAGGCATATGATTTCAACATAGTGCATTGTGCAGGGAAGGACAACGTCATAGCGGATTTTTTGAGTAGGAATCCCTTGGCCGAGGAAAAGGAGGAGGAGTCAAAGTTGTCCGAGAAAAAGTTAGAGGACGGCATGCAGTTGTATAGGTTAGAGGTTGTGAGGATGCGAGAAGAGCAGCTGCGAGATGAGTTTTGTAGAGGTTGGTTTGATAAACTGGCAGCTAGTAGTGGAAGTACACTCAAAGGTTTTAGTGTCATAGATGGTGTATTATGTAAACAAGCAAGGAGATTGAATAGGGTTCGAGAGTTGATAGTGATCCCAGGTTGTTTGCTGAAGGAGATATTAAGGGAATTGCATGATGATCCATGGTCAGGTGGTCACTTAGGTCTAGCCAAGACGTTAGGTAAATTTCGAGCAGGATATTACATAAAGGATGCTGAGAGGAAGATAGATAAATATGTGAGAAGTTGTCGGTTATGTCAGGAGCGCAAGAAATGTAAGCAGTTGGCACAGTTACAGCCAGTCCAGGTGAACCATTTGATGGAGAAAGTAGGCATTGATGTTCTAGGGCCTTTTAGGAAGTCGATGAAAGGTAATCGGTATATTATCGTTAGTGTAGAATATGCTTCGAGATATGCAGTCTGCAAGGCGGTTCCTAGAGCGACGGCACAAAGAATTAGTGAGTTCCTAATTGAAGAAATCTTCTGTAGGTATGGTGGTGTAAAAGAAATAGTGTCGGATAGGGGGTCGGTTTTTACGTCACACTTGGTGAAGGACACTGTTGAATTCTTCGAGGCGAAGTCACGCTTCACCACAGCATTTCACCCCGCATCGAACGGTCTGGTCGAACGTTTTAACCAGACTTTAACCCAAATGTTGTCCGTGTATGTTGCTACGGATCAGAGAAATTGGTGTAGCTATGTTCCTCTCGTGTGTTTCGCGTATAATACCAGTAAGCAGTCAAGCACCAAGATTTCACCTTACGTATTATTATATGCTAAGGAACCATCATTTCTTACAGATTTAACGATAAATATTGGGGAACAGCATCAATCATTAGATTTTGTAGGACGTCATAGTCTGAAAAGTCAGCTGTCACGTTGTGCCATAGATAATATAAAAAAGGCGCAGGTCCGACAGAAAGCTATTTATGATAAGAAGGCGAAAGTCAGGAATTTTGTAGTAAATCAATTGGTAATGGTTTATACTCCTAGGCGACATATAGGTAGAAGCACGAAACTTTGTAGGTTGTATAAAGGACCATACAAAATTGTTAGGCGGGTTTCAGAAGTAAATTATGTGATAAGTAAACCTAACAACAGGAGATTCAGAGATATTGTCCATGTGAATAGGTTGAAACCATTTTACGTAAGAATTTAAAAAAAAAACGGATCTGTGGTAGGAAAAAGCAAGATGTCAAATCATTTATGTCATATTTATGTAAACAAAACATAATTTTAGTTTAGTATGTTGAATAGTTTATTAATCGGTTTTTCTTTTTCATGTGATGTTGGAATACGGATGATGATAGACTACTTCGATGATGCTGCCGGGTGGAGAAGAGAAGGTCGCGATTAATATCGATATTTAGCTAGGCTGAAGTTATTCCAGTTTTTTATTTCTATTAAGGTTTCAGCGTCCACTGTAACGCAATTAAAGGACTCCATGGGCGGTGATACCAACTTTGCATACGGGGCATAGCCTTCGCAAGGGGTGGCAGGTTGTCACCATTGGTTGAGCTGTTCGATGGAGGCAAATAGTTTCAATTCTTATATTTTCTAACAGACTTTGATTACTGGAGTGAGTTCGATGTTAGGAGTTAATTCTTTAACAGAATAGACCTTCGCTTCTTAACCGTCTGGCTGCCGCGTAGACTAGATAGGGTAGCTTTCGAGAAGTCAATCCCTTCTGGATGGATGTGATTTTCCACATTCTTTTGTTTACGTCCGGCAATGTGATGCGGCTTTTCGGAAGGTTTTGCTGCAGCAGGGCTTCAGCATGGCTGCGTTATTATCCAGCGCAAATGGCGCATAAGAATTTTAAAAATAATGCTTATCGCAGCACATGACTGAAGCTGCTTCTCCAGAAGCATATGCCCCCCTGTCAGCAAAGATTCCTTCCAGAGGTAGGGACTCCTGGTTAGGGTTAGGTAGGTGCTTAACTCTTCCAAAGCTTGGAATATAAGATTACAGGAGGACTTTCCTAGTATCTTCTATTCGTGAGGGCGTAGCTCATGTGATACATCCTCCTTGGATGGCTCACCCTCCGGGAACCTCCGTCAATTTAATAATTAAAAAAGCTTTAGAAGAATTAGGAATTTAGAATAGGTTTAAATATTGACATATAATGATTGATTTGTTTTTACGACAGTTCTGTAAAAGTTTTTCCTGAGAGCACCAGCTCAATATAATAATCTCTTAAATCGCTTAAAGGCTGTTTTATTGAATCGATTCCGGGGGCATTCCAGAAGCCCTAGTGGTGTGCCCTACAATATTATATTATAAAAACCTTTGTTTATCATATAAAGGCATACGTGTTACGATCGCGAATCATATTTTGGTTAATATATATCCTAACACTGACCGGCAAATTACAAAAAAAACAAAGAAAATTTGAATTTCGCGGGCTACCCTGACGTTATCACCTTAAGTGTTTTGATTACCTGTGACTAGTTTCGACGCTGAGGTCGTGCTGGCACAAAACAGTATCCATAGAGATTAGCACTCACTACTGATGCTTTATTTTTTTAAATAATATTATTAGTAATTCCGAGAATAACACAATTAAAAGACTGATTATTTACTTGTATTTTTTTTTTCGTTTACTAACTAGTTTAATTTCAGATTCAGGAAAATCTTAATTGAATGAAACTTATTGCATACTAGCTTACATCTGCAGCAGATCCTTTCCATAAATTATATTATGTAGTGATTTCATTCGTTCATTATATTTTTTTCATTTTGGTTGGCAACACTAAAAAAGATAGAATACTAGAAAAGTGTTGATCATAGAGTAATCATAAAGTAGGTAGTTGCCGTAATTACAAGTTACGACAAGTTAAAAAGTTTGTTAAGTTTATAAAAGTGATAATTATGTCTTCTCCTGAGGATATAGCTGGACCTTCCTCACCAAGCATAATAAGTGACCTAAGTCGCAAAAGGAAGGCATCTTCAAATGAAGAAACGACAAAGAAAACTATAAAAATACAAGTTTCTGCAGAAGATATAACGAGTGCAAACACTTATCAACGGAGCGTATGGGACGCAAATGAATTAAGGTGTGACGTTTCTAATTTACCTCCGTTGGATTTTGCCCAACCAGGACCTAGCGACCCACGAAATGCGGCGTTCGCAAGACTGGTCGCTTTTGAATTGGATCGAGTGCCAGAAGAAAAACGTTCAGTCACATATGTCAATATACTGAACGTAATAAGAAAAGTAAGACAGCAAAAGGACTTGGATGACATAAGTTTGCCAAGTTTCGAAGAATCCGACTAATAATTATATGTAAAATGATTAAATTGTTTTAAATAATAAAATATTATTATTTTTTATGTACCACAATATCACATGATCACATCCCTACTCGCATGCGAGAAAGTTGTCAAAAGTCGTGCCAGCCACGCCAGAGACGTGTCTTCACGTCGGCGGATGACGTCACGAACCAGATTAGTGATGTACCTTATTATTGATTTATTCGTTTGTAGTTCTAATGTTTGCTTTTAGGTTGCTTAGAACTTAGTAACTGCTGTTTAATGATAGTATGATACCAAATAGGGTCAAGTTAAATAAAAGACCAATGCAACGAATAATATTTATTTAAAAAATATAGAACGAAAAGCACGGATTCATTGGTTATCGATAACTTTTCGTTAAGATGTTGGAATCACTATTTTTTTTTGTAGGTTTTTGTACTGAATTTGTGGCTTGGCGTAGAAGGGGCGCCGATGTGTTTACGCTCTGGCGTTCAAAAGGTTAATGGTAATTATTCGTTAATCCTCCAACAATTTAGTATAAAATATAATCTTGCACTGACAACACTGTATCCGTCAGTCGAAAACAAAATGTCGTCGAAGAGGAGGTCATCTGTTTTTGACAAGGTAAATAATAATCTTTTATTGTTTTATACAACACGAACAAACAGTTTTTGCATTATTTGTTAGAATATGTGTGTGTGGTTATTTTTCTTCACAATTCCTAACGATTTGTGCCTGTTTCATAATCTTTTCTGCAACCTAACCTCTTTGTCCGCCACAGCGGCCATCGCCAATGACTTACAAATATTGTCACAAATGACTTTGTCCGCTGGGGCGGCCAATGCCAATGAAAGTATGATTTATGGTGTTGGTTTTTTCCTTATTTTTTTTTTGTTTCTTGCTTGTTAACAGCACGTGCGTGCAGCAAGAATATTAGCTTTAGTCCCTAATGAAAGGGCACCTTCTGATGCAAGTGATAAATCAGATTCCGAGAATAAAATGCATGATGATTGCGCTTCTTCTAACTGTTCTTCACCATCACCATCCATTGCATCCTCGCTTGAACGCATTAATATTTCTGAAACTGATGAAGAAGTGGAACAACAACCCGAAAATACAACCCTGCTTTTACCTGATTCTATACCGCTTACCCCTATTCTGCAAGATATTCAAGATTCCCGCTATGTTAACATACCATCATTATCTGCAATTCCTTCACATCCCTCAACGCCTAACACACCCATTGCTCCGACCAGGTCTGTGAAAAGAGTCACACGTTCCAAACAGCCGAAAGTACCGGCAACAAAACGACGCAAAAAAGCTACTTCTAGATTACAAGTGGAAAAAAACATCATTTCGCCACGGAGCGTCAATTGAAGCTGAAGAAAATGATTTCGTTGACTCGCCGGATGAGCACGCCTCACCCTTGGATTACTTTTACATGTTTTTTTTTCGCCAAATATTTTAACAGATATTGTGGACCAAACAAATTTCTACTCAGTTCAGGAAATGGGGAAATCAATACAGTTGACCGTGGATGAGCTGAAAGACTTTATATCGATCCATTTACTTATGGGTATTGTTCAAATGCCATCGTACCTCGACTATTGGTCGACTAAATTTCATTATGGTAAAGTAGCTGATATTATGCCACTAAAACGTTATCAACAAATAAGACGTTGGTTGCATTTTGCCAATAATAATCTGGATGATGGAGATCGGTATCATAAAGTCAGACCACTGTTGGAAAAAATAAGGAGAAATTGTTTGAAACAGCAAGTAAAGGAAACACAGTATAGATGAAATGATGATAGCGTATAAAGGGACAAAAGCTGGAAAACGTAAACAATACATGAAAGACAAACCTAACAAGTGGGGTTTTAAAAATTATGTAAGGGCCGGTGTCTCAGGCATCATCAATGACTTTTTGTTATACGCAGGTGAAGACACATTTCGCTATCATTCATTTTAAGAAGAATCTCTTGGTTTTGGCGCTCAAGTCGTGATTGCTTTGTGTCAAAGTATCGATCGCAAGCCAGCAATAATATATTGTGATAATTTCTTTTCGTCTCCGGAATTGTTCTACGTTTTACGTGAAAAATATGGAATTTTCGGTCTCGGTACTATACGTAACAATCGTATCAGAGGTGCAGAAAAAGTTTTACCAGATGAAAAGGCTTTCAAAAAGAAGCCAAGAGGGCACTCTGCTGAAGTTAGCTGTGACAAGAACCGTTTGGCAGTTGTTCGCTGGAACGATAATAAGGTCGTGACATTTATAAGTTCTTTTGTTGCTAGCGAGCCTGTAGAGAAGATCGTAAGATATTCAAAAGACGACAAGAAGAAAGTAGAAGTAGAGTGTCCACAAATAGTGCGGCAGTACAATAAACATATGGGCGGAGTTGACCTCGCGGATATGTTAGTATCGCTGTATAAAACGCCGTTCAAAACAAGAAGGTGGTACATGGGTATTTTTGCACAAATGCTAGACATATGTATTGTGAGGGTTGTATTAGTTACCTACTTTAAGATCTATATTACTTTAATCTATGCACCTTTGTAACCATTTATATGCGCTATCGTATGAAATATAACTCAGTATTATTCTGGCCGTCACTAGTTTCATTTACCATCAACACCGCACCTTACATGGCGACCCTGCCAAAAGAATCTATACGCGCTACGCGAACTTGAGACGTTGAGTGTGACTGTGTGTTTAATACCGTTCCATAAGAAGCGAAGAATTTTAGTGATGAAAATGGGACGATTATTGTTTTATTGTGCTAACAGACTACACGTAAACGCGAGTGTACTAATCATCCACGAAAATGGGCAAGCAGCAATCTAAAGAGGAAACCCTGATCGTGCAAAACGCGGCGGCTGGTAGTAACCAAGCTACAGCAGACGAACTTCGCTTTCATATGTCCACATCCAACATTATTCTGTCCTGTATCCTGCTTATACTACTACTCGGCATATTGGGCTTCATGTATCGGCTGTACAAAAGGTGCCATAAAAAATGGATCACCAATGAGATAAATAGGACGACTATGAGGAGATCTCTTTTCCGTCGACGCATGCGGTTGGGGGCCACGGAACCATCTTCAAAAAGCTACGAGCAAGAAACGGTGTAATTATAAAAAAAAGTGTTAAAAAAAAGTGAGTGAAAAAGTGTTTAAAATAAAATATAATAAAAGTGCGTTTCGTAAGTGCTTCAATATAAAAAAAACTGGTCAAGTGCGAGTCGGACTCGCGTGCAAAGGGTTCCGAAGGAATAAAAATTTTTTTAACATGTTATTTTAACACTACAGACTTCTAATAGGTTTTCCTGTAATCTTTAGGTAAAGATCTATTATCTCCATTTTTTTCAAAATTTTAGGCTCAGTACTTTCGGAGATAAGGGGGGGGGGGGAATGGTCATTTTTCGGTTAATTTCTTGAATAACTTCAAACTCCTCAAACTTCTTCAAACTTCTTCTTCTTCTTTAAAATTATGAAAAAAATATAATTAAAATCCTCACAGTAAGCCCTTTCATTTGATATGTCACACAATATTGTTCAAAAAACTTTTTTTTAATTTTCTAGTTTGACCCCCAAAAGTGACCCCCATACTAAAAATTTAATGATTTACATAACGCGTCCGTGTTTGGGTCACAGAAGTCCATATGTGCACCAAATTTCAATAGAATCGGTCCAGTGGATGCGGAGAAAACTGGCTGTGACAGACGGACAGACAGACAGACAGACAGACACCCGAGTGATCCTATAAGGGTTCCTTTTTTTCGGAACCCTAAAAAACATGTGTATAAACATAAACTTAAATTAATCGTGTTCACATTCCAATACAATATCATCTCTTACCAAATAAGGACGATGCGGTAATTGAACTTTGGACCTTGGTGTTAATTACGTGCGGTGTTTAATTATAATACTTATACGTTTAATAATGTACTACAAAAACATTATAATTTCTCTACGTTATGGTGGTAATAAGGTATGGATAATATATTATATTTATACAATGATTTAAAGAAGATTAGAGTTTACTTAATAAAGTTAGGACCGAAAAGAAGAACAGAAAAAGTATTAGAAAGAAAATTAAATGAGGTAGATGCAATTTATAATCAGTATGAAACTTGGTTGATTGATTTTAGAGAAAAAGTTAAGAGTAAATATTATAGTGCCCAAGATATTGAATTAATAGAAAATTGTTGTCGTCAATTTATAGATTTACGTGAGGATTTATTGTTGCGTGAAAGTGATAAATTAGAAACGTCGTCAAAATGGATACATTTGATTTGAAAACGGCCTTGACCCTTTTACCGATTATGACAAATGAGGAGGTTAGCATAAAACAGCTAATTGATAACATAGAATACTATAACTCTCTACTAAAGGATAACGCTTGTAAACAAAATTTAATCAATTTCGTGTTGAAAAGTAGACTTTCACAGGAAGCTAAGATAAAGTTAAATTCAAAGTATGATACTGTTAATGGCTTAATTGATGACATGAAAAAAGTGTTGTTGTCTAAGAAAGCGGCAACGGCAATACAAAATAAATTAATAAAAATGAGACAAAATGAGTTGTCGATTGCTGATTACGGGAAAGAAATAACCGAATTATTTGTGAATCTAACGATTACGCAAGCTAACGACAGTGAACAGAACTATAATATATTAAAACCGATTAATGAAAACATAGCGATCAAACAATTTGCCGATGGTTTGCGAAATCGTAGATTAAGTACGATTATTTCTGCTAGAAATTACAGCTCATTAAAGGACGCAATCCAAGCAGCACAAGACGAGGAGGTATCGACAGCAACTCCCCATGGAGAAATTATGGGTATGTATAAAAGGCCCTACAATAATTTCTATACCAACAGAAGCCGTTCAAATAATTATAGAGGCCAACGTGGTGGAGGTAGAAACTTTTATGCATAGAGGTCAAGCGCGAGGGCAGCAGCAACGATACCGTTCTACTTCACGAGGGCAGCCGATTCGAGGAGGAACTAGCAGTCGCAGATGGCAAAGAGGTAACTTTAATTATTCTAATACTAGACCAAGAAATCAAGGGATACCTAAAGAGCGTGACGTCAATGTTCTTAATAACTCGGAACCAAACACAGAATCACGATTAACATCCAATCAGTTTTTTCGTGACTAATAATAATATAAATGTATTTTAGCTAGTGATAGTAATTGTTATATTTCTTTATGTTCGGCATTATATAAACGTAATATTAAGAAGCATTATTTTCTAGTAGATTCTGGAGCATCGGTGTCAGCATGCACATATAAACATCCGCTCGAATGCGGCACAATGTAGCCTTAAACGGTTTAGGCGGCAGAGTTCAAGCAATAGGATACTTATATTTGCAATTCAATTTAAATGGTGAAACAATTAGTCAGAAGTTTTATGTATTTCATAACTTACCTATTAAGGGAGGTGGAATTTTAGGTCGTGACTTTTTAAATAAATATAAGGCTCAGTTAGATTTTAATAAAAATAATTTAAGTTTATCTACGGATAGGACAACTATTTGTTTTCCACTCGTAAATAAATATACTAATATTTACAATGTACCCGCTAGGAGCGAGTCTATACACTACTTACAAACGGACTTTAATGAGGATTGTGTACTATCTTCTAAAGAACTAACACATGGTGTGTTTTTAGCAAGTTCAATAGGTACTTCTAAACATGGACTAATACCTATTAAAATATTAAACGTTACTGAAGAAGATGTATCGCTAACGGAAATAGAACCTAGCATTAAAAAACTTAGTGAGTTTGACGTCTGTAATTATGAAAAAACGCAAAATGACGCAGACAGAGTTAAGACCTTATTTTCTCAATTAAAATTGTCAATCTTCATTTAAATAATGAAGAACAAAAAACCATTGAAAATATTTGCGCGAAATATTCAGATATATTTTACCTCCCTAAAGACAAATTGAGTACTACAAATGTATACAGTCATACTATATCCGTAAAACCAAATACGACACCAGTATTTTCTAAACAATACCGTTTGCCACATTCTCATAAAAATGAAATAAAACGTCAGATTAATAAAATGCTAGAGGAAGGTATTATAGAGCCCAGTAAAAGCGACTGGTCCAGTCCAATATTATTGGTTCCAAAGAAATCAGATACAACTGGAGATAATAAATGGAGACTAGTAGTTGATTACAGAAAACTGAATAATTGCATAGAGGACGATAAATACCCATTACCGGATATTACAGAAATTTTAGAATCATTGTCGGATAACAAGGCTATTATAATGTCAAATTAGAGGAAAATAGCAGAAGGTTCACAGCTTTTCATTCGGTACAGTACCAGATGACACGTATGCCTATGGGATTAAAAACCAGTCCCAGTTCCTTTTCGAGAATGATAACAATAGCAATGGCTGGTCTAAATTATGAAAAATGCTTGATTTATTTGGATGACTTAATAGTATTTGGACGTAACTTAGACTCTCATAATAAAAATCTGCAAGATATTTTTGAAAGATTACGGACCGTTAACTTAAAACTAAACCCCGCCAAGTGTGATTTTCTTAGAAAACAAAATTTGTACTTAGGACACGTTATTTCAAGAGACGGCACTTGCAAAAATAACTGTAGTTCAAAATTATCCATGTCCAGCAAGTACAGAAGAAGTACAAAGATTCGTAGCATTCACTAATTATTACCGAAAATTCATACCAAAATTTGCTGAAATAGCTCATCCATTAAATAAATTGACTAGAAAAGGCGTACCATTCGAATGGAGTGAGGCATGTCAAAAAGCATTTGAAACATTAAGACAAAGTTTAACTCATCCACCAGTGTTACAGTATCCTGACTTTTCAGAACAAAATCGTTTTATTGTTCAAACTGATGCATCAAACAATGCTATAGGAGCAATTTTATCAAATAATAATGGACGACCAGTAGCTTTCGCTAGCAGAAGCTTAAACAAAGCCGAAAAGAATTACCCTATCATAGAAAAGGAATTACTAGCAATTATATGGGCAGTGAAATACTTTCGTCCATATTTGTATGGTCGACCTTTTATGATATTTACGGACCATAAGCCATTAGTATATTTGTTCAACATGAAAGACCCATCAAGTAGACTAATGAAATTTAGAATGACTTTGGAGGAATATAATTTTGAAGTACAATATATAAAAGGTTCTGACAATGCCGCTGCAGATGCACTGTCTAGAATTACTTTAAAAGATCTGAAAGAAATGCATGAAAGTTTAATGAACGTCATGACAAGAGCACAAATGAGAAATTTAAATAAATCAAACTCAACGGTGGATATGAATATTTCAGACTTGAGGCCTGATCAACCAAAAGTCGTAAGTACTCATATCAGACCAAAAGAGTCTGTCGAACTAAAATTTATTGATGTTGAAGAATTAGAAATATTAAAGAAAATAGGAGATATAACTAAAGAAAATAAAATATTCTGTTATGTAGAAAATAAATCTACAATATACGTGAAATTCCTAAGTTCTCAATCGCAAATGACGCGAGACGAGTTTGTGAGAGATTTAGATGAATTTTGCAATCTATTAAAAATAAAAGAAATATACATATTAAAACATAAAGACAATGATGACTTTAAAAAAAAGTTAATATCAACAATAAAAAATAATAAAAGTAGGTCCGGACCGCGCATATGCATTTTAAGTGATGTAAAAAGGATAGAGAATAAGGACGATAAAAAAGTAATTTTAAATGACTTTCATCTCTTACCTAGTAGTGGCCATGCTGGTATGAGACGAATGTCAAATAACATAAAGAAATACTATTATTGGCCTGATATTGATAATGATGATCGGGAATTTGTAAGGCGGTGTGACAATTGTCAGCGGCAAAAATATTCAATACCTAAGAAGGAACCCATGGTGATTACTAGTACAGCTAATACTGCGTTTGAAAAAGTATATCTAGATTTGGTTGGTCCTTTGGAAACAGACAATGATAATTTTTCGTATGTGCTAACATTACAATGCGAACTCACAAAATATGTAGAAGGTTATCCCTTAATTTCTAAAAAAACAGATGAAGTGGCGAGAAGTTTTGTCAACAACTTCATTCTCAGATATGGCGTGCCGAAAGCAATTGCGACAGACAGGGGAAAGGAGTTTCTCTCAGAAATATTTCAACAGGTATGTAAATTATTAAATATAAAGCAACTCAATTCTACAGCATACCATCACCAAACCATAGGAGCTTTGGAAAACACTCACAAATATTTAAATGCATTTTTGCGGATCCAAACAGAGAACCATCCAGAGATGTGGAGTAAGTGGATTTCTTTTTGGTGTTTTTCATATAACACGGGGGTACATACAGAAACAGGATTCACTCCATACGAGTTAGTTTTTGGTAAGAAATGTTCTCTTCCAAGCAATCTGACAACAAATTTAGATCCATTATATAATTGCGATAGTTATCCTCACGAATTAAAATAGGTACCGATTGCAGCTTTCACAAACAGAGGCAAGAGAAAATTTATTACAAAGTAAGTTGAATAGAAAGATAGTATACGATGAAAATGTTAATCCTGTACACTATAAAGAGAATGATTTAATTTTAGTAAAGAATGATACATCTTGTAAGAAATTAGACAACTTATATTCAGGACCTTTTAAAGTTGTAAAAGACATACCACCAAACGTAGAAATAATTAATCAATTTGGGAAAATGGACACTGTTCATAAAAATCGGACAAAACCTTACTATGTATAATTTAAGAAAATGTAAAGAAAAAAAAATATATACAATCATATTTTTTTTTTCTATTAGTACGGTGATGTGAGGGTTGTATTAGTTACCTACTTTAAGATCTATATTACTTTAATCTATGCACCTTTGTAACCATTTATATGCACTATCGTATGAAATATAACTCAGTATTATTCTGGCCGTCACTAGTTTCATTTACCATCAACACCGCACCTTACAGTATCAACAACACTTGGCTGGTACATAGACAAAATAATGGAAACAGTCGAAAAATACCATTGAAAGCATTCAGATATGCTGTGTATGAGAATCTTTTAAATGAAAATCGATGTGCCCAAAGGAACAAAAAAACTATGCCAAAAGTGGTCAAACCTCGTGTGGCCCGCCCTTCTAGCCCAGTAAAATTTGACAATCTAGGTCATTTCCCATCGACGATGGAAGAAGGACGCTGCAGGTATTGTCAAAAAAAGACTGTGGTGTTCTGCATAAAATGCCAATCACGACTTTGTTTTGTAACTGGCAAAAATGCCAGAAATTGTTTCTTAGACTTCCACACCAAATAAGATTACATTTTAATATTTTTTAATTACATTTTTTTAAATTGCCTAGTAAAAAATCATTGGTTTTTATTATTTACCCTCCTTTGATACTGTCCGCCACACCGAACAGTCAAATATTCAAATCGGCTGTTACTTATTTGGCAATGTCCGGTGAGACGGACATGTTGTTTTCGAAAAACTAAACATGTGAGATTTTTTTATTATTTTTTCTCACACCTCTTAATACACGACTTTCCAAATATTATCTTAAATGTACTGTTTTCTTACTTTCCTTCTCTTGCCAAATTAAGGGTTAACAGTGAAAATTAAGGCCTGTACCTAATTATGACTCTGCTCTCTATTTTTTATAATAAAAGTAAACTTGATTATAATCTTGTGGTTTTACTTACCTTCAAAGTTTGTGCGAAGTACTTCATAGATAGCGTTACATGTCTCAGGGATAATGATGCCTAGAGCTTGAGGTGATATTATTGTAGAAAACTTAAGATCTTCGTTACTTCTACCAGTCGCCAGGAATCTCAAAGTTGCTGTTAAACTCTCATGCGGTGTTATCGCTGAGCGCATTATCGTGTCATTCTTTTGTATCAATGGCGTTACTAAGGACAAGAGTTCCAAATATGTGTTTTCATCCATACGCAAATAATCGTGCCAGTCCTTCGGAGCGAATTTTAATTCATTTAAAAGGTTGGTGTGGGAATACTTATTTCTTTTCAGTAACCATTCTTTACACCACACAGAACGTTTCTTCTTACACTTCTCTTTTTTCTTAATAGCTAGCACCAAACCAACAATAGCCAAAACGTCATCATTTGTGGGTGTCACTTTAGATAAAACCGGTGGCATATTTCACAAAATACTTATTTCACAACACTACTTCTTCGGTTTGTCACAGGCGCAGACCTGAGACTGCACAGGCATACTTGAATCGTGTGTGGTCACTATGGATGTTAGGTATACCTGCACAAGCCTTCAGTTCCGGTATACCGTTCAGGTATACCGCTACGTATGTGGCCGGCATAACGTTCCGAAAACAAAATCTCGCAAAAGAAAAAACACTCGTTCGCGGTCAACGTCAACAAGATACTAACAAAAACCTATCACTAAATGTGCTTTTCGAACTCTCCTTTGATTTCGCCGATTTTATTTAATTAAAACAAACAAATTAGCGTCATCACTTGTCATTATTAAGTCTCAACACCATGTACATAATTTACTGTTGCCGTATTTTACATTCTGTCACATTGATGTATCAAAGGGTAAATTGGGTATAGCAAGAGCCAATTGAGATAAGCGTAACATTACTTATTTTAACTTAAGCCTTGGTTTGTGTAACGCGTGCGTGCCTATTAATAGTAAAAAAATATATATATTTTCTCGGTCGGGTATCTCACCACTAAGCGAGTTAGACACGGTGGGCCGCCCCTTTCGCTCTCTTCTATCAAGGCAACAGAATACCTAGATCGATCGAATTCAGCATAAGTTGGCTCACAAAGTTGATCATCGTCGGGAGCTAAGGAAATGGCCATCTCTTCTTGTTCAACCATAACCTCAGGAGTTTGCTCACAATCTCCCAGACTCTGAGACACATTTTCTCTGTCGGTATGTGGAAACTTAGATTTCGGCAGATGTTGAGATGAAGTTGTTGCGGTGTTATACGGAAATGTATATTCTGGTGAAGCATCGGGTGAAATCGTCCGGGCACCAGGTAGCGTAGGTGAAAGCTGGGAAGGACCGAAAACAGCATTGTCCAGATGTGCCGGTGTCAGCAAAAACTGGGATTTGCTGGCCACAGGTTCTGGTGTGTCGTGTGCTGGTGGACGCTGAGACATAGGTGAAAACTGTGAATGACCAGAAACAGCATTGTCCAGATGTACCGGTGTCTGCAAAAACTGGGATGTGCTGGCCACAGGTTCTGGTGTGTCGTGTGCTGGTGGACGCTGAGACAAGCAATCTCTGCATGTGCATATAAAAGTAGGTAGTGTGCGCTTTGGTGGACACTTAGATGAAGCTTCTGTGTCGCCCTGTGATGGACCTAGCATTGCATCAGCAAGTGAAGTTTTCGATAAAAGATGTGATTTATATTTTTTGTCGACATGCAGAACCTCCTGGTCTGAATTTGACAAATAGTGGTCATTTTCTTGTAACAGTTGTGCTTGTGCAGGACTACCCTAAAGTATATGCAACAAATCGTCATTCGAAATACCTTGCATGTTGTCCAAAGCAGTGTCCATAACTTGAGAATAGTAATCTTTAAGACTCGCCTCGCAATCGTCATCCTCGCTACTCTCTTCCGACGACTGCCAATATTGGAGGATGTTCTTAATTCGTGGTCTTTAACAGTTTTCTAAAATAATATAATCATAATCAGGCAAAGGTAGCATAAGTCCCACAAAACAAAAACGTTAACAGGCAACGGTCACATTTGTCCCACAACATTTGGGAAGATATTGTAAATAAATAAAATAAAATAAAATCTACGACATATCCAAAAATTACACGACTTATCTTTTGTTTTTCGACATTGTTAATAAAAATGTTCACTGTGCTACGAAAACAGAGGCGCGCAACGCAACCACTGACGTATAAATCATATGGACTTGGCATACCTACAAAAAAAAACGTGCATACCTACACTTTATGGAGAAGATAAAATGGCGGCTAATAGGGCAGCCCTTAGCGATATTTCTCTACAATAACATCGATAAAAAATTGTGAGAATGTTTCCATATTGTCACGGTACAATATCAACGGGTATTTTTTTACACACTTTTCTTAACTTAAATTTTATATGACTAACAAAATAACTGGTAACAAATGTAAACAAATCTTAAAAGTTATTTTTTTGACCCACACTTCCCGGTTTTTGATAAAGCTAAAATTTTGCGTAGGTACATGTTTAGTTTGGATGACATTGTTGCCGATTCTCTTGTTCAATAACGAATCTAATAAAATTAGAGTATCTCTATCTTTTACTAAAAGGCAGTGCGAAAATACGGCTATAGCTATGAACCAAGTTAGAAATGTCAAACTAATTTATGAGTTTATGCCTTGCGCTTCACCATGTTTTTAGTCGACAGGTTTTTACGTGCACCAACCTTAATTAATTTGTATGGAAAAATTAGTTCAATTTAATAAAATTTGACAGCTCTAAATTACGTCTGTCTCTTTCTCGTTTTATTAGAGAGAAAAAGATAGCAATAGCCTAAATTTAGTTTGTGCACAACAGAATCGACACCAATGCGTGGTCAGCTAACTGCTAACTGATGTCATTCTAAGGCTGTGGACACGAACTCAGCGGCGCGGCGGCGGCGCGACCAGCGACGCGTTCAAATGCATAGATTAGGGGTGGCCAACTTGATTAGATCCAAAATCGACTTTTTACTGACGAAATCCTGTACGGTCTACGAATTACATAGGTACTTCTTAAAACTGCAAATGAAACGGTGTGGTAAAGACATTTATGTAGTATTTTATTAACATAACCTATTCAGTATTTAAGACGTAACGTTGGAAGGCCTCCCACAAGGTGGACCGATGACCTGGTGAAGGTGGCGGGTAGCCGATGGATGCGAGACGCACAGGACCGGTCGTTGTGGCGACGCTTGGGGGAGGCCTATGTCCAGCAGTGGACGTCTTTCGGCTGATATGATGATGATGATGATTCAGTATTTACTTACATCGTGCGCAGTCTGTTATACGAACCTATTTATATTTTTTGTCTCGCCGCGATCGACTGGACTAATAGCCGCTATCGACCGGTTGGCCATCCCTGGCATAGATTTATATGGAACTCTTCACGAAGGCAGCGGCGCGCGAGAAGCGTGGCGGCGGCGTACGAGCGGCAAAGTGTTATTCTAGAGCCTTTAGTTGTTAGGTAGACGTTCGAGACGGAGCGGAGGGAACAAATTCTAAGAAAACAAATGACGTCGCATCCGCAATGGGCTCCCGGTACGGACGTCTCCAACCAACGCCTATCTTTTCTAACATGCCGATGATTTTGGGTTTAAATTAAAAGTCAATAATAATTATTTATAATAAAGTAATATTAAACAAATTAATCTCATTCATTTCTGAACAATACAATTATTATTTTGTTCAGGTAATTTCTGTGTGATCCTCTTTCAGTAGCTTTCTTCTCATATTTGTAAAAAAAATCTTTGATAATATTACTATAACGAGCAATTTTTTTCTCTGTCTTCTAAATTTCTCATTAAGTCTCTATCTTCATGTTCTGTTTTTGACATTTGTCCTTTAATTTTTGAATCATTTTAATTGTGTGTACCTGAAATCAAATAAAATAAAACTAAGCTTTAATAGATATTGAACACAAGCGAGAGATATCTCCCACCCAATCTTAATTCAGTTGATGAGATGTTATCATTGAGATCAAATTCGCAAATAAATATGACAGGAAAAACTGAAGCTAGTCATGCCGGTAATTCTGGCGCAGCGGAGGTGCTTGTTACTAAACCTGGTGCAACAGAGGTGCTAGCGGCTAAACCTGGCACAGCGGAGGTGCTAGCGGCTAAACCTGGCGCAGCGGAGGTGCTAGCGGCCAAATCTGGCGCAATGGAGGTGCTGGTGACTAAATCTGGCGTAGCGGATGTGCTAGAGGTTAAATCTATGCCACTCCTCTTTGAAATCTTCCCTAGGTTGATATTGAATGGTAGGCACACAAACAGCTTTGATCTAAAAACCACTCTATTATTAACATAAATATTAACAAAAACAGAAAAGTAAATACTCAAAAGTTTTATGACACTTCAAAAACAGTAGGTGATCCCACTGCTTAAAATTCCAAAAAAATATTACCATATTAAGAGCACCACACCCAGATATTGATTGTTAGTTTGTCTGATTTTGGTCACTTTCAATTAAAATGCCAGTCATATTTGATTGAATCACAGGCTGTAAAAAAGCAATAAAATTGTTAGTATTTTTGATGTTTCTTGATTTTATTAATCGGTTTATTTATTATTATAAAGCACCCCATTTAATTTGCAGTTGGTGGGTTGAGAAGTCTCTTTTCATTCTCACTCGTTCTCTAGTTTAGTAGCTCTCGAGTGGTAATGAGCTAAATAATCATACATAAGCTCACTTCACATTAACCTCATCCAAATATTCATAGGGAGATTTTTACAGAATAGGACTGTTATTATACTATTTAAAAGTAAACTGTAAAGTACTATTCAAAAAGCAGACTACTGGTGACATTTGTAACTAAACATTTATAAATTCCTTATAAAAGGAATACCATAAGTGTACTTAGTAGTACAACCAAATTAACACATATTCAGTCTTATTTTGGCAATTAATCTAAGGATCACACTCAAATACATTCTTAACATCACTCTTTGTGCCCATTAGGCAAGTGTTGCAATTGACGACATCACCATCATTTATCAGCCGCTACACAATCATGTCAGACAAATTTATAACAAGCAATGTTACTAACCAATAAGGTTCGTGAAAGTAGAAGTAGAAGGTAGTATCGTCAAGCAATGTTACTTTATTCAGTTTCCAGTTGAAACAAGATTCTTCAAAGTGAAGAGAACAATTATATATTGTTTTTGTTGACATCTTTAAATTTTCAACACCAATTGTTTCCAGCCAAATTTTTTTTCCTTTATTAGCAGGCAGCCCTGCAAATAAAACAACAAACCAATAAAAAGCCATAATATAGCATTATCGATAAATATAAAAATGTCATGCATGCACTGCACTAGTCTATCCCTACAATAACAATAACAAGAAAATGATTCGAAGTAGAAATACAATTATTACTGTTGATAATAAGGGCAAAAGGGAAATTATGAATACTTTACTGTTGAAACTCTTCAATGAATGCAGAATCTTTTGTTTCTTATCTAAATCCAAAGATATTTCAGCTGAAATTAAGTACATACTGGTGCAAAGTTATGTTCGGGTGATTTCCGCTTATTTTAATGCCACATCCGATTATATTACAATTAGGCATCTTGCAATTGACGATTTCCACTATAAAACCAAGTTCAAACGTAATAACACAGCAAAATGACTTCAAAATTCACAAATTATATCCACAGCTCAAGAGTATTTGACAGTTGACGTACCTCAACTTGTTGTCAAACAGCGAGAGGATAAAATGGCGACCCGGCCGCAAATAGGTATTTTAATGACGCTAGGAATGAAGGGTTGCCATTATAGTAACTGTCAAAAACACTGTTATCCTTTTTCACTTAAGCAAAATTATGAAAGTTAAAAAGAGATGACAGTATTTTTATGATTTCGGTGTCGATATGCCACATATTTGTATAACTGTTTTTTCTATAGTCAAACATTTCAAGTCCATATGATTTATACGTCAGTGAACGCAACTGACTCACGAAATCAAATGGCTGTCACTTTGACTATTGCGTTCGGATGCACAGTTTTTTTATTCTGGACCCATAGATAATATATTTAGGGTAGCCATTTTTATAAATTGTGAAGTTTATATTACCAGAGCCTGGAAAGGACAACGAAAAAAGATGTGGGACCGAATCGTACCGGGGCCTGGTTAAGGGTATTAATACATTCCACAAACATGGGTATTGTCGTACAGCTTTTATAAATCGCTCAATTTCAAACCAAAACAACACGTGTTATTCGACTGCCATAACAAACAACAATGCGGCGATGCGAGCGCCAGCCGGCGCGTAGCTGCGGGACGCGAGAAGCGCGGGGGGCAGACAGCGAGCGAGTCCGTTCTGAACTAGTCGGTGCAGGCCAGGGGCATGAAACTTCTATAGAGATTTTGAACTCGATAATAAATCTCGACAATAACGCCATCTTATGGGCGTGGAGGTCAGTTTTTTTTTTTTTTTTTATTTGTGATGGGTTTGCTCTTGACTCTAGTCTAGGTCAGAGATGACAGAGACAAAGTCTACGACGGAGCGAGCTTACCCAGAAGGAGCCTGTTCACTCTAACTTTGAAGAGATTAGGGTTGTATGCGTTTGGAAACACAGACGCAGGCAGAGAGTTCTACTCCTTTGCTGTGCGCATTATAAAAGACGTTTGGAAACGCTTAGTGCGAATTGGTGGAATAGCAACAAGGTAGGGATGGTAAGATGCAGTGCGTCTGGATGTCCGATGGTAGAAGGGGGCCGGTGGAATGAGGTCGCCCAAAATTAACAAAAAGGAGTCGCTAAATGGCAGCAGTGGAAAGATTTAGGTACCTAACATACTCATTAAATTCTACAAAAAGAAATAATCTATACTTCTATACTAATATATGAAGCTGAAGAGTTTGTTTGTTTGTTCGATCGTTTGTTGATGTTCGACTTTGTTTGTGTGTTTTGCCGCTATACGAAAATACGACATAGCGACACAAAACGAAGTAACCGATTTGCGTCTTTAAGTAATTATTTTAATGTTGAAAATCGCTTACTTCGTTTTGTTGTGACACGTATTATTTTCTAATGACGGCAGTCTTTAGACGGTATGTTTGAGCGGCGCTTTTGATGAGCTATACACACATGCACAGCTGAGCAGATACCTATTTGTAGTTTTATTTGCATTGCTTTTTTTGGTGAAAATAGAGAATTAATGTTTTTTAGGGTTCCGAAAAAAAAGGAACCCTTATAGGATCACTCGAGCGGGTGTCTGTCTGTCTGTCTGTCTGTCCGTCTGTCACAGCCAGTTTTCTCCGGATCCACTGGACCGATTCTGTTGAAATTTGGTACACATATGGATTTCTATGACCCAAACACGGACGCGTTACGTAAATTGTTATTTTTTTAGTATGGGGGTCACTTTTGGGGGTCAATCTAGAAAATAAAAATAAAAGTTTTTTGAACAATATCGTGTGACATATCAAATGAAAGGGCTTACTGTGAAGGTTTTAGTTATTTTTTTTTCATAATTTTAAAATAAATGATTTAGAATTTATTCAAGAAATTAGACAAAAAATGACCATTCCCCCCCCCCCTTATCTCCGAAACTACTGAGCCTAAAATTTAAAAAAAAAATTGAGATAATAGATCTTTACCTAAAGATTACAGGAAAACCTATTAGAAGTCTGTAGTGTTAAAATAACATGTTAAAAAAAATAATTCGTTCGGAACCCTTTGCACGCGAGTCCGACTCGCACTTGGCCAGTTTTTTTTACTAAAAATCTTATTGGGTTAGGTCAGAATAACGATTATGAGCAGGCTGAAGTAAAAAACTCCTTAAAAAAAAATAAGGAGGAAAAAGCCGACGAAAAATTCCAACTTGGGGGTGTCCAGAATCATGTCCTGGACCCATGGAAATCGTTTGTGCATGACTTGCATGCACGACGCATTTGATCTATATGACGTTTCATTATTTGACCGTTATCACTTTCCACTATGTACCTACGAGAGCCATCTTTACTCCGTATCTGCCCTTTTACCCATTTTTCGTGTTGACCAAAGCCCCTCGGCCAAAACGGATCGCCATGCACAAAATCACGCTTAACCCCACCTGCACACTGTGCCTGGCTGTGCGGATCGTACTTTGTCCAGCAAGGTTTGGTCGTTCCTTAATAGATCCAGACGTGAGCGTAATCTACGTTTTTGTAGCAACATAGCTGGTGTTTCGCCTGTAGTACTATGTATAGTATTTCTGTAGGTTAACAAAAAGTTTTGTAGGGCTAGATCTACATCTATGTTATCCCTATACGCTTTTTTAATCGTACGCTTACACAATTTGACGGCATTCTCCGCAGCCCCATTCGAAGAAGGATGGTAGGCTGGTGAGAAACACTGCTTAATACCATTGTATCTTAAAAATTCCGAAAATTCCCTACTTGTAAACGGTGGTCCCTGATCTGAAACTAGCTCACTCGGAAGCCCGAATCGCGCAAAAGTAGCTCTCAGAATTTTTTATAATGACTGCTGCATTGGTTTGTTTAGTTTCGAAAGCCTCTATCCACTTAGATGTCGAATCTACCAATATTAAAAATGTTCTACCCTAAAACGGTCCCAGAAAATCAATATGTAAGCGTGTCCACGGTTGGAGCGCATACGGCCAATAATGTGGTGTCGCACGAGGCGGCGCGTCTGCCTCGAGCGCGCACGTCTCGCAGGCGCGGCACAGCGCCTCCACATCGTCGTCGATACGCGGCGTCGTCTTTTTGACTATGTCCATGTGGCTACAATGTAACTGTTTCAATACCGTCTGCCTCAAAGATGCTAGTATAATAATTCGGTAACCCCACATAATACAGCCGCCTTCAATGTAAACCTCATTTCGCCTATTGACAAATGGTTTTAGCTCCTCTTCGCTACAAAAATGCGGACAGCCTGATTCTATGTTAACTTTAATTTTCTTGCGTACCGCGTAGCTGTCTTCTCGCCAGCCCCACTCGCTGTGTGCCTCCTTTGCCATCTTGTACCTTCTATTGCTAGACAATCGGCCGCTGTCGACTCCCCGTTTGCCCTTTTCTGACCTTGGAATACGGCCGCTGCATCTTTTTCCGCTGATTCCAAGCTAATCGCTAAGCTATAGGCTCTTGAAAAATCTAGCTTAGGTTCAGCGAATAACCGTTGGCGAATCGTCTCACAGCTGATACCACATACCAGTTGGTCCCGTAAACTTTCTTCAAGCCACGCCCCGAACTCACACGATTTGGACATCTTCTTGAGAACAGCGATGTACTCAGCTATGGATTCGCCACCTTGTTGAGTCCTCTTCCTAAACTTGTACCTCTCAGCTAGCTCACTTGGCTTAGGTTGCAGATGTTTGCCCATGATATCCACTATTTGCGTAAAAGTCTTTGATTTTGGTTTATCTGGTGTGCACCAACTCACTAATAGTTCATAACATTCCGCGCCCATAAGCGTTATTAATGTCGGTACAAATAGTTCACTTTTCACCTCGTTCACTACGAAATACTGTTCTAAACGTTCGATATATAACCGCCAATCGTCTATATGCATATCGAATTCTGCTATTTTCCCGATCGTCATTATTATGCTTGATACAAATTATCGCACGCTGAATGAATATTTTTGTCCTCGTCGCCACTGAACAGTTTGCTACGCTCAACAATGAAACAACGTGTTCGCGGTATTAAGTTTAATCGTGGACTGACACACAGAAATAAATATACAGATACCGACATTACACAAGGCACCACGCTATATTCTACAGATGCAAAATCTTCAAATCAATCCAACCTTTCATCCACTTCTCAATACGCAAGAGATTCAATTGGAAACAACTTTTCGCCGGATAATACAACAGTACAGTCATTGGATAATTTCGAAGATCTCTCATCTGACTTGCATGAAAATTAAACAATGTTTTTATATGGTTACTGTTTTTCTGGAAGATTTTTTAAAAACCTGAAATACTATGTATATTTTTAATTTTCTCTAGCTTGTGTTAGAGATGCATGACTGAAGTAGTACTATACATGTGTAGATATCTTGGAGATTTTTAACGAGTTTGGAAACTTTTTTTAAGATTTAGCAACAATAAAAACTAGCGACATTTTGAAATAACGAAATTAAATATTCAAGCTATATCTTAAAAATAAAAAAAAATTGCGTCATCTAGCTAGATTTTTCATATACCTGGCGAGTTTTTTTGCCTAAATGACAACACTTCAACTCTGCATAAGTAGTTCTCGACACCCGAGTGCAACTCACTTCAGTTTCATTTGCTTGAGAGTTGAAAAGTTGTTGTTAAAGTTTTTTGTGTGTTTTCTTAGATTTTCTCAGTGATAAAATTGTTTTGGTGACTTACCTACAACAATGGAGGTAATTGTACCTTGTGAGGATTTAAAATGCGTTCAAGTTTTGATTGGCGAAGATAAGGTAAAATCTTTAAACTTTGCTCAGAAAAAACAGTTAATTTCTTCATTAAAACCGACGCCTAATCTGTGTTTTTCTCAGACTAGTAAATCGCATAAACGAAAATTTAATAGATCAGTGTATAAAACTAGTTGGATTGTTGGCTGTTCGCACACTAACAAGTTGTATTGCTGGTGCTGCAATTTTTTTTGAATGAAGATTCCGTTTTCTCATTCATTGAGAATGAGAAAAGTATGAATTGTAGTAGGTAAAGTCAACTTGCCCCCCCCCCCCCCCCGTGCGCCATCGGCTGGCGACGCCCTTGACCCGCACAAGTCTAATTGTAGTTTTGTTCAATTTTGTTTTGTGAAGAGAGACGCAAGTAGTCCGCGCCTTGCTTGCTCCAACTTGCACTGTGTACAAGTACAAGCGATTAACTTGTGCATGTATACCTACTGCTTCCGCAAATAAAAAAATATTGACACAACTCTGAGCACATTGCTGATTAACTATATGGATAACAGAGAACACACGTTATTTAACAACGACGCATTTCTTTGAACCGATTTTCTCAACGGGAGAGTAACTTCAATGCTCTCTGATGATTAGCGATATACAACAAAAATAAAATTATTAGAATTACATCATCATTTACAAAATTTAAACAGCCACAAGAAAAAGAGCCCCAGTCTTCTTTAACAAATTTGACATCTATGGCCCAAACCAACAGAGATAGCGCAAGAGTTGAGTTAAAAGATTTCATCATTATCTTCATCATCATATCAGCCGAAAGACGTCCAAGGTAGGCCTCCCCAAGTGTCACCACAACAACCGGTCCTGTGCGTCTTGCATCCATCGGCTACCCGCGACCCTCATAAGGTCATCGGTTCACCTTGTGGGAGGCCTTCCAACGTTGCGTCTTTCGGTACGCGGTCGCCACTCCAGAACTATTCGGCCCCATCGACCATCTGTTCTGCGAGCAATGTGCCCTGCCCACTGCCATTTTAGTTTGGCGATCCTTCGGGCTATGTCGATTACCTTGGTTATCTTGCGGATATCATCATTCCTGATTCGATCACGCATGGAAACTCCAAGCATTACCTTCTTCATCACCCTTTGAGTGACCACGTTTCAGTTCCATAAGTCATCACTGGCAACACGCAGACTTTCGTCTTGAGACAATGTGGTATGTGGGACGAGACGATACCACGCAACTTTCCGAACGCTGCCCAGCCGAGTCGGATTCGACGGTTGACCTCTTTCTCGAAGTTAGCAAATGTGATGATACTTTTTGCTGCCAACACGACCCTGATAAGTATGCCTGTCTATCAGTAGATACTATGGGTACAGATTCTAATTACCCGTCTCCATAACCCGCTATCTTGCTGAAAAATAGGGGCAAAAAAAACAGCCTCAAAAACATGAAAAATGGGGGATATCAAGAAGAAACAACTGAAAACTCAAGGTAAAACTTATTATTCAAAGAGAGGGCGTACTATTGATGCAAAAACAATGGGCCTGCCATGTCCCTGTAGATTTAAATGTGCCGCAAAAATTGCAGAAAAGGAGCGCATTGAGATTTTTACAAAATTAAATGCGCTCCTTTTCTATTCTTGGTATGTGAAACGAGTTATATGAATCTTTTTTAGAAATGAGTCACTGTTCAAAACGACGACGTTCAAACGACTCTCATCGATTTTTGGTACAGAATCCGTCATGAATATCCAATGCCTGCCAAAATGACTGAATGTTCTCCTCCCATTCCCAACAACATACTTGTGCGAAACAGGATTCTCAACCTATGTAGCTACAAAATCAAAATACCGCAATAGACTGGACGCCGAGCCTGATATGAGACTTCAACTGTCTTCTATCAAACCTAACATCAACCAAGTGATGATAAATAAAAAACATTTTCATACCTCCCATTTGATTTTTTTTTAAAATAAGTAACAGTTACATTGTACTCGTATTATGCTTATTAATAAAGAATGCACATAAAGACATTTTTGTTTTATTGTAGGGTTCCGTCAAGTGTTTCGCTTTCCAAAAAGGTTCCGTCACCAAAGAAGTTTGAGAACCACTGGAGTAGTTTATACTGAGTTGTGAAGGTCTTATAGGAAGTTGCTCCACGTAACTTTAGACTGGAAGCCGACCCCAATATAGTTGGAAAAAGGCTATAGTTCGGCAAATGATTAGGATAATGATGGACATGTACCTATGCGACAAGTATTTTGTATGTCTAGGAAGAACCCGCTTTTACAGGCGATCTAACGTTAAAAGATTTCTTTTCGGATTACATAGGAGGACGCAGGAGCCATTTTCAAATCAGGAAACACTCAATTTGTCACACATACAATAACCACTCTTGGAAATCTTTAAAACGTCGGTTGAAACAAACAGATCTGACAGCTACGAGTACAATAACAAAATTGCAACACAAGTACCAACAATCTTTTTTATTTGTAACCAAGTTATTTTTTCGACAACAATGTTTTGCTTGTGATGAACAAGTAGAACTCAAGATGTGAACTTTTTCACGCATTTTTCAGCAATTCTTTACTAGAAGGCTAGCTACAATAAGAACATGGCAACACCAACTACCAATATCCAATTTTTTTTGTAAATATGTTTGTTTCCGACAACAATATTTAGCTGCTGCAAGTAAGAACTCAAGTGTAGATTTTTTTCACACAATATTTTTTCAGCAATTCTTTACAAGAAGGCTAGCTACAATATGAGCATTGCAACACCAACTACCAACAATCATTTTGTTTTGCAACCAAGATGTATTTTTTTCGACACCAAAATTTTGCCACCTACTGACGAACATGTAAGAACATGTTTTTTTTTTCACTATATTTTTACTAGAAGCCTAGCTACAATAAGAACATTACAACACCACTTACCAATAACGAAAAGCATTTTTTTACACTAATATTTTGATATATATGAGTACTTGTTCATACAAGTACTCATACAAAGGTAGAACTCAACTACTGATTTTTTAACAAAATATTTTTCTCCAGCAATTATTTACAGTCATCAAGCTTTTTTGTATTTCAACAACCAGGTACCAACATCAAACAGTCATGAACCTCCAAACAGCGACAATTGAAAAACCAGTTCATTTTTTTAAGACTTGTATATTGATTTTAATCAATAGGCAATTTTTATTGATTTAAAATACTTCAAATAATTGCTTGTTTTTTTTAAATGAATAAACAATTGGTGTTTATACTTCATCTCTCTCTTTTCTTTTTTCCAGAACTTTATGCATGACCAAAAGCAGTGTATATCAACCACATCCCTACAGAGGCCCAGTTTGAATACACAAACCTATCAAACAATTAAATTGAGCTTGAGTCATCATGGTCAAAGGATTAATCAGCTAAACTCTGTGTTACCGAGCGCTACCTGTTCATGGTGCGGCCGGGCGTTTAGAATCGCAATATTATATTTAACGCCGCCCGGGGAAGCTTCTTTCAAGCACGAGATATGTGTGGCGACAGAAACACCCTCCCCCTCCACACTTCATCACCCCGTCAGAACATCTACCCACTGGATGCGAACTGCAGTGGCAAATCCGGAAATCTCTTAACCGATTGTGAACCCAGGTTGGCCGTAAAGATAATTTTGTCAAATGGGGCATTCTCCACCCAACCTAAACTTAGTGCCAGTGCTGAGCCACTTCACAGGATATACATCACCTTAATTGCCCGTCGCGCATAACCAAGACGTTAACGAGGCCAATGATAGAGCTGTATAGGTTGCTCCATATGGTCAATCAACATGAAAAGAAAAAGAACCAATTGACAGTTCTGATTGCCTTTCAGACAGGATCACATGGCTGCCATTCATTAAGCAGACTCATAATATCATGACAGACACTATCCGAGTCTATTCTTCTCAGAGTTCAGTCTTTCCGTCACATGCTTCCCAAAGGACGAATATTTTTGGTCAGGCAACGGCTCCGCAACCAAAGGATTCATAGCTTGCAACAGATCATCTATGGCCCTGTTTGCATTTGGATTTTTTTTTTGTATTTCTGCTGTACTTTTTCTTTACGAGGCCTGTCTGTTCTCCGGCTTTGCTGATGAATATTTAGTTCAAAATCATTCTCAAGTTCAGATTGATGGTCTTCTTTGACGTTTAAACTAGTTGACAGGTCCTTGTAGTTATCAGGAACTGGTTCAAACATCTGAAATGAAAGAAAAATAGTATTTGAGAAAATCTAATATACAAGAAACAGTATGAGGTTGGTATGAGAGCATGAGGATTAAACATGAAAAGTGATGTATACGGCCAGCAGTGAGTGAGGTTGTGGAAGATGATAACTTGACTTGACTTGAATTTTAATATTGTTGTTGAAGTAGGGCAAGGCAGCTTTTTATTATTCTTTAAGTAAAGAATGTTAAGTTTACATCTAGGAAAGCATGTTCCATCTTCGACCGCATCACGCCTATCAATAGTAAAAAAAAACAATATCAATTGGAAGTTCTAGGCCTATCAACAACATTCAAACGATACTGGAACACGTCTGATTCATGGAACAAACCTTTGAAACAATTGAATGTGTGTTTACAAAGAAGTCATAAATGTATTAAGACTCATTATTTCATTAGTTAACCTCAATAAATTATTAATAACCTGTATAAAAGGGGTTGTGGTGTGTTTAACGGAAATACGGACTTTGACATGAAGATAGTTTAATATATTTGCAACACAATGACATAAGGTTCACTTTAAACTAAATTGTAACAGTTTAACTCACTAAACAAAACTTTTGGCGGGAGCAAGCGAGAGACGCGGGAGGAAAGAATATCGTGACATACGTTCGTCGAAGCGTGCGCACGACTAAGTCGCGAACGCGGGGGCCGCTCAGGCGGCGCGGGGTGCCGCGCATGCGCGGCATTCGTCCGATGGCGGGCCAACCGTGCGACCGCGCATGGTGTACATTTATCCCTTAAATGCATACAGTTGACAAATGGCAACAATTTATTTTTTGCCAGCAAAAAAATAATTTGACGGCTATACGTTTCTGAACGCAACGTAATATGCGGACATAGATTATAGACTATCAGAAAAATAAAAACTTTAACGAAATTTGCCGGTAATTTTTCTGTCATACGTCATTACAAACAAGTAAGTGTAAAAGTTTATGCATTGGCGAGTACGAGTGATTTGATTTACGATTTCACAACAAAGAATCTATTCTTCAAAGTTTGAAAAATAGTAATCGAGTAAAAAATGAGGTAAGTTTTTGATATTTCATATGTTTTTCCGCTGATTTCTTTGTAATTTTATGTCAAGGTAGTTTTTAATATGTTGCCAAATGTCTACATTATGCGTTTGCGTTTACGAATTTATATGGTTGTGGGCCGGCTTGACGTTATTTTTTGCTTTCGCTTTTTATCATGCCACGCAGGCTGCGCGATGAAAATATCGAAGATATGCTCATGGCTTTAGAAAATGGAAATATCTCAGAAGATGAAGAAGACATAGGTGACGAAAATGATATAGATTATTATCCAAGTATACAAGATATTTTGAATGATTTGGATAACGAACTCCCGAAAATCAAGAAGTCGACGAAGACCCTCCACTTGTATCCGAAGAGGAGCCCCTATCTCGTGAGACCTCGTCCGTGGAACCTGCTTCGGGGTCTTTGCCAACTCCATCAGTTCCGGGTATTCTTGGATTTGCAGCTTGGAGATCGGTCAAGATCGTGTCGTTCAGTCCCTCGGCGGGTAAACCATATAATTTATTTCGACAACTTTTACACCTCAATTCCTCTGCTGCACTACCTTGATAGTCAGGGCATTTATGCCCTGGGTACCATCCAAAGGAATCGTCTCGGCAAGAATTGTAAGCTGCCAACACAGCAGACATTCATGAAAGATTCTGTACCTCGAGGTTCTTATGAGGAGCAAGTGGCTGATTATGAAGGTGTAGACATATCTGTAACTACCTGGAAGGACAACAAAATGGTAACATTGGCATCTACATACGTTGGAGCAGAACCGGCCGAGACAGTCGATAGGTACGGCAAGAAACAGAAAAAAGTAATAACTATACCCTGCTCAAAAATTATCAAGGACTATAACGCCCACATGGGGGGCGTCGACCTTATGGATAGCTTTTTGGGAAGGTACAGGATAAGAATAAAGAGCAGAAAGTGGTACATTCGTATCTTATATCATTTGGTCGATATGGCGGTCATCAACTCGTGGGTTTTGTATAAAAAAACTAATATTGGAAATCAGACCAAAAAAATGACTAGGTGACTTTAGAGCAGAGTTGGCAGAGGCTTTATGTAACTATAAAAAAAGTTGAAAAGAGAGGAAGGCCCTCTAGCAGCAATATTGAAAGAGAATTGGAAGCGAAGAAACCTCGTCGTAAACCACTCAACCCTGTGCCAGTAAAAGATGTAAGAACGGATGGTGTCGACCACAACGAAAGAAGATGCGAAAAGAAAAATAGATGCAGACTGCCTGGTTGTAAAGGATTTTCGCGCACCGAGTGCACAAAATGTCTTGTTGCTCTTTGCCATACCAAAGAAAGAAATTGTTTTGCTGCATTCCACTCTTAGATTAGGTAGTCCTTCAACGCATAATGTATCCAAAAGGCAACATATAGTTTTTTCCTAATAAAATCTTTACTTTTTACTTGGGTTTTTTTTTCATTATTTTTCCCTTCACATATCGCCAAACATCTACACAAAAATATTATTTATTTTACAAAACAAAAAATCATGCATTTAAGGGTTAACCCTACACAGCGCGTTATACCTGTTCTGTAATAGTGTGATGAGGTCAAAACAATGCAAATGATCTAGAAAAAGTTTAGGTTTTGTTTTTTTTTTCGACGTTTGGCTCCCATACTGGGGCGAGCCGGGACTGCCTTCAAGCGGCTGCTGCCCAATCTAGGGGGTCCAAACGCCTCCTGCCGGAGCCTTTACGCGGGGCTCGTGCGATCCATGGCCCTTTATGGGGCGCCGGTGTGGGCGCCCACTTTGAGGAAGCGACCTGCCCGTTACCTCAATGCGTCCCAGAGGGTCATCGCCATCCGGCTAGCCCGGGGATACCGCACGGTCTCTGGCGAGGCGGCGAGCCTCCTTGCCGAAATGCCGCCATGGGATCTAGAGGCGAGAGCTCTCGCGCTCATTTACGAATGACGCGTGGAGGCGCGCCGCCGGGGCGAGACTCCACTGCCGCGGCAAGTCGCAGCACGGCGGACAGAGCTCCGGCGGGATCTCATGGCAGTATAAAGACAACGACTTTCGCAACCCCGCGCTGGGCACGTCACAATTGCGGCGATAAGTCCCCTCTTTGAGGAGTGGCTAGAGCGGCGCCACGGCGTCCTTTCCTTCCGTTTGACGCAGGTACTTACCGGACACGGTTGTTTCGGGAAGTACCTGTTTCGAATACGGCGGGAGGATACGCCCGGATGTCAACACTGCGAGGATCGCCCGGAGGACACGTTGAAACATACGGTGGAGGTCTGCCCTGCTTGGGCGGAGCACCGCCGTGACCTCGTCGAGGCGATCGGCGGCGGCGACCTGTCGCGGTCGGCCCTATTTCAAGCCATGCTCCGGAGCGAGAAGACTTGGGAAGCGGTCACCTCCTTCTGCGAAGCAGTAATGCTAGCGAAGGAGGAAGCCGAACGCGTGAGAGAGAGGGAAACCCCACGCCCCAGCCGCCGCAACAGAAGAAGACGCCCCGGGCGTCGGGAGCCGCAGGACGATTCTCGGCCACCGTAGGCGCGGGCCTGCGGACGGCGAGCATTGGGTGGCTCGCCGTCTGATCAGAACCAGGCCCGGGTCGATGGCCAATTGGGCGATCGATTGGCCCGCTAGGGCCAATGACTGCCGGTGTTGCGGGATTTATTGGAAAGAGTCACCGCGGCCCTGGAACGCAAAGGGCATTAGGAGGAACACGGATGGGTTTTAGTCAGTAAGAGTCTGACACTCCCTTCTGCTTCACCCAGAGCGGGAGGAGTCACTTGATGATTTCCCATCCTTAAAAAAAAAAAAAAACAAAAAAAGGCTTTGTTTTTGTCTCTTAGAATTTTTGTTCCTGAGGAAGTCTCCTTCAAAAACAACATGGGAAATTAAAAAGCTGCGTACTAAAATGTTTTAAATGCCACGGCAGTTTAGTAGCTTTTTACCATTTTTAGGAATGAACCCTATTACTAAGCTGTCTGTCTGTCCATCCGTCCGCACGTGAATGGGCTGTATCTCAAGAACTGTAATAGCTAGACAGTTGTAATCTTCTCTTTTTCTTCACAGAGTGTGCATTTCTTTTGCCGCTATAAAAACAAATAATAAAGAAACGTTTTTTTTTTCAATTTATTTTACAAAACCCATCATGTGAAAGTCCGACTCGCACTTGGCCGCCGTAAATTTGAAACAAATCATTGAGCGATCAATGTTTTCAAACATAACAAACCAATTTAAACTTCATCATACTATTCAGATTGATTGGTTGTACGTTGTTTTATAGAAAATAGTTTAATTGAATTTCGTTTCACATAAAATTTTACTCGTATTATCATTTCATAGAATACTCAATACGCAGAATACTCACTTTGAATAAATTTAAATCATAGATTTTTGACACAAATAAACTTTGTTTCGATAATCATCCTATCATAGAATAACGAATCAAATATTCTTTGTCCTCATATTGATTAGTTAATATAAAACTTGTTACCAAGAAAAACATTTTATCAAGTGACAGTTTCTGTTTCGATTCCCCCCTTTGTCAATGTGCATACCCTCCTACACCGCGTTCACAAAATCAACGCGGGCAAATTCTAGTCAAGCCAAAACTTTTCATTCGGGCCCAGTCGATGGAGCCCCTCGAAGCGAAGGTGGCGGGAAATGGCGATGGGGATAAAAGACAATACTATGCAAACTTACAAACAAGCATACACCATGCATGCAGCAAGCATACACATACAAGCAAGCACGCATACAGCATGCAAGCAAGCATGTAACATGCAGCATACGAGCAAGCATGCAACATGCAGCATACGAGCAAGCATGCAACATGCTGCAGGCATGGTTTCTGTCACGGCTCCGGCGCTGCGGGGCTCCGGCGATCCCACGCGAACTTACCGTCGCAGATGGTTTTAACGCTCACCACCGCAGGCGTACGTTATAACACGTGCTCCTCAGCTCGCGGGTCGCCTCGCCCCTCCGCGCCTTCGCGGGCTTAAATTACACTCTAGGGGTAGGGCAGATAAGACTACGTGGGGTCGGTTTTACAGCGATTTGTTTCTGTCACTAAGTTTTGTAGCACAAAATATTGACTTTTTAAGACGTATTTTAAAGTAGGGTTAAAAATGCTATATTATAAAAATGGTACTGTGCCTAGTAAAATTATTCCAAAAAAATCTGTCATCTTCAAAGTATACCATTGTAAATTCGGATATATAAAACAATAATAATAAGTATTGATTACATTTTCATTGAAATACAATACCATGGAAAAATATAACGAACAAATAATATTCGTTAAAAAATAATTCTACTGTTTGATAAGTTTGTTAAATAAAAAAAATGTGAACAGAAATTCATTGAATTGTGTTTCTGTGAAATATGTTTCATTCAAGTAAATAGTTGTTGAAACAATAATATTCGACATAAAATTATAAGGATCAAATACTATGTGAAACATTTTCTGCGAAATGAAATTCTATCAAATTTCTGTCTGCGAAACAAGGGAACACCAGATTGATTAGATCTACTGATCTCAGGTCAAGTGCATCCTGCAGCGAGGACAGCTACTCATTATACTTATATATAATATAGTGCAATCTCACTACAATATGTCTTTTCTCTTGAGACGTTTTTGATAGCTGCGCGTGAGTAGATTAGCCGCAAGTACATTCGGATGTTTTTTCAGCCGCTTTAGATACTTTTTTGTTGAGGCCTGAATTTCCTCTTTGATAGTGGTCATATTTAGATGTGTGTGGATTTCGGAATTATTAACCAACCATGGAACATGTGCTATTGTTCTTAATATTGCGTTCTGCATTCTTTGCAATATTGCTATGTTTGAAGTCGAGTCAGATTCCCTCACCTAAATGATTCTCTCTGTGAGATAGGATTTCAGCAAAATGTAGTAGCTGTGCGGAAGACTTGTTTTTATCTTACAGAGAAGACCCTCGTGCCAGACACTATCAAATACCTGCTGGATTTCCAAAAAGTCAGAAGAACAGTACTCTTTTTCCTCTACAGATTTTCTTATTTTCTCAACTACACTATGGACTTGTTCGATAGTAGAATGTTGCTGCCTAAATCGAAACTGGTGAATAGGGATGGAATTATTGATTTGTAATAGAGGCATAATTCGATGAAGGATCAATTTTCACAGACATAAGTTAATTAAAAATACGATCGAATCGAAAAAATAATTACATTGCAATTTTGATGACAGCGATGTTTGAGGCTAAAAAACATGAAAATTGTGGATTTCGGACACCCAAACTCCATTATGGGGGTAGTGGTTTGCTTATCATTTGATTATCTGACGAATGTATCCATATTTGTAACGATATACATATGTAGCGGTAATTAAGCTTTTTGATTTTCAAGGTCGAAGTTTCGCGCCAACTGTGTTTGTTTACGTTTTTATTTAACACAAATATCACCCACTCACATGTAAAAACGATTAAAAATATGACAATTACGAATCTAAATAATTATCATGAAGAACAATAAACACCCCAGATCTAAATGCAATTTACAAACACAGATCCAATAACACGTAATTTCATTACCACTACACTTTATTCGTGTTCAAAATTTTCAACCATTTGGTTTTTTTAATTGTTAGGGTGGGCCATATCGATTATGCTAATCGATTTTTTTTTATTTTCGAAAGACTAAATTTATTGCGAGTTTTATGTATGACTAGTTTCTGCCCGCGGCTTCGCCTGCGTTATTAGCACTTGTGGTTTGTGGACGGAACCCTAATCCTTTCAAAAATAAGTAACTCATTATAACATCACTAGCTGACCCATGCAACTTCTGCTGCGTCCCAATTTTCATTACTGCTCCGCTCCTATTGGTCTTAGCGTGATGATATATAGCCTACTGAAAGAATTTTTCAAATCGGAGCAGTACTTCCTGAGATTAGCGCATTCAAGGAAACAAACAAACTCTTCAGCTTCAGCCAACATAGTTGAGAAAGGCTAGGTAGACATGCCTATGTCACGAAAACAATACGAAAACTTATGAACGTATCTATAACAAGTTTACACATATCCACACAAACCAATTTTCATGCATTATAAAAAAAAACTGGTCAAGAGCGAGTAGGACTCGCGTGCACAGGGCTCGGGACGAATTTTTTTTTAACATGTTATTTTAACACTGGATTTCTTATAGGTTTTCCTGTAATCTATAGGTAAAGATATATAATCTCCATTTTTTTTTCAAAATTCTAGGCTCTGTAGTTTCGGAGATAAGGGAGGGAATGGTCATTTTTCGTCTAATTTCTTGAAAAACTTCAAAACAATTCATTTGAAAATTATGAAAACAATATGATTAAAACCCTCACAGAAAGCCCTTTCATATGATACTAAATTTAATTAAAATTAATTTAATTCAGGCTATCAAACCCATATAAACCAATACAATAATTTAAATCAAATGACAATAGCAACTATTTCACATTATTTACGAATTTAAAATTAGATACATTACTACAATTTTAACACATACATTAAAATTCATTTATTTTATTAATTTCAATAGATGTTTAGACTAGATTAAAATAATATGTCAACATTAGTGGGTACGTGCAGTGGCGGTACCTTCATATAAGCCCAAAAGCCATGGGCAAAAGGCATGCCTTACTTAAATGCTAGATAGAGAATCAATATCAAACCCGAACTATTGAAAAGTTCGCGCGCTTAATTCTTATTAAAATAACACAAAGTATTTACTTATGCCACATTACTACACATCGCGATTGTTCGCGCGCAGAGTTTCGCATTTGCAGCATCTACATATAGCTATCTCGCTTACACGTACCGGCTTTTACTGGGCTTTCAAATACTATCTCCGTCACTTTCGCACTTATAGCGATGTGCCGTATAACGAGTTCTAAACCTTGTGCGTTTACAAATCGATCAGTATCGACGATTAAGCCGTGCATGCGTATGAAGTTGCACGCGTATGCGTGACCTTGTCACCTTGCCAACTCAGCAGTGTTGCCGTTTTAGCGACGTTGTGAGATCTTGGAGATTAATAACGAGTTTGAAGATTTTTTTAAGATTTAGCAACAATAAAAACTAGCGACTAAAGTGAATTAAAGTACGATTTATTTATAAAACTGATACCAAGGTGCGAATAAGGTGGTCTGCTTTGGTCTGTCATGTCGTATCTATTAATTTTTAAATAAAAAAAGTGATATACAATAATAGTTGGGCATTTGGTATCACTGCCTTTTCTGTTTGTAGATATTGATGGGTCCTCTAAAATTCGAGTTTATTATATCATCAATCATTTTCGCAGCGCACGCAAAGGGAGGTAATTTACAGGGTTCCGTAGTTAAATAAGGATTTACATCGGTAATTCTTTTCAGAGACATTTCTCCAGTGTGTCTTCACTGTCACTTGGTCGGGTTTTTTCAACAATCATCGTCGTATTTCCAGTTTACAAAATAAACCGATATAAAAACGTTATCAATTAAACACTTAAAACTTTCACAGGAATCACAGAATCTGAAGTTTTTGAGTTAATGAAATTGCTACAAAATTATTTAGCAGAGCTGAAATAGGCTTAAAATTTATTTATTTCTTTTACTTTACTTACTTTAATGAATGTACTTTTTTATTTAAAATCTTTTTACGAGACTATAAAGTAGTATAGGCAGAAACAGAAAGTAGTAGGTACACTGCATACTCGAAAGTCAAGGTCAAACTGTTACCAGTGCACTGGTAACAGTTTGACCTCGAGTTTCGAGTATATATAGATCGTAAGCAGAAAAGTCGAAACTGCTTCACAAAATTGTTTTATCTGACCTACATTGTTTTACTTCTATTTAACCACATTCGTACAAAAAATGAGACCAGTGAATAAAAATATGCGTAACGTATGTATCTATCTAAACTAAAAAAAAAGCCGTGCAATCGCCATAATCTTGTGTAGTCGTAGGCAAAAAAGCCGGCTTGGCGCGCATGTCTGCGTCCTCGCATAATCCTTGATAATAGTTTTGAGGTAGCGCGTGCGCTACGGAAATGTTTGTGTGTGCGGCGCAGATATGAATGTGTGGCCCAGATGCTCAAGGTTATTGAGCCTACTATACACCTTAAAGTTTTTTGTGTGTTTTCTTAGATTTTCTCAGTGATACAATTGTTTTGGTGACTTACCTACAACAATGGAGGTAATTGTACCTTGTGAGGATTTAAAATGAGTTCAAGTTTTGATTGGCGAAGATAAGGTAAAATCTTTAAACTTTGCTCAGAAAAAACAGTTAATTTCTTCATTAAAACCGACGCCTAATCTGTGTTTTTCTCAGACTAGTAAATCGCATAAACGAAAAAAAAGATCAGTGTATAAAACTAGTTGGATTGTTGGCTGTTCGCACACTAATAAGTTGTATTGCTGGTGCTGCATATTTTTGTCGAATGAAGATTCCGTTTGGAATACATCTGGTTATAATGATTTAAATAACATATCTGGCGCCATTAAAAGGCACGCAAATTCCCATAAACACCTGTGTGCAATGGTTTCTTTCGGTAATTTTGGTAAACTTTATCAGTTTATGAGAAAATTGCGATGATACATACGAAGGTACCTACATACTCAGTCGAAAACTGAACTTTCTTTTTTTGAAATCGGTTAAAATTTTATTGGGCTTGCCTTATTTTGAAACCCTAGGCACGTCACTGGGTACGTGAACCATGCAACAGTGGTTCACGTACTGACAGTCAAAACGTTCAGCTGTAGCGCTCAGGACACTGTTGCGCCCTCCCCGCACCCCACGCACCAGGGATGTGCACCGCTTGCGCATGATTGTCTGGAAACATCCCTGACGCTCTACAGAAGCGAGGCAGCCCCATGAGCATCCTGAACACGTTGTTGTATTGGACACGTAGAGCGCTGTACTGTTCTTGCGTGTAATCCACCCAGTATAAAAGGACGTACAAAATGCCCTAAATAGGGCTATTATGACAGACCTCGAACACCAAGCAAATCTGCTGGCTTTCATTTTCGCACGAACAGACACTGCCCTACGTTCCCTTTCAATGTCTGCATCGTCTTTTAGGTCAGCGGTTAATAAATGCCCAAGATACTTAAACGTGTCAACTCTCTTGAGTGGGCATCCGTTGAGCTTAATTGCTGGTATGTAATCTGCCTACTACAAAAACCAACATCAAACAAATATCACAAAATAAATGATTTAATTTACCTCATAATCTTCTTTTTTGCTAACATCTTTCAAAAACTGTGAAGGCTTCTATAGTGGGCAACAGGGCACATAAATATCTGCCGGAATATTAGCTTTGAGCTTGGACTGCTCATTTCTTCGATGGTTGTGGTTGAAAGTACTCCTAATGTTCAACCAACGATCTCTGACGGAGCGAGCTGAAAAAAGTATTGTTATTTTGATTTTTTTAAGCTTTATGTCTCACTGCTTGGCAGTAATATACTATTATCATACAATGATGGCTAATAAGTAGGTAGGCCTTCTTCCCATTCATAGCAGTAAGTGAATTTCTTTGTCCAATTTATTTCTTAGCTACAAAGAAACAATGCGTGTAAAGAGTTCTCCAGGAAGGGGTCAGTGTTTATCTTAAGGGCGGAGTTTTCTTTCAGCTAATTACGGGATCAAATTATAAACTAGAATATTCAAATTATTCGTTACAACTTACCAGTGAACCCTCTGCCCAGTCTCGCTGCTTATTTTTGCTGAATTTGTTAATTTGTATTCGCACTGTCGCAGCTGACCGCCATAGTAATCTCTCTGGCGAACGAAGCGAACGCAACTAAATCTAGTTCCAGCTTTTGTGTCCAGTAACTCGGTTTACGAGGCATTTCAAAATATTCGGTGAGTGTCTGATAAATCTTGCTTTATTTTACAGCTGATGAGTGATGCCACAAACACAACATAACCTATGAGACTGGAGACATGACTTTTAGTATTTTTTTAAATTTTGTTTATTCGTGACCATAGATACAAGTCTTTCAGTCGTATACATAGATGGGTTTTTAAAATGTAATATTACAAAATTAGTATGAATAAGATACAATAATGTTAAGGCACGTTTTCCACTGTAAATAATAATATCGTAACAATCCGATTTTACATCAACCTATAACCAACTTGCCACAGTTGCCACCCTTTCGGGTTAGGTTATTATTCTTAGTCACTGAAATATTACAACTAATTAACTTATACAGAGTGTCCCAGAACTCAACGTCAAGCCGAAACGGGGTGACAGGATTGATCATAACCATCACGAAAAAATCTGAATAAAAATCTATCCCATGCAGTTTGAAAATTATGGGCATTTTTAGTAAAACCTAGAAATTTTATCAAACTGTACCATTTTTCGGTTATTGTGGTTATTCTTTTTGTTCATTTGAACTTTGGAAACGTAATCCTAAATAACATTTCTAGAATCCCAATAAAAAATAATGACACAATTGTCCACAAGTTTCCGAGAATTGAGACTATTTGTTTAACTACGAATTTAAAATTTTCAAGATTCGCCGACTTTGAAACGCCCTCCTTTAAAAAAAATGAACTCCCCTTTACGACTTACTCCCTCCTGATTTTCTTCACCCAATTAACATTTCTTTCCTTTTATCTTTAGCCCATACCCCCGCAGTTGAAAGTAAAAATCCTTTATGAGTTTATATAAAATCTTCTTGTAACAATTTTTTATTATTAAATTATATTCATATTTTTTATTAAAGTACTGATATGTATAAATATGTTTAATGTTTTAACACTCATATTATGTGCCGTCTTATATTATTAACCTCATGTTTTGTCCTTTTTAGCATGGCGAATAATGGATGACACCGCTACAAAAACTGATCTATAGTCATTAAACAGTTAGCGTACAGTTCCCGTCACGCAACTTTACCTCCCCGAAGTACGTCGCAATCGAGTGCGCAGAATGTCAATTTGACAAAAAACATACTAAAGCGCATGCGCGGGCAGGTTGCGCATGCGCGTGTTTGCGCAAGATGGCGGGTGTAATGGCATCTCACTCGCTCGTATACGTTCGATGCATACGTGTGACCCGCTTGCTCAATGCAATACGACAGTACGACTGTTGATATGAAAAGTGTTACATGTTGTTATTGTTTATAATTAATTATTTTGGTTATTTCTTACTATTTGATTTGTTTTTTTGTGGTGTATGTATTTGTGGTGTAACTTTTTGATATTGTTATTGTTACTGGTAGTCTTTGTTACATATTTATAATACAATACGTTAAACAAAAAAATATTCTAGGAACGTAATACTTGATTACGCGATTGCACCTGCGCGGTCGTCACTAAAACCTAACTTCGGAGGGGTAAACAACGGTGATGCGAACTGTAATTGAGAGAAAGTATCGACCATTATTACCATCTCGTACCTTGACATTGGCAAAATCTAGGGTTGCCAACCATACTGTTTTTAACAGTATTATACTGTTTTTCACCGAATTATACTGTTTACTGTTCAACAAACAAACAGTATACAAAAATACTGTTTTCAGCAAATGCTCAGCGAAGCGCAGTCACGATAATGGTGTTTCAGAACGAATCTGTCATGTCAAATATTCAAGAATGACTGTGAGTTTAGATGTAGAATGTCCAACGGTCATACAAAATTTATTAATGCTGGATAGAGAAGTGGAAAATGATGTAGTTTATTGTTACCTACTTTATGCCAGTCATATATTAAATGTTTTCAATAAAACAAACAATAAGAAGCCAACAATATTACTAATTTGGATGTTTCTAATATAATAAATGCCATAAAAATGAGCTAATTCAAAGAAAAAATGATAAATATTTTGAGCATGAAACGTTTTAAAAATGATTCCTCCGAAGAAGTTTCTAACAGAACTGTAAAGAACTTCATACTTTTTATTGAAAAAGCTATGTTATATTAAGCGAAATGGTTTGATTTTAAACCAAGTAATTGGCTTTCTTTGATTAGCTGTGTGTCACTAGTCTTTTGTTAGGTTTGATGAATTTGAAAAAAATCATAATCAAATTCATAATGAAATTTGATAATCTAAATTTGTACAGATTTAATATTAGTACATATGACTTGTATTAAGAATTGACAACATTTAAAGTTATATACCTACACAAAAGTATCAGAAGATAAAGATTTTCTTCAAATGAATACAGATCAAAAATGCAGACATTTATTACAAAATAGTTTACAAGAATTAAAAAATGTTACTAAAATTGTCTCTTATTTACTTTCTGTTCCTGCAACATCAGCATTTACAGAAAGAGTTTTTTTCTGTAATGAGTGCTTAGTGACGGGAAGGTAGAAATAAGGCTTCTTTAAATTTAATTGAAAATGAGCTCTTCATTTCTTTTAATTTTGAATGTGCTGAGGCCTATCAAACTTTTAATAAAAAACTGGCCAAGTGCGAGTCGGACTCGCGTGCAAAGGGTTCCGAACGAATTTTTTTTTTTAACATGTTATTTCAACACTACAGACTTCTTATAGGTTTTCCTGTAATCTTTGGGTAAAGATCTATTATCTCCATTTTTTTCAAAATTTGAGGCTCAGTAGTTTCGGAGATAAGGGGGGGGGAATGGTCATTTTTCGTCTAATTTCTTGAATAACTTCAAAACCGTTTATTTTAAAATTATGAAAAAAATATAATTAAATCTTTCACGGTAAGCCCTTTCATTTGATATGTCACACAATATTTCTCAATTTTTTTTTTTAATTTTCTAGTTTTACCCCCAAAAGTGAACCCCATACTAAAAAAATAATGATTTACGTAACGCGTCCGTGTTTGGGTCATAGAAGTCTATGTATACGTATACCAAATTTCAACAGAATCGGTCCAGTAGATGCGGAGAAAACTGGCTGTGACAGACTGACAGACAGACAGACACCCGAGTGATATATATGGGTTCCTTTTTTTTCGGAACCCTAAAAACTGATAACAAATTGACAGGTTATGCGAGAAGAACAAAAAATATGTTTTAAAAAATATACTGTTTGGTTTACAAAAATACTGTTTATTTTCCTTCTCAGACCTACATATACTTTATTTCTTGTAAAAAAAAGTTGGCAACCCTAGCAAATAGTTCCATACAACAAGAGTAAAAAAATTAAAACCTCAAGTAACCCGATTTTTGCTATCTCAGTTAAAATGTTTTTGATTCGCACAAGCTCTAGGTAGATTCTTAATTTAAAGGCAAAATGATGAGAGAGATGGATAGTGGGTATGTTTGCCATGAGTGAGCGAGACAGATTGTGACACCACTTTTACCAAAGAGAAAAAAAGTTAGTAAAATAAGTTAAATAATGAAAAATCTTGACCTACTTTAATTTAGGTTTGTTGGAATAAAAGTCAGATAGAAAAGTAACATTTTTTTATTACAATAAATGTTCAAATTGTTTACCATCAGCCTCAATACAAGCCTCTAGCCGACCTGCGTGAACGCATTTCTCAAGCAGCTGAGGAGATCAACTCTCGAAGATATGCCCGACTAATAAGTAGATCTTTTTTAAGAAGATGTAGGGCTTGTACTGAAATTTAATTATTACAAAATAACAAAATGAAAATAAGTTTAAGGCAGAATTGGCTATCCAAGCGGGCAGAGGTTTCCCAACACGAGTTGACTCCACAAAAAAATTGTTCCAAATGAGCGTGCAGTGGCTTAAACAGGCGTGCGGCCACCACCACTTGTCATCCCCTCCTTTTGACGGATGTGACATCATTTTTCCGCTAACAATATTATATACACAGATGGATCTAAAACAAATCATAATGTAAATGCAGCTTTCTGTGATCCACAATTAGACTTCAGTAAATGTATTAAATTAAACAGGGTGTGTAGCATTTTCACTGCAGAATGCTATGCAATTTATTGTGCACTGCAGCATGTAAATAGTCTTCTACACAATGTACATCATATTTTGATAGTTACAGACTCCAGAAGCGTTTTGTCTGCTCTACATAATGTAAATATTTCTTTTAAGTTAAATTATATTATTTGTAATATTAGACTTATAATCCAAAATCTGCTTGATAAGTATACAAAGTAGAATAATTAGTATGGGTACCTTCACACAGCGGCATTCGTGGAAATGAAGTAGCTGACACTGCTGCCCGGTCAGACCGTGTTAAAGATCGATCCCACTTGATCAAGGTTCCATTCACCGATTACTATAGCCTTTTCCAAGAACGTAATAGACAGTTATGGAAGCAGTATTGGGACATAACCGTGGAAACGAAAGGCAGATGGTATGCTGGAATACAAAAAGTATTACCGATTAAACCTTGGTACTATAACTTCAAATACATTACAAGAAGATTTATAACTATTTTATCACGCATGAGATTAGGACATTGCTTAACTCCAGCTCACCTGAACAGATTTCGCATAATTAACAATAGCCGATGTCATCATTGTGGAGCAGAAGTTGCTGATTTGGATCATATTATCTTAGAGTGTTCAAGTTTTAACATTCAACGTTTGATTTTGGTCAGTGAATTGAGTGAGTGAATTAAATGACAATGACATTAGTGAACATACTGAACAACAAAGTAGAGGTGAAAGGTGAAACGTATATACTGGAATAGGTATTTGGAATAGGTATCTGGATGGACGCGTAAATATCTAATTTAATGTTAATAACTTAAATCTCAATGAAAAAAAAACTAAATGTATTAGGTTTACGATGCCTCAGGTTAGAATAGAATAGAATAGAATACTCTTTATTATGTACACCATATAAGTTACAGAAAAAAATAGATGAAGAAAACATTACATAGGGTGACACAATGGGCGGCCTTATCGCTAAAGTTAGGCAAGTGGATACTAGTGTGCTAATAAAGGGTAAAGAGTTGAGTCCTGAAGATAGTACTGTGTTCTTAGGCATAACTTTAGATGTTAAGCCCCAGACCACATATAGATGAATTATCGAAAAAACTTAGCTCTGCTGCATACGTTGTCAGAAAAAATAGAAATTTAACTGATTTATAAACAGCACGTTTAGTTTACTTTAGTTATTTCCACAGTGTCATGTCGTATGGTATTCTATTATATTAAAAGAGCTATTCGTTCAATTTAACTATTAAGTCCTAGATACTCCCTCAGAGATAAATTTAAAGATATAAATATAATGACTGTCCCTTCTCAGTTTATTTATGAAAATATTTTGTATGCCCATAAAATTTTAAAAATGTTTAATAATACAGTGATATACATAATGTAAATACTAGGAATAAACACAAATATGTTGTTCCTGTAACCAGGATTAAAAAAATAGGGGGCTCATTTAGATGCCAATGTATACGCTTTTATAAGAAACTTCCAAGTCACATTCAAGACCTAAGCATAAATAAATTCAAAGCATTTGTAAAGCGTAGTCTTTGCCAGAAGGCTTTTTACACCATAAAAGATTATCTTGAAGACGAAAAGGCTTGTAATTGAGCTGCTACAATAAAATACACTTGCACAGTTTCTGTTTTTATTAGTATTGTCAATATATATTTTTATAATAAACTTTCAAGTCACATTCAAGACCTAAGCATAAATAAATTCAAAGCATTTGTAAAGCGTAGACTTTGCCAGAAGGCTTTTTACACCATAAAAGATTATCTTGAAGACGAAAAGGCTTGGGATTGAGCTGCTACAATAAAATACACTTGCACAGTTTCTGTTTTTATTATTATTGTCAATATATATTTATTATTTGTTTGCTTGGTTTATACCACTGACGTATAAATCATATGGACTTGGCATACCTACAAAAAAAAACGTGCATACCTACACTTTATGGAGAAGATAAAATGGCGGCTAATAGGGCAGCCCTTAGCGATATTTCTCTACAATAACATCGATAAAAAATTGTGAGAATGTTTCCATATTGTCACGGTACAATATCAACGGGTATTTTTTTACACACTTTTCTTAACTTAAATTTTATATGACTAACAAAATAACTGGTAACAAATGTAAACAAATCTTAAAAGTTATTTTTTTGACCCACACTTCCCGGTTTTTGATAAAGCTAAAATTTTGCGTAGGTACATGTTTAGTTTGGATGACATTGTTGCCGATTCTCTTGTTCAATAACGAATCTAATAAAATTAGAGTATCTCTATCTTTTACTAAAAGGCAGTGCGAAAATACGGCTATAGCTATGAACCAAGTTAGAAATGTCAAACTAATTTATGAGTTTATGCCTTGCGCTTCACCATGTTTTTAGTCGACAGGTTTTTACGTGCACCAACCTTAATTAATTTGTATGGAAAAATTAGTTCAATTTAATAAAATTTGACAGCTCTAAATTACGTCTGTCTCTTTCTCGTTTTATTAGAGAGAAAAAGATAGCAATAGCCTAAATTTAGTTTGTGCACAACAGAATCGACACCAATGCGTGGTCAGCTAACTGCTAACTGATGTCATTCTAAGGCTGTGGACACGAACTCAGCGGCGCGGCGGCGGCGCGACCAGCGACGCGTTCAAATGCATAGATTAGGGGTGGCCAACTTGATTAGATCCAAAATCGACTTTTTACTGACGAAATCCTGTACGGTCTACGAATTACATAGGTACTTCTTAAAACTGCAAATGAAACGGTGTGGTAAAGACATTTATGTAGTATTTTATTAACATAACCTATTCAGTATTTAAGACGTAACGTTGGAAGGCCTCCCACAAGGTGGACCGATGACCTGGTGAAGGTGGCGGGTAGCCGATGGATGCGAGACGCACAGGACCGGTCGTTGTGGCGACGCTTGGGGGAGGCCTATGTCCAGCAGTGGACGTCTTTCGGCTGATATGATGATGATGATGATTCAGTATTTACTTACATCGTGCGCAGTCTGTTATACGAACCTATTTATATTTTTTGTCTCGCCGCGATCGACTGGACTAATAGCCGCTATCGACCGGTTGGCCATCCCTGGCATAGATTTATATGGAACTCTTCACGAAGGCAGCGGCGCGCGAGAAGCGTGGCGGCGGCGTACGAGCGGCAAAGTGTTATTCTAGAGCCTTTAGTTGTTAGGTAGACGTTCGAGACGGAGCGGAGGGAACAAATTCTAAGAAAACAAATGACGTCGCATCCGCAATGGGCTCCCGGTACGGACGTCTCCAACCAACGCCTATCTTTTCTAACATGCCGATGATTTTGGGTTTAAATTAAAAGTCAATAATAATTATTTATAATAAAGTAATATTAAACAAATTAATCTCATTCATTTCTGAACAATACAATTATTATTTTGTTCAGGTAATTTCTGTGTGATCCTCTTTCAGTAGCTTTCTTCTCATATTTGTAAAAAAAATCTTTGATAATATTACTATAACGAGCAATTTTTTTCTCTGTCTTCTAAATTTCTCATTAAGTCTCTATCTTCATGTTCTGTTTTTGACATTTGTCCTTTAATTTTTGAATCATTTTAATTGTGTGTACCTGAAATCAAATAAAATAAAACTAAGCTTTAATAGATATTGAACACAAGCGAGAGATATCTCCCACCCAATCTTAATTCAGTTGATGAGATGTTATCATTGAGATCAAATTCGCAAATAAATATGACAGGAAAAACTGAAGCTAGTCATGCCGGTAATTCTGGCGCAGCGGAGGTGCTTGTTACTAAACCTGGTGCAACAGAGGTGCTAGCGGCTAAACCTGGCACAGCGGAGGTGCTAGCGGCTAAACCTGGCGCAGCGGAGGTGCTAGCGGCCAAATCTGGCGCAATGGAGGTGCTGGTGACTAAATCTGGCGTAGCGGATGTGCTAGAGGTTAAATCTATGCCACTCCTCTTTGAAATCTTCCCTAGGTTGATATTGAATGGTAGGCACACAAACAGCTTTGATCTAAAAACCACTCTATTATTAACATAAATATTAACAAAAACAGAAAAGTAAATACTCAAAAGTTTTATGACACTTCAAAAACAGTAGGTGATCCCACTGCTTAAAATTCCAAAAAAATATTACCATATTAAGAGCACCACACCCAGATATTGATTGTTAGTTTGTCTGATTTTGGTCACTTTCAATTAAAATGCCAGTCATATTTGATTGAATCACAGGCTGTAAAAAAGCAATAAAATTGTTAGTATTTTTGATGTTTCTTGATTTTATTAATCGGTTTATTTATTATTATAAAGCACCCCATTTAATTTGCAGTTGGTGGGTTGAGAAGTCTCTTTTCATTCTCACTCGTTCTCTAGTTTAGTAGCTCTCGAGTGGTAATGAGCTAAATAATCATACATAAGCTCACTTCACATTAACCTCATCCAAATATTCATAGGGAGATTTTTACAGAATAGGACTGTTATTATACTATTTAAAAGTAAACTGTAAAGTACTATTCAAAAAGCAGACTACTGGTGACATTTGTAACTAAACATTTATAAATTCCTTATAAAAGGAATACCATAAGTGTACTTAGTAGTACAACCAAATTAACACATATTCAGTCTTATTTTGGCAATTAATCTAAGGATCACACTCAAATACATTCTTAACATCACTCTTTGTGCCCATTAGGCAAGTGTTGCAATTGACGACATCACCATCATTTATCAGCCGCTACACAATCATGTCAGACAAATTTATAACAAGCAATGTTACTAACCAATAAGGTTCGTGAAAGTAGAAGTAGAAGGTAGTATCGTCAAGCAATGTTACTTTATTCAGTTTCCAGTTGAAACAAGATTCTTCAAAGTGAAGAGAACAATTATATATTGTTTTTGTTGACATCTTTAAATTTTCAACACCAATTGTTTCCAGCCAAATTTTTTTTCCTTTATTAGCAGGCAGCCCTGCAAATAAAACAACAAACCAATAAAAAGCCATAATATAGCATTATCGATAAATATAAAAATGTCATGCATGCACTGCACTAGTCTATCCCTACAATAACAATAACAAGAAAATGATTCGAAGTAGAAATACAATTATTACTGTTGATAATAAGGGCAAAAGGGAAATTATGAATACTTTACTGTTGAAACTCTTCAATGAATGCAGAATCTTTTGTTTCTTATCTAAATCCAAAGATATTTCAGCTGAAATTAAGTACATACTGGTGCAAAGTTATGTTCGGGTGATTTCCGCTTATTTTAATGCCACATCCGATTATATTACAATTAGGCATCTTGCAATTGACGATTTCCACTATAAAACCAAGTTCAAACGTAATAACACAGCAAAATGACTTCAAAATTCACAAATTATATCCACAGCTCAAGAGTATTTGACAGTTGACGTACCTCAACTTGTTGTCAAACAGCGAGAGGATAAAATGGCGACCCGGCCGCAAATAGGTATTTTAATGACGCTAGGAATGAAGGGTTGCCATTATAGTAACTGTCAAAAACACTGTTATCCTTTTTCACTTAAGCAAAATTATGAAAGTTAAAAAGAGATGACAGTATTTTTATGATTTCGGTGTCGATATGCCACATATTTGTATAACTGTTTTTTCTATAGTCAAACATTTCAAGTCCATATGATTTATACGTCAGTGGTTTATACATTGACATTTTTTATGTTTTTTTTTAGTTTTACTTTTGACTTTTTTTTTTATTATACACAATTTGACTTTTATACAATTTTTTTTTATTTACAATTTGACATTTTGCTTTTTATTATATACAATTTGCCATTTTTATTTAATTTTTCATATACAATTTGACATAATTCTTTTGACTTTGTAAAGTATTATCATTATTTTTATTATGAACTAGCTGTGCCCGCGACTTCGTTCGCGTGGATTCGAAAAATATCTGTTGCATAGATAAAATCCACTTTAAGACCTTTGAGCCCCGAACGTTTGTTTACACTAACTCCGTGACGTACGAAAGTGACGTGGCGGGCGCGCGCTTATCGCAGTGTCAGATTACACCGCCCACAAAAAACCCATATTGTGGGCGTTCTACAGCGCCTAGTGACCCACTTGAAACGGTTATGGGTTCTTGGAACACGACGCTACGAAATACAATGTAAACATGATAATTATTACAAGTCTAAATACAAACATTTCGTATTGTAATGAGACGAACTTGTTGAAAGTAGCTTTGTGTTGTATTATATTGATTTGTGAAAAAACTGTTGGACCAATTTACACGAAATTTTGGGAACTAGCTCATGAAAAGACAAGTAATCTAATTACAATGTTATTTTACGAGTTTTATATCGGATGTTTGCAATATTCAAACTCAAACTTCATACCGCGCGGTGCCATTTTCATGAATCAATGCACTATTTTGTTAACGATCATCAGAGTGATAACAAACAGATTCCAATTAGAAATGTTTCTAGATTACTACTTATATATTCATCGACTCATTATAAATTATAAATCGTTAAAATATGCCACTATAATTGTAAAATATCAAAATAACCAAGAGGAGGGAACAAATTTGGTAACTTTATTTGTAGGCTATTTTCATCCGGTAATTTACGTTTTTGAATAAGAGTATCAGTTGTAAATGAATAAGAACAAAGTAGTTTATCGATTTCTAACCATACTTACCATATCTTTCATAGAAAAAACAAAAAATATCGACCTCTGAAGTGGTCATAAAAATGTATGGAATGTCGTACATTCTGTAGGGTGGGAACAAACCACTACAATATCGATAAGATTGACTGAGTTCAGTATGGAAAATAAAAAACAATTTAGATTGGCATACTTATCTTTGCTTATTGTGCGATAAGTATATAGTGTGCTAATAAGTATATAAGCAAATAATAATAAAAACATTTATTTATTTCCAAAATACGCGCATCGACGAGGAACTGCGGAAAGTCGCTCGCGTTGGGAATTCCTATTTGTAAAATAATTGTATTTTACTAATTTACACATTTATCATAATAAAATTTATAAATACAGCAAACATAGATGCAAGATTTTTATTTCAAATAAACCATTTACATGTACTTTTTAGTTGTCAAGATCGTATTCCTATGTTTATAATAATTGTATTTTACTACATTATTTTACATTGTTATGATAGTTAAATTTATAAATACAGCAAACACAGATGCAAGATTTTTATTTCAAATAAACCATTTACATGTACTTTTTAGTTGTCAAGATCGTATTCCTATGTTTATAATAATTGTATTTTACTACATTATTTTACATTGTTATGATACTAAAATTTATAAATACAGCAAACACAGATGCAAGATTTTATTTCAAATAAACCATTTACAGGTACTTTTGAGTTGTCAAGGTCAGGATTGAGGAATTATTCGAAAGAGTTATAGCGGGCCGAACTCAAAGGACATTTTGGAGCAACACGGGTAGGTAACTGGGTATAAGTCAGTAAGAGTCTGACACTGCCTTACGGGAGAAGTGTCTTGATGATTTTCCCATACAAACAAAGATCAGACAGTCAAAAACATGAAGCTATTTCCAAAGCGTAGATTTCTAAGACAAAAGTCCTGTTACATTATCATCATTGCTTCTATATGTATACAGTATAAAACAAAAGAAGAGAATCTGCAAGGAACTCCACGGAGACTCTTTTGAATCCTATTATAAAAATCTTGTTTACATTATCATTCTTGCTTCTGTAGTGAACTACCCTGCACAGTCATACGAGCACAATTGCGGCGACTGGCGAAGCCGAAATCGGAGCGCGCAGGGGGCTTCTCAGGGGGCTGCGCAGGGGGCTTCGCAGGGGGCTTGACCTACCAAATAAAAGGTTTTCGTTATTACAGATGTTGAAACTCAAAAACAATGTTTTTATGAAAACATGTTTTATTACTTACGGCTGCATCAGTGTATCTAATGGGATGGACTCCCCCTCTTCGGTATATAACCCGAGCGTAGGTGGCGGCCCGACATCCTGAAAATTGAAATGAAAAATATTATAAATACTATTATACCTAGCGACTCTCACAAAAACAACAACATCAGATTGTTACATGCGATTCCAGTGCATCATCCATCCAAATATAAAACGTGCAGACAAAAACACGTGCAATACCTGCACCGTATACCGTATAGGTACTACTTATCTTTATTTACGAATGAAACTGTCATCCATTTAGGTGCTAGAAGAAGACAAAAAATAATATGTTACCACTGACATAATTTTTGCTATTCATCTAGTATGCCAATAAAAACTATGTCCTTTTCAAGTGGAGTAACAAGGCGAGTCATAGAATAGAATAGAATACTCTAAGAGAAAGATATGGACTTACTTCACGATCTGGCTCCAAATACTCCTGGTCGAGGTATTCTGGACCGTAAAGGTCCGCCGCATCCTGCTCCTCGAGCTCCTCAACCTCCTCCTGACTGAGGTCGAGGTACTCGACCTCCCAGTCCTCTTCCTCCTCGGAGTCACTCTCCCGGAGAAGCTCGTCGAAGTCCTCCGGGGCATCATCCTCGCATCCCACGTTCCACTTATGACTCATGTTGAATCTATCAGATAGATCAAAAACCCATTTTTTTTAATTTTCTAGTTTGGCCCCCAAGTGACCGTGTTTGGGTCACAGAAGTCCATGTGTGTACCAAATTTCAACAGAATCGGTCGAGTGGATCCGGAGAAAACTGGCTGTGACAGACGGACAGACAGACAGATAGACACACAGACACCCGAGTGATCCTATAAGGGTTCCGTTTTTTATTCGAACGCCTAAAAATAAAACTTATAAAATAACAATAAATAAAAACTAAATTCAATCTACACGACAGAAATAAAACCTGATAAAATACTAAGAAAAAATATTTACTTTTATTTTATGTATTCGAACAATTTTACAAAAACAATCGACATTTTCGATAACTTTTATCGACATGACCTACGGCCTAGGGGCCATTTTGACGTTTGACAGTTCGAGATTGAAATAACATTTCGTTACCTAATCATACAATTTTCTTCATAATATGAATAAATTATTGAAATATACCTCGAATACGAGTAATTATGCATTATCAATAGATTTTACGTTACTTCTACCTCTTTCGGAGGGGAAATACATTGAAAAATCGCAAAAAACATTCAATTACAATGGCGACTTTGACGAACTCGGAACAATGAAAATTTTGTTAGCTCAAAAAAACTAGTTTTGTGACAATATTTTATGCAAAAAACTATCCACAAAGTTGCTAAAAACACTTATAAATGAATATTCATCCACTTACTGTATGATTTCTCCGTAAAACTCTCAAACACACACAAAAAAGGCACGCACGTCTCAATCGTCCGCCGTAGACTTTGATGTGATTTCAAATATATTTTTCATAATTATGCCTTCGTTATTATTTTTTCTGCCTTTGTTTATGGTTGTAAAATATTATCAGCTATAGAGTTAAATCGATCCGAAGCCAAAATAAACGCGATTTTACATAAAAATAAAGTTTTAAATCAGTTGTGTTTGGTGGAACCAATTGGTTCCACCCGGACTCAACGGAATGGAATTCAAGTGGAGCCTAGAGGTTCCACTTCGTGCTGTAGAGAACCTTGCGTATCTTGATCTCAAAATTAAGAAAATAGGAAGAGGGTAATGCAGGGCACTCTACCATCTCTTCCGGTTGAAATGCCGATTAGCCCGGGTAATCTCCTGGTACATACCTACCTCGAGCTAGGTATCAAAATCAACAAAATCGACTATCGAATGAACGGTGGTAGGTAGTCTTCAAACTACGAAACAAAGAAACTGATGAATAAAGTTGATTCTTAATTTTGTCGAGCCTTAATTTTGTCTCTGGCGAGGCGGCGAGCCTCCTTGCCGGACTGCCGCCATGGGATCTAGAGGCGAGAGCCCTCGCGCTCATTTACGAATGGCGCGGGGAGGCGCTACGCCGGGGCGAGACTCCTCTGCCGCGGCAAGTCGCAGCACGGCGGACGGAGCTCCGGCGGGATCTCATGGCAGTATGGAGACAACGACTGTCGCAACCCAGCGCTGGGCACGCCACAATTGCGGCGATAAGTCCCCTCTTTGAGGAGTGGCTAGAGCGGCGCCACGGCGTCCTTACCTTCCGTGTGACGCAGGTACTCACCGGACACGGTTGTTTCGGGAGGTACCTGTTTCGAATACGGCGGGAGGATACGACCAGATGTCAACACTGCGAGGATCGCCCGGAGGACACGGTGGAGCATACGGTGGAGGTCTGCCCTGCTTGGGCGGAGCACCGCCGTGTCCTCGTCGAGGCGATCGGCGGCGGCGACCTGTCGTGGTCGGCCCTGTTTCAAGCCATGGTCCGGAGCGAGGAGACTTGGGAAGCGGTCACCTCCTTCTGCGAAGCAGTAATGTTAGCGAAGGAGGAAGCCGAACGCTTGAGAGAGAGGGAAACCTCACGCCCCAGCCGCCGCAACAGAAGAAGACGCCCCGGGCGTCGGGAGTTGCAGGGCGATTCTCGGCCACCGTAGGCGGGGGCCTGCGGACGGCGAGCATTGGGTGGCTCGCCGTCTGATCAGAACCAGGCCCAGGTCAACGGCGCGCTGTGTTCCACGCGCGCCTCAAAGAGCCGTCAGCATTAAAGACGGGGCCCGCTAGGGCCAATTCCTGCCGGGGTTGCGGGATTTATTCGAAAGAGTCACCGCGGCCCTGGAACGCAAAGGGCATTAGGAGGAACACGGATGGGTTTTAGTCAGTAAGAGTCTGACACTCTCTTCTGCTTCACCCAGAGCGGGAGGAGTCATTTGATTATTTCCCATCCTTAAAAAAAAAGCAAAAAGAAACAGTTTCTTTGATTTTCTCTGACAATTGCAGATTACAGAACACCGATATTTTTTTTACATTTTATGTTAATTAGTTCTACCGGGTTTATAGAATCGATTTACTGTGTAAGAATAATCGAATTTTTTAAATCGATATTTAGTAGGTACTGAAAGAGGAGACTTATTAAATGAGGAGCTCGTAGCTAAATAATAACAGTCGCACGGGTCGATCTTCATGGTTTACCAACTCTTGCCTAGGTGTCTCTGTGAATAGGTGACCATATTATTTAACATACCGCGACTTCGCCGTGTTGATCGGAAGCTGATCCGAATATAGTTGGGAAAAGGTTAAGCATATATTAGAAAAGACAGACAATACCATTTGGCCCCAATTGGGGCTGACGGTCCTTGAGAGAGTAACTCTGCCGTTTTATGTCCTTTTCATTGAATGGCGGCCTAAATGATCCCCAGTGCGCAAATGTGTCAAATGGGTCTGTCATGTGACAATATTTAATTAACAGGCTGGCAGATGCTTAGGCCGTCTATGAATAGGGTAGGTAAATGTGTGACGAAAATATAATTATGAAATTATTTATTTTTTGGACAACCCTACAATACTGGGTAACACGATACTTCTTGGCAAGACTGTAGGTGTCAGATTTGTCGGCTTCTGACAATCCGTAAAGACCCTGAGATCTCTTCTCGGTAGGTATGTTAAACTGGTCACCCATCCACAGACTGACCTTGGCAAGCGTTGCTTAACCTTGAAGATCGACCCGGGCGGCTATTATATTCCGAGGTACGTAGGAATCTCGGTATGTTAAAATGGTCACCCGTCCACAGACTGACCTTGGCAAGCGTTGCTTAACCTTGAAGATCGACCCGGCCGGCTATTATATTCCGTGGTACGTAGGAATCTCGGTATGTTAAAATGGTCACCCATCCACAGACTGACCTTGGCAAGCGTTGCTTAACCTTGAAGATCGACCCGGGCGGCTATTATATTCCGAGGTACGTAGGAATCTCGGTATGTTAAAATGGTCACCCATCCACAGATTGACCTTGGCAAGCGTTGCTTAACCTTGAAGATCGGCCCGGGCAGCTGTTATATTCCGTAGTACGTATGAATCTCGGTATGTTAAAATGGCCACCTATCCACAGACTGACGTTTTTACGTGAAGCGGCTGCCTACCAGACTTCCACAACCCATTAATTGGGTAACACGGTAGTTCTTGGCAAGACTGGAGCCAGATTTACTGGCTTCTGACAATCCGTAACGACTGCCAAAGATCTTCAAATGACTAAATGTTATTTTTTTTTCCTTTGGTATTAAGAGTTTCACAAATAATATGTACGCATTCATTCATGAAACAGTTCTAAACTGTTACTATTTAATTATCTCAATAGATGGCGGTGCGTGTCTGTGCTTCACGTAATGAAACTTTAAACGAAACCTTTAAATACAAATATCTTTTGATAGAGTGAACCGATTGCGATGAAACAAAAACTAAGTTATACCTCCAGTTACGTACAATTTTAATGCGTGAAATTTATCTACGTTATTTCTGTACTTTTTACGTGATGCCTGCACATCCAAACAGATAAACAGACAAACAGACAAAAATTCCAAAAATGATAGAAATGGGTTCTGTAAGTTACCCTTTATCCCCCTAGCCATTTTTTAATTTTTTATTTTGAATGTACAAAAACGACTCTTCAACAGATTTATTATATGTATATAATAAATAATATGTATAGAAGATGGGGACTATGTGGATTATTTTTTAATTCATTGAGTAATTTTAATGTTTGTCTGGCAGTTTGAGTCTTTGTACGGCCTACACAAATGTCCTTTCTTTGGTATTGTTCGTCGAGTTGTTGAGCCCCTAAGTGGATCCGAGTTGAGCTACACGACTACTGACAAATGCTTGCACTGACTGGACAGGTTCACTCAAATCTGTGTGGTTCTTTCTTCTAAAGACCATCTCAGACACTAATCTGCAGGGTTCTTAAAAAAATGATGTATTGTAAGTGTGAGGACTATGTAGGTCGTTATTTTAAGGATTGATTTCATGACTGTCTGTCAGTTTGAGTGTATTATGCGGCTTACCCAAATGTCCTTACTTTTGCATTGTTCGTCGGTTCGTTGAGCTCCTCAAAGTTTTGAGTTGAGCTGCACGATAGCTGACAAATGCTTGCACTGTCTGGACAAGCCCACTCAAACCTGTATGGTGTTTTCCTCAAAAGGCTACCTCAGACCTTAACCTACATGTTTTTCATAAGTTATTGGCAATTGTATGGACTTCAAAAGAGACGGTGACCTCTGAGTTTGTTTCGGTGTTTCTTCTCAGGGTAGTCAGCTAGGAAACATACGGCCTCATCTAGACAAATATGTCAAAAAAAATTGACGTGTGAAAGAGATACTTGTAACCTATTTGCAAAATAAATATCATTTATCTATTCCGTACGCACCACATTAACGCGTATCGAGTATTTAGGCGTATGGAGTATTGAGGCGTATGGAGTTTGATACTATACTCGCGGACTTGCGGATTCGCGTAGACGTGCTCCGACTTGCGTTGCGACACTTGCGACTCACAAGCTCGGTTAGTTTCGGAGATGTTCAGTTCGGGAGTCGAAGTTAAAAAGTCGATTTATTTGTTTTGCGTTACTAAACCTTATGTCCATACAAATATAGTCACTATTGCGTTGCGATAACTTGGTGAGTGCATATCAAAACAAGATTCTGTGAAAATGTTTAGCAGTTTTTTGTTTTTTTAATCACTACGTTACACAATACGTCACAGGACCAGTGCTGTGTTATTGTTTTCGTAAACGTATGTATGTGTAGTATTAAGATTTTTGGTGAAAAGTGACTTTTAGTGTATAAGAACTTAGTTTTGGTGAAGTGTGTATTAGTGTTTAAGTAATTGTTTATTTATCTAATTCTAAATTTGAATAACGATGGCTCCGAAGAAAAGTATCGTATGGGATCATTTTGATGATAAAGGGGACTATAAAGCATAGTGCAAAATATTATTATGTAAAATGGACCTTTCATTTAAGGCATCAGTGTCGAATTTGATGAAACATTTGAAGAGATGACACGATACGGTTAGAGCCCAGAGAAAGTGAACAAATGGAGCAGATAGAACCATGACTTCCAGAACCTTTACCGTCAGAACCTTTACCGTACCAACAATTTTTTGTTTCTATGAATAAAAGCTGACCACTAAAGCAATTTTTTTTTCTATGTTTCTATCAATAAAAGCTGACCTAAGCCTGAAAAGTATGAAGGAAAGTTTTCAATAAGATTTAATTTTAAGTATTATAAAAGATACGAATATTAACGCGTAGTCTAACATGCGTTAATAATCCATTAACTGAAAATACTCCATTACTCCGATTACTCAATCTCGAAGTTACGTTACGAAGGCTCGTTAGCTATAGAAACGTCAATAAACTCGAGACGCCTAAATACTCGTGGATCTAGTATTTGGAATAAGTATTTGGGCGGACGCGTACTTCTTAGACTCAGTACGCATTTTACCTAGTACGTCTCACCTCCACAACAAAGTGTTCCCCGCTGTGTTCAGGATTTATTAGTACATAAGAAATATTTTTGTGTGTTGTATAAATATATTTGTTATACGGTAGAAAAAATATAAATCATTTTGTAAATATGTATAGGTTAATTAGTTGAAATATTTCAGCAAATAAGAATAATAACTTTGGCAAGTTCGTTATAGGTTGATGTAAAAACGGATTGTTACGACATTATTATTTGCAGTGAAAAACGTGCCTTAACATTATTTTATCTTATTCTTACTATTTGTAATATTACATTGTAAAAACCCATCTATGTATCCGACTGAAAGACTTGTATCTATGGTCACGAATAAAAAAATTAAAAAAAACACTAAAGTCATGTCTCCAGTAGGGATGGGCAAATGGAAAAAAAATATCGATATTTATCGTATCGAAATTTTTCAAATATATCGATATATATCACCCAAGAAATATCGATATTTCAATTTATCGATATTTTTTGCCCAATTTGCAATTATTTATAAAAATTGCTTAAATTATCGAAATTTTAAAGCAAATACACATCTGGCTGTTTCAACATAAGTTTTATTATTTAAAAAAAAAATCGAATTGCTTGACATAAAAAAGAAACAAAAAAAAAAAATACATTATTCAAACCAGTATTTGTCTGATATTGACATCAGGAGCACTCTTTGTTTGATGTGTTCCCCTGTTAATCTGCTCCTATCATTTGGCACAGCCAAATTTACCACTGAAGCTACCCTTTCAGATGACACTGAAGATGCTTGACAAATCAAATATTTTAGAGCGATATCCGAGAGAACCGGCGTGAAAACCAAACCAACAAGCAATGTCATTGTCATAGACAAGCAAGTCATAGCGAGTAATTTTTGTTTGTGTTTGAAGCAAAGAAACTAAACCCATACAGACTACTGCATATTTTCTAAATTTAAGAAATCGGATTGGTCAAAATCATGTGACGCATGAGCAGACAGCAGAGCTTTAAAAATATATCGATTTTGATATATCTGAAAATAAATATCGAAAATTGATATATCGCGGGAAATAAGATCGCTAATTAGTATCGATATTTTTCTGAAAAAATATCGATATTTTGAAATATCGATTGTTTTTACCCATCCCTAGTCTCCAGTCTCATCGGTTATGTATGTTGTGTTTGTGGCATCACTCATCACATCAGCTTTAAAATAAAGCAAGCTTTAACAGACACTCACCGAATATTTTGAAATGCCTCGTAAACCGAGTTACTGGACACAAAAGCTGGAACTAGATTTAGTTGCGTTCGCTTCGTTCGCCAGAGAGATTACTACGGCGGTCAGCTGCAACAGTGCGAATACAAATTAACAAATTCAGCAAAAATAAGCGGCGAGACTGGGCAGAGGGTTCACTGGTAAGTTGTAACGAATAATTTGAATATTCTATTTTATAATTTGATCCCGTAATGAGCTGAAAGAAAACTCCGCCCTTAAGATAGCCACTGACACCTTCCTGGAGAACACTTTACACGCATTGTTTCTTTGTAGCTAAGAAATAAATTGGACAAAGAAATTCACTTACTACTATGAATGGGAAGAAGGCCTACCTATTTATTAGCCATCATTGTATGATAATAGTATATTACTGCCAAGCAGTGAGACATAAAGCTTAAAAAAAACAAAATAACAATACTTTTTTCAGCTCGCTCCGTCAGAGATTGTTGGTTGAACATTAGGAGTACTTTCAACCACAACCATCGAAGAGTTGAGCAGTCCAAGCTTAAAGCTAATACTCCGGCAGATATTTATGTGCCCTGTTGCCCACTATAGAAGCCTTTGCAGTTTTTGACAGATGTTAGCAAAAAAGAAGATTATGAGGTAAATTAAATCATTTATTTTGTGATTTTTGTTTGATGTTGGTTTTTGTAGTAGGCAGATTACGTACTGGCAATTAAGCTTAACGGATGCCCACTCAAGAGAGTTGACACATTTAAGTATTTGAGGCATTTATTAACCGCTGACCTAAAAGACGATGCAGACATTGATAGGGAAACTAAGGGCAGTGTCTGTTCGTGCGAAAATGATAGCCAGCAGATTTGCTTGGTGTTCGAGGTCTGTCATAATAGCCCTATTTAGGGCATTTTGTACGTCCTTTTATACTGGGTGGATTACACGCGAAAACAGTAAAGCACTCTACGTGTCCAATACAACAACGTGTTCAGGATGCTCATGGGGCTGCCTCGCTTCTGTAGAGCGTCGGGGATGTTTCCAGACAATCATGCGCAAGCGGTGCACATCCCTGGTGCGTGGGGTGCGGAGGGCGCAACAGTGTCCTGAGCGCTACAGCTGAACGTTTTGACTGTCAGTACGTGAACCACTGTTGCATGGTTCACGTACCCACTAATGTTGTCATATTATTTTAATCTAATCCAATCTAATCTAATCTTGACATCTATTGAAATTATAAAATAAATGAATTTTAATGTATGTATTAAAATTGTAGTAATGTATCTAATTTTAAATTCATAAATAATGTGAAATAGTTGCTATTGTCATTTGATTTAAATTATTGTATTGGTTTATATGGGTTTGATAGCCTGAATTAAATTAATTTTAATTAAATTTAATATCATATGAAAGGGCTTACTGTGAGGGTTTTAATATATTGTTTTCATAATTTTAAAATGAATTGTTTTGAAGTTTTTCAAGAAGTTAGCCAAAAAATGACCATTCCCTCCCCTATCTCCGAAACTACAGAGCCTAGAATTTTGAAAAAAATGGAGATTATATATCTTACCTTTAGATTACAGGAAAACCTATAAGAAATCCATAGTGTTAAAATAACATGTTAAAAAAAAAATCGTCCCGAACCCTGTGCACGGAGTCCTACTCACTCTTGACCAGTTTTTTTTATAATGCATGAAAATTGGTTTGTGTGGATATGTGTAAACTTGTTATAGATACGTTCATAAGTTTTCGTATTGTTTTCGTGACATAGGCATGTCTACCTAGCCTTTCTCAACTATGTTGGCTGAAGCTGAAGAGTTTGAAGAGTTTGTTTGTTTCCTTGAATGCGCTAATCTCAGGAAGTACTGGTCCGATTTTAAAAATTCTTTCAGTGTTAGATAGCCTATTTATCGAGGAAGGTTATGGGCTATATATCATCACGCTTAGACCAATAGGAGCGAAGCAGTAATGAAAATTGAGACGCAGACGAAGTTGCATGGGTCAGCTGGTGATGTTATAATGAGTTACTTATTTTTGAAAGGATTAGGGTTCCGTCCACAAAAATCAAAACCCATGAAAATACTAAAAACGCAGGCGAAGCCGCGGGCAGGAACTAGTCAGGTTCACCCTTGTTTGGTCGAACAACGTTTGATACAATATTACTAAATCGAACAACGTTTAAGAAAATAATCAATTTGTATTATATTGATTAACATAATCACTGTTCTGCGGAAGCCGCAGAGGGTGATGGCCGTAAGAGTCATCAGGGGTTATCGCACGATCTCCTACGAGGCGGCTTGCGCACTGGCCGGATCTCCGCCCTGGGACCTGGAGGCAAAAGTCCTCGCGTCACTGCATCGGTGGCGTGAGGACGCGCGGGCGCGCGGCGAGCGACTGATGCAGCGACACATCGAGCTGCGTCGGTCGCAGCTGCGCGAGGTCCTGGTGGCGGAATGGCGGGACAGGCTCTCACGCCCTTCCGCCGGCCTCGTCACTATCGAGGCCATCCGGCCAGTGCTCGACCTGTGGCTCGGGAGAAGGCACGGCTCCCTGTCATTTCGTGTGACGCAGGTCCTCTCGGGGCATGGCTGCTTCGGGAGGTTTCTGTGTCGCATAGGCAGGGAGCCGGACGCTCGGTGTCACCACTGCGTCGACTGTCGGGAGGACACGGCGCGGCATACGCTGGCAGAGTGTGCCGCTTGGGAGGAGCCGCGTCGTGCTCTCATTTCTGTTGTAGGCAGTGACCTCTCGCTGCCAGCCGTAGTCCGTGCTATGGTTGACGGCGAGGAGTCCTGGGACGCGGTGGTCTCCTTCTGCGAAACAGTTATCGCGCAGAAGGAGGCTGCGGAAAGGGAGAGGGAGATCTCGACCTCCCTCCCGGCCCGCAGCAGACGCACCGGGCGTCGGAGGAGGGCATACGCTGCCCTCTTCCGGCCCCCCTAACTGGGTCCAGGGGCGGCGGACTTGGGGACGTCCGTCGCCCCCCATTCATCTGGACCCGAGGTGGCGGCGCGTGGTGTTCCCGTGCGCCCCTCTTTGACGTCGCGGGGGGAGTCAAACACCTCACTCCCCCCGCTGACCCGAGGTGGCCCGCAGAGGCGGGCCGGCACCAGCCGGGGATCACGGAAGTCGCAAGTTCTCGCGATCCCCGGCGTAGTGAGAGATGGAACACCGGGGTGGTTTTAGTCAGTAAGAGTCTGACAGACCCCTCCGCCCGCCCCAGGGCGGAGGACATCCATGAGGATTTCCCCCCGTTAAAAAAAAAAAAAAAAAAAAAAAGGTTAGAACTGTGACCTCCTATGCACGAGCCGAGCGAGCGAAGCGAGCGGTGCCGCGGCAGCGGCCGGCGAGTGCCAGAAACGACTAGATTATATAGAAAGAAATATGAACAAAAAAACCTAAAAAAGGCTACTGTTAGTATCATATTCCATACGATCTTTCGACTAAATCATTATTAGTCTAGTGAAACATTAGTTTAAATAAAATTTGTTCAAATGAAATTATTTCAAATAAATAATTATGCTAAATAAAAATTTACCAATGAATTATTCGGTCAAATGAATAATTCTACGAAATGACTTTATTGCAACTAAAATTCGCCGAAGTGATTTTCGACGAAACGTTGTTCGACCAAACAAGGGTGAACCAACCAGTCATACATAAAACTCGCAATAAATTTAGTCTCATATTTTTTTTTAAACATGGGCTCATTCTAATTTTAAATTTCGAATAAAAGAAAATTCCGCGCGAAATTGATCATGGGTCCGATGAGTTTCTTGAGTTGTGTTTTTTATGCTCAAAACTTGCTGCCCAAAACCCTATTTAAATGTAATAAGAAACTATAAATAATGATTATAATAAGTTCTTATTGTATTTTAAGCCTTAAAAGTATTTTTTCTAGTTACTAAGAATCGATTTATGTAAATCGCTCTTTTAAATTCATCAAGTCGAATGAAATTTAAAAAAAATCAATTAGCATAATCGATATGGCACATCCTAACAATAAAAAAACGAAATGGTTGAAAATTTTGAACACGAATAAAGTGTAGTGGTAATGAAATTACGTGTTATTGGATCTGTGTTTGTAAATTGCATTTAGATCTGGGGTGTTTATTGTTCTTCATGATAATTATTTAGATTCATAATTGTCATATTTTTAATCGTTTTTACATGTGAGTGGGTGATATTTGTGTAAAATAAAAACGTAAACAAACACAGTTGGCGCGAAACTTCGACCTTGAAAATCAAAAAACTTAATTACCGCTACATATGTATATCGTTACAAATCAGTGGCGTGCCTAGGGTTTCAAAATAAGGCAAGCCCAATAAAATTTTAACCGATTTCAAAAAAAGAAAGTTCAGTTTTCGACTGAGTATATAGGTACCTACGTATGTATCATCGCAATTTTCTCATAAACTACTGGTTAGGTACAATAAATTAAAAGTGAATTCATCCATCTTCTTCTTTCCTCTTCTTCAATTTCACTCTTGCTTGTCGTGCGGTGAATGAGTTAACCAAAGCACACTGAAGGCATGCTAGTGCTAGATTGAATATAATAAACATATCAGCAATTGCATACCTCCGGTGGCTTTGAAAAAAGCCGTTTGGTTTGCTTCATTGCTTGAGGGAACAAAGTTATGGTAAGTAGGTGCTTGCTTCGTAACAGGACTAACAGGTTACAGACAAAAAAAAAAACAAAGTTACAAAACGAAAGTTAAAAAATAGCTAGATAGAATGTAATAAGGAATTTAAATAAATTATTTATATTCTAATTGGAATCGTCTATCTTTCTTAAGAAATGATTTAATTACATCAGAGTAAAATGTTGGTGATCGTTTTAATTCTACCAACAACTGTTTTTCAATAGCTATCATTGATAATTCGGAAAGACGCTCTTGACCTTGTGTATTTCTCAGATAGGTATGGATACGTTTAAGAGACGAAAAAGCACGTTCCGCGGAAGAACTTGTAGCTGGAATAGTTACAACAAGATACGCTAATTTTAACAGCTCGGGAAAGGCATCTTCAAGGTTATTCTCATTAATGAAATCAATTAATTCGAAAACATTACGGTCTTTCAGATCAGGACTAGAATACAAGCAAATCAATTGGCTTTTTAATGTTTGTTTGTCGAAATAGTTTGCATAAATGTCAAATAATGATAACTGGCGTGATATAGATGTCTCAATTCGTTGTTTACCAAAATTACCGAAAGAAACCATTGCACACAGGTGTTTATGGGAAATTGCGTGCCTTTTAATGGCGCCAGATATGTTATTTAAATCATTATAACCAGATGTATTCCAAACGGAATCTTCATTCGAAAAAAATATGCAGCACCAACAATACAGCTTATTCGTGTGCGAACAGCCAACAATCCAACTAGTTTTATACACTGATCTATTAAATTTTCGTTTATGCGATTTACTAGTCTGAGAAATACACAGATTAGGCGTCGGTTTTAATGAAGAAATTAACTGTTTTTTCTGAGCAAAGCTTAAAGATTTTACCTTATCTTCGCCAATCAAAACTTGAACACATTTTAAATCCTCACAAGGTACAATTACCTCCATTGTTGTAGGTAAGTCACTAAAACAATTGTATCACTAAGAAAATCTAAGAAAACACACAAATAACTTTAACAACATAACTTTTCCACTCAAGCGAATGAAACTGAAGTTAGTTGCACTCGGGTGTCGGAAACTACTTACCAGAGTTGCAGTGTTGTCATTTAGGCAAAAAAAGTCCCCAGGTATATGAAAAATCCAGCTAGATGTCGCAATTTTTTTATTTTTAAGATATTGCTTGAATATTTAATTTCGTTAATTTAAAAAGTCGCTAGTTTTTATTGTTGTTAAATCTTAAAAAAAGTCTCCAAATTCGTTAAAAATCTCCAAGATCTCACAACGTCGCTAAAACGGCAACACTGCAGAGTTGGCAAGGTGACAAGGTCACGCATACGCGGGCAACTTCATTCGCATGCAGGGCTTAATTCTTTCATACTGATCGATTTGTAGACGCAAAAGTTTCTGACTCGTTATATGGCACATCGCTATAAGTGCGAAAGTGACAGAGCTAGTATTTGAAAGCCCGGTAAAAGCCGGTACGTGTAAGCGAGATAGCTATATGTAGATTCTGCAAATGCGAAACTCTGCGCGCGAACAATCGCGATGTGTAGTGTGGCATAGGTAGATACTTTGTGTTATTTTGATAAGAATTAAGCGCGCGAACTTTTAAATAGTTTGGGTTTGATATTGATTCTCTATCGAGCATTTTAGTAAGGCATGCCGGGCTTTTGGGCTTGTATGAAGGCTCCGCCACTGTTACAAATATGGTGGCGCGCAAATTCTTTGACCCATATTCTCATTCTCGGAAATTCATCGTTTTTCATAGTTTGTGAGTTTTTACTGTGCGTACTTTCAGCTCTGGAACTACTTCAGCATGTTTCTGGTTTTGAAGATAGAAAAGAAAGAAAAATGTTTATTTGGGACTCGCACAAGACATATATCGCGCATATATAAACTTTAGCGCTCATAACTCCAGCCCAGAAAAAACTTCGATATATTTCTGTTCTCCTGGTATTTTTAATCCTAACCACTCACAATTCCAGCTTCGGAAACACTTCGACAGGTTTCTGGTATCCTGGTACTTGTGAATCTTTAACGCTCATTATTAAAGCCCGGAAAAAACCGCTATATGTTTCTGTTTTCCTTTTTCACTTTTGAATCTTAACCACTCAAAATTCCAGCGCCGGAAACATTAAAACATTTTTCTGGTCTCCTGGTACTTGTGAATCTTTAGCGCTTACTTTCCTGCCGAAAATATAATTTGACATATTTCTGGTTTCCTGGTATCTACTTGTGAATCTGTAGCGCTCATAATTCTAGCCTCGAAAATACTTCGACATGTTTCTTATCTCCTGGTACATAATGATTCTCTAGCGCTCATTATTCCTGCCCGGAAATGTTTCGACGTTTCTGGTCTCCTGGTACTTATGAATCTTTAGCATTCACAATCCTAGCCCCGAAAATACTTCGACATGTTTTTTGTCTCTTGGTACATAATGAAGCTTTAGCGCTCATAATTCCAGCCTGGAAAATATTTCGACATTTTTCTGTTCTCCTGGTACTTTTGAATCCTCACGATTCTAGCGCCGGAAATATTTCGACATGTTTCTGGTCTCCTGGTACTTGTGAAACTTTAGCGCTCACAATTTCGGCCAAAAAAACACTCGTTTCTTGTTACTTGTGAATCTATAGCATTTACAATTCCAGCCCGGAAAAAACAGCGTCATACATATTTCTGTTTGAATGTTAAAAAAACCGCCCAAGTGCGAGTCGGACTGGCACATGAAGGGTTCCGTACCAAAAACGTCAACTTTTATTAATTGTTGTTATAGCGGCAATAGAAATACACAATGTGAAAATTTCCACTGTCTACCTATAACGGTTCTTGAGATACAGCCCGCTGACAGACAGACGGACGGACAGCGGAGGCTTAGTAATAAGGTTCCGTTTTTACCCTTTGGGTACGGAACCCCAGAAAAAAACAAAAAATATTCAAGCCCGAAAATACTTTAACATCGTACTGTTCTCCTGGCAATTGTGAAACTGAAGCACTCATAATTCCAGCCCCGAAACTCCTGGTGCTTTTGAATCCTAACCGGTCACAATTCCAATCCTGGAAATACTTCGTTATGTTTCTGGTGTCCTGGTACATAATGAATCTTTAGCGCACATAATTCCTGCCCGGAAAAAACTTTCAAAATTTTCTGTTGTCCTGGTACTTTTACTTGTTTATTTTAATTACTCAGCAGAGCGTTGAGACAATTAGTTACTGAAGAAACATTTTAACAAAGAAACGTGTATTGAAATATATACGCGGTTACAAGGAAGGATGACAACAGAAAGAGAATAAAATGTAAAACAATGTAAATCCAATAAGTGTCAAAAACCCAATGGCCAGGGTGTGTATATTAGACTTAAAAGGTTTTAACACCTCCCCGTAATATGGACACCCTGTATATTGAATAAAAATTTACAGAGAAAAAAAAACAAAGTTCACTGTACACTTAACACCTACACACAAAATAAAAAACATTCTGTATACATGTACAAGAAAAAGAAACATCGTGTATACACCTACCTATCACTCACTATACATAACACATCTATGTACATACCAACAAATATTTAAAAACATTGTACAAAACCTAAACTAAACCTAAGAGATTTGCACATCTGGCATGCTTAATCCTTGGTAAAGGTTTTGTGAGAATATCGGCAATGTTACCATTACTTGATACATATTTCAGGGTTAATTTGTGATGTGCAAGTGAGTCTCGAATGAAATGGTGTTTGATGTCGATATGCATCGTGCGTGATAAGTGTTGTTGTGAGCCAGCCTTATTGAGCCTTGATTTTCTGAATGAATGACAATAGGATGAATGATGGCGAATATTTCTGAAATGAGTGATTTTAGGTATATTGCCTCCTTGCAAGCTTCCCCAAGGGCCATATATTCAGCTTCTGTCGTGGACAGAGCGACTGTGCGCTGCTTGCGCGCTTCCCATGAGATGGGAGCTCCACTCATTAAGAATATAAATCCTGTGAAGGATCGCCTATCCATTATGTTATTCCCATAGTTCGCATCGGCATATCCCGTTGGGTAGGACTGACCTGATTTGTATAAAAGTTTGAGGTTTATAGTCTCCTTAAGGTATCGAAGGACTCTCTTAGCGGCTCTCCAGTGCACCTCCCCGTAATGTACGTTAAATTGAGACAAGTACGAGACTGTATGTGCAATGTCTGGCCGTGTACATATGGAAACGTACATTAATGAGCCGATAAGCTCCTGGTAGGGGACTTCAATATAATCCTCATCTTTGCATTCAATGAAGAAATATATGTTTCAATTTTAATTGCAATGCCTAAACAGGCAACTAAGTTATAAGAACCTTCCTATTTTTGTTAACATCTGTCCTGTACCTACCCGACACATAGTTCGCAATAAAGAGTTTTGACTTTGACTTTGTCAGGTAACGAAAGTTTTAGGCCGGGTTCTAACGGTGTAGTCACGGGAATAGCGTCATTCATGCCAAACTTATGCAATAATTTATGTATATACTTGGTCTGGTCCAAAGTTATGCACCCTTCCTTTTGTATCACTCTCATTCCGAGACAATCCTTAAGGAGACCAAGATCTTTAACAGAAAACATTTTCTTTAGATCATTCTTGAAATTCTCTTTCAATTCAGCATTATTGCCAATAATAAAAAAGTCATCAACAAAAACTGCGACAACGAGGAAGTCATTGCCTTCTCTTTTGTAGTAGAGGCAGTGTTCTGTTGTGGCTTGAGACAGGGATAAAGTTTCCATTGCTTCACACACCTTTTTGTTCCATTGGCGTGGAGCTTGTTTAAGACCATAAAGGGACTTCTTGAGAAGACATACTTTGCCCTTTGGATCTGTTGAAAAACCCTTCCGGTTGTTACATAAAAATCTCCTCCTCTAAGTCTCCATTTAAAAAGGCAGTTTCCACATCAAGGGGTTCCACCTGCAAGTTGTTTTGGACAGCAACTGCTATTAGTAGCCGTACTGAAGACGTTTTCCCCTGTTGCTAGACTAGCAACAGGGGAAAACGTTTCATCGTAGTCTACACCTGCCACTTGGGTGAATCCTTTTGCTACTAGCCTGGCTTTGTATTTAGTAATCTGTCCACTTGTCTTTTTTAATTTTTAATACCCATTTACTCTTCGTAGTTTTCTTATCAGAGGGTCGATCAACAAGGATCCAAGTTCCATGCTTCATCAAAGAATTATACTCAGCCTTCATAGTGTTACGAGCTTCGGGTTCATGACAATAAAAACAGCCGATTGAACACTTCACTACACTAATTCGCAGTTGAAGATCGCTCTCGAAGTTATCGTTTGTATCGCCAATTCAATACTGACTCAGTCGCCGGATGTTCGCCCTTTATATGCCGACAAATGTTTCTAGAACCTTCTAGTATGGAAACTTCCGGAAAGTTCGGGTACATACCGGTCCCGACTGACCAGGTGTCGAAACATCGAGAATGTTCTAGCATAGAAAGTTCTAGAAACATCTTGACTCCTTTGATCTGGTTAGTTCCCGCTACTTGATACTAGATGGCTTTAGCAGCACGTATATATCGTTATGTAACCAGCATTAATTCTGGCGCGTACCATGCCCCCTCCTAAGACATGATCGTCCCGAGCATTATCGGCCCCATAATAACGCGCCAGTCGATCCACGTGGACGATCTTAGGAGCAATTCTTGTACCTTTTTGTATACGGTAGGTCACATCATTGATTTTTGTCACAATCCGGTACGGCCCGTCCCATTTAGCTTGAAGCTTAGGAGATTTCCCTTTACTGCGAACTGGATTGTGCAACCACACTAGTGAACCTTCGTCGAAACCTTTATTGTTTATTTTTCGATCATAACGGGTTTTCTTCTTTTCAGACATTTGCTGGCCCGATTGTCTAACGTGCTCATAAATGTCATTCATTTTGTTCCGCAAGTCATTCGCATAATCGGTTATACTGCGTGGGGCATCAGGTGGTATTCCAGTGATCAGGTCTGCAGGCAGCCGTAATTCTCTGCCAAAATTTGCGAAAGCTGGTGTCACCGATGTGCTTTCGTGAACAGCACTTCGGTATGACAACAAAAACGGTTGTATATGCTTGTCCCAATCGAGTTGCCGGTTTTCCACAACTTTTGCCAAGTATCTCTCCAATGTCTGATTGAATCGTTCCACCATTCCATCCGATTGTGGGTGTTAAGAAGTTCTCGTTTTATGAGTACCCATAACTCGGCAAGTTTCCTGGAATATTTGTGACTCAAAATTCCTTCCTTGATCGCTGTGAATCTCCAAGGGTACTCCAAAACGACAGAAGACTTCATGGACCAGTTTATCTGCAACTGTTGAAGCTTCATGATTTGGAATGGCGAAGACTTCTGGCCACTTAGTGAAGTAATCCATTACAACCATGAAATACTTGTTACCACTATCACTTTCTGGAAATGGTCCCGCAACATCCAGGGCTATTCTTTCCCATGGTGCACCAACATTGTACAATTTCAATGCACCTCTGCTACGAGTCTGAGGTCCTTTTACAGCCGCACAACCTTGTACACTTGCGACACCAGTCCTCGACATCGTCACGACAATGTACCCAGTAAAACCGTTCCCGTATCTTCAGTAGAGTTCGTTTAACTCCCATATGGCCTCCTGAACAACCATCATGGTACAGCAGTAGAACATCCGGTACTTTATCTTTAGGGACAACCATTTGCAAATAACAGCTGTCGCCCCTAAAATTTTCCCACTTACGGCACAGTACTCCATCCTGAATGACTAAGCTGTCCCATTGGGCCCAATAGCTTTTTGTGACCGAACTCATTGCTGAAACATCGCTCCACGTGGGCTTAGGAGCACTGGCCTTCATCCACTCAAGAATCGGCTTGATGTCCGAATCTTCCTGCTGTGCACGTTGTAGGCTCTCCTTCCACTCGTTGCTGAGGTCTGTCTTGAGCATCTTCACAGTTACGACTTCATTACCATTCTTGCCTAGTACAATGCTTGCAGTCTTCAGGGCAAGGTCTTCTTGACAATGCATCTGCGTTGCCATGAGATTTCCCGCTGCGATGTTCGACCACAAAGTCGTATTCCTGCAGTAGTTCAATCCATCTCGCAACTTGTCCTTCTGGATTTTTGAACTGCAATAGCCATTTCAGTGCAGCGTGGTCAGTTCGTAGGTGAAATTTCCGCCCTAGCAGATATTTGCTAAAATGTTACAATGATTTTACCACAGCAAGCAATTCCCGTCTCGTGACACAATAATTCCTCTCTGGTTTCGATAATGACTTGCTAAAGTACGCAATCACAACCTCTTGATCGCTGCCGACCGATCTTCCGCTGAGATAACACACAGCCAAGACCGATATCACTTGCGTCTGTGTAAACTATAAATTCCTTGTTGGTATCAGGATACCCCAAAAAAGGTGTTTTGCACAGACGGTCCTTTAGCTCCTGGAATGCGATGTCGCAACTTTCATCCCAACAGAAATGTCGCTTCTCCTCGGTTAGCTTGTGCAGGGGTTTGGCTATATCTGCAAAGTTCTTGACAAAACGCCGATAATAGGAGCACAAACCTAAAAATGCTCTGACCTGCGTCTTGTCTTTTGGAATTGGCCAACCCTTGACAGCGGCGATTTTCTCTGGATCAGTGCGGATACCTTCTTCCGACACAACATAACCCAAAAAGCTAACTTGCCGTTTGAAAAATGAACACTTTTTCGGACTCAACTTGAGGTTGGAACTCTGGATCTTCATGAGCACGCGTTCCAAGTTTTGAAGATGTTCTTCAAACGAACGGTCTACGATGATAATGTCATCCAAGTAGACAAGGCAGGCATCACCAATCAACCCGGATAGTACCAGTTGCCATAGACCTTTTCCTGTCGAAAATGCAGTTTTCTCCTTGTCTTTCGGGTCAATTTCTACTTGCTAGTAGCCACTTTGTAGATCTAGTGTGCTAAACCACTTTACTCCAGTAAGCATGTCCAGCGTGTCATCAATTCTTGGCAAGGGATAGCTGTCTTTCTTCGTAACGTTGTTCAGACGACGATAATCAACACAAAACCGCATGCTGCCGTCCTTCTTCCTTACCAGCACTACCGGTGAACACCATGGACTGGATGAAGGTTCTATAACACCATCCTTCACCATTCCCTCGATCATGGTTTCCACTTCTTTTTCACGTGCTACTGGTAATCTCCTTGGCCGCTGACGGATAGGCAATTCTTCTCCTGTGTTTATTTTGTGTTGAACTAAGCCAGTCTTCCCGATGTCAGCATCGTTCGAAGAGAAAACTTCCGCGTACTTGAGTAACATCCTCTTCGCCTTGACCATTTCATTTTGAGACAGAGCGCTGCGACAGTCTTCTAAAAGTGTGGTCACTCTCGTTTTTGCATCCTTGCTGAGGGTCCCAGTTGATAGGTATTGGCATCGACGCAACCAATCCAATTCCTCGCAGGTACCCGTCAGTGTGCCCTTTTCTATCACCTGCTCCTTGTCACAAAGGTTCAGCACACGTACTCCTGAGATGTCGGTGGCTCTGACTAATGTTCGTGCCACTTTCCATGGAAGGTCATTGTCTACCCTTTCCACGAGTACGCAACGATGAGTTTGCCCAGGATTCCGAGGAAGACTAACCGGTACAACCGTTTCCGATCTCGGAGGAAGAACAATCTTCTTTAGGTTGTACACATTTCCAGGTAAAGCCCCTTCCATGAAAAGTTTCTCTTGTCCACATTTCATAACTCCTTGATTAACGTCGATCTCACAACGATTCTTCCTCATAAAGTCTAAGCCCAGGATGCAATCGTCCATTATATATCGGCCACAACAACATTATGCAGGTAGATTTTGTTGCCTAGCTTCAACTCCATCTCTCTTTCTCCTCGGACGGGTATGCGCTGACCGGTGGCTGTTACCAAATTTATGCGCTCTCGGTTGTATGCAGAGTCCCCAAGGAACCGACTTGTAAGTTGGGAACTGACAACCGTGCGAGAAGCTCCAGTGTCTATCGTCAGCTTACATGGTGTCCCGTTGACCTCGCCCTTGATGATAAGGCTGTTCCCGTCACGGGTTTGTGAGATCGAAATCATTGGGGCTCCTTGAACATCAGCCAGCACCCGCCCCGCAGTCCTGGCTTTTACTCGTTTCCCTGCTGTTGCTGGGCGGTGCTATTAGCCACCCTGCCCTCTGGAGATCGGCTACCTTGCCCTTCTGCAGTTCGCTTAGGGCAACTTGATCGAAGGTGGCCCCTTTCACCACAACCGTAGCACCTAGGGCTGTATCCTTTTAAACGATCGCAAACTGTAACCGCTACAACCTCCCTGACGCGGTGGGAACGATGATCTTGCCGCACAGCTTCCACCTCCAGTGCATGGACCAAGGCGTCCTTAAGCGTCCCGTGGTGCCCGAGCCTCACTGCAGCCCTAACCTCAAGGTCGCGGATGCCGTCGATGAATGCCTGCACCAGGTTCCCTTCAATGAGCGCTGGTGCAGACTGGTACGCTTTTCGCACCAGCTTCTCCACTTCCAGGGCCCACTGCTGCAGGTTCTCACCGCTGCGTTGCACGCGATCCCTTAACTGCGCACGAAACACGTGCTCCAGGTGAGCGTCGCCATACCTGGCTTCCAACGCCTCAAGCAGCTGCTCATAAGTCACCTCCTTACCGAGAGCTTCCAGGACAGTTAAGGCCTGGTCGCGCAGGCCTAGGGTGAGGGCAGTCATGGCCTGATTTTTACTCCACCCGTTCGCCTTCATGACAGCCTCAAACTGAATCTTGTAGGCCGACCAAGAAGACGTCCCATCGAACGGCGGCACTTTGAATCCACCTAGCGAAGGTGTAGCAGCTACAGAAGTTGCAATTCCATCTGCAATTTTTAGGTTGTCCATTGCTTTTTTCATTTCAGCAATTTGGGTTTCAGCTTCTATAAGGCGGTTCTCGAACTCTCTCGTTCTGAACCACCTTATCTTTGACAACCTTTATTTCTTTGCCAAAGGTAGCATGCAGATCCTTCATGAGGAACCATCTGTTCCTCCTGTCGGCGAGCCTGCTCCTCATGTCGGCGGGCCTGCTCCTCCTTGTCGCGCTGCAGCTGTTCTTCCAACCGACGGGCCTGTTCCTCCTGTCGGCGGGCCTGTTCGTCCTGTCGGAGGGCCTGTTCCTCCTGTCGGCGAGCCTGCTCCTGCAGCATCATCATCATAGCAGCATAGTCTGGTGCTGATGATGCCGGAGCTGCTGTGGACGGGCCGGCCTCCATGGTCGGTAGCTGACCTTCCGACGTCTGCGGCGTTGCACCACCAAATCGCCTCTGGTCCGTCTCCTGCTGGCTTTGACTACGGGTACGGATACCCTCCGTGTCGTCCTTTGGCAGAATCGGCATGATTATCCACTCTTCTGACACCAATTGTTACGAGCTTGGGGTTCGTGACAATAAAAACAGCCGATTAAACAACCAAAAATGACACTTTAATTTATAACACACTATAGCACTATTGAACACTTCACTACACTATAATTCGCAGTTGTAGATCGCTCTCGAAGTTATCGTTTGTATCGCCATTTCAATACTGACTCAGTCGCCGGATGTTCGCCCTTTATATACCGACAAATGTTTCTAGAACCTTCTAGTATGGAAACTTCCGGAAAGTTCGGGTACATACCGGTCCCGACTGACCAGGTGTCGAAACATCGAGAATGTTCTGCATAGAAAATTCTAGAAACATCTTGACTCCTTTGATCTGGTTAGTTCCCGCTACTTGATACTAGATGGCGTTAGCAGCACGTATATGTCAATTCTTTTAGCATTGGATAGCTATATTATCAGGGAGTAACATAGGCTATATATTATCCCCATACTCCCACGGGAATGGGACCTACGCGGGTGAAACCGCGTGACGTCCAATAGTTTACTTATAAATTTCAGAATATCGGTCAGTTATTTCGGTATTAATGTTATCAATTACTTCTACAAAAAGTCGTCTGTATTCCGTTTTTGCACAGCGTACGTTGCATCTCAAACGAGGAGCCGAGTTATTTTGCAACGTATTCTCATAAATTTGATCAAATTCGGAATGAAATTTAGGACGTAACCATGCCTGAAATTCCTTTATTTTATTAATACGGTAACCGACATCAACTTGTGATTTTTGTAGAATATTGTACAAGCAGTCAGTTTTTTCAAATATCCGATGAAAAATAAAAATAAAAAAAAATGAAATTAAAACATCGCAAAGTGTTTTCAAAATTCTCCGCAGTTAAAATCGTATCCCCGTCCCAGTTCTGTGGATTGTCGCAGAGATCAGAAAACAATTCAATAAGTTTACTTTTTTGTTCAAAAACCGTGTTTACAACTTGCGACATGTATGTCCAACGAGTTGCGGGAGCATAAGACAATTTTTTGCTGCAATGAGTATCGTAAAAAGCAGCTCGTTTTGTACTATTACTAAAAAATTACACAAAGCCTGAAGGGCTGAAAAAAATAAACTAACCTCCTGAATTCTATTGCATGATTTAGACAACACTAAGGCCAAAATATGTGCGTTACACCAAATGTAAATTGCTTGTGGACAAACATCTTTAACTTTTTGTTGCACTCCATTTCTTACACCGGACATTACACTAGCACCGTCTCAGCTTTGCGCTACTAATTTTGCGATGCAATCATGTTTATTCAATCATTCTAAAATAATATTAGAGAGTGAGTCTGCTGTGCGACTTTCCGACACATTAAGAAAGCCCAAAAAACGGTCATGAATTTCATTTTAATAATAATATCTGAGAATCAAGCACAGTTGTTCGCCACGACTAACATCGGGGGTTTCGTCAATAATAATTCAAACAAATTTTGTTTGCCTAACTTCGTAATCGATGCAAGTTTGCATCACATCGGCTACGGAATGAATAATATCGTTTTGATTTGATTTTGTTAGATAAATAACTCGGCCCCGGTTTGTCACTTTCGTGATGCTGCATATGCTTTTCTAAAACGACATCGTATTTTGAAATTAACGAGACCAGTTCTAAAAAATTGCCTTTATTTAAGGAAGTTTTGGACTCATCATGTCCTCTTAAAGGAAGTTCCTGTTGTGCTAAATGACAAACAATATCGACTAATCTTTGAAATACACTACGGTTGTTATCAAGCTATATGTAGATGCTGCAAATGCGAAACTCTGCGCGCGAACAATCGCGATGTGTAGTAGTGTGGCATAGGTAGATACTTTGTGTTATTTTGATAAGAATTAAGCGCGCGAACTTTTAAATAGTTCGGGTTTGATATTGATTCTCTATCGAGCATTTTAGTAAGGCTTTGCATTTTAGTAAAGCATGCTTTTGGGCTTGTATGAAGGTACCGCCACTGTTGCAAATATATTAAACTATCTTCGTGTCAAAGTCCGTCTTTCCGTTAACCACACCACAACCCCTTTTATACAGGTTATTAATAATTTATTGAGTTTAACTAATGAAATAATGAGTCTTAATACATTTATGACTTCTTTGTAAACACACATTCAATTGTTTCAAAGGTCTGTTCCATGAATCAGACGTGTTCCAGTATCGCTTGAATGTTGTTGATAGGCCTAGAACTTCCAATTGATATTGTTTTTTTTACTATTGATAGGCGTGATGCGGTCGTTTCCGTGTGGCTCCGGATTAAGAATATTGCCACCCCATTTCATCCCATGGGTCTCGTATAAGGCGACTAAGAGAAATTTTTGAGACCGTGCACATTCATCCAGCACCTTGGATCACCCGCGTGGTGGCGGGTAAACCATCAGCAACAGCATTCCCAAAGAGGGTTGGTGTCAGGCTGGCGGCCGACTGTAAAACATCTGCCAAATCACTAAGCAACATGGTAGGTTTAAATGGAATGTGCGATAGGGTTAGGGCGTGGAGTACGCCCTAACCCTATCGCACATTCCATTTCATTCCATTCCACAGGCGACGCGCAGGGGCAGCACCCGGCCCTTGTGGGAAATGGACTAGGGTTGTTGCACCACCCCGGGCGGGGGCAACGTAAGAAGCTAGCTCGAGAAGTGAGATTGAGGTATGCAAGTTGGAATGTTGGGACTTTGACTGGAAGGGCCAGAGAGTTAGCGGACGTATTAAAAAGAAGACGAATAAATATAGCATGTTTGCAGGAAACTAAGTGGAAGGGTACAAAGGCGAGGGAAATTGGTGAAGGATACAATTTTTTCTATTGTGGAAGTGACGGTAAAAGAAATGGCGTGGGAATAGTGTTAGATAATAAATTGAAAGAAAGCGTGATGGTTGCAAAAAGGATTAATGATAGATAGATAGTGTGTTGTGCTCTGTAGCCACGCCACCATATATTTTTTTATTATGACATAACCCATTTTATGTACGGCTGACGGCCAAGACGTACATGCATTGTTTGTTAATGTACAACTTTTAATTTAAAAGAAAAAAGTTAATTTTTGTGGCTTTGCTGCGGAAAATTCTCTGTAGCAACGCCACCTGTAATCAACATTTGTAGATACAATTTCAGCTATTTCTCTGAAGATAAATAATGTACGAACGCTGTGGATTACGTACACGTGTAAGTATGAAAAAAAAAATTCTAAACTCACAAATTGTCCCATAGAGTGTATTAAACTAATGTATTTTAGCGATACTTCAAATTGATAGGAAAGTTTAAACAAAACAGATTTCATAGAAGTTATTTATTATATATCCGTGTTATAACAAATTTTGAATATAGCCAATGTACGAATGCTATGCAGTACGTAAAAAGAAACCCTTACATTAATGAATATAAAATATCAGAGTTATGGACATCAAAACCAACGAAGGTACAACAAACACCCAGACCCGACTTAATTTAGAAAAGTTCGTTTCCCAAATTGACCCGAACGGGGATCGAACCCGGGACCTATTCCACTCTAGCCAAGCGCCTGTACCACTGCGCCATCGAGATCGCCGTAAGTTATATACTTATGTAAGTTATTAGTATTCTACTATATTACAATTTGTACATAAATTAAAAATCCTTACATCAGCGTGTGATTTATGGATTCGGCGGGAGGACACGCTCGGGTGTCAACACTGTGAGGGTCGCCCGGAGGACACGATGGAGCATACGGTGGAGGTTTGCCCTGCTTGGGCGGAGCACCGCCGGGTCTTCGTCGAGGCGATCGGCGGCGGCGACCTCTCGCGACCGGCCCTAGTTCAATCTATGGTCCGGAACGAGGAGGCATGGGAAGCGGTCACCTACTTCTGCGAAGCAGTAATGCTAGCAAAGGAGGAGGCCGAACATGTGAGAGAGAGGGAAACCTCACGCCCCAGCCGCCGCAACAGAAGAAGACGCCCCAGGCGTCGGGAGTCGCAGGACGATTCCCGGCCACCGCAGGCGAGGGCCTGCGTACGGCGAGCATTAGGTGGCTCGCCGTCTGATCAGAACCAGGCCCGGGTCGACGGCGCGCTGTGTTCCACGCGTGCCTCAAAGAGCTGTCAGCACGAACGACGGGGCCCACTCTAGCAAGTGCCTGCTGGGGCTGCGGAATCTGTTAGAAAAAGGCACCGTAGCCCTGGAACGCAAAGGGCACTAGGAGGAACACGGATGGGTTTGCTAATTTCCCATTCATAAAAAAGGCGTATGATTTATTGCTAATAAAGAATATGTAGGCGTTATAAAATTTATGTCACTTGACTTTGTATGAGTGAATCATAGGAAAACTGCCTTTTTTCTTTAAGTGCATTATTATTAAATGGTATGTTATTTATTCAATTAATGGTTTTATTTTATATTGAAACGTTTTAATTTTTAAGCGCATTGTAGCAAAATTATTAGGTTTGCAAAAAAATAAATAAAACGACGGTAGTTGTGAAAAAATGTTACAAATAATTTACTTCGCTTTGAGTTGCTTCTTCTGCTTGTTTAAAGTCTGAGGTTTTTGTGAATCAAAAAGTATAACGACCATGAAACGTAAAAAAATTGTGTCAGTGTGTCTTGACGAACAAAAGGACGCATTTTTAAAATACAAAGCGTTATTTCATAGTGCTAAAAACTTTCCGTCCAGTGAGTCCAGTGTTTACAAAGATATGAGCAAGGATTTGTCATATCGTATGACACCAAAAGCTTTGTATCTTTCTGTAAAAAGACATTTTATGATTTTTTTTGGTGATTTGAAACATGTAGAAAATAGCATCAGCAGCAGTATCGATTCAAATATTATAAAAGGAGATTCAAGTTCCAGCGACGAAAGCATTAAAAATGTTGATTCGGAATCTTTTGAAATCGAGTTAGATTTGTGGCATGAAGTGAAGCCTGAATTGCGTATCGGGAAAAGGAATGATCCAAAGAAACCTGCAAGCAAATATCAAAGTAGACGATATATGCCTAAATCTACATGGACGAGTATCTTTCAAGAGTGGATTTGGCAAAGAACGACTAATAAATGCATTTGGAATTTCAAAAATAATTCTGTTACCGACGATTATCATGTAACGTGCAGAGGTACCTGTAAAGTATGTAATGGCAAAATACTTATCATTACAAGAAGAAATGACAGGAATGTTTTACTCAAATGTTCGTTTGATGGAGTTGATAAGGATATGATTCACAGTTGTCAAGTTAAAAACAAATTGACAGCCCATAAAAAAAAAAACAATTAATTCCACAATTACAAAATCAGTACCCGATTGTATTAAGAAATAAATTAGCAAATCTAACAATGCAGAATGAGACGCGGGATCCACCTTTTAATCCAAATTTAAAATCTCTTCAAAATATTAAATATCGAAACGAGAGTAAGAAACGCTTTCATAAAATCGTTATATTATCCCTGTGGATGATGTCCTTTACATACCCCTTTAAAGACGTAATTAGAGCTGTATCCATACATCCATTTTTTGTTCATTATTGGACCGAGCTGCAGTTGCAGTTATATAAACAGCATTCTTTACACTCACAGGCTATCTTAAGTATAGACGCGGCTGGATCGATTTTCAAAAAAATGTCTCCTCCTTCTGATCCCTTGAATGCATACGAAAGTAAACATTTGTTTTTTTATGTAATTATTTTAAAATTGAAAAACTGTTCTGTCCCTCTTGCGCAAATGGTTTCGGCCACTCAGACTATGGATAATATATACCAATGGCTAAGAAAATGGATTGGTACAACGATGCGGCCAACACAAGTTATATGCGATGACTCAGCGGCTATAATAGGAGCTGCTGTGAACGCGTTCACAAAATTTACAACAACACGGCAATATTTAAACCATTGTTACGAAGTTTTGGAATTGCAAGCACGCTGTAATCTTACGTGTTTAGTAAGACTGGATACCTCTCATTTTGTAAAAGTTTTATATAGTCTACAATGTTTTAAATTCGTAGATACACGTGTTAAGCATTTCTATGCGATATATTTATTGTATTTGAAATCATGTACAAGTTATGAAACAGCTAAGACAATCATCAAAAATTTAATTATTGTAGCACTTCATAAATACGACAGAAAATTAAAGGACGGCAGCATAAGCAAATGCGATGCAGCCAAAGCGGAATTAAAAGACTTGAGAGATAAAAATGAGATATCTGTAGACGTTGATAAAACAGACGGTACTCCTCAAGAAGACAGTATAGTTGAAGAGGACAATTTGGCTATAGAAGGTAGTATTATAACTTGGTTTAATGAAATTGTTGACTCCGAGGTAATTTGTAGTGATTTAAGTGAAAACACAGGATTTGAAAATATGTATTACCAAGATTTATAGACAGCTTCCGCAAACTGATATTTCGATTACCACTATGGTCAAACATTATGTGCCAGTATCTCCAGTGTTCTTTAGATAATGCTCCAAGTAGTAGTAATGTAGAAAGCTACTTTAAAAATATCAAAAAGTTACTTTTACGTAGTCGTAGTGGCACAATGAGAGTAGACGATTTTATAATGCAACATACAGAATACTTATCAGGGGAAGTAAAGTTAGCCCTGTCCAGTTGTTTGTATAATATAAAAACTGATAATAATGTTAAAACTGATTCGGAAATCATTTCTGACAACACTAATAACAAAGATGATTTTACTAAAGAATCAGTTTTTACAAAAAATCCTAAACTTGAAGAAAACTGGCGGAATAAAACAGAGAATCAAAAACACATACCCTTGATTGACAAAGTCAAACCTAAAGTAAAAGCAAATAAAATAGAGACTTTGCCAAATGGAAACATTTGTTCTTCTGGTATTGACAAAGTTGTAGTCAATAACACTTGTGCGTTCGATGCTGTACTCACTGCTTTGGTAGTAATTTGCACAGACTACGTTAATATTTCAGCGTTTATAAGTTCATTGAATAAGCCTTTTTCTAATCTTGTTAGTACATTGCGACATAAAGATGTTTCAGTTAATCCATTAAAAATGAGAACCGAAATTCTTAAAACTTATTACGAATTATCAGTTCAAGGAAATCTAGAAGTTATTGATTGCGGTTGTAATGTAACTTTTGTGATAGAAAAAATTCTGTATGATGATATTTTCAGTGCAATTGTGTCAAAAATTTGTTCAGTCTGCGAAAAAACTGAAACCAGAAAATGTTGTATTCTACCATTAAATTTACTTACATTATCTGACTATGGTGTAAGTTCATTGAACAATTCAGCAATATCTATGATTGAAGATGTCACAATAACGGATTGTAAAGTAAGGGCTTGTAATGGAAAAGTATGTACAAATTATGTCATTTCGGATAATTTCATATTTTTTGAATTGGATTTAAATATATCTCTGGACGATGTTCCTTTAGAAATGTTACTTGTTGACAAAATTTTTAAACTTGGAGCAGTAATAGGATATACTTCGAATGAAAATGGAGGATTGGGTCATTATAAAACATATTGTTACCGTCGTAATTCAGAATGGGAGTGTTATGACGACATGATAAATAAAGTGATTCGCGTTAAAAAAAATACAACGATTAATTCCCATTTGTATATATATTTTCAGGATATATTTAACTCGGACTTTTTTTGAATTTACAGTAATATAATAATATGTAGATACATAAATACACTGTAAATCTGGTGTACTTAATGTATTTTTAAAGATTTTTCTTTGTTTCAGAGATTGTTTTTTTTTAATTGTCATAAAGCGAAAATATTTTGTAACTATTGCTATAACACGGATTTATAATAAATAACTTCTATTTATGAAATCAGTTTTGTTTAAATTTTCCTGTCAATCTGAAGTAATCTCTTAAATACATTAGTTTAAAATACTAAGTATTAGAGACAATTTGTGAATTTAGTATTAAACTTAAGAATTCATTTATTTTTCACACTTATCACGTGTACATAATACACAGCTTTTGTACATTATATAACTTCAGAGAAATAGCTGAAATTGTATCTACAAATGTTGATTACAGGTGGCGTGGCTGCGGAGAATTTTCCGCAGCAACGCCACATTAATTTACTTTTTTCTTTTAAATTAAAAGTCGTACATTAACAAACAATGCATGTACGTTATGGCCGTCAGCCGTACATTAAAATGGGTTATATCATAATAAAAAAATATATGGTGGCGTGGCTACAGAGCACAACACTAGATAGTTGTGAAAGTTATGATGGACAGTGTGATGTTGAATGTAGTTAGTGTGTATGCCCCGCAGGTAGGATGTGATAAAAGGGTAAAAGAGAAGTTTTGGGAGGATTTTGATACAATTATAATGACCATTCCCGTGCATGAGGAATTGATAATTTGAGGTGATTTTAATGGGCATGTGGGAAGAACGGAAAATTGTTATGAAAGAGTGCATGGGGGATGGGGTTATGGAAGTTCCAATAACGAGGGAGAGACGCTGCTGCAATCCGCTACTGCATTTGACCTGGCAGTAGCCAACACTTGGTTCCAGAAAGGAGACGAACACCTGGTCACATACAAAAGTGGTAACCACAAGACCCAAATATACTATTTTCTTGTTAGGCGCAATAAGATAAAGCAAGTCAAAGACTGCAAAGTGCTGCCAGGAGAAGACTTGGTCTCACAACACAGACTCCTGGTTATGGTTCTGGCGATAAAAACACAGTTTAAAAAAAGCAAAGAGCGTCCTCCCCCTAAAATAAAATGGAATATGCTAGAGAAGAACGATTGCGCGAAGGAATTTAGAGAGCGAGTGGTAGACAAAATGACAGAAATGGCAGACATGAATGATCGAAGTGTGAATGAATGCTGGAATGAGATAGCTGTTATGTATAAGGCAAGCAGCGAAGGATATTTTGGGGGAGACAAAAGGAAAAGGCACAATAGAGAGGGATACATGGTGGTGGTCGATAGAAATACAGAAAGTTTTGAAAGAAAAAAAGAAGAAATTCAAGGAATGGCAGAGTGTGAGATTGGAAAGCGTTAGTTTGAAAGCTGAAAAAAAGAGGGAGTATGATGCTTTAAAGAAAAAGGCTAAGAAAGCCGTGGCAATAGCACGAGCAAAAGCTCAGGACAAATTGTATGACACACTGGACAGTCCAGCTGGCCAATAAGACCTGTACCGGCTTGCTAGAGCCAGAGAGAGGAAGGCGAAGGATGTTAGTCGGATAAGATGTGTAAGGGATGAAGCTGGTATGCTTCTATCAGAGGATGAAAGGATTAAGGATAGATGGAAGGGCTATTTTGAAAGACTGATGAATGAGGAAAATATCTGGAGTGGTGTTTTAGAGAATAAACCAGTGAATGAGGGGTTAGTGAGAATGGTCAGTGTGGATGAAGTGAAAATAGCAGTGAATGGAATGAAGAATGGTAAGGCAATTGGTCCAGATGGAATTCCAATTGAAGTGTGGAAGTGACTACGAGTAGATGGATGGACGTGGTTAGCTTTATTCTTCAATAAGTTGTTGCTGGAAGAAGCCATACCTGATGAATGGTGCAACAGTTCGTTGGTGCCCATCTTCAAGAACAAAGGCGATGTGCTGGAATGCAACAACTATAGAGGAATAAAGCTAATGTCACATAGTATGAAAGTCTGGGAAAAAGTTATTGAAAGGCGGTTGAGAGAAGAGAGTGAAATCTCACAGAACCAGTTCGGTTTTATGCCTGGTCGGGGTACAACGGATGCCATTTTTGCTATCCGCCAGCTGTGCGAGAAATATAGAGCTGTGCATAAAAACTTGCATATGGTATTCGTTGACCTCGAAAAGGCATATGACCGGGTGCCTCGTGAGGTTTTGTGGTGGGCCCTTAAGGAGAAAGGTGTGCCTGGGAAGTATGTGCAGTTGATCCGAGCTATGTACAGTCGATGCAGTACTCAAGTCCGGTCTGCAGTGGGCACCACTGACAGTTTCAGTGTGGCGGTCGGTTTGCACCAGGGGTCGGCCCTCAGCCCTTATCTCTTCCTGATGATAATGGACGCTCTGACGTCGGACATCCAGGAAGAGGCTCCCTGGTGCATGCTGATTGCTGATGACATTGTGCTGGTTGCCGAAAGTGGCCAAGAGGTCCAGAGCAAATTGGAGACGTGGTGGCAAAGATTGGAGAGTGTTGGCCTGAAATTGAGCAGAACCAAAACCGAGTGCCTGTTCTGCGATTTCGGCGGTCTCTCCAGTCTGCTGCCTATAACTCTCACCGGAACGCCTATACCAATTTGCTCCGACTTTCGGTACCTCGGGTCGCTTGTCCAGGGAGATGGCGATATAGACCGAGACGTAACTCAGCGGATCAACTCAGGATGGATGAAATGGCGGCAGGTCACTGGAACAACTTGTGACCCTCGAATGCCCCTCAAGTTGAAATGGAAAATCTACAAGTCTGTGATAAGACCTGTCGTAATGTATGGATCTGAATGTTGGGCTGCCAAAAAGACGGATGAAAATAGATTGCATGTAGCGGAGATGAGAATGTTGAGATGGATGTGTGGAGTAACGAGAATGGATAAAGTGAGAAATGAGTACATTAGAGGTAGTTTAAAAGTGGCGCCAGTGACGGAAAAGTTAAAAGGGAATCGCTTGTCTTGGTATGGTCATGTGAAGAGGAGGGATGAAACGCATGTAACTAGAAGAGTTATGAACATGAATGTAGATGGATGGAGAGGGAGAGGAAGGCCAAAAAAAAGATGGATGGATTGTGTGAGGAGCGATATGAAAGAAAAGGGACTTAGTGATAGAGTGACGACTGATAGAACAGAATGGAAGAAAAAAACGTGTTGCGCCGACCCCAGGTAACATGGGATGAGGGCAGGAAGATGATGAGGCGTGATGCGGTCGAAGATGGAGCATGCTTGCCTAGATATAACCTACACATTATTTACTTAAAGAATAATAAAAGCTGCCTTGCCCTACTTCAACAACAAAATTAAAATTGTCAAGTCATCATCTTCCACAACTCACTCACTGCTGGCCGTAGACATCACTTTTCTTGTTTAATCCTCATGCTTCCATACCAACCTCATACTGTTTCTTGTATATTAGATTTTGTGAAATACTATTTTTCTTTCATTTCAGATGTTTAAACCAGTTCCTGATGACTACAAGGACCTGTCAACTAGTTTAAACGGCAAAGAAATCTGAACTTGAGAATGATTTTGAACTAAACATTCGTCAATAAAGCCGGAGAACAGACAGGCCTCGTCGTAAAGAAAAAGTACAACAAAAAATCCAAATGCAAACAGGCCATAGATGATCTGTTGCAAGCTATGAATCCTTTGGTTGCGGAGCCGTTGCCTGACCAAAAATATTCGTTCCTTGAGAAGCATGTGACGGAAAGACTGAACTCTATGAGAAGAATAGACTCGGATAGTGCCTGTCATGATATTATGAGTCTGCTTAATGAATGGCAGCCATGTGATCCTGTCTGAAAGGCAATCAGAACTGTCAATTGGTTCTTTTTCTTTTCATCTTGATTGACCGTATAGAGCAACCTATACAGCTCTATCATTGGCCTCGTTAACATCTTGGTCATGCGCGACGGGCAGTTAAGGTGATGTATATCCTGTGAAGTGGCTCAGCACTGGCACTAAGTTTAGGTTGGGTGGAGAATGCCCCATTTGACAAAATTATCTTTACGGCCAACCTGGGTTCACAGTTGGTTAAGAGATTTCCAGATTTGCCACTGCAGTTCGCATCCAGGGGGTAGATGTTCTGCCGGGGTGATGAAGTGTGGAGGGGGAGGGTGTTTGTGCCGCCACACACCTCTCGTGCTTCAAAGAAGCCTCCCCGGGCGGCGTTAAATATAATATTGCGATTCTAAACGCCCGGCTGCACCATGAACAGCTAGCGCTCGATAACACAGAGTTTAGCTGACTAATCCTTTGACCACGATGACTCAAGCTCAATTTAATTGTTTGATAGCTTTGTGTATTCAAACTGGGCCTCTGTAGGGATGTGGTTGATATACACTGCTTTTGGTCATGCATAAAATTCTAAAAAAAAAGAGAGAGATGAAGTATAAACACCAATGGTTTATTCATTTTAAAAAAACAAGCATTTTTTTTGTATTTTAAATCAATAAAAATTTTCTATTGATTAAAATCAATATACAAGTCTTAAAAAATGTACTGGATTTTCAATTGTCGCTGTTTGGAGGTTCATGACTGTTTGATGTTGGTACCTGGTTGTTGAAATACAAAAAAGCTTGATGACTGTAAAGAATTGCTGAAGAAAAATATTTTGTTAAAAAAATCAGTAGTTGAGTTCTACCTTTGTACGAGTACTTGTATGAACGAGTACTCATATGTATCAAAATATTAGTGTCGTGTGTGTGTTATTGGTAAGTTGTGTTGTAATGTTCTTATTGTAGCTAGGCTTCTAGTGAAAATATAGTGAAAAAAAAAACATGGTCTTACATGTTCGTCAGTAGGTGGCAAAATATTGGTGTCGAAAAAAATACATCTTGGTTACAAAACAAAATGATTTTTGGTAGTTGGTGTTGCAATGTTCATATTGTAGCTAGCCTTCTAGTAAAGAATTGCTGAAAAAATATTGTGTGAAAAATATCTACACTTGAGTTCTCACTTGCAGCAGCTAAATATTGTTGTCGGAAACAAAAATAATTACAAAAAAAAAAATTGGATATTGGTAGTTGGTGTTGCCATGTTCTTATTGTAGCTAGCCTTCTAGTAAAGAATTGCTGAAAAATGCGTGAAAAAGTACACACCTTGAGTTCTACTTGTTCAACACAAGCAAAACATTGTTGTCAAAAAAATAACTGGGTTACAGATATGTGGGCACGTGCCCGTCCATGTCAGAGTTGCTTCAGCAAGTGGCAACGTGGGTAGGAAGCAGCAAAGAATCACTCGAGTCAATCAAAACTATTTAATTTAAAGTTATTTTAACAAAAGGTCTTCTGAACAGAATTTAATCGAAATACAGTCACTAGCAATCAGAAAAACACTAAATCAACCGAACCAAATTAATTCCGGAACATAAACGCATAGGATTACGCGGAACAAAAGCGATTCGTCGTATCAGTGGTGCGCTCGCCGTTGAAGTCCGAAAGCAACTGACATTCAACATGGCGGCGCCGACCATAGACTCGACGCTCCGCTAGATTGACAGATGTCAAATCTAGTTCCGACGTATCTTCAACAGATGGCGCTAGCAATGCGCCGTCACGGCCGGACTGATATTCGACCGTCCTCGGGCGCATCAGTTTGCAGTCCTGTAACAATCACACAGTCAATCGCACGGGTATCTACCTATCTTATAACCCGCTCGTTCAGCCTGACAAGCTATGACCAGTAGACATAACACTTTTCTCATAATGACTGTAGTATTAGTAGTAGTCGCTATGTGCCTCAGAACACAAGAAAGCGTGTGTCCTTTCGACCACGCATGGACCGGACGACACCTTTCTCTAACAGTTATTAACAGTGCAGTCTAAATCCGATCAGTATGTCCCATCAACCAACCCTCAGATTTGGCTCGGACGATACCGTCGTGCTGCGATCAACCATAACGCAATTATTAATGTGGACCGGACGGGTGTGTCCTTTCGACCAGCCGCTCGTGCATGGCCCGGACGACACTGTCCCTTAGACCACCATTAATCAACTTTCCTCTCAATGTGAACGTGGACCGGACGGGTGTGTCCTTTCGACCAGCCGCTCGTGCATGGCCCGGCCGACACTGTCCCTTCGACCACCATTAATCAACTTTCCTCTCAATATGAACGTGGACCGGACGGGTGTGTCCTTTCGACCAGCCACTAGTGCATGGCCCGGACGACACTGTCCCTTCGACCAGATCACAGACAGAGTTTAGACAAGTGTGTCCCTTCGACCAGCCCCAATGGCTTGGACCGGACGGCACTGTCCCTTACCTTAGGCCACAGCCTATTTCGAACTCACTCTCGCAACTTGCACCGCTCTGTTTCCTCATACGATGCGTAGCCCGGACAAATGCGTCCCTTCGACTTGCCCCAAGTGCAAGACCGGACAACACCGTCCCTTCGACTAGCCATCGGCTCACTCATGATGCGTAGCCCGGACAAATGCGTCCCTTCGACTTGCCCCAAGTGCAAGACCGGACAACACCATCCCTTCGACTAGCCATCGGCTCACTCATGATGCGTAGCCCGGACAAATGCGTCCCTTAGACTTGCCCCAAGTGCAAGACCGGACAACACCGTCCCTTCGACTCGCCATCACTCACGTCAACGAACTAGATTCGTACGTCCCTTCGACCAGCACCGCTAAGCCCGGACAATACAATCCATTCGTGACACACAGACGCATGCGTCCCTACGGACCCGCTAGCACTCTAGTCAGGACCGGACAACATCTCGTCTTTGGGTTTGCGTCCTTTCGAGTTACCAACCAAACGGGCAAAACCGGACAACAACACCCACACGTAATCACATCACATAATCTGAACGTACCTTAGGTTCTGAACATTATGCTCGGTGGACGTCTACTTCTACGTCAATGGTCATAGGTACCTCATCTTCCGAATCAGCACTAGCTGTTTCAGAAGGGGTCGTAAGCGTTTCAGACGATGCAGTCAGAGTAGCGGAATCTGTAGTCAAGGTGTCAACACTGCGAGCCGGCATTGTCTCAAAATCGGCATCAATAATGCCTTCTGACTGCATATCTACCGCCTTCACGGCTTCTTCGTCATTCATAATGCCCTCAGCTAATTCCATTAAGCCCTCGTGACCTCCCGGCACCAAACGCAAATTTTCGTGCGAATATTTTAACGTACGGCAAGGACCATCAACACTTTTTAATTCATAGCGGTCATTTTCCAGAACATTGGTGATCACTTTAATTTTCATAATTTCGCACCAAAAAGGTAACCACCAGAACCCCATTACCAAGCCTCCGCCGTTTATCCGTCCATCCGTCCGTCCGTCCGTCCGTCCGGCAGCGGGTAGCATCTCAATAATCATAATAGGTAGACAGTTCCGTGAAAATAAAATTAAACCAAATAATAAAGGGGACATACAACAAACTTGTCCTTGTCTCGGTCTATGGCACGGAACCCCCCGCGCTAGGGTCCGACTCGCACTTGGCTTAGGCTTTTTTTTTGAGATTGGTTAGCTTTTGACTCTAATTTAGGTCAGATGACCTTGACCTTACCTTGACTTGAGCTAATGGAAAAAATCTTTAAGTACTCGCTTTGTACTGAGTACCCCAAAACTACCCAGCACCATCAATCCAATCATGGAACTGATATGAACAACTCTGAAGCCTGACTTACAATCTAAACAAATTGGAAGCGACTCACCGAGTTCCAGTTAGCCTTGAACTGCCTCTTTTCCCACATATGTTGATATGATACTCGGCTACTGCAGCCTGCAAACTGCTTGCCGACCTTCGATTTGTCACTCTCAGAAGCGCTCAGAAGTTGCAGCTGCTCAGCAGTTGCAGCTGCTCAGCAGTTGTTGCAGCTGCTCAGAAGTTGTTGCAGCTGCTCAGAAGTTGTTGCAGCTGCTCAGAAGTTATGGCAGCATGCCAACCGCTAGCCTCCTGCTGGCTTCATACACCATGATACGACATCTGAAACTGAAAAATACTACGAGAGTACAAGTCCAATAAAAGCTGTGGTGGGTGGGACTAAAGGTTTCAGGTTAGCGTAGTAGTAACATTATCAAAGTTAATAAAAATCTAAATCTAATCAGATCATTGGCACAAGAAAGCGGCCTACGCCCAGCAGTGGGCAGTCAGGTTATGGAAGGTGATAAGTCATAACATTACTTTTTCAATTATCACAGATTTCAGAATAAAGGGATAGGTAGGTACGGTATTGTGACTATATCGCTCCAATGACCCAGCAACAAAAGCACTAAACATTTTATTCTATTACTACAATTGCGAAAGCAGAATACTAACGCTTCGTCAGCATTATTTAAAGCATCGCTTTAAAAGCAACACCAAATCTATAGCGCCCAAACCACCTCTACACTAAAGCGACAGGCAACATGAGAATAACAGCCTCACTTTAACATAGAACAATAAAAATGACAATCCACTCATCAAAAATCGATAATCGCCAATCATGAGACCGGAGCCCTTTGGTCATTCTCCAAAGCATAAAAATGTTCACTCATAAAAAAACAGTAAAATGTCAACTAATGAGCACCTCAGCTCCACCGCAATAACAAAACGAAAGTGGCTCACCAGATTAACGTGAAGATCCTCACACACATTTACATACTTCTTCTTGACCTAGCCAGCCGTTCTGAAGCTGCCTGCCTCCATTCTTGACTAGTTTCTGGATATTTTTTTTTCAGATTGATGAGGGCAGCCGGAGAAAACTCGACAAATAGGAACTCGAACCCGGAATCCTCCCTAAATCGGTCCCAACTTGAACCCATACAATAGGCTATCTACGATAGGAGCGAAACTTTTCAGCACATTACTTATAGTCAAAAATAAACTGCACTGCACAGCACTGCATCCTCGACAAAACATACCAACGCCCCGACGCAGTATTAACGCGCGTCGAACTTGAGGTTTGTCGGCGTTAAATTACATGACACTTGCTGAGGTTTAAACTGTCCGCATTTTAAAATAAAGTGCAACCGGTTTTCACTGTCACGTCACTGACACGAATCTCCATGTGGGCAAACGTGAGTTACATCCCACTTCTGATGTGGGCACGTGCCCGTCCATATCAGAGTCAGCCATGCTTCAGCAAGTGGCAACGTGGGTAGGAAGCAGCAAAGAATCACTCGAGTCACAATCAAAACTATTTAATTTAAAGTTATTTTAACAAAATGTCTTCTGAACAGAATTTAATCGAAATACAGTCACTAGCAATCAGAAAAACACTAAATCAACCGAACCAAATTAATTCCGGAACATAAACGCATAGGATTACGCGGAACAAAAGCGATTCGTCGTATCAGTGGTGCGCTCGCCGTTGAAGTCCGAAAGCAACTGACATTCAACATGGCGGCGCCGACCATAGACTCGACGCTCCGCTAGACTGACAGATGTCAAATCTAGTTCCGACGTATCTTCAACAGATGGCGCTAGCAATGCGCCGTCAGATAAAAAAGATTGTTGGTACTTGTGTTGCAATTTTGTTATTGTACTCGTAGCTGTCAGATCTGTTTGTTTCAACCGACGTTTTAAAGATTTCCAAGAGTGGTTATTGTGTGTGTGACAAATTGAGTGTTTCCTGATTTGAAAATGGCTCCTGCGTCCTCCTACGTAATCCGAAAAGAAATCTTTTAACGTGAGATCGCCTGTAAAAGCGGGTTCTTCCTAGACTTACAAAATGCTTGTCACATGCAATACTTGTACATGTCCATCATTAGCCTAATCATTTGCCGAACTATAGCCTTTTTCCAACTATATTGGGGTCGGCTTCCAGTCTAAAGTTACGTGGAGCAACTTCCTATAAGACCTTCACAACTCAGTATAAACTACTCCAGTGGTTCTCAAACTTCTTTGGTGACGGAACCTTTTTGGAAAACGAAACACTTGACGGAACCCTACAATAAAACAAAAATGTCTTTATGTGCATTCTTTATTAATAAGCATAATACGAGTACAATGTAACAGTTACTTATTAAAAAAAACCTATGGGAGGTATGAAAATGTTTTTTATTTATCATCAATTGTTTGATGTCAGGTTTGATAGAAGAGAGTTGAAGTCTCATATCAGGCTCGGCGTCCAGTCTATTGCGGTGTTTTGATTTTGTAGCTGCATAGGTTGAGAATCCTGTTTCGCACAAGTATGTTGTTGGGAACGGGATGCGAACATTCAGAGTCATTTTGGCAGGCATTGGATATTCATGACGGATTCTGCACCAAAAATCGTTGAGAGGCGTCGTTTTGAACAGTGACTCCATACTTGAATAGTTTATTTGAGAAACCCCATAAGTCAACAGACCCTTACTTTACAGGAAACGAAAAAAACCTCTACGTGAAAAAAAAAATATGGAAGTGGATGTGTTTTGTATTTAGTTTAAATGGTTGAAGTGATATCTATATAAATTGATGCTTTTTTCTTAAAAGTTTGTCCTTATCATGGAATAAATAGCGCCAGAATGTCGTTGACTTAAGGGCTTTCTCCAATAAACAAAATGAAACACGTTTCATAGGTTTAAATATCATGAATTTTTAATCAGACAACATTATAAAGCAATAATTATCTTCTGAATAATTGAATTATTAATTGCTTAGGCCAAAGTCTCATCTGTATCGCGATCTGTGACCGGCCATGCGTATATTTTTTCGTAAAAGTCCTGTACTTCTTTATCTTGAGGCAAGTAACTTTTAAGTTTATTTAAATCTTCCATTTTCTTTTTGTTAATTGGTATTTGACCCTCTGGATACGCTTTGTTGGTTGGCAAAACAAATCTCTCTTTATTTGCATTCCTAAGATTGAAAGAATGTTCAATCAGACCATCAATAAAGTCCCTTACGACCACTACTCCATCTCTTTCGTGAGAATAGCGAAAGTAGCAATATTGGCTGATCTTGAATGACACTCTGTTCTTTGGATATGTGTCTACCAGCTGGTTCAACAGCGAGCATATTCTTTTTGTAAAATTTTGGCCACCACTTTTTGTAGTCTATTATATCATAGGACGAAGGCAATGAGACCAAGAAAATGTTTTTCGCCGTTGAACTTAGAATCAATGCTGCAATTTCCTTCACTGTGTAGATCCGATCAGTTCGTCTTATTTTTCTTTACAAGACGGCGAAGTCTCGATCGCAAGGTAAAAACGAGTGACCTCGAATCGGAAAATACTGCTCGATGGTCTTAAACATTCCGAGCGACACCAACGCCGATAAAGCTCTTACGATCGTGTGGTTTTTATTTTGTCCACTACAGCCATCAGTAAACACATGCAAGTGCTCAACATCACCCATATTTTCTTTCAAATATTGATGAAGAAATGTGCTTACTTCGTTAGGCCCTTTACCTCCAACTCCTTCGTGATATACTATGAAGTGGGCACTGTTATCTTTTAGGTTGTGAATGCAGCAAACACTTACAGTTAGTTGCCTTGGGTAAAAGGTTTCTTGCACTGGTACACAGGGAAGGCTAATATTTTGCATGTAATCTATGCAAATGGCTCCATTCTTTCCGGATTCAATTTGTACTAGCTCCGTAACAGATTTAATTTTTTTATAAAATTTGTTTGCACGTCGTAAATGTACCATTTTTTCTGCCACTGCCACACGTTTAGCAGTCATTTAAAAATTTACTTTTTATTTTCACTTCCAACTCTTCACAAGTACAGCAGGTATCTACTTGGGGTCGCCCAAAACGAAGCGAAAATTGTTCCTTAAAAATTTTTATGTAAAAGGAATATTTTACATCCAAATATGGATGTTTCGCTCGAAACATTGAGTGCATAATTTTAAGTCTAGCATCCAAACAATGGCACTCTTGACTAGCGTAATGTGATATCTTTTGGGGAAATGACTCAATATGTTGCTTCACAGCTTGTTTTAGGGCTCCGTCTTTCGCGTTCCCGGGTGTATTCAGTCCTCGTTTATCAATAGGTGCCTTTCCTTGAGACAGTAGGGAGCACAATCGTCTTATACGGTCGATGATAATGCCGTGAATATTAGCAATTGCTAATTTGAAAACTTTCAAACATTCTTCATTCATTACAGAAGAATGAACTTGTGGATTAATGATTCCTATAGAGCTGTTGGCAGTATCAGTGAAAGATACGAAGTCCTCCTCATACAATTCGTCCTCAAACCCCCAGGTGAACTGTGCTATGTCTAGTACCATTCTTGCGTCCTGCATGAAACCAATTCCTAGTAGGGTACGGTTATCTCTGGATTCGGGTAAGACTATGAACGGAGTGGGTATTAATCTATCTTCGAGTTAAACTGGGAACCACTGTTTTCAGAACACGTTGATATCTAGGTACCCCATCTGCTAGCGTGACTTGAGCGTTTTTTTTATCGAACTGCTGTCCCTTTGCTTCCAGTTGTTTATACAAATTATATGAGGCAACGCTTGTCTTTGCACAGGTATCTATGTACGCTACTCCTTTGATGCCATCAATATCCACATATATAACTGGTCTTGCTCTTACGTCACGGCGGAAGTTGAAAGAGCAGAATTTTAGGTCCGCTGGTGGCTCTCGTTCCTTTTTTATAGAACACGTAGTGCAACTGCTGCGAACTACGCCTGGTGCGCCGCATCCGTAGCATTTTATTGCAAGTGTTGAAGGTGACGGAGCTTGTGTCGACCTGGTTTGTTCCGTTTTGGGACGTAAAGTTTCAGGTTGGACTGGGACTCCGAGTTCCTCCTGCTTTTTCTTTAGCTTCCTGCAATCTTCGGTGCGGTGTCCATTGAAGTGACAAAACCCACACTTCTTCTTCGGTTGTAACCCACTTGCTGGTTGCTGTTTGCCTTGCGTGTTCCCAGATCTGGATTCTTTGGCTTGCTCCATCCACAGCTGTTCAATGGCTCGTGCAACATTTAATAAGTCGTCAAACGTCTTAATTGAGTTGCGCGGAATCTTATCTTGGATCTTACTCCTCAGTGACCCATATATTAAATCCAACTGGTGAGACTCGGACAACTCGGGCTCCGGAAGCTGAGATACTAGCATCCGCTTGTAGGCTATAAAGTTTTCTGTAATAGTATTAGCATCCTGCTTCACGCCAACTATCTCTTGAAACAATAAATACCCTGGTTTCTTAGGAGCAAAGGCATGGCGTAGGCGGTCTTTGAATGACTCCCACGTAACAACATATTTCTTCACGCCTTGCCACCATATTGCTGCTTCCCCCTTCAGCAGTAGCGGGATATTGATAAGGGCATCAGCGTCCGTAATATTTTCAATTTGCTTGAAAATAGAAACCGCTGCCAGGAACGCTTCTAGAGTTTCTGTGCTCTTGGTCCCGTCATATTGGGCGGTGCACGTCGTGAAGGATCCTTGTCGAGACGGTGAGATCTTCTCCAGTAAGGTTTGGAACTGAGCGTCGGACAGGTTGACTGACATCGCTGTTGGTGAGGTCTTCACAGTTGTCGTCGTTAATCTTCCTGAGCGCGTGATGTACTTCTGCTGATCCTGTTCGGGCCCACCGTTGGTCGCCAGTTTGTAGGGGATGTTGTCACCGTTTTCCGGCACGAAAAGAAGTCCAGCTCTTGACAAGGTTTTTATTGTATTATGCTTACAATGAAATAGGACACGTCTCCACAATCTTTTCCCAGGAAGAACGAAGGCAGGGAACTTTGATCCTCTCATCCAAAAATAATAATAAATTAAATGCTTTTACAGTCTTAGTAGCAAAGTCTCGTGTGAATATTCCAAGTAGGACGTAGTCCACAAATGCGATGCTAGTTCAGTCTTACCAAAAAAATAATATACTGGCTGAGGTCATTAGATTGCGGAAAATCTTAACACCGCGATCTAGGATTGTGACGTAATTACACAGCGCCATCTAGTGTCGACGGGCGGCACTATGTAGCATCCTCTTTGCATAACAGTTGACGCTAGTGATACTGAATAAGGTGTGCTACAAACATAATTTTCGGGGATTCATTGTAAACTTCTCGACCACTTTATTATTAAAATCTTGTAAGTTTCCATGTATAAGTTTCCGGTGCACACTCATCATGGCCAAACCATTTAGGCGATTTTCACTCATAGTGCTTCTTAGCCAGGTTTTTAGGCTCCTGAGGCTGCTAAACGATCGCTCTACCGTACACGTCGTGCATGGAAGAGCGATCAAAATCAACGCTTTTTCCGTGTCGGGAAAGAAGGTTTTTGCTTCTTTTATTTATTATTATTTTTTTATCTTTTTTTTTTAGGATATCAACAACGGTTTGATCTGTTGAATTTTTGGTGAATTATGCCAGAATTGCTGCCAAAGCTCGACTTCAATTTTTATGTTTGGTAAATTATAAAACTGAGCGATAGTTTCACAAGTTTCTGTGAGATTTTCGACTGACATCGTTTGCATTTGTGCGGGGTGTTATTTAGATAAATCAAATGATGGAGTATTTTCTTCAGCAAAGCGTGTTTCAAGCGATGTAAAAACGGAGTCCAAGTATGGTATTATTAATGATCTTTTCCAGAATTCTGAAGGGCTTTCTGCTGGGTGATTGCTTCGATGACGTTGTTTCCCAACAATGCGTGGCATTGAAGTGATATCCTCCTCCAGGCCGACTTTCTCCGCAACAACAGTAGCATTCTTTATAATTTCATCTGTGACTCTTTCGGGATTGTCACGGTGGCTCTTAAGCAATTGCAAAATGCATTTGACGTGTTGCGAGGCCTTAACCACATCCAAAGCTATGGATTGGAGTGCGTTGACAACAAAGCAGAGTATTTAGCTATCAAAGTAATACAAAGTATAAACGAAATTTTGAAAGCAGCCGCATGGAGTTGAAAGGTGTTTTTTCGAGTCGCACTGTTTCCTTCACGCGATAAGTTTTCTAAGGCTTCCAATTTAACAGGAAAATTCTCCTTAAATACTCTGATAGTTTTATGTTTCTCACTCCATCTTGCTTCGCAGAGCCTGGCAATATTAGGTACCAATTTTCTTCTCAAAACAGATTTCCGAAAAAAAATAATAATATCTTTGGTTCCCATGGTGTTTCGAATTTCAGGAAGAATATTGAGATCATTTATTACCAGATTCAGTTTATGGGACGAGTAATGAAAGAACAATGCTTTGGTATATTTTTTGCGCAGGATCGCTTGTACTCCAACTCTCCGTACAAGAGAGGTTGCTTCTGGGCTTCTTAATGTCAGTTCCGGATGACGTTTTCTAAAAGCAGAAATCCGTGCTTTTCCAGCCATTTGAGTATCTTTATTAAACTTGTGTTCTATATTATTGCGTTCAGCCAACTGATAGGCCAGTCTCCGTACATCCTGTAAAGTTAATCCGTAAAATCGCTTTTCCATTTCTAAAATGTGATGCACCAATTCTTCTTCTTGCTCCATACTAAAAGTTGGGCGGCAAGACCCCAATATTTTTTTATTTTCAATAGCTTCTTTGTTTATTCCTTTTACACGTCTTTTGAGCGTCGATCGAGGAACTTTGAATTCTTTGCTAGCCTTGAGGAAGCCCATTTCTTCGTTTCGCACAGCTCTTATAGCTTTTTCCATCGCATCCGGATCCCATGTCTGTTGCTGCGACGTCCGTTTGTACGTACTTGGCATATTATTACCTAAAACAATACTAAACATTATTTATATTTACTAGAAAAAAATGCACAACGACGGGTAAAGTGGCCTACTAGGTCACTTTACCTACCTACTGGATAGGTCACTTTACCCGAAACGGAACGCGACGAAAAAAAAAAACGACTCCAATGTCAAATGAGGTTATATTATCCTCCTTTGCCGTGAAATAAACACTTCATTACAGCGACTAAACCGGTAAAATATCACATCGTTTATAACTTATGTTAAACACAGTAATAAATTACAATGTTTAAACCACTCACCTTAGATCAGAGACCACAAAAATCACTTTTTTGGAATAAAACCTTTCCGTGTGAACTAAGCGTGTCCGTGTATACTGGAGCAATATGGCGTCGGGCATTGAATTATTTCCACACGCCGTTGACAGATGGCGCTTGTAGGTTGATCCTTAAAAACGAGGTGTCTACTTTACCCGCCTGGGCCACTTTAACGAACCTTCCCCTACTTCTTGAATATTTGATACTTAAGAAATGAATTTTCCAATAATATTTGTTTCCGTCCGTCCAAGACAAATGCACAGTGCCCACTGAACGGCGGCGTCGTCGGTGGTGGCTGTGCGAGACGATTCGCGTGCACGTAGGACATAGCCGCCGCGTCGCACCGCATCGCATTGAATTCGCGTGTCACCGCTTCATACTCGCGTTCGCTTTGAACCGCCCACCTAGGACGCCGCGTAAAGCAACTACCGTGCAAATGGCCGCCTGCCATAACCCCCACCCGCGCCCACACAGATGCAAAGAACGGGACGGCGTGGTTGTAGGGGAGACTGGGTACAGTTGAAACAATTTTGCTTTGAACGCTCGTAGCACGGCCATTTTGAAACATAACAAACAACAAAACACATAAAATGAGAGAATAGACTTTAGTCTTCAAATACATCTCAGAATTAGAGGCTCAACTGCCATATTTACTAGTTTAATAAAATGATGTGCCACTGTTTCAACCGTACCCATACCAGGGGCGGTTGAAACAGCGATGGGTGTCAGTTGAAACATAAACAAATAAGTAATAAAAATCACTTTCTTTATTCATAATCAACAAGAAATGGTTATATTCTAGTATGGCACCATTTCTATCAGTCTTAATAATTGTTTCGAACATAAAAAGAGCTCTTCTGCTCCGGTTTAAACTAACAAACTAACACGAATAAACAAAAATAACTAAAAAATCAACAATCAGTCTCAATAATTAATAATATAAGATTTCCATATCTCAAATTATCTGTGGGAACAAAAACAAGCTGAACAGCAGCTGCTGTCTATAATTAAAAAAAAAAATACAAAAAAAACATTTGTTAAACTTAACATTTTTTTTTAAAGTAAAATATAGATCCTAATCAGATTCGTCGCAATTGTGGCAAACATAATATCGCCCACCATCTGTACATTCTAAGTGAGACCACATTTTACAGCCTCCTTGACATCGTACCCATTTTTCTCCGGATCTACTGTCCGTGAACGCTCCCACACATATGAGGCAAAAATATTCATCTTCTTCCGATGAAGCTGGTGAATCGGCCTTCTTCTTCTTTGCTTTACCTTTAGACTTCTTCGCTGTAGTATCTTCAAGTATTTTCTTCTTTACCTGCTTAGATTTTTGTCGTTTCTGTCTATCTTCATGTTCTTTTCTTATAGCTTCTTTTTCCGGAGTGTCTGTGTAAATAGTAGACTTTTTTGTGTTGCGAGCTTTATTTGTTGTTTTCCGGGGGGCAGCTTTTGGATATGATCCTATTATTTCAGGTGTAAATACAGGTTGTTTGCTTGTAGATGGCTGCGGTGATGATTGTTGAAGACTGACGTAACTTTGGCTAGAAGGCAACCTCAGAGCAGCAGTAGCATCTCTAGTAGCATCTCTCGAGAAATATTTGATTCCGGTTGTATAGCTGTGTCTTGTAACCGATGACGTACACCTGCACAACTTTGTGTGGGCGGCGTCGTTAAATCTTCTAAGTTTTGTGGGATATTAGTCTCTGTATTCTGTATCGGGGCTACGTGTTGTGGCACGTTTTCAGACATAGAAGCTTCGTTCAACAAGGAAGGTGACAGCGGTGGCGTCTCCTCGTCAGGTCCTAGAACAACTATTTCTTCCGGTGCAAGTGCGATTACCTCCACTGGTGCAAGTGTAACCACATCTTCTACCGCATCATTCGGGTTTGGCCTGTCCGTTACGAATGACGGAGCAAAATCCAGATCTTGAAACAATTTCCGGTTGAAAGGGTATATTCCAGTCTTACGGAACCCAGCCTGAATATTCGACTGTGTCAGGGCTTGTGGCATTGCAGTTTTAATCATTCCAGGTATGTCATAAATGGACATAGTTTTTCCAGGATGATTGCGCATCCAGGCATCAGCGGTAGAGTTTATAGCTTTTTTTAACGGGCCGTAAACAGATCGATCTAAAGGCTGCAACTTGTGCGAGCAGTGGGGTGGAAATGAAAGTAAAACGATACCGTTTTCTTTGCAGAAATCCAGAGAATTTATGTGGACGTGGGAAGAATGATTGTCTAGCACAAGCAGTACTTTATGGGATGTAGAGGCATTTGAATGTTTCTTGAAATGTTTCAGAAACTCAACAAATAGTTCGTCTTGCATCCAGCCTGATGGGTTGGCAGTTCCAATAGAACCCACTGGACCATCTCTAATAAAATGATCTTGGTATCGAACCCTTGGAAACACGAACATTGGGGGAATCGCATTGCCCAACGCGTTTGCCGCAGAGGCTAGTGTGACTAACGTCCCACGTTCGGCAGAGGTGACAGCTCCTACCTGTCGTGTTCCACGCTTTGCCACAACTCTGTCGGGCTTTTGTACAGTTGTTACGCCCGTCTCGTCAACATTGTAGATGACTTGTGGTTCAAAGTTGTCACGGTCAAGGACAACTTGCAAGTTATCGTAAAAAGCATCCACGTTGGTCTTGTTAAAACTTGTTGCCCTGGAGAGACTGGTTGCCTGAGCTGTGCGCACCGACAATTCCACATTTCTTCTCATAAAAGAGCGAAACCACTCTTCTCCGGCAACCTGATTTTCGTTCCACGTAGGAGGTGTGTTTAAATTATATTTGACAGCGAGCTGGAATGCTAATTTTCTTACTTCCTTGACAGATAGACCAAAGTAAATATCCGCACAGCGGATCAAATATTTTGACGGTTAAAATTCCTGGTCAGGGGTAAATACTCGGTTGTGGGCTACATACCCCATACTAACATCAGCCTGGTTACCTTCTTCGATCGCTGCATCTCTTTTTTTCTTGTATCGCAGAAGAGAAGAATGGTGAACTCCGTACATCTCTGCAGCTTTTCGTAAAGAAGTCCCTTTTTTGACTTCTTCATACGCATTTTCGTACTGAGTTATATCACACTCGCCTCTTGAAGTTTTTTTTATACGTTGTCTGGGCATCTAGAACGAAAAAAGCAACGGTTATCATTGTTTCAATCGTACCCACAATAATTACTTCATCCGTCCCCATACCCCTCAACCGCTAATAAAACAAACATAGCGTCGAAACAAAACAACATAAACAAAAACGAATCACGGTTTTCGAACCTTCAAAATCTAACGATAAAACAGAAAATCACTCAAAATGCTTAATGCTAATGTGGAGTAGGCTCTGTGTAGTGTGCTATGAAATCAAACAACTGTTCACCGTATAACGTATATTATATGTGTCACTGATAATGGGATACACAACAGTTCCGAACCGCGGTACAGAGCCTACTGGCTCAGGCTACCAATGCAATGTGCAACGTATGCACGTTGCGTCCCTTACAACCATCCCCCCCCTTAAGGGAAGGAAAAAAATTACATTGCAAAAAGTTATAATATTAAAAAGTTACAACATAGTATAATTACTACTACATATTAGTACTATTGAAATGTTTACGAGAAACGGAAATTAATGGTTGTTTTACAATAAATCACGCGTAGCTTCCTTTCATTACTGACGCTGTTGCTGGCTGTGGTTGTGTGACCATCACACTGGGAATATTCTGTACAGGGGTCGGTGCGGGTGTCGCATTGACCATCACTTGCTTCCTCAGCCAGTTCTTTAGTCTTCGGTTACAGCGCTGAACCACCACGCAAGCAGTTCCACAAGCTAGTATGCAGATAATCACGAGCAACATTACACTGAACTGATTCATTTTGGTATTAATTGTTTCTTGCTGTCCGTTTTGGTTGACCTAATCATGAACTTACAGCGTTTTGTTTAATTAACATTTTCATAAATGACAATCTAAGCAATGGGGAAGAAAACTGCCAAGTTTGGCCGCCTGTAGCGCTGTTATCGCTTGACTCATAACAACGTTCAAGTTACGTCAAATATCATACAAAAATAAACATCGATTTAAAACATATTTTTTTATTACAAAAATGCCTCGTTGTGCTGCAATTGGGTGCAATAATAATGGTAACCATTCTTTTCCTAAGAATTTGCGAATGAGAAGACTTTGGGAGAGGGCTTTAAGGAGACGTAACTTTAAAGCTACGGATAATTCGGGGTTATGTTCAGAACATTTTATTGAATCTGATTATCAAGGCGACAGTTCTACTACAGGTTTGTAAATAAAACTGAATTAATCATTTATAAATTTATTGAGATAAGAATAACCTTATTTTCTCTACAAAGATTATTTTTGCAAAAGTGTTTCATAATTATTAATCTGGTTTTAGGATTGCCGCAAGTTCATAGATATTTAAAGAATACTGCAGTTCCAACTGTTTTCTCATGGAGCAGACCTGTCTCTACGGCCACCACTAGGGATTTTCCGATACCACCTAAGTATCGATACTTACTCATTTCGATAATACTCAAATCTTTTTTCGATACTACACAAATAAGTACTCCTCAAGTATCGATACTTACTGATATCGATACTTTTTGGAACTTTTATTTTATTATTTTGAGGGTGCTATCAATGAACGTTGAAGGATAATAATTTAAACAAAATTGAGACGAAAAAAACTATTTATTTATTATAAATGTTTATTAGGCTTATTATAATTTAAACAAAAAACTCTTCAGCATTAAGATTGCCCAAAAACAGTAACTGTTCAAGGTATTTAGAAGACAATCTGTTTCTTGTTTGTGTCATTGTTGCACCGGCTTTGGAAAAAAGGCACTCGCTAGGAACTGATGTTGCAACAACAATTAAATATTGCTGTGCATACTTGTACAGACAAGGAAACACCAACTTCATGTCATCCCATTCTGCAAATGGGTTGCTTTTAAGAGAAACTACTGGATTTGATAAATAAAGAGAATATTCATCTCCCTGATGAGATTTTTTTTTCTTCTTGTGCCCATGTGCTAACTCTTTATGATGTTTCCAAAAATCGTATTCAGGTGGTGCAGTAGATGAGACATCATCTTCTGACTCACTTGGGCTACTTAGTTGTCCGACAACCATGGTTCTAAGTTTTTGAATAGCTCTTCCGCATGCAGAGGGGTCTTGGAAATGCAGATTTTTAAACCTTGGGTCTAGAATTGTTGCAATGGCTGCATGATCGTTTAATTCAATCATCCCATACCTCCTTTTCAGCTCTCTCAATAAAACATCCTTACATTCTTTAACGATAGCGGAGTTTGGAGTGATACTATTCAGTTCTGTAGTTAAGCAATTAAGCATTGGTATAATTTTGGAGATTGTTACATACTTTTGGCCCGATGATTCTCTTGTTACATATTCAAAAGGCTTTAATACAGTTGTAAGCTCATTCAAGGTTTCCATTTCCACTGCACTTGGCAAATTTGGAGCCACTACACTCTCAATTACAATTTCTGATATTACTATTCTTAACTTTAGAAATCGCTCTAACATAAAAAAAGTTGAGTTCCACCTAGTTCTTACATCTGCAATAAGTTTTAAAACTGATCCTGCCGAAACATTATTACGCATTTGGATTTTTCGTAGCTTATCCGACTGCACAACACTATTTTTTATCCAATTAACAATTTCTCGTACTTTTATAACAGCTGATTTAACACTGGGCAACTTTAGTGCCTCTTCAACTACAAGGTAAATAGTATGGGCAAAACACGGTAAATGTTTTTTTTCGCCTAAAGACATTCGTATGGCAGCCAACATTGAACTGGCATTATCTGATACAGCAGCACGAATTTTGGTAAGTGGAATATTCCATTTTTTCAAAATATCCAGCAGGTTTTCCGATATGTATTCAGCTGTATGTCGCTCTCTTAATGCACGAGTTGCAAGATAATACATACACATTTGACCATTTTCTACAAAATGTATGGTGACGCCCATGAATCCTACTTCATTCATTGTCTCTGTCCATATGTCCAGCGTTAAACAGAAATTGTCTATCTTGGATAATTTGGACTTACAAATAGTTATACAAGCTTCGTACTTTTCGGTAGTCATTTTCTTTAAATACTTTGCGCCAGGAACTTTAAAAGTAGGCTCCAGTTCTTTTACAAGTCGTAAAAAGCCTTCACCTTCAACTATATTAAATGGACGCATATCTTGACAGATAAAAAATATCAATGCTTGAACAATTCTGTTATACTTCGTACCACCAGCTAAAAATAAAACTCAATTTTAATACATGTAATATTAAATTAAATATTTATATTTTTTTCTTTAACACTAATACTATATGTATTAATATTATTTTGCTAATATTTAATTAAATATCTATTTATTTACCTTTATTAGATGAAATTCGTTCAAACGCATTCTTTATTGAATTGCTCAGACATAGCTCCCTTGCAGTCTCCGAGTCCATACTTGTTAATGTGGTTACACTAGAGCAATCATCACGATCTTCTGAAATTTTCGATGTTAATGCTTGGGGTTGATCATCTTCCATTAAATGCCTTGAGTTGGCCAACACTATTGTATTTTTTGAACTGAAACATAATAACAAAAATTAACACTTGATAGATCGATAATCTTCAAAGTATCGATAATACCAACTCCAACACTACCGCCATTTAACAACACTATTACACTAACAAAAACAAACACATAACCTTAAATTGTTTAAATCGTATTTATACAAAGGAAATATCTCATCACCGGTCATCAATTATCAGAGGCGGCGCTAGATCTCGCGTGGACGTCGGCAAATTAGGTTCGCGAGGCCTCCTTTTTTCCCAATCAAGAAAATATTAAATTACGTAAGCAGAATTATAGTTAAAATAATATTAACAACAAGTTTTATTAAATATTTTATTGCTATTAAACAAGTTTTATTGCTTATCAAATGATGACAAAACTTACATAAATAGAAGTTAAAATAAACGAACTTTTCGGCTTTTGGCCTCACTGAACTTTTTCAGGATTACGTCATAGCTAATACCAGACGCTATTTCAGCTTCAATTGATAGAACTGATAACGAAGATAATCTCTCTTGACTCATCGTGCTTCTCAAGTAGGTCTTAATCAATTTTAACTTTGAGAAGCTTCTCTCAGCGGAAGCTGTACTGACAGGAACTGTGAGCATGATTCTAATTGCTTTATAAACATTTGGATATATTTCTTCCAAATTATTTTCTAAAATATATTGAATGAGTTGTTTCGCGTCGTTGATAGAGTCTAGTGAATTTGTTTTTAAAAGTTGGAGTTCTTCATACAGTTCGAAAGGCTGTATGTCGTTGTTTTCGCCTTCCCGAAGTATTGTACCTAAATCATTACAGCACTTGAGGAGATCTTCTTTTGATATAGAATTTAAATATCTGATATCATAAATAAAACCAAATCGTTCAAAATATTCATTGAGCGCTTTAAATCGACATTCGGTATCAACTATAATAGCATCAATCATAGTGTTAAAAAAGGTAACTCTGTACTGCATTTCAAAAGATTGAATAGGTTCATCAATATGTTCATAATCGAACATTCGTTTTCTCCTGGCTGTTCTTTTTTCTTTAAATTGAGTCTCAATTTCGAAAGTACTCTTCTCTACAAATAATCGAGCTTGTGCGACACTATTGTCAAATCCTGTATTACGGAATTCTTGAATCCAGCTGCAAAATGACCGTAAAGTATCAATAGCGACTTTCAAGTTGACTTGAACCGTTTGCCATAGTTTGCTTATATTGTTCACACGTAATAAAATCTCGTACCATACGTGTATCGCAACAACAAACTCAAAAGTTAACATTTCATTGAAAACTGCGTCACAGTCGCTGAGAGTTTCAGAATCATCACTTTTATTTTTCAGGTCATTCACGCATTCGATAACATCATCAAATTGCAAAAATATTGCTTTTACTGCTCCGATTCTACTCTCCCATCGTGTTTCAGACAGAGGTTTTAATGTCAATTTTAATTTAGTTTTCACAATATCCCAACGCTTACTTGACTTTGAAAACAGCACATAGATTTTATTGATGAAGCCAAAAAACGTTTTGGCTGTTGTAGAAGACTTAGCTGCATCCATCAAAAGCAAATTCCAACTGTGACATCCGCACGGCGTAAAGAATGCTCTTGGGTTTATATTAAGTATTCTTGTTCTGACACCTTTATTAATACCGACCATATTGGCGCCGTTGTCATATCCTTGTCCTCGACAGTTTTGGATATCTAGACCATTTCTTTCCAGTTCTTGTAATATGGAATTTGTTACATATTCTCCCGTTGTTTCTGTGACGGCAATAAACCCAACAAAATGTTCCTCTATTGCTCCAGTTGAAGAATTGCAAAATCTTAATATTATTGACATTTGTTCAACGCGGCTGACATCCCTGGTACAATCGATCAAGAAGGCATAGTATTTTGCTTGTTTAACGCTGTGTATGATTTCTTCAATAACTGATTTAGACATAAATGCAATCAATTCATTTTGGACGTCGTGGCTCAGATAATGTTGAGATAGTTGCTTTTCATTAATACGTTGCATGTGCTCCCGTAGTGTCAGATCATATTTGGATAACAACTTAAATAAATCTATAAAGTTGCCACTGTTTTTGCTATCGTTCAATTTAAAGGTTTCTCGATGAGCTCTAAATGCCAAATTGTGTGAGGCTAAGTAGTTTATGATATCAATCATTCTTTCAAACAAATTATACCAGTACTTTTGCGATTCTTTAATAGATCTCTCATTATCTTTATCTATTGTTTTTCCGTGTTTGATTCCTTTATAGAATTCCATCCATTTAATCATGCATTCCATGTGTCCTTGACTTTGTTCATGTCTTTGCAATATCCGACTCAAATCTTTCCAGTCACAACATCCTTCTTTTACCATCTGTGTATGCAAATTTGAAAAAAGTCTACATGGAAAGCAATAAACTTTATCTTGAAAAATGGAGTAAACTAACCATCGGCGATGTTGCGTTTCGCCGTTACTTAATTTTCGAGTGAAATGAAATTTAGAAAAATGTCTTTTATTTGCGTCTTTTAGGTAACTGTCATCAGATTTCTCTAGATCTTGATTGGGTCCGTTTTGAATTAGGTCATGACGCTGCGCATCGTTTACTGGAAATACCCACTTCCCTGGATCTAAGTCTATAAATGACTCTTTTAAATGAACTCCTTCCACTTGATTTTCTGAGTCACACAACGTTTCACTTTCTAACTCTTTATTGGGTTCCGACATTTGGATCATAGTAGGTTCGCTCGATGTTGCCGGTAAAACTGTATCAGAACTTCCAAAAAAAGATTCATTTGACTCTGATGCTGGCTCAGAAACTAAAGTTTCATCAGATGACTCTGAAGCAGTGACACTCGAAGAAGGTTTCTTGAGAAATTTCATCATACTGGAACTTAGAGCTTGGTTGGATATAACAGCTTCAGCCTTTCTTTTTCTTTTGAATGCTCCGGATTCCCATTTCCTCCCTTTATCTCTGTCTCTACTTGGTCCTGCAGACATGATGACCTAAAAATAAAAACAACAACATTGAAATTAAATAACAATTAGAAGTATTGTTTATTTAATTAATCATAAATTAGGTATATTTATGTATGTAATAAATAACTACTATTACTACTACTAATTTTTATTAGTGACGCCCAATAGCGTCAAAGTTAATATTAATGCGATACGAGATCTATCGATCTGTAGTTCGATGTTTTTTGTGTAGCAGATTATAAAAACTATAGATACGCCAATGCTTTTGATAGACAACTGAATAAAATTATTTACTTACGTTATTTTGTACTGAAACAACACCAGATTCTAGTGCGGAGTTCTTTTAATACAAAGTAATCTAGATCTAAAGAGCTAGGCGCAACGATAGAAAAACTCGATAAAAATTTGTTGACAATTTTGAGGCTAATATTTTTATAAGCACGTGCGTGCTTGTAAACATACTCGAACAGCTAAAAATTTTAGTTCTTGAAAAAAAAAAACACTAGCACAGTTTGAATTTAAAACTACATAAACTATCCTTTTTAAAATTTCGATATCCTTAAAGAAATACATTGCAATTAAGACTTATAAAATTATTATATTGATGTTGACAAATACTTTACGTTAAAGTTGTTATAAAAGTTCATATTGACTTACCTTATCTTATAACCTTCGAAGTATGAACGAAATCACAATATAAATTAACACTTTTGTCCACTAAATCATCACTCAACCACCGGGGTACTGACTGACTTTACAACACAATAAATGACTTTACAACACAATAAAAAGAAATTTTGTCCATGCGAGCCTAGTCTGCGAGTGTTGCGTTGCATTCACAAAAGGAATGATTGTTTACGTTTCGCTCGCAGAAGAAATACAAAGACGACACGGGTATTCCCCGTCTCGCGCACGAAGTTGTTTAACTTTCATAGTGTTGCCAGACTATTCTGCCCGTAAAGTGCTCATAGCACAAAAACTACTGAACTTCTAGTTTTCGAGAAACTCACTCACTTAACAAGTTATACATGAAAATAAATAAAAATGAATAACTAAATTTTAAATAATAATTATTTTTTGCGAGGCCCCCTCAAGCGCGAGGCCGTCGGCTGTCGCCGACGTCGCCGACGCCTAGCGCCGCCACTGTCAATTATTATTCATATATTATTTTATTTTATTTATTTATTTTAATATATAGACAAGACAATCACAGTACCACTGCTGCAAAACTATTTTTTATACAAATAAAATAGGTAGGAGTAGGTAGGATTTTTTATTTAACATCTTAGGAAAGCAATCGCAAAAAAAAAGAAAAGTTTAGAATCCTACCTTTCGTTGGACTTATTATTTTCTTTTTTCTGTAATTTGCCTTTGTCCACAGAAATTCCATGAGTTTTAGAATGCTTGAATAAATTCGACGTATTCCCACAATACTTCACAGACTTAAAACACTGTTTACATTTTGCAATTGTTTCGTTTGTTTTGGTAAAATGTGTCCATATTATAGATTTTGGTGGTGCCATGATAACATTGGAATAAACCGATGAATTTGATTCGATACAATAAATACTTGGTATCGAATCAAAAGTATCGAGTACCTACTCGTATTTATTAGTATCGGAATATCCCTAGCCACCACTGCTAGAGAGCAACGTTATTTGAAGCGCTCATCAAGAAAAGAGTTATTTCCTTCGACATCTCAAGAAACAGGAGTAGATAACGTTCCTTCGGCTTTACCTGAAAACATTTTAGAAGAAATTCCTCCAGTTCCTAATTTTGAAGTCGAAGTGGAAGTGACAGCAACATCCCTTAGTGCCCCTCCAACACTTCCTCCAGTGCAGAATATAGTTTCAACACAAACACCACATCTATTCAGATTCTTTTCTTCAGATGATATGTTATCTGATTCAAAATCAGTATTATTTTATACGGGTTTGGAAGACATGACTAAATTTAATTTGGTATTTTCAACTCTACTCCCCATGGCACATCATTTGCAATATAAAGGAAGTCAAGTGATGAACATCAGTGTTGAGGATCAATTTCTTTTGTTACTTATTAAGTTAAGAAGAAATAAACCTGATTTCGAGCTAGCAAAAATTTTTGGCATTAGTACTACAGCAGTTGGAAACATATTTTTGACTTGGGTGAATTTCGTATACGAGTTATGGTCCAAAGTAAATATTTGGCCTAGCCGTTGTCTGGTAGATTACTATATGCCAGAAATATTTAAACAGTATCATCCAGCTACTAGGGTAATTGTAGATGGTACAGAAATTCCAATAACAAAACCTACCAATCCAACTGCCCAGCAAGCAACATTTAGCAGTTATAAACACCGCAACACTATCAAGTTCTTAGTGGGGGCTACACCTGGTGGTTTGTTAGCGTTTTGTTCTGAAGGATATGCTGGGTCAACTAGTGACCGCCAAATTACAGAGAGAAGTTCCCTTTTAGACCAATGTGATAAAAAAGATTCCATAATGGCAGATCATGGTTTTAATGTGCAGGACTTATTTGAACAAAAAGATATATCTGTTAATGTTCCTACATTTTTAAAGGGACTAACACAGCTACCAGGTATAAAATTAAAACGTGATAGACAATTAGCTAAAAATCGTATTCATATTGAGCGACTTATTGGACTGACTAAAACATTTAAGATACTAAAAAGTGAAGTAAATCAATACTATGTGCCCTTATTGTCAAGAATATTTTTCATATGTCTCATGCTATGTAATTTTAAAGAAGGAATTGTTAAATAAAGATTGATATATATTTGTAAGGTGTTTGTCAACCCATGGTGCCATGGTGAAAAGTCATAAATACTATTTTCCACCATGGTCCAGCTGAGATGAACCTATGTGTAAGTATAGTATATTAGATAGAAATAAAAGCATGGTCTTGATCAAACCTTTGGTTTTATTGTATCTAAATACATTTTATACAGGTATTTATTTAAAAGAGCTTTTTTGAAATATCCTTCATAAAACTTTTTTAAGACTTCTAGCATGTAAGCTATAAATTCATCGTCTTTCTCAACAAATATCACTTTAATTTCTTTAAAAGTAAATATTATTAAGTTACAGTATTTTCTTCCAGAGCAGTACATCTGGCCCTGTACTTGATAATAATAAGGTGTTCCTTTTTTAATTTATATTCACCTTTCCTGTCTCCTGACATAATATAACGCACAGTTTCTGGTGTTATTTCTCGGTATCTGAAGCTGTATGGGCACTTAATCTCAATGATGGTTTCTTCACCAAGTAAACCATCAGGTGATGCCCCTAAATAAGGGTGTTCTTTTGAAATAAACAGCCCACACTGCACAACTTGCAAGCCTGTATATTCCATATATTGCTGAAGGGCCACTTTTTCATGTATCAGACCGTGATTGGTTGCCCTGGAAGTAAATGTTCTGAGACTTATCATTTGTTTGGCATAATTCGCTTGACTTGTTGCTCTTAAGTGGCAGATGCAATGAAATTTGGATGCTGTTATTCTGACCGAACGGTGAGTCTTCCAATTTATATTTTCAATTTGACCACAAGTCTCAATTTCTATTAGAGCTACCTTCTCAGCACTTATTGATAATAAATCGAAGCTGTCTAATATTTTAGTCTCTCCATTTTCTTTACAGTAAAAATGATCCCATTCAACTCCATAGGGATTTGCAGGCTCATACAGTTGTTTCATGGGCATTTTAGATGGTTGATTGAGCACTAAACTTCTAAATCTTTTATTGTATTCATCTTTGTCCACCTCCATTAAACATGGAGAAAAGATTGTATTATCAATTGCTCTTTTCATGGGTAGTTTATGAGTTTTTATTGGGGTTGATGTGAAGACATTTCTTGGTACATGGAAATTTTGTAATTTTTCCGTTGGTGCCTGATATTTTATCATTATTTTGTCCCGAACCATATGCTCTACTGCATAAAGCACAGTTGCCACATGTTTACAATGTGCGTTAGTTCCACTACCTGCAACAGATAAAATTAAATATTTCAAACAATTTGTATTTATAATAGATACCCATCTACATGTTTCATGTCAAAGAGGACAGCAACACGGAACCACATACATAATGTTAGAGTTGTTGTCCTGATTGAACCTTAATAGGTATGAGAAATACAATAACTACCTGCAACACATTCACATGAAGTTTCTTCAATAGTTCCACTCTCATGAATTTTTATGTTGACTTCATATTGTAGTCGTTTCATAGATGCCCGGGTTATTCCTTTAATAAAAGTATTCTCATTCACTGTTGCTGCTCGAATCACCATAAGGAACCTGGCTTCATACAACTTTAGGCCATCATCTGGCTTTTTACCATGCCTGTTAAGAACAAGGATCATTTTTAATATGATTATTGACCTAGGTATACCTATAGGAAACTAGGAATCTATTGTATCTCAAACAACACTTACTCATTGAAATATAATTGAATGATTTGTTTTGTAATGGGAGGAAGTCTTGTGCTGGCATTAATGTCGCGGTAGACATCAAGCGAAGGTAGGTCTATTTTATCATCATCGGTTTCATGTAACTGTGGTATTCCAAAATTTAAATTACGGTCGAATGATTCGAGCCTGCAAAAGAAAAATACGGAATAAACCATTGAACTATATTACTAGCGTATAGAACAGACACCCTGAACCAAAAGTTTGCTTCATTTTGGTAAGAATTTGAACTAAAGTTCGCTGCAGCGCTAAAACAATAGTTATGTCATCTAACCAAACTAATAAAACATGCAGCGCTTAATAGCGTACAGAGAACAGTTTTCTCGCGACCAAAACGGCTTAAGCGCCGGGTATTTCGTGGCGCTTCCGCGTTTCGTTCAACGTAGTGTAACAACAAGTCGCTGCCATAGATTTTACAAAGCAGAGGTGACACAACTTTTGTACCTATTACATTTGACAGGAGTCCAATGTTGGACTCTTACACAGTTGAAAGGAACACAAAAAGAGAACATAAAAAACAGTGTTTGCTATGTTCTGTGATCTAATAATAATATACTAGTCTGCCTTATCATTAATTAAATAAACGAAGTGAAATAAAAATTTGTTGCAATTTAATATGTATACACTTTATTTATTATACAAATTCAAAATAAATGAACACAAATTATTATTTAATTGCCTTTAAACAATATAAGTTTAGTGAGTTTTTGGCGTTTGCTCGTACAATCATTTGTTATCTTTGCCTCGTGGTGTGTTCTAATGTAGAAGGTTGATCAAATGAATGACCAAGTAAACAAACGAATACGTCTTTCTCAACGAAACATTTCAATGTATTAGTTGTAATATAGTTGTAGTCGTATTTAGATGACAGGCCATTCTCGCCACTACACCGAATTAAACGACGTATAACCATTTCCGTCGATAAACAAATTTTATAAACATCTTCAGTGGAGTAGCATAAACCACCCATATCTTTTATACTTATTAGTTTATGATGCGGAAGTTTCTGTGTCGTGGTCAAAGTATCAATACATTCCTCGCATTTTAACTCTTTGGTCAACCGAGTGCTTACATATCCGGAAATGTAACCAACTATTATTTTAGAAGCTTCCGTTATATTTTCATCATCCAGCATATTTACGAAAATATTACAATTATTTTCAGCCTCTATATCAGTTTCAAGAGCTCTTGTACTTTCCAAAACTTCATATTCAAGAGTATCGTGTCTATTAGAGTTTGTTGTGCTATTGATGACATTTTGAGACGAATAATGTAAAATGCTGAAATTGTCTAAAGGAATGCAATTTCCTGTGAAAGATGACCGCAGTTCAAGGTGACTTAACATTTTTTTGTATGCAGCTCTAAGCTGTAGTACATTTGGGTTATTATTGTAGCCACCGTGCTTCCTTATTAATCCAAAAAGAAGTTCTAAGTGATCCTGACTTATGCGATACATAGATATGTAGTCTAGATACTTTTTTTCTTCTACTATGTGGTTATATAATGTTTTCATCGACTCAATACATATGACGGCACCCAAAAATCCTGTTTTATTTGAAGACTCAACAATGTTTTTTTTAGTTATCTGTATTATTATTCTGGGTATCTGATTCCTTCTTCTAATAACTCTTTTTGATTTGGAATGAAATTTAAGTTGTAGTATATATGTCTTGACTTCATCTAGTAATGCAAAAATTTCAGATTTGTTTTTATGATCTATAGGACGTTTATATCCGTAAAATTGAGACTTTCTAGAATTCATCGTATCAAAGAAATTATTCATCAAAGTAATAAATTTTGCTGTGCCCGCGGAATCCTGAAATTGTGTAGATTTTAATTCTTCTTCACAAAGAGTTAGTGCTTTAGCAACACTCATACTTAAAAGCTGTGTGGCGAGTTTCACTTTCATAATTTGGTTACGAAAATGTATATGACGGGGCGTTAATTTATTAGCAAACTGAAGGCCTTCATTTTGCTGGAGTTTGTTTAAATTAATAAGTAGCTGCCATTTAATTTTCTGGTCATTTCCATCATACAATAATCTCTTTCGTTCAAAAGAGTTTCTAATTAATTTAATTACATGGCAGGGATCAATGAAAATGCATATTTTTTCTGATGTACTTGGATGAAGGAAGTAGGTTTTCAAATTATTCACATCAGACAACTGACATCCTAGAATTTCAGCAGCTTTAAAATTAGCAGCACACCCATCAAATGTGAGATTTGCGACAGTTACACCAACCTCGTGGCACTTCTCTAAGCAAATTTTTATTAAGTTGGCTTTTGTTTGCGCTGTTATTCCAGATATTAGAAAGTACCCTACAGGCAGTTTCCAACTCTCATTTAAAGCCACGAGCATGAAAACTAAAGCCTGCGCTGCTATTGTATCCTCATCTTCACCTTCCACAGGGCCTACTCCAAAATTAACCATACCCAGTTTGCGTTTTTGATTAAATAGCTTTTGCTTTCTAATCGCCATCTCATCGAATACCAACGAACACACCACAGGCTTTTCACTTAATTGACGTTTTTCTTTTAGCACTCGAAACGCTTCGGCAGTAAATCCCGGTTCTGCGTCAACTGATGAATACCATCTGCAGATTGTTCTAGGATGTGGGAGGGCTTTATTGTAGAACTCCCTAACATATTTGTAAGCTGCTGTAGAATAATAGTGCAAGGTCAAGGCGAATTTCCGTAATGGTGCGGTGTATAATTTAGGATGTTTATTCTGCTTACTTCGTTTAATCAAAGATTTTTGTAGCTCCACAACCTCAGCTTTACACATTAGATCATTTTCGGCGTTCCGATCCAAACCGAATTTTTCTTTTAAAGTTGAAACCAACGTTTTATAGGATTCATTTTTTTTCTTCAAATATCTGTTTTGACGCTGTATCTTCCTTATTTTGTCAAATAATTTCTTTTTCGCCGTGCTTTCTTTGAAAAGTTTTTTTTTGAGCACGATTTTCCGAGGAGTATCAAAAATTGACTCTGAATCGCTTACTGGTTCAGATATTGAATCCAAACTGGATTGATGAGATCTTGAAGGCTGAAAATTAAATAAACATATTTATTTTTTCAGCGAATATAATAAAACTGTTTTATTATAAACTATTAGGTATTGTCTATCGCTTTTGAACATGTTCCCGTCAAAATATTAATATAAACAATATTTTTATCTCATAATATACACTACTAATTTTTTATTAGTACAAATACTTAAAGGGCTTATTAGAGAAGGTCTTGTTATTATACCTACATATAATGTAAAGTCTCACTATATAATATTGATAAATAGCAAAGTTATTAGCGTTTGTTTATATCCCAAAATGTCACTCAATATACGGACATATTGTACAGGCAATTCATAATAGTATTCATTAATCGTGTTGTCGCGGTCACGTGGTATTTTCTAGTAGCAAGTGTTATGAATGATTGATTCAATTATGAGTTTACCAGTTATGACAAATTTTCGTAGACAATTTTGGGATTTCGTTTTTTTTTACTTTTGACTACATAAATATGATCAGTAAAGGGTCGGACAGAGCCCCATTTTTTTTTGTACTAATAAAAAATTAGTAGTGTATGTACGTACATACTAGCATATAACAAAGTAAGAAATATAAGATACCTACTAAACACAAAATTTAATAGAAACTATACAGAAACCACACTTACCGATACTAGTATGGTGTTTTTATCGCATGGTACAGCAGTTTTCTTCAGATAAACTCGTCCTGTTTTTGTATAATGCTTATCCTCATCCTTAAAGTGCAACGAACATATATATGTATGAGGAGTCGGAAGCCATGTTTCTTCATTCCGATTATTTTGCACAAATTTTATCCAAGTTTCTCTTTTCTCATGACCCGGCCGTAGAAACCTTCAAAATTATTTAGGTTATTTAGATAAAAGTCACAATTTACTTATTTTACATCTATTCTACACAATAATAAATAACACTTATACTATTGACAAACTGAACCACAAAATAGGTACAAATGTATGTTGCGTATCTGCGTCTTTTGTTTTCATTACTCTATGATTAGTATTGCAAAATGGCGGCGCCCGGCACCCCGATTCTCGTGAGCATTGTTACATCGAAAAACTTTAAATCAAAGAGTTTTAAACGTTTAAATGTCTACTTACCGATGAAATGTTAAACCATCACTTTTTTTTTGATGTTCTGGAGTGTTTACGGCAGTCTTTAAGAACACAACCAGGCATTTTGATGTTGTTATTTATGCGAGCCAAACACGACTAGTCTCTACGGGCGTTGGATACTCACTGGATAATTGTGGTACAGTGTACCGCAAAGCGTGGCGCAAAATCGAACAACGCGTTGACTTCTCTATACGTAGTAGTAATACCTCAGTGGAATAAACAAAGTTTTTATACGAGAAATGAAAATTGATATTAAAAAGTTTATTTAATTGTTAATGAATAGATATTTTGTTGTACATGATAAAGACAATCAAACTAAACTAAATTATGGTAAAAAAGTTCATGAATTCTGTGTAAGAAATGTGAAAATCAAAAAAATCCATTGTGTTACCTGCTGACGAGATCTGCCTTTCTTCCTTTTAAAGAGCCTCCTCGAGTCTTTAACTCGGCTTTCAACTGAGTCACAGACCATGTTGAATACATAGTTATTCACAATTTGCCACAAAATGCCGTAATGTAGTAATTTAGCGAAGAAAAAAACAAACTGAAAAGTGACAGACATTCAGTGTTGTTATCTTAAAAATCTGGGTTGCCGTATGTCACATTCTGATTTGCCGTATTTTAGGGGAAAAAATACTAAAATGCCGTATATATTATTTATTTATTCCTCATTTATTTCTACTTCGCCGTATAAGTTTCTTATGGTGTCTATTACATCAGTTTCATGTTTGTCCAGTGTGTACTTGTCTTTGCTACGCATTTTTTCACACATGTCGCGCGACACCTTAAACTTAGTACAGTTCCCTTGGTTTTGAATGTGTTGTCTTGCTAATAGAGTTTTATTTACAGTCGATGTTATTAGCTTATTTCGCATCTTGGTCTTCATATTGTTGACTTGACTAAATATTCTTTCACAATCTGCGTTACTGTGAGGAAGGCATAGAACATCTAAAGCAAACGTCGCTAGAGTTTTGCAGTCGGTTGTGCTATGGATCTTTTCCCAAAACTCGTGTGCTTTCCAGGTGCCGATGTCCAAGGTCGAAAATTTGTTGACATCAGGTAAAAGTCTCCACTCGTCATCGATTTTTTGTAGGTCATTTTCATTTTTGACTATACGTGGTAGTTTCTGGGTTAGTGGCAACATTGACGGAAAACTCTCTCTATTACTGTGGCGCACAGCCCTTTCAGGTGACAGATGTTTGAGGAGTGGAAGTATTTCATTGGAAAAATCATAACGCTTCCGAATTTCCTTGCAGCCTGTTACTAGGAAGTCGCGGCAACGAGAATAAAATTCAGCCAGGAGCACTTTTTGCTGCACGATATTGGTTTTTTGAACTTCTTGCATGATTTTAACACCTAAATACATTTGAGGTAGTAAAAATCGTGTATTTTCTGGGTCAATCAAGCATATTTCAGTTTGATTAACGTGGTCTCTAGTCATGTAACACTGCAATAGATCTTTGTAAAGCAGTTTCATACTATCGTCCAGTTCTATTAATCTAGAATCTGTTCCTTGGAAATACTCGTTCATCTTCACAAATTTGGGTAATATCCATTGTAGAAATAGGATGTAGAGTTTTACAAAGTCGTCGTTTAACTCACGATGGATCAGCTCAGCAGCGACGGTGCGTTCTTCTAGCCACTGGTAGCTAAAAAATAATTTCAGGCTCTCCCATTGCTCTAGCAGCCTATTTATTACTGATAACAGTGATAGCCATCTGGTTTGCGACGGGTGTAGTAATTTATGGATTTTTGTATTCATAAATTCTTGAAATTCAATGTATTCCGATTGTCTTTTGGCACTATGTTTGAAAAATGCGTACACATTTCTTGCTAAATCCTCACAACGTCTTGGAAGTTTTTTGCAAGCTTCATTGGCGCATAAATGCATAGAGTGACATATGCACTTAAATATTTGTATTCCTGGCAATTCGGCACGTAAACGACTGGCAACTGAGTTGTGAGGACCCATCATGACATTGCAGCCATCCGATGCAAAGCCGATTATATTATCTAATGGCACACCACGTTGAGTAAACGTTTCTATGATTGTTGTATATAGCGCTTCAGCTGTACATCCTCGTAAAGATGACGCCCCATCAGTTGTTTTTTTGTCATGCAAAGGCTCCAATTGCCATAAGCAAGCAATAACTTTTTTGCAATCTTTGTCGTAATATCTGACAAGGATGCATTTTGTCTTAGTAGTGGAAATGTCTGTGGATTCATCGGCAAGTACGCTGATTTTTTGCTGTTTTAAAATATTTTCTAGGATTTCTTTCTGGCTTTCTCCTATGACATTTTTTACAGTTGCTGTACATTTGCCTCTTTTTATCGCCAAATCAGCTGCTATTTTAGAGTCTGGGAAACAAGATTTTAGTACCTCTGTTAAATGATCTATTGCCAGGAAAGAAATGTTGTGCTCGGCCACAAATGCAACGAGTTTTATTTCGGCTTCCACAACAAGGGTGTTGGTGTCCTTTTCACGCGGTTTAAAATAAGCACTTACAGATTTTGTAGACGACGAAGCGAGTGTCATTTTTTTATGTTGATTATTTGCCACATGTCGTCGCAAAGTTGAAAGTTCACACGATAATTTAACGTCACATACGGTGCACTTTGCTCTATATAGATCACCATCAACAGGAGCAATCCAGTCTTTGAAAAAATCTTCACTCTCCCATTGTTGTCGATATTTTTGTTTTATGTGTTTACCTTTTTTAGTCTTTTTTGGCGTAGATGGTCCTTCAGAATCACTCATTTTGCCAATTCAAACACAAATAAACACTAGTTAGAATTTATTTCTTAACGAAACCGTAACCAACGAACGAATGCGCTCGAGTATTGTGTACCTTGCGAATGTGAATGAGCTATTCGATAATTCGACTCTAGATTGAGTCTAGATAGACAAACCCAATTTACTTTAGTTCAGTACTTTGTCTCAGTCATTTTAACCTAAGACGAAAGAGATGGCACGATGTGGCGATATGGACTCTGTTTTTAGTCGTTGGTCGGGATCTCCCCGGCTGTGAGTGGTACGTTTCGTTCGCTGCGCTATCGCTAATTAAAATACGTTTCGTTTCACTTACAGCCAGTTGCCGTATTTTTTGATACGGCATTGAAAGGCCTGCCGTATACCGTATTTTCTGAAAAAAATACGTGGATTACCGTATATTACGGCAATTGCCGTATCAATAACAACACTGCAGACATTTGCATGAGTCAAGCGAGCGCAGCGACATCTGCAATTAGCTTTGCGTTTTTTTCCCCATTTGCAACCTAGCACTAGGGATGTGCAACAAACAAAATGGTTAGTGATTTATGTTACATGTTTAAATGACTTTTTTATACTTAACTAACTTATTCTTAGGATACAACAATTCCAATTGAAATAATATACGTTATAAATGTATTTTATAGTTTATTTTTTGATTTACCTAGTTCTGTCGAGCCCTACGAGTACGACATGCATCTTGGGATCAGTTTAAACTGCACGACAGAACAAATCTATAAACAAAAACGTACGGGACGTTTTACAGTACGTCCACTTTTTGTACACCTTAACGGAGCATCCCTACTGGACTCATTTACATTGTTTTCTTTTCTGTGTGTATGCATATTTTTACTTATAGGTATGTCATGTGTATGATTTGTTTGTGCATCCGTTATATTATTATTTAACAAATAAGCTGGTTTTAGCCTATCAATCGACACACGAACTGTTTTCTCATTTTTCTGAATTGTATAAACCTTGGAATTTCTCTCTAGGACGCGATATGGGCCATCGTATGGTGGCTGCAAAGGTTTCCGCACAAAATCGTTCTTAAAAAGACGTGACTGCAAGAATTGAGATCTGGGTGCACAAACAAGGTCTTAGAACTTGGGTGTTTATCTGCTAATGGTTTTAGGTTCCTTATCTTATCACGAATTTGCCTAACATAGCCTTCATCTGTTGTTATTTGCGTTGTATGGCTATAGAAATCCCCTGGTAAACGCAAGCTTTGACCATACGTCATTTGTGCGGCGCATGCTCCATTATCGTTACGTAAGGCTATCCTTAACCCTAGCAATACTGTTGGCAATTCAGTTATCCAGGATGACGTTGATGTTAATCGGGCCATTAAGGCCACTTTTAGTGAACGATGCCACCTTTCTACTACTCCGTTGCTTTGTGGGTGGTAAGCGGTTGTTCTTAATTTTTGTATACCCATTACTTTCATAAGCTCATTGAATAAACTGCTCTCAAATTGTTTACCTTGATCGCTAGTTAATTTCGGCGGGCATCCGAAACGCGCGATCCAGCCCTCATAAACTACTTTGGCTATCGTTTCTGCGGTAATATCTTTAATCGGAAATGCCTCTGGCCACCTGGTGCGTCTATCTATAAGTGTCACACAGTATCGGTAGCCATCCGATGTTGTTTGGAGTGGCCCTATAATATCAACATGGGCATGTTCAAACCTATCGCAGTCAGGAAATTGTTGGATGTCTGATACGGTATGCCTACTAATTTTTGCTTTCTGGCAAGAAATACAAGATTTGGACCAATTTCCTACGTCCTTATTCATTGAGGGCCAAAAATATTTTTCTTGAACCAGCCTGCGCGTTGTTCTAATGCTTGGGTGGCTCAAGTTATGAATGTGCTCAAATGCTATTCTGCGAAACTGTTCTGGTAGATAAGGCCTGGCGTGGGTCGTTGATACCTCACAAAATACAGGGCTGTCACATATTAGCAAACTAAGTTGCTCGATTTGTATGTTAGTATTTTTATGGCAATTTTGTAAGTATGAATCTAATTTTTGTGCTTCGCTGAGCTCGTTATATTCTATATAGGACGGACAGTCAATCGTCGAGACCCTGGATAAGGTGTCTGCAACGATATTTTCTTCTCCTGTTATGGGTCTTATGTCCGTGGTAAATTCGCTGATGAAAGCTAAGTGGCGAATTCTGCGTTGCGATTCCTGATCAGAATTTACTGTTTTGAATGCGTACATAAGTGCCTTGTGGTCTGTATATATTATTAGAGAGCGGCCTTCTACTAAAGTACGAAAGTGTTTTAACGCTAAATATATTGCTAATAATTCACGATCGTATGTAGAATATTTTTGTTGGGTTTCTGTTAATGCCTTGGAAAAATAACCAAGTGGATTCCAAGTATTATTAATACGTTGTTGTAACACTGCCCCAACACAAGTATTTGATGCGTCAGACATTATTGCATATGGCACATCGTCGCACGGATATGATAACGTGACTGCAGTTTGCAAATCTTGCTTGCATTGCGAAAAGGCGTCCTCTGATACTGTAGTCCACTCAATGCGAGTTTTATCTTTCTTTTTCGCATTGTGTAAGTATGAATGTAAAATACTTTGATGTTTTACAGCGTTAGGTATGTGGGACCTATAAAAATTTACCATACCTAAGAAGCGTCTTAATTGCTCTATGTTTTCTGGTTTTGGGAATTTACTAATGGCATCAACCTTTTCATTTAATGGCCTTATACCCAGTGCTGCCAGATGAAAAAATCTAATCAGCGCTGACAGCGGTGCACTAAGCGCTAGATTCGAATATATTCACGAGCCATTAAAGCGCTAAATCGGCTCAAACGAATCAATAAAGCGCTAAATTCGAACTTTTAACTGAAGCGCTTTTTAGACGATCAGTGTGATTAAATAATCTCCCATACTAAACATGGGCTGTAACCATGAACTCTTAAAACAATACTGATAAAGGTTTGGAAGCGAGACGCAGATTGCGGCTCGTACAAACGCATCTCGTTTACGGCTCCGTTGTTTTGCTCTATGTGTTTAGTATGGTAGATTGTGTAATCACATTGATCGTGGAAAAAGCGTCATACGCACGACAAAAATAAAATAAAATACGAAGTGATTGTAGTGAAAAACAACTTTTTATTACAATAATAAAATTTAGAAGAGAAAACATAATAATATTATTCTATACCTACAGATAGGGTATAGTAAAGTCAACTTTAATTAAAAAACAAGTAAAATAAAATTAAAATTCTTCTTCCATCATAGCTGAACTCGAGGGTCCAGGCTGGTTAGGTTCAGTGGTTTTTACTTTATATTTTTCGGATGATCCTATCTTACTTAAAATATCAGCTGTTAGTTGATAATTATAACAGTTGCTGTTAACCGCGGTTAATCCTGTTCTTATTAATAGGATGGCGTTAATAGTTTTTAAATGCAATGCATTTCGCAACTTGCTTTTAACCACATTCATTAAGCTGAACACCCGCTCAATATCAGCGTTTGAATGTGGCAAACTCATTATTTTTGTCGCGACATTGAATAAGTCTTTATATGGACAACATCCAGCTGCGTCCCTCGACTGTTGAACTTCTGTCCAGAACTTCACCGTATCTTCGGTATTTTCCCAGTTCTGTAGGATAACAGTTTGCCACTGCTGTATAACATTATCCATATTTTCTGTGTAACCCAGACTTTCCAAAACTTGTATAAAGTTATCAATATTTCTGTTTGGTTTTAAAATGACGGAAACTGATAATGCCATAGAGTTTTTAAGTAGTTTCAAATTTTCATTTATTAGTTTAATAATAAAATCAACACACCTCGTCTTCATTGCATTTTTTTCATCCTCATTCAATGAAGACTCGTTCATCTCTTTCTCAAATAAATAACCAAGGTATGGTGACATAGAGAGATGTTCTTTCACATTAATGCTTTCGAATTGCATTCTCGGTTGCGCTATTATTATTTTCGTGCACATGTTTCGTATCAAATCATGTAGCGTATTGTAGAGCAGACATGGGTCAGAAGTTTTGTTTTCAAAAGTTTTTATCGCCCCTTGTAAATTATTAAGTATTCCACACAAAAACTGCAAATAAATTTTGTTTCTTTCATCGTTGTACATGTTATATAATAATTCGGCTTGGTAGCAATTTTCACGAGTTCTCATTAATTGAAAGTGTAATTTTAGTTCTATCCATTGACTTAAGATTCTAGTTACCGCGGGTTCAATTGACAGCCATCGTGTATCACAAGCTTTTAAGATCTTAAGTGGCTCCTCTCCACAGTTTATCGCTTCATATATTTTTTTATATTCGTTTTTTCGTTTCGGTGAAAGCTTGAACCAATTGTGAGTTTCTCTTATCATAAATTCTATATTTCTTGGTATAGACTCACATGATGCATGTGACACTGCCAATTGAATCGAATGGCAGACACATCTTATCAACACTAGATTGGGTAAAGTATACCTTTCCTGCAATATTTTATGGACACCTGCGTTTACTCCAGTCATAACCGAAGCATTGTCTGTTCCGATTCCAATTAACTTGCTTTTATCAAGTTTAAAAGCTTCAAGTTGTGCTGTTAACGCCGAAACTATTCCTTCAGCATCTGCAGATTCCAATTCAACCAGCCCTAAGAATGTAGAAACTATTTCGTTGCGACTGCTGCTAAAATATTTAACAACAATACCGAGATATTTTCGAACAGAAACATCAGTAGATTCATCTATAATCAAGCTATACGAATTATCACCAATATCATTTCTCAAAGAATCTTTAAAATGAGGTGCTAATACTTCCTGAATTATTGCTGTACATTTCGTTCGGTGCAATTTCATTTCTGTAGTAGCCTTAGAATCCGAAAATTTATTCTTACATAATTCGGTAAGGTGATCAATTGCTTGTATAGCTGTGTGTTCTGCAACATACATTGAGAGAGCACCTTCAGCCTCAACACAGAGCTTATCGACGGGTTTTTGCAGCATTGAAGAGATTTGTGTTTGTTTTTTGTCCAAGAAAGGTTTCGCCTGCTTCTTGTGATGAACTGAATCACAATGTCTCTGGATATCGCTTAATTTGGCAAGAAAATCCTTCCTACAATACAAACACATTGCCCTTGTATCATCTCCAGGCACAGGTTTCAACCATTGTTTAAAGTTGGGCGATTTCTCCCATTCGACTTTATATCTTTGTTTGTACACAGTTTTTTTTGATAATGGTACATCCATTACAAAAGAGTTAACCAACACAACACTATGGAACACTCACAAGAGTAACTAATAAAATCAGTGCTTAAAACGTTATTTCTAAACTTGAACTTAAGTGCGTTCACATAGACAGAATGAAAATGAAAGAAGCAAAATCAATCAACCAAACATGAAACAAACCGTACTTAATGTTCATGGGATTCCCCGTGCTCTATTGCCATATTAAAACCCAGCTGGCATAAAGCACAAAATTGAACATAGACAATAATTTTTTTTCCACGGAACAAATAGTGCTGCCATATTAAAAATTAAGAAAGCGCTAAATTATCCGCTAGGCGCTAAAATTATCAAGTGCCCGCTGAACATAGCAAAAAAGCGCTAAATCTAGCGCCGAAAGCGCTAAAATGGCAGCACTGCTTATACCGTCCCTGGATACCTCATAACCTAAGAAGTCAATGCTATTTTTTTTAAACGCACATTTATCTATATTTATGGTTATACCGAACTCTTCGAATCGCTCGCATATTTTGTGGAGGTGTGCCCTATGTATGGCTTCGCTGGTACTTCCTATGATGACGTCATCTAAATACGAAAATAGACTGGATGTCTGTATGTTACCATTATCATCCTGCATGGAGATACTATCTAGGCCTTGTAGAACCGTATGGTTCATGAAGCGTTGCAATGTTTGGGCGGCATTACGTAACCCAAATGTCATACGACAAAACTCAAATAGCCCGAATGGTGTTATTATTGCCGTCTTTTCGATATCATCAGGTTTGACCGCAATCGCATGATACGCCCGACGAATATCTAATTTTGAAAAAATTGTCTTACCTGACAGCATGTACGTGAAGTCATGAAGCCGTGGGATCGGATAACGGTCGGGTTTTGTTATGGCGTTGAGGCTCCTATAATCGCCGCATGGCCGTAACTCACCGTTTTTCTTAATGACCACATGCAAGGGGCTTGCCCATGGTGATTTAGAGGGGCGGCATATGCCTAATTCTTGCATGACCCTGAATTCTTCCTTGACCTTCTTGTATCGATCAGGCGGCAGCCTCCGTGCACGTGCGTGCACGGGGGGACCCTCGGTCTCTATATGGTGGTAAATAACATGATTAAGATTTTCTTTATAACAGCTAGGCTTGGTAATATAGGAAAACGAGACAACAGTTCGTACATTGGATGATGGTCATCTATAGTTTTTACTATATGTGTTTCATCAAAGTTTACGATAGACGCTACAGTACATAAATTAGATGTTTTCGAATTTTCGAGCCTTTATGTCTACTAACAAATTAAAATACCCTAAGAAATCGGCTCCCAAAATTGGTTGATTAACATCGGCTACAATAAAGTTCCATCGGAATGTACGCCGTAACTTAAAATCTAATAATAAAGATATGGTACCGTACGTTTTTAAGACACTTCCGTTTGCCGCGTAGAGTTTATAATCTTCGCACTCAGTCATGTTAGCCTTCTTGTTTAGGGGGCAAACGGAGATGTTCGCACCTGTGTCCACCAAGTATCGTATGCTTTCCAAAATTTTGTCGGCCGCCCGCGCGTTGTCTTCCAGATCTTTCACTCCAGTGACTGCCAGAAGTCCTTTCACTGATGCGGGAAGTTGCCTCGCCCATAACTTTGCTAATGTTGCCTCCTCAACTTTGCCACGAGATAGATCGCGCATGCGCCTTAGCAATTGTGTTGGTTTGCTGTCGTTTAACTCAAGGTTCAGCAACTTCTCGAACAGCTGGTTGTCACTGTCTTCATATGCGGCGATGAGACGTGTCTTGATGGCGTTAAACTTTCCGGTCTCCGGAGGATCGCGTAGGATATCGCTCACTTGTTCAAGGACATTCTTGTCAAGTCTGCCAACAACCATATTAAATTTTGCCTCATCGCTAAGTTTTTGTGGCGCGAGGATTGCTTCTGTCTGAGCAAACCATAGTGTCGGTTTATCACACCAGAAATCCGACAGCCGGTTGCCGACCGCTATGGCTGCTATCTCCTTATCGTGCGACTGCTCCCCCTGCGCCGGGTGTGCCGACACTTGTACCGGATACATTTATATAATGAAAAGGTCGCACTCTTTACAACACTGCAAAAGTTCACAACGGTTCTCGGGGTCACCACTGTGGAGTAGGCTCTGTGTAGTGTGCTATGAAATCAAACAACTGTTCACCGTATAACGTATATTATATGTGTCACTGATAATGGGATACACAACAGTTCCGAACCGCGGTACAGAGCCTACTGGCTCAGGCTACCAATGCAATGTGCAACGTATGCACGTTGCGTCCCTTACACTAATATCAACAAAGTAATTTGAAAAAGAAAACACTTATTTTTTGTCGAGTAGAAAATACTTACTTTTTGTCGAAAAAATATAATAGGGTCCCCTGGAAACGTACAGGGCGCGCGAAGTGCAACGCGTCACTGTGATTCATGTCCGAACTCGCCGGCCTCGTCTCTCTCCCCTTGTACCCCTCACCACACCGCTAATAGTTAACGAGTTATTAGCGATGGTTTAACCGTACCCTGCTGCAACCGTACCCAGTCTCCCCTACCTGTTGCCAAAAACCGCAAGAAACTCGCGACGTTAACGTCGCGTCGGCGCAACGTTGGCGCTTTACCACTAGAAACTCGCAAAGTTAACGTCGCGTCTGCGCAACGTTGGCGCTGCGCAGACGTCAGGCCTCATTCATACGAGACTTTAAAAAACGTTGCGTTAAAACTCGGCGTTGGCGCTTATAAAACGTTCTTGATGTGACTGTTCATACGAACGCTTTATGATCACTCTTGTTTCGTTTCTCGCTTCAGTAAGACGTGGAAATGGTTTCTGCTAAAGTACTAGCAATAGCGATTTGTGTAGCAAGAAGACGAAAAAGAAAGCAAAAGGCATTCTGGGTTCATCCTCTGAATCAACTGAGATACTTAAAAGGACAGTTTGTGACACTGTACGAAGAATTGAGGCAATACCCCGATAATTTTTTTAGTTATTTTCGAATGTCTGTTAATACATTTGACGAACTGTTGACAATAGTGGGGCCTGGAATAACACTTCAAGATACCAACATGCGTTTGGCAATACCACCTGTATGTACAACGACTAGCTGTTACACTGAGGCCAGTAAAACAATAATTGCCAACTTACTAAATCATTTTTATTTATTAAAAACTAAAGTATTAAATTTAACAATCATCTGGAGAAAAGTAAAATTCTTCTGGTGAACTTATATTGGTCAAGGGGCTCTGAACATTTGTTGAACTTGATTGGTCAGTGTTGGATGGAGATGAGCAAATATTTGGGTTGAAACTGGTAAAAAAGCTTTGTGCGGAGTGTGGCCTAGAACTTGATGCAGTTGAATTAGCGGGGCGATATTGACGATTCTCTAGAATCCTAATTACTTTTGATGGACGTACAGGATTAACGGATGAATATTGATGCGAGAGCAGTGTTGGGTGTGACTCTGAGTGCTGCTGATACGTATTATAGGCTTGAGTGAATCTTGGCTGTGTGAGCTGTGGTGGAGTCTGGGTATAGATGAAGGTGGTCTCCGACTGTGGGTGCTGCCGATACACTTCACGATCCTGAGTGGGTGTTGGTTGTGACTGCTGCTGTTGTGTGATCTGAGTATAGATAGGTGTTGATTGCGAAGGGATAGAATTTCGGTGAATTAAATATGGTTCAATGTGTGCTGATTGGTTGGGCTGACTGATGCTGTGATTTGAGAAAGTGTGAATTATTTTTAATATTTCGATTTTGGCCAACATTTTATTATTATCGTCCATCTTTTTAAGTGACTGAACCAGTGATAAACAGAATGTGTTATCCTCATCCGTTTCTTCTTTTCTTCTTCTTTGGAGTCGATGAAACATTAGGAGTCGGCAAAGGCAAAGGTTCAGCTGGTGAATTTATATCGTTCGACGTTGGCAGGCTTTCAATATTTTGCTCTTTTACTTTTGTTGGAGTGCTGTAGTTCCCACAAGTTTTAGCATCCTTAACGTGTGGAATTAGAAATAATAATTGATCGTAATATCTGTACTTCTTTGTCTTTTTTGCACCTTGGCCTGATGTAACATCTTTTTGGGCTTGATATTCACGTCGGAAGTTGTCCCTTAAGTGTTTCCATTTTGCTTGCAGTTCTATGCCTACAAAATATATGTCATTAATAAACCATTCCTTTGTTACAGATTTTTAGCATCAGGCAATAATTTTCATGATTTACATTACCAGTTTTTACTTGGAGTATCTACTATACATTACATTATTAAACAAGTCTGTGACGGAATATGGGATTGTTTAAAACCTATTTATATGCCAGAAAAAAAAAGGATGACTTTAAGAAAATATCCGAAGAATTTTACCATCGTACTAATTTCCCCAATGTGATCGGGGCTGTATATGGCAAACACATTGAAATAACGAAGCCAAATCAAAGCGGTTCACTGTACTATAATTATAAAAAATATTTTTCTATAATTTTAATGGCAATTTGTGATGCAAACTACTGTTTTACCTGCATTGAAGTAGGAGCTTACGGTGGTTCTACTGACTCAAACGTCTTTAAAAATACATCATTTAACAGACAACTAGAATCGGGCCAAATTGATTTACCAGAACCGCAAACTTTGCCGAATGATGCGAACGGGAAAAATATGCCATTTGTATTAATTGGCGATGAAGCCTTTGCCCTATCTGGACATGTTTTACGACCATATCCGAACCGCAACTTAACTATGCAACAACGCATTTACAATTATCGACTAACACGAGCACGAAGAATGATTGAATGCAGTTTTGGTATTCTATCAAACAAGTGGAGGATTTTAACGAGGGCTATAGAACTTCAACCCAATCGCACGATATCGGTAGTTAAAGCATGTTGCATTCTACATAATTTTGTAAGAATCAAAGATGGATTTCAATTTGATGATACTTTATTTGACAGTCCAATACAAGGCTCCAACCGACAGGGCTAAGAAGTAATCATACTGGTCTGGAAATACGCGATTATTTCGCTAGATATTTTACATCGCCACAAGGTTCTATTCCGTGGCAATATCAAGTTATAAATAGAGAAAATTAAACCACTTAAATAACTGAAAAGCTAAAAATAATAAACCATTTTGTATTTCACCATAACAACTTGCATTATTTACTTACATCGATTATTTTTTTCCTCATTGGCGAGGGTGTCCCAGTCTTCTGAGAGATTTTTGGTTATGTCCTGCCAGGCATTATTCTTCATTGTTTTACTGGAGTAATCTGGCAATACCTTTGCATATAGAAGTGGACGAGACTCCACCTCTATAATATATGAGTAGTACACTTGCAAACACAGCTAAGTTTCTACATCATGGTTTCGAATAAAACAGAAAAAACTGTCTCGCGACATTATTGGTGTTGCCAGTAATTTAAATGAGTTTACCCTAAAGAATGGGTTATTATTGTTGTCTTTAGATTAGAAATAAACCACGATTGCTAATAAAATGCTTCACTAATCGTGATTTAAAATTTAACTTAACGAGTTTTGAAAGTGATTATATAACTTAGAGGTTTATGTTAGTGTAATAAAATAACTTAGAGGTTTATGTTAGTGTAATAAAATAACTTATCTAGTTATGAAATAGTTTAATAGTAAAATTACTTTAGGATTAAAAATGTAATTAAAGTATCATAAAAAATTGTTAATTAACATAACTTTCCTTAATATCTAAATCAAAGTTTTTCTAAAAACGAATGTCAAATGTTCCTTACACTCTAATATCTTCAGATTCTTCCATCAATGTTGACTCATTATCCGTCTCATCATCTGCTGCTAGAGGTTCAACAGCTGGATCCTGATTCAATAAGGCCACATAAAATTGCAAAAACTCAAGGTCTTGCCATTTCTCACCAAAATGCTTCGTGAGAAGAGCCCGCACGTCTTTCAGTTTAGCAGGGTTAACTGGATGACCAATACCAATTCTAAGTGGGTTCATGTGGATCAAGGTTTTGTTTTTCTTTAATATACTTCTATAATTAACATTTTGTGATACATACTGACTCTCTCCTTTCACAACGATACGACCGTTGTCGTCTTTCATCATTGTAAATAGTTTTGTCTCTTTGAAACCGAAGTGCCAAGATCCAGGTGGTTTCAGAGTTAGTTTCACTGATTGTTTCCAATCATAACATTGAAATTCGTGACCCAAACGCAGAACAGTTCCATAGACTGCGAAATGCTTTAAATATTCGTCCGGTACTAATATAATCTCATCTTTTCTTATTTGCCGTTCAATATTCCCAAAAATCCGATCAGGCGGAAGAAAACTATGCCCGACTATAGGAAATATCACAGAAATTTTTTGTATGTGATTAGGGGCCTTTACTTTGAGCCAGTAAGCCAACATGCCAAAAAGGATAGTATTTTTATTCTGGCCCCCACAGCCATCACACATGAGACGTACGTGATACACGTTTTCTGGATACTCTGTATTTATGAGTCTATGATAAACTGCAGACGCTATTTGATTGGCTCCTTTTGGAGCTTCTGACTCAAGCCAAGTATACATAAATGTATTGCTTGGACTTTGTTTAGCACGGGACGAGCCTTGGCAAATTGTGAAGTTGTACACATACAACTGTCTGCTGTAATAGGTAGCTTGGTCTGGTAGCTTCGGTACCGGCAAATTTTTTTGACAGTCGAATGTAAAGGTTATCTCATTGTCGTTGTGCAAGCCAAGATTTTTGTAAAACCATTTTGCTCGAAGCTTATGCACCCGGAACTGGGCCATCAAAATAATTTTACGGCTTTGGACCTTTTCATTTTTTATTAGTTCTTTCATTTCGGCACACTTTGAACAGGCATCTGTGGCTGGCGTTTTGAAACTCAAGTTAAACTTGGTAGTAAAAATGCGTCGAAAAAACTCGTATTTTACTGAATTTTCATGTGTATTATTATAAGTTTTCCACAGCTTGCGAATACTGAGGTCACTGCTCAGATATTGAACTTTAGATCTCCCTCGTGTGTAATGAGATTCCACTGATTTCAATTCTTTTATGAACTTCTTAACTGATTCCGTGCAACCAGCATATTTGCTAGACCTTCTATCTCCTCCACGGTTTTCTTTTGGCAGTGACATTGATGTTAAATTTTGTTTGCATATTCTTTGAATGCGATCTTTGGATATGCCAAGAACCGTTGTCATAAACTTTTGACACACCTTGATTAATTTTACTTTTCGTCCTTGCTCTGTATTTTCTGTTTTAGGTATTAAATATGTAATAGTTTGTTTCCTTTTGCTATTACTACCTTTTTTATTTGGAGTCTTAGCAGAGCAATATTTTAACAAGAATGTATCTTGTTTGATTTTATCGTAATTTTCATAAAAATGTCTATGAAATCTACTTACATCTTGAATCACTAACTCGTCACATCGATATCCCTGCTTTTTATTACCATGTTCACACTTAGGGAGCCTAGGTAGCGTTTTTGGCTTGTGCCTGAAACGAAAAAAAAAACATTATTATTATCTTTCTCGGCCGACAAACGGGACTTACAAAATGTTGTACTGTAACTAAAAATCATAAATATTTTTTATGTTAGCTACCCATGTTACGTCAAGTCAATATAAGATATTAAATAAAAAATATCCGGGGAATTTTAAAACATAGCTTATAGGGGAATCTAAAATTAAATGTTGGAAACACTGCTGCAATAAAAAATAAAATTTGAACGAAAAGTTTTAGGGTTATGTATTGTTTATTACCTTTCGATTTTTGCCTTCTCTCGTTTCCACGATGATTTGTCTTTTATCTTTTTACGACCCTTCCCGTGAGCTGCGAAATTTACATCTTGTTCTTGGTGGTCTCCCATTTTAATATTTAAATAAACAAAATTGTTACAACAACGTTCACACCACAGCGTAGATCGCAGAAATGACACTAACGAGAATAACAAGATGGCGGTCTTTGTTGGTGGACACAATTAAAATAGAGACTTTTGCAAGTGACATTTGAGTAAGCGGTTTTTGCAACTGTAACTTGTTTTAACTTAGAGTTTTGAAACAGGATCCACTTTTTATTTGAATTTTGTACGAAACTTAGCGGTTTTTGCTGTATTATCGAAATATGAGAGTGTTCGTTGGTACAAGTACTAACACAAATTACCCGCCAGTCCATTAAAAAAAAAAGTAAGTTAGAGGTGTTTGCAAGTGTACTACTCATATGATCAAACGAACTTCCAAGTGAAGTTCGATCATTATTATGATGACTTGCTTCATTTGAAGATATGATTATAACAATGTAGTATCCTTACTTACTTGGTAACTTCGCACATATTTTAAAGATTTTTTAGATTTTTAAACGGTTTAGTGACGTACTTCCAGTATGGCTGCCTTGTGTTGACACTGACGTTTTGCTCATTTTTTAGAGTCAAGTCAATATGATACAAAACTTTCTGTATACCTGGGATCCTCATGAATCAGGGAGGGAGGGAGCTCATATCTTCAAATGAAGCAAGTCATCATAATAATGATCGAACTTCACTTGGAAGTTCGTTTGATCATATATTATAATTCCTTGCTTCATTTTTCAGATATGATTATAACAATGTAGATGTTAAGAGTCAGAAAGTTTTGGAATTGAAAAAATAAACAATACCTAAGTTAGAAAACATTATAGTTTTATTTTTCAATCAGTCTTATAATTGTTATATCTATTTATCAAAATAAATGAACTTAACATAAATCTCTAAACATTGATTAAGAAAAACAAAATAATAAGAAACATTTTTGCTTATTGTTATTGTTAGTTACTTTACAATCACGAGTTTACGACTGGTCTTCTGTTGGTAAGCAAACCGACCTAGCAAATTCGCCTTCGTTTACAACAGACCTGTTATAAAACCAGGCGAATGAATTAGATGAACTAGTCCACCCAGCAGTTTTGCGAATAGTTTCAATTTTAACTCCTGCCAAACTCGCGGCCGAGGTGGACGCGTGTCTTGTGCTGTGCGCACCAAATACACTGATGTAACCCCACTTTCTGACAGCATTTGTTTAATCCATCTGCTGATGGTTTGTGTAGTAGCGGGTTTGTATGGCCGTTTGGACGTTAACAACAGATTGTTTGTAGTCTCAGGTCTTATGTTTTTAGTTTTAGAAATATAATCTGAGAGAACTGTCGCTGGGCAAATAGAAATGTTTTCCCTGAAGTATGGTAGAAACAACAAAGGCTGGTCCCTACCGGGTGCAGATGTCTTGATGATGTCTATTATGGCGATTTTTATGCCATTGTCTGAAAAACGTATGTTGTCAAGTTTTATTAAGGAGAGCGTCTGTACCCTGTGAGCTGTACAAATTGCTAAAAGAGTGACGAGTTTTTTAGTGACTTTTTCCAATGTTAGGTAACTGTTAGGGAACCATGTTGAAATAAAGTTTAAAACCAATTGGGGATTCCAGGTGGTGGAATACTTAGGTCTTAAAGGCCTTAATTTATATGCGCAAGGAGACGCTTTATAGATTCGTCTGAACCAATATTGTTGCCTATGAAGGCAGACAAAGCAGAACGATGAGAATTCAGGCTACCATACGCGCACCCATTATTAAATTGTAACGCTAAGAATGAGAGTAAAGACGACTTCGGTGGGTCAAATACATCAATTTTGTTTACCGTACAATGTTGCCACCAAAGCTTAAGTGTGGTATTGTATTGCTGAATGGTGCTGGTAGAAAAAGATGATATCATCAGTGTAGCCGAGTGAGAGCAGGCGCCCCGTCGGCTGAAGGCCTGCCGGAGAGCCTCGCGACACCCAGGGTAAGGTTCTTGTGCAGGGGGTGGCACTCCCTGAAATGAGATTGCAAGAGGTTTTCATTGGGGTTTAAATAAACAACATCGGAAACTATAAGATTTTGTAACAACGGAAACCATGGTTGTGATGGCCAGTTGGGATATACTAATATGCCATGTGCATTATCATCAATGATTTTTCTTAGGCATTTTAGTATTAGGGAAAAAGGTGGAAACGCGTAAAAGTAGAAGTTATTCCAGTCTGCTGTAAATGCGTCAACGGATACTGCGTCAGGGTCTTGTTTCCATGAGATGAACTTGGCACACTTAGTGTTACCTCGAGATGCAAATAGGTCTATCTCAGGTTGGCCGAAATATTTTAATATACTTTGGAATGCTTCATCGGAAAGGGACCACTCAGTATCTGGATTGACTATTCTAGACGCAGCATCAGCACGGTTTTCTTTGGTATTGACATATGATGCATACACCCAAAGGTCGCGCTGTTCACACCATCTCCAAAGAGCTCTGGCCAAGTCGTTTAAATGGATGTATTGAATACCTCCCATACGATTTATATAACTAATCGCAGTGGTATCGTCCATGCGTAGTAATATTGCACAGTTGGTTACATCACTAGTAAATGACTTCAAGCCCAAAAAAGCTGCCATCAGTTCTAAGTAATTGATATGGAATTCTTTTTCTGATGACTTCCATTTTCCATGTACTTGAGCGTTCTTACATACGGAACCCCAACCTGATCGCGACGCGTCGGTATAAATTTCGATTGAAAATTTTGGCTGTCGCATAAAATTGCGTGTTGTATCGATATTTGACAACCACCAAAACAAATCTTCTAGTATAGTATCAGGTAGGTTAATTTTGACTTCGTAATTATTATTATGCTTATTTAAAGCAAGAAACTTCTGACGCTCCAAGATCTTAGTGTACACCCAAGCGTACTTGACGGCTGGGCATGCGGCGACTAGTATACCGATAAGTCGAGCTAACTCGCGAATAGAACATGACTGCAATTTTGTGAACTTAGTAACCAACTCGGCAATGTTACGTCGCTTACTGTCTGGTAATTCTATGCTAAGGTTTTTGGTATCGTAACAAAATCCTAAATATTTGCAGGATTGTCGCGGTTTTAATAGGCTTTTTTCATAATTAACAACGAAACCTAGAAACTCAAGTAACTTCAAAGTTTCATTTACGTTTTCAAGACACTTGTCGTAACTATCTCCAATACATAAAATATCGTCTAAATAAGACACTGATTGAAAACCGCGATGTCTGAGATAAGTCATAACTTCCTTTATAACTTTAGTGAATACCCGTGGGGCTACGGATAAACCGAACGTCATGCAATTAAAGCTAAATGTGTGAGTTTTCAACGAATTATTGGGCTGAAATTGAAATTTTAAATATTTGCGGTCAGAAGGCTTAATGGCTAAGAGAAAATATGCATCTTTTAGGTCGATGGTGGCAAGATATCCGTCGCGTGGTATTAATTTGCATGCCGTTCGTTTTTTATATGTTTATTAAATGACTTCAAAATTAATATAAAGCGTTTATCGCCGTTAGGCTTCAGCGTAAGAAATATTCTAGATATAAATTGATCTTTAGTAATATTGCACTCTGAGATAGCCCCTAATGACTTTAGTTTAGTAATGGCTTTTAACATATCTGATTTTTCAGTGTATGACAAATTATTTATAGGGATTACTGATTGACTTACAGGCGTGTGGAAAGGTATTGAATAGCCATTTTTTAACCAATCAAGAATTACGCGGTTGTTTGTTATTTTCAACCAACGCTCATAAAAGTGGGTGTTAGGGAAACTGCCTTTGTAATTATTTAATAAAATAATAAGACTCAGATCGTGTAACTTCGTGTAATTGTTCTCTTGTACAGTACTGACATTTTGACATTGACAGAACTATAAGACATAATATTTTGGGAATAGCCTCTGGGCTTTTGTGCCATAAAAATAAGTTGAACTAAATGTTGTGTTGCCAACATATTGGCGGGGCAACTGAAAGATTAAACTTATTAAAATAAGTATACAAAAATTGAAACATTAATAGACAAGTTAGATTGATATTGACATTATAGGTAAGTAACAAAGATACTAGTATGTAGTAACAAAAAGAATACAAGACTAAAATTGTAATCTTATTAATATTAAACTTAAAAATGTAATCTTATAGCGGATAGGTGCAACTTTTGTTGTACAAAGACAAAACGATTTTTTTTTAACATTATTATTAACCAGTACCACATTCCAGCGGTAGAACACAAACTTTCATTACAGCTCTTTTATGTGTGTGGCCGTTTGCAGTTTTGACTTCAACTACTCTTACTTTTCCATCTTTACCTGGGTAAGTATTTATGACTCTGGCTAGGGGCCAGTATAGTGGTGACAAATTGTCATCCCTTAGGATCACCAATGCTCCTACCTTTACATTAGGTTGAGTGTCTTGCCACTTAGGGCGAGATTGTAACAAATTTAAATAATGTTTACTCCAAACCTTCCAGAACAACATTTTTATCTCATTACAAGTTTTCCAAAATTGAGATTGTTTTATTGTGTTTACATTAGGCTCAGGACATGTATTTAAAGCAGTACCTATTAAAAAATGACCTGGAGTAATGCAAGTATAATCATTTGGATCATTGGATAATGGCATGAGAGGTCTACTATTTAAACAAGACTCAATTTGGCATAGGACGGTATACAATTCTTCATAAGTAAGAATAGACCTTAACAACACTCTCTTTAAGTGGTACTTTACACTTTTAACGCCAGCTTCTGCCAATCCAGCGAAGACTGGTGAGTAGCAAGGTAAAAAATGAAAATTAATCCTCTTTTGAGCTGAATATTGACACACCAGTCTTTGGTGAACTGGCAAGTTGTGCAAGTTATGAAGTTCGTTTAATTGGTTCTTTGCACACTTGAAGGTTGAAGCATTGTCGCTATATATGTCTGTGGGCAATCCACGTCGCGATATAAATCTATTTAGGCAGGCTATAAAAGTCTCTGTTTTTAAATCAGAGGCCAGCTCTAAGTGGATAGCTTTTGTTACAAAGCAAACAAACAGGCAAACATAACCTTTTGAGATTATAGGCTTTCTGATCCTGGCTATTTTCAGTGGAATCGGACCAGCGTAATCTAAACCAACCTTTTGGAAGGGGCGACATACATTGACTCTATCTGGCGGCAAAGAACCCATTAACTGTTTTGCTGATTCAGCCTTTAATCTAAAACACACAGTACACTTATGTAACACTTTTTTAACTTGTCTGAGACCATTCACAATCCAGAATCTTTGGTTTATCGATGACAGAACAAGCTTTGAACCCGCATGGAGGTTTTTTTAATGTTCACTTATAATAATTAAGTTAGTGATGCGTGAATCCTTAGGTAAGACAATGGGATGTTTCTGTGTATAAGGAATGGTTGCATTTTGTAAACGACCACCCACGCGAACTAAACCCCTGTCATCGATAAACGGACATAATGGTTTTAAATTACCTTTAACAATTGTTTTATTACATTTTAGAGCATGAATATCTTCTGACAAATACTTTTGTTGTTCATATTTTACAATCATTGACAATGACAGATAAGTTCCTGAGTAGTAATGTAATTAAGTTTATTTTTAGAGACTAATTTTGACTTTGCATTCTGACCGAAACGTAAGATGTAAGCTAAAACTCTTATCATTTTGTTGATATCAGAAAATTTCTCAAGAAACTCGAGACATAACGCTTGTTCACCAGAAGTAGTACAAAGCATTGCACTTAAGCACGCAGAGTCGGCTTTAACCTCTGGTAAATCCTGTGGCAAAATTAAATTTAATTGTGGCTTGTACTCACGTGAATGCAGAAATGCTGGGCCTTTCCACCACAGGTCATGATCGGCTAGCTCGTTTGGCATGACTCCTCGGCTAAGACAATCGGCGGGGTTCTCGTTCGTGCTACGTGTGATATGACCATGTGTATTTTTGTGTAAGTTGTGAGATGACCTTAACGCGATTCGCTATATAAGCCTTAAGTGTATTTATGTTAGTTTTGAGCCAAGCTAATACTATTTGTGAGTCAGAATAAAGTATGACATCCTGTATTTGCATTTTAACAGTTAATACATTATGAACTCTGCTAACAAGCTTTGCAAGCAACAGAGCTGCATTAAGTTCGAGTCGAGGAACTGATAAACTCTGTTTAACAGGATTTATTCGTGATTTCGAACAAAGCAAGGATATCTTGACATAACCCATTGAATCCACGACTCTTAGGTATACACAACAGCCATAACCAGTATTGCTAGATGCATCAGCAAACCCTATAATTTGTGTAAAGCTTATTTCATGCACACCTATATGTCGCGATATAAGCATTGGTTGCATTGTAAGCAAGCTGTTATAAAACTTGTGCCAAAGCTGTAGCAGTTCACAATTTGGCACCGAATCCCAGTCCAACTTTTCTTGCCATAAGCGTTGCATTATAGCCTTTGCACTTACCACAATAGGTCCAGCAAGACCTAGTGGGTCATAGAATCCACTTATGAAGCTCAGAATTTCACGCTTAGATTGAGGTATGCTATTGACAGTTTTTGGACTCGATATAATGAATGAATCTAACTTAATATTGTAATTCATACCTAGTGTTTTTAAAGAAGTGTTATTTTTCTCTAGATCAATCTCATCAAAATGTTGTTGTTCTTTTTGTATTTCTTTTAACAACTCTGTTGAATTTGAAACCCATTTGTGTAACTGAAAACTTCCTAAACCTAACAAACTGCATAGTTGCTCTTTTGCTGCTAATAATTTAACTAGTGATTTTTCAGAATGAAGAATGTCATCAACATATGTTGAATTATTTATAATAAAAGCAGCTGTAGGGTACTCATTGTGGTGTTGTTCAGCCAACATTTTTAAACATCGAGTTGCCAAATAGGATGAACTCTTTAAGCCATAAGTTACTGTGTTTAATTGAATACATTTAACACTTTCGTCTGGAGAGTCTCTCCATAGAATATTTTGTAATGACCTGTGTTTGGGATGTATTTTGATATTTCTAAACATATTTTTGATGTCTGTTATAAAAAAATATTCATCGACTCTGAAGAGCATTAAGACATCTACTAGCTCCTTTTGTACTACAGGACCATTAAGTAATAAATCATTCAAAGATGTTTTTGTACTGGTTTTCATGGAACCATCAAATACCACCCGACATTTTGTAGTCTTTTTATCTAGCCTAAGTACAGGGTGATGTGGTAAAAAGTATACTGGATCAGTAGATAAGTTATATTGACTTATATCAATTAATGTACCATGACCTTGCTTTAAATATTCATGAATGAACTCCTTGTATAACATATAAAGGTTAGAATCTTTGTTAAATCTAAGTTCTAAGTTATGAAATCTTTTTAATGCCAAATATAATGAATCTCCTAAAGCTTGATTGATTGAATCTAATGGTAACTTTAGTGGCAAGATTACTTGAATTTTATTATTTTTTGTATCTTGCTCAACATTTTCACAAAATATCTTTTCGCACAAGTCATGTTCAGAATGTGCCTCTGGAAAGGTCTCTGGAACACTTTCACACTTCCAAAACTCAACAATAGATTTATTTAAATCAGAATCACATTTTTTACAAAATAAAGTAATGACTGGTTCTGTGCGTTGTGTAGGTGTGTTACCTGCAATTACATAACCAAGTCTTGTATTTAATAGTGGAGTTTTAGATGTGATACTGCCACCAGCTGCCTCCGAGTTGGATGGAAGAACTTCAGGCTCAGGCGGCAGCAGGATCTGGAAGAATATGTCCGCACCTAATAGAATGTGTATGTTACTAGGCTCATTGAACTTCTTGTCAGCTAGCATAATTTTGGGAGGTAAAACTAAGTTATGCAAGTCAAACTTTCTTTGTGGTAACTTTGAAGTTATTTTGTCCAATAAGTAGCATGTGACTGAAATTTTAAAATTCTGAGTGAGGGAATGTATATCCAAATGGACCTTCTCCTTTAGTTTATTTAAAGTATTGCCTATACCGATAACCGGAGTGTTGGCTGTATCAATTTGTAATTTTAATAGATTTGCAAGTTCTCTAGTCACAAAAGATGCCTGTGAACCAGTATCTAGCAGAGCCTTGACATGAACCTCTGTACCATTGCTCGCTAATAGTTTTACCTGTGCTGTAGGCAATAGTACTTGCTCGGAGGCAGCCTCAGACATCAAAGTTACTGGAGACGACGCTTTATCTTCGTGGAGCAATGTGTTGTGCCCTTCTTTGCAGACATTACATTTAAAGTGATATCTGCATTTTTTATTATGATTATTTAAACAAATCTCACATATTTTGTTAGACGTAGCAAACTTGATTCGATCACTCGCAGACATAAGTTTAAATTGTGGTCAAGTAAAAAGCTTGTGGTTGGACTTACAGAGCATGCAGCTTCTTGTTCCTAACGTCTCAGCAGCACCACCTGTATCTGGATTTGCTTTCTTCACAGCTGCGACATGAGCTACTTTTGAAACTGGCTGGGCTCTCTCTGGTGGCCGCTCTGCATTCTCTAGTGCAAGTGCCCGCTTATCTCGAAAATCAATAAGGTGTGCAACCGTAGGCTCTCGTACTCGAGCCAATTGGAATCCCCTACTGCACAATAAGTCTAACTTTCTGGTCAGAATGCAAAGTACTATTGGATCCCACTGATCAACTGAGTGGCCTAGATTTTTTAAGGCAGCTAATTGTTGCTTTACAACAGATACAAAGTTTCTTAAATTACTTGCTGTTGACTTACATAGAGGTACAATATCTAACAAAATGTGTATATGTTCATTTGTAATCTTATATTTGTTGTCATATCTATCGAATAGAATTTTCCTGGCCTCATGGTAACTCTCAGTAGACAAGTTGAGATTTTTAACCAGATCGTGAGGTTCCTCTCGCAGAAAATTACGTAAATAGAAAAACTTTTGAACGTCATCTAAATTTTGATTGTTGTGTATGAGTGAATCAAAGAGTTGTATAAACGGCTTGAACTCGGAGTACTTACCAGAGTACGTTGGTACATTTATGGTAGGTAACTTTGTGTTAAATGTTTTCGTAACACCCTCGTTTTTGCAATCGTTTTCACAATTTATTTTATCCAACAATTCTCTGATGACGGTGAGCGTTTTGATGTACTTTTCTTCTACATCATCGCCAGCATCGAGGTCGGGTTCTATGGCGCATATCTCCAACGAATATTCTTCGTACTTCTGGAATGCATTTCGAAGACGTTCTTCCTTCAGTATCAACGCCTGTTTAGAGAACTCCTTGTAACCCTCTTCGTCTTTGAACATGTTTTCAATTTTCGTTATAGTGCCTTTGATTGACGCTCGTTTCCTGACCAGCGTTTTTACTTGGTCGATTTCCATTGTCGACAACTTGTTTTGTACACTGTAAAATTGCTGCTACAACAATATTATTTTGGTTGTAACTGAAATTATGTGACCGCACAAGCACACAAGACAACACGTTTCTTTTTTTTGAAAATCTGAATCTGTCTGCAGCAAAATGAAAAAATATGACGGTTGCGATTCGAAATTGCTTCCGGGTTTCGTATGGCGGGTGGCGCGCGGCGGCGAAGCGGCGTGGCAGCGCGTGCTTTTCGAGCGCGATGGACTCGCCCGTCGCTGATTGGCTCTTCACGCCGGCTCCACATGTGGGTCCCAACGCTCGTACCAACGTTGGACTGCAAACTCGGTGAGGCGTACACACGTTGGCTAATAAACTAGTTCTGTCCCGTCAGGGCCAATGTGAAGATGTCCGATACAGAAATCGAAACTGCTCTGAGCGCGTTTATAGTAATGATGAGTGCACAATTATATTTGTTACTGAGAAAAAAGAAAAAGCCACGTCAAAGAAGATGGTGGATGACGACACACCATAAAACACGGAATCAGTGAGTAAAGATCTCTTATACACTTTACCTACTACTACATTTATTACACACACCTATTCTAATAATATCAACAACAGACTACAATTGTATCAACAGTTGTTTACAGACGCTGTAATATTAAAGTACCTATTTATTCTATATTTACATTTTCTTTCTGTTTTTAGGTATGATGGAACCCGATTATTGAGTAATTTGATTCAAGAGCCATCAGGACAGTTTCATAACTTTTGTCGTATGTCTTCGATAGATTTCGAATACCTTTTACAGTTGATTGGACCAGAAATAAAAAAGCAAGATACAGTATTCAGAGACTCAATACCAAGCAAAGTACGCCTTGCTGTGACACTTAGATTTTTAGCGACTGGAGATTCATTCAAAAGTCTTCATTACCTATTTAAGATTTCTCCCCAAGTCATATCATTGATCGTGCCGGAAGTATGTAAAGCACTATGTGAGGCATTGCGTTCTTTTGTAAAAGTAAGTAGTTAAAATATATAAACATATTTTGTAAAATAAAACCATAATAATAGTAATCAAAAACACGTTTATTGAGAAAAATAATTAGACAAAGTGATTGAGTCCTTGCATTAGCATTCAATTGTTATTTTGTATCTGAGAAAGAGTAAATGCCTGAGAGATAATGTCATTTGATATAATTGTCACCTTTGGAGTAGATGTGGAGGTGGATGAACCTGTCACATATTCTGCTTGGCTATGATTTGGTGATACAACTATATAATCACTATAATCATCAGCAACGTGATATGACGGGCTTGGCATCACTTGAGATGAAGGGGATGGTGTAGGTGCATAACGCACGGAATCTCGGGTAGACATATCGTACGTCTGTGATGAAGGGGACGGTGTAGGTGTAAAACGCACGGAATCCGGAGTAGATCTTACATACGAGTAAGTGCTGCCAGGAGCAGGGCGGTAATTTCGCTTCTGATAAATAAGTTCGTCTATATCGTGCATTATATCCTCCCTTTGTTGCTCATTAAATTTTTTAATTTTTTTCGCCAGTAGTTGACAGTATAAGTCTACCTCGTCCACTTCAGTTCGTGGTCGGTCGGCAAGATTTTTTAGGACATTTACAGCTGTCTTCATCTGAGCTCGTACTTCCGTGACTTCTAATTCTCGCCGTTTTTTGGCTGACGTGGAACTTCTATTTTGAATGCTGTCTTCGTTATAAAAGCTTCTATCTTGATTGCTGTCTTCATTAGGAAACTCCATAGTCTAAAAATTCAAACACAACAAGTAAATTCCAACCCTTATTTAAATGATTAACTATTACCTACACTGATATATTTTTTCTGTTTTAGATGCCTCAAAATGAACACGAATGGCTTGAAATTGCTCGAGAATTTGAAATAAAATGGCAATTTCCACATTGTTTGGGCGCTATCGATGGAAAACACATTAAAATACAGTCACCTATTAATAGTGGATCAGAGTTCTATAACTATAAACACAATTTCAGTATAATATTACTAGCGGTAGCTGATAGTGACTACAACTTTTTATTTGCTGACGTAGGAACACATGGACGTATGAGTGACGGTGGAGTTTTTAATGATAGCATGCTTTATAACAAAATATATGGACCTGATTCCCATTTTCCGCAAGACGCTCCTTTACCTGGTCGACATCTTCCTGTGCCCTATGTGTTTGTGGCGGATGGAGCTTTTGCATTATCTAAAAGGATCATGAAACCTTTTCCTGGTACACCGCCAGTTGGCTCACAAAATAGAAAATTCAACAGTCGACTATCAAGGGCTCGTGTTGTGATTGAATGTGCATTTGGAATAATGACATCGGTATTTGGAGTGTTAAAAACCAATATGTTACTACAACCCGAAAAAGCATCTATTATAACACTCACTTGCGTTGTACTTCATAATTTTTTGAAAAAGAGTCAGCACTCCTACCGTATGTATATGCCGGAAGGTAATATTGATAATGTTTTAGAAGAACAACAATTAAGATCACTAGATCAAATACCAATAAGAACAACAGAAAATGCTAGAGAAATACGAAATGAATATGCATCATACTTTTATTCACACTAAATAAAAAATCTACCGACCTACAAAATTCAAAAATTAAAAACACACAGCGACAGGTCACATGTATGTATGTAATGTAACAGTTGCACTACGAAAACACACTTATTTTAATACGTAGGGCACAAAGGCGCGCTCAAGGTTAAAATGTTAGGTACGTCTAGCCTGTGGTTGTTTTTTCATAAATTATGTAATTTGTCAGTTTGTGATTTTATCTATGTAAATAAATAAAGTAAATATTAATCAATGTTTATCTTACCTCTGTGTTAATAGTAACTGTATTTGATTTATCATAAATCGGAGAAAGAAAGCTATCCATGAGCTCATAAGCGAACCAATTTGGTTTAAAAATATCATCTGTTGATGATCCAGATCGAGTAGAGTCACTAATTTTCTTTCTGTAAAGGCGATATGTGCTCATTAGAGATTCTCGCTTTTTTTTTAAATCTTCAATTGAGAAATTCATTCCCATATTTTGTTGAATGGTGCGCCATGCATCAGCTATTAAATTTTTATTTTTATGATCCTTTCGAGTTGCGTCCCATATTATTGGATGTGCTTGATAAAGTTCAATAAATTCTATTACTTTTTCATTTGTCCATGCCGGTGGCGATTTTGTGGATGAGGAAGCCATTCTCGCTCGACGTACGCACTCGCTGCGTGTTGTAACAGAACTGAGCAAAGCGCCAACGTGTGGACAGATCGCGAGCGTTGGCGCAGATTCCTTTGATGAAACCGACACGAGCCGGCCAACTACCAACACTCGCCCCAACGTTGGGACCAATGCCATTTTCTAGATCCACACGTTGGACGAATAGCGTTGGGGCCAATATTGGGGCCAACGTGTGGAGCCGGCCTCAGAGTGGCGTGATGTGACGCGAGCCAATCAGATGCGTCCTGATGGCGTGACGACGAATCCTTCTCTCTCGGCGTCACCGGAAGCTGCTTGAAACTCGAACCAAAATTGGATTTCCAGAACACTCGGAACGCGGCGCAGGAACTTTCTGGATTGGACTCGCCCTTGTTGAAATATGAAAATGGCTTGCCCGTTCCTTTTTCGTTAAGACCGTGGCGTGGGTACCTTCTGGAAGCTGTATGATCCAATTTTTACACGAATTCACTGTTCTTTCGCTGGATAGATTATATAGTTATAGCTCGAAGGACCATGTTAGGGAAACTGCCTTTGTAATTATTTAATAAAATAATAAGACTCAGATCGTGTAACTTCGTGTAATTGTTCTCTTGTACAGTACTGACATTTTGACATTGACAGAACTATAAGACATAATATTTTGGGAATAGCCTCTGGGCTTTTGTGCCATAAAAATAAGTTGAACTAAATGTTGTGTTGCCAACAGTGGGTAAGTCTACCCGCATGTAACTGCGTCAACGGTGAGTCTGCGCGGGCGCCCGAGGTTTGTCGTGCGCCGCGGCGCGCTGTGGCGGCTGCGCTGGCGATGTGTACGGGCGGCGACTCCCCGCCGTCATCGGCCTCCTGTATGCACCCCGCCCCCCCCTGTTCGCCGCATACCGAGGGGGCTGGATCCAGTTTCCCTGGTAGGACGGACGGGCGCTGGGCTGTTGAGGTGGCTTTGTGATTTTTGCAGGCTTTTTAATGGAGAGGCCTTGCTTTTCAATGGCCTTGGCGGCTTTAATTTTTTCAGACAAGGACGAACCAAACAGTGATTCGTCCCGTTCAGACTCGTTAACAATATTTAAAAAGGCCTTGTCCAAACTAGGAGTCATTAATTTTACTCGTGCCTGGGTTGCCAAGTAGTGTGAATCACATAGTAGGCGGCAACCATTGCTCAAGTGTTTCATAGCTAAAACCTTGTTATCAGTCTTCAGCAGCAGGTCCATGCCTCTGTTGATGGCAGTGATGCCCGTACCAAGCTGCTGTTGAGACCCTGTAAGTGTCTTGTCCCGGTTACGAACCATGTCTGGTACTGCCGCCGAGATTTCTGCATTCAATTTCGGTGCTTGCAAAAGCCTACAATTGTCTGGTATAGGGTAATCCTTCATTATAATCTCTTTACTAGCTATAGGCATTCCTTTCTTAAGCAAAGGAAGCCACAATTTTGATAGATTACCGTGAATATCCTCGCCGTAATCAGGCGAGTCCGACGTGGATTCACCGAGGGCTGACAGTAGATCAGGATCTAGCTCGGGTTCTACGGAGTTATTCGTTTCCTCTTGAGGACAAGGTTCCGTAGGGTCGTCACGTTGATTATTACCGGATTCTGGATCCACGTCGTGCGAAATATCAGGTGGCACGAATGTTGGTTCCGTAATGGGTTCGTTATCATTGCCCAAGGTCACGTTAAGATCTTCGGTACCTAAAATTACGATTTGCAATTTAAGTTGTGAAGATAACTGATTGAAGGTAGTGTAAAAATAAAATTGAAAATATTTGCACGAAGCGTTACATCTGTTTTAGATTGTACGTTATTTGTGCATGTGTGTCATCGTTGAGGACTCGCAGTCAACCCCAATACAGTTATGGTAATTAGGTGTAACAACACCTTTTTTATGACTTAGTTTCGAAAAATGTCAAAGTTATTAACTCGCAGTCAATCCCAAAGCATTTACGAAACTGATAATAATTTCACTGTTCACTTTTCGATCACTAATTATTGCACTTTTGCTTACCTTCGTCTTCTGACGATGACAGTTGTAAAGGCCTTATTCTTCGCCTTTGTCTTTCTTTTTCTTTGATTTTTCGTATTTTCCGAGCATAGTGTTCAAGTTTCGACTGTGCGCTTCTTTTTGGCATGTTGCTTACAGAGCGCGTGCGATAGTTACCGCGCACGAAAAAGGAAAATGAGCAAAACGTCAGTGTCAACACAAGGCAGCCATACTGGAAGTACGTCACTAAACCGTTTAAAAATCTAAAAAATCTTTAAAATATGTGCGAAGTTACCAAGTAAGTAAGGATACTACATTGTTATAATCATATCTGAAAAATGAAGCAAGGAATTATAATTAAGACTTCGGGATCCACAGCCCACGACATCGTCATGCCGCTCTGCTAACATAAACACAAAAACACGTCCTACTGCCGAGCGAGCGCGCGGCGACTGAGTGAAGCGCTGGCGCTATTTTACCGCTTGTGTGAATAATAATACGAAGTTTTTTTTTTTTTTTACTATGTATAGGCATACGTTTGACCACAATCTCACCTGATGGTAAGCGATGATGTGGTCGAAGATGGAGCACGTTTGCCTAGAAGCAACCTATTCACTCTTGTCTTAAAGACTCCCAGGTTGTATCTGGAAACACAGACTCTGGCAGGGAATTCTACTCCTTAGCTGTACGCACTATGAATGTGTTCCCAAAACGTTTAGTGCGTGTGGGTGGGATGTCCACCATGTACCGGTGGCGCATCGCCGTTCGTCTTGTGGTCCGATGATGGATCGGGCTTGGCGGAATTAAATCATGCAATTCCGTCGCACACTCCCCAAAATGCAAGCGATAGAAAACCGACAGGCCAGCAACTCGGCGTCGATGCTCAAGGCTTTGGAGCTTCGACTCGACGAGCCTGTCATTACCGATGATCCTCTTGGCTCGTTTCTCAATTGACTCAAGGGCATCAAGCTGGTATTTGGCAGATCCGTCCCAAAGATGAGAGCAGTACTCCATACACGATCGAACTTGCGCTTGATAGAGCTTGAGCAGCTGTTCCGGCGTGAAGTACCGTCTCACCCTTGCTAGGACCCCCAACTTTCTGGCAGCCACTTGAGCCTTTGCCTCTATGAATGGGCCAAAATTGAGGGTAGATGTTAACGTAACACCAAGAAGCTCCAGTCGGTCGGTAATCGGCACGGTTACACCACGAAAAGATGGAGCTGGGTGGAATTGGCTCCTTTTAGCGGAAAATAGACACGCTTGGGTCTTAGCAGCATTGAACTTGACCAGATTGGCATCGCCCCATTCTGAGACAGCCTGTAAGGACAAGTTCAAGCGCTCAACCATAGCCTCCCGGAGAGACCGGATCTGCGACCCACCAGCTCGTGCGTCGGACACGTATCTCTCAGCAACAGTGCTGTCGTCTGCATACCCAAAGGTACCGGGTTTTAGCAGATCATTAATATGCAGCAGGAACAATGTTGCCGAGAGCACCGACCCCTGAGGAACCCCGGCATTAATATCCAGTAGTCCAGACGAGCAGCCATCTATGACCACTCGGATAGACCGATCCCTCAGGAAATCTGCAATCCAATCACACAATCCGGCGGGCAGACCGAAGGAAGGAAGCTTACTAATAAGGCTATCGTGCCAGACCCTGTCGAAGACCGCAAGTGCCTCCCCGTGCTTCTCTATGGCCTCACTCCAGATGTGAATGGCATACGCTAGAAGATCCCCAGTAGACCGATTTCGGCGGAACCCGTATTGTCGGTCGCTAAGGATATCATTCGCTTCTAGGTATGCTAGGAGCTTACGATTCAGTACGCGTTCCATACTCTTACAGAGTATGGACGTTACCGAGATGGGTCTATATTTCGACGGGTCAGCTCGACTACCCTTCTTGGGCACGGGCTGCACGTTAGCTTGCTTCCAAGCATTCGGTACTTTACCAGTCTCAAACGAAAGGCGAAATAGGCGTGTCAAGATTGAAGACAACTCAGGCGCACAAGTCCTCAAAACAATTGCCGGTATCCCGTCGGGGCCACTAGCCTTATTCACGTCTAGGTTACGCAATACCCGAAGAACGTCCTTCTGATGAATGCGAATGTTCGACATACTCGACTCGCATCCATCAGGAGAAGTAGGGGGCCTCACGCCACCAGGATCTAGACGCGACGAATCCGCAAACATAGAAGCAAACAAGTTTGCTATGTCCTCAGCGGAGTGGGCCAGTGACCCATCAGGTCTCAGCAGTGGTGGTAGTGAGGGGCGGCAGAAGTTCGATTCGACCGACTTAGCCAGGGACCAAAAAGCTTTACTACCTGCTGGGTATGAGGCAAGTTTGTTCCCTATTCGGCTAATGTGGTCAAACCGAGCCCTCCGCAACACCTTCTTGCAGGACTTGGCAGCCCTGTTAAGGGCTCTCTTCTTCTGAATCACGTCATTTGCTTTGCGCGCACGGGCGTCGACCCATGTTAGGTACGCCGCATGTTTTATCGCATTAGCGCGATTGCACTCGGCACCAAACCATGGGCGAGCTTCGCCAGACATTGCTACGTCTGAGAACGGAATGTAGTACTCCATTCCCTTCCGCAACACATCCGTCACGGCGTCAGCGCACGACGAAGCATCAGTTGAAGGAAAGCAAGTAGGCTGCCAAGGGTAACATGCGAAAAATGATCGCATGCCATCCCAATCTGCTGACCTGTATCGCCATACCCGCCGGGTGCCTCTTGGGCTAGGATCGGGCGGGGAGTAGACGGACACAGACTTCACCAGACAGTGGTCGGAACTACCCAGTGGAGAAGAAATTGACACCGAGTACCGGTCTGGATCTGTTGTCAGCAGAAGGTCCAAGCAACTGGCTGTGTGCGAATCAACATCCGGCACCCTCGTTGCCCCCTGGACCAGCTGGGTGAGATTTAACGCAAGCGCTAGCTTTCGCGCCTCTCGTCCAACATGGTCTGTGTGCTGGTATGGGAAAAGCCACTCCTGATGGTGGGCGTTGAAGTCCCCCAGCAACACCAGTTGGGCAGAAGGGTACCGCTGCTGAGCCGCATCCGCCGCCTCACTGAGGTGCTGCATTAGCCCAGTTGTCTCCAGATCACCGCCGTGCGAACGGTAGACACAGGCGTAGATAATTTTATCTAGGCCGGTGTCCACTAAAGCCCACATCGTTGTGAACCTGGAGTTCTCAAGATTACGGAGACGCCGATAGCAGATGTCGTCCCGGGCGTACATACATACGCCCGCGCGTGGTCTGAAGTGGTGCTCCAGGGTAAACCCTGGGTATGTAAGATACGACACGTCAGACGGACATCCGATCTGCGTCTCCGTCAGAAACAAGAGCGCTGGTTTCTCGGTCTCAAGGTGGTGATGGACTGCGGCGAGATTTGAGTGCAGACCTCGTATGTTGGAGAGGTGCACTTTATGCGAGAGGGAGTGCTGCCGCTGTACAGCTTTTCTCTTATTGTTCCTGGCCATATTGTTTCGAGTTAGTAGGTTAGAGGAGAAGGAAGTGAAATGAGGTTCCATGCTGCCAACCCTCAGGCACGCTCTGACAGGACGACATCATTGGGGGACTAGTCTGGAGACTGCGGGGACGCCCGAGCCCCCCCGGAAATGTCCATCGGGCCCTCTCGTCTGGTCGCCAACCAGCACGATGGTGCATTCCGGGATTTTTCGACAGTTGGCGGGGCAGCCTTTCATGTATGGCTAGTACACTACTTGGGCCCCCAACTACCTGCGGTCGGCCAGCGGCGCACCGTGCCTCGGATCCCGCTACCCTCCACGACTAGTCTCCCGATATGCCCATATCAACGCGAGCCTGGTCGGTCTACCTGCATTGGAACAACTATTTCGACCCAACTCCTCTGAATTGGCTACACTGAGCATCGTACCGGAACGCGGCTAGGCCACTTGGCGGTACGTCTTTGCCCAGTGGGTGGTCACAAGCCATCGGCCGAAGCCTACCACCAGTTAGTGTCACCTGATTAGCACCACCCGGGGACCACGTGTAGGGACTAGCAATGGGTATTCTCCTACGGACGCGGGTGACTCGGCCCCCAATCAAGTTTCATATGATCTATTCCCTATAACGCTCAACGCCCAGCGCTCAAAATGCAACACTGCTCGATAAAAAAGCGTCGCGTTTTAAAAGCGCTGTCGTATGAACATACAAGGGAAATTGCATTTGTTTTATTTGAACGCTTTTTTAACGGGCGTTAAAAAAGCTCCCGTGCGAATAAGGCCTCAGGGAAGCGCCAACGCTCGTAAAACGCCAGTGGGATAGCGGCCTAATCATGGTATTCCCTGCATTTCACATCATATAAACAAGGAAACTGTCAGACACTCTCGATAAATTCTTCCATGACGCTTGCAACAATGACGTGCACAATGCGACTACGCGCAAATGACAATGGACAGATAGAACGCTAGCCTCTCGCTCTCCCATCCGCGCCCCCCGCTTCGCCCGCTCCGCCCGTCGCTCGTCTGTCCGTAGTTTTCGGTGTGAACTCCATGGTTTAGCTCGCCAATATTTCGCGTAGTTTGTATAGTTTCCTTCGTTCGCTTCGCCCACCCGCCTAGCCCGCCCGCCCGCTAGCTGACGGTGTGGCCTGCGCTTCATACGCTTGTACTTTTGATCTCGCCGCTCCCCGCACCGCGCGCCGCTGCAGCGATTCGCTCCGACAAAACCGCGCGCGTTTTCGCTATGAGCGGCGACTCGTGGCGTGGTTCAGGCCTGAAACTGCGTTAAGCGGGCGCCCGCAACGGACAACCGTCGCGTGTCTACGCGCGTGGACACGCGGATGGGCTCCGTAGAAACGCGACGGTCCCCGTCGCGGAGACCGGATCATTTTACGCAATGCAGTGTAGCTAGTTCAACTTTAACGGTGTGCATGTACAGTCGTGCCGATGGAGAACTTAATTTATTATTACGTAGCAAAACGACGACTAGCAAACAAAAAACGACAGCCAGTAAGCCCGTTTATTGAATCTAGGTTGCTGTGCGGGGAATTTGTTGTAAAGTTCAGTAAATTAAGAGAAAATGATAACTCATTTTACAAATATTTTAAAGTTTCGGTACAGATCTATGACGAATTATTTTCGAAATTGGAACCATATTTGAAGATCAACAATTTAAAAGTAAGATCTGTATCAGTCATATCACCAATAGAAAGGCTGGCAATAACATTGCGGTAAGTAAAAAAAAAAATATAATTTGTTCTTCATCATCTTTATTTTTGCTTAGACTAATTAACATTATTTCTTTGCTCATTTATTACAATTTTATTATAATCACAGTTTTTTACTCGTAAATTCTTAGTATTATTATTACTAATTAACCTTGGTATTACTTTGGTCTTAAATCACTTTTATAATCACAGTTTTTTAATCGTAAATTATTTACTATTATTACTAATCAACATTATGTATTTGCTTATGAATCACAATTATATATTTTTAGTATAATACTAATTATTACTAATTTTATTATAATTTTTTCTATACAAATAGAGTACCTATACCGAATCACAATATAATAACATACGTTCTTTTTATTTATTCAGGGTGTCGTATTGAAAGAGGATAATTTTCTTCAGATTAAGTCGATATTTAATGAGGCAAACACATTTTCTAAAGTACCTTTTAAATGTGTTAAGTCTTTTGACGGTTGGTATCAAAGATTTAAAAAAATTCAAGTCTTCGTCATTAGTATCAACATTGTTTTGTTTTACACATTGTAACAATTCTTTTTCAAAAGGAGTTGGTGATGATTGGCGTTTACGTTTTCGTGATGATTCTGGCTCTGAATTATTATTTGTACGTTCAAGATTTGAATTTCCGGTACTGGTGCTGGGTACTGAGATGTTATTATAATTTATTGCATTTGTTGTTGAGTCTTGATCTTCACTCTGATTTTCTATAGATTCATCTGCTTCATTACTTGAGTTCGAATCTAAAAAGGTTAACATTTCAAAAAAAATGTATTTCTTTCCTGTTTTAGCACCAGAACCTGATTTCAGTTTTTTTTTACTTGCTTTCATATATGTGTCCCTTGCAGTTTTCCATCGTGATTAAAAAAAATAAAAAAATTACAGGTACGTCACAAGCGGACATACTTTCGTGGACCTACATCTGGCGTATCAGGCAGGAATAACCACAATCAGAAAAATAGTGAAAGAAGTCTGTCAAATTATAAATGAAAGGGTGAAGGAAGACTGCATGCCATCGTTTTCACGTGCGCGATGGGAAGAGATAGCAGATGATTTTTTGACGCAAGCTAATTTTCCCAACTGTATATGTGCAATAGACGGGAAACATATACGTATTATAAGACCTCCTCACAGCGGTTCACTTTACTACAATTATAAGCATTATTATGCCATTGTCCTACTTGCAATGTGTAACGCAAATTATGAGTTTACCTACATAAATGTGGGGGTACAGGATAAAGAATCTGATTCTGCAATTTTCACCCAAAGCCGCTTGTTCCAACAAATGAATGATAACTTATTGGATATACCTCCTGCTAAAGCGTTACCCGTGATACACAACAATAAAGCAACCAACACTGCAGCAACCGTACCAATACCCTACGTTATTGTAGGAGATGAAGCCTTTGGGTTGTCTAGCTATGTCATGCGGCCATATGCTGGAGCTCTCAATTTGTACTATAAGATAAAAATATTTAATTATAGGTTAACAAGAGCGCGACGTTATATTGAATCATCTTTTGGTATCATGGCTAATAAATTTCGAATATTTCATCGTCCTTTAAACGTTTCAAAAGAGAACGCCATTTGTTTTGTTAAAGCGATATGTATTCTGCATAATTTTATTAGATTTAAACAAGATGACAATAATGTCGACGATGTTGTCATTACACCACGCCAAATTCGTGACGTCGACCATGGGTTTGGGAACACCCAAAGAAATGCGTATACAATACGCGAAAAATTCGCTGATTATTTCGTCACAGATGGTAAGGTGTCGTGGCAAGATCGTAGTATTTTTTGAGACGTCCTCCAACCCCACTGTATGAAGTAAAGCCCGGTTTCCACCGCAAAAGGGTAATGAGCGGGAAATAGTTCGGCGATACGGACTCCTTTGAAATGAAATAGGTTTATATTTCCACCAACGAAGAGTTGGTCATTTGATTTCCACTGCAAAATGAAAATGAGATAGAGAAATGAGCGGAGTGAGCTGAACGGAAAATGAGAAATGAATAATGAAGTTTTGAGCTGGTTGCGTATGGTCGTGTTGTTGCGATGTTTTCGAGTGACACGGAATCGAGTGATGACAGTGATTATGTATACAGAAAAAAGAAACACGTATTGTTGTATCTTATGCAAAGAAAAAAACGCGCATAACGAAGATTTTGGCTGTACCAGCATATTCAAGGACGTACATTAAAAGGGGAATTTAGGCTGTTTTATGATTTAGACGACGAAAAATTTAAGAATTATTACAGGGTTAATAGAGAACAATTTCAAGAACTTTTGTCATTTGTGGAGGTCGATATTTTGAAACAAAACACCAACTTCAGGAAAGCTATTTCACCTGAAGAAAAGCTAGCTGTGTGCCTCAGGTAAGAAATAAAACATTGTTAATAGGTAATTATTTTAGACTTTACTCAGAAATAAAACAAATCAGTAAAAATAAATAAAAAGAACATTATGCTTATTTATCATAATCATGTAACGGGGATGGCTCAAATCTTCCCGAGCTACTGTATCCGTGGTATGTCGTATTATTAGAACGTGATGCTTCTGCTTCCGGTATTGTGTATACGTAATTGGCAGAACGTGATGATCCTGCTACTGCTACCGGCAAGTCATTGTTTACAGGGTCTCTCGACGTAGTGTATCCGTAATTAGCAGAACGTGATGATGCTGCTGCTGCCGGCAAGGTATTGTTTACTGAGTCTGGTGTAACACAAGTACTACAATTTTCTAGTTCTTCCTCGGCGTCACTAACGACTAGAAATATTTTTTCTTAACGCGATTTTGCATCCACATAGACATTGTTTTTATGGTGATCGCCATACTTTCTAAAACAAATCAATGGCACCTTTTTCTTGTGTATTTGTCAATGTGCGTCTTAGATCTCTCTCTTCTTGTCTTTTTTGGTGAGTTTACTCCATTTCTTTCAGTAATTCTATAAAATCTCCATCTGCGGTCCGCTTCCTTGTCTGAGTTTTACCTCCTTGTGGTGCACTAGGCTCCGTATTATTGATTGTATCGTTTGTTGGAACTACAGATATTTCTGAATTATTAGTATCTTCGTCATCTTGCGCTATGGAGGTTTTAGGTGTTGCCGATGATAGTATATCTGTAGAATTTAAATTGGTAGACCTACTACGATTTTTCATATATGGAAGTAAAAATTCCATCAATTCCGCATATCTCCAAGTATTGAGGTTTGTAGCTGCCTGCCCAGATCTGGTGCCTTTCATTCTCTTTAAACTGTCTCTATGGTTATCCCTTAACTTTTTCCACTCGGATTTCGCATCCTGGACTGTTCTGATTGTTTCACAATAAACGAAACGAAACGGGTCCGGTACTTAGTTTCGAATGACGCTGCAGCGACTGACGTCGCGTCGTGGCGAAAAACTTTCAGCGTGGTACGCTGGAGCGAAAAATCATTGAAGTGAAACCCACACGGTCGAATGACACCGCAGCGAAGTCATAACCAACTTGTGTCTGAGATCGAGTCCACTCTTTTGAGAGTCTCTGAGTGGGGTAAGTTTAGTCTAAACTTAGTCGAGTTCAACCCCGTAAAGACAAGTAGTGGAATAAAAAAAAGTTTATTATTTATTAATATTATTATTTTTATATTTTGTTTCAGATTTCTAGCAACAGGCGACGCATTCAAAACAATAGCCTACAATTATCGCATGAGCGCACCAACTGTTTCAAGCATAGTACACGATACTTGTATTGCAATTTGGAAAAAATTACAGCCTATTTATTTGAAAGAACCCAAAAGGCAAGATTGGGAAAATATAGCAGAAGCTTTTGAAAATATATGGCACTTTAAAAATTGCCTTGGTGCCATTGATGGTAAACACGTAGCGATTAAATGTCCTCCACATTCAGGAAGTCAATTTTACAACTACAAAAAATATTATTCCGTAGTATTACTAGGGGTTGTTGATGCACACAAACGTTTCATTATCATTGATGTTGGATCGATGGGGCGTTTCAGTGACGGTGGTATTTTTAATGATAGCGTATTTGGAAAAAAATTAATTAATATCAATTAAATTTACCGGACGACGTCATTTAGATGAAAGTAATTCAGTCAGAGTACCTTATGTATTTATAGGTGACAAGGCCTTTGCTTTACGTAAAAATTTACTGAGACTATATTCAAACGTAATACATGATAGACCGAAAAGGATATTTAACTATCGACTCAGCAGAGCTCGAAATGTTGTAGAGCATGCATTCGGTATTTTATCCGCTAGATGGCGTGTTTATCGGCGACCACTAGAATGCAAACTTGAGACGGTCGATCATATAATAAAAGCAACTTGCGTGTTGCATAATTATTTATCTGTACAATTATCGTCACTACCCACATCGGCTGCAGATTATCAAAATGACAATTATAATAATCCACGACCCAACAACATGACCTTTGATAGACTGCGAGCTACACGAGAAGCTTTTAATGTACGTAACGGGTACGTATCAAAATCCCGAAAGTTCATAATACCTATGATTGAAATACCGACGTCCAAAACACCGAAATTCAAAATACCGAAAGTTTTAAATGCCGATAGTCGTTATATCGAAACACAAAATACCGATGTTCAAATGCCCGAAAGGACGAAATCCCGAATGAACGAAATCCCGAATGGACGAAATACCGATGGATGAAATCCCAAAGAGCAGCGACGTAGTTCCCGCGATTACTCATAGATGGCACTGCAACACAGTTATGACGGTGGGCATTCTGCTTAACATGTTTTAATATTTTTTTATAGCGGGGGTAGATCTCGAAAAATTATTTTATTCCGTAATGTTTTATTAATTCATAGTTACTGTTAGCTACTTAGTACCGAGTGGTTGCTATAATGAGTCAAGATACTTTTAAAGTGTTCAAGTCACAAAAAGGTGGATTTAAAGTATAGGTAGGCGGTTTTGTGTTTACAAAGAACCGGCAAACCACGGATAAATGCTATTGGAACTGTGAATATAAGAGACATGATGTTTATAAGTGCAGAGCTACCCTTACTACCAATGTATTCGCGAATGTTGAAAGTGCAACATTAATATCATTAAATAATGAACACTCCCATGAAAGCACACCGCTTCGTGCCGATGTTGCTGACAACATACAAAAATTAAAATCAAAAACATCAGACCAGCCTACTGTTAAGACCTGCCAAATATTACAAAACCACTTGGCAAGTACTAGCTCAAGTATTGCGGCGCATATGCCTTCCAGAGACGCGCTACGGCAAGTAATTACGCGCGAAAAGAAAAAACATCTAAAAATGCCAAACGAGCCGACTTCTTTTGATTTTGACCTGGATTTGGAAGCAACAATGTACGATAACGATACCAGTTTTGTCATCAAAGATAGAATTTTTGCAGACAATAAAAGAGTGACGTTGTTGAGTACCAAACAATTAATAACTTATTTGTGCCAAGCTCTTTATTTAGTAATGGACGGCACGTTTAAAATTGTGCCTATGATTTACCAACAATTATATACGATGCACGGTCCTGTTCACGGCAGCGATAAGACGTTCCCGTTATTGTTTGCCCTTTGTACCCACAAAGACAAAGGTTCGTACGATATGATGCTGGACTTATTATTGGAATTCTGTGCTGAACATGAGATAACGCTTAATCCGACGTTTATAATACTGGACTTTGAAAAGGCTGCAATTTTAAGTTTGCGTCAACATTTTGAAAATGTGACACTCAAAGGATGTTTTTTTCATTTGAGGCAGATCATCTACCGAAAACTTCAAAGGGAAGGTTTGTCTTCAAAATATAATAATGATGGACAATTTAATCGTAAGATAAAATCTTTATTGGCATTGTGTTTTCTTCACCCAAACAATGTTAACATGTATTATAAGGATCTTGTTGAAACATTGTGCAGTGATGGCCGCAGAATTGCTAATTGGTTCGACGAGTATTATGTACCTAAATGGAAAAAATAATCAACAGCCTGTGTACAGTCCAACCTTTTGGTGTATCCACGCACATTCTTCGGTTCCACGCACACAAAACAGTGCTGAGTCATTCCACCACCATATGAACGTGGTGTGTTCTAAAAGACATGTTGGATTTTACCGATTGGTGGCGGAGTTGATCAAGGAAACAAAGGTAAATGATATTTTTATAACTAAATTACTAAACGGAGAAACATCTGCCAAGAAAAGAAAAAAAAACACAGTGAAGATGGAGAACATTCATAATATTTTACAAAATATAACCGACTATACATATGTGGAGTTCTTAAGTGGTATCGCCAGTAATCTTTAAATTTAAATACTCTGTATCTTATGTTATTTTTACAGGTTGTTAGGAAAATCTGTTTCAATGTGTTTACACTACATGTCAGGTTCATCATAAAGATGAACTTTCTGTTTAAGGCCCATGTCGAAATATTCTTTTTTTCCTAATTGTACGTATGATTATCATTTAAACTTTTGTTTTAACTTATGATATATACCTATTATGTTAAGCTCCTTTTTTGTCATTCTCTTAGAGATTTTAGTCTTTGGATCAGCGAGTGAAGCGATCTCGGGACCTTAAGGCACTCCGACACGGACAGGTTAGGTTAGAAGGGTGTGGCGGAGTCTAGTGAGCGAGCGAAGCGAGCGAACACAGACTCCGCCACACCCTTCGTGGTTATTTTTTTTTGTAAACCCTAGAGCCCTAGTACTTCAGTAGGCTCCGACTACGCAACTTTTTGGCAACTTTTAAGTGTTTTGACCTAACCTGGTTTACAAAAAATCGTTTTTCTCGGAAACGGTGGCAATTTCGGGATTTTGTACTTCGGGATTTTAAACTTTCGGGCAAATGAACTTTCGGTATTTTATTCCGGTAGAATAGCCAGTCAAAATTCACTTGTTTCATAAAATAAATTCAATTAAAAAGACACTTACTGTTTTTTATTTCAGCCAAATTTACTTCATCAACTATAGATTTCCATGCCGCTTCTTATCTATGTTTCGGTATTCTTTCATTGATACATTCCACAAACATGGGTATTGTCGTACAACTTCTATAAATCGCTCCATTTCAAACAAAAACAACACGTGATATTCGACTGCCATAGCAAACAACAATGCGGCGATGCGAGCGCTAGCCGGCGCGTAGCTGCGGGACGCGAGAAGCGCGGGGGGCAGACAGCGAGCGAGTCCGTTCTGAACTAGTCGGTGCAAGCCTTGCCGCAGCGGACTCTTTTCAATTTCTTACTCGTTCAATCCGCCCCGCTCACCACTTTCTGTGTGGAAACGCTACTATGTAAATTGTAATTGCGAGTTGAGCGGAGTCCGTAAGTACTCCGCTCCGCTCCCTAGAACTGAGCGAGCTCATTTCTACTCTTTCTACACGCTCGGCTCTTTCCGTCCGACTATTTGTTGGTGGAAATACAAGTATGCAGTTTGCGTTTGCGAGTTTAACAAAGTCATTAATGAGTCCGTTGCGCTCGCAGTGGAAACGGGCTTCTAGGCACACTTGTTCATCCATCCTTTACTTTAGGTATATTAGTAGACACACAATAATAATTAACCTTTTGAACGCCACGGTCGGCTATAGCCGACAAATGAAATCGTGCCCAACACGCCACCGTCGACTATAGCCGACAAGATAACGAAATTTTTTAAGTACAAAATAAATATACTAAATTAAGTTTTCTGTGTTTCTTTTTCCTATTATATAAAACTACATTAATTAAATATTGTAAAATGGCAGAAAGATATATCCATAAGTTACATTTCACTACAAAAAACAATCCTCAAAAATTGCTAATCGAAATCCGTAAAAAAGTGTTCCTCCACACGCCACAGTCGGCAAGACACGACAGCTAGTGATGGGTAAGTAAGGTAATTTATATTTAAAATTTGTTATTTTTTTTATTAAAACAAGCTTACTATTACTTCGATAGATATTTTTTTATGACAACTATTCGTATCTGAATATTCTGGATCAAGATCGAGTGCCAGAAGTAAGTTACTACCTAACTTAAGTGAATAAACTGAACGTTTTATGAAAAGTGCGACAGCAGAAGTACTTAGATGACATAAGTTTGCCAAGCTATGAAGAGTCAGACTAATTATAAGTAAATAGAGTAATTTTTTGTTAAATAGTACCTTTATGATTATTATTTATTCTGTCCCACAACGTCACATCCCTATTCGCATGCGAAGATCGTCGGCTCTTCCCGACAGCGCATGACGTCACGAACGAGATTAGTGATGTATCTTATCCTTATTTGATTTATTCGTTTGTAGTTCTAATGTCTGATTTTAGGTTGTTTAGAACTTTGTAACCGCTTTTTAACGATAGTATGATACGAAATAGGGTCAAATTAAATAAAATAGTAATGTAATAAGTAATATTTTATTTCAAAATATGGGACCAAAAGCAATAATTAATTGGTTTTCGGTAACTTATAGATCGGATGTTGGAATCCCTATATTTTTTTTGGAGGTATCTGCGCTGAATTTGTGGCCTGGCGTGGGAGGTGCGCCGATGCGTTTTCGCTCTGGCGTTCAAAAGGTTAATAAATTCTAGCTTAGTCTAAAGTAACCTTTTATATTACCATACCTACCCGGAGATTTATTATAATTACACATTGAGAACACAAATTGTATGTAAGTACCTACTTACCGAAAATATAATAGTAAAAATGTTTACCTGTTGCTTTTTTTCCGCCTCGCTGAAATTTTCAAACAATTCTTTGCAAATTTCTAAACCCTGCTAAACTGGACGCTGTGTTCACATGGCAGTTCAGTTTTGCAGGATTCAGTAAAAAGCTGCTCCCGCAAAACTAGACTGCCGTATGAACACGGTTGCATCCTGTTTTTTTTACCATTCCTACGCCGGTTATCAAGTGAAATGGATGTGAATACTTTCCTAATTTTCTATTGGTATTATCGGCGTCGGCAGCGAAATAGAAGATTATGGGTTCATCCTATTTTGACACAACGTTTGAATTTGGGTATTTTCGGAATCTTATGAGCGATTTGAGAAGAGATGAGTCAAAATTTTTCAATTATTTTAGAATGAGTATGACCACATTTGACGATCTTTTAAAAAGGGTGAATGAAGATTTAAAAAAACGTGATACAAATATGAGAAAAAGCATCACACCTGAAGAAAAGTTAGCAATATGTTTAAGGTAAGAATGAAACTCATATTAAAAGTTTAATATTTATTACCAAACATAATAAGTTATGTATGTATGATATTTTCACAAGATAATCGTTAATATTAATTAAATATTAGTGAAATCCGGAAAATCAGAGCTCTGCGATTCAACTGATTGTGCAGATGGCGATGACTGAACACTGTAATGCGGTGTGAAATAACCTGCTGATTGAGAGTAGTTATTAGAAGTAGATTGTTGTTGAGAGGACCATTGGTTAATGTTGGGGCTTTTTATATTTTGCAACAAACTTATAACACCTGCTTGAAACTGTAATATTTGATCATCGTTGAGTGAAGCTAGTGTAAGAAGTAAACTTTAAAAAAATGACAAGTTACGATCTTCATTCTGCGTATTCGGCTGACTTTTCATCTGGTGATCAATAAAACTCGCCATATTTTGATCCATTACAGAAAGCCTCTGCCTTGGTAGTACACTTCTCTTAAGTCGTTTAGCACCACCTGCGGGATTTTCTTGTCCTGGACTTCCATGTTCGATAGTAAGTTCATTTTCACTTCCTTCATTTAGGATAGGATTTTTCGTATCACCCTCTTCACAGTGGCGGTACCTTCATATAAGCCCAAAAGCATGCCTTACTAAAATACTCGATAGAGAATCAATATCAAACCCGAACTATTTAAAAGTTCGCGCGCTTAATTCTTATCAAAATAACACAAAGTATTACCTATGCCACATTACTACATAACTACACATCGCGATTGTTCGCGCGCAGAGTTTCGCATTTGCAGCATCTAAATATAGCTATCTCGCTTACACGTACCGGCTTTTACCGGGCTTTCAAATACTATCTCCGTCACTTTCGCACTTATAGCGATGTGCCGTATAACGAGTTCTAAACCTTGTGCGTCTACAAATCGATCAGTATGGGCGATTAAGCCGTGCATGCGTATGAAGTTGCACGCGTATGCGTGACCTTGTCACCTTGCCAACTTTGCAGTGTTGCCGTTTTAGCGACGTTGTGAGATCTTGGAGATTTTTAACGAGTTTGGAGACTTTTTTTAAGATTTAGCAACAATAAAAACTAGCGACTTTTTAAAATAACGAAATTAAATATTCAAGCAACATCTTAAAAATAACAAATTTGCGACATCTAGCTAGATTTTTCATATACCTGGCGACTTTTTTTTGCCTAAATGACAACACTGCAACTCTGCGTAAGTAGTTCTCGACAGCGACACCCGAGTGCAACTCACTTCAGTTTCATTTGCTTGAGAGTTGAAAAGTTATGTTGTTAAAGTTTTTTGTGTGTATTCTTAGATTTTCTCAGTGATACAATTGTTTTGGTGACTTACCTACAACAATGGAGGTAATTGTACCTTGTGAGGATTTAAAATGAATTCAAGTTTTGATTGGCGAAGATAAGGTAAAATCTTTAAACTTTGCTCAGAAAAAAACAGTTAATTTCTTCATTAAAACCGACGCCTAATCTGTGTTTTTCTCAGACTAGTAAATCGCATAAACGAAAAAAAAGATCAGTGTATAAAACTAGTTGGATTGTTGGCTGTTCGCACACTAATAAGTTGTATTGCTGGTGCTGCATATTTTTTTCGAATGAAGATTCCGTTTGGAATACTTCTGGTTATAATGATTTAAATAACATATCTGGCGCCATTAAAAGGCACGCAAATTCCCATAAACACCTGTGTGCAATGGTTTCTTTCGGTAATTTTATTTATATATACGGTATAGCATAATTACCAGACAAGAGGGAATAATCATGATATCACTTAGACTGTGCAGCACAATGGGCACATGATAATTCTTTAGATATTACATTATAGATATGAATACTATAGATACTTACGGTTTTGAGGAGCCTCACTTTCTACAACCTCAGGGATGTCCACGTCTAATAGTGAAATTCCCGTAAATTCTTCCATTTTGGGAACATCGATGCTGTCTGTAACAAAGCATATATTTTTATTTAAGTAATTAGGAATTCTTAATGATTATCAATATTAAACATTATTGTATATTACCGCGATACAGGTTCCCTCCCTAGTGCAATTTATTAAACAAATAAACACTTCAACAAACAAATCAACTCACCTTGATTTTCTTCAATTTGTGGTAATATATCGGAGTCGTAAATACTTTTCATACCATCGGTGCTCAGTGAAATCATGGCTTTTATTTGTTCTTCTACATTATCTAGCGAAGGTGCCGTGTTCTTGCCACCTCCGGTGCGGTAAAGCTCCGAGCGTATTGCAGCCGACTTTTTTCTGACAGTACGTTTTAGGCCCTCGTATTTGACTTTTAATGTTTTCGTCGATCTGAATGTGCCTCCAGATCGAGCATTAAATTCGTTTTGGATGCTTTCCCAAGCGGCTTCTTTCATTTTCCATGTCGAAGCATCACTTTGTTTATTTTCTAACACAGTTTGGTATTTCTGTACAAGTGATACCAAAATGTCCCTCTCATGTAATGAAAAGTTTGCACTTCTATCTCTTTTAGCTTTATCCATGATAATTTATAAAAAAATAAAACCACACGCAATAATTTCCTAACCAAACACACAACAAACCCCTTCCCTCTCGGATTCTAAACAGTGCGGACGTGTAATTAGCGCAAAGAAAATAATTAAGTAAACGTATTTTAAACCAAAAATAAAATATAAACAATTCAGTGGAAGTACCAGGAGCGCAGAAACAAGCGGTGGTGAACGTGTGACGCGGTGAGCAATAAACGACTCACACATAAATAGATACGGACTTCAACCATGACCACTACGTGCGCGTGTATCGGAGACAGCAAAGTGTGAGTGTTCTCTGTCCTTGTCATCTTTCAACGCCATTGCATTCCGTCAGTGTCATACGTCAAAGTCATCTGTCATTGTCAACCATCGTTTGTCATTTGTCGGTGGCGTTCCAGTAACCTGCTAAAACAGGAACTTGAGCAACAACCGATTCCGTTTTACGCAGGTGGCTCTATATTCCAGACCTTGTACTTGATAACTCCCTGGTTCTTTCTCAACTGAGCCAGCCATGTCAGTTCAGCGTAGCCCACCAGCAGCAGCACAAAAAGTGAAAGAAAGTCTCCTAAAGGAGAGTGTTACTGTGTTGCAGTATGAGTCTGAACCGGATCTGGATGAACATACAGATGAATACGAAAATGTCTCCCACAGGACGTACAAAAGACGAGCTTTGAGAACGCCGCCTCAAATTAAAATTGCGAATGCTACAGATATGGGTGATGTCATGCAAGAAATGCGTACACTATTCAGTTCTCAGGCAGCTGAACAAGAATTACGCTTCCGGGAGTTGCAAGCGACCTTACAGAAACAGAGCGAAGAGATTAAGGAAAGTATCAGTTTCTTATCAGAGAAGTATGACGTAGCTCTGAACCAGATTGAATTGCTACAAAGTGAGAAGAGGGAGGACAGAAAACGGATTATTGCATTGGAGGAAAGAGTGGATTATTTGGAAAGGAAAACCTGTTCAACAACAATTGAAATTCGAAATGTTCCAAAACTGACCTCCGGCCCAAATAAGTTTGAAGGGAAAGAGGAACTTACCAATTTTATGTCAGAGCTGGGCAAGATAGTTGATGCTGAGATCAGGGACACTGACATCAGAGACATCTACAGAATAAAGCCACACGAAAAATCGAAAGGCACAGGTACTATAATTGCAGAGTTTTCAACGGTACTCAGGAAAGAAAAGGTACTAACAGGCACAAAAAAATTCAACAAAGATAAAGAATTAAGTGATAAGCTACATACTGGACATTTTAGCTTGAAAGGAGAAAGGAAGCCCATCTATGTGTCTGAGAGTGTCACAAAAAATACTGCCAAATTATTCACTCAAGCCCGTGAATTTTCCAAAACAAATGGCTACACATGCTGGATTTTTCGTGGAGCAGTTTTTCTACGTCTCAATGATAATGTACGCGTACAAATCAAATCAGAGCACGATCTCGCCAGCCTTAAGAATAAGGCATGACTGTCAGCACTTTTACTTTTTTAAAATTTTGTATTATATAATTCTAGTTAAACTATTAGCTATTAACGGTTATTGTACCACATTTGAACGTTCAATCGCCTCCAAAAAACAAAAGAACACACATAATTCCACCAATCACTTTAGACCACACTTCTACAATAAACATACTTTTGGAATAAATGCCCAAACAAACATAAACACAATCAAGACAAATACAAACATCATACCGACACACTACATACATTTTAGGCAATGGCCAGCAAGGACATGTATTACTTATGATTTAAAAAATGGCTACCGCGTGTGAATCATTACAAACACAACAAGAAATAGACAACATACAGCTTGCTAAATCAATCATATGCGACTGTACAGATCTTGATAAACATATAGTCATACACAAAACTGATTTTACTATCATTTCCCAGAACATTAGAGGCATTTGCTGCAATTTCGACGACTTTTTACTAACATTGTCTAGTCTTAAATTTGAAATTGACACCATTATATTAACGGAATGCCAACTTAACTTAAATAAACCTGTACCACAACTTGATAATTACAATTGCTACTATACCACAAATCTTTCAAATAAACATGACGGAGTTGTCGCGTATGTGAAAAAAACTTTAAAACATAAAGTTACGGAAGTTAAGCTCTTACACGCATCTTGTCTTCAAATCGAGGTACTAAATAATATTGTCTTTGGTATATATAGGTCCCCTGCAAATTTAAACGCAGATAATTTTATTGACTCTTTAAGTTTACATTTGGAATCACTAAACGTACAAAAAAGAAACATTGTGATCACAGGGGATATAAATATTAACTTAAGACTCAGGGAAACTGAACAATACTACGAACACAAAAATAGAGTAAATTACCTTACTATGTTATCGTCTCACGGAATTCTAGCCGGGCATACATTACCCACTAGAGAGATGAATTGTCTTGATCATTTTATGTTAAAAATTAATCCGAAAAACGTATCTGCATTTATAGCTATCTTACGCACTACCATCACTGACCACTATACCACCTTTCTTTCTTTATCAAAAACAAAAGACAAAATCACTCCAGATAAAATTAAAACAATTATAGACTTTGACAGTGCTCTCCTATATTTGCAAAACAAAAATTTAGCTGAACTTCTATTTATTGATGACCCAAGTGTAGTTACAATCTCTTTAATAGAAAAAATAACTGAATCTTTGACTGCAAATACACGCAGTGCTACCATTCCAAGTAGTAAACGTTTATTAAAACCCTGGATTACTCAAGGTATTCTGAGATGTATACGGAATCGTAATGCGTTACAGAAAAAGACACGGAATGATCCTCACAATGAAATTGCCAAAATGACATATACGCGGTATAGAAACTATTGCAATAAGCTCATTAAAAAGTTAAAAAGAAAATATAATAGAGAACAAATTACTAACGCTATAAAAAACAACAGACTCCTTTGGAAAAATATAAAAAATATCACTTACACTAATAAATCACGAACAGAGAACTTAGAATTGTTGCACGTTAAATCATCTCCCACAGAATCCGCAAACTTTATAAACAAATATTTTGCAAGTATAGGCAGAGATCTGGCCCACAACATAGCATCTGGTGAAATCATAAATGAATTTCCATCACACATAAGCTCAATGGTACTTCTGGAAACTGATGAACCCGAAGTTTGTACTACGCTTATGAATTTACGATCTGACAGTGCTCCCGGGTGGGACAATATACCCACTTGCTTCTTGAAACTTGCTAAAAACGAAGTTGTACCAATAATCACGCACCTTGCCAATCTTTGTTTTCAGAAAGGTGTTTTTCCAGCCCCATTAAAAAAATCTATTATTACACCTGTGTGGGTGGTGACTGGTGATAGAGACGATATTAACAATTATCGACCTATTTCTGTTTTGACTGCAATATCAAAAATTATAGAAAAACTGATAAATACTCGCCTCTTGCAGTATCTAAATAGATATAATATTCTGTCACCTTCTCAATTTGGCTTTAGGCAAAAAAAGTCAACTGAAGATGCTGTTATAGCACTAAGTTCTCTTGTAACCGAACAACTCGATAAAGGAAACAAATGTATGGCAGCCTTTCTTGATCTAAAAAAAGCCTTCGACACCGTCTCTACCCCCATTCTTTTACGCAAGCTAGAAGCTATTGGAGTTCGTGGAATACCACTGGCACTTTTCAAAGATTATCTTTCTGGTAGAACACAAAAAGTGAAACTTGTGCAAATTGTTGGTGAGGACGCAGATGTATCATACGGCGTACCACAAGGTAGTGTACTTGGACCTACACTTTTTTTGATTTATATTAATGACCTCTGCAACATGAGAATTAATAATGCTAAAGTATTCTCATACGCCGATGATACAGCTGTCGTCTTCTCAGGAAAAACATGGGAGGATGTTAAAAATAGTGCTGAAAAAGGGCTTGCTCTTGTTGCAACTCGGTTAAAAGATCATGATTTTATTATTAAAATAATAGTACAGCCACCAAATTTTTAACAGTTAGTAAATAGCAATCACATGACTTAATTGGTATTATAAAATAAATTTTGATCTGATTGGAACGTTTTTCAGGAACTACGTCCATTTATTTTACGCCTGTCAATGAAATTGAAACTTAATACATGCGAATGTTTTTAATACACTTAGTATATTGTAGTCACTATATAGTTGGTATGCGGTGGCTAAAACGCATAAATGCGTGATGATTATTCACTTTCATCTAGTAACTATTATTTAATCTGTGCTTTCATTCGGAATCACCAAATTGTCGTCATCTTCATGTGACGTCGTAGTACTGACTACAGTCAAATCCAAAGGTTTCAGCAGACTAACTGCTAATGCTGGCAATGGATTTTTTTTGGTGTGCTGTTTTCGTTTTTTTGATGTATAGTCGGATATGACCGGGTCTGATGACTCTAATGCTCTGTGAAACAAATCGGACACTGTGGCTTCACGACTGATTTTCCGAGTATGGTGCTCTCTATCGAATCTCCAGAACTTGTTCCGTGATTCTGCTGCCTGTTCAGATAACATGCCAACGGGTGATAATGATGATTCAATAATTTGAGCACCATGAACTAAAATTTTATGAATGGTGACTGTCATTGGATGCCATGCATATTTTTGTACGTATTTATACGCCAGATTTTTGCAGTACGCTGAGAATTTTTCAGTATCAACGGGTAAGTTAGTGGACAATACTGTTGAAATTATATGTAAGTCGTCCAAAAGCCACTTGTCTATATTTAAAATTTCAGCAAATGTTCCCCGATGTCGATCGGAAAACGCTGTTCTGGCCGTGTTTCCGTCGTTTGTGGTGCCTGAGGTAGGACGCACTACATCTACTAAGAGACCCATTTTTTCTCTTATTTCAGCCTGAATTTTTTGTTTGCGCTCTTCTTGGAAAAACAAGTGAATTGTCACTTTTAAATAAAATTTGGGGTTAAATTACGAAATCACAATTGGGAGCTTAATTACTAAATCACAATTGGGAGCTTAATTACTAAATCACAATTGGGAGCTTAATTACTAAATCACAATTAATATTGCTGATGTTATTACCTTGGGAAATTAAGTCTTTTGATTGGTGGTGTACCTATTTAGTCAAGAAAATAATTAGCTTAACAATTAGGTACTTAACTAATTTTCTAAAATCACAATCAGCCTTCTATTGATTTTTTTTTGTTTATATTTTCATAATATACCTACTTTACACCTCGCCAACGTCGTCGTCGTCGCCAAGAGAAAAAAGTGATTCATTTTCGGGAGAAATTATTGATGCGTAATCTCTATGAACGGGCGAGGGTGTATATGACGAGCCGCTTGGCCTGCTTGAGTTTTGTAAAGAGATTGGCCTGGGAACGTATTCCGAATCTTCTGCAATGTCACTGTAGTTAGGGGGCTCAGTACTCGGTCTCTCAGCAGTGTCATATTGGTTAGACATATTTGAGTTCATCGATGGATCGGTTACAATTACTATTCGTTCATTAGGTATATCCAATACTTGCTGTGTTTGGTTGTGAATAGACGCTGAACTGCTTAAAATTTAAAACTGTTTGCAGTAATTGTATTCTTAATTGCAACTTTTGGTCTGATGAAAATTGTTTGACATAAGGCAGAAGCGACCGATTGTTCTGCTTTCTGAATGACGTAAGTTGTTGTTTTTCATCAGTTGAGTATTTCTAAATACTCCTCATCGTAACAATTAGTCTTGCTCTTCGGTTGCGTCTTTGGTCGTTTAGAATCAGTTGTTCCAGTATCTGAACTCTGCACTGTGACGTTTAATGTTTCGGCACTTTGTTCGATTTCGATAGAAGATTCATTATTCTCTACCACTGTAAATGGCAACAAAAATAGCAGTGAATCAAAGTAAATATATTTTCTCTTCTTTTTTCTTCCGCTTCCAGAAGGAATATTCTTTTGAGCACTGAGTTCCCTTCGGAAGCAACTTCTCAAAGAGTTCCACTTCGTCTGTATATCTTTTCCTATAAAAAAAGAAATAATTATATGTAGTTTACTAAAAGTAAGGTATTCATTATAGTTTTTGAACTATTTTTTTTTGCAGGTATTTAGGACGAGGATCATCGTTCGTCGAACTCGAAGAAGATTATCTGATTGGCGCATCTACTATTCGTTCTATAATTAACGAAACCTGTACATCAATATGGGAACTATGTAAAAGTCAATGCTTTCCTGCTTTTACGGTGCAGAGATGGCTAGAGATTGCGAAACAATTCCACGATCGAACTCAATTTCCTAATTGTTTAGGAGCGGTAGATGGGAAGCACATACGTCTTAAGATGCCGCCAAATTCGGGTTCTAGTTACTATAACTACAAGTCATATTTTTCTACTGTATTGATGGCAGTAGTTGATGCCGATTACTGTTTTACATTTATTGATGTTGGCGCCTACGGAAAATTCAGTGATTCAAACATTTTTAAAAACTCCACACTTGAGAAAGGAATACTGGATGGTAAAACAATTCTTCCGGATAAACAAAAACTTCCCGGTTATCTGAATGGACAACCAATGCCGTTTGTTTTTGTGGGAGATGAAGCCTTTGCAGTTTCATCACACATAATGAGACCTTTTCCTGACCGCCATTTAAGTGTCCAACAGCGCATTTTTAATTACCGGTTGTCTAGAGCACGAAGAATGGTAGAATGTGCCTTTGGAATTTTGTGTAGCAAATGGAGAATATTTCAGAGAGGTTTAGACGTGAATATGCCACTAGCCATAAAAATTATAAAAGCATTCTGCACAATTTTGTAAGAAAAAGAGACGGTATTTGTTTTGAAGACACGTTGTTTAACTGCCCTTTCGAAGATATATCTAATATTGGTGTGAGAGGGACAGATAATGGAATAGAAACGAGAAAGTATTTTACTAACTACTCCACCACTTCTCTGGGAAGTGTACCCTGGCAGTATAGTAAAGTCACATGAGTAAAGAAATTAATTATTAATTATGTATCAATTAATTAATTATTTTGTTCAAAATACCAAGGTATAGGTGTTATACATAATAATCAAAGCGATTTTGATATATTGAATCTTGTTGTGTCGATTCATCAATCGATAACTGTCATTCGTTCATTATCATTCAATGTCGATACCCATCCCTAATTTTTGCATAAGAAAAAATAAACAAATAACCTCTATGTTTTTCATCTAATCGTTTTTTTATAGTTTTGCAAGTTTATCTCCAATTACTACTAAAAAGTGTAAGAAAAACTTAAACTTACCGTATTTTGTTTTTTCTTTAGACGTCATACATGTCCAAACAGGAGCGGAATAAACATTACAGCACACTTCTTCCCACATTTTTCTTTTTAAATGTCTATCATGATATTCTGCCTTAGAAGTATCATAAATTGCTGGTCTGTTTTGTATTTCTTGAATTAACATAGTTACATCGACCTCTGGCGCCATGATAATGGATCGCGTGCGTTACGTCCACCCCTAGCAAATGCAGATTGCCGGCTAAAGTGTGCGCCGTCTGCGTTAGCGCGCGTTGAAGCAAACGTTCAATTTTTTTCACACACTTTTTGTGCTGAGCGGCGCGCCGCGGTGCGGTGCGGTCTGCCCGAATTACACGGATTTTTTGTGCGTCGGACTTTTTGCGCGTCGTGTGCGTTACTGCATATAATTGCATAGGTTCTATTTTCACAGACTAAAAAGTGCGTCACGGATAGTCTGTCGTCTGCGCAGGGCCTTCTAGCGACAAGTTCATACTGGTTGAACTTACCTGACGTCGCGAGTGAATCGCGCGCTCCGCCGCTAGTTCGACGTGAACACACACAAACATCTCACTCGTTTGATATTGACGCGAGCGGCGCGCGCGCACCAGTCGCTAGCTTGCCCGCTACTTACACCGCACGTGCGTTTCGTACGTGAACACTTGGATATTACGCCATATGTTTGATATTTCGTGACCGCACCCGCCACCGCGCCCGCGAGTCAACGTGAACAAGTACTATGAAATTTTGACAACGCGACAGGCGCGCGTCAGCCGTGCGACTGTCACGCTGCTAAAGTCGCCGCATATGGCTCTTACACACGAGCGGCATGTTCCCAACGGCAGAGGTAACTGCAGCCGTCGACGCGCGTCGGCGGCAACCGTCGACGCGTCGACGGCAGCCGTCGACATTCCAACTTCGAAGATCAGCGGCAGCCGTCGTCTGCTCTCTTAGTATAGGAGTCAGTTGTAAAATGGATTCCGAAGAAGAAACACTATTATTGCTTTTACTTCGTCGACGCCGACGGAAACGAAAAATAAAAACACGTTCATTGTGGGTTCAAGAAATATTAATCAAAAGAGATCAAGATGGGCATTTTTTTACTCTCTATCCACTGTTACGAAGAAACGAGCAAAAGTTTTTCAATTATTTTCGAATGTCCATTGCTTCTTTTGATGAGCTAACGGCTATTTTAACAAGTTCAATTTCTCGCCAAGATACCATAATGCGGAACAGGGGGGCTACTCTCTAACGAAATCCGTAGTTTCGGGCTTAGTTGCGGGCGGGCGTATTCTACTCCGTATCACCTACAGACTTACGATTAGTCCCGAACCCGAACTGAGAATGAATGACAACACAATTTCACAGTAACTGACAAATCGTGTTATCATTAGTTCTCAATGGTTAGGTGATACGAAGTAGAAAATGCCCGCCCGAAACTAAGCCCGAAACTACGGATTTCGTTAGAGAGTAGCCCCCCAGCATTTCAGCTGAGCAAAGGCTCGCTATGACATTGAGGTAAGTATTTTTTTAAATATAATAAAAATATATAAGTAATTTAGATCATTCCTTTAATGAGATCAACATAATTTGGCACCATTTTCTATTTATTACACAAAGCTTACAAGTTCAAATAAAATGAAATTCACCTACTACCTATAGGAACAATAATAATTATTAGTTACTTATATTTTAATAAAAATAGTTAAAAAAAAAATCCAAAATGTAGTGTAATGTAATTGTAGAAAACCAAGCAAAATTTTCTAACAGATATTTTTACTAACATAATATATTATTATTATTTTTTCGCAACAAAGCGAAACAAACAAAACATACAAGGAATTGAAAATAAAAAGGAAAGGAAAAAGTCTCCATGGGTGGGGCTTGAACCCATGACCCTTGGATTAGGTACGGGTGTATGGGTGTCCCATTGCTCTGCCAACTGAACCACGGTAGCTCAGTTGGCTTACCTAACCGTGATAGGTCGTGGGTTCGAGTCCCACGCGAGGAGATTTTCCTTTCCTTTTCACTTGAAACATGTTTTTAGAAGAAATTTTGGTAAACAAAAAATAATATCAAAACCCAAAAATCAAGTATAGGTACCCTAAATCTAAAGCAGTCACCATCTGAATCATTCATTAAAAAAAAAATATTCTGAGAAGAGATCCGTTATTATTGTATTTGCACCAGAATCCTGAGACGAAAAGCTATCATTAGATGCGAGTTGACTTTCCGGTCTTACAGGATTTCTTTCAGAGGAAGCTGTGTATCCCATGTAATTATAAGAAGATTGACTCGTTGAAGGCGTCGAAATTGACCTGTAGTTTTGCATTACCCTGTAATTCTTAATAACTTGGATAATTTCACCTTTGGCGTCCAATTTCCAATCATCTGGTATTTTTTTGAAATCACTTAGTAGTGACAACAGAAATAACTTGTCTTCATCAGGAGGAGGTGAAGGTTGTCTCTCAGCTTTTTGCAGTTTTTCGTTTAATCGCATGGTTAATGTTTCGATCAAAACACCATCGCTGTCAGTTTGGCGCTTTCGTGTTCTTTTTTGAACACTATCTCCTTCTGTTGATTGAACTGTTAGTGGAGGACACGTCTGCTGAGAGTCAAAGTTTGAAACGTTCTGACCTCTATCTTCGGTCACATCTTTCAGAAATAGTAATTGGTCATAGTACGTATATTGTTTTGGTGTGAACGCTGCAGATCCGCTTTTTTTCTTTAAGTTCCTACAATATCTAGTGAACCCATCTCTCAATGTTTTCCATTTTGACTGAACATCTACACCTGAAAAAAAAACAATACTTAATTACACTTTTTTTATTTCCAGATATTTAGCAACTGGTTGTTCATTTCAAGATCTGCAGTATGCATACCGATGCGGAATTTCCACTATTAGTAAAATAATAAAGGATGTCTGCCAACAAATCTGGATAAATATGCGAGACGACAATTTGCCACAGAACATAACGGAAGAAACTTGGAAAAGTATTGCTGATAAATTTGAAAGACGCGCTCAATTTCCTAACTGCATTAGCGCAGTTGATGGAAAACATATTAGAATATTCAAACCGAAAAATAGTGGCTCATCCCATTACAATTATAAGAATTATTTTTCGATTATTTATTTATTTAGTACATGGAGGACTTACAGCTAATAAAGACAAACAAAATAGGAAACCGTAGTCACCAGCAAGCCAATAACAAATCCTCACGTATAAAAACATAATGTAAATTATGGTGTGAGCACAATATAAAAAACGCACCGCTTAAATTAAACTTAGAATTATTTAGTTACCTAAATACTTTCGCAGAATTCACACTGATTCAACTAGCTATCTGCGACAGTGACTATAAATTTAACTTTTGTGATATAGGTTATTACGGACGACATTCGGATTCAACTATATTTGAAGAATCAGTTTTTTATACAAAACTACAAGAAAACTCACTAAACATTCCAAAACCTATACCGATTACAAGTGATGGAATTGCTTTGCCTTTTGTATTTGTTGGAGACGAAGCGTTCAGTTTGTCACAAAATTTGTTACGTCCTTATCCAGGCAAAAAATTAACAGAAAATATGAGGATTTTCAATTATCGCTTAACACGTGCAAGGAGATATGTGGAATGCTCATTCGGTATTCTGACCAATAAGTGGCGAATTTTCCATACCCCAATGAACTTATCTTTGCAATTTTGATGATGGTATTAAATTTGAAGATACACTTACTATCAATGGTTTGGAAAATGTATCTACGATTCCGGATGAAGATGAATCGTTATCGGGTTTAACAATAAGAGACCAATTCGCAAAGTGTGAGTCAAAATGGCGGGTGTACCTTAACTAATCGAATCAACCTATTTACCAAAAAAATGTACCTAAAATGTACCATTTAGTACCTAGGTTTAAAAAAATTTTACCTCTTTCAGAACTAAATTATTTCGAAATTAAGGTATACCCGCCATATTGACATCAAGATGGCGGGTGTTCTATAATATTTTATTAGTTAACCATTACTCATAAAATATAATTACACCAAAAAAATGTACCTAAAAAGTACCCCAAGTAAAAAACACACTTGATATGTTGGATACTTCCTGAGAAATAAAACAACTATGTCTCGTTAACTTTTGTTTATTATTATGAATTATTGATCTCAGTACATATTTATATATATTTTAGGGATATTATTCAATTATAAATCATGAATTTTAATAACGCTTCAAAGTGAGAAATATGTCAGGAGCAGGTACTTAGTCAGCTGGAAGCGGAATAAAACAAGGTAACGTCTCGATAGCACAGAGTATATTCGCAGACTAGCGCGGCGGCGGTGACAATCACAAATTGTAGTTTATAACCTACTACCTACTTAGTTCTAATTCTCAACATACATCACACCTCCCTTCTTAAATTACAATAGTTTTATCAATATATTAAGTTTTATTATTCATGTACATTGGAATCGGATAACCGGTTTTCGTGTTCGCTTTGGGTACTCTGCTTGTTGCTGATCTGATAAACCAGGTGATTGAGATGGCTGATCAGAATCAATACCTCCTACTTCATCGTTTATTGTTTGTTTCGACTTATTTCCCTCAACCACATTCTCATCACTGCGTTCTTCCTCATTCTTCCTCGACTTTAATGAGTTATCCTCAGCCTGCGCTACGGAGCTCTCACCCTCCATCGTTCCCTCTTCTTCAGTGTTCGGTCCACCAACCGATACTCGAGATCTGCGCCGTATCTGATCAACGTGTCTTTTAATGAATTGACCGTTATCCCTTGCTATTATATACCGACGGGCACTATCCACGTTTGTAATCGAACCTTTTACCCATTTATTTGAGGAATTGTAATCCCTCATCCAAACGGGATCGCCCTCGTTGAACGATCGCAAAACCCCACCTGATGAATCGATTTGTCTCTGCTGCGCATCCTGCACTCTGGTACCTACTGATCGTTCCGTTCGTAACAAATCCAACCTGGACCGTAGTGTTCGTTTCTGCAACAACATAGCGGGTGTCTCACCAGTCGTGCTGTGCGCCGTGTTTCTGTATGCCAATAAGAATGATTGTAAAGCTGTGTCTACATCCACGCGATCCCTAATAGCCTTTTTGATAGTGCGTTTGCATATGTTAACTGCATTTTCTGCTGCTCCGTTTGACGACGGATGATAAGCAGGCGAAAAATACTGCCTAATTCCATTTTTTATTAGAAAATTTTTAAATTCTGTACTGGTGAAAGGTGGTCCCTGATCTGATACCAACTGTTCCGGTAAACCAAACCTCGCAAAAGTCGAACGTAACACTTTAATAACATTTGACGCGTTAGTTCGTGACATTTCAAATATTTCTAGCCATTTTGAAGATGAATCTATCAATACCAGAAATGTCATACCTCGATATGGGCCCAAAAAATCGATGTGAAGTCTAGTCCACGGTTGGTTATAATACGGCCATGGTTGGATAATAGATCGCGGCGGCGCGCTCGCTTCCGCCGCACATGTCTCACAGCTTTTACCCAAGTCCTCGATATCTTTATCGATGTTAGGCCACCAGACATAACTCCTAGCCACACTTTTCATCTTTACGATACCCATATGACTGCTATGCAATTGTTGTAATATGTGCCCTTGTAATGCCTGCGGAATTACCATGCGTTAGCCCCACATTATACACCCACATTCTATATATAATTCGTTTTTCCTTGTATAGAATGGTTTAATCTCTTCACTACTGGGACTAACTGACGGCCAACCTGAATGTATGTATAACATCACCCTACTAAGCACCTTATCCTTGGATGTCACACGCTTGATATCACTGCTAGTGACGGGTAAGAAATTTTCTACAAAGTTAACATAAGTACTTTCTGTTTTTGGCTTACCGGCGCAATTATTCTTACATGGCAGGCGTGACAAAGCATCTGCACTGTTCTTACTAGAAATGATGTACTCAATCTTGTAATTGTAACCCGACAGTAGTACCGCCCACCGCTGTAGCCGTGAGGCAGCCATCACCGGTATACCCGTTTTATCACCAAAAATATATGTTAATGGTTTATGATCAGTTCGTAGTGTAAAGTGTCGACCGTAAAGGTATTGATGAAACTTTCGAATACCGAATATAATTCCAAGAGCCTCCCTATCTATTTGCGCATACGCTCGCTCAGTTGGTGTAAGCGACCGCGATGCATACGCCACCGGACGCTCGCCGTCCGCCGTAACATGTGATATTACCGCGCCCACACCCACGCTACTCGCATCCGTGGTCAAAATCAGCGGTAGCTCCGGATTATAATGCACTAGTACTTGACCATCCGATAAAAGGCGCTTCACTCTTGTGAATGCCATTTGGCAATCCGCATTCCAATTATACTTAGCGCCTGACTTCAGGAGATTATATAACGGCGCAAGAACTGTACTAATATTTTTAATAAATTTCGCATAATACATAACTAGACCTATAAACGCTCTTAACTCGGTGATATTGGTAGGCGCCGGCGTCTCCATCACCGCCTGAACTTTCTCCGGGCACGTGTGCACGCCCTCCTTACTAATTACGTGACCCAAATAGGAAACAGACTTTGCAAAGAAAACGCATTTTTCTTTCTTCACTCTAAGTCCGTAGTCTTGCAAACGCTGAAAGACTTTATGCAAATTGCTTACATGGTCGGCCTTCGTACTACCTGTCACGATTATATCATCTAAGAAAACACCTACACGCGGCATGTCAGCAAATAATTGTTCTATTCGCCTTTGAAAAATGCCCGGGCTAGACGCTAAACCATACACTAATCTGTTATACATGTATAATCCTTTATGGGTATTAATTACCGTGTATTTTTTTGTGTCATCGAGCTCAAATTGCGCGTATGCTTGAGACAAATCGATTTTACTGTAGTATTCACCCCCTCGGAGACGAAATAACAAATCTTCTACCCTAGGCAGCGGATAACGGTCAATTTCTATGACTTTGTTTAAGGTCAGTTTATAATCGGCACAAATACGAATACTACCGTCCTTCTTTACCACTGGAACTATCGGCGTAGCCCAGTCCGAACGCTCCACCGGGGTGAGAACTCCGTCGCGCACGAACTGCTCCAGCGCGCGCTCCACCGGCTCGCGCAGCGCGTACGCCAGCGGTCGCGCGCGCATGACCACCGGCCGCGCCCCCTCGCGCACGTGAATGCTCACTGCGCCGCCCGTGAAGCGCCCGAGGCCCTCCGCGAACACGTTACAGTATATGGAACTGAAATAGGGTACATCGTATTCATTACTTTCCCACATTTTATGCACATCGTAACTTAAATCGGGTAGTTGTATCTTTAATGCCGCTATCCAATGTCGTCCTAAAAGTACAGTTTTTCCTTTTTCTATAACAAGCAATTCCAAAAATTCACTTCTATTCTTATACCGAACTAGCGGTTTTATTATACCTAACGGTTTAACAGTCTCACCCGTATAATATCTTAATATTACTTTACATGGTTGTAGGGTAAGATCGCTGAATAGTCTATTATAACACTCCCGACTAATACAAGACACTGCACTACCGGTGTCACATTCCATAGCAATGTCTTTATTATGCACGTTCAGTGATATATAGATAGGTTTACAACTTGATATCGACAACCGACAAACATCTACAATAATTACCTCGTCACTGTCCGCCTCTTCGTCCTTGCCGGCGGTTTGCACGTCTACCTGATGCTGTCCCACCATATTAGGACACATACGTCGCAGGTGCCCTTGCTGGTTGCAAACCCTACACACGTAACTTGCGAACTTGCACGTCGATTCGTTGTGGTTAGCGCCACACACCCGGCACGGCCGCTGTGGCCGAGCTCGCTCCCCCGGCCGAGCTCGCTCACCCGGCACCGACATCACTGACTCGTGGCCTGCGCGCCGCTCCCGGAAATCACGTCGCTCGCGCACTTCGCGCCGCGCGACGCCCGGCTGCCCGCCGCGCTCCGCCCCGCCCGCTGCATGCCGTCTCGTCGTCATCGCTTGACACGTCACCGTCGTTGCGTCCGTTCCCGCTGACGATTTAGGCTCTTCCACTATAGCAGCGTCCTTCTCTGCTGATTCCATACTGGCGGCTAGTTTATACGCCTTGGCAAAATCCAGTTTTGACTCTGCGAATAACCGTTGCCTAATATTCTCGCTCGCTATTCCGCACACCAATTGATCCCTCAAACTTTCTTCGAGCCAACTTCCGAACTCGCAGGTCTTCGACATTTTCTTCAGCACCGCCACGTACTCGGATATGCTTTCCCCCGGTTTCTGTTTCCTATGCCGAAATTTATACCTCTCAGCGAGTTCACTAGGTTTAGGTTGTAAATGTTTACCCATGATTTCCGTTAATTGCTCAAACGTCTTCGTTTTTGGTTTATTCGGTGTACACAGATTGACCAGCAGCTCGTAACCCTCTGCCCCCATTACGGTTATTAACGTCGGTACATGTAAATCCTCCTGTATGTCATTCACAACGAAGTATTGTTCTAACCGTTCGACATATAGATTCCAATCGTCTTTGTGGACGTTAAACTCGGCTATTTTTCCGATCGTCATCGTAAACGCCCTCAATATCACACGCGAACTGTTCACTTCTCGTCGCCACTGAGAAATATGTCAGGAGCAGGTACTTAGTCAGCTGGAAGCGGAATAAAACAAGGTAACGTCTCGATAGCACAGAGTATATTCGCAGACTAGCGCGGCGGCGGTGACAATCACAAATTGTAGTTTATAACCTACTACCTACTTAGTTCTAATTCTCAACATACATCACACAAAGTTATTAAGTACCTCTTTATTTTCGTCCATACATAATGCAATTAGCGATAAGTGAATTTGGAGTTTTGGTTATAAAATTATTAAGATTATCAAAACACTAGCTGACCCGCGCAACTTCGTCTGTGTCACCATTTTCATTACTGCTCCGCTCCTATAGCCTTCCTCAATAAATGGGCTATCTAACACTGAAAGAATTTTTTAAATCGGACCAGTAGTGTCTGAGATTAGCGCGTTCAAGCAAACAAACAAACAAACAAACAAACAAACTCTTCAGCTTTATATATTAGTATAGATTTCCATTCAGCATTACGACGACAATGAGCCCGATAGTGACCAATATTGTGGATGTCTGTAACATCGCCGCCGGACGGTAAAAACTCAATTAATCCAAGAACTTCGTATTTTGTATTATTTAATGTTATTTCCATAGGTATGTCATTAAGACAAATTACATCTGTTTGATTCAGCTCAAAAGTTATTGTATTACTTAGTTCGTATTTTAATGTTCGTATGCCGTTGCAGTCATTACGTCAACACTGTACAATATTATTTTCTTCATATAACATACTCGTAGACTCTGCCGATTGATTGAGCATTGATCCATATTTGGCATGTTAAAATTAAGTGGGAGAAAAGCAATTTTTCTTTGTACTTTGTTAATGCCACATTCAATATTCGTACATGATTCTTGTACAGAGGCACTGTAAATTGCGTCGATCAAAATATTCTCAAAAGTATAAGCTATATTGCATTCGCAAGAGATGAAAACTTTATGATTAATATCAGTTTTTTAAAAATATGACTGAAGAAGGTATGCGCGGTACTTGTATAAATCTGTTCTGGTAGTTTTGACATCAATCATTTTTTTTATGAACTGACAAAATTCATTTTGATGATTGAGTACATGAGTATTTAAATAAAACCCTTCAACACACCCTACTGCAATTACTTGTGCAACCGAGTCGAATGCGCAAGTATTCGATACGCGTAAATCCTTCATAACAGTTCGTATTCTTGTTCCATTTAACAATAGTGACACAGGTTTATTCATTTTCACTCTTTTTTTCTTCGTGGCCTTTCGAGCGTCACCTTTGCCCTTCCAATTTTCAGAAAACGACGGAGTTTTAGAAAAAAATGAGTCTGTTGGGAAATCATCTTTTGTTTTATTTACCTTTGCTTTCGCATTTTTTCTTCTTTTCAAGTCACCCTTCTCTGTAGTTTCTACTTTACCTATAGCTTCTTTTAATTCCCCATCTATAAAATCTGCATGTTTGACGATAAATATGACATAGTATCTCTTTAGTGTTTTAAAATAACTTTCCACGTTGGATGAAGACGCAGTTTGGTTTTCTGAATTATATATTGGAATCATTACATTTGACCACAACGGTAGTTGCTGTACTAACCGGGTTAGTGTTGGTATAAAAGTAGGCATGTAAAATAAGTTTTCGTATGATAAGGAGTCACTGTCATCATCTGTTAATGTAACTAACAAATTTTCGCGATCTAATCTGTCCTGATACCATTTGGGAAATGTAAGTTCTTCTTTAACGTCTTTAACTTTTTCCGATATAAGTTGTTCTGGCAAACTATAATGTTCCAAATCTTTATAATCTGGAAGATTCATGGTTTTACCGAATATTTTTAACCTTGTTTTAGCTTCATCGCATGGAGATGCAATACTATCGTATTTATTGAGAGCTACGGTTATTATATCTAAAATTGTTTGTTTTGCAGTTCCGTAGTCATTTAGATTTTTAAGATACAAAATACACTTACAATAAAACGCTTTAGTTCTTTGGTCCACGTTCCGAAAACAGTTAAGGTTGTATATCGTTTTTACCAAGTGGCTTGTGTCGATGCGAACATATAAGGCGTCGGGTGATGTCTCATCAGCGTCAAGTTTCCTGAACGATTCTACAAGATAATCATTAGTACACTTATGTTCAGTAAAAGCTTTGATCGTGGCTCCTATTAGCGCTGAAGATTGGTCCAAAATCACTTCGTTAGGAATTGATTTCTGATTTTTCCAAGTTATTAACCAGTTTAATATAGTATCCATCAGTATCCATCGTCTGAGAACTAGAAATCATTTGAGCAACCGGAACACTTCTTATTTTCTTCGCTGTACATTATAGCAACGTACAGCAAAGAGTAATTTTTCACAATTAAGTCAGTTTCTTTAAAAATGCTACCAGTTGCGTCGATGCTCAGTATAACTCTATGGTTTTTACGATATTGATTATAGTATAATTCTTGTGACGTAGACCAATAGTAAATATAAAAATGGGGATGAATTGTTGTGTTTAATAAAATCGGTATAGGGTTTTACGTTTTATTGGATCTTTATGGTAATACTCACTAAGATTACTTTCATGCTTTATCTGTCGTAAAGTTCCATGTGAAGGTAGATGGGGTGGCTGTGGATCCCCAACTTCCATTGCGTAACTAATTATTTTTTTATGAACAGTTATCGGAGACTCATGTTTCATTTCTTCCATCAATTCTTTACGCTTTATGGGTGACAATTTGATTTTTTTTCTTATATTATGTTTAATATTTTTATCAAAATCTGTAATTAAACTTTTGCAATAAGCAATATTTTCTGTAGGATATGTAACCACTATTTTTATTTTAGCATTGCATTCTTTACATTCACCGAGAAAAGTCACTCTTTCATTGCATTTAACATAATGAGTTTTAAAGCACCAACTGCAAGGAGATTTCGTTTTTTCCCAAATTTTTTCCCTTAACAAGTCTGCCCACTCATATTTAGGTAATATCCACTTTTTTTGTTTATCTGGATTATTGGCTCTCATACGAACAGAGCATTTTGAGATTGGCCGAATTAAAAGATTTACCTTCTTCAGTACATGTAGTTTTATCCACGACGTAAAAATTTTCTTCGTTATTTTCTTCCTCAATTTCTTTTTCTGTATCAACATCTTTCGTAACTAATATATCTGCGTCTTCTGTTTTATTCTCTGAACCTACATAATTTTTGTCTTCACTGTTTCCATCCTCCACGGGAAAAAAGTATTCAAAATTTCTTTTAATCGATGAATAAAGTGCTTTAGGCGATATTTGTATTTGTTGAAGTTCACTAGACATTTTTGAAAATATTGCACTACAGGGGCCGAGTCACCCGCGTCCGTAGGAGAATATCCATTGCTAGTCCCTACACGTGGTCCCCGGGTGGTGCTAATCAGGTGACACTAACGGGTGGTAGGCTTCGGCCGATGGCTTGTGACCATACTGGGCAAAGACGTACCGCCAAGTGGCCTAGCCGCGTTCCGGTACGATGCTCAGTGTAGCCAATTCAGAGGGGTTGGGTCGAAATAGTTGTTCCAATGCAGGTAGACCGACCAGGCTCGCGTTGATATGGACATATAGGGAGACTAGTCGTGGAGGGTAGCGGGATCCAAGGCACGGTGCGCCGCTGGCCGACCGCAGGTAGTTGGGGGCCCAAGTAGTGTACTAGCCATACATGAAAGGCTGCCCCGCCAACTGTCGAAAAATCCCGGAATGCACCATCGTGCTGGTTGGCGACCAGACGAGAGGGCCCGATGGACATTTCCGGGGGGGCTCGGGCGTCCCCGCAGTCTCCAGACTAGTCCCCCAATGATGTCGTCCTGTCAGAGCGTGCCTGAGGGTTGGCAGCATGGAATCTCATTTCACTTCCTTCTCTTCTAACCTAATAACTCAAAACAATATGGCCAGGAACAAAAAGAGAAAAGCTGTACAGCGGCAGCACTCCCTCTCGCATAAAGTGCACCTCTCCAACATACGAGGACTGCACTCAAATCTCGCCGCAGTCCATCACCACCTTGAGACCGAGAAACCAGCGCTCTTGTTTCTGACGGAGACGCAGATCGGATGACCGTCTGACGTGTTGTATCTTACATACCCAGGGTTTACCCTGGAGCACCAGTTCAGACCACGCGCGGGCGTATATATGTACGCCCGGGACGACATCTGCTATCGGCGTCTCCGTAATCTTGAGAACTCCAGGTTCTCAACGATGTGGGCTTTAGTGGACACCGGCCTAGATAAAATTATCTACGCCTGTGTCTACCGTTCGCACGGCGGTGATCCGGAGACAACTGGGCCAATGCAGCACCTCAGTGAGGCGGCGGATGCGGCTCAGCAGCGGTACCCTTCTGCCCAATTGGTGTTGCTGGGGGACTTCAACGCCCACCATCAGGAGTGGCTTTTCCCATACCAGCACACAGACCATGCTGGACGAGAGGCGCGAAAGCTAGCGCTTGCGTTAAATCTCACCCAGCTGGTCCAGGGGGCAACGAGGGTGCCGGATGTTGATTCGCACACAGCCAATTGCTTGGACCTTCTGCTGACAACAGATCCAGACCGGTACTCGGTGTCGATTTCTTCTGCACTGGGTAGTTCCGACCACTGTCTGGTGAAGTCTGTGTCCGTCTACTCCCCGCCCGATCCTAGCCCAAGAGGCACCCGGCGGGTATGGCGACATAGGTCAGCAGATTGGGATGGCATGCGATCATTTTTCGCATGTTACCTTTGGCAGCCTACTTGCTTTCCTTCAACTGAAGCTTCGTCGTGCGCTGACGCCGTGACGGATGTGTTGCGAAAGGGAATGGAGTACTACATTCCGTTCTCAGACGTAGCAATGTCTGGCGAAGCTCGCCCATGGTTTGGTGCCGAGTGCAATCGCGCTAATGCGATAAAACATGCGGCGTACCTAGCATAGGTCGACGCCCGTGCGCGCAAAGCAAATGACGTGATTCAGAAGAAGAGAGCCCTTAACAGGGCTGCCAAGTCCTGCAAGAAGGTGTTGCGGAGGGCTCGGTTTGACCACATTAGCCGAATAGGGAACAAACTTGCCTCATACCCAGCAGGTAGTAAAGCTTTTTGGTCCCTGGCTAAATCGGTCGAATCGAACTTCTGCCGCCCCTCACTACCACCACTGCTGAGACCCGATGGGTCACTGGCCCACTCCGCTGAGGAGAAAGCAAACTTGTTTGCTTCTATGTTTGCGGATTCGTCGCGTCTAGATCCTGGTGGCGCGAGGCCCCCTACTTCTCCTGATGGATGCGAGTCGAGTATGTCGAACATTCGCATTCATCAGAAGGACGTTCTTCGGGTATTGCGTAACCTAGACGTGAATAAGGCTAGTGGCCCCGACGGGATACCGGCAATTGTTTTGAGGACTTGTGCGCCTGAGTTGTCTCCAATCTTGACACGCCTATTTCGCCTTTCGTTTGAGACTGGTAAAGTACCGAATGCTTGGAAGCAAGCTAACGTGCAGCCCGTGCCCAAGAAGGGTAGTCGAGCTGACCCGTCGAATTATAGACCCATCTCGGTAACGTCCATACTCTGTAAGAGTATGGAACGCGTACTGAATCGTAAGCTCCTAGCATACCTAGAAGCGAATGATATCCTTAGCGACCGACAATACGGGTTCCGCCGAAATCGGTCTACTGGGGATCTTCTAGCGTATGCCATTCACATCAGGAGTGAGGCCATAGAGAAGCACGGGGAGGCACTTGCGGTCTCCCTCGATATCTCAAAGGCCTTCGACAGAGTCTGGCACGATAGCCTTATTAGTAAGCTTCCTTCCTTCGGTCTGCCCGCCGGATTGTGTGATTGGATTGCAGATTTCCTGAGGGATCGGTCTATCCGAGTGGTCATAGATGGCTGCTCGTCTGGACTACTGGATATTAATGCCAGGGTTCCTCAGGGGTCGGTGCTCTCGGCAACATTGTTCCTGCTGCATATTAATGATCTGCTAAAACCCGGTACCTTTGGGTATGCAGACGACAGCACTGTTGCTGAGAGATACGTGTCCGACACGGATCTGCGACCCACGCGGACGCATACGTGTCCGCGTGGGTCGCAGATCCGGTCTCTCCGGGAGGCTATGGTTGAGCGCTTGAACTTGTCCTTACAGGCTGTCTCAGAATGGGGCGATGCCAATCTGGTCAAGTTCAATGCTGCTAAGACCCAAGCGTGTCTATTTTCCGCTAAAAGGAGCCAATTCCACCCAGCTCCATCTTTTCGTGGTGTAACCGTGCCGATTACCGACCGACTGGAGCTTCTTGGTGTTACGTTAACATCTACCCTCAATTTTGGCCCATTCATAGAGGCAAAGGCTCAAGTGGTTGCCAGAAAGTTGGGGGTCCTAGCAAAGATGAGACGGTACTTCACGCCGGAACAGCTGCTCAAGCTCTATCAAGCGCAAGTTCGATCGTGTATGGAGTACTGCTCTCATCTTTGGGACGGATCTGCCAAATACCAGCTTGATGCCCTTGAGTCAATTGAGAAACGAGCCAAGAGGATCATCGGTAATGACAGGCTTGTCGAGTCGAAGCTCCAAAGCCTTGAGCATCGACGCCGAGTTGCTGGCCTGTCGGTTTTCTATCGCTTGCATTTTGGGGAGTGTGCGACGGAATTGCATGATTTAATTCCGCCAAGCCCGTTCCATCATCGGACCACAAGACGAACGGCGATGCGCCACCGGTACATGGTGGACATCCCACCCACACGCACTAAACGTTTTGGGAACACATTCATAGTGCGTACAGCTAAGGAGTGGAATTCCCTGCCAGAGCCTGTGTTTCCAGATAGCTACAACCTGGGAGTCTTTAAGACAAGAGTGAATAGGTTGCTTCTAGGCAAACGTGCTCCATCTTCGACCACATCATCGCTTACCATCAGGTGAGATTGTGGTCAAACGTATGCCTATACATAGTAAAATAAAAACGCGCTACTGCATCGCGATTGTATCGATACAAACGCGCGACCGCAACGCGCTACTAACGCGCTACTGCATCACGATTGTATCAGCTGATAAACATTGTCTCATCATTGTATTTCTGCGTGTCAACTCTGGTTTTGCAATGGAAAGCAATTCACAAAACGTCGAATATGACATTCTATAACAACTTTTGAATTTAAGATCATAATTTTTGAGTTGTTTGAATGTTGTTACATGATGTCCACAAAGTAATCTCTGGGTATTAAATGGATGCATTTAGCAAGCAGCGTCAATATTGGATTGACGCTGCTTCCGTTGCCTACGCTTCGGCTGCTTACGTAAAAGCAGCACCAAAGACAACGTGACTAATGTTGCCTCAACGGAGTCCATCTTGCAACTGTACCGATCCAAGGTATTTTTGTATCGTAACTGCATCGCGACCGAATCGCGTTTGCATCGCGACCGAATCGCGTTTGCATCGCGACCGAATCGCGTTTGCCTCGCGACCGAATCGCGTTTGCATCGCGACTGAATCTGGTCCCGTGGGCGCGGGCACACAGCTAGCGACTGCTTCGCGTCTGTATCGATGCTACGCGCGAGAGCATCGCGACTGCATCGCTACAAAAATTCGCCCGTGGGCGAGGGCCCTAAATAATAATATATTATAGAACACTCGCCATCTTGATGTCAATATGGCGGGTGTACCTTAATTTCGAAATAATTTAGTTCTGAAAGAGGTACAATTTTTTTAAACCTAGGTACTAAATGGTACATTTTAGGTAAATTTTTTTTGGTAAATAGGTTGATTCGATTAGTTAAGGTACACCCGCCATTTTGACTCACATTCGCAAACTATTTTTGTAGCACTGAAGGTAGTCTCTCATGGCAGTTAAACTGCATATGAAACAATAAAGTACCTACCTACTTAATTTTGTACCTGTAAAAATATGTTATCATTTTTATAACGCTTTAAAATGAATATACACTTACGTGTCCGTTACCCAGGCCAGATGTTGTCGAAAATGGTCATTTGAATCTTATAGATAATTAGTTTTGCGGCTTCTGTAATTGTTGCGCACATTTTTAAATTTGTTGCGCTTATAGTTTTTTAATTATTTCACAAAACATTTCCTGCTGGGGTAACGTTACCCCAGCCAGACCTTTTTCTTTCTAATGGGAATATTTAAATAATTACTAGCTATAAAATTAGTTGTCTAGATGAAGTAAATGTTGTGCCTTATTTTGTATTTGTTCTTTCATCGGTTGCGAAGTTATTCGAGATTTTGCTGGGGTAACGTTTTTGGTTTTGCTAGATCTTTGAAATGGTTAAGCGGATTCTTATCATATTTTGTACATGGCTTCTTAGGAATTAGTTTAAATTTGTTCTGCAATAAAAAAACCAAAATAATACATAGCTTAAAGGTTATTTCATTAAATAGAAAAACACTTCAATTGGTCCCAGCACTCACAATAAGAGCTCTAAAGACTTACTTTAAACGTTATTTTAAAGCTTGTAACTGCCTTCAAATGTACGTGAGTTTCATTAGTATCCTGTAAGTATTTAACAAGTTATGATGATATTGAGTTCTTCACGAGCACGGTCTTGATGCGCGCGGTGTTATTTGGCCACTGGATTGGATATATGAACTGAATGTTATGTCAATTATTAGTTTTTTAGTTCAGTTGTATACCAGTAAAATTTCAGCTCAGTACATTGGATAATTAATGACGTTTAGGTGGTTACGAAAAAGCGAAAACGCAGAACATTATACTATCTTTTGAAATGTTTAGTATAATACACCTTACAATTTCGGTACAGACGCGTACACTGTTAAATACATTAATAATATAATAATATCTGTACTATGAAAACATTATTATTATCTTCCAGTTGCACAAACTTATCAAAAATCACTGATATAACATGTCGTTCGGTGGGACGCGGAAGGGGTGGGGTGAAGGGGCGCATTGTTTGCATATCGCACTAAACATGCTCCGTAATCACATAATTCATCTTGTAGAGTGCGCATGCGTTTCGGCAGTTCCGTTTCCTGTTTTTGCAAATATTTATAGAGTGCGTGAGAGCTAATGTAAAATAATAAGTGTGGCGAATTACTCTGCCGTCCCTACGAAAAGTGCAATAACTAGGTCAAACCTGATTTCGAGATAAACGCGGGAAAAGATTTTATTTTTATTTGGTTGTATCTCCATCACTATACATGGTATCGGATTGAAACTTTCACTACACGATGTAAAACAATGTAGAGAATATTATGTGGTACTTAATGTTTGTTCCTGCATTTATTCCCGATATAAAAACCAATAAATACAATAATTGTAAGTATTATTACTATGTAGAAAGAATGTTTACTAGTCATAACCGCAACAAGTAACTTATTTATTGCACTAATGGTTAGGAAACCAACATGATGCATTTTTGACTAGCAATTCATTTTTTTTAACTGCTTCCTAACCAAATATGCATTAAGTTTCTTATTTATTGCGGTTTTCATTAATAAGAGACAAGTTTAAAACGCCAAAGTTTTAACTTGTTACTTAACAAAAACAGAGATGTTACACTTTTATGTCAAATACCTATGAATAAACAGAAGTTTGCAAAACATTATTTTACCTCTTACCGATTTAGCATGAAACTGTTTTCGGTAAAGTCAAGTCTACTCATAATATCTGCGTCCAGTTGTGTTTTTAAAATAATGTGAAATCGGTTATATTTATAACTAGTTGACCCGCGCAACTTCGCCTGCGTCACAATTTTCATCACTGCTCCGCTCCTTTTGGTCTTAGCGTGATGATATATAGCCTATAGCCTTCCTCGATAAATGGGCTATCTAACACTGAAAGAATTTTTCAAATCGGACCAGTAGTTCCTGAGATTAGCGCGTTCAAGCAAACAAACAAACAAACAAACTCTTCAGCTTTATATATTAGTATAGATTTAATGAATAAAAAATAATTTATCATATTAAATCTTTTTTATTTCTAACTAAAAAAGTACAATCACAATGGCAATCACTTCGCTATTTTAGCTATTAATTCTGGTCTACTAGCCAGCATTTAAAATACAACGGTTCGGTCTACGTTCAAAGCTCGGGACGTTTTAGGTAAGTTTAACCAAAAACCTCTCCTGGTTTCAGGCATCAAAGGTACTAAGTCGGCTATTATTCTATCTTTTCGTTCTTTTGTTATTCCTCTCGGTGAATTCTTGTTTGCAAAATTAGGAAAGCATTTGTTTTTAATTATATTGACTTGTAGAAAATCTAGTTCTTTCCAATCAGACACGTGGGTAGCTTTTTGCTTTATGGTAAATGCTCCTCTTTCGGCTCTGACTGCCATGATGTCTTTTAGATAGACTCTGGGTTCCATGTTTCGAATTTTATGCTGAGACGACACATCCTCATAACTATAAAAATCAGATACTGTCATCACTCTTACTATGTTTTTTTTTGAATTGGCCATTTTTACCGAATCCACAAAGTCATCAAAATCATAAACTTTCTTTTTCTTTTTTAATGCCATTTCTACCTGATGATGAAAGCTATCAGCCGACATGAACGTATGGCCTGGTTCAAAATATTTTACGGTAATTGATTCGGCAGCAATCAGCTGACTATTTACTATGTTCACCAGAAAACACATAAACGCCCAGTTTTTGTTTTGGGCCGCGCAATTGTCGGCCCATACAACGATATGTTTTATGTCGCGTTCATGTATAAAAAACGATCTGAATGCTGAAATTATATCTTCTTGGCTTCTACCAGAGACAGTTTCATTCCAAAGCACTGCATAAGGAACATTTGTACCATTACTACCTCCAAGTGGAACGAAACTTTCGTTAAATGTAATAACACGAGGACAAAATATCGCTGTTTTATATTGGTCCATTCGTGGCAACATGATTACTTTCTGTAGATCTACAGAAAAGTATATGCAGTCTTTGTCAGTAAGACCTTGCTCTTTGTCTCGTTGATATTCCTCTCTGGATTCCGTGTATCGTGACATAAGTTTACTGTTTTGGATACAGAGGTCACAGTTTTCCTGAGAACACCCAGTATGTGATTTAAAGAGAGCACATTGCTCACATTCTTCATGCCCGAGATGAGCAAAGGAAATATTCATTTCTTTTACAACCTTTCGATATGTTTCAAAAGAGACCGACATATTGGGATATTTTTCAATGAAGCATTGATGCATCATTGTTACATTGATGTCACTCGGCAGATAAAGTTTATTAGGGGCATGTTCGCGACGGTAATGTGAAATTGTTGGATTAAAACTTTGTATATGATCCTTGATTACGTCTCTGTCTATGAAATTTTGGCGTTTGTATGATCCTCGTTTATCTTTTTGATTATCAATTTCCTTACTGAGTGCCGAGTAAATATGTCTGTTATTTTGTGGGTTGTAAACAAGTGTCGTTAAAAAAAAAAGTTTTGCAAACATCAATTTTTTCATGTTTGACTTGAAAATGGTAGTAATACGAAACATCTCTTCTCTTATTTCGACCTTCCTTAGTAGTTCTTGTTTTTATTTCCTTCGATTCGACCATTCCTTTAATGAATAAACCTCTAGACTCCCAATCTAATCTTATATACCGATCATGTATTTCTCTTCTAATTTCTTCAGAAATCTTAGTTGTGCATTTTTTACGACATTTACCATCACACGGTGGTTTCAGTGACAGCTTTTCATCAGCATTTTCTTTTTTCTGTCTTTGTCGATCCACAAGGGATATATCAAATCTACGTCTTTTCCTTGGAAAGCCCGCTTTAGTCAGTCCTTTCTCATTCTCAGGTATTACGAATTCTTCTACTTCACTATTTTCACGTTCAGTTTCCTCACGTTCAATCTCCTCACGTTCAGTATCTTCATGTTCAGTCTCTTCATGTTCAATCTCATCATGTTCAGTCTCTTCATATCCAGTCTCCTCACGTTCAGTCTCCTTACGTTCAGTCTCTTCATGTTCAGTCTCCTTACGTTCAGTCTCCTCACGTTCAGTCTTATCATATTCAGCCTTTTCACGTTCTGCTTTTTCACGTTCAGTCTCCTTACGTTCAGTAGTCTCCTCACGTTCAGTCTCATCATATTCAGCCTCTTCTCGTTCAGTCTCATCATGTTCAGTCTGTTCACGTTCTGTCTTTTTGCCTCTAGTTTCTTTATGTTCAAGTAAATTTCTTTTAATACAAATGGGTGAATCAGAATCAGAATCTGAAATTATAAAATCTGGGATATAGTCTATCAATAACACTATCGTCGGAATCTTCAAAATAATTTACAGGTCTGTTCATGTTTTCATATTCTTCTTCGGATGGTAGGGTTTCATAGAACTTTAGAGAATGTCTGGTAACAGTTGTTTCAAAAGATTTGACTTTTTGAACAGCAGACGGTTTAATTATTGATGGCCTTGGAATCAGCTGATGGCTGGTAGGTTCAGATGGAGAAACATGTACTTTTGAGGTTTGTTTTTGCGAAATAGCCAAAGAAAGAATTTTGTCTCTTCTGGACATGGTGTTGCCTGAAAAAAAGAAATATTATGCTTAGGGACAAAAAATCAACAGGCGTAAAGAAAGCATAAACACACACTGATAAATATAAACAAACATAATAATACTGGGTATTGCCTCAATGGTCAAGCGGTCACAAGCGCCTAATTCTCGTGCCGGGCAAGTGTTATTGGATTTTTCTATAGAGAAATTCTTAAGATTGCCACCTACCTATTACAAATGGCTCTTAACCATCGTGATAAAACATCCACTACGCTACCCGAGTGTGGAGTAGTAAACTATATACTTATATTCAAGAACTTGCAGGCTTATTATAGGTTTTCTTACTTTTCCCTTCACGGTCAGAGATCGTGTCAATGAAAACAAAAATAAAAACTTTGGAAAAGTTAGTGATGAGTACCTGAGATTGAATCCGAGTGACTTGGAAGTCTAAAGAGAGATGCCACACGAGCGTTGCTGGTGCGCTGTGACGCCTGGACGGCGACGCTACGAAGTTCTATTATAATATAAACGCTTACATATTAATCGTTTTAATCCGTTGGACCAATGATTTATCTTACAAAATACTATTTATCAAAAGCTTGCACAGTATTGCACTTAAAATAAAAAAGGAAGTGATAACGTAATAATAGCAAAATGCAATTAACCGGTAGAAGCGCCACGAGCTAGTTATCTACGCAAACGTCGCGGGTCGTAATCGTCGGTCGGTGCGTACCTAACTACCTACACTCAGCCGCGCCCGGCGCGCGGCGCGCATTTTGCATTGCCAATCAAATGGTGTATAAAACGATGGAGCGTGGTCAACGGCCGTGTGGCATCGCTCTTCAAAGTTATATCAACTTTTAAGTACATTAAATTAGTAACTAAATAAAGTAACACTGGCTAATAACATCATAGCGTATTAATATCCGTGATATGTAAATATATTGTAATATTAAATACGTTAGGTACTTACCGCCCAAACTGGTCGCACGTGCGTGTGTTCGTCCGACTCGAAGTAAGCGAGCGCCGCGACTGACGTTTGTACGAAATATTTTACTCCCCCCTCACCTCCTGGTGCTAGTTATAAACGCAATAAATAGTGAATTTATTGCAAATTATTTCGCGTAGGTATACTGTATTCGTTTAATCTTCCTACAAATAAATGCAATATATCTACTTACTAAATCAATTTTAGTATTCATCCCATAATTATTAGTAAGGTCCCTTAAGATAACTGCAATAACTCAAGCTTATTGTACTTATAACTAGTAAATGAGAATCACAAAAAACTAAATATGGTAGTTATAAATGCAATAACTCTACTTATTGCAGAAATAATTAGCACATTATTTAATACCAAAAATAAGGATCCGTATCATATCTGCAATAACTCAAACATATTGCACTTATAACTAGTCAATCAATATTACAAATGACGAACTATGCTAATTATAAATATAGTAACTATACTTATTGCAGATATAGTTAGCAAAATTACTAAATAGCGTAAGTAAGTTACTCCTATCTATAGTTATTTCGGTCTTGATATGTAAATCATAAAGCATCGACCTAGATATTGCAGTTAGGCTTAGTATTAAAACCGGCTACGTCATAGATACGTAAAAAGTGTCTAAAAAGAAAATATAGATCTCGTTCTGCTAATTCCGAATATGTACTTATCTCAATTTGGTGGAAAACTCGAGTTATTGCACTTTTCGTAAGGACGGCAGTACTGCTAATGTGGAGTGCTTCTATTGATGATCATAGTTATGGTGCAGGCTGCTTGATGAATTCACGAACAAGGTAAGCTTGTATAATGTAACTACAGAAATAGTAGCAAAATTATTATTAATATGTACATGTTGTTAGGTACTTATCTAAAACTGTATTTTTTTAAGGCTTAAATATTTAAATTTAGGAACTTACTATTTTCTTTTCTTTCGTACTTAATTATTACCTAGACTGGAATTCTCAACAATGATAACGACATATCGTCGGTTAAATAGAAAAATGACGTTATTCAGAAAGTACAAATTTTACAGTACAAGCATTTGAAGTTTTTAATTTCATTAAAATTCATTTTTCTTTTTAAGTGTTATATTTACATAATTGTCATATATATCATTTAAAAAGTAATTACATGGGGATTTAGGTGGTGTATTATTTAATTATTTATTTTTTAAATAGAATCATTTCTAGCAAGAAGTGTCTTTTTTCTACATAAAAAAATAAATATTACAAGCACGGATTTTCTAAAAAAAATAACTTCATAATGGAAAAATAGTTTTTATTAAGTAAGTTTCTTTAACAATTTGAGATTTTTATAGGATGGCACATCAAATTAAAATTACTTATAATGAAATAAGATTCCTTAACAAACCCTTTCTTAAAATTAACACTTATTAGATAAATCAATAGAAAAACAATATTATTGAGATCAATGAGCTTAAACTTAAAGCTATTTTTTTATTAAACTTAAAATGAAATTGTAAACAGAAATGAAATATTTGTTTCTGTAAACTATTTAAAACAAAAATATTAGTCTTCTCTTAATTAAAAGTTGTATCTAAAAATCAAAAAGTACTTACTTGATTTTTAGAAAAAAAATCCAAAAAATAAAAATACTACAAAAGAATATAAAACTTTAAACAAGCTGTTTTAATTCAATAATTTATATTGAATTAAAACAGCTCTTCTTAATTAAAAATAGTCTAAAAATCAAAACTCTTCTAGAAAAATAACAATAAGTGGTAAAATAAAAAAATATAAAAAACAATGAAGTCACAGATTTTCATAGAAGTTTTTATAAAATCTAGGTATTATATTTTTATCTATAAGTGTAAGTATTCCTGCTTTCTTACTATCAGATACAGGTAATTTTGTTGAATACAGCGGTTGTAATTCTGAACTCAAATTCTTTTTTATCTTGCTAGCTCGAGTTTTGACCAGTACAGTTTTGAAGCTATCTTCTTTATAAGAACACTTATAAAAGAATCGATCATTATGAATTTTCTCCACTCTAATAACTTTAATATCCACCATTTTTACCTTTTCTCTATCTTCATTGATTGAGTAATTTGATCCAACACCGTCTGCGATTCTTTTAATGTCAAAGAAACTTTCATGATTTAGTTCATGGACTCTGTATGGGTTTCCTTTTTTTTTAGCGGTTCTAATCAATGTGATGTATTGTTCCGGGACGTAAATAGGTGCAGATTTCAAGGATCTTGAAATATTACGCTCTATCACAGAATGTGCGGAATCTCCCTCATTCTGTGAGTGGCCCTTTATCAGAAATTTGTGGGTAATAGCCGTCAATTTTTTTAAATTAGTGACAGCGTAAATATACATTGCAATCATATATTTATTTTTTTGTTGTCCACAACAGTTGTCGCTATAAAATATAGCTTCAAAATCATCCTTAATATTTTCTTGCAGGCTTCTTAAATAACTTAAAATGCAGGATCCTATTTCATTAACTCCTCTTCCGCCTTCACCTTCATGCCAAACGTAGCAGTTTACGTCTTTGGATCCAAGTTCGTAAATAGTAAAGTTCAGAACATTTAATTTTGAAATATAATAAAAATTGGAAACATCACCTCTTGGACACGGCATTACGGCTTGCAAATCATAGACGGCAGTTATGCATTTTCCATTGGTATTTTCTTTATCCAACTCTTTTTCTTTTCTTACTAAATCTTTTTCTTCTAGATGAGAATCATATTTGGTTTTTAACGGCTCTTTATTTTCTGCATTATTATAAGCTGCGCAATCTTCACATTGATCCTTTTTTGGAGACCAAAATGAAATATTGTACTCTTTGGTAAATATATTGTAATATATTTGATAATCAGCATGAGGAACATTTTCTGTACGACATTTAGTAACATAGTCTCTATGTAATTGTGCAATAGAGAGACCACCTTCAATGTATTCTCGGCTCGTACTAGCTCGGCAGTAATGACTTTTAATTCTAGGTATAGAATTGATATGTTCTTAAATTCCATCAATAATTGCAATATCAAGTTTATTGTGTTTACCATGCTTTCCTCTTTTGTCATCTTTCAGAAAACCCCCAACTATAGAGTTTTGCATTGAAATTACTGTTCTTATCGGTCTGTCGGATATACCCAGAGTATTTTTAAAAAAAGTCTTACAAACACGAGTTATCTCTGTGTCAACTTCAAAATTAAATGCATGGTTAAAATCTTTTCTTGTACTTCCTTCGCGAATATATCTGTACTTCGGTTTAATTGCAGTTACATGTTTATTGATAAATTGACGTTGCTTATCTAAATCTCCCATTTTCCAAAAATTCATAAAAATAAGTTGCCTCTTCTCCTCATTAATCTTGTTATAACATTTCATTTTACATTTTTCAGTACATGTTGGTTTCATTTGTCTTTCTGGCATTTGTTTTTGTGACTTCGATGTCGATATATACGCTTTTCCACAATTTCTTAATAGCTTAGCTTTATTTTTTCTCCATTCTTCCGGTACAGCTTTTCTTTTTCTGCCCTTCTTTGCTTTCTCATTTCCATCTTGAACTGTATTTTCTTGGATTTCATTAATTGTAGCGGTTTCATCCTCCGAAGATGTTGATGACACTGCAAGATCTTCGCGTAGTAAAAAATCCGGGTCATTATCTGTATCGTCAGGCGAGAAGTCATGTTGACTCTCAGGTATGGAGTTGGAACAACTATCGTCATCATCCTCAGAGGATATATCCGATTCAGATATTACTATATTGCTTGAAATCTTGGAATGATTTGAGTGAAGAACGTCAGTACTTTGTTCTGATACTGAATCACTTACGGGAGATCGCACAATAATCCTACTAGGCCCAGGTTGATCATTCGGCAGGTATGGAGTAATTTGTGAATCCGAAAAAGAATTGTTGCCAATAGGATTCGGTGTCTGAACAATGTTATTCAAATTAGTCAATGGAGTGCGTATGGAATTTAAATTAGTTTGCAGTGGCTCAACTTCAAAAATCTCACAAAATTTTGATGTGGATATTTTGTTTGATGGTTCTATATTCTCTGTAGCTGAGATATGGCCCTGGACAACTACCTCAGATACATTAGATATCTCTTCTTCAATCTTCTCGAGATTCTCTTCAGAAAGTCCCTTGGACATAATCATTTTTATCATTTTTTCACCACGCTTCATCCTAAAACAAAGAATTAAACTAATCAATTAAAATATGATTTACGTTTTGATACCACGTCTGCTTATAATAATAAAACAGACACAAACAATAAATAAATAAAAAACCGGCCAAGTGCGAGCCGGACTCACCCATGAAGAAGGATTTTAAGAACCTCCATGTAATTTTTAAAGACCTATCCATCAACAACCTATACATCTACCTACCAAGTTTCAACTGTGTAATCCTTGTAGTCTCGGAATAAAACGGCTGTGACATACGGACAGATAGACAGACAATCATGACGTATCTATAAGAGTTCCGTTTTTTTGCCATTCGGCTACGGAACCCTAAAAAGTAATAAATATTAAAATGAAATAAAAAATATCAAATAATAGAATCAATAAATAGTATAATAATTACTTATAAAAACATAAATAATTTTGTACTTTTAACGTTAAGATCACATAAAATGCGTTTATTTTTACAAGATAAACGTCATTACTTTACAAAATCCAAAAAAAAAATGTTTTTCATAAACACACAGAGTCATATTAAAAATTGTGACATTTTTCTCTTCAATTCTCAAACTTCATTCAACTAAATGTGAAAAAACTACGTAGAAAAATGTCATTTGTCCAAATATGACATGTTTCATTAACTCCATTTCACAAAACGTAGTCACATTTTTAAAAATGTCCTTTTTCTATTAAAGGTATTGTCATAGTTATACATAAATTTTAAAGGAACAAGGTTATGTCTCAAAGAAATACATTTTTCTATAATATTTCTTACCTTTTATAGTCTTATCCAAACACAATTTTTGAGAAATGTCACTTTTCTTCAAATACGCACGTGTATTCAGTCTCGTGGCCGGTGGCAAATGACAGAGGGACATTTTTCTACAATCAAAATGGCGGATGACCACAGAGAATCGAAATGACACTTTCGACATCTAGTGAACTTGGCGTGAACTTTATAAAGTGTCGTTTTTACATAAAATAATAATCTTGATAGTAGACTCGTTTTCTGTAATAATCTTATTTTCCAAAAATTTTGAAAAATGTCATTTTTCCATTTAATCGATGATATTTATCCTTCGCTACATAGTACCTATAAAACAAAGTCGCTTCCCGTTTGTCTGTTCCTGTTTGCTTAGATCTTTAAAACTACGGAACGGATTCTGAAGCAGTTTTTTTTAATAGATAAATTGATTCAAGTGGAAGGTTTTTGTGTATAGGTATATTGTCAAAATATGACTTGAAACTTGATCAATGAAATTCATGACTTAGCGACCGATTTTTATCGTTATCAATGTCGGGAGTCGGGACTACCGCAACAGGTAGGTATTTATTTATTTCCACAAACTCCTTGGACACGTAGACTTTAAGAAATCCATAATTACCTTGTTGCGACACTAGCGTTGATATAAACTCGCAAATAGATGACGATTCGAGTTTCAAATATGTAGGTAGCAAAACTACAATTGAAACCCCATTAAGGATTTAGACAAAAAAAATGTACTCTTTGTTTTTATTGTAGGCATAAACAGAATGGCAACATAGCAATAGCCGTGGGCCGCGATGATGGACGCGGTGATGGCGACATAATACCTACGTATGAGTGTGGTGGCGACTATGGCTGCGTGGTGAAGTTATAAAAAATATCGTTTGACGTTCTCCTCTACGTCTGTAAAACTCTCAATCTACGGTGAGTACATACTTATATCTAGCTAGGTATATATTACTACGATTTAGGTAGGTTGATCTGCTGGCCACTGTTCAATCTTTATTACTATGGATCATGACTTAAATAGATTATTACAAATGTAATGTGTAGGTAAATAAAAATGCTCTAAATACGCGCGCTATTACAGTCCCCGACACGTAACTTGGCAAAAGTTGTTAGATGCGCAAAAGTCGTTTTTATGAGGTAGCGCCAATCGCGCGCGATTGGTGTGTTACTCGGACTTTTGCCCCCCGCACCCCGTTTACGTCTCGGGCGTATACAAAATTGTACGTTTTTTTATTATGAGTTTCTGTTACGAGTTGTTATAATAGTGTTACTTAAGTATATTTTTTAGGTGAAATTTTTAACTTTTGATACCAGGAAAAGCAGTTTTGTTAGCTAATAGTGACGACGACAACATATAATTTTTAACCCCAGACGCAAAAAGAGGGGTGTTATAAGTTTGTTGATAATGTATTTTTTTGTCTAGGCATTTATTGTGTACAATATTGTTTTGAATCTCTGTTCTTTTTCCTCTATTTTCATATTATAATTCGTCAGATTATGATTCGATAGATGTTCTGATGACCGATGTACGATGGAATGGCAATCTTCTCATCGACCAATATTTGCGGACCTCAATTATTTAATTTCTTAGCCCGTTATCCACAGTGAATACGCTCGTGCACTCAATCAAGAATTAACTAAACAAAATGGCAGGTAGAAAAAGCGCTATACCATTGCAAGATCAAAAGCGCATTATTTCTAAATATGCACATATATTTAATAAGTCGTGTCCTTCTATTAATCATGATGTATATGAACGTATACAGAATGAATTTTATGAAATGTTTCAACATAAGATGTCTAAAATGGCCATACAAATGTCAGTGAGACGTAATAAATTTTATTTTTTCCATGATAGTGTCACAGATGTACGGGTTAATGACGTAACAGACAAGACGAAAAAAAGAAAGTACTTTGACAGTAACGTTGATTTTGAAAATATTGATGATAGCAATAGTAATTCTGATTTCAAAGTAAAGTTTCTAATGGATATTCACGAATTTAAACGTATTGCACCCAAAAACCACACGTTGTTACAGAAAAGTTGGACTAATGAGCTGCAAGATCAAATATGGAAAAAAACAGATCTTAATTGTACGTTTGCTTTTAAAAATAATTACGTACCTACGAACTTTCTGTTTGACTCTATTAAATGCAATGGAAAATGTACTCAGTGTGGCGCAGTTATTATTGTTGACGTATCTCCTAAAACTGAAATTTTTAGAGGTAATTTGTCAAATAAATAGTTACAAGAAAGACCATGTCCACGATTTGAATGTTAAAAATAAACTTACATCGACACGAAAACAAAAAATTGCTGCACAATTAAAGTATGAAAAGGCGCTTAAAGACAGAACTTTACTGGCTGATGAACTCATGAAAACAGATAATCCAAAAGAACCTCCAACGCTACCTAAATTAGGTAATTTAAGGAAAATACGACATGATGTTAAAAGGGCCCTTCAATTTGATGTTAAAAGGGCCCTTCAATTTGATAAAAACACAATATTATCCATCTATGCAATGTCTCAAAGTTCCCCATTCGATACATTTATACGGGAATTTTCTCTTGCCCCTTTTTTATTTACTTATGGACAAATGAACAAAGTAAATATTATGATGACATTTAAAAAAATACACACACTGTTTTGTCCATCGACGCAACTGGTTCGATTTTTCAACCGATAGCGCCTCCAGGAGTAAGTCTTAAAGACGCTAAACATACTTTTCTATATGCTGTCATGGCATACACTACCAGTACTAGTATTCCTTTATGTTATATGGTATCACAGTCACACACAATTGAAGCTATAGCTACTTGGTTAAGTACATGGGCAGTAAATCGATCTTTACCCAAAGAAATAGTATGTGTCGATTCATCTACACTACTAGGAGCTATATGTCGTACTTTTCTTCATACCGATACAAATGGTTATTTATCGCAGCGTTTTTCGCTTTTAGAAGGGCTAAATGTGTGTGTGCCGGTTTGTTACATTCGGTTAGACAAATCGCATTTTTTTAAAAAACTGCCTAAACAAAGTAGTTTTGACAAAGCGTCAGAAAAATCCAAATATTTTTATAGTAACTGTATTAAGAAAATTCATACACTACATTGCTATAAGGAAATAAAATCTGTTATCAATGATATAGTAACAGTATCATTACACAAATATGTTAGTCCTGGTTTAGATGGTCAGCTATGTGGTAAATATGAGCAAGCTCTACAGCGTTTGATTGATTATAAGGATGATACTAATGTGATTGATGTCGATAGCGATCATCAAACAGATAAACATTTTCTAGATGAAAATGACGAGGTAACTATGAATACTGGTACTGTTTGTCCTCTTATAAATTATTACAACAAAATAATGGAAACGGAAAAGTTATATTTGCTATTACTTGACCCAAAGCATGAACAAATAAATGAGTATTATTTGCCGTCTATAAACGATACTTTAAAAAGGCTGTTGCGAAAATTACCTATGTGGGGTAATGTTATGACCAAATATTTTGTCAATGCAAAAGAAGTAGCTAGTAGTTCAAATACTGAAAATCACTTTAAGGACCTAAAGACCATATATTATAATACCAAAGATGAGCGAATACGACTTGATGAGTTCATAGTACAACACTATCTGTCAAATTAAACATTTCTGAAAATTTAGTAAAAACAAAATTAAATAAAGACATTTTACAAAAACGAAATATGACTAATGATTTTGACTTGACACATGAAACAAAAAGTAAAATTGTAGTTTTACAAAATGCGCCTATTCCGCAGACATCTTCATATAACTTAGAAAATTCAAATGTTCAAAACTTACTAGTAAATAGAAATACAGCAGTTCATACACGAAAAGTGAAGTACAATAAGGACTTTGAATTAGAGTCTATATTTCAGGACGAACCTGTTGAAGTAGAAAACTGGCGAGGTCTTGCTGTTTCTTGTCAAAAAACAAACGTTAGCATAAAACCTATATATATATATTACAAAATGGCAACATAGCCATATCTAGAAATAAAAGTATAATTCTGACTAATACTTGTGCATTTGACGCAATCTCGCAAGCATTAGCCATAGCCTACAAAGAAAGAAAAACATTCAGACAGGAGATCAACAACAGTAAAAGAATGCAAAATGACGCTTTTACGACGTTCATCACAAATCTTGCTACTGCAAAGAACTTCAGCCAAAAACTCTACAACCAAAGAGATGTACTTTTAAGTAATATTTTTTGTGCAAATTTTGAAACAAATAACGAAACTACTCCCAGTGTGCATTGCGCATGTAATATTACAAAAATATTAGAAGAAATTTGTATTTCATACTTTTCCGCTACTAGAAAAAGAATTTGTTCAAACGCAAATTGCACTAGCCACAAAAACAAAGAGACATTTGAATGCAAATACTTGCCATTGAATATAGATCTCATAAAACAAAAAGGTATTTCAAATTTACAAGAGTCTGTAGAAGCAGGATTGAAAAACGATTTCTCACCACTTTGTGTTTCTTGCAGAATAGGCACAGTTTCATTTAATTATCATTTGAACCATTTAATAATATTTGAGCTTCATGATATTAATATACAGCTAAATGATATCCCAATTAATATTGAAATTAATAATAGATTATATGTGATCTTGGCAGTCATTGAATTTAATCCACCTCTCAGCTTCGAAGGAGTTGGCCACTACAAAGCTCATTGCTATCGAACACAAACTAGAACTTTTCAATGTTATGACGATATGTATAGCAAAATTCAGAAGAGTCAGATTAATTTAATGCCCCACGCGATTATTTATACATTACAATCTGATAATATCTTATTATAATAATTATCTAATTTATCTAAAATACAAAACTATTTTATAGATTTTGTATTGTCACTTGACGTGTATTTACTTTAAAATTGTGAATTTTAATGCTAGTCACATTTTTTTTTATAGATGTAATAATAATAAAAATAAAAAAATCGTCTCCAATCTTATGCAGTCGAAAGCAATATGTTTTTTATTAAATTAAAGATCGCGAACAGGTATTTCACTCTTTTTAATATAGAACCTAAATCATGACCATTTCATCGACTGACGTAAGAATCAACAAAATCTGCCTACGCTTATGGTCTCTCTAGAGCGCCAACTAGATCTCTGTTTATGACAACTTTTGTTTCACAAAGTTACTTACGTATTTGGATACTCATTTTACAAAATGATCTGTGATATTTTTATACAAAAACCAACAAAGTTTTAGAATGCACCTTTACACGTCGACTTTTTGAGATAGTAATTAGTTAAAAGTAATACTTGCATAATTATTTGACTGCAGTTTAATATTACTTAATTTTATTATTTTTGATCTGTGATTTTAAACTTAGGAAAAAAATGTGATATTTGAAATGAGACAACAAAACAGTAGGACTAACTGTGAGCATTTTACTACATTGTGATGTCATTTAATATTACCATTGATCTGTGATTTTAATTGATATAAGTAGGTATTAGTAGACATACGTAAAGGTGCGTACAGACTATGTAACATGTTATATAACACTACAACTCTATGTAAAATGTCATACAACAATGTTAAATAACATGACCACACTATGAAAAATGTTATATAACATGTTATGTTATATAGTTTGTACGCACCGTAAGTTTAGTGTTAACTGAAAAAAACCATTGTATATTATTTATTGTCTGTGATCATTACACAGTCCAATATGTGTATATTTAAATAAAAACTGTAACTGTGTACTGTGTATACTGAAATCTATAATTTAATTAAAAAAGAATAGAAAATTTCAAAAAAGCAAAATTACTATCTGTAATTTCAATCTGTGATTGTTTTTAAGTATAAGTTTAATAATACTTTGAAAGTTCAATTGAAATGATTATATTACCTGTCAATAAAAATTATTTAATAATCACGTAGTTTTTTATTTTAGAAGGTACCATAATGTTTTGCGTTTTCGCTTTTTCGTAACCACCTAAACTTGGTCGGGTTACCACGGTCATTCACTTCCTAATGACTTTAATCGTATTATCTCATTAATTATCCATTGTACTGAGCTGAAATTTTACTGATATACAACTGAACTAAAAAACTAATAATAATTGACATAACATTCAGTTCATATATCCAATCCAGTGGCCAAATAACACCGCGCGCATCAAGACCGTGCTCGTGAAGAACTCAATATCATCATAACTTGTTAAATACTTACAGGATACTAATGAAACTCACGTACATTTGAAGGCAGTTACAAGCTTTAAAATAACGTTTAAAGTAAGTCTTTAGAGCTTTTTTTTTCTATTTAATGAAATAACCTTTAAGCTATGTATTATTTTGGTTTTTTTATTGCAGAACAAATTTAAACTAATTCCCAAGAAGCCATGTACAAAATATGATAAGAATCCGCTTAACCATTTCAAAGATCTAGCAAAACCAAAAACGTTACCCCAGCAAAATCTCGAATAACTTCGCAACCGATGAAAGAACAAATACAAAATAAGGCACAACATTTACTTCATCTAGACAACTAATTTTATAGCTAGTAATTATTTAAATATTCCCATTAGAAAGAAAAAGGTCTAGCTGGGGTAACGATACCCCAGCAGGAAATGTTTTTGTGAAATAATTAAAAAACTATAAGCGCAATAAATTTAAAAACGCGCGCAACAATTACAGAAGCCGCAAAACTAATCTATACTTCTATACTAATATATAAAGCTGAAGAGTTTGTTTGTTTGTTTGTTTGTTTGCTTGAACGCGCTAATCTCAGGAACTACTGGTCCGATTTGAAAAATTCTTTCATTTTTAGATAGCCCATTTATCGAGGAAGGCTATAGGCTATATATCATCACGCTAAGACCAAAAGGAGCGGAGCAGTGATGAAAATTGTGACGCAGGCGAAGTTGCGCGGGTCAGCTAGTTATCTATAAGATTCAAATGACCATTTTTGACAACATCTGGCCTGGGTAACGCACACGACTCAACCAGGCTATGTAAATGTTCAAACTCTTCCAAGGTTAGTCTTAAAAACTGTGGTGTCCGGTAGTTAATTTCATAATTTATTGACTTAATATTCTACTACTACTCTGTAACCTCCGTTGAAAAAGTGGTTTCATCCAGCATTTCCTCGTTAAGATATGTTTCTTCTTAGCTCTTTTACGCAATGTTTTAATAATAAGCAGAGCTACGACTCATGCGACCGCTTTCATTTTAGTTCTGATGCTAACTGAAGCGCACGGCATATCTTAGTTGTGCCGCGCAGTACTGCCGCGCAAACATTAGGGCTTGTCCAGAAAGGGCGAATTCGTCGCGATTCTCTCGTGCGAATCACGCGCGATCGTTGCGTCCAGAAAGAGCGTACCAACGCGCGAGCATTTGGGGACGAATTCAGTCAGTAGGAAGCATGGAGTTGAACGAAGCGGTCGCGTTGTGGTTAGCTTACCGTCGCTGGAAGAGACAAAAACGGAGGGAAAATAGAATGTATTTAGTACATCCAATTCTTAATGATAGAATGACACATAGCATGTTTGTAACTTTGTATCCAAAATTAAGACAACATGAGAAGAAATTTTTTAACTACTTTCGTATGTCCGTGAAATCATTTGATAATTTACTTTTATTGATTGAAGAAGATTTATCACCACGTGAAAATTACATTCCGCGCGAGGATGTTGTTTCAGCAGAACAAAAACTCGTGATAACTTTAAGGTAAGTAAACTTTTATTCATATACCTATGTTATAAATACTAATTCAGTCTTTTACGATAAACAATCATATTTACTAATAAAAATCAAATCAAATGTAGGTAGTTATCAAATTATTTATAATAATTAAACAATGTGATCGTTTTGGAAGAGTTCAAGACATTCACTATCCTGAGAATCTCTTGAAGATGTTGATGGAGAATTTACGTATAATGATGCCTGTGAAGATCCCTGCATTGAAATAGAATTTCGGCCTTGCCATGCTGTAAGGGATGGCGTTTCAGGATCATATTCTTGAAAAGTAAATTCGTTTGGTCTTGAAAGTTGTGCATGGTATCGAGATCGAACCGGAATCGAAGTTGAAGACGAAGCCGAACTGTTAGATAAATAAGAATACGAATTGTTTGAATAGAGAGTCGATTGAGAAGATTGTTAGGCCGCTTGCAAAATTTTCATTATTTCAATTTTTACTGCTATGCGATTGGCCTCAGGTACCTTAAGTAATTCTTTATGTAAAGATAAACAGAACAGTTTGTCGTCATCACCTTCCGTTACGCTGGAAGCCAGGGGCTGTTGTTGATTCCTAGAGCTTATATTGTTTTTAATTATGTTCAGGAATTCGGTATCAGCAGCAGTCATTTTCTTTCTTTTAATATTTTCATTTGGCGGCCTCATTATGTCTTCCCTTGTATCTGCTGTAGATTCTTCGTTACCTGTCTCAGAGTTTGCAGAGATGTCTTGAATATTGCTTTCTGTTACTTTATTACGCACTGACCTTACAAGAAACATAAGACGTTGAAAATATATATATTGAATCTTCGCTCCAGAGCTCCAGAGCCTGATGGTGCATTCTTTGTTTTTTTCATTTCACGAACAAATGTGTCCCGAAGACCTTTCCACTTCTTTTGAAGAGTATTACCTGAAATAAACAGTTAAACAATAACTTTGAATTTTGTTTCAGGTATTTAGAAACTGGCTGTTATTTTGCTGACTTACATTATTCCTATAGATTAGGAAAATCAACTGTAATTAACATCGTTCAACAAACTGAAGACGTTATTTGGAATAAGTTAAAAGACAGAGTAATGAAAGAACCATCGACGGAAAAGTGGATGGAAATTGCAAAAGGATTCGAAAAATATGCAAATTTCCCTAACCCTTTACGGCGCAGTAACGTGTTTTCATGTTTTTTTTAATGTCAATAGATTCAAATTAGCTATATAATGATGGGAAAAATAATGAAAAAAAAAATATGTAAGAAAAGGTTTTTATTTTTGAAAAAAACAGTGATGCAGATGTGCATCATGGTGTTAAAACATATTAAATTTTACGAAAGGTGAAAGGATCTAAAACAGTTGTTATTTTTGTTAAAACACAAGGCTATGCCGCACTTTTCACATTCTGTTTGGGCTGTTCCAGTGCAACCTGGATATTTGCACCTAAGCCTTTTGACAGTCCAAACAGGCCAATGCCCTAACTGATCCAATCTGACGTCTTTAGGCGGGATATATTGACAAGGTCCTTTCTTCTTTTTGTCCTGGATGAGTGCTTCTACGTCACTAGTGCGCTTCAGCCGGTTCACCCTTTTATATTTGACTAAAGTCTCAGCAATTTCTAGTCGGAAATCAGCAGAATTGAGCACCCTGTCAGTGTTTGCCGTGTCAGCATGAATTCTTCTATATAGCAGCCAAGAATTACACATGGACATGTCAAGAAAATGGTAAAAGAGTCGCATAAACCAACGTTTGCTTCGTAGCCTAATTTTATAATGACCCATTACGCTATCCATTAGGTCTACACCGCCCATGTGTCGATTGTATTCTGCGACAATAAAGGGCCGTTCCACATCGATGTATGTTTTTTGAGACTTCTCAAATCTACGAACGATAGATGTGGGATTTTTGCCAGCAAAGTTGGATACTAGGTGCACAATTTTATTATCTCTCCAGGCCACTAGGGATACGGGGCCCGGTAGGGCCAGTGCCTGCCGGGGTTGCGGAATCTGTTCGAAAGAGCCGCCGCGGCCCTGGAACACAAAGGGCATTAGGAGGAGCACGGATGGGTTTTAGTCAGTAAGAGTCTGACACTCCCTTCTGCTTCACCCAGAGCGGGAGGGGTCATTTGATGATTTCCCATCCATAAAAAAAAAAAAAAAAAAAAAAAAAGGCCACTAGGGATATGTCAATACCGTTATAGCTTGCGACCTGTTCGACTGATGTGCCTCTAGGTTGCCTTTTCAGCTGCTTTTCTTCTGGAAGTTTGCAGTTAGGGATGCGGTTTCTCCTAACGGTGCCTAAAGCTAAAATACCACGGTGTGATAAGAACTCAATCAAGGGTAAAGATGTATAGTAGTTGTCAAAAAACAGTCTATAGTTTTGGTTGATAGGAATCTCTCTGGCAAGTCGGACTACTACATTAGATGAGGCACCTAATTCAGGCTCGCCATCTGCGCATATATTTTCCTGGCCACTGTAAACCTCAAACTTGTAACCATATCCGCTCACACCACAAATAACAAAAAGTTTGAATCCCCACTTGTGGGGTTTGTCTGGCAAATATTGCCTTAGACCACATCGCGCTTTGGTTGAACACATTTGTTCGTCAACGGATAAATGTTGTTCAAAGGGCACTCTTGCAAAGTTACGGTTCAGTTTTTCAATTATCGGTCTGATTTTATACAGTCGATCAGAATTTGGCTGACCATAAGGAATCATTTTAGAGTTATCATTGAAATGTAGTGTTTCTCTCAGCAACTCAAACCGTTTTAGAGTCATGGTCTCGCGAATATGGGTATAGCCATACTTCTCTGACCAGTACATTCGCACATTGGGCAGATGAATTACGGACATGAAGTAAATAATTCCAATGAACTGTCTTATTTCCTGGCTTGTAACATTGATAGGTCTACTAGCATCCTTTTGCACACTGTACAAGTTTGTTTCGTCCCTTATGAGATCCACAATATCGTCAGTGACTAAATAAGAAAATACCTGATAAGGCGTCTGCAATTCTAGTGTTTCATTCGGTAACTTGGCAGATCCTCGGAACCTCACCTGTTCTTCGTTCAGCTCTAAGTTTTTAGTTTTCCATATGACATTTGTCTTAGGAACACGTGTGCTTCGAGAAATGGGTACGGAACTGGTACTGGGTACTGGTACAGTAGGCGGTGTCTCATGTGGATCAATCGTAGTGCTGGTATTGGTCTCAGAGATCGGTGGCGAGATATCATTGTCCTGATTTCCTGGGTTTGTTACTTCGGGTTCCTCATCCGAGTCTTGACGTAAATACGGATCATTCAATTCCAAAATTTACGAAGGATCAGCTACATCATCGTCGTCTGAGTAATCTAAGCCATCCTCACTATCTTCAAATTGGACTAAAATATTTTCCAGTTCCTCATTCGATAAATTTGGAAGCCTGGAAGCAGAACGTGTATGCCTCGAACTCATATTGAGCCTAGAATAAAAAAAGATACCTATTAGAAAAGAATAATAAAATGTAACAGTTTAGCGCAGTGATGAATTACTGCATCAAAACAAAACTTGAACCGAACTCTGTAAATACAACATAAAACATTTGAATTACACCTAATCAGTGAAAATCAATAACTTACCGTTACTCCACAGCAATTTCACGTCGATATTTTCAGTATTTATTAAAAAAAAATGCAATTGAAATCGCGTGCGAACTACACAAACCGGTTTTGACGGGTCCGTTACTTCGAGTGGCTATAAACTACAAATAATGCCATCTAGCGATAAATATGGTAACTAATTCGATAGAATGGTTTGATGTAGATGTGCATCGCTGCGTTAGAAGATATTTTATTTGTTTCTTTGAACGAATTTGTTATTTCAAATGGTATGATGCAGATCTGCAATTCAGCGCCGTAAAGGGCTAATTGCATTAGAGCTGTTGATGGCAAACATATTAGAATCATAAAACCTTAAAGCCCCGTATTCATGGTAAACATTTGTTTAGGAACAGTTGATCAACATTGTTGGTGAGCGGCGAGAATGTTGCTAGCAACTATGTTTAAATCAATACAGGTTGTCCACACGCCAGTCTGCGTTAAATGTTGCCCGAGGAGGTAGTGTTGTTGTGTTCTCTGTATCTGATGTATAGGATTTCTATTAAAAAAAAGAGAAAAAGATGGTGGATTCGAAACTATCTTTTGCAAAGAGGAAATTTGATGAGTGACCTCAGAATGGGAGATGGATCATTTGGTAACTTTACGAGAATGTCGAAAAGTGATTTCGAACATCTTCTGGAAATGATTGGTCCATCAATAGCCAAAAGGGAAACAAATATTCGTCAGCCAGTTTCACCTCAAACGAGGCTGGCTATTACATTACGGTATCCTGCAACTGGAGATTCATACAGTTCTCTTTCATACACATTCAGAGTATCAAAACAATTGATTAGCAAAATTATACCAGATGTATGTCAAGAACTTATTAACTCACTATCAGGATATGTCAAGGTAGGTACAAGAACACTATTTGTGTAATCAAGTATTTTAATAATAAAAAAAAACAGTATATGCTATTGTGTTGATTCATCACTGAGATAGTTAACTAAGTTTAGTATAGCCGAATCTTTTGTTTCGTCTTGTATTGCATCTAGTCTGTTTGTTTCCTGTCTCTCAATTTCCCCTATTTCTGTTTCCTGAACATTATTTGGTGTTAATGATGGATAAGAAGATGCCGTTTGATATCCATATGTATTATATCGTCCCATTTTTAATTCATACAGTATATTATTAATATGGTACTTTGCCTGTGTCACGGCTTGGTCATCTTTAACACTTCTTAATTCAGCAGCAATGTATTCACCATAAATATCAAATGGATCCTTCTCCTTTTCATCCATCTTCTTTTTCGCACTTTTCAAAACCTCTAATATTTCACTTGATTCATCTGTCTTATTACTTTTCCTTAAAGATGTAGATGTTGTAGCATTCGATGTAAGACTTGGTGATTGAGATGGCTCTAACTCCATACCACTTTCAAGTGCATTGTTTTCATCTACCTGTAAATTATCATCTTATTATTATTATTTTTTATATTTGTAGGTTCCAAGTTCGGAGCAGGAATGGACACAAATAAGTCGTGAATTCGAAATACGATGGAATTTTCCACATTGCATTGGAGCCATTGATGGGAAACACGTTTTGATTGTGGCGCCAAATAATTCTGGAAGTGAATACTACAATTACAAAAATCAGTTCAGCATGGTACTTCTGGCAATTGCAGATGGCAATTGTAACTTTATATACGCAAATTATGGAGCTAAAGGACGGTCGTCCGACAGTGGAATATTTCAGGAAACACCGTTTTATAATGCATTGTTAGAAAACTCACTTAAACTGCAACGTCCTGAACCAATAACACAAGGTGGACCAGAAATTCCATATGTTATTGAAGGTGACAGTGCTTTCGCGCTAACGGAGAACATCATGAAACCATATCCTGGCATTCATGAACGTGGGATCAAAAAGCGTATATTCAATTACAGACTATCAAGAGCTAGGAGGATTATAGAAAATGTTTTTGGCATTTTATGTGTGGTGTTCCGTGTATTCACTAAACCTATTCCGTTAAAACCAGCCAATTGTGAACTCGTAGTAATTGCTTGTATATATTTACATAAGTTCTTAAGACGTAACACAGTTTCCAGATCCATATATACACCTCCACAAACTTTTGATTTTGAAGACTCTGAAGGTAACCTATTAGAAGGTTCATGGCGAAGGGAACTAGGTTCATTTCCTATGATTGATTTGCAAAGACGGGGCAGGCCTGCATCACAATCAGCTTTTTGTATTAGAGAACAGTTTGCCGATTACTTTATAACTCCAGAGGGAAGTGTTCCATGGCAAAATAATGTAGCGTAATTGTAATAATTTTACAGACTAGTACAATACAAATTATGTACAAAAACAACTTACTGTTTTATTCATAGCATCCGTTTCACCAGAAGTAGTTGCACCAAATAACAAAAATTCCAATGGCTCGTAATAAATCCATTTACATTTTTCTATTGCGCCGCTGCCTGTAGTTTTTTTTGCTGTCAACTTTTTTTCTCTCTAGTAAATTGAGTACGCAGTACATGTATTTTAGTTTCCACATCTTTTTTGGGTATATTTAGGGCTTGAGAAATTTCTTCGAATGCATCGTTCTTTTTGTTTCTATCTTTGTATTCTTTTATAGAAGAATCCCATAATAATCGTTTTGATTGAAATAATTCTATTAGTTGCATTATTTTATCATTACTCCACACTACTGCCATGTTTATAAACTGTTGCAAACACGTTCACACACGTCAACAATTTTCGCTAAACTGATGTTTACGCTTGTCGGGCGAGAGCTTGTTAACATGACGCTATCAACTCTGCAACACGCAGTGTTGCCAGCAACATCTTGACAGCAACTCCGCAACACGTTGATTCAACTTTGTTGCTAAACAAATGTTTACCATGAATACGGGGCTTTAGATTCCGGCTCAATGTTCTACAATTATAAACATTTTTTTTCCACTGTCCTGCTTGCCGTGTGTGATGCAAATTATTGTTTTATCTCTATAGATGTTGGAGCATGTGGGAAGAGCAATGACTCAACGATTTTTAAAAACTCCACATTCTTTAAAAAACTCATGGAAAAATCTTTAAACATTCCGGGACCAAAACAAGTATCAGAAATTCGTAGGTACAACACGTTTACCTCATGTTATACCTAGTTGGGGATGAGGCATTTGGCTTATCAGAACATATTATGCGACCATATTGTGGCAAGAATGTAACTTAAGAAAAACGAATATTTAAGTACCGTCTCTCTAGAGCAAGACGTTATATTGAGTGTTGTTTTGGAATCCTAGTAAACAAATGGCGAATATTTCACAAACCACTCAATGTACATATTGAATTTGCACAAAACATAATTAAAGCTTGTTGTGTTCTTCACAATTACGTCAGGTTAAGAGATGGATACAGATACGAAGACACATTGTTCGAAACAGATCTGGATGGTCTGAGTACGACTACAATTCGACCGAGTGTAAGGTCTCGAAACACGAGGGATATATTTGCTGATTATTTCATGAAGGAAGGTCGACTGTCATGGCAGGACAAAATGATCTAATTTTCTTTGTTTGTTACTACCTACTCAATAAAATAAATAATAATAATTACTTACCAATATCTTTCTTTTTTTCCTCAGAGTCATCTTTATCAGAAAATATTAACACCAGTTCTTCCCAAGCCCTGCGTTTTAAAATTCTGTTGGCATAATCAGGTGATTCTAAATCCCATATCGCCGGCCTTTTTTCTATTTCGTCTATAAACAATTCCGTATCAAAATTTTGGCGCTCCATTGTTCCCGATACGTCCCCTCGGCCGGAGTTCGCGCGTTTAACTGGATGCAACAAGGGGTCCCTAGTATCTCGACTCGCGCGCAATACGCGCGAATCACGCGCGAGTCGAGGGTCTGGCGTTATGCACGCGATTTACGCGGTGTCCTGCGTGAGCGACGAACGCGACGCGACGCAACACGGCGCGACGTAATGCGACGCGATGCTATACGCGACAAATGTCCTACGTGATTTTGGTCATTACTTCTCGAATCATGGAGAAGTACAGTACAATTTTGCTTGAAAGTTCATATTTAAAGTACAGACTTTTAAAAAAATATCGTAAAAAGCACAGAAACAAAACAAATATAATATTTTTACAAAGAAACACATTTGGCGAGTTCCATCATTTATATCCAAAATTAAGAAACGATTTCTAAAATGTTTAAACAATATTATGGAGTGTTACCGTCTACTTTCGATTACATTATTGCTTATATTAAGTCTGAATTTCAATTAAAAACAACAATTTTTCAAAAACCTATTTCTATTGAAGAAAGATTACTCTTGACATTGCGGTGAGTACATAGAAATGAAACTACATAATATTGTATTATTGAAAATGTGTTTTTTAATTATTATGAAATTATCACTGAGATGAATCACCAGAAGTGAAGTAACCCATCATTGAAGTTTCTGTGTTTGATGGGGTATTCAGTTTTGATATTTCGCATCTCCTGAACCTGAGTCCGAAATAATAATTTATTCAGAGATGGTAGCTTTTTCATATACGGCATTATAGACTTGAACCAGTTCAAGTCGTCGTCGTCTTCATTTAAATTTTTCTTCATTAGGTCTATCTTTTCTCGTTCGAGTGTTATTAAGATTTCTTCGATACTTTTTGCTGCACCTTCTTGTACCTTTTGGTTAGCCAACGTTCCAATAGCTCGCGATGGGGTATACGACGGTCCAGGTGTCGAGATATCATGTAGTATCTGTGCCGAAATAGCATTTTGAGGAGTTGCAGCATCAGTCGTAGGGCCATCAATTGTTGCCAAATTGGTATCATCTGTATTGAACTGCGATTCATCGGTTTGCGTATTGTATGCCGATTGCTCTGAAAGAATAGACATCATTGTATCATCATCAATAATGTCGTTTTCATCTAATATGTTATTTTGAATATTACTCGTAGTTTTACGAGGTTTCAAAATTGTCTTTAAAAATTGCATTGATTCAAAATGTGGCCAATCGCCTTGATATTGACCATTTTGATCTGCGTCCGAACCCGATCTTGGCTTTTCTACTTTTTTAAGCTCTCTGTTATAGGAATCTCTTAAATTCTTCCACTTCTTTTTTACATCATCAGCTGAAATTAAAACAATATTATTATTTACAGATATTTGGTTACTGGAACACCATATAGAAAGTTATCATTCAATTTCCGTATATCAAAAACTGCCATTTCAAACATAGTGAAAGAAGTGTGTACCGCAATTTGGAAGACTTTAGTAATAAAACATATGCCTATACCTACAACGGAACTGTGGAAAAGTATCGCAAAAGATTTCTGGGAGAAATGGCAATTTCCTAAGATTCTGCAACCGTTCTCCGACAGTCGTTTCTCCTTTGGACTGTTCACCGACAGGACGTTTCGTTTTTGAGAGATTCGTCGATAGAACGTTTCACCTATGGATGTTTCGCCGACAGAATGGTTCGCATTTGTTAGTTTCGACGACAGGACTTTTCAACTATGGAATATTCGCCGTCAGATCGTTTTGTCTACGATTGTTTCGACATGGCTTTTTCACTATTAAAGTACAAAGCCACCAAAAAGCTACTAGCTTGCTACAAAGACATGAAGAAAGAAAATGTTTTAATGGAAGATCGCCTTTACTTTTAATGAATGGTATTTATCTATTACCTATCCATATTCGTTTATTTTGTTATTGCAAACATTGGGGAAATAATAAAACAAAAGATTAATGAACGTTTCATTTATTTATATTATAAAGTGTGGATTACAATGTGATTAAAAAAAAATCTTCAATTTACAGTTTTATTATAAGTAGGTAAGTAGTTAAGTATACCTAGGTTTAAATAATATAAAATTATTTCATTAGGTGACAAATATGTGCCCATCCATTTAAATATGATATTAAGTCCATCTGATTCTTTTCAGATAAATGTGTCTCAATCCTTTTCCTGTAATAATCTGTACCTCCACGCTTTCGCTTAGACATAGGTTCTGCGGATTTTATTCTTTCAATAATGTTCACTGTATTCTTTTGCTCCTTTTTAAACTCTGAGATAGTTTTAAATATGTTCCACTTCTGTCGATTTAGTAGTGTATTCCATCTATTATGCCACGATTCAAGGGCGTTCTGTGATAAAGGAACATATGATAATATACTATCAAGTACTGACCACAGAGTAGGTGGAAATTGCGGTGGAAGTCGTTTCATTGTCATTATAGAGCTAACTGATTTTGTAATTCTCATTGATCCGTTGATATAATATTTTTCGAACCACGTTATCACATCAATTGCTTCGTCTGGTATAATTTCGTCTTTTATTATAGCAAAGGCTTCAATAATTTCACTTGGCTCTAGAAATGCCAGTGCACCGATATGCCGCATCTTATGAGCGAAATCTGCATCATTATTGTATTTCGTAGCTAGACCAGCTTTCTGTATATGACGATATATACTCTGATTTAAGTGGAAAAAACACAGTTTATTTAAACAATTGGGAAATGTTTTTTTAATAGCTTTCATAGCGGAAAATTCAAAATCGGTGAGGATAATGTCCGGATCCAAATGGACATTCAATTTATCAAATCCCACGCATTTAACAATTTCTAAAAAAATTTGATAAGATTTTACTGACTTGTGAGAAAGCAAACCGTACACTAGGGGAACTATTTTATGCGTGGAGTGTGGTGCGCCAACCATTGCATGTATTGTATAGATCTGACGGAATGGACGCGGGCAACAAGCGAAGGTCCCGTCCATCATCCAAAACTTCGCTTCGTTCAGCAATTTCAAATTTTCCTTTGTGGAAAATACTAATACGCACTCATTATCATCAATATAGTGCCCGATCTGAAATTGTTCACCACAGTCATTGCTCATTAATTCTTCGGGAATCACGACACTGTGAATATCCTTTGGAATCGGTGGAATATTTTTATTTCTTTCTCTTTGAATAATTTTCCTCATAGCATCTTTATTGGGTATATGGGGAGCACTGGTACTTGGTACCATTTGGATGCACCGCTGTACAATTTGTGCAGGTGAATCCATCGATTGATTAGCTTTATTTTTCAAATTAGCCTTTAACTTCATTTCAATACGTTTTTCAGGGTTGGGTAAGTGCATATGATCACGATTTTGGGACAGCACAATGTGTTGATTGTTGGTTGTAAGCAAAGAAGTAACGCTGAAAACCAGCGCTGTGGCTCTGTCTCGCACACGGGTCCTAGCATCATGCTGAGCGATGGCCGTTTTGCGCGAATGTGACGCATATCTTCCCAACTGTTATAAAATTGTAATTTTGTTTTATTTAATTTTAATTTTTTTGGTATGCGTCATGCTTGGCGCAAATAAACGCTTTTTCTTTCTTTCTTTCTTTCTTCTTAGATACATTACACCGAGTACTATCTTTTTTCGTACATCTCCAGTAGTAGTTATTATCACGCCTCTTATTTAAATGATACGAATATCCTTCATAAATTAACACATCTTTGCCACGTTTCGACTTCACAATTTCACTTTCATTCATTTTAAAACCGTTAATTAAGAAAAAACACAATCGTCAATGAGGATGCAGAGCATACTATAACCAATGAAGAGAAAAATAAAACAGATAATCATGACTACCCACATTTTTGTCGCATAATTTTTATTATACTAAGCTAAGTATCAAGCGCCTATTACTATATTACTAGCAATGTTACAAAAAGCAACTTATTTCGAGAAACTTTTTGTGTACTATAGATGTAGTAAAATTGGCTTAAAAATGTGTACCCAGTTGTAATTAAATAATTTTATAATCTTTTGTTTTATTATTTCCCCAATGTTTGCAATAACAAAATAAACGAATATGGATAGGTAATAGATAAATACCATTCATTAAAAGTAAAGGCGATCTTCCATTAAAACATTTTCTTTCTTCATGTCTTTGTAGCAAGCTAGTAGCTTTTTGGTGGCTTTGTAGTTTAATAGTGAAAAAGCCATGTCGAAACAATCGTAGACAAAACGATCTGACGGCGAATATTCCATAGTTGAAAAGTCCTGTCGTCGAAACTAACAAATGCGAACCATTCTGTCAGCGAAACATTCATAGGTGAAACGTTCTATCGACGAATCTCTCAAAAACGAAACGTCCTGTCGGTGAACAGTCCAAAGGAGAAACGACTGTCGGAGAACGGTTGCAGAATCATTTCCTAATTGCATTGGTAGCCTTGATGGCAAACACGTACGTATTAAGAAACCAAAAAAATCTAGTTCTATGTACTACAATTATAAGGGATTTTTCTCTATTGTATTACTAGCCTTAACTGATGCTAACTATAAAGAATCATGACCACGCTCCATACATGCGATGACCTGTCATTCTAATTTTTATTCTGATGATGTATAGTGACGTGAATTGTATCAAAATATTTAATAAGTCTTAAATTAACCACTGTGAAAACGTGGTTCGATTTGACAATAAGGTAAAAATGTTATAATGAAAACAATATTTGAGGTTATGTAAATAACTGTCAAACGAATTTATGTCCAAACTATCAGTTTTACAACAAATCCATAATGTACCTATCTACCAAAAAATATAGTAAACCACCACCCACACCAATAGCACTGCCTCTGCCGCTGCTGACGACGCCAGCTCTAAAAAAGGCTGAAAGACGCTTTCTTGGATCAGCTTTACCATTTTGTGCAAGTGGCCAGTGTCTGTGGCACAAAATGGTAAAGCTGGAGACTAGGCAGTTGGGAGTACGAAGGCCTGTAGAAGACTTAGGCCGGATCTAGCGGAGAACCAGTTCGGTTTCCGCACGGGCCGCTCAACGGTGGACGCCATCATGCGCGTGAGAGCCCTCTCGACGGGGGACGCGGTTTCCCGGGGCGGGGTCGTCTTGGCGGTGTCTCTAGACATCGCCAATGCCTTCAACACCCTGCCCTGGAGTTGCATCAGGGAGGCACTTCGGTATCACCGGATGCCAACCTACCTCCGTCGCGTAGTCGAGGCTTACTTGACGGACAGAGCCGTCATCTACCCCGGTCACCTGGGAGATTGGAACCGGCGAGAGATGTCGTGCGGTGTTCCACAGGGCTCGGTTTTGGGACCGCTCCTGTGGGACATCGGCTACGACTGGGTGCTGCGCGCCGACCTCCCTAATGGCGTCAGCGTTGTCTGCTATGCTGACGACACGCTGGTCCTGGCGCAAGGGGGGTCGCACCAGGCGGCAGCTGACGCTATGACACGCGGGGTTGCGATAGTCGTTGAAAGGATCCGGCAGTTGGGTCTTGAGGTGGCCTTACACAAATCCGAAGCCATGTGCTTTCATGGATCTCGGAACAGGCCACCATCGGGATCCCAAATAACGGTGGGAGGGGTTCACATCGGCGTCGGGTCGACGATGACGTACCTGGGTCTCGTCCTCGACAGCCGTTGGAACTTCGTCGAGCATTTCCGACGTTTGGCTCCCAGACTGGGGCGGGCCGGGGCTGCCTTCAAGCGGCTTCTGCCCAATCTAGGCGCCTCCTGCCGGAGGCTCTACGCGGAGGTCGTGCGGTCCATGGCCCTTTACGGGGCGCCGGTGTGGGCGCCTACTTTGAGGAAGCGTCCTGCCCGTTACCTCAACGCGTCCCAAAGGGTCATGGCCATCCGGCTGGCCCGGGGATACCGCACGGTCTCTGGCGAGGCGGCGAGCCTCCTTGCCGGACTGCCGCCATGGGATCTGGAAGCGAGAGCCCTTGCGCTTATTTACGAATGGCGCGTGGAGGCGCTACGCCGGGGCGAGACTCCTCTGCCGCGGCAAATCGTAGCACGGCGGACGGAGCTCCGGCAGGATCTCATGGCAGTATGGAGACAACGACTGTCGCAACCCAGCGCTGGGCACGCCACAATTGCGGCGATAAGTCCCCTCTTTGAGGAGTGGCTAGAGCGGCGCCACGGCGTCCTCACCTTCCGCCTGACGCAGGTACTCACCGGACATGGATGTTTCGGGAGATACCTGTTTCGGATTCGGCGGGAGGACACGCCTGGGTGTCAACATTGCGAGGATCGGCCGGAGGACACGGTGGAGCATACGGTGGAGGTCTGCCCTGCTTGGGTGGAGCACCGTCGTGTCCTCGTCGAGGCGATCGGCGGCGGCGACCTCTCGCGTTCGGCCCTGGTCCAATCCATGGTCCGGAGCGAGGAGGCATGGGAAGCGGTCACCTCCTTCTGCGCAGCAGTAATGCTAGCAAAGGAGGAGGCCGAACGCGTGAGAGAGAGGGAAACCTCACGCCCCAGCCGCCGCAACAGAAGAAGACGCCCCGGGCGTCGGGAGTCGCAGGGCGATTCTCGGCCACCGTAGGCGCGGGTCTGTGGACGGCGAGCATTGGGTGGTTTGCCGTCCGATCAGAACCAGTCCTGGGTCGACGGCGCGCTGTGTTCCACGCGCGCCTCAAAGAGCTGTCAGCATAGAAGATGGGGCCCGCTAGGGCCAGTGCCTGCCGGGGTTGCGGAAACTGTTTGAAAGAGACACCGCGGCCCTGGAACGCAAAGGGCATTGGGAGGAACACGGATGGGTTTTAGTCAGTAAGAGTCTGACACTCCCTCCTGCTTCACCCAGAGCGGGAGGAATCATTTGATGATTTCCCATCCATAAAAAAAAAAAGGCTCGGGGAGGCAACGGGTGACTCCCGGTCCGGGTCGTTCTTGGTGCAAAGGATGGCCATCGCTATTTAGCGAGTAATGTGGCCCAGTATTATGAATTGCTTTTATAATAATATATTATACTGACATTACTCCCTAAAAAAAAAAGGAAAGCTGGGAAATGAAGTAAAAATAAAACATCACATTAATTAATTTTATTGTTTTATTCAAAGTCTTCTCTGACTACTACATCATCTAAAAATGCTGCTGGAGGTACTATATTGCTTTGGTACCTCGCCCATCCAAGGTACCACACCAACGTCATTACATGTGCACAACAACCAACAGTGCGACGTCCTACTAGACAGCTGCAGCAATACTCAGTTATGCCTTCTAGTCCATTTAAATTATTTTCTATTAAAATATAGACATAGTATTGCCGCCTGCCAATATGCCGTGACTTAATTTTTCCCGTTATCAATGAATTCTCCCCACTACCTCTCAAATTAAACTCATCCATGTTTAACATTTCTCTGCACACTTCAATTCTATATCCGCCATGGAAACGTACATGTTCACCATAATATGAACGAGCTTGACGTATTTGGTACGTTCCCAAGGCGAATAATATCAGTTCATTAAATTCTAGACGGGGGAACAGAACATTATAGTTATGGGCTGTAATACTTCTGAAAAAGGATGCCCGTCTATTTAGATTTAGTATGTCAACTGCTCTCGATAAATTATTTTCTAAGGGCATCCTTTCTCGAATTAAATTAACAATTTGGCCAGCATCAACTCTATCATGTAGGCGAACACCAAACTTATTTATTAATGCTGCTGCTATCTGAAAATAAGCCATCATATTTGGCACTGTTTTATTAAAGTGGTCAAACCTGAATAGTCTATAATCTCTTTTAAAATATCCATTGACCACCTCTACTACCCATCTGCAAATCGTAACACAGCGACTCCTGTTTGCTTGGGCAGTAGTCAATTGGTGTTCACCTTCACTTAGAGACTCTGGTACATATACCTTATAATTGCAGCTCTCTAGTAAGCTGATGCTGGGACAGCATCAGCCCCTATCTAAAATAAATACATCATTTTCTTGAAAATAACGTCTGATTGGAGAATTTTCATTGATAAATAGAGATTTCATTATGTCCGCATCTGATGTGGTAGCCTTGTAGGGGCCATAACACTCTAAAATATATCCATCACATGTTACAATCATAAATGGTTTGAGTAGATTTCTATATTTATGCAATGAGTATGACTCTTTTTGGAACATATAATTACTGCTTTTATTTAAATAAATATATGTTCCATCACAGATTACAATTGTTTGTAAATTGTTTTCATTATATATTGCATTTGGAATCGTCAAATTGTGCTGAAGCAATTCTTCTCTGGTTATATGATTTAACCCTAAGAGTCTTGTTACAAAGTCTTGTAGTAAAATAACTCTGACTTCTCATTAAACGCTCTAAAGTAGTGCGTGGTATTTGTAGCAGTGTGGAAATCCTGTCATCTGAATCTCCTGTTCGCATCTTTATTAGGACATATGCTAAACCTAATATACCCCTGTGCATCTCTAGGATTCGGGGTAACTCTGCTAATAAGGACATTAAATTATTTTTGGTCATACCCATCCAGTAACTGCATAAATGATCATCCATTTGTTCAATTGATTCCATGCTGCTAAAATCAAGAAATGGTTTATCTACATTAATAAACGACAGCATGTGTTCTAGTTGATCAACGGTGAAGTTAGATCGGCTGTTCTCTGCATCATATAGTGAATCCCAACTATTTTGTAGTAAATGGTTTGTGCAGACTCTGGCCAGGATGGGTACATAAAATCTATAATTAATTAAAAGTGTTCTTCGTAGTGGATCTGACACTTTATGAAGACTTGATATTTGATCACACCCATAAAAAAGGCAATGAGATGCTGAATTTGGAGCTCTTTTATAATTCCGCATAATAGTATCTGGGACATTGAGAGGAAGGTCAGTAGGTTCGTGATGAACATGAACTTCTGGACTTGCTGATTCACGTAGTTCTTCTGAAGCCTCACTAGGGTCAGTAGGGGGCACCGAATCCACCGTTGGTTCCAGAGTTTGAGACTGAAGTCCTGAACTTCCAGGTTGCATAAAGTCAAGATTTCTACCTTCATCATGTACATCACTACGAATGGCGTCTCTTTTCACCTTCATGAAACAGGCATGGCACAAACGATCAGATGACGATATCTGTAAACAAGACAACAGCGTATGTAATGTAGTTTACATATTCGTAGTTTTGCGTATGTAATCAAGGTTTAAGTGTTATTAGAATGCAATAAAAATCAATATACATCCAATGCAGAGACCATTACATAACAATTAATAAAAACACAGAACTTCACAATATGAGCTGTTCATCGAGTTATGCAACTGTTAATGTGTGGAGCAGTTGTTTTTGTCATACTAAAAAATATTATCTAAAATATTTGTAATGATAAGTAATGCCAATCTCATTTTAAATAAACTTGCAGAGTTAGCCTAATAATTACTACTAATCATTTACCTGGCGAGGTGCTATTGTTCTTTCGACTATTTCAACAATTTTTGCATGATGTGAAGATGTAGTCGGACTCAGAACTAAGTGGCTTTGTAGTTTGACCAATGATCGTCCACACAGCAAGCAAACTTCTCTGTGACCACGACGAGATGGGCGTGCAGACCGGTCATTGTTTCCATGAAGTTCATCATTGACACCTTGCATTGCTAAATAAAAGCATGCCTCGCAAATGTAGTCCTCTTCAGTAACCTGAAAAAAATAATGAATGACAAATAGGTACTAGAAAAACCGAGTGAAAAGATCTACAAGAATTTCAAATGGCACCGCATAATATACCCATTACATCTCATAATGAAGTTTTAGAAGTTTGATTATATTGACAGGTCCTAAGGACATTATACGAAAAAACAAAAAAAAATGTATTTTCTTAATTATTTATTCTTAGTGTACCTATTTTATACATCGAAAACTACATGGCTCTATTTCATTTCTGTTTAATATCCTTTTACTTAATGAAATAACCAATCGAACACAATCTATTATTTAAGTAAAACTCACTCACAGCTTTAATTTCTAAAATCACAAATAACTACCTTCTTGCTAATCACAATTATGAACCCACGAGATAGCCATTCGACTTATTTTTAATGTATCTACTCTACTAATTACAGCTTTCATTCATGAAATCACGAATACAGTTCACAAAAAAATTTCTTAGCCTTTAAGTAAGCCAGTAATCGCAGTTACTATAATAATTAAGATCCCAGTAATATTTATTTTGTTAACTTTTTGTACCTTATATCTTAAGTTTTTTTTGTAGCGTATTAGGTAGTTTTAATTTTCGAACAATGGTAAAAGTTCAGATTCCTCGGAATTTTGAGTATTTACGGACATTGGAGATATTTGATCTTCCATTGCCAATGCGGAGTTTTCCACAAGTGATTGCTGATTATTGGAAAAGTTTCTTTCAATATATTCTTCAGCTGGTAGATTAAAACTGGATGAGGAGGGCTGATTACTTGGACACGTATTTTCCGTACATTCTCTGTGAGGTTTAGTGTAGTAACCACCATATTGATTTGAATAAGTGCCGTATTCATAATAATCGGCGCCTTGTACTTGTTGGAAATTACCTTCCTCATTTTGTGCTTCCAAGATACATTTTATTATATTTATCTTTATCCTTGGCTTTAATCTTTGAGGCACCCTTTTAAAATCGTCAACCAATGACAACATAAATTGTTGATCAGAATCTTCTTCATCAGTCTTTCGTTGCAACGTAGATATTAAAACGTTCAAAAGTTCACTACCAATTTTATCTGTTGGGTCACTGTTTTTGGTTTTCTTTGGTTTCGGTGGAATTATGTTACTACCATGTTGCTCTTCAACTGGGTCATTGTTTTCTTGATTTGCCATACTGTTGTGCGTTTTATTCATTGATACTACTGGTAAGAGAAACAAGAGTTGATTATAATATTTGTATTTTTTATGCGTAGCAGCTGATCCGCTTTTGGCAGTAGCTAGTTCCCGCCGTTGTTTAACAAAACCATCACGAAGCGTTCTCCACCTTTTTTGAAGTAATGTTCCTAAAACAAAATAAAAAAAACTCTTATATTTCAGATACTTAGCAAGCGGTTGCTCGTTTACTGAGCTTCATTTCAACCACAGAATAGGATTATCAACCATCAGAAAAATCGTGGAAGAAGTTTGCACAGCCATTTGGGACTTCATGAGAGCAGAATGTTTTCCTGAGCTCACGACTGAAGCGTGGTTAAGCATAGCTGAAGGTTTCCAACAACGGGCAAATTTTCCTCATGTGATTGGAGCTATTGATGGAAAACATGTCAGAGTTTACAAACCATCCTTAACCCTTAAGGTCGCACGACATTTCATCGAAATAAAACATCAAAATAATACCCGATTATGATTATTAGACCTAAAATAAGAGTAGAAAAAATGGAATAAAAAAACTAATTAGCTGATAATCTGAGATAATTAGTGTATATTATACTATACATTGCGCCTGACGTTAGTAAATCGTATGTGTAAGGGACGTATAGCATAATATACAAAATGCACTTTTGACATGGCTTGATCAAAATAATACAACGACAAAAAATGTTTTCAAAGTATAATAAAATAATGACACTAATGACATCAGTGCTTATGATAAGCTACAAAACAATTTCTTTTAGCCACGTAACAAAGATGGACATTGCACTTGGTACAACGAGTACATGCTTGCCCCTTTTTACAATATTTACACCTCTGATACTCGGTGTGTTCTGGCCAGTGACCTACGGCGTCATATCTGATGGCATCTATGGGCCTTTCAGTGGCTGGTTTCTTTATTTTCTTCTCCTCAGCCACCGAATCCTGGACTGAAGTTTTCGCCATTTGTCGGTTGCTTTTTATAAGACCAGCATAGACCTCATATCGGAACTGCTTGAGATGGTCGTCTTTTTTCTTGATGTTGCTTGATCGGTAGTGGCGGCGGCGAAGAAGCCAACCGTTGTTGATGCATATGTCCAACAATTGAGAAAATATGTTCAGATACCAACGATGTGTCTTCATACTAGTCCAATACAAAGCAATAAGCATGTCAGCCAGGTCAACTCCACCCATATGCTTATTATAGTGTCTCACTATTTGTGGGCAAGGTACGTCTATGCGTCCTTTTGATTCCTTATGGAATCTCTTTACTTTTTCGACGGGGTAAGCATCGACATATGAGCTAACCAAGGTAACGGGCTTATTGTCAAACCATTTTACGATAGCAATTTTATTTTTATTGCAAGTTGCTTGACAATAAGCCCCCCGTCCTTTTTTCTGCAGAGCTTTGTCTGACAACAATAAGGAATTGGCATCTTGAAGCCTATTTTTTCTGGCAGTGCCTAAACTAAATATGCCATAATTATGCCTCAACAAATAAATGAGTTCGAGAGACGTAAACCAGTTGTCAAAGTAAACGACACACGGTCGATTTTTTATGCTTTTACATAAAGCCAACACCGTTTTAGCTCCAATGCCGAGATTTTCCTCATCAGGTTCAAATTGGATGCCCCTAAAGGTATCGTCGCCTGCATACAACATAAAATCGTATACGATTCCAGAGACACCTGCCCGTACCAAATTTTTAAAACCCCATTTGCATGGTTTGTTTGGGTTATACTGCCGTCGAGAACCCGCTTTTTTGCCTTTGTAAGGAATGATCATTTCATCTACACTGAAGGCATTCTCCTCTTCAATAGACAGACATTGGGCTCTTATTCGCTCAAGGAGAGGACGTAGTTTGTAGTAACGATCGGATTCGTCAGCTTGCGTGTTGTCTGCAAAATGTAAGTACCGCCTTATTTGCTGAAACCTTTTGATAGGCATGACGTCTGCAATCTTTCCGTAACGATAACTGGCCTTCCAATAGTCCTTGTAAGATGGCATTACAACAACTCCCATCAATATATTTATGGCCAAAAAGTCAATTATATCCTCTTTAGTTGCTTTTATTGACTTTCCAGTCTCTTGTACGCTATATAAATTAGTGTTGTTTGCTATATCAACAATAAGGTCTTCAGGGAAAAATCGATAGAAATAGTCTAATGCCGACCAATTAGATGGGACAGTTTCTTTGAAGCCTTGATCAGATATTTCAGCTGCATGTTGAAATCTTCTCTTAGTCCATTGAAAAGAAAGTTTGAATTTCTGTATGTTTCGTCTTTTTACCCTGTTGGCAGCAACTATAGGAACTCTGCGTTTTCTTTGGACACGTGTGGTTGTAGGTAGTGGCGTCGACGGCGACGGTTGAACTGAAGGCAAGGAGGGTAGCGATGCGGTAGAAGGTATAGCATTATAATTGCATTGCGTATCGGAAGGAAATACTGTTGAAAGAACTGGTGTGAGTGGTGGTGGATCTTCGCAGACTTCGGCTACAGTTTCATGGCTTTGAAAATCTATGGAATCCAAGTTTGGATGGAGAATCGATAGAGAATTTTCATCTGAGTTTTCTATATAGGAATCATTACTGGATGGATCTGGGCTATTGAAATCTAGTCTTTCTAACGATGAATTTATAGATGGAGCAGGGGATGAGTCGCGACTGTTCACTTCTTCTTCTTCATTGCTTGTGGCATCACTGACGTCGGAAGTAGCATTAAATTTAGGAACAAGTGCTAGTATGCGTCTACACCGATCGCGCTGTCCAGGCTAGAACAAATTTGTTAAAAGCAAGCATGAAAGCAAGGCCCACACCATGCAAGAAAAAAGTAATAAAAAAAATGGCGAAAAGTAAGAAAACGTAAACGTAATATACGATAAAAGTCAAATTATAGTACTGACATCACCATCACCCATTAGTTGGCAGTGTATAGAATAATATACATCACAAATAAGGTGTTTTTTGAGGTAACAGTCGCAATGTATGGTATGCTATACACCCAAGATTACGTTCGTAAAAAGCGATGAAAATAAGTGTATTACGTAGATAATTTAGCATTAGCTTGAGCTCAATACATTTGTTATTTGAATCCACAACACACGTAATAGATTTTTATAGTGAATAAGAAATTATAATAAATTTTATCTTGACTGGAACAAGATTCCTCGGCATGATTTCGCATTTACGTCACAAATGTCAAATTTACCATAGATAAACTATCGTTTATTCATTATTTTAAAAAGGTGCGTTCTGAAACTACTTTTTGGTAAGAAAATTTCATTTTAAAGTATTTTGTTTCATAAACATATTTATTTCAGTAGATACAAATCAACCTTAAGGGTTAACAGGATCATTGTATTACAATTATAAACATTTTTTTTCAATATTGTTATTAGCCATTTGTGATTCTAATTATAAATTCATTTTCATCGATGTTGGTGCGTATGGTAAATGTAGCGATAGTACTGTTTTTCAGAATTCAGTATTTTACAAAAAACTTAGGGAATTTAATCTTAATATACCAAAAGAATCGAATATTCCGGGAGTTCCCAATGATCTGCCATATTTTTTCATAGGCGATGAAGCTTTTAGCATTTCTGAACACATATTAAGGCCATATCCGGGGACCAACTTGAATTTTACTAAAAGAATATTTAACTATCGTTTGAGCCGAGCGCGCAGGTATATAGAATGTGCATTTGGAATTTTAACTCACAAATGGCGAATATTTCAACGACCATTAGATGTTAACGTAAATTTAGAAATAAAAATTATCAAAGCGTGCTGTTTGCTTCACAATTTCGTAAGAGAAAGGCGATTCACACACTGCCCCGCTAAACGCTGCGGGGTGCGTGGCGACGAAGTCAAAAACTGCGCGTGTATGCGTTTTCAGTGTGTAGCACTACGCGCGTTTTCAATACAAACAGAGATAGTTTCAAGCAACGTAAGATCACGCACTCCCGCACTACGCTGCGTGATGCGGTGCAGTGTGCCAATCGCCTAAGGCATGGTGTTAGGGCGCTTTCAATTTAGACGGTTGGTGCCGGACTGCTGCCGCACGGTTGTTACGACCATGAGCCGTACTGCTGCCGGACGACAGCAGTACGACGTAAATCGTCTTATTTGAAGAGATACGCGGCTGCAGTCCGATCGAATTTTAGTGATTTCCATCGAAACCCAACTTTAGTCGGTGCCATGGACTCTGACGAGGAAGTGTTATTGTTAGTTCTCTTGCTTCGGCAGAAACATAAACGACGCCGTACTAGGGCGTCGCCAATGTTTTCTTTAAAATATAAAACTGGTGATTTTTATACACTTTACCCTAGATTAAAAGAAAGCTCAGCTGATTTTTTGAACTATTTTAGAATGTCTAGAGAATGTTTCTATGAATTATATCACTTTGTTAAAAATGGAATACAACGTCAAGAAACTGAATTCAAAAATACTATATCCGCCGAAGAGAGACTTGTGATAACGATAAGGTAAGTAATATAAACACATTTAGTATTTTAATAAGTATTTATTGCTACTCTTAAACAGATCCGATAGAGATTTTGATGATTAATGTTTTCTTTTTTGTTGATAAGCACGCATTTATACTGTGTCACCTTCGCTAAAAAGATCTTCATATAAAGTAAAATCAGAATTCGTTGATGTATTAGACATAGGTGATTGTTGTTGTAACTCAGTAGACGGAGCATGAGCCTGACTACGATATTCGGAAGATTGACCTGTGTAGTAACCCTGTTGTTCATAATAATCAGCGGCATATGAACTTGACCCGACGTATTTTCTTATGATTCCAATTATCTCGTATTTAGCATCCATTTTGCGATGTTCCGGATTTTTTTTAAATCATTTAATAATGACAACAAGAAATATCTATCGCCGTCTTCAAAATTGTCTGCATTTGCATTGTTTTTGTTTTGCATTCTTTCAGCAAGAAGTTTTAAAATCTTATTAGTCTCATCGTTGCTCGAACATGCTTTTTTAATTTTTGATGACGATGCTATTACAGAAGAATCGGTTTCAGGAGAATCAGATTGCTCGTTGGTACCAGAGTTGGAAGGTTTTGATTCATAAAGATTAGACAGAAACTGAAGCCGATCAAAATATACGTACTTCCGATGATTTTTCCAACAGATCCACTTTTTAACTGTCGTTGCTTATTTAACTCTCGTGAATAGGAATCCCTAATATTTCTCCATTTTTTTTGGAGTAACAAGGCTGAAATAAAATTTTCTGTTATTATTTTCAGATATTTATCAACTGGCTGTACTATGACTGATCTGCATCACTCTTACCAACATGGCGTCTCAACAATTAGTGGAATTATTAAAGATACATGTCAAGAGATATACAAAGTTTTGAAAGATATCTGTATAGGTAAGTTGTTTTAATTTTTTTATTTACTACAAGTTAATGATAGGTAAATTACAATTATTAACGCTGCAGCTAGTTTAAGCATATTTGTTTTGCCACGGCAAAGGGTCAATATTAACAAAAAAAGTCACTTCCGCGTGTACCTGATAGAACTCTAGCCCTCGGAATTTCGCACATACCCTCTGTATCACCATTGAATACTATTTCGTTGAAATTAAGGGCGCTTTCAATTTAGACGATTGGTCAATATTGTTAATAAATAAAGAATTAATGCATCGATATTAAGTATTCCCAACCCTATTCCAACTTATGCCTAAAGTGACTTGGCGCTGGAGGTAAGTCAAAGGTATCAAAATCTTGGCGGTTAAAGGGCTAACGTTACTTGTAAGTATCTCCGTTTGTAAAGAAAACACGCACAGTCCAACACACTGAAAACGCAACCACGCGCGTTCATGCGGATCACGCGCATACACGCGGAGAAACATGCACCCTCGCGCGTAGGTGCGGGACTGTATTGTCAACTGCTCCTTTCTTTAAGTTATAGTCAACTATAACTTCGGGCTTCATTTTAGGCAGTCCAGTTTCTCTATCATACTTAGTGGTAGGCCCGAATTCAGCTGTGTGAAAGGTAGACAACATGTGTATATCTCTTTTATCTTTATATTTTAATGCCATAAGTGGTTTTTTGTATCTTACATCAATTTCACCCTTCTTCAAAGATTTAAAATTTGTGACACCGGCTTTCTTTAAACGATCAATTCTAGCCGTACCGCATGCATATGTCTGTTGTTGGTACAAGTATTCGAACAATTTTGGACTCGAGTACCAGTTATCTGTGTACAAGCGTCTATGCGCACGCATTAGGTCTTGTAACAAGGTTGTTACCACAGCGCCTGTTATACCTAAGTTAGCTGAATCCTCTATCTCGGTTCTAGATCCACAATAAATAATATAATCCATAATAAGTCCTATTTTCACGTCGCACAAAATGAATAGTTTGATACCAAACCTGTTTCTTTTGTTAGGTATGTATTGCTTGATGGCAACATACCCTTTAAATGGCATTATACTCTCATCTATACAAAGGTCTTGGTGAGGTACATATGAATTTCTAAAAGTTTTTTAGGGTTCCGAAAAAAAAAAGGAACCCTTATAGGATCACTCGGGTGTCTGTCTGTCTGTCTGTCTGTCTGTCTGTCTGTCTGTCTGTCCGTCTGTCACAGCCAGTTTTCTCCGGATCCACTGGACCGATTCTGTTGAAATTTGGTACACATATGGACTTCTATGACCCAAACATGGACGCGTTACGTAAATTATTAAATTTTTAGTATGGGGGTCACTTTTGGGGGTCAAAGTAGAAAATTAAAAAAAAAAGTTTTTTTAACAATATCGTGTGACATATCAAATGAAAGGGCTTACTGTGAGGGTTTTAATTATATTTTTTTCATAATTTTAAAATAACTAATTTAGAAGTTATTCAAGAAATTAGACGAAAAATGACCATTCCCCCCCCTTATCTCCGAAACTACTGAGCCTAAAATTTTGAAAAAAATGGAGTTAATAGTTCTTTACCTAAAGATTACAGGAAAACCTATTAGAAGTCTGTAGTGTTAAAATAACATGTTAAAAAAATTAAATTCGTTCGGAACCCTTTGCACGCGAGTCCGACTCGCACTTGGCCAGTTTTTTAATGTGTTTTACCAATGGCAAGACGTTTTTCAAAATGTGGGAAGATTCTGTATTTGGCGACGAAAACTTCAATTTTCCCAAAATGGTCGTATAGCGGTTACGCGACACAGTTTTAGATATTGGCGATTGTAGCAAAGGGTCAGTTGACCAATGCTCTTCGATTTTTAAATGTTTATTTCTGGTAAATAAAAAAGTTACGGCTAGAAATACATACATTTCCGCAATAGTAATTTCTCGCCAACTTGCAAACCTTGAATGGAGCCTTATGTCACAATTCCGAATAAAGATTTGATGCTGAGCATTTGTAAATTCAACCAACTTCAATACAAATTCTTCGCCAAAATAATGCTTAAAAAAATCCACTTCTGTTGATTCATATATATTTTAGATTCGGTATTATTATAAAAATACAGTACGAGATCTGCTGTTATTAATTATACTAAAGGTAATTTATCTAAACAATAAGTACCTACCTAGGTACCTTTTTAATATTAAATAAAATAATCTCAGCCTATAAATGTATTACAATTTAAATTTTGGTTGATATTCATGATGAACCCTAGTAGGTACTTACCTATATTAAACACAAACAAAATTTCTACTCAAATTAAATTTTCAAATCAAATCAAATCGTATATTTCAAATAAACCATTTACAGGCACTTTTGAATGTCAAGGTCGGTCAGTCCAACAAGATGAAGCTATTTGCACGTTCCAAAGCGTAGATCTCTATGGTGAAGAACGCGCAAGAAACTCCACGGACACTCTTTTAAAAATTAATAAATTGTTACAAATTTTTGTTTACATCAAGTTGAAATTATACAAACATGTGAGAACGATGTAAAAGACGAGCAGGATAAAAGCGTCCGGGAAAAAAAGGAACAATTCAAAGAAATATTTAAATTAAACCATGGCAACTGAGAAATGACCAGTCCCAACTGACAGCGCCCGTTCACGAACATGACGCATGCGCTAGCACCATTCGGCTCAACCATTTTGAAGGGAGCCAAATAAATGATCCTACGCATACGCCACCATCAGCCAGACTTTTGTGTGAGCATGACACTCCCAACCGCCAGGCAGTGGCGGTACCTTCATATAAGCCCAAAAGCCCGGCATGCCTTACTAAAATGCTCGATAGAGAATCAATATCAAACCCGAACTATTTAAAAGTTTGCGCGCTTAATTCTTATCAAAATAACACAAAGTATCTACCTATGCCACATTACTACATAACTACAAATCGCGAATGTTCGCGCGCAGAGTTTCGCATTTGCAGCATCTACATATAGCTATCTCGCTTACACGTACCGGCTTTTACCGGGTTTTTAAATACTATCTCCGTCACTTTCGCACTTATAGCGATGTGCCGTATAACGAGTTCTAAACCTTGTGCGTCTACAAATCGATCAGTATGGAAGATTAAGCCGTGCATGCGTATGAAGTTGCACGCGTATGCGTGACCACAAGCAGTGTTGCCGTTTTAGCGACGTTGTGAGATCTTGGAGATTTTTAACGAGTTTGGGGACTTTTTTTAAGATTTAGCAACAATAAAAACTAGCGACTTTTTAAAATAACGAAATTAAATATTCAAGCAATATCCTAAAAATAAAAAATTTGCGACATCTAGCTAGATTTTTCATATACCTGGCGACTTTTTTTGCCTAAATGACAACACTGCAACTCACCGTAAGTAGTTCTTGACACCGGAGTGCAACTCACTTCAGTTTTATTTGCTTGAGAGTTGAAAAGTTATGTTGTTAAAGTTTTTTGTGTGTTTTCTTAGATTTTCTCAGTGATACAATTGTTTTGGTGACTTACCTACAACAATGGAGGTAATTGTACCTTGTGAGGATTTAAAATGCGTTCAAGTTTTGATTGGCGAAGATAAGGTAAAATCTTTAAACTTTGCTAAGAAAAAACAGTTAATTTCTTCATTAAAACCGACGCCTAATCTGTGTTTTTCTCAGACTAGTAAATCGTATAAACGAAAATTTAATAGATCAGTGTATAAAACTAGTTGGATTGTTGGCTGTTCGCACACTAATAAGTTGTGTTCGTGGTGCTGCCTATTTTTTTCGAATGAAGATTCTGTTTGGAATACATCTGGTTATAATGATTTAAATAACATATCTGGCGCCATTAAAAGGCACGCAAATTCCCATAAACAACTGTGTGCAATGGTTTCTTTCGGTAATTTTGGCAAACAACGAATTGAGACATCTATATTAGTTTATGAGAAAATTGCGATGATACATACGAAGGTACCTGAACTTTCTTTTTCTGAAATCGGTTAAAATTTTATTGGGCTTGCCTTATTTTGAAACCCTAGGCTAGCCACTGCCGCCAGGGTACATTCAAGTCAAAAACAAACCTAAAACTGATAGCTATAGCTTAAGTTTAAGGTACACAGTACTCACACATGTGGCGTTAAAATGGATGAAATTATACATTGCTAAATAAAATTGAGTCTATACAATGCAAATATTGTTTTTTTTTACAATCTTCAACCGGTCCAACAATGTTTCCAAATGCTAACAGATTATTTTGTGCGCCCTAGTGGTTGTGGAGCCGGACCAGCATTCAGCCAAGCATTTTTATCTTCAATATAATCCCCCAACTTATAATATGCTTGCCTGCATAGTGTGCGTTTAATACAAGATTTAAATTTTGTCTCATTAAGTTCTAATATATGGGGAGGTATCTTATTATAACATTTTAAACAGTACCCCATAAAAGATGAGGCAACTTTAGCCAGTCTGAAACCTGGTTGAACTAATTGGTCCCTATTTCTAGTACCATAATTATGTCTGTCGCCTCTTTTACTAAAAAGATGTAAATTCTTTCTGACATACATGATGTTTTCGTAAATGTATTGACAAGGTACCGTCATGATGTTAATATTCTTAAACAGTTCCCTTAGAGAATCGCGCCGGCGGAGATTGTATATCGCTTTGATGGCTCTTTTCTGCAGAATAAAAATAGACTCAATGTCTGCAGCCCTTCCCCATAGTAAAATACCGTAAGACATGATACTGTGAAAGTAACTAAAATAGACCAGTCTCGCGGTATCGACATCCGTTAATTGGCGAATTTTCCTAACAGCATAAGCTGCTGAACTTAGCCGTCCAGAAAGAGATGTTATATGAGGGCCCCATTGTAGCCTTGGGTCAAGCGTAATTCCCAGGAAAACCGTTTTATCGACAAATTCTAGTTTTTCCCTGTTCAATACTATGTCACAATCACTGCTTTTGACATTGGGTAAAGCAAATCTTATACATTTCGTTTTCTTTTCATTCAAAACCAAATTATTCGCCGTGAACCAATTTTGGACTTGCATTAGGGCATTATTTATGATATCAACATTGTCTGTCTGTCTATTTATCTTAAAAATTAAGGAGGTATCGTCGGCAAACAGCACCATATCAAGTTTTTGTTGCAATAAATAGGGTAAATCATTGATATATACCAAAAACAAGAAAGGACCCAAAATCGAGCCCTGGGGAACGCCCATTATCACGTTTAATCCCGACGAATTGACACCGTTTATTTGAACCAATTGCCGTCTATCATTCAAATAAGATTTGCCCAAGTTTAACGCTGTTTTGACCAGTCCGTAATGCCCGAGCTTCAGGAGTAATGTATCGTGATCAACGCAATCAAACGCCTTCGAGAGATCACAAAAGACAGCTATGGCATCCTGTGCGTCCTCCCACGCATTAAAGATGTGCTTTAGTAAGGTAACACCAGCGTCAGTTGTACAACGTCCCTTGGTGAAACCATACTGTTTATCATGAAAGATGTTATTCGTGTTAAAATGATTAAGCATCTGATTTAGCATCACTTTTTCAAATACCTTACTAAACACTGGCAACACAGATACTGGTCTATAATTATTTGTGTCTTTACTATCCCCAGATTTAAAAAGTGGTATCACCTTACTGAATTTCATTAGGTCCGGAAAGACTCCTTGATCCACACACAAATTAAATATTACAGCTAAGTACGGCGCTACAGTCTCGATGATTGAGGTACAAACTTTGATAGACAATCCCCATAGATCTTCGGTCAATTTAATTTTGATTTGTTTAAAAGCTTTTATTACTACTATGGGGTTTATATGTTTAAAATTAAATTCAGTCGGGCTGGCTGAAACGTTCGCCTGTAATAAATCAAAAGCAAGTGAAGACGAGGAATTTAAGGCTTCAGTAGTTTTAATAGGGATACTCGTAAAGAAATTTACAAATTCTTGAGCAACTTGTTTGTTATCGCTAATAAGTCCATGAGAAGTCTCCAATCCGTAATCAGAGTTATGTCTATTGTTCCTATTTGTTTCATTGTTTATAATTTTCCAAACCGTCTTTATTTTATTGCCTGCTGTTTTTACCTTATTACTTATATATAAAGCCTTAGCTACCTTACAAGTGTTTTTATAAATCTTTGAGTAGGTAGCTACATACTTATTAAAAGTCTCAGTGGTAATAAAAGGCTTAAGGCCATACAACTCATAAAGTCTTTCCCTACTTTTTCGGAGTCCTTTAGTTGCCCAATCACTAAATAAAAACTTAGGGCAGATAGTTTTAGTTTTCTTTTTAAAAGTATTATTGAATTCGGTTTGGACTAAAGAAAAAATCTGTATACCAAATATTAGCATTATTCATTGTAAGGTTCCAATCACTTAACTTCCACATTAAAGTGCGGTTAAATTTATTTAAATTACCGGATGTTATTGGTCTAGTTTGTATTTGCACTTGTTGAATTGGAATGTTGGACTCAAAAGATACCAGTAGCCCACTGTGATCAGAAGGAAGGCAATTTACAATGGCTTTCTCTAAGTAGTTGCCACAACAAAAAACATTATCAATACATGTAGCAGTAGTTGTAGTTGTACGGGTTGGTTCTATGAACACATTAGACAAATTGAATGATTTAAAGAGATTTAATAATCTACAGCTATCTGAATTGTTTTCTAAGATATTATTATTAAAATCTCCACAGATGATTACTAGTTTATTACCAGTTGCAAGTTTTGCCAATACATCTTCCATCACTGACTCAAATATAGCGTAGTTCAGATAATTAGGGGGTCTGTAAACGCACACTATGACATGCTTATCTAGCTCAACATAGGACAGCTCAATGCTATGTTCAACAGACAAGTTAACTATGTCTTTACGGGTTTTAAATTTAATACATTTTTTTACTAATATTAGTGAACCCCCACGTAGCATTGTCTTTCGGTTAAAAGAACTTCCCACACTATAATTCTCGATACTACTATAATTATCGAATTAACCAATAAATTAAACTTACCAAATTAACATCACTTTGTGTTAGAACTGTCGTCGCTTGGCAATTCATGATTCGATAGCAAAATATTTAATAACTCTTCGTCTTCCAGCATTTCTTTTGCATTTAAAGTTCAACACGAAAAACCCCTACAACACTAGTTGCACAGAGCGATACAGCTTTCACGTGATTTTACGGGGATGGCGCTGAGGCAACTGACAATACAGTGCGATATAACCTTGAAGCTCCTTGGCCGCTCGTAATATTACGGTGACGGCGACCGGCGACTGTCTGCTACTAGTGAGGTTCCGCGTAATGAGATTTCTATATTTTTGTCGTAAAAATTAAATAATTTTAAACTTAAATACATTTTATTGTGTACAGATACTTGTATATCAGAGTAACACTATGGTTATTTTGTAATGAAAGTACCCACTTTCATTGCAAATAGTGACAGTAATTTCTAAAGAGCCTTGTTTATTCTTAGCCAACCTATAAAGTATTTAACGAATTTGCCCCATCCCTAGTATTCGTAAAATTACGTGATTGGCGATACAAGCAAGGAGATCAGTGATCACAATGTATTTAAATCCCAAAATTCACAGTATTTATCATTCAAAACATTAAAAAAGTTCCATAACAATAAAAATATGACACACCTACACCTTAAAATTGACATATTTTCTAAGGAGTTTGTGCACTATGAGAACTTTTCCAATAAAATAACGTAATTATACGTGTGTGGCGATTCGTGCACTGTTTTCAGAACACGTAATATTACGGTGTCGGCGTTTAAAGGGTTAAAACACGCAGTCACGCAACATGCAGCGTGGTGCGTGGCAGTGTGATAATCGCCATAGGCCGCATGTAGGGTATGCCGTTGAGTTGATCGCGTTCGCAGCGTCGCGTCGCGTCGCGTTCGTCGCTCACGCAGGACACCGCGTTACGCGCGTATTTTGAATTCGCGCGATGCTTGTGGACGCGATGTATTCGTGCCTAGTATCTCAATAGCGCGCGAATGAATTCGCGCGAAACGTTTCGCGACGAATTCGCTCCTTCTGGCCAAGGTCTTAGTTGGCTTTGTCCAAACTAGAGCGCGGCAGAAATGTGTCCTACAAATGCCGCGTGTTGCTGCCGCGCTCTTGCTGCTCAATGTTTGGACACACCTTTAGGCCTCTTGTCCACGACACGTTTTCTTAACCGTACGGCGTGTTAGCCGTACGGTTAACAAAACATGCAAGCTTGTACATGGCACGGCGAAGCTACCGGTCGAGACAACGGCCAGGTGCCGCTCAGTTCACATTTTTCTGCAGCCAAGTTACGACGTTTTCGACATGAACCCTTCTAAAAAAAGATTATTCTTGCGTACTATGTATATAGAAAACTTAAAAAAAAAGAGAAAAGAAGAAGGTTTTGGATACATCCAATTTTAGAAAAACGCGAAGAATTTGGCGCTTTTCATACACTTGTCAAAAATTAACTGAGGGAAGATGAAGACAAGTTTTTCAATTATTTTAGAATGCAGAAAACGACATTCGATAAATTGCTCCAAATTTTATCCCAGAAACTAAAGCACCAAGATACTAATATGCGACAAAGTATTTCCGCCGCAGAAAGATTGGCTGTAACTTTGAGGTTAGTACAAAATTAAATTACTTACATACTTTTGTTTAATTTTATTTATTTATACTAATCATTTATCACAAACAAAATTGTACTGTTGATAAATTATTTACTTACTAATCAACAATTAATTATACACGTAGAAACAAGAAACAAGGATAAATATGCTAATGAAATTCAGAACTGAAATCGAAGTCTTCTTCAGCACTAGCTTGAGAATTTGCAGAGGTACGTCCTGCATTTTCACTGTACACAGATACTTGCGATTCTGGTCGGTTGGGGATTGACTCCAAACCAGAACTATGTCCAAAATCATATTCCTGACGATTATTCCCAAAGCCTAATCTAGCAGCTGTAGAATACCCATACATTGATAACTGCGAATTCGCTGATGCTGTGCCACTTTGATAGCCACTATCCCATTGGTTTCTAGGTGTAGGTATATATCGGTTATGCTCTCTCTGTTGGATGCTTTTAATTATTGATATGACTTGAAACTGAAAGTCAATCATATTTTCATCACTAAACTTGTCAACAGTATCAGAAATTCCCCTAAAAAAGTTCATACTACGGCTTCTTTCCTCCTGCGCTGTTGAATCCATATACTTCATAAACTTAATGTCAACTTCGCTGAGTTGATTTTTATTTTTTTTATTTTTTGTAGCCTTCCGAACCTCACTCGTTTCACAGTCCCCTGAGCTTGATTGAAGGCTTGAATCATTTACATGTTCAATCATACCAGAATCGGTCTTGCGATGCTCGACAATTTTTTTTAAGAATAGCATTTCATCATAAAAATTGTATTTTCTTATTTTTTTCGCTCCAGATCCAGATTTACATTCATTCATTTTTTTATTGCATTTTATCCAATTATCTTTCATATTGGTCCATTTCTTCATCACCTGTTGCCCTAAAAATAAAAATGATATTATTTTTTGATATTTCAGGTACCTAGCAACCGGAGACACATTTACAGATCTACATTATACCTATAGAATTGGAATAAAAACTATAAGTTGCATTGTACGTGAAGTTTGCTACTTCATTTGGTCAGAACTGTGCAAAGAATATATGAAAATGCCGACTAAAGAAGACTGGTTTCAAATTGCAAACAAATTTCAAAAGTCTTCCGATTGCCGCTGTGCTTAGGAGCGGTTGATGGTAAACACATCAGAGTCATTAAGCCTATGGACAGTGGTTCGATGTTTTTAAATTACAAGCATTACTTCTCAATAGTTTTTATGGCGGTAGTAGACAGCGATTACAATTTTATATTTGTTGATATTGGTGCCTACGGAAAGGAATGTGATTCCAGTGTTTTTAACCTTTTCACCGCCAGTCACTTCTATAGAAGTTCGGGATTTTCGTGCCACCAGCGCCACAACTTCTATAGAAGTTGTTCATTTTAACTATCTTATTAAAATAAATTTACTGTGATTAAAAGCTTTGTTTCATTTTATTATTTAAGATAGCACTGTTTACTACCCTGTTTTTTATTTTTCTACACAAAATAAGCCCTAGTTTGTCCTAAAATCGGCAAAAACAGAAACTCCGAATTTTGTTACTTTCCTCAGAACGCCAATCACTTCATATCAAGTTGGCCAGTGATGTGCCGTGAAAGGTTGATTTCACCATTGAAATATTTATAAATACAGAAAGTTACGAATATCGAAAACATTTTGAGGTCAATAAAATATGAACTTAGTTATCTACTTCATTACAAAGGATAGTAGATGAATTTCGACCTTCAGGTAGATGCCGATACGTAATTATGAAGTTGTTACTAATTCTTGTCGATAGTTATTTTCCCATCTCTACAAAACAATTGGTCGTCTATGCCCCTGTGCGCCACCGAGTGTCACGAACTACTATAGAAGTTGGTCAGTGACGTCATAGGCGTGCGGCTGTCAAGGTCACTTTGGCATAGTGCAGCACAAAATCGGATTCGCGCGCACGCATCTTTCTTTCTTTCACTTGCAAATAGAAAAATGAGTGAAGAACTTGATTCGGACGAACTTCTGAAAATTTTGCAAGGTGTGGAATCGGACTCGGAGTATTTTGTGGAGAATATTGAACCAGAAGATAATTCTGAGGTATGTCCAACTGGATGATAATAATAATGTTTATTCATCAAAGAGTAGGAATTCAATAAGTATGTAAAATGTTCGTTGAACCCAGTATCTCCAGATGCACTGTAATTACAGTAGATTTAGGTACTGTTTTTGTACTCTATACACTATTATGGTAAATACAGTGTATGAAAGCACTGTAATTTTAACTTATTTAGAAATTCTTTTCAAAGAAAAAAAAGGAAACCTAATTGCAATTCGTATAATAATCATCTAAATGGATGAAACGTAACGTTATATTGTAGATATTATGATTTATGTACCTATTCTGTGCTTCTATCTACTTGGTCATATTATTATGCGGAAAGGGGAATTACCTAGCAAACTGTGTCGCTATTTCTTAGTGAAATTATGTAGTTAGATTTTAGTTTCGTGTATGGGTTTCAATTTGAGGCGTTTACTTTTTATGTTTGTTTAGTTTTGTTGCGCTCACAGGTTCACTGTGCTCGTAGGGATAAACCGAAAACTATTTCGGAAAGTTATTAAAAACACAGGAATAAACAAAAATAGAAGAAAGAAAGACCATAGACCCCATCCCTGATCAGAATCGAATTCAACGTGCCCTCAGTGCCAATAACTTGATATGAAGTTAAAGAATGAGATCATGAAACAAATAGAGATGTACCCCATTCCTTATAGTTCTAATTGAGTTATATATTAGTTTCATTGACACTCATAAATTATACTGTTTTGTCTTATTAAGGATACTGTGAAATAAAACAAATCTGGAAATATTTAATCAGTTTTTATTTATATTCGTAAAATCAACTTTAAATCTTAACTTTACGCGTACAAATTTTATTCATCGATATGACGATATCCCCATCACTACTGTTTACTGTATATTTAGTTAGGGTGTTTTCACACGACAACGCGGCGGCAGCGTTTTTGGCCGCCGCGGTGCCGCAGGAGCTGCGGCGTTTCACCGCAGAACCAGCGACACCGCGGGCTACGCGGCGCAAATATAAGACTAGTCACGTGCGATCCGTCGGACAGAATGGATAGTACCGTGGTTATTGCGCTTTGTATTCTGCGTCGTCGTCGTAAAAAGAGAAAAACAAGAACTATTTGGATACATCCCTTTATATCTTCCAGAAAAAGTAACGGAAAGTTTTATTGTGATTATGAGAGTTTGAGAAGAAATCCTAAGAAATTCCGCAGTAGTTTTCGTATGAGTATTGATACATTCGACCAACTATTAGGACGCGTTCACAACGGTTTGCAGAAGAATAGTACGAATATGAGGGAATGCATTTCACCTCCTGAAATGTTAATGGTGACATTAACGTAAGTAAAAAAAAACTACAAATACAATCAAGTTTTATATAATTCACATTAAGGCACAAAGTTTAAGTAGTAGGGCTAATATTAATTAAATTCGGGTAACGTTTCGTTAGACATTGGTGATGCGATCTGTGATAGAGTACTCGTAGAAGACGTGTTCTGATAATTATCGTATGTCGTTGTATATCCAGTCTGATATCCGTAATTAGGTGTATTTTGCCATACTGCTGTAGGGTACTGAATTTCGGTTACAATTTGTAGTACTCTACTCTGAAACTGCAACACTTGTTGGTCATTAAATTTTTCTAGGCTTGGCAAAATACTTTAAAAAAAAGATAAATGTCTATTATCATGTTCTTTTTTAAAATATTCAAAACTTCGGTTTCGAACTCATCTGCTTTGCGTTTGCGATTTGAGGTCTTTGAAGTACTCGGTTCAGCTTGCTGTGCATTAGTAGTAGGAGTAGGAGATTCCTCACGTGGCTGTTGAGATGATTCTTCTTGATTTTGAGTTGTTGCAATACTCGATTGTGTCTCAGATGATGCAATTTTTTCAAGAAAGATAATTGTTCAAACAAATGATATTTTTTGGTAGCACTTGCAGCTGATCCCGATTTCTTTGTTTTAATCTTTGTTAAACATTTAAAAAAATTGTCCTTCACAGTCTTCCATTTACTAAAGACAGCTTTACCTGAAAAAATAAAAGTCACTCTAGATTATACTTTTATATTTGTTTTTCAGATATTTAGCTAAGGGACATACATTTACTGATCTGCACGAAAATTTTAAGCTTGGAATATCTACAATATCTCAAATAGTAAGACGCACATGTAAAGTGATTTGGAATGAACTATCACAAGAATGTATTCCTGAATTAACAGAAGAGATTAAAAGAAATCGCAAAGCAGTACGAGTACAAAGCTAACTTCCCTCACTGCATTGGCGCCATGGATGGCAAACATATCAGAATGATTAAACCAAACAATAGTGGGTCGCTTTTTTTCAACTACAAAGAGTTTTTCTCTTTAGTATTGTTTGCTGTAGTTGACGCAGACTACAAGTTTATTTATATAGACGTGGGTGCGTATGGAAAAGAGTGTGACTCAACGATTTTTCAAAATTCTTCATTATTTGAGCATCTAGAACAAAACCAGATACAACTAACGCACCCAGAACCAATGTCAAGCACTCGAAGTGTAGATATGCCTTATGTTTTCGTTGCTGACGAGGCTTTTGGTTTAAGTTCATATATCATGCGTCCATATAGTGGAAAGAACTTGCCTACAGCAAAACGTGTATTTAATTATCGCCTCTCAAGAGCCAGGCGGTACGTAGAATGTGCCTTTGGTTTATTATCAAATAAATGGAGAAATTTCCATCGACCCTTGAACGTGAAAACGGACTTATCAATCGACATTGTTAAATGTTGCTGCGTTTTGCATAATTTCGTCAGATCCAGAGATAGAGGTAATTCTAGGGAATCAATGGCGATTGTAGATCATGAAGACGTGATCACAGACATTACACAATCACAAGCTGTAAGAACAGTTCCAGCAGCCAATGCAATACGTGATATGTTCTCAGATTATTTTATGAGCGAAGAAGGGGCATTATCTTGGCAATTAAAAGTAATTTAATACCTATTAAATCTGTTATTATGTACCTGTATTTAATAATAACCTATCTACTTGTAATACAAACAATAAGTGGATAAATAAATAAATCTTACCAAACATATCCTTGTCTTTATCACTGAGCGCGTCGAATTCGGAATACAATATAATGCAAATATCTTTCCATGCTGCATTCGAAATGTTCTTATATTTAAACTCTTCTAAAGATTTATCCCACAAGACTGGCCTTTCACGAACCAGTGAGATTAAATTATCGATGTCTATGTTCTTGATAAATTCAGGTATGTCCATTCTGATAAATACTCTTTGACAGGCACCGCGCGCGACGTAGGTACCGTAAAACGGGGTGTATAGAAATTGCGGGGTGAATAGAAAAAAAATCAGGAAAGTTTTTAATGTTAATATTTCAGTAGTTTTCGTTGAAGAATTTTAAATTTGAATACAGCAACATTTTTTCTTTGCGTTGGCAACAATTTTTAACTGTCAAAATTGTCATTTATCCTTCAAATTAAATTCAAAGTCGACCATCTGTGAACGTGGAAAAAATCGGGTTCAGGTGTTTTGGCAAGCACGTGTGTTCCGAGGTTTTTTTTTAGCTTTTTGTGTGATTGTTGTTACATTTTGAACTTGTTTTTGTTTAAGCGTGTTGTCCTTGTATTTGTTAACAGGTTTGTATTGTGTGTTGTTTTAAGCCGTTCCATTAAAGATGGACATAAACAAGCCCCCCGATCCGGATCCTCCTGACATTCCAGCTTCCTTGACTCACTTCCCTCCGACTCCGAACCCACTGTCACAGTTTGCTGACGTTGTTAGTAGCATCACAGAGATGGACGTATCTCCTCCACTAAATACACGCAAACGCCCCGGGCACGAGGAAGCCAATACCCCAACACCAAGCAAACAACCAAAAAGCCAAATAGGCCGAACTAAGTACTCAGCCACCGATAAAGCCCCGTTTATTGTCCACGTTTCTCGCATTGAAACCCAGCAAAATGCAGGCACCACACTACACCCCGTTAACTTCGGAAAATTCCTGTGGATCAACAATGTTGCGAACGTGGTTCGTGATGGTGTCAAAAGAGTAGGAAGGAATCGCGTATCCGTGGAGTTTACATCCCCCCAGGATGCTAACTCATTCCTGGTAAACAGTTTGTTGTCCAAACATAGTTATACAGCATCAATCCCTACATTCAACATTACAAGGATGGGTGTTGTAACCGGGGTCCCCTCGGATATAACAGAAGAAGAGGCAATCACATATTTGTCTGTGCCTTCGGGTTGTGGGCAAATACTCAAAGTTCGTCGGATAAACAGAAAACTGCATAGAAAAGGTATAACAGAGTGGAAACCCACTGAAACCTGCGTCCTTACTTTTGATGGTCAAGTGTTACCCAAGAGGATCTTTTGTTGTTACACATCCCTTCCTGTGGAACAATACATTTTCCCTACAATCCAATGCCGGAAATGTTGCAGATTTGGACATATTGCAAATTTATGTAGATCTAAACCACGCTGCAGTAGATGTGGCCACGATCACCCCGGTGATGGTTGCAACATCTCTGAGAGCGAGGCGTTCTGTGTGCTTTGTTCGGGGAATCACTTCGCTAATAGCAAGTCCTGTCCTGAGCATGGTAGGCAGAGGGCCATTAAGACTGTCATGGCAGAGAAAAATATGTCATACGCTGATGCCAACAAAGCAGTTCCAGTAGTTTCCAGGAATTATGCAAATGTAACTAAAACTACCTCGCACAAGAAATCTGTTATTCTTCCACCCAAGACCCATGCCCCTCTTTCCCCTTCTTATGACAAAGTTGCTCACCAGCAAATAATCAGTACTCCTCAACCCTCACAGCCCAATGGCTGTGCTCTTACCAATAACAATATTCCATCCAACAATATTACTTCTCTTATTGAACTTTTGATTAAACTCTTACCAACTATTTTCTCTTCATCTACTAATATTCCCCAATCACCGTCCAACGTTGCCGACCAACTTATTTCACTCCTTTTATCAATTAAAAATGGCGTCCCGCCTAGTATTCCTCCAGTGGAACGTGAGGAGCGTGTGGCATAAGAAACACGACCTCATATTTCTTCTGAATAAGTACAAGCCATTGGCTTGCTCTATAGCTGAGACTTGGCTCACCCCAAGTCTTAGTTTTCGTATGCCACATTTTAACATTCTCAGGTGTGATAGATCCGATGGGTACGGAGGGTCAGCTCTCTTCGTAAACAATCGGGTCCCACTTTCTCCCTTATCTTTTCCCTCACTGGAAGGTAATTTGAGTATCACTGCAGGAAGGGTTGAGGGCATCACAGTCTTTTCCATTTATATTGCACATCCCCACCCTAACTTCTTAAATATTTTGAAAGAAATTTTTTGCAACACTCATGGTCCGATGTTAGTCATGGGCGATTTTAACTGTCATCATTACAGATGGGGGTCTGAACGCTGTGATGCCTTTGGTGTAGCGCTGGTGGAGATCTTGGATGACTTGGATCTTTGTATTTTGAATAATGGCTGCTCAACTCGTAGATCGCTTCCCGGGCAGCAAAAAAGCTGTGTAGATCTTACATTCTGTTCGGTTGAATTAGCAGCATCTGCTCTGTGGGAATGCACAACTTTGTCGCATGGTAGCGACCATTACCCTATTATCATATCTTTAATTAATAAAACCTATCTAGAAAAAACTTCTCCTCCACTTTTGAAATATAATCTGTCTAAACCTGATTGGGCTAAGTTTACTTCATTATTGGAGGATAAAATTGATGTACTTCCAAATTTAAATTCTTGTTTACCAGACCCTTCTGGTCACTGCCATGCCGAAAGTTGCTATAAAGGTTTTGTTACAGCTATAACCTCAAGTGCTGACTCAACCTTCCCACTAAAAAACAGTGCCAGAAATAAAATCCCGTCACCTCCGTGGTGGGACCCAGAATGCACTGCAGCAGTTAAAGCAAGACATGAGGCTGAGATGCGCTACAATACAGATATGAGCTCTGAAAATCTCTTGGCATACTCACAATGCAATGCCAGAGTCAAACGTCTTCTTCGTAAGAAGAAACGTGCAGGCTGGACTAAATTCTGCACCTCCTTATCCCCGTCTACTCCAATCTCAATTGTTTGGAAGCACATCAATAGGTTCAGGCGTGGGTGTTCTCCTTCAATCACTTCTCCAATAACTAGGGAAACAGCTGAACTCTTTTTTGACAAAATAGCACCACCCTATGTTCCAAGCTTATCTGAAAGTGTAAATGTACCTTTGCTTAATACCACAGAAGATCCCTTTGATGCTCCATTTACTTTGGATGAACTGAATGTGGTACTGCAACATGTCCGGGACTCAGCTCCTGGTATTGATGGTGTGCCATATTCATTTATTTCCCATTGCAACATTAAGGCTAGAACATATTTTCTAAATATCTTAAATTATTGTTACAGCCATGGTTGGGTTCCAGACCAGTGGAAGGTACAGATAATTATTCCCTTATTGAAACCTGGCAAACATGCAGATGATCCGAATGGCCTTAGGCCGATTGCCTTATCTTCAGTCCTAACCAAATTACTAGAGCATCTCATGAAAAATCGTCTCGAATGGTTAGTTGAATCGAGAGATTTGCTGCCGAATTACCAATTTGGATTTAGGAAAGGGCTTAGCACAATGGATAGCGTCGGTGTCCTAGTTACGGATATACATATAGCCTTTTCCAAAAATCAATCGGTTGTTGCCACTTTTCTCGACATCTCCTCCGCATACGACAACGTACTTCTTCCCGTACTCAGGCAAAAACTGCATCAGCTGAGTCTCCCGGCTAAGATGATACAATGCATATTATGTGGTCTCCTTTCATCTCGGTCTATGGTTCTGAGAGTCCAGGGAGAGGAATTTGATGAGCGGCATACGTGGAAGGGCCTCCCTCAAGGCTTTGTCCTCAGTCCAATTCTATACAACTTATATACGGCTGATATTGGGTCCTGCTTGAACAACAATTGTCAGATTTTACAATACGCCGATGACATTGCTCTATACGTGACAGATCCCTCCATCGTCGATGCCGCCTCATCTCTATGCCTCTCTTTGGATTCTTTGAACCAATGGCTTTTAAGCCATGGCCTATCACTTTCTGCACCCAAAAGTTCGGCAGTAATATTTTCTCGAAAAAGACAGGTACCCCCAATCTCAGTGAGCATTTCAGGCCATAATATTCCCCTAGCAAACAAAGCAAAATTTTTAGGCGTTTTTTTAGACACGAAATTAACTGGCAAGCCTCACATTAACCATCTGATCCAAAAATGTGAAAGAATTTTTTCTATTTTAAAAGTTCTTGCGGGTGTTTGGTGGGGTGCTCACCCTTACACCATGAAATTGGTGTACAACGCCTTAGTCCGTAGCGTTCTGGATTATGGAACATACCATCTGATTCCTTGCAACAAAGGCGCTTTGGCAGGACTGGATAGGGTACAGTCCAAATGCCTTCGGATCATCTGTGGTTGCATGAAGTCTTCTCCCATCAACGCATTGCAGGTCGAATGCGCTGAACCTCCCCTGGCCCTAAGGCGGCAATTCCTCGCCTCCCGTTTTATGTCTAGGTTAATTTCCAGATCTTCCCATCCCCTTATAGCTAGACTAAATGAGTTAGATGCCTTAACCAGGAATTCAAATTACTGGAAAAATAAAGAAAATCCTCTATTACTTAAAGCCTTTAGAAAAGTTAAAAATCTAGCATGTCCAATTTTTCAGTATCCACGTTTACCGCTATTTAACTTCTCTTACGAAGTCTTATGTTTTACCCCCAAAATCTTCTATAATATTAATATTTCCAAAAAATCCCCATCAGCTAATTCGGCCTTCAATGCGGCAGTGGGCGAACGTTGGAATGATTTCCAATTATTTTTTACTGACGCTTCTAAATTAACTACGGATAATAACACCGGAGCCGCGGTGTATTACCAAAGCTCCAGTATCATATTGCAATTTAAATGCCCTAAAGAGTCTTCCGTGTACACTGGTGAGTGTGTGGCTATATTAGAAGCTTGTCTTTTTATAGAGTCACACACTAACATTGAAAAAGCAGTTGTTTTTACGGATTCTCTTAGCTGCCTACAAGCTTTAAGTCAAAGTCCTTTTAAAAGCAAACTACACAACCCCCTCATTCTAAAAATCAAAAACTCCTTGCTTTCCTGCACTAAGAGTCAAAAAGTTGTTCAGCTAGTTTGGATACCTAGTCATTGTGGCATCAAGGGCAACGAATATGTTGATGCTTTGGCTAAAGATGCATGTTCATCTGAAACGGCTGACCTCTCATACAACATCCATCTGAACTATGATCTGTTGTCCATCCCAAAATTCGATCTCCAGAGCTCTTGGCAGGAACACTGGAATACATCCAGCAAAAAGAAAGACAGGTTTTTTTATGCGGTCCAACCGATAATAAAACCAAAACCATGGTTCTTTGGTTTCAGAAAGGTTTCCAAAACTGTTATATCTGTCCTTTGTAGAATCCGATTAGGTTTTTGTTGCACGCACCCCTGTTTTTCTGCAAAAATACGCATACGCGATTCCTCTCTCTGCGAGTGCGGAATGGAGGAGGGTACTTTGGACCACATATTCTTCAAATGTACCAATAACATCCCCTCACTCGATCTATATGGCGCTTATGATTTTCATCAGTCGCAATAATATTAAACTATAAGTCATACAGTTCTCCAAATTACCGTATATGTGGATGTGGCATTTGTACATAATTTTAATGTTCTAACAATTTAATTATAATATTTATGTATTTCTATTTTCTGTTTGTTTCAGTCCCTCACTAACACAGCAAGTTTCCAACTGTACAGACCAATCAAAAAATTAAGTCCTTGTCTACCGTTCATCTATCATACACACTTGCTTCTCCAATCTACTTTGGACATTGGCAGAATAGTCGACATCGGCTTTGCTTGCCATATTAAAATATAGAATAGAATCTGTGAACGTGTTTCATTCAACTGCCGAAACTCTTGATTTTAGGTCTGAAAAAGTTGTGATTTGTGCTGTTTAATGTGTTTATCTCATTAGGTGTACGATAAATTATAAAAATACAGTGAAGGTAAGTGAGAATCCGTTATTAAACTTCAAAAAATTGTTAAAATCACAGTATATGTAAATTTATTGTATAAAAGGGGTCAATAGAATCTATTGAAGGGTGAATAGAACTCTAGTATGGGTTTAATGGAAACCTAGTAGGGAATAATAGAAACGACTAATGTTTGAATAGCAACTAATGAGGGGCAAATAGAGATAAATAAATAGGGTTGTTAAAAACTGTTAATAGAACTTAATACTACTAATAATGTATGGAGCTGTAGATTTAGTGATTGATAAATAAATAATATTTTTAACGTGATTATTTTCATTTACAGATACATACCGCCGTATTCAACATGCCGCGTGTATATAAACCCGATCCTACAAAAAAACGGTATAAAAATATAATATGGAGATCATAAAAAAAGCTGTGGAAGAGTATGCATCTTCCCGAAATGTTAAATTAGAAGAAGTTGCAAAAAAATATGGTATACACAAATCGGTGTTATATCGTCATTGTACGCGGGATATGAAGCAACATGGAGGCCAAAGAGCTTTATTCGAAGAAACCGAAATGTTCTTAATAGAAAACATTAACAAATGCGCAGAATGGGGTTATCCCCTAGATACTTTGGATCTCAGGTACATAGAAAAAATGTTTCTTGATAAGATAGGTATAATTCATAAAAGATTTAAAGACAATTTTCCAGGACCAGATTTTGTACAGAGCTTCCTATTAAGACACAAAAATGAGATTTCTCAAAGAGTTTGTGAAAATATCAAGCGTGTGAGAGCTAAGGTATCTCCAGATACGATTAAAGAATATTTCATAGAACTTGAGAAGTCTTTAAATGGTGTACCTGCTTCTAACATCTTGAATTACGATGAAACGAATTTGACGGACGACCCTGGGCGGAAAAAAATACTAATCAAACGGGGATGCAAGTACCCTGAAAGAGTTCTTAACCATACCAAGGCTTCCGTGTCTATTATGATGGCTGGTACCGCAGATGGTAAAATGTTACCACCATATGTGGTATACAAGGCAACTCATTTATATGATTCTTGGATCCAACATGGCCCAGAGGGTACTCGATATAATAGGTCGACATCTGGATGGTTTGATGGAACCATTTTTGAGGACTGGGTGCAAAATATGGTGGTTCCTTATTTTAAGAATTTACCAGGTAGAAAGTGCTTAATTGGAGACAATTTGTCTTCACATTAATCAGCAGACTTGATCCAAACATGTAAAGCGCACAACATCGATTATGTGTTTTTACCAACCAACTCAACTCACCTTTTTTTTTTTACGGGGGGAAATCCTCGTGGATGTCCTCCGCCCTGGGGCGGGCGGAGGGGTCTGTCAGACTCTTACTGACTAAAACCACCCCGGTGTTCCATCTCTCGCTACGCCGGGGATCGCGAGAACTTGCGACTTCCGTGATCCCCGGCTGGTGCCGGCCCGCCTCTGCGGGCCACCTCGGGTCAGCGGGGGGAGTGAGGTGTTTGACTCCCCCCGCGACGTCAAAGAGGGGCGCACGGGAACACCACGCGCCGCCACCTCGGGTCCAGATGAATGGGGCGACGGACGTCCCCAAGTCCGCCGCCCCTAGACCCAGTTAGGGGGGCCGGAAGAGGGCAGCGTATGCCCTCCTCCGACGCCCGGTGCGTCTGCTGCGGGCCGGGACGGAGGTCGAGATCTCCCTCTCCCTTTCCGCAGCCTCCTTCTGCGCGATAACTGTTTCGCAAAAGGAGACCACCGCGTCCCAGGACTCCTCGCCGTCGACCATAGCACGGACTACGGCCGGCAGCGAGAGGTCACTGCCTACCACAGAGGTGAGGGCACGGCGCGGCTCCTCCCAAGCGGCGCACTCTGCCAGCGTATGCCGCGCCGTGTCCTCCCGACAGTCGACGCAGTGGTGACACCGAGCGTCCGGTTCCCTGCCTATGCGACACAGGAACCTCCCAAAGCAGCCATGCCCCGAGAGGACCTGCGTCACACGAAATGACAGAGAGCCGTGCCTTCTCCCGAGCAACTCAACTCACCTGACGCAACCTCTGGACGTGGCATTTTTCCGTCCAATGAAGCGAGCCTGGAGGCAATTATTATTAAAATGGAAAAAGACAGATGGTCGACAATTACCCACAATTCCAAAAGGTTGTTTTCCAAAACTATTAAAATTATTAATTGATGAACTGCAAATAAATGCTTCAAAGAATATCATTGCTGGATTTAAGAAAACAGGAATTAGCCCTTTAAATGCAACTGAAATTTTAGCCAGACTTCCCGGCGAGGACTTAGGTGAAGATCATGAAAGTGCTGTAGAAGATTCTATTCTAACACTCCTCAAAGAAATGAGATATGGTTCAATGAACATTGTAGAACCAAAAAGAAAGAGAAAACTCAATGTACTCCCAGGTAAAAGTGTCGCTCCAGAAGAAATTGAAGACCATGCAGAAACTGATGTTGATAACAGTATGGCAAATCCTAAAAAAAAACAAAATACGATACTAGCATCAGTGGTCCATCAGGTTTAAACAATAAAAATAAAGGAAAAGCTAAAAAAACTATAATTACAAACATGAAACTTTCACCAATTGAAGAAAAAGAAAATTGCCCTAATAAAATAGAACCTTACAAAGGAAAAGGCAAAGGGATTGGAAAAAAAACGAAAACATCCTATTTGGAAACAAAAGAAGAAGTAATCTTCAAAAAAAAATATAGAAAACAATGAGACTAAAGGAAAAGCTATCGAGGATATTACAAAAAAATCTGAAACAGAAGACAAGGGCAATAATGATAACAATAAAGAATGGAAAGAAGAATACCATAACAACTCAGAACAATCAAAATGCGGAAATACAAGACAGGAAGATTACGATTACGTTAACGTTACGGCTTACGAAAATTATGATAATAATATGGGAGAGCAGAATTACAACAGTATCACGGAAATGGAAAACTACAATAGTAACTTACTAGGATTAGAGTGCAAAATATCTAATGATATGGACATAAAAAGTCTGCCCATTCTCTTTTTTGACAGCATATGTGAAGAGGTTACAATCAGTACTGGAACAACTGCTGATGATAATACTATTAAGGAGAATAAAGTAAAAATAATACCAAATGAACTAGTGAATGACGGCCAGTACAACAAAAAATACAAATTACCAATTATAAAGAAGAGCAAGACTGTACTAACGGTAAAAGATCTCATTAAATTGCCAAAGAAAAAACACAAATAATTACTATAATGATAGTGACGAAATATTAAAAGTTTTAGAAGAGGATGATGATGACCTGTGAAAACTTTGTGAATTGTTAAGTTGGAACGATTTAGAATTTTATTGTTTTTTTAGAATTTTTATTATTTTTACATTTAGTGAGCTAACGTAGACTGAAGTTATCTACCTGTAACAACTTTGTTATGATAATTATTGTTAAGTTCAGAAGATTTAGAATTTAGTTTTAATTTTTTAAAGAATTTTGATTATTTTTAAGGAGTAGTACTGATTCTACAAAGCCATAATGAAGGCTGAAATCGATTACCTGTGATATATTTTATGATAATTGTTAAGTTCAGAAGATTTAGAATTTGGTTTTTTTTTAAAGAGTGTTTATTACTTTTATGTTATAATACAGATTCTTCAAAGTCATAACGTTGATTATTTGTAATACCTTTGATATAATAATTGTTAAGTTCAAAAGATTTATAGTTGTTCATTTATAAGCGACTTTATGTATAAGCGACTTTTAATCCAGAAAAATGTTTTTAAATTTGTTATTTTATTTAATTCAAATAAAATACGAATAAGAAGTATACATTGTTTAATTTATTGAAAAGAGATAACATTCCGTAAAAATAAAGTCGTTTAAAATACAAACATACCTAATTATTTATGTTAACAAAAACACATAAATAGTTTAAATCACAAATTTTGAATTTCATTTACCATTTACATACCAAAACAATTTTTAAATACACGACCTTTCATTTTTGCATGTTGGTTAAGTAATTTTTGGCAGCCCTAACAGTTTTTCCATTCACCCCTTTATGCATTTCTATTGACCCCAGTCGTCGGGTGAATAGAAATGATACATATTTTATTAAAAATCTGAAAAACATTTGCTTACAGTTATACAAATTTTGTTTCAGCTGTTTTTTTGTGGTACCGGACATGATATTAAAATGACCTGTGGTTAAAAAAAAAAGTAATAGACAACAAATTCTTAGGACAAAGTTGAAAATCATTGCTATTGTCCCCGTTTTACGGTACTTCCACTCCGTGTGTAAGCGACTAACTAAACTCGTACATTAGTTGAAAACTACGGCACCGCTCGCCGCTGCCGCCGCGGCATAAAAACTCGCCGTCGCCGCCGCGGCGTCGCATGTAAAGCTCATTATAAATCTAAGGCAGACTATCGCAGCGGCGCCGCGGTGGCGACGTTGCCGCTGCCGCTACGGCATAATGTGTAAGAGGCCTTATACATTTATAGCTTGGCGCTCGGCGAGGCATTGCGTTTTGTGTACGTTGGCGGCGAAAAGGTTAAAGAAACCACATTTTGGAAAAAAATAACAAACAACACATTAAATCTACCCGATGCATCACGCTTGCCTGGAACCGACTACAAAGGAGATGGCCAAGAATTGTATGAGCCTGTGCCCCAAACAGTACAGAGATGAAATCTATGTCATTTGAAAGAACAGATTTTCTATATAAAGAATAAGAAAAACGCATATAGCTACGCAGTAGTGGACAAAAGTTATCTTCTTCTTCTTTTCGAGTCGATGGTTAACTTCTTAGATTTTTTGGGCCCAGTAGGTGGCTACGTTAATTGCAGCGTCGGTGGCATTCATTAAATCCTCCAAAGTACAGGTGTATGGGCACTTGGGGCACTCAAACGTGTGGCTCATGGTCTGAACAGGAGCACCGCACTCACATTGAACATCCGACGGGTCCATGAATCCCCTTTTCGCCAGATTGTGTCTGCAGCGGCCTACCCGAGTACGCAAACGGTTCAGTGCCTTCCAAATAGGCCACTGCAGATCACGTCCTGGAGGCAGATTTTCCTGGGGCTGCAAGTAGTCAGGTGGTGGGGGATGATGTTCTTCCCACAGCCTAGTTCTCGCACTAGGTGGACGGTCTTGGATGGCCTCTGTGCGACGAAGAAAACTCTTCCGGCTCTTAAGCCTACCCGGGACTATTGTATGATCGTAAAGAGGATGACGGGAATCGGATTCTTGGTTCTTTTTTCAAGCGCGCATGCGACATCCCTACGTACTACTGGTGGTGAAATACCAGCCAACGGGTAGAGTTTATTGAGCGGAGTCGGTTTAAGGCAACCCGATATAATTCGACACGTTTCGTTCAGGGCAGTGTCGACTTGCTTAGCATGAGCGGATCGGTGCCACACTGGACTCGCAAATTCGCCAGCAGAGAAGCATAAGGACAAGCCAGTGGTGCGAAGAACATCGGGTGCTGCTCCCCAGTTTGTAGTAATAAGTCGGCGCAATAGGTTGTTTCGGGACCCGACCTTCTGCTTCGTATTATGGCAGTGCACATTAAAAGTTAAGGCTCTATCTAATGCAACGCCTAGGTACTTCGGGTTATTGCAGTGTCCTACGTCAGTTCCCCGCCACGTGATGTTTAGTTTCCTATTTGAGAAACGATTACGGAGATGGAAAGCGCAAGATTGAGTTTTAGACGGATTCGGGCGAAGAGCATTACTGTCATAGTACCCACCAAGTGACTCGAGTGCCTGTGTCAATGTATTTTCAACCTCCGTGATTTTGGAACTCTGTTTTTGTCATAATTACACAATGTAGATTATCATAAAGTTATAATTTCATATGTGTTATTATTGGTTTAAGTGTATGCATTTGTCTCAGATGTTTAGGATACATAGTAATATAGCTGAAAAAAAGGAACTAGTTTTTTTTTGTAGTATAATTATACTAGACAGAAAATAAAACAATGTGCATTATTTTATGCATTTAATCATTTAATGTTATTAGCACACTATCAAGAAATTCAGCTGGCGGAACAATACTTTCTTGGTGTCTCGCCCATCCCAAGTACCACAGAATTGTCATTATATGTGCACAACATCCAACAGTCCGGTTTCCAGCTACACAATTACACCAATAACCTAAGATTGCATCTCTTGGTTGGTTTTGATTTGAGGGTTGCTCATCATATAAAATATAAGTATAATACTCACGCCTAGAAGTATGTCTCGATTTAATGCGACCTCTTAGCAGGACAGGGTGATTACCTCCTATGTGCATTACCAGTTCCTCAGAAAACTCTAGCTCTGGACTTATTTCAACTACATAAACACCTCGCTCTCTGATGTGTTCGCCATAATATGAGCGAGCCTGTCGTACCTGATAAGGTCCTAAAGAAATGAGTTTCAAATCGCTTGTATCTAAATGTGGAAAAGTATTAAGTTCTGGCAGGTTTGCATCAATACTTCTAAATAACACTCTTCGTCTATTTAAATTAAAGTCCTGTATAAACTGACCTAAATAATTGGGCAAGTGCAACTTTGACATTGCTATTTGAACAATTTCATCTGCATTCTCGGGATTTTCTATCACTTTGTGAAACTTCTTTATAAGTGCAGCAGCAACCCTAAAATCTTCCATCAAATGTGCAGAAGCTAAGTTAAAAAACATGTTTCTAAACAGTTTAAAATCACGTTTAAACCTGCCGTTAACTACTTCCACAACCCATCGACAAAGTGTTATACATCTGCTTTTATTAGCTTTAAGAGTCGATAACTGTGTTTCCCCTTCGTCTCTAGTTTCAGGTTTATGTACTGTGAAACCAAGAGCTTCTAAATTGGAAACAGAATCTCTGAAGCCACGGTCTAAAATGAATACCTACATCATTTTGATGAAAGTATTGAAACAAGCCTCCATCGCTAGAAACCAAATGATTCATTATTTCTGCATCTGTTTGAGTTGCAGAAAAAGGACCAAACACATCTATAATATATCCATCGCAACAGACTGCTAAAAATGGTTTTGTTAAGTTATGATACTTATGAAGACTGTATGTCTTTTTTTGGTATTTATAATTCAAACTCTTTTGCACATAGAGGTATGTACCATCACATTGTACAATAGCCCACCTGTTAGAGGAATCAGACTGAGGATTTCCAAATAACTTCTCAGGTATAGTGGTGTTTCTTTCTGCTATTTCTTGGTGAGATATGTGAGACGTTCCAAGATGTAACGGAACAAAGTGATTAGTCAAACAGTTTCTCAAAACCTTCATCTTGTTCTGTAGAGTTGATTTAGGAATCCTAAAAAGACTAGATATCCTAGCATCACTATCACCAGTCCTATATTTGATTAAAAGCATTGCTAATGCGGTTTTTGAATTTTTGGGAACAACAGACTGTATTGGTATGCTATTATGCAATTCTATAAATTCCTGGGTAGTGCGCCCTGTCCAATAGTGACATACATGATTAGGCATTGATTCCATGTTTTCAAAATCAATAACATTTTCCTCACTTTTGTTATCTAACAAGCTTTCAATTTGACTTGCTGTGAAAGTATTATTTAAACTTGTGTTTTCTAATAATAATTCCCATTCATTGGAATGTAAATGTTCTTCACATACCCTGGCACTTCGAGGCACATAAAGTTTACTGTCCAAGAACAATGCTGACTTAATCAAGGTAGGCACTAAATGACCTGCACTACGCTGACAGCCATCAAATATAATTCGGCAGGACAATTGTTGATACATCTTGAATGTTTCTTACTGCTGGTCCAGGGGGGAGAGGTGGAGGATTAGGCACCTGAATTTCTTGAATAGCTTGGATTCCTTCTATGTTTTCAAATCTGCCAGAATCAACAATATTTCTTCGGGCCACTTCTCTTATAGCTCTCACGTAACAACCATGGCACAAAAAGTTGGCCGCTTTGACCTGAAAACATATAAAACTTTACCACATTGTTCACTAAGAGACAAGCTGTTGAGAACAGAAAATAAGGATGAATGTTATGGTGAATGTATTTTGGAAAGTTAACGGCTTAACTGCAGGTTGATTATTTTGAGAAGTTAGGTTTAGTTAACAGTACAGTACTATAATAAATATTAGAGTTTAGAGATTGAGAATGCCACATATGGGTCACAGCACAGTGATTCTTTAACTATTGTGTCAGATTTGCAGACTGAGTTTTAATGAATACTGAAAATAATTTACTCACATGGTGATTCCATGATGATACAACTAAGGCGAGAGATTCTGAAATGCTGTCTGTGCCTTCTTGCACGTGCAACTGATCTACCACAGCCATAGCAAACATTGTTGTGACCAAGTTGTCTTTCCCTTGAATTTGTTGCAAGGCATCTTCTAATCGCGTCATAGCAGGCACCGCAGACACAGCTATGAGGTGACAACTGTGAATGAAAAATAAGTACTCATTAATCTAATATTCTAAGCCCACTAATTGAGATATACCAATCTGGTCGGTACCTACGTAATAGTCTATAAATATTTTAGCTAGCGAAACTAGGGCTTACCTCAAAAGTTAACCATTCCGATAAAAGAAGTCATTTCAGGAGATAATGATGATATTACATGCCGCCTGATACGTTCTCTAACAGCGATACCACAATTAACACACGCTTGTAAAAGGTCCATTTTCCTTATTAAACTTATGTATTGCACTGTTTATAATTGGTGGAGCACTCGCGTGGGGCTACGACACTTATTAAATAAAGGTGAAACACGATAAAACACAAATAGGAAGGGAAGCGAACGGATAACAACAAACGCGAAAGTCGGGTAAGCGTGAATCAAGTTTGACATTTCTGGACTGTTTTGACACTAATCCGCGCTGTCGGAGGACTCAAAAAAAAACCGAAATTTCTTATAATTATTTAATTAATAAAAGTATTACAGAACTTTCTTATAATTATAATAAACCTAGTATACAGATTCGAAGTGGGAATCGGAATGAACGAGTTCCAACGTCACGTAGGCCACCGCGCCGCGCGTCGCTTACACGTGCCGCATCGTCAGCGTTTCCGTCAGCTTGCACAATTCTATGTATTTGTGTCGCGAAGGTAAACTTCCACCGTCGATGCACCGTCATCGATATAGATATAGATATAGGGCTGGCGCGTAACACCTCCCCCCGTAGCTCAGCAACTATTTTAGGACGTTTAGTGAAAATGTTGCTGGCATCTGAGTTTCTCTCTGGCGTCGCGATGTTTCTGGTTCTTCATAAGGATGATCTCGATTTGCAGCAGCAGTATTGGGTGATTGCTCTGTAGGTGGCTTGAGTTTCCAGGCGTTGTAACGGTAACACAGTACTATGATGGTTAGTACAAGTGCACCGGATAACATTACGTAGAAAGGTATGGTTGTATGGTAGAGTGATGATGACTCCAGACTCTCCAGTTGAACAGGTGTTTGAAGATTGATGTCATCTTGTAGGTTATGCAGATTTCTTAAGTTGATAGAGTTTATCTTAAGCGGAGGTTGAGGTTCATGATCTTCATGCATTTTTGTAGTAATTTCAGTGATCTTCATTGGCTGGCCGTTCACTCGATCATTGATGTTAACTATGGTGAATTCATGTGTTCTCAGCAGGCAGTTATGCGGGATGGTAACCAGGAAGCTGCCGGTCAAAGTGTTGTATTCATCTCGTTCGCAGGTGAGTTGCAGTTTCGTTGGTTGTGGGAAGACGACTACGTAGTGGCGGTCATCCAGCTTCTCCATGGCTTCTCTTGAAAGGGAAACGGTTGTCTTCGTACAGGAATCGTCCGTCGTTTTGCCGTCTATTATACGTTGTATGCAATCTGGTTGCGATCTTAACTGATGATTGAGTTTTTCTTCGCAGAGATACTGCTCGGTTAACTTCGGGCATTCAGCCTCTATGTACACGTGAAAATTTCTAGTGATAGCTATGAATGGGTAAGGGGGAATTACTACCTGCTTATTTTCGTTCGGTACTATAGCTAATCTATACAGAGTATATTTGAGAGGGGATAGGATAGGAAATTGGAATACTAGTACGATGTGTTGACCTCTATATCTCTATATCTAACAGCTGATCCTTATCATAGATACTACTAAGTTTTCCTAACATACTAGTCATTATCTCTAACGTTATCATAGAATGGTGCGTGCTTGCGGCACGGCTGAAGGCTATTGCATCTTCAATTCTATGTAACTCATCTAGTAACTTATCTACGTTATCGCTAACTATACCTAAGATTTGCGCGAACTTCGCGAATTTCAAGAGACTGTACTGCGCATACTTTTGTTTATCTAGTAAATCATGTAGTGTATTGTTAATTTGCGACTGATTTTCAACAATTTTGGTTATAATCTCGGTATGATGGCCCATCCAATCTTTGCTAAGACTGATATGGTGGTTTTGTTCAGAAATTATTTTATCCTGATTATCCTTGAGAATTTTAATAGCATCATTGTATCTCATAGCATCAGTATAGTCGAGATTTCCGGTTATACTTTTTACTACGGAACCTAAACCGTCTATAAGACCTCTTTTGGGACGACTAGGCCCTAAGCTGTATAGTTGAAGTGAAGCTTTATCTAATTTGCTTGTTAAATGATCAATCTGTAACTCATATAAGGCGTAAGTATAGTTATCTAGAATTTCTTTGATTTCAACTAGTTGTATTCGTACGGAGCTAATTTTATCATTTATATCTTTAAGTTCAATGTATTGTAGAAATGTATGATAGTGGGTCGTAAGTCTCATGGGTCCTAATTTAAAAGGGTAAGATTCCCGGTCCATCGTTGAGTCCTTCAAGTTTTATCTCTTCCGCCTGTATCAGGTGGAGGACCAACATCAGTAGTGGAATCCTGTAACAATGTGGCACTTTTAGGGATTCGTTTGAGTCTCGATTTTGCTATTGGACCACGTTTCTTGGAAGTATATATGTGAATTGGAAGATCTGCTAAAACCGTATCCTGAATATATCTCGGTGCGAGCTTTTGACGGCTAGCACTTGGGTTTTTGATGAATATTTGCTGCTGTGGCTGATAATCTACTTCTGATTCACGACTTTTGTTCCTATTATCTATTATTGCAGTTCTATTAGAGAGAGATGATTCATTGATTAATTCATAGACCTTTTTCATTTGTTCCCTATGTGAATGTGTGTACTGTTGTAGCAGATGTTCTGTTAGGTCCATATCTAGTGGATCTCTTGGATCTGTGTGTCCTAAAATGATATCGTATGGCCTACACTTCGTGAAACTATGGACTGAGCTATTATACCCTATTAAAGCATATGGCATTAGATTAATGACAGACTCGTCTCGATGCTGTAGTTTTAGGATGCGCAAATGTTCTAACAAGGTCAGATGAAATCTTTCGATGTTGCCGTTGTCGTTCGGTGCATGAGCTAATGTTGTATGATGAGTTATTTTATGTGTCTTACAGAACTCTGAAAACATCTGGTTTGAAAATTCTGTACCCCGATCAGTAATGATGGTGAGTGGCAAGCCATGATGAGTGCTAAATGTTAGTAAAGCCTGTATAACGCTAAGTGCAGTACCATCTCTCAGGTTATACGCCTGCCCATACTTAGAAAATACATCTATAAGAGTAACATATTTTTCATTTTGTGCTGTAAATAAATCCATATGAACGATTTCGAACGGTTTTGTGGCTGGTGGAACTATATTGAACCTAGGCTTGACAGGGTTCCTGTCATATTTGGCCTGGCCACATATAGTACAATCATTGATAAATTTGGAGATATGCTCCTTCATTTTTGGCCAAAAGTACCTACGTGATAAGGTCAGGTAACATTCGTTAATACCGCGATGATTCGTTTTACCATCGTGATAGTGACGGATAATATCCTGCTGCCTAAGATATTCCTTGACATTTTAAATTTCTGTCTTAGCTATTACCAGGTTCATGGCTGAACTCTTGAATTTCTCTTGCAAAATGGGGACAATTTTGTACATGGCTAAAGGCGGGTTTATAAAGAGAGCTGTTTTAATTTTAGGGTTTACATACTCCTTTATTGCATTGACTAGATCCTCCTCTAAGTTAGACTCAGATAGTTGCACCGATGTTCGGGTATGTGTGTCGAAGGGTTTTGTCACTGTCGGTCTTCTTTTTATATCTCCTACTATGGTCAAACATAATTGTCGATGGAATTTGTTAAGCGGATCGTCAACGATAGGTATCTCAAGTATAGGGTGTTCATTGTCAGTGTGGGCAGTGAGAGTGTTTGAGTTACTTAAGGTTGGAGGTTTATCTGTCGGATTGGCAATCATCGAGCTTGTCTCTTCGTTGTTTAACTCGATACGGGATAAGGCATCGGCGTTGGTGTTATTTTTGCCTTTTTTGTAAATGACTGTAAAGTCGTATTCACTTAACTTTAGCCGCCATCGAGTTAACCTCGAGTTCGGCTCTTTAATGTTCATAACCCACTGGAGCGGTTTATGATCCGTTACGATTTTAAATTTGCGTCCAAAAAGGTATGGTCGGAAGTACTTGGTGGCCCAGACAATAGCCAACAATTCCTTCTCTATCGTGCTATAATTAATTTCACTCTCGTTGAGTGTACGTGAAGCGTACGATACGGGTCTGTCTGATCCTATGGGTCCTTGTGATAGCACTGCGCCTATTGCATAGTTAGAGGCGTCAGTGGTAAGTATGAATTCTTTCGTGAAGTCAGGGTATCTTAGGATAGGGTCATTAGTCAGTAATGTCTTGCATTTTTCAAAACTGTTAATGTAGTCGGGGTCAAATGTAATTTTCTTTCCTTTCTTTAGGCACTGTGTTAGGGGTTTAGTAATCCGGGCGAAGTCTGGAATGAACTTCCTGTAATATCCTAAAAGTCCTAGAAATTGTTTTATCTGTTTAGGGGTTTTTGGTAAGGGATACTTCTTTACGGCTGCTATCTTGTCGGGGTTAGGTTTGATGCCTTCATTGCTTATCACATGACCGAGATAGGCGGTTTCCAATTTTAAAAATTCCGATTTGTCTAACTGTATTTTGAAATTAGATTCACTTAACCTCTGAAAGACTTTTTCTAAGTTGACCATATGCTCCTGTAAAGATGTACTGAATACTATAATATCGTCTAAATAGACGAGACAGATAACATTCTGGAGCCCTCTGAGGACATTGTCCATTACGCGTTGGAACGTTGAGGGCGCATTCTTAAGTCCCATGGGCATTCGTAAAAATTCAAAATGCCCTTGTTCTACATTGAAGGCGGTCTTGGGGATGTCGCTGGGGTGCATTTCAACCTGATAAAATCCGGATGTTAAGTCAAGGGTTGTAAAATATTGGCATTTCCCTAATTTATCAAGTACATCATTGATATTTGGTATTGGGTACTTGTCGTCGATCGTCTTTTCGTTCAGTTTCCGAAAGTCGATGACGACGCGCCACTTTTGCTTTCCTGAAGCATCAACCTTCTTTGGTACTACCCAAATTGGTGAGCTCCATGCTGACTCCGATGGCCTAATTATACCCTGCTCTAACATTTTTGATATTTGGCTAGTGACTTCTTCCCTATGAATAAATGGATACCTGTAACTTTTGGTATATACAGGGTTTTCGTCGGTAGTTCTAATGCAGTGCTTTATTTTATTGGTGAAAGTTAGCGGTTCTCCTTCGATATAAAAGATGTCAGCATATTTAGCGCACAATGATTCTAAATTTGCCTTCTCCTCCAAATTTAAGTGACTGGTACGCAATTTTGATATAATTTCTTTTACGCGGGGTGACGATTGCTCCGTATGTGTACACTCGATATTAAACAATGATGCTTGCGCTGGATGGTCTAACGAGAATATTATATCGTTAGGGGTTGGGTTCTCGACTTCTACTATGCCACGGTTACTTACAACGGTTGTTAAGCATTCATGAATAGTACAGTTACAGATAGTCTGTTCGTTAACTAAAACTTCTCCGTCCTGTGCGTTAATTGGTAATCTAAGTAATTTACTGCTTTGAGCCGGGATGATATTTTCATACAAATTTAAATTGCTGGAGTTGTATATGTTAATATGATTTACCGCGAATTTCGTGGTCAACGTCAAATCTTTAAGGTCCAATTTCGCATGCCACTTTGCAAGTAGGTCGAATCCTATAAGACCATCAAAGTGATTATGGAATTTATATACGAATAGTTTTATAGGCTCTAAATCGTTGAATTCGGGGAAACATGGTATATTTATGGAGTGGTTATGCCTACTCGTCGCATGTACGTTGGTAACCTCGAATGGATCATAATTCAATGGTAAATGTGAAAAGTATTTCTCCACAGCATCCGGGCTTATGAAGGACTGGTTAGCGCCGGTGTCTATTAATAAATTTAAATTAGGGTTAGTAATATGAACGTATGGCAATTGTCGCTGTGTTTGAAGGTTCAATTCTATTTTGATTTTTTTGATTTCGTGACTCCCTGAAAATCCTCCTTGCTGGTGGAAGGCTGGGGCTGTTCATCTACCTGAGCGTTGCCGTCATTTGTCATGTCAGTCGTCACTTCAGTCTGCGTCTGCGGGACGCTAACGTACGCACAAGGATAATTGCCGTAGTAGTCCATAGGATAATTGTTTTCATAGTAATTAGGCTCCTGCTCGTACACGTAATATTCGGGATAATAGAAATCTTCGTAACTTAGACATTCGTTAACATTTACATCGCGCGTTTTGAAGTAGTTCATGGGTGGTGGATTGCCTTGCCTAGACCAATCCCAATTATTACGAGTGGGAGGTAGTGGCTTAGCAACAAAGTTGCTCACACCACTCATGGGCTTGGGCCCTAGATTTTGTGGTGGGGGTCTTGGAGCCATTCTAAATGCGTTATTGTGCGGATTGTAGTTTGGGGGTGGAGCGCCAAATGTTCGTTGCGTATGCGAAGGCATACGGGGTTGATTATAGGGGGCATTAAAACCGGCGTTAAATCTAAATTGAGTTGGTTGCGGCAACTGCATCATACGTGGTTGTGCATAAGCGGGCGTGACCGGTTTAGGTAAGGGCATAGCATTAGTATTGCGTAAAGCGGGGAAGCCTGCATGCATGGGTGATGGGTTAGGCTGCGTCACAGACTTGGGATGAGTGTTAGTGAGTTTAGGCAAACTATCATTTCTCTGTTGCAGATACAGCACGTTTAGCTCCTCTTGTACGAATTGTAATGCTGTTTCAATAGAATCTGGCCGCATGCATCGTATGCGTGAACCTAAGGGTTCTTTGAGCCCGCGCACAAAAGCCTGCATTGTCAGCTTCTTATACAAATCGCGTTTAGCATTAATAGTGGTAGCCACTGTTTCATGAAGTGTAATATATGTCATGATGGTGCTAAATAAGGTTTGGCATCTATCATAAAGTTCTTGGGGCGTATCATTTCCCTGTGTCTGCAACGAGAGGTCATTATAGAGGGTGGTTTCATCCCTACGATCCGCGAAATTATTTATTAACACACTTCTGATGCCATTCCAGTTCTCGGGGATACCGTTGGAATTGACAGTTCGCGCAGCGGGGCCCGTTATTCTATTTAGTATACCACTAATCAAGGACAAATTATTTAACTCATGTTCGGGACCCTCGCGTACATATGCATTCACTAACTTATCGCAAATCCTATTAAATCTAGTTAAGATATGGGGGTTCCCATCAAATTCTGGGACCAGGCGGAGGGCCTTCCAAATAGCATCGGGGTCATGTGCCATAGTGCTGTCTATATCTCTATTACTATCTACTAAATCTTCCCGTCTCAACTGTCTATAAGAAACAGCCTCACGGGTCCCTAAACTCCTAGGGTGAAAAATCTTGAAATATATTAAGGGTTAAGGGTAAGGAAAGCGACACCAGAAAGATTCTTGTGCTCTTACTTGTACATTCCGGCTTCTCCTGAGCAGTATCAATGTCTGGATCTCCGCAGCTCTTCGACGGTTCGGGATACTCGTCAGAGGTGCCTAAGGCCACCCGGGCGGCTCACCTAATTTCTATAATCCGAAATTTATTTCGCGAACCGGCCCGCGAGTATCCTACCGACTGCGCCAATTATGTCGAACGCTGTCGGAGGACTCAAAAAAAACCGAAATTTCTTATAATTATTTAATTAATAAAAGTATTACAGAACTTTCTTATAATTATAATAAACCTAGTATACAGATTCGAAGTGGGAATCGGAATGAACGAGTTCCAACGTCACGTAGGCCACCGCGCCGCGCGTCGCTTACACGTGCCGCATCGTCAGCGTTTCCGTCAGCTTGCACAATTCTATGTATTTGTGTCGCGAAGGTAAACTTCCACCGTCGATGCACCGTCATCGATATAGATATAGGGCTGGCGCGTAACACACTTGACGGACGGATTAAGTGTTGCCAATACTAAAGTAAAATAATCCTATCCCAAAATGTAAGGCTACATGTTTAAGCTGTTAAAATAAATAAAATCCTATCCGTCAGTGTGTTTTGATTATTTTGATATATTAATTCATTAATGGAAGGTTTGTTTTTATAAATAACATAACATAAAAAAAGTATTTTCATGAGTTTAGTTAATATGTTTTCCCTACTCTGATCTTTTTTAATATTATATGGCCACATTAAAGGTAGTTTAATCCTATAGAGTGACTTCAAACAGAAGAAATCACTTTGAATACTTTTAAACTTGATTATTTTCCAACAGCTGCTATGAATTGTTAATAGTTATTCAAAATTGTTTGTTTATTTTATTTAAATTAATAGCATTAATTTTATTTTTGTACAGCTTGGGGTACATTTTGGCCATCGCCTTTCCGTTTGTGTTTGTTGGAGACGAAGCCTTTGCTTTGCCTATCACTTACTTCGTCCATTCGGAGGCCATCAACTTAATCAAATAAAACGAACGTTTAATTATAGACTCACAAGAGCACGAAGGTTTGTTGAATGTGCTTTTGGAATTTTAGCCAACAAATGGCGTATTTTTCACCGGCCAATGAATGTGTCAATCGATTTGGCTGTAGATATTGTGAAAACTTGTTGCGTTTTACAAAATTTTATACATAAAGAAGAAAGCTTTCATTTTGATACTGAAATCGAGTCCACCTTTGAATTAGAATCGGAACTAACACAGCTACCTATCACGAATGCAGTTCGCGGAAGTTTAGTGGCTAACGATGTTCGCAACAGATTTGCATAATATTCTTATCAAAATAACTATGCCTAAATATTTTTTTGTAAGGAAATAAATTACATATCTGTAACTTACCAAAATTGTTTTTTTCTTCACCACTTAAATCTTCAAATAGGGGATTTAAGTTTGTAAAGATTTCTTTCCAAGAATCGTACTTAACCCTTAAATGCATGGCCTTTTATTTAATTTGAAAAAAATAGTTTTTTATAGAATATTGTGATTAGGTTCGATAAAAAATAATAAAAAAAATCAGATTCAATTTTTTATGTATATATTTAGCAAAAATCAACATGTGCCGTTTTCGGCACTACATGCATTAAATGGATTTTTTTTTTGTGTAGGATATTGAAGCAGTCTTTGTTTTTTTTTGCGCATAAATGAATTTTACATTTCGCACATATTACTACAGTCTTCAAATTGCAGGTTGGAAACATACATCTCATCCTATTAGGTGTTCTTACTTGTTCATGGCCCAAGCCATCGAGTATAACGTCATTTGGGGGTAAAACTTGACAGGGCTTTCCTTTCCGTATCTTGGGAGGCGGGCCAGCTTCTGCAGTTGATGTAGAACGTGGTCGACCCCTAGGTATAGGTGTGGAATATTTGCAAAGCGTGTCTGCTAATTCAGAACGAAAGTCTGCAAGATTCATGATATCTTTGCTGGCTCTAGACTCGAAAAAGTCATTATTAAAAAAGTACGTAAAAAATTGGTAAGGTGTATCTAATTCCAAAATATTTGAAGATAATTCTTCAGACCCTAAAAAGGTTATTTTGTCTTCAGAATAGACCAGATTTTGTTTTCTCCATAGTAGATTTCTACCTCCACTTGGCAAATAATTAGAGCTTTCAGAAGTTGAATTATTAGGTATTATTGGAGGGTTACTGTCACAATTTGCGTCGTCAGTTGCTAAGGGAGGATCAATAACTTGCATATCTGTAAGAGATGGATCAATGTCTTCACCATCACCACTGAATGGTTCTAAAGGAGATTCTTCTAACTCATCTAAAAGCTCTTGACGAGACGGATAATAATCTAGGTCTTCCCCGTCGGATTTCATCTCGTCGTCAGAAATTTCGCCACTTTCTAGCATGCGAAGCATCTCTTCTATATTTTTGTCATCCATAGCTATAAAGCAACACAACAATATGCAATAACCAACCGCCCAGTAAAGTAAAAAAGCAAATAAATCTTTTGAAACGTGTTAGAACAGGTAAGCACTTAGCGGGAAAAAATTGTACTAAAAATGCATGAAGGGTCGTTTTCGGCACAAAGATACTTTGGTGTTTTTACGAGTCAATGATTAAAATGTGAAGTAAAAGAATAATAAGCACATATTTTGGATGAACTTACCTGCTAAAATATTATTTTTACTCGAGAGAATATAATAAACGGACTTGGATTTTTTGAATTGAACTTCGGTAACTTCGCTTGGCGCTAAGTACCGTAAAATGGGGTGAAGCGGGTCCTAGGGGGGAACAGAATCATGTAGTCTAATTTTGTTCACGTTCATTTTCTGGCTTTAAAACTTAGATTATCTGTGGTCAGGTAACTGACTTGAGCAAAGAAGGTTTTGAATTTTTATGAAATGGCAACACACGATTCATAGACAAAGTAGAATGGAAGAAAAAACGGTTTAAAAAAACCCACTTCAAAACACTCGTAAGCGGTCTACACACCAAAGCCGCTGACCCGGCGGCACAGGCTTAGTGCCGGCGGGTTAACCCGGCGGCTTCAGAATGTCCAAGCCGAACAACTTTGCCGGCGGCAATGCCGGCGGCACGACAGCCGTGGCATGTGGTGTTCTAGTAATTGCCAAATAGTCGTAGAGATTGGACGTGTGTGTTTCGAATAATTCAGAAGTAGTATTTTCAGTACCTAATTGACATGGAGGAGGACGATAACAGTGATTTAATAATAGCAGTTTGTGGAGTTATTATCGGTGGATCCCTCAACACACGAAAGTGTTGGGTTAGGCCAAGTTTAATGAGTCGCAATAAATACAGTACTTGTCAAAGATTAAGTGATTTAAAGGAAGACGACTTGGTTCTATACAAACCCATTTCTTTTAAGACTTTCCTGTCATTAACCAGTACCGACTTTGAATATTTACTGAATATTGTTGGACACAAAATAGCTAAACAAGACACAAATTACAGAAAAGCAGTTTCACCAGTGGAAAGATTGTCAATAACGTTAAAATACCTAAGCTCAGGAAATTCTTTTAGTAGCCTGTGCGACGTCTTTAAAGTATCTCCTCAACTAATTTCAAGCATTATTCCTGAAGTATGTGATGCTTTAGTTGAAGGACTTTCAGATTATGTGAAAATTCCAAGGAGTCAGGAAGGATGGAGCGAAATTGCAGATGAATATTTAAAAAGATGGCAAATACCCAATTGTCTTGGGTCAATGGATGGGAAACACATAAAACTTCAATGTCCCCCAAAAAGTGGAAGTGATTATATAAACTATAAAAAATATTTCAGTATTGTGCTCTTTGCTTTAGTAGATGCTGATTACAACTTTTTGTACGCTAATGTGGGATGTCAGGGTCGGATTTCAGATGGTGGGGTTTTTAATAATTCAGCATTATGTCGATTGTTAAATGATAATGAATTGAATATACCATGTACGAGTGTCTGTGTACCACTGATTATTAGTAAGGAGAGTTCAATGAAAACACTTGGTTTACTTCACGAAGGTTTCGCTTGTATTGTTCAAGAATAAAGAGTTCACAATATGACGATAATTGATTACTTATTTTACCTCAGCTATTCCTTAACACATAAGAATGCTTAGCACAACTATATCTGGGCGAGCGCGGGGAACGACTGGCTAGCCCGCCTCGCGTGGTTGGGAATTGCAGCGCTAACATTTTAGTAGGTGCGCGTGCTCCTACATCACACCCTTCCTAAAATTTTTGTGCCTAAAAAAATTTTACATAATATTACATTCCCACATTTGTATTACATTTCGTTCCGTTGACTAATCAATTTACAATTCAACACATTCCATTATACTAACAATGTTGTAACTTAATGCTGCTTATGACGGTGTGCTGCTTATCTGTATGCTACATGTACGTAATGTAAATATAAAGTTCACCTACGCTGTTTAAAATTACATGACTTGTTTGCTAAGTAGTTAGATACAGTAGGTAATAGTTTAGGTTCGATTCCCAGGTTTTGAGAATACATATATTTTTTATACATAATTATACTGGCATTGGTATGCCTAATGTGAATTAAGACATTATACAGTGTGCGGACATCTGTTTTTTAGAGTCGCCTTTATGTTCACTTAATTACTATATGCCTTAACATTAACTTAAGGGTAGTTGCCGTAACATCCACTCTGCTATATTTAATAACACCGTACGGTCAGCAGCTTCCGTTACGACAACGCCGGACAATAAGAGTCGTTATAGTTACACGATACATTCATAGTGTTATAACTTTATAAGGTATACTTAACGTCTGTCAAATTTTAACGAAAGTACGCTTCTGTTTTGAACTGCGAATGCAAATGAATGATAGTGTCGATAATGTTATGATTAGGAAAATATCACCTTGGTGGGCGCTGGACACTGCTGGTCGGCTCTTTCGCTGGTTGCTGGTGGTTTGGCAACCACAACAATGTTCTGCAACTGATCCTGTACCCATTTTCGCGCATATGTTTTACTTCGTTTGCAGCAGAGACACAACATAATTAGAAGGACACATGCTGCGACCGCCATTACTGCTATGGCATAGGTATTCAACTTGTTTTTCAACTCGTCAATCTGTTGATTTGCTCCCGCCTGTGCAATAATGACTTCTTCGTTCTTGCTGTTATACTGTCCCATATTGGATGGTTTTTATTTTTCTGTAATTTTCGCGAGATGTGTCTGTCGCCACGCCTCTAGTTTAGTGATTTATAATTGCGCGTGTCTTACTTTATATTGTTGATACTATGCTACAGTCGATTATTAAATATTGAAACGTACAGGCCTTTTGCTGACTCTACCGCTCCTCGTTGTTTTATGACATTGATCTTTGTACATGTTGTTCTGCGTTTTTTTATAATTAGGTTTTGCTGTCGCGACTTTATCGTTTTCCTCGTCGAGTAAGTATGCCGGTTTTAGCCTATCTATAGACACTGTTGCCTGCCGATTGGGATACTGTATTTGGAAAAGTTTGGTTCCGCGTTTTAGAACCTTGTATGGCCCGTCATACGGTGTCTTAAGTGGTTTACGAACTGTGTCGTCTCTTATAAATACGTGACTGCATGTCTTTAGGTCTTGAAATACGAACCACTTACGATTCTCGCGATGCGATTCTGACATTGGTTTTAACTTTGCGATTGCGTCATGAACTGTTTTTAACAAAGTGTTCGTGTCATCGATTTTACTTCTGGAATTATCGAAAAAGTCGCCTGGTAGCCGAAGTGGTTTTCCGAACGTGTACTCGGCTGCGCTTACGCCGTTTTCGCTTCGACCTGCTGCGCGTAAGCCGAACATGACCGTTGGTAGCTCATCCACCCATGACTTGGTGTCTAAACGCGCCATTAAAGATGCTTTTAAAGAGCGGTGCCAGCGCTCGACTATACCGTTAGCCTGCGGATGGTAACTAGTTGTGCGTATTTTGGTCACGCCTAAGTACTTTAGCAGCTCTGTGAAAAGCTGGCTTTCGAACTGTCGTCCCTGGTCTGACGTTAGTCTGACTGGGCAACCGTAGCGCGTAAACCAGCCTTCGTATATCGCCTTTGCCACTGCTTCCGCCGTAATGTCACGTATGGGAAACGCTTCTGGCCAACGAGTACCTCGATCGATTATTGTGACGCAATACCTGAATCCGTCCTCGGATATGGGTAATGGACCGACGATATCTGCGTGGATGTGTTCGAACCGACCTGAGCTTTGGAAATCTGCATATTCTGATATATTATGTCTGGTTACTTTGGTTTTTTGGCAATTAACGCATGCTCGTGCCCATGTGCCTATCTCCGTGTTCATGTTCGGCCAAAAGAATCTTTCCGAGATCATTTTGCGAGTTGCCCGAATTCCGGGGTGACTGATGTCGTGAACCAGGTTGAAAACGTTTTTTCTGAAATTTTCAGGCACGACCGGTCTTGCCTGTTGTGTTGACATTTCGCAATATATTTCGCGGTTGCAATTTGGTAACGCTAAACGTTTGATTGTAATGTTATTGTTTTTGACCTCGTTTTTTGTGTACCGTGCAATGTAGTCGTCGGTATTTTGCGCTTCGGCGAATTGTTCGTAGTCTAAACTCGTGGGACCGGATATGGTTGCGACACGCGATAATGAGTCGGCGACAACATTGTCGTCACCGCTGACATGACGAATATCGGTAGTGAATTCACTGATGAACAGTAATTGCCTTGTTCTACGAGATGTTTCGGCATCGGTATTTAGTTTTGTAAACGCATGTACCAATGGCCTATGATCTGTGAATATTGTTAATGGTCTCCCTTCGAATAATTTTCGGAAATGTTTAATTGCCATATAGATGGCAAGTAGTTCGCGATCGTAAGTGCTGTAACGCTGTTGTGTATCGGATAAGCGTTTTGAAAAATAACCTAGCGGTTTCCATGTACCTTTAACTCGTTGTTGCAGTACCGCCCCCGCACAGGTATCCGATGCGTCCGTCATTAGTGCAAGCGTCGCATTGCTGCTTGGGTAGGATAACGTGACCGCGTTTTTGAGCTGCGACTTACATTCACCGAACGCTGTTTCAGCTTCTGTTGACCACACAATAGGCGTCTTGTCGTTTCGTTTTGCGTTGTGTAAGCACTTTGATAACAAAGCTTGGCTTTTCACCGCGTGTGGAATGTGTTTGCGATAAAAAATTACCATTCCTAAAAATCTACGAAGGTCGTTGACGGTTTTAGGTTTGGGGTAGTCGGTAATCGCCTTGACCTTGTCGTCTAGAGGCCGTATTCCTTGTGCCGACACGTGAAAACCAACGAAATCTAATTCAGTTACTCCGAAACTGCATTTTGTTAATTTTATGGTTAGACCGAATTTCTTTAGCCTATCGAAAAGGATCTTTAAATGTTCCTTGTGCTGTTCCGCGTTGTCACTTGCAATAATGACGTCATCGATGTAACAGAATAGGAAATCTAAACCCTCTAAGACTGTATGATGCATGAACCTTTGAAAGGATTGCGCTGCGTTTTTTAGGCCGAAGGTCATCCGTGGGAACTCAAATAATCCGAATGGCGTTATGATTGCCGTTTTCTCTACGTCCGCTGGGTTAATTGGTATGTAATGGTAGGCACGGTTTACATCTATGCAAGAAAATATTTTTTTACCTGCGAGGATGTATGTGAAGTCGTGTAAGCGCGGGATCGGGTACCTATCCGGTTTGGTGATGGCGTTTAGCTGCCTATAATCACCACACGGATGAATGTTTCCGTCTTTTTTTGGCACTACGTGCAGAGCGCTTGCCCATGGGCTTTTGGAGGGCCTACAAATACCTAATTCCTGCATGTTCTTAAATTCTTCCTTTATTTTGGTATATCGGTCTAGCGGCAACGGTCTGGCCCGGGTATGTACCGGTGGGCCTGATGTCTCGATGTGATGCACGATCGAGTGCTGCGGCGGCTCCCTAAATGACGTGGGTCTAGTGATTTCAGGGTAAGTGGTAAGCAATTCGTGATAAGGGTGGCTTTCGTTAACTGTTTTGACTGACGTTTCTGTACAATTTTCTATAGTCGCTAGAACATTTAACTTTGTTGTGCTATCTATCAACTTTCTTGCACTTAGGTCTACTAACAATCCATAATGGCTTAAAAAATCTGCTCCTAATATGGGTTGTTTGACGTTAGCTATAATAAATGTCCATTTAAATTCGCGCCTTAACTTAAGTCCAAGTGACAATGTGTGCGTACCGTAGGTTTCTATGGGTGTACCGTTTGCGGCGTACAGAGTGTAATCTTCTTGAGATTGTTTTTTTTTACGCTTGACCATAGATACTGGTAGTACTGACACATTGGCACCGGTGTCTACTAGAAAATTGTATCCGTTAATGCTATCATTTACACACAAACGACGGTTAATAATAATACCTCCGTTACAGCTTCCCGTCGCCGACTGTACGGTTGTTAGTTTTCCTGGTTCTTGCCTGTCCATTTGCATGGTTTTCTGCACTTGAACGCCTTGTCGCCGAACCTGTTGTGGTAGAAGCATAACCCTGGTCCTGTTGGTGGTCGTTGCGATGTTGACCGCCCTCGCTGTTGCCTGGTACTTCGTGCACGTGCTGTTGATGTGCCGCGGTATGCCCTGCGGTCGAACCTGTCCGTACCTCTGGATTTGCGTAGTTCTGCCACTTCGATTGATAGTTTGGCTACGGTATCCTCTAGTGTATCTGACTTTTTTCCTGTTATTTCTGCCACCTCCCTGGGGCTGCTGGTCTCCCATATTTTGTCCACCACTGCTGCCAGCTTTTCCGGTTCTGTGATTGCCGTTGCTGCCAAAACAGTCCTTACCGACGTCGGTAGGTGGTTTTGCCACATGACGAGCAATGTTTCCGGCGTTATTCTATCTCCTGCTAGAGTCTGCATCTGCCGCAGGAGTTGGGTCGGCTTCTGATCTCCCAGTTGCATCTCGCCAATCAGCTTCTGTATCCGTTTGTTCTCCGATTCCTCGTACACTACCAACAATCGGTCTTTCAAATTTTGGTATTTGTTACTTTTTGGTGGAGTCTTCAAAATATCCGCTACTTGCATTATGACCTGCTTGCCAAGTTTCGCTACCAGCAATTGATACTGCGCCTCATCGCTGGTTTTTTGTGGCGCTACTGATGCTTCGAACTGTATGAACCATAAACTTGGTTGATCTGTCCAAAAATCTGGTATCCTTGAGGACACGGAGATTAGCACGATATCGGAAGTACTTTCTTGAGACATTTTGTTTAACTTTCGCAGTCTTTTAGAGAGATGCCGTGTGATAGAGCGTTACTATCGAATTACGCACCAGATATAGTTGTCGTTGAGCCGTTCCCAAGTAAGCGGTTTGTTTCTTACACGTGGAAAGTTTATCGCACCGATGTATGGTTACGTGTTCGCTCGCGTCGGATAGTCACCAATGTACGAGTGTCTGTGTACCACTGATTATTAGTACGGAGAGTTCAATGAAAACACTTGGTTTACTTCACGAAGGTTTCGCTTGTATTGTTCAAGAATAAAGAGTTCACAATATGACGATAATTGATTACTTATTTTACCTCAGCTATTCCTTAACACATAAGAATGCTTAGCACAACTATATCTGGGCGAGCGCGGGGAACGACTGGCTAGCCCGCCTCGCGTGGTTGGGAATTGCAGCGCTAACATTTTAGTAGGTGCGCGTGCTCCTACAACCACATAAAACCCCTTTACCCGGAAGGAATCTACCAGTACCGTATTTTTTTTTTGGGTGATGACGCGTTTCCTCTGCAGCCCCATATTATAAAGGCTTATGATGGTAATCACACAATGGGATTATCTAACAGCCCATTCACGACTTCGGTCTTAGCGGCGAGCGGCGCGGCAGGCGGCGCGGCGGCGGCAAGCGGTGCGTTTTACACGCCACGTACCCTCAGTAGCGGCTAGCGGCAGCGGGCGAGGTGGACGTATTTAGGCAGTCGGAACGTGCTCAAAATTATGGCGTTATCAAAATTATCCCTTCTGTGTTTAGAAAGCGGTATATTTTTAAAACAAGATATTCTTAATATGAGAGGAGTGCACGAACTGAATAAAGATCGATATTTAAATGGCGAATTTCGTGACCTATACGAAGATTACAGAAAATATCCGGACAAGTTTTATGAGTACACAAGAATGAGTGTGGAAAAATTTGATTATGTTCTGCAGCACGTAGACGTATATTTAAAACAGCACATCAGATCCAAAAGGGTCTAAATTCTTTTGTATATGAGTTCGCCGCCAAGTCCGTCACACCTACATCGCTATCCACGCCGCTCTGTTTCGTGGCGTCGCGCTCATTCGCATGTACTTTTGATCTCGCCGCTCCCCGCACCGCGCGCCGCTGCAGCAATTCGCTCCGACAAAACCGCACGCGTTTTCGCTATGAGCGGCGACTCGTGGCGTGCTTCAAATATTTTCATACATTTGTTCTTATCGCTCGCCGCCCCGCACGCCGCCGCCGCTCACCGCGGTAAGGTCGTGAATGGGCCGTAAGAGGGTTTTTAACTATCGCGTATGTCGAGGGCGAAGAGTAGTTGAAAACGTGTTTGGGCAGTTAACACACAAATTTAAGATTTTTCATAGACCTATTCAGCTAATCCCAGAAAAAGCTACTACTGTAACTTTGGCGTGTATACATTTATTTAATTATATCAAACGAACCGCTGCAACTCAGCAAAACGAATACGATACTGAAAATAATCAAGGAGAAGTCTTTCCCGGTGAATGGCGTAGACATCTTGAAAACGACAGTTGCTTAGATAATATGTCAGGAGAAGACAATCAAACCTCGGATACTACAGTGACCGCTGAGGATACAAGAGTGGAGTTGACTCATTATTTTCTTTCTAGTGTCGGAGGATTAGAATGGCAATATAACCAATAAACGCCCATTAGTCGAATAAAATTAAAACTCATATAATCAATATTATTTTTAATAATTAAGTAGTTCCATGTATTATCCATTAAATCTAAAATCGTAAATTACACATAGTGAGATACACTTTTATTGTGATTCGTATAATAAAGTTTTAAACAAAATAAGAAACGTGTTTTTGTAAACCAATAACATGATATTAACTATTGGTAACAGTAGAAGTGTCACTAAACTAAAATTAAAACCTTGCTATTCCTTTCGCACATATGTCAAGCTCTACTCGTGTGAAGGGAATAGTCAACACTAATTTTAAATTTAACTTTAATGGGGCTACCTATAGCTACCTTTATTATACCAAAAAGAAAATTAAATATTTATAAGATATTTTGAAGATTACTTTATAAGTTTTATAACACTATCAGAAGGATTTAGAGCTAGGTATTCTTCAGCAAATGTTTCTAGTGACGAAGGTTGAATTGTTTGTGGATCTGGGTTTGTTTGGGCAGAGTATTCAGAAGAAGTTAAGTTATTTGTAGTAGGGCTTACAACCGTCTGTTGAAGTGAAGATGCTGTATAGTATCCTGGATGACTGTGTGAACTAGAAACACTACTTGGTCTTGCAAAATCCGTAAATGTATCGGATCTATATCCAGTTTCGGCTTCAAATATTATATTGTTGATCCGATGTCTCACAATAGCTTTCATTTGTCGATCCATTTGTCTTAACTGACCCGCAATATAATCTCCAAATAAACCATCCTCGTCTTTTGTCACATTTGGTCGTTGGGAGACATTCTTCATAATATTCAATGCTTCGGATATCAACTCTTTATTAGGGTTGATTTTAGGACGTTTATTTCGTTGCCAAGTTGTATTTTCTGGCGACATCTGTGGTAAATCATTTTGATTTGATTGTGAATCTCGTTGTGAATCGTGGCTCGTCGACGCTGTGTCCTGCGAAAAAAGACGAAAAAGACTGCCCGTTTAGCCGTTTTACTTTTATTTAATAAAAAATAAATAAGTATATCTAGTCAAAATCAACATTTATTGTGTATTTTTTTATTATGGATTTTATTAAAGGCACTGAATAAGTCTTCAACATTTCAATTTTTTTTTTCAAACACATTTTTTTTACCTGAGTGGCAACTATTTTGCCAATGCCCGGGAAAGGGTTAAAATGTAAATACAAAGATACACTAATAAATAAACTAATATAATTATATGTCTATGGGGCCCTAGTTGCCTGATTATAAATAAAAAAAAATTTAATCTTTACTTACAGTATCGGTGGTTCCAGTAGGCACATTTTTGTTCTGCACACAATTTAGTGATTTGTAGGCAAACCATTTACTATGATAAATATCATCAGTACCCGCACCAGACTTATTTGAATTATCTTCTTTTTTTTCTCTCGGTAATAATGACTAGTTAAATTTTTTACCTTTCTCTCGATTTCCGGAACATCAGTAGCAAATTCACTGGCAATTTCATTAAATGCGTCGTAACGCTTTGGCCGGCTTTTGTAGTCACGGTTTTTTGGGTTCCATAATATTTCTTTTAAATGATAGAGGTCTATAAGTTTTATAACTGTTGCATCGTCCCACTCCATATTGGTTAGTTGATAAAAAATAAAAGTGCCGACACTTCACAACAACAGAGAATGAATAAGTGATACGTCACTACTCTATGAAAGCCGGCGGGCAACTGACTGAGTGAGTGGAGAGGGATGCCGTCGGCATCGGCATGCTGCCCCGCCGGCTTGTCCGCGCGGGCGCAAGCCGGCGGCATGATTGCACAAAATAACAAAATAAGGCCGGCGGGTTGGGCCGGCGATCCGTGCCGCCGGGTCAGCGGCTTTGGTGTGTAGACCGCTTTACACGCGCGTATGAGACGCGCGAGTGGACTCGCGCGTGAAACGCCTCATCTGGACAGGCTCTTAGGCAGACTATCGCAGCGGCGCCGCGGTGGCGACGGTGCCGCTGCCGCTACGGCATAATGTGTAAGAGGCCTTAGGCCTCAAACATTTTCATACATTTGTTCTTATCGCTCGCCGCCCCGCACGCCGCCGCCGCTCACCGCGGTAACGGCCCATTCACGACTTCGGTCTTAGCGGCGAGCGGCGCGGCAGGCGGCGCGGCGGCGGCAAGCGGTGCGTTTTACACGCCACGTACCCTCAGTAGCGGCTAGCGGCAGCGGGCGAGGTGGACGTATTTACGGCCCATTCACGACTTCGGTCTTAGCGGCGAGCGGCGCGGCAGGCGGCAAGCGGTGCGTTTTACACGCCACGTACCCTCAGTAGCGGCTAGCGGCAGCGGGCGAGGTGGACCTATTTAGGTAGTCGGAACGTGCTCAAAATTATGGCGCTATCAAAATTATCCCTTCTGTGTTTAGAAAGCAGTATATTTTTTAAACAAGATATTCTTAATATGAGAGAAGGAGTGCACGAACTGAATAAAGATCGATATTTAAATGGCGAATTTCGTGACCTATACGAAGATTACAGAAAATATCCGGACAAGTTTTATGAGTACACAAGAATGAGTGTGGAAACATTTGATTATATTCTGCAGCACATAGACGTATATTTAAAACAGCATATCAGATCCAAAAGGGTTGTCACCAATCCAGAAAAATTGTTTCTCACTTTGAGGTAAGTGTAAATAAAATACAGATAATTTTATTATAATCACGCAAAAATTTATTTTTCTTATACCTAATAATCACAGATTGTGTTTTATTTTGTATTTCGAAACCTTAATACCTATATATTTATTTAGAATAATCAGTCTATAATAATTAGGCTTGATTTAAGAATCGAATAATCAGTCTTCAGAATTTTACTCTAATCAGTGCCGTATGGACTATAATCAGTGCCGATGTTAGTAGCGGGAGGCGGTTGTGTGTAGTAACCGCGTGATGTATCTTCATACATGTTTAAAAGCAATTCATCCATCAGAACTTGATTGATTTTATTACGCACTCTCATTTTCTGAATGGAATTCAGTTTTTGCATTTCAGGCAAAATGCTCATCAGATAGTGATAATCCTCTGATTTTTCAATATCTGGTGTACTTTGATTTTTTTTTACTTCTTGTTCCAAAATCTTCAGTTTTTTTTTTTCAATTTCTAAATATTCGGCCCGAATATCAGTTAATTTTCGTTTGCGGGAAAAATCAGGTATTTCCGAATGTGAAGTACTTGGTTGGGGTGACATAGATACCTCATCTAACCGGGGAGTTTCTGAAGGTGACGGCGGCGATAGCGTGGATTGAAATTCAGATTGAGAAGAAGCATTAAAATCTTCTCTTTCAGTAAGATTTGACTCGTTTTCTGCCGGCATATACTCTTCTTTTAAAAATGTCATTAAACTAAAATATTTCCACTGCGGCATAAAATCCTCGTCATCGAGGCCGCGGTCCCCGGACCGTGAAGTCGGAATCTTCTTTAATTCTTTTCTATAGGCATCCTTAAGATTTTTCCATCTTTTTTTCAAGTGTGCAACTGAAATAAAAGTTATCTTTAATAGATAAACAATATAATTAATAACAACATTTTTTTCAGATATCTTGGACATGGGACAACCTTCAATTTACTATCGCATTCATATCGCCTCGGTCGAAGTACAGTTGGAAAAAACATTTATCAAACACTAAATGCCATATGGGTAGCTTTACGTGAAGTTCATATTCCGCAACCAACGCGACAGGATTAAAAAAAAATCTGATGATTTCTTAATGAAATGGCAATTTCCCAACTGTATAGGGTCGATAGACGGAAAGCATTTTCGGATAATGAAACCCCCGCACAGTGGCAGTGAATATTACAACTACAAAAAGTATTTTTTATTTTTATCATTAGTACTCCAAGCTATTTCAGACGCCGACTATAAATTCACTGCTATCGAAGTTGGTGGAAAGGGACGTCAAAGCGACGGTGGCACTTGTCATTTTTCTATATTAAACAAGTTGATAACCAACGATAGATTTAATGTACCTCCACCTCAGAGTCTGCCTAGCTCGAATGTAGTATTACCGCATGTGTTGGTAGGAGACGAAGCTTATCCACTGAAGACCTATTTAATGCGTCCTTATCCGTCTGGGAATTTGGACACAGAGAAAAAAATCTTCAATAACAGATTATCAAGAGCTAGAGTAACTATTGAGTGTGCCTTTGGTATTTTGACAAACAAATGGCGCATTTTTATGAAATCTATTGAGACAAATACAAAACATGCGAAGTTGATTATAAAAGTCGCATGTCTATTACATAACATTGTAAGGGAAAAAGAAGGGAATAATGATAAAGACTACAGAACATATATGAGTAATTCATCAAGCAGGAACATCACAATAACAAGATCGAGGCGGAATAATCGAGCTTCATTGCGTGCAACCGCTATTCGCGATCAGTACAGAAATTATTTCGTAAATAATCCAGTAGGCATTTAAGTTACACTAAATTCGAAACTTGTCCACTATCTACATTATTTAAACATACTAGAGTCACTTGTCAACTACCTACGTTACTCAAAAATATCGGTAGTTTCGTCTGTAGGTACCTACCGCCAATATATTGGTAGCTTCGTTTGTAAGTACCTAGGACAAGGTAGGTACTATGTTTTTGTGTTATCAATTTAAATTAAACTTACCGTAAAACGGGGTTAATAGAAACAATCTAGACTTTCAAACCGACTTTAATAATATAAATTGTAAGTTTCGGGTAATAAAGCTGCTTTCATTGTGGGAGTCTTATGTTATTTTACAAGCTAATTACAATTTTAATGCCAAATTATTATCTACTTAGGAGAAAAAGACAAAAACCTGGTCAATTTCTATTTTCCCGGAATACGGGGTCAATAGATACGATGTATGGGGTTAATAGAGAAAAGTGATAGGGTTGTCAAAATATTTTATATTAGGTAGTATGACGTCACAGAGATAATTAAATAAAAGAGTGTACATAATATATTAGAAAACCTTTTTATTAATATTAAAAATAAAATAATCCCAACCTATAACAATGCTTATTAAAAAATCAGTTCAAAAATAATGGTACTTAACCTTAGAATTGAGATCACCAAAAAAAATAAGCTTACTTAATAATTATTAAACGTAATAAAATTATATTACCTACTCAATCTGAAACATAATAATCAGTTCAAAAATAATTATTAAGATTATTAAGCGTATGAAAACTATATTACAACACAGTCTGAAACATAATAATCTTCTGACAATAATCAACAAAACAGTGCAATAATCAGTTCAAAATAATTAAGGTGTTAAAATAATTAAGTACACAAAATGAGTATTTATTAAAAATTTTAGGATGTCAACATAAAGTGTTAATTCTGGAATGTTATACTTAAATGGCTCTTATCACAAACACTTTTTTTAATACGAATATTTTTTTTAATCAGTATCAGACATTAAATCGGATAATATTTCCTCGTAATTTCTGTAATAATTTCGATGTTTTTGTTGTTTTCTTTTCATTTTATTATCATATAATATTTTTGCTAATTGTTTAGGATCTGTAACTGAAATATCAGATAAAATTTCAATTTTGTTATTGCTTTTTATTTCATTACTTGAAATCATGGCATCAGAACTGACATTTAAATTGTCAATCGTTTCAAAATGATCAATAACAACATCATCACCAAAAATAATTGGTACCTTTTCTATATCTAAGTAATCATTAGCCTCACATGTACTCAAAGACTGTGGTAATAAGGCTGTTTCTTCTTTACAGAAGCTTGTGCTTGGTTCAGAGGTTAACTGACTTACATGATCGTAAAACATCTGAGACGTTCCAGCTTCAAGATCATCTTGTAAACAGTTAGCGGCGAGAGATTTCGTTTCATCTGTTACATTTGTTTGTGGTTGTGTTTTTGATTTCTTTTCAATTCCCTTTCCTTTCTTTGTTATTGGTTCGTTTTGCTTGTTATTGTCTTTACTTTCTTTATTTGTCTTCTTATTTTTTTTCTTTGGCTCTTGGTTCTCGATTTCTGTTTCAGCATAACTTTCTTCAAGACTAACGCTCTTTCCAGGTTCTACTTCAATTTTTCTTTTTCTTTTAGGTTCAGCGACATTTATGGTTCCATATCTCATTTCTTTTAGTATTGTTAGAACAGATTCATTGATAGTTTCTGTTTGATGGCTAACTCTGTCATATCCAGGTAATCTTTTCAGTACTTGTGTAGGGTCCAGTGGATTTATTCCAGCTTTTTTAAATCCTGATAAAATATTTTCTTTAGCATTGTGTTTTAGGGCGTCTAAAAGCATGGATAGCAGACGTGGAAAACATCCTTTTGGAGGAGTCTCGATACGGCGTTCGTGTGAGGTGGTCGTTTGCTAATCACCCAAGTTGCGCGCGTACTAATTACGTTGTTGATATTGCCAGCGCGCAGCTGTACTAGCTATACCCAACGTGTATACGTATACCGTTGGGTAGCTCGCTGCTCGCGTTCGCTAACGATGAATGATTTGAAAGTGTGAACCAATGAGCAATACACAGGATGGTCATATTTATGCGATTACAATGCCAAGTAGCAGTTCATGGGGTGATCTAGTAGAAGTCAATCAAGAGGGGACACAATACCAAGAGGAAGATACTATACAAATGGAGAGCGAAACTATCCAAAAACCGGAGAAGAGGAAGGTGGATGAGGAGAATTCAGAATGGACTGAGGTAATATCAAAAGGGAAGAAGCAAAAGGGAGATATTGATAAAATCGAGGTATACATATCATGTGCTGAACAATTACCTAAACAATTTGCTTTAGCCAGATTATTTAAAGATAACGGTATTACTGACATTTTAAGAGTCAAATATGTAAACCCTTATAAAGTTCGGCTCGATATGCAGTGATGTGAGCGTAGACAGGTTAGAGAAGTGTACACCATTACTTGAAAAAGGCTGGCGAATACAACGAGCATTGGAAAAGAGTATTTCATATGGGGTTATACGGGATGTGGATTTAAATCTATCAGACGATGACATTAAAAAAACAATAGCTTGCCCTAAACCAGCAGAATTATTATCTATATTTCGACTTAACCGACGCACTTCGAGTGAAGGTTGGGCACGAAGTGAAGCAGTTCGTTTATGTTTTAAGGGCGCCTATTTACCACCATATATTTATGTGGACAGTTTAAGAATAAAAGTAGACCCATACATCTTCCCTGTTTCTCAGTGCGCGAAGTGTTGGAAATTGGGGCATCCTACTAAGAAATGTCCATCAAGCAAAGTTGTCTGTCCTAAGTGCGGAGAAAATCACGCTAACTGTGATACAAAAACGTATAAATGTATCAATTGCGACGGTGCACATATGGCATTAGACAAAGGTTGCCCTTCATTTATAAAAGAAAAAAGGTTGCGAGACATTATGGCCGAGTTCAACTGCACATACAGAAAGGCCCTAACTATTTATGTAGCCCCAGAGGTCGCTCCTAAGATACATCCTACTAAACCGTTTTCTACTTTTATGTCCGCTCCTCCTCTATCTGAACCAACAACCCCGTCACAACGAGAGTCAATACGTCATATTAACAACAGTATGACGACAAAAGCACAAATACATAATAAGGAACAGGCTGTAAAAATCTCACAATCATCGGCGAAAAAACAAAGGAGAAGTAAGGCGTCGGAATATGAGATATTTTTAAACCCAGAGCCTCAGGATACTAATAAGCCAGAAGATATTTATGAGACAGTTGAAGAAAAGTGTTATGTATGTGGGTAACTTCACATTAACTAATAAACCAGTCTGCGCTCGATCGCCCTGTTTCATTGTCGTGTCCCGTACATAACACTGGCGACGAGAATTTTACATCTACGTGTGCGAATATTTTGTTAGTAAAAATGCCTATTGGACGTATAGAACCGTATAATTTTGCAAATAACAATTGGGACGCTTATGTGCGACGTGTTAATCAGTTTATTACGCTAAATAAGATTGACGAATCGTTAAAGATGGCTACGTTGGTGACGGTAGTAGGCGCGGAGTGCTATGAATTGATGTGTGATTTGTGCGCTCCAGACACACCAGAATCAAAAAGTTTCGATCAAGTGGTCGCATTAGTGAAAGAACATCTGGAACCAGATAGGTCCGAAATAGCCGAAAGACATATTTTTCGCCAAAGAGTACAACAGCAAGGTGAAAATATTCGCGAATACCTACAAGCACTTAAGCATTTAGCGAAAACTAGCAATTTTAGTGCTTGCTTGGAAGTGTGTCTACGAGACCAATTTGTTTCGGGTCTGAACGAGGAAGACATGAGGTCGAGGATCTTCGCAGAACGAAGTATTGACTACAAGCGCGCCGTAGAGCTGGCGTTGGCCCTGGAGGCGGCGGAGCGGCACGCGGCTGCGGCGTGTGCTCCGGCCGGCGCGGCGGCCGCGCGCAGTCCCGCGGCGCCGCTCGACAACGGCTTGCATCAGTTGAGCGCGGGCGCAGGCAGCTCGCGCGGCGGCGGCAGCTCGCGCGTCGGCGGCAGCGTTGGCAGCGGTGGCAGCGCACACTCAGGCCGTGCATCCTCGCGTTGTGGTAAATCAGGCCATTCGGATGGCAAATGTCGATTCAAGCATTATAACTGTGATGCTTGTGGAGAAAAAGGACACTTGAAGGTAGTGTGTAAAAAAAAAGTGCCAAAGGATCTAAAGGTCAGTTTTTTTTAAATGACTCTAATTCGGATGACGATAGTTGCAATTTTTATAATTTAGTTGTTAATAGTGATGGTGATGGGCCGTATTATGCTAATTTAACTGTTGAAAATATTAAATGTAGATTTGAAATTGACACAGGAAGTAAAATTTCTGTGATTTCAAAACAGTATTATAACAACTGGTTTTCAAGCATTCCAATTGAAAATAAATTGATAACTTTAAAATCGTACACGGGTGACGTCATCGAGACGATCGGGTATATTGTTGTCAACGTCGTATGCGGTAAACATTCGGCTAAGCTTATCTTGTATGTTAACGAGAATGGTGGTCCTCCGTTAATGGGGCGTACCTGGATCAAACATTTAAAACTCGCAGTTGTGGAATGTTACAACATGACTGAAGATGACTCGATGGCGGCATCGTTACGTGACGAGTACTCAGAAGTGTTTGCTGAAGGCTTAGGCACATTTAAAACTAAATTTCAATTACATTTAAAAGATGATACTCCAGTTTTTGTAAAAGCAAGGTCGTAACCCTTAGCCTTACGCCTGCTTGTAGAACGGGAACTCGACCGTTTACAGCGGGAAGGTGTAATCTATAAGGTGGAAAGGTCCGACTATGGTACTCCGATAGTACCGGTAGTCAAAGCAAACGGTAATATTAGACTGTGCGGAGATTACAAGGTGACGATCAACCCACTGCTAAAAGATTATCATTACCCACTGCCGCGCATTGAAGACTTGTTCGCTGCGTTAGGGGGTGGTGAGCAATACACCAAACTAGATCTGTCTAATGCTTTTCAACAATGCATTTTACATGAGGACTCACAGCCGATGACAGCGATCACTACTCATGTGGGCACTTTTGTATACAGAAGAGTACCATTTGGTATTAAATGTATACCAGAAAATTTTCAAAAAATTATGGAAGAAACGCTGAGTGGATTGTCGTCAACGGCTGTTTTCGCAGACGATATTTGTGTAACGGGAAAAGATAAAGCTACACACTTGGTCAATTTAAAAGCAGTACTACAGAGACTCAATGAAAATGGCTTGAGGATAAATTTTGCAAAATGTGAATTTTTTAAAAGCAGTGTTACATATTTGGGTTACAAAATTGACAAATTTGGATTACATACAAATAGTAAAAAAATTGAAGCTATTATAGCAGCGCCCAAACCCACAAATGTAACACAGCTAAAAAGCTTCATGGGACTCGTCAACTTTTACTCGAAGTTTTGCGTAAATATGAGCGACATATTAAAACCACTTTACTGTTTATTAAAGAAAAATGTAAAATGGGAATGGACTGACGTTTGCAATCGAGCATTCAACAAAATTAAACAAGTATTAAGCAGCGCTCCTGTGTTCGCTCATTATGATCCGAGTCTTCCTCTAATTCTATCGGTAGACAGTAGCGCGTACGGCGTGGGCGCAGTGTTGACGCAGCGCCACGCTAATGGTTGTGAGCGCCCGGTGTGTTGTGCCTCTAGAACGCTCAATTCGGCCGAAATGAACTACTCGCAGCTGGACAAAGAGGCGTTGGCTATTGTTTTTGGGGTGACTAAACACCATCACTATTTATATGGTAGGCATTTTACACTGCGCAGCGATCACCGCCCTTTAAGTTATATTTTTGGGAAAAATAAAGGGATACCGGTGACCGCTGCCAGCCGACTACAGCGTTATGCTGTAAAGTTGGCCGCATATGACTTTAGCATCGAATTTGTAACTTCGTCGAAAAACTGTTTTGCGGATGCTCTTTCTCGTCTTCCCCTAAACTTGACAAGAACTCAAGTAAGGGGCAAAGACACAGGGTATACCTATTTAAATTACGCGCAAGAAAACTTTCCAATCAGTTTTAAAGACATCAAAACTGAGACCAGAAAGGACGCGCTATTGAGCAAAATATATGGTTTTATAATGTACGGGTGGCCTGTTGACAAACTGACTGACAAAGTAGAACAAAAATATTTTAATAGAAGAGACAGTTTACATATTGAGCAAGGGTGCATAATTTGGGGCTACCGGATTATCGTGTCAAAATCATTACGAGAGTCTGTTTTGACTGAGATCCATGATGGGCACCCAGGGATCGTAAAGATGAAACAGATTGCACGTAATTATGTGGGGTGGGAAAACATAGACGGCGACATAGAACGCGTGGCGCGTGAGTGCGCCGTCTGCCGGCAGCTGCGGCCCGCGCCCCCCGCGGCGCCGCTGCACTCGTGGCCCTGGCCCGCAGAGCCGTGGTCGCGCCTGCATCTAGATTTTCTTGGCCCGTTTAGTAATAAATATTTTCTTGTCCTTATCGACGCTCATTCTAAATGGATTGAAGTTGAACAAGTTAGCACAACGTCGGCAGCTATCGTTATCGATTGCTTAAGACGGCTATTTGCACGTTTCGGTTTACCGAAACGTTTGGTAAGTGACAACGGGCCGCCTTTTTCATCATCGGAGTTTGCAAAATATTTAAAGCGCAATGGTATAAAACATACCTTAATACCGCCATATCATCCGTCTAGTAACGGGGCTGCAGAAAATGCAGTCCGGTCTGTAAAACGTGTCCTCAAAAAGGCACAACTAGAAAGACAAGACTTTAGTACCGCGTTAAATAGATTTCTATTTAGTTATAGAAATACTGAGCAAAGTACCACTGGACGAGAACCGGCGGTCGCTCTCCTAGGCAGACGACTGCGCGGACGTCTAGATCTGCTTCGGCCCGACACGGCGGAGCACGTGCGCGCCGAGCAGTTGCGGCGCGAGGAGGCTCCCGGCCGGCCACTGCGAGCGCTGGCGCAGCACGAGCCAGTCATGTTACGTGACTACACTAAGTCTAACAATAAATGGAACGACGGTGTTGTCACTGATCGTGTTGGTCCCGTTTCGTATACTGTTAAAACAAATAACGGACAAATTCAAAAAAGACATATAGATCAGTTACTAACTCGTAAATCACGACATTCGTTAAGCAAGGCCATTGACGTAAATTCTTTTGATCAAAATATCAAACAGACCACTCTATCATTGTGCCAGAATCAGGTGAGAAAGATGAATTTTTTGATAGTGTAGGGGAAGGAGCGGCGAGCGCGCAACAGTCGCCGCAGTCCCTGCGATCCAACTCGCCATCCACGCCGTCGGCTCCTGCCAATTCAAATAACAATACTCGAGTACGCAGGAAAGCTGCTATACGTTGTCAGGAAATTCTAAAACGAATGTAAAAACACGTTAGTTCATATTGCTGGTTAAATTGATTAAGGTTACTGTTTAAATGCATTAGTTTTTTAAGGAACCTGTATGAACTGTGTGTAGTTTAAGTTAATGTTAAGCCTCTAATAGTGTAAGATTTTCTTAAATTTGGGAGGGAAAAGTGTTATGTATGTGGGTAACTTCACATTAACTAATAAACCAGTCTGCGCTCGATCGCCTTGTTTCACTGTCGTGTCCCGTACATAACAAAAAGGAAGAAAGAGAAGTGACGTTTGGTGAATTAATTAGAAGATTAAAGGAATTTTTTTTTTTTTAAATACATCAATTTTAGCAAAGGTTACAAGAATGGTTAAGTGTTGCATTGATTGGATAATTTTAGTGATTGTTGATAATATTTCAGACTGGCCCATTATAAGACAGGTATTCGAGTTTTTTGTTAAGAACCATGACTTCTAAAAGTAATAAAATAAAACTGAGTATACTCCAATGGAACGCACAGAGCTTAAGACCGAAGTTAGTTGCATTTGAAAATATATTGTTACAGGAGAAGGTCCACATTGCAGCCGTAAGTGAAACTTGGTTAGAACCAGACAGCCATCTCAAGATGACAAATTATAGTATTTACCGCAAAGATAGGGATTATGGTTATGGGGGAATTGCTATCTTCATACATAGGTCGATTCACGCACACATCTGTAACGCTCCAATCACAAACCCAGGTATCGAACTTATGTGCATCAAGTTGGTAAATTGCTGTGATATCGAATATGTTGTTACTGGGTACTGTGCACCATCTGTACGTACCAACCTGCAGGATTGGGATTCGGTTTTCTCTTTATATAAAAAGAACAGCCTTGTTTTAGGGGACTTTAACGGGCACCACACCAATTGGTCTTACAAGACCGATTTAAGAGGCTCACAAATATATGATGCAATCATAGATAACGGTTTTGTTACGCTTAATGATGGCAAACACACTCGTGTTAGATTGGTTAATAACCATCTCCAGCAGTCCGCGCCTGATGTTACGTTGGTTTCTTCTAACATGGCACTGACATTTAATTGGAACGTTATGAACGAAACCCTTGGAAGTGACCACTTAATGATCAGCATTACTACTAGTCTCAATGTTGTTCGAAGAAACATCTATAGACGGAACTTTAAGAAAGTGGATTGGGATAGTTACAAAAGATTACTTGAAAATATATTTTCCGACTTCCACCTTTCTGATAATATTCAAAGTGACTACGATAAATTTTTAGATTGCATCGATTTAGCAGCAGATGTTCACATTCCATATATAAAATTCAACTTGGATCCTACTAACGTCTTTATTCCCAAACCCTATTGGAATGCAGACCTATCCAAATCGGTTGCTGTACGTAGACTAGCCCTTTCAACTTTTAGACGCAATCCGACACCGAATAACCTTATACTTCTTAATAAAAAAAATAGGTGAGTCACAAAAACTTTTACGCAATGCAAAATATAAAGGTTGGCAGGATTTTTGCACATCACTAGACGGTACTACTTCGCAAAGTCAAATGTGGCAAAAGATGCGTTGGTTCAAAGGATGTAAAACTGCTAGGCAATATGTTAATAGCGAACGGGCCAATAATCTACTTCGTAGCCTAACCCCCGATTATGTATCTCCTCACGATCTGTCTTTTATTTCTAATAATCCCAAGCTAGAAACGCCAATTACAAAACAAGAACTAATTAGCTGCATTCACACTAAAGACACATCACCCGGTTGCGACAATGTTTCGTACACAATGATTAAAAATCTTCCCGAGAACGGCAAATCTATATTGTTATCACTGTATAATAGTTCACTGTTAACCGGTTTTGTACCCACTCAGTGGCGTGACATCGCAGTCGTCCCAATACCTAAGCCTGGACGCGACCCGCAGGCGCACTCCGCGCTCAGACCGATATCAATGTTGTCATGTTTGTGTAAAATATTTCATAGTATTTTAAACAACAGAATAGAATGGTTCATCGAAAAAAATAACATCTTATCACCATACACTACGGGGTTTAGAAAAAGTCGTTCTACAATGGACAATCTGGTTAATTTAGTATCTAGTATTCAAACGGGTTTTACAGAAAACAAAATAACAATAGGATGTTTTTTGGATTTAGAAAATGCCTACAATAATGTTAATATTATTTCATTAATGCAAACAATGGATTTAATTGGGGTGGGATCAAAAATTTGTCAATATTTATGGCACTTTTTAAAAGAAAGAAGGTTGAAGATTTTAGTAGATAATGTTTACATTTGTCGAACTACCGGCCGCGGTTTAGCCCAAGGTGACCCCCTGTCGCCATTACTTTTTAACATAGTCACTTCAAATATCTGTGCAAGTATTATGAGCTGCGGCGAATGATATCGCAATATGCGGACGATTTCGTTATCTATTTAGTAGGCAAAAACATTATAGAATCCGTTCATCGCATACAAAACTCATTGGAAACTTTAGTTGGATTACTTTCAAATATCGGTTTAGAAATTCTTCCTCAAAGAGTAAAGTTTGCATTTTTAAGAGAGGCTTTATAAGAGAACGTGTCAATATTTCAATTAATGAAACATCGATAGAATTAGTAGATCATATAAAGTATTTAGGTTTATGGCTAGACCGTTCGCTAAGGTGGAAAAAACACATTGGTGAATTGGCTGAAAAATGTTTAAAATCTCTAAAAGTCTTTCAAGTGCTTGCTGGGTCTGGCTGGGGTGTACATCCGTATCATTTGAGGCAATTATATATATCTATTATTCGTTCGAGATTAGACTACGGCAGTTTTATTTACGATAACGGGTTAAAAAGTAGTTTATTAAAATTAGACCGAGTACAAAATCAGTGTATGCGCATTATTGGTGGTTTTGTCAGGACGACTGCGATTCATGTGATGGAGTGTGAACTTCACATTCAACCTTTATATGTACGCAGGTACTACCTAGCTGGCAAGTATTGGTTGAGGGTGAATTCGTTCCAAGGTAATGAAATATTTCGCGCTATAAACAATCTTGTCGATTCATGCCAGTGTTTGTATTGGCGGCGTAAAAAGAAACCACTATTAGTGACGGTACACGAGTTTCTTATTGATTATCCGATACATTCATCCTTACAATTAGAAAGATTTTCTCTAAACATGTGGGTTAGCAGTGTGGACCTATCCGATGTAATTAAGCCTGGTATAGACGGAATAGACAAACCAAAACATGAGTATACATGTAACCACATACAGCAAATTTGTGAGCAATACCTAACTGCTAACTATTCATATTATTACTCAATCTATACCGATGGATCACAGGACGGCAATGAGTCGGGGTGGGCTGTTTTTGATCCGCAAACGAAAGCATCCATTAAGTTTAGATCATGTGTTAAAGTTTCGATTATGTACGTGGAACTGTTAGCAATAGCAGAAGCTATCTCATACATCGAGTCATTTGAACCAGGAAATTATCTCATTCTGACCGATTCCAGGAGTGCTCTGCAACACCTGGCTCGATGCACCTCGAATTGTCGAGGTGCACCGATAGCCTACAACATTTTGGAATCCATTGCCAGGGTCCAAAAGAACAGTAAAATTACTCTGCAATGGATACCATCCCATATTGGCCTTTATGGAAATGAGGAAGTTGATAGATGAGCGAGAGAGGCAATCACAGATGGAATAATTTTCGAATGCCTGCCCTTGTTTAGTGATCTGTTGTTTCGAGTGCGAGATAAGTGTATGGTTTTGTGGAAGGAATACTTTGATGAGAGGTCTTTGAGTAAAGGGATTTGGTACAGGACCATTCAGCCCAGCCTATGCCGCCTGCCGTGGTTTGGGGGCATAGAGATTCATCGTAGAGAAATTGTGACAGCTTTTAGACTTCGTTCTGGACATATTCCCTTAAATAGCTTTGCATTTTTAATGAGGAAGTCAGATTCGCCCAACTGTTCTGAGTGTGATAAAATAGAGGACGCCACTCATATTTTAGCGGAATGTGTCCGGAACGTGGTTGAGAGGAGTGATTTTTTAATGGAAAATAGTTTGGACGTCAATAACATTGGTATTTATAACAGTATTCTGGCGGCCCCTCTGTCAAAAGCCGCTAAAAACTTACATAAAATTGTAAATTTAGGAATAAAACGTAGATAACTGTGTAGAAAGTACCTATGAGGGTGGCGTGATCATGTTGATCAAACCCTCTATAAAAAATAAATAAAGATTTAAAAAAAAAAAATCCTTTTGGAACCGATGCTTGTTGGCGACCATCGGCGTTTTTCCATTGATACAAAATATTTCGCCAAGCTATTTTCATGGGCCTGAAAAAGGCCACATCAGTGGCTGTGTGATGTGGGTAGAATTAGCTGGCAAGAATACGAAACTTATGTTTTCTTCATGGCACAGTTTAATTAGATCTAATGAAAGGTGCGACGATAAATTATCACCGATCAATATTTTTCATCCGGATACTCCTTGAAAATAGGGTATGATTACTGATTTAATCCAGTCTTCAAAAATGGTTCCATCAAACCAACCTGACTGTGATCTATTGTAACGAGTCCCTTTTGGCCCCTTAACGGTCCAAGTGTCATACAAATGTTGTGCTTTATAGACAACATAAGGAGGCAGTAATTCTCCCTCAGCTGTGCACGCAATCATAATAGAAACGGCAGACTTCGAGTGGTTCATCACCCGCTCTGGATATTTCACGCCTTTTTAGGGTTCCGAAAAAAAAAGGAACCCTTATAGGATCACTCGGGTGTCTGTCTGTCTGTCTGTCTGTCTGTCCGTCTGTCACAGCCAGTTTTCTCCGGATCCACTGGACCGATTCTGTTGAAATTTTGTACACATATGGAATTCTATGACCCAAACACGGATGCGTTACGAAAATTATTAAATTTTTAGTATGGGGTTCACTTTTTGGGGTCAAACAAGAAAATTAAAAAAAAAAAGTTTTTTGAACAATATCGTGTGACATATCAAATGAAAGGGCTTACTGTGAGGATTTTAATTATATTTTTTTCATAATTTTAAAATAAATGATTTAGAAGTTATTCAAGAAATTAGACGAAAAATGACCATTCCCCCCCCTTATCTCCGAAACTACTGAGCCTAAAATTTTGAAAAAAAATGGAGATAATAGATCTTTACCTAAAGAATACAGGAAAACCTATTAGAAGTCTGTAGTGGTAATATAACATGTTAAAAAAATTAAATTCGTTCGGAACCCTTTGCACGCGAGTCCGACTCGCACTTGGCCAGTTTTTTTTTTGTAATTATTTTCTTCCGCCCAGGATCATCCGAAAGATTCGTCTCGTCGTAATTTATAATATTGCACATAGGTACGCCTGATAATGAAATTTCTAATTCTTCAAAGTATTTTTTTATTACTTCAGGGGAAACAGCAGCCCGATTTCGCTTTATATTTTGCGATAATCTCTGAGAAATTGCATCTTTGTGCCTTTTCAGAAAAGAGGAGACAAAATCTGGTCCAGGCATATTATTCTTAAATCTCTTTTCATTCACACCTAATTTATCAAGATAGACCTTAACAAGTACTCTTAAATCATACGCCTCCAAAGGATAGCCCCAGTCAGCACATATATTTATGTATTTAATAAATTCTTCTTCAGTTTCTTTGGATAAAACAGTTTGACCTCCTTGACTTTTCATATTTTTTGTGCAGTGTCTGTATAAAACAGATCTGTGTATATTATATTTCTTTGAGATAGTATCAAGAGAACAATTACTCGCAGAATATTCATTAACAGCCTGTTGTATTAAGTTGAAGTCATATTTTATATATTTCTTACCCCGAGGGTCTGGTTTGTAGTTGCGTGGCATATTGCTCGCAACTATACCTGCGTACACAAAATCAATAATAAAATATTAAAAAATCAACTTTTTAAAAATGTAGGTAGGTAATAAAGTTAAAACTCAACAACCTGCATAAAGTGCCAACCCTATCAAAAGCGTTTCTAAAAACCCCTTTGGCGTATCTATTAAACCCTTTCTCGTTCCTATTTACCCCTTTCTCGTTCCTATTTACCCCTTTCCCGTTTCTATTCAACTCATATGGCGTTTCTATTCACCCCTCAGTCGTCTCTATTCACCTCTTAATCGAGAAATATTTATGGGTGCAGTTATTTTACTAATTTACCAATAAAAATCAAACTAATCAGTAAAACTTACCTTTTCAATTTATTCTGGATACACTTCACCGTCGAATAAAGTTATTTTACTATCAAACACACAATTTAAATAATAACTAGAGAGAAGTTAATAAGAGCACAAAAGACACACACACAACCGTTGCACTTTGAACTCACTTTTTTGATATAAGTTGCTAACTTCATACTATTCAAATGTCGTCAGACCAACAAAAAAATGTTGCCATTGTAAAAACAAAAAACACTATTGCGATTTTTATAGTAGTTTTCGAATATCAGGCTTTTAGACTTTTTCCCAAGAATATTTCTATTCACCCCGTGAATTCTATTCACCCCGTCTTACGGTAATTAATTAATTGCTATATAAACAACAAAGTCTAAAGTCGAAATTGGTCAGAACAAAGGATAATGGTTACTACTTAATCTAATGGTTTGTTGATACACTTAATGTCTAAACAGGTGATAAGGGTAGTAAATAATAATAATAATAATAATTTATTTACTTCAGATATCAATTATCCATATTTAAAATTCTCACACGTCAACTTAACACTGAAATCAAATTAAATTAACTAAATAAAATTATATAAAATTAATTTCATCATTAAAATAAAATCAGAACGAAATTAAAATTAAATCAAAATCAAAAATTAAATTAAAATAAAAATTGCAATAAAAATTAAATTAAAATCAAATTAAGCATTAAATCAAAATAAAATATCATTATAACACACATTAAAGTATATAATAAGCGCAGGCGCTGGCATGCAGTTGCAGCCACCTCCGCAAGAAAGGCGAATCCCACCGCTCGGATAACACACTCAGGATCCCGTTCGAGCTGTCGCGGCCGCGGCGCAAAAGCGACGCACTTCTTTTTCTAATAATGCTGTAGAAATCATCAGTTCTGGCCTCAGCGAACATTGCTGATGCACTACAAAAACGCGGCCGCCCCAACAGAATCCTGAACGCGTTATTGTACTGGACACGTAACGCGCTGTACGCCCGCTGAGTGTAGTTGGTCCACAGGCTGCACGTGTAGAAGGTTTGGCAATACGCCTTGAACAGGGTTACCTTCACCTGCGCAGAACAGCGCGCAAACCTACGAGCCAACATGTTGCACCGGACAGACAGCGCCCTACGTTCCCTCTCAATGTCCGCATTGTCAGACAAATCATCAGTGACCCAGTGACCCAGATACTTGAACCGACTTACTCTATTCAAAAGTGACCCGCAAAGAGTGACAGTAGGTACAGTCGAGTAGCTTTTAGCACCCGCTTTAAATATCATGTATTCACTCTTCTTGGGATTATATCTGAGCCCATGGGCCTCCGCGTAAGATTCACAACAACTCAATAGTTTCCGTAAAGCCGAAATTGAAGGGCTCAGCAGCACCATATCATCCGCATAACTGATGTTGTTTATAAAGACCCCATCAATAGAGCAACCGACTTTAGTGCTGCTGAGCTCCCCAATCAACTGGTTCATATACAGGTTGAAGAGACGCGGCGAGGTTAATCCCCCCTGCCTCACGCCACACTCCAACCTGTATACGTCCGAATGCGTCCCTGCCCATCTGATACTGTTCTGCTGATTATTGTACCAGTACTCAAACAGCGATATAACGTCATGTGTCAATTTCGTCTCACATCGCAATTTATGCCATAACTTATCATAGGACACCATATCAAAAGCCTTTGAAATGTCTAAAAAACATGCATATACAGGAGTGTCCCTGTCAGTATAGTACTGAACAGTCTGCTTGAGACAGAGGATAGCACTCTCAGTCGACAGGCCAGGTCTAAAGCCAAATTGATTGTCATTTAGATTTAGGTGCTTTTCTAACTGCTGGTCAAGCAAACTGTCCAGCACCTTACTTATGACTGTTGCTAGCGAGATGGGCCTATAATTAGCAATATCAGCAGAATCACCAGTTTTATTCTTTATGATAGGAACTACTACGGTGAACATTAATTCATCAGGCAGGTAACTATGACTCACACACAAGTTGAAAAACAAAGCAAGAGCTCGCGGCAGATGAACACCTGCGTACTTCAGATGCTCGATGCTGAGCCCATCGTGACCCGATGACTTACCTCGGACCATCTTCTTAATAACAGCAGCCACATCCTTGGCAGAGAACCTAACGGCTATTTCCCGGGGGCGATCCTCAGCAACGAGCACCTGCGACGCAGGCCCAAGCGGTGATTCGACCTTAAAATGTCGCTGGAAGGCACAGGCTATGTCACGGGGCTCCTGTGCGCCACCGACGCTCACAGGGAGGCTCGTCACTGGGTTCAAGTTTTTGGTTATTTTCCAAAAGTCACTAAATTTCTTCTTTGCATGATGCTCAGCTATATTATTCATTTTGATCTGTACTTCATTATCTTGACAATATTTTAATTTGGATTTAAATATTTTCCTAGATTCACACATGTCTCTGAACACAGGTCCAGTTCTAGGTTTACCATGGTATATCCAAGTCTGAAAACAAATTCGAGCCCTCCTGTGAGCGTCACCAACGCACCTGTTCCAACCTGCTACTTGTTTATGCTTTCTACGATTAGGTACACGCTTATTACAGCTGCTCTCAGCTGCTTTAGTCAAAACATTTACAATTCTTGCATACATTTTACTTATTACTAACTTGTGGGCCTCATTATCACACATTCGATCGGCACAACGTGTACACTCTGAAGGAAAATCTAATTGTTTTAATTCTAAGTTACAATAATTAAGATAAGCTTCTATTTGTTTATTATTTCTAGAACCCCAGTTTATTTTATTAAGTGACGAGGTAATTATTTGCTTTTTGGGCAAAATTACATTTAAATTACATTCCACCAGTAAGGGAAAGTGATCAGACCAATAGATGTAAATGAGATATTAATCTATGTTAGTAATTATACATCATCTGTGAATATGGTCATTATATAACACCTCCCCCCTTAGAATAAAGATTGGGCGTTAGCGCCTGATCTTTGTGTACGAGGAGATGATGGTGTCTCGTCGTCTTCGTCTTCGGAGATGCACGCCGTACGATGTAGATTGGTCATCGGGACTGCGACGGTTGTGGCGTGACGTCTTGATGATGAGTCAAAACAGTTGTTGAAGATTTTCATGCAGTTGTTGGAAGAACGTCGTCTTCCTATTAAGCCGTTGGGACAGCGATTGAAGCACTTTATGAAGAGATATATCAGCATTGCTGTGCCGATTCCGAGGTATAACCAGAGAAAGCTATTGTGGTGTTTTTGCGTAAATGTTTGGTTGCGGATTCTGTGTGGTTCGTCGGATTGTTTGTCCAGATGATGCCTGATTTGCTTCAGATTATCTAGAGGCATTTCGTTGATTGAAAGAGGTATAAGTTCTGGATGCTTTTGAAACTTCATTTCTTCGAAGCAATCGTCAGTTCTAATGTCAGGGATGATGATGGGGTACGTTATGTTTTCTGTAGTAGATTTGGATGCTGAGATAGTGCTATATCCCGTGTGCAGTTTGCAGCGTTCTGGAAGAGTGATGATGCCGGCTCCTTGAATTTTGTGGTGCGAGATTTCATTGTCGCATTGTAGCACGGATGATACTTCTTCACTTAGTATAAAAAGCCATTTGTTGTCTTCAAGAGTTTGGAAGGTGTTGATTTCAGCAGAAAAGGTGGTAGTAGTGCAGGTCTCGGGTATCCTCGATGCAGTGCTGAACAGGAGTTGTACCTCGCATAGAGGACGTGTAGTGGAGTCGTATACTACGAGGTTGTTGCAGACGTATTTCTTCGTGTTGAATTGTCTGCATTTCTCAAACTTGTTCATGGTGATTTACTGTTGGCCATTTGGGTTTGTGGCGAGGTAAGTTTGCTCAGGGAGGATAGTGGTATAAAATGATGAATTGGAATGTTGGATGGGAATGGAATATATATGATATAATGTAAAAGGATCATTTTGGACTAGTGGGAATTCGATTACATATACTAAGCGATTTGAATAGACGTGCGCGGATAGAGAGGATGAATCTAGTAGGTGGTGTAAATTATTTATGGTTACAGGGGCAATTAATCTTTTATTTGTTCTAACATGACTTGATAATAGAAGTTCTTTATGTAATTTTTCAGAAGTTATAATGGAAGGGTGGATGGTATTTGATTTTGCGAATAAGATACTTGTGAGGCAATCATTTATTTCGTTTTCTAAGCTAATAACTAATTGTAAGATTTGGAGAGAGATGGAAGAGACATCTTCAGAAGTTTTTAGATCAAACAGAAGTTTTGCCCGTAGAGTTTAGGTAGTTGTTAAGTCTATCGATATTTTCATTTATAATTTGTTCGTCGTAAGATATTTTAAAAATAGTTTCGTTGAAATTTTTTATTGTAGCTGAAGTTATTTGAATTTGTTTTTCTAAGACAGAAGATAGTTCTGGTTCTCGCTTTACTAACATATCGATGCATTCATCATATCGTTTTGCGTCTTTTGCATCTGGGGTGCCGATTTTTAGCCATTTAAGTATTGGGCTGAGTCCATCCGCAATTCTCTTTTTTGACGTGAATTTTTGCCCAGGTATAAGTTAAGCTCTGAAAGTCTTTTGTCGATTTTGTCCAAGTTTATCTTTAGAAATGACTTAATTGATTGAACGTTTGGAAGATTAAGGTAATTAGAGGTCATGACCTGAAATTTGGATGATAGACGAAGAAGTGAATCTCGTGCTGTGAATAGAGGTTTAAGGTCGCGGTAAACTACAAGTTTCCATGATTCATCAGATGTGTAAATGTAGCCTTCTTCCTTATAAAATAGGCCGGAGTGGGAAGGTAGAGGTTTGATTAATTCTACACTGGCAATGGACGCGGCGGTGGTTGCCCTGAAATAGACAAAGAGACAGACTTGGTAGACTTGTGTTTCCAATCGGTAATCATTTTTTTAATATAAATGTATATTTTATATAGAATTATATAGACTATCAGCTTAATTATAGAGCATACCATGAAACTAACATAGGGATTATTCATGACGACTTTAAACGAGAAGGATTGGGGTTGGCCAACTGTTAGGTGGCATAGACTGTAAATGAAGAAATAATTATATTTAATATAAACGATCGGTATTAGAGGTTATGAACTGATGGATTATGTTTTAACTTAACCTATGCAGTATTGCTTAACCTACAATATAGATATAACTTAGCTTTTATTATTATTACTTTGTACATCAAATGGACGGAGTCTATTAGCATGCACTAGCTTATTTTTACCTGCTATCCTAATCATATAATTTTCGTTAAAGCCTACACGGATGACTTCATAGGGTCCGTCCCATTTTATATCTAAGTTGTTTGGAGAAGGTACACGTAACAATACTTTGCTACCTACTGTGTATTCTACAGTGTTTTTAATATTCTGATCGTAACGCTCTTTGGCTTTTTCTTTCATAGTTTCGAGTTTGTGTAATACTGAATCCCTGGATATTCTGAGTCGTTCATTAAGGTCTTTGAGGTAATCACAAGCTGTGTAATCAGGTATAGTCCCAAGGGTGTAAAAAGGTCGTGGTTTATAGCCAAAAAGCAATTCGTGGGGTGTATAACCAGTTGACTGGTTTACAGAAGTATTATGGCATATGATTGCTAGTGGGATTATTTGGTCCCAATTTTTAAATTTACGATTATGGTACATACGAATGTGATCGCGCAAGGTGGCGTGGAATCTTTCAAGAGCACCATTTGTTTGTGGATGATATGCAGTATTAAAGCTGTGGTTTGCACCTAGAAATTACAGTAACTACTTCATGACGTTATTCGTAAATTCGCTACCTTGATCTGAATGGAAACGTTTTGGGACTCCGTAATGTTGGCAAAAGTGTAGTAATTGTTTAGCTACTGTTAGTGCTTCTTTGTCTGGGATTGGGTAGGCTTGAACAAATCTAGTGAGATCGTCTTGTAAGGTTAAAACGTATCGGTTGTTTTCGTTACTGATATCAGAATATGAGACTAAGTCCATAGAATCTCTTTCAAAAGGTTCGGTCGATTGAGAGGTTATGACCATTGGAGCTTGGAAGGTTTTACGCTGAATTTTGTTACGTTGGCAAATAAGGCAAGAATCGACATAGTTTTTGATATCGTTGGTCATGTTTTTCCAGAAATATTTGTCTCTTATTTTCCTAGTGGTTTCTACAATACCGCGATGGCCTGAAAGAGGTTCATCGTGATATGTTTTGAGGATCTGGGGAATTTCATCGGCTTTAGGATAGAATACTTTATTTTCACAAATAGTAATCTCGCAATCGAAAGTTTCTGCTAAAAATGCTGTAATGCGCAACTGTTCGTTACCTTTTAATTTACAAGATTGGTTATGTTTTAGATCCGGGATGTAAAGAGTTTTGATGTAATTTTGTTGGAGACAAGATAAAAGTGATTTAAAATAACTTTCAGAGTCCCATGGGTCGAAATAAACAAAGTACAAATTTTGTTTGCTGTCTGATATGAGGATGTCAACATCGTAAAGAGATTTCGGTTTAGAGAGGTAGGGTTCTATCTGAGAACAGGCATGTAAAGCTTCTCTGGAAATATTATTTTGTTCCGAGAGTTGGCATGATATAGGAATGAAGATGTCTTTATGTTTTGAGTCTAGTAATCTGTCTGGGGATACCTTTAATTTTGTGCTGTCAAAAGATCTTTCTTGTGAAATGTAATGTTCGTAATTAATTTGAAGGTAGTCATCGATGGGGTTTGGATTCGATTCTTCTGAAGTGAGGTCTATAACGTTCGAATTACAAATTGGAGGTCGGGATATTGCATCAGCGTTAGTGTTTATTTTGCCTGCTTTATATAAAATTTCGTAATCAAATTCTTCTAGTTTTAGTCTCCAACGCACTAATCGACTTCCTGGATCTTTTATGGAAAATAGCCATGTAAGGGGTTTATGATCAGTGACTATTTTGAACCTTCTCCCAAATAGATATGGGCGGAAGTGTTTCACAGCCCATACTATTGCTAATAGTTCACGTTCTATAGTTGAGTAATTAGATTCAGCCTTGTTAAGGGTACGAGATGCATACGCTATTGGTAAGTCTTTACCCACTTCGCCTTGTGAAAGGATAGCACCTATGGCATGTATTGAGGCGTCTGTGGTCAGGACAAACTCTTTGCTGAAATCAGGATATTGGAGAACAGGAGTTGTAGTAAGGATTTCTTTACAAGTGTCAAAAGCTTTTTGTTGTGAATTTCCCCAAATAAAAGGAACGTCTTTTTTCAGAAGAGATGTAAGAGGTTTAGTTATATTGCTGAAATTCGGGATGAATCGACGGTAATATCCGGCAAGACCTAGAAATGACTTGATGTCCTTACATGATTTAGGAGTAGGAAATTCCCTGACGGCTTTAACTTTATCAGGATTTGGTTTGACACCTTCATTAGATATGATATGACCCAAATAAGCTACTTCTTTCCTAAGGAATTCGCATTTGTCGGGCTGGATTTTAAGACCGTGTTGTCGCAGGCGTTTAAACACTTCTGTAAGTTTCTCTTCGTGTTCTTGTAGGCTAGATGCAAAAACTACAATGTCATCTAGATACACGAAGCAACGTTCGTCGTAAAGTACGCTATCCATGGCACGCTGAAAAGTAGCGGGTGCATTTTTGAGGCCGAAAGGCATTCTTAAGAATTCATAATGTCCATAAGGGGTGTTAAAAGCTGTTTGAGGAATATCTTTAGGGTCGAGTTCAATTTGATGGAACCCTGAAGCGAGATCGAGGGTAGTGAAGTAGATTGAGTGACCTAGTTTGTCTAGGATGTCTGAAATATTAAGTAAGGGGTAGCTATCCCCAATAGTGATCTCATTCAACTTCCTATAGTCTATCACGACTCTCCACTTTTGTTTACCAGAAGCGTCGATCTTCTTGGGTACTACCCAAATTGGGCTACTCCAAGGTAGGGCGGATTATATTTTGTTCTAGCATTTTATCGACTTGTGATTTAACTTCTTGTTGGTGTACGAATGGGAATCTGTAAGTTTTCGTGTTAATAGGCGTGTCTGAGGTTGTAGGGATCGTGTGTTTTGTGTGATTGGTGAATGTCAGGGGATCCCCTTCTGTATAAAAGATGTCACCATAGTTGGATATAATTTTATCTAGTGAGTCACATTCCTCTTTATTTAGGTGGTCGCGTCTTATTAGTTTGTCTACTTTTTCTTGTCTGTCTATGCTAGAAACAATATTTATATTTACTGAGTTGATTTGGCAATCGGCTTGTATAAGGGATTCAGTGAATGGTTTTGCTTCGATGAAAGTAGGAGTTGAAATGTATTTGTCTTCGTCACTCGAGTTTACACAGGTTATTAAGAACGAATTATTTTTAATACTGACTAAAGCGTTTGGAATAGTCAAATCATTGTTTGTCAATAAAAGCAGTGCCGTTGGTTATTTGGTTATTGAAACATTTTATCACAGTTTCTGATCGTTTTGGAACGAACTGTTTGTCGGAGACTTCTTTCTTAGATTCGTCGTTTAGAAGGAAAAGTTGGTAAGACCTATCACGGACCCGCATGGTTTTTGATTGAACGTAAATATTGACATTGAATCTTGACATAAAATCGTTTCCTAAGATACCGTCCGCGGCAATGTTTACATCTGCTATGTGGAATTTGTGTTTAGGAAGAAGATCAAGTGATAGATCTGAAGTTCCATGAGTTTGAATCGTGCTATCTGTATCAGAAACTCCTATAATGGCTACTTTGTTTTTGTGGTTGATGGGGTTGTTACCTATTTTGTCTTTACGAATAACAGAGATAGCAGCGCCTGTATCTACAAGCAGTACAAGAGGTTCACCATCAACATGAAATTTACAATGTAATAAGTTCTCATGTGGTATATTGAGTGAAGACATATTATACGATTTGGTGCTAATGGGTTTTTTAGATTTTCTTTTAGAATTAGACTTAAATTTAGTGTGATCATGTTCTACGGATCTAGAAGGAACGGTAGATTGAGTTTGAGTTACTGGAGTTGGAATTGATTGAGTTGAACTTGATTGATTTGGAATTGTTTGAGTTGGAATTGATTGAGTTGGACTTGATAGATTTGGAATTGTTTGAGTTGGAATTGATAGATTTGGAATTGATTGAGTTGGACTTGATAGATTTGGAATTGTTTGAGTTGGAATTGTTTGAGTTTGTGTTGATTGAGAAGATTTGGAATTGGTAAACGGTTCTACAGTTTGAGTAATACTGTCGCAAAATTCTTTCCGAAGAGTCGGATAAGTTTTTTGGACTTGGTTAATTTTATTAGATTGACTATCTCTGGATGATGCTTGTCCCGATGGACTGGATTTAGCCTTCTTCCAGAGTACCTAGGATTAGTATCATTTATTGGAATTGGATGTTGTCTAGGTCGTTCCGTTCTGAAATTATTGTCGAGATCGGTGTCTGGGCTGCTATATAAGAGGTTGTAGCGGTTTCCGAGGTCAAGCCCAAGTTCTCGGCCGCTTGTGAGTTTAAATGGCTGATGCGGGCTGGCACATTTGAACGTGGAGGAGCTGGTAATGCACGTTGTTCTTGTGCTAAGTTGGTAGCGTTCCTGAGGTTATTATTATAAGCTCTTTTTCTACATTCCGATATAAGATGACCGGGTTTTTTGCAATAGTTACACTGCTTTGGGGATGTTTGCTGTGACGGCATCGAGATGTTAGAAAATTGAGTTTGATTTCTTCTCAGCGGAGGTGCTGAGGGAAATATTTTCGCGGCATTTCTGTATAAAGATTGCCTCGCGTTGTTCATCTGTCGGATCTTTTCCTCCTGGATAGCAAAATGACCTGCCTTCGAAAGATTCGTGAAGTTAATTGTTCTGAGCATGTTCCCTATGTCGGAATTTAAGCCGTTTATAAAAACATTAAGCGCGGTTTCCTCTGTGGTTGCTTTGCGCCCTAATAAAGTATCGTCTGCTATTTCAGCAGTAAGTTTTTCGAGGATTTTATTTCTACATAAATCTACTCGATGGTAATAGTCAACCACAGTCTCCGCGGGTTTCTGGAACATTGATTGAAGCTCCAGGTTCAGATGCGCGAGAGTTTTGGTTTGGGAGAACTTCTGTATTAGGAATTGTTTCAGCGCGGGCCAAGAATGGAACTGATTTGCGTGGATGTCAGATGAGTTCGAACCGGTTATTTTGTTAAGTGCGTAAACTAAAAGTATTTGGTTTTGCGTATGATCAGCCAAATTAAACGCGGAATCGCAAGATCTTACAAACCTATAAACTTGGTTTGGTTGAGACGTTTCGAAGTCAGGAATTAATTTAAGGAGGGTCGGAAGATCTAGAGAGTTTGGATTAACGGAGGGTTTTTGCTCGGTGGACATTTTGAATATATAAAATTAGTAAAGTTGAAAAAGAAAAATGGAAATAAGGAGATAGAAGGGAAATGATTTTGAGCAAAGCTTAAGCCACTTACCACAGTAACAGTAATGTAATCTGCATGGTCCAGGTTCGGCGAGATTTCTTCAAAAGCCTGCAGCTACCGTACGTTTCTTCCTGGGCGATTTAGTCCCGTAGATGTGAAGTAAACGAACGGTGGTCTCGTCTTTACGCAGTGGTTCACGCGAGATCCTACCGACTGCGCCAAATTTGTTACGTGATAAAGACAAACTTTACTAAAAATTATAAATTTATTTAGAATTTAGACAATTTACTTATATGTAGATACAGAGTGACAGTGATGGAGTCGATATAGTAACTGACTTCTACATTGGGTTTTACAAGTATTTATATGCATAAATCTATGGGAATAACAAATATAAGGGTTATTATGGTAGTAAAGTAAACTAATTAATTAATTGCTATACAACGAGTTGATTTGCATCCTAGTCAAATTCAAGGACGTAATTATGCTAATCATTCTCGACCCAAATCAACAATAAAATGGTTAGGTATTTTTTTTTTTTCTTATTTACGTAAATCCGTAAGTGTAAACCGGCCGTATTTAAACGCGGCCCGTCTGTTACTAGCCCTATAACCGCGCTTTCACACACAAACAAACGCAAACAATACATACATAACGCATTCGCAACGATCATTCGATAAATTCGTAGGTAATCAATCGCACCCCAATCACAGTACGGGGACTCTCCCGCGCAAGCTCCTAGCCATGCCCCCGCGGCCTCGGAACTAACAGTGTGTTTGATATCGCCGAAGCGTGCGTGCGCTTTGCGAATTCCGCTTCTCCGTACATCGTTGAGACGTAGGTACAAAGTGCAAGATGACTGACAATTATTCCAATGTCGAGTTGGTGGAGATGGTGCGCCTGTATGCCATCAGTGGAGACAGCCTACGTGGAGCCAACCGGATGTTCACGGAAATGTTTCCCGATCGGGAACCCCCATCACAGAGCGTCATGCTGCCTGCTACGCAGAGACTGCGGGATCATCGGCAGTTTGACGTTCCCCGGCATGCTCATGCTCGCGGCAGCGTAGGCCTGCCTGTCGCCTTGCAGGAAGACATCCTGGAATACTTCCAGCGAGAACCACGGGCAAGCACGCGGGAGGCTGGTCAACACTTAGGAGTGCACCACACCACAGTGTGGCGCCTACTGAAGCGTGAACTGCAACACCCGTTCCACTACCGCAAGGCACAACCTCTACTTCCAGCAGAATGGCGCTCCCTCTCACTATGGTGGGCGAGTACGCGAGTACTTGACCGAAAATTTTGGTGACCACTGGATCGGTCGCGGAGGACCTGTGGCCTGGCCTCCGCGTTCTCCAGACCTGACGCCTCTAGACTTTTATTTGTGGGGAGACATTAAAAGGTTAGTTTACACGGAGGAAGTGACAAGTGTAACAGAATTACATGCAAGGATCATTAGTGCTTTCGACACTTTAAAAACGAATGTGTTAGTGTTACGTAACCTGAAGGAAAACCAGCTACGTTGTGCTCGATTGTGCGAAGAGTGTGATGGTGGCAACTTTGAACCATACCTAATAAGGTAATTTATTTATTTGTACATTTTGTAAATACGTTGTAAGCTTAATCAATTTTACTAGTGTAGATAAGTTGATTTCAAATTTTTAACTACGCCAATAATACCTAACTGCCACACTCAGAAAGGTTCATTAAATTAGTCCTTATGATTACTTAACTAATTATCATTAAATTCATTAATGAACGATACATCCCAGAGACATTATTTAAGGGTTCATTAGTTAATAACAACTTTAAGTATCCGTAGGGCGGAGCATCGCCAAATCATCTTTGTGATTGCACATCGATAAACTGTTGGTGTAGCCACACTTGAAAAATTGGTATTATTAAATAGCAAAATAGTTTATGTAAACACATTGAAAGCATATAAATAGGTAACATAAACTAAAATTTGTTCATTTGACGTTCGTTTTTAATAAAAAAACCAAGCGAAACGGCTATTTTCAAATAAATAAAATAATACAACCGGACCCTTTTTTTTCTGGTATCACTAACTGTCAGTGTTATAAACTGTCAAGGTTATGTTTTTAGTTTGTGACTTGTGTTGTTGCGTTTAAACCGCCAAGAAAGAGTCTTCGTGTTGTAAAGTTTAATTACAGGTGTGCAGGACAGCCGCATACATAGTCTTAGGTTTAGAGTTAAGAGTTAGGCACGTGTTGCTTTTAAGTAATACCGTTACTTAACAACTTATTTTTAGAAAGTAGACAGATGTAAGGGATAGTTCGACGCTTTAAAAATGTTTGGGTCACATTGTCATTTGTTAAGTTATTACCAGTGATCGGAGTAGGTAGATTGATTTTTGGTACTTGTATCATAAATGCACACAGAAAGAATAACATCGATAAGCCATTTTCCCGGAAAGTAATTCCGGTATTTCCGGATTCAATTAAATATTGTTAATGTTGGTAGTGATATTATTCCTACTCAATTCAAAATTTAAAGGAAGATATCAAAACTAAATTAATTCATTATTTATCTGTTGAATAATAAAAACAATCGAATTCCGATCGAATCTTTAATTTTTATTTTTAGCCTTTTATGGTTAGAACTTTTATAGATAGACATAAATTGTTGCACTTAAATTTAAATATTTTCATAGTGGTCATGGTAATTTGCATTAAGGGTAGAATAAATGACGGGGCCCCATAGAGGGCCAATGCCTGCTGGGGTCGTGAGACTGTTCTAAGGATGCACCACGACTCTGAAACGTAAAGGGCATACGAAGGAACAGGTTGATTTTAGTCAGATTTTAGGACCAAAAAAAGGGGTAGAATAAAGAAAAAAAAAACTGGCCAAGTGCGAGTCGGTCTCGCGTGCAAAGGGTTCCGAACGAATTTAATTTTTTTGACATGTTATTTTAACACTACAGACTTCTAATAGGTTTTCCTGTAATCTTTAGATAAAGATCTGTTATCTCCATTTTTTTAAAAATTTTAGGCTCAGTAGTTTCGGAGATAAGGGGGGGGAATGGTCATTTTTCGTCTAATTTCTTCAATAACTTCTAAATCATTTATTTTAAAATTCTGAAAAAAATATAATTTTAACCCTCACAGTAAGCCCTTTCATTTGATATCTCACACGATATTGTTAAAAAATGTTATTTTTTTTTAATTTTCTAGTTTGACCCCCAAAAGTGACCCCTATACTAAAAATTTAATAATTTACGTAACGCGTCCGTGTTTGGGTCATAGAATTCCATATGTGTACTAAATTTCAACAGAATCGGTCCAGTGGATCCGGAGAAAACTGGCTGTGACAGACGGACAGACAGACAGACAGACAGACAGACACCCGAGTGATCCTATAAGGGTTCCTTTTTTTTTCGGAACCCTAAAAAGATAAAAATCAACATTGTTTATTGTTAAATATGTACATTTTACATTTATTCACATTTTTAATCTTCATCGATTACAATGTCAGCATCCTGGTAATCCTGATCTTTACAATTAAAATATATAACTATGAGTTTCTCTATATTTTCTATTTTCAACCTATTTCTTTTAACATCTAAAATCCATTTATAAATGGAAAAAGACCGTTCTACATCTGACGATGTCAAAGGAGCAAATTTTAAAAAAGGTATTAAATTATGTGCTTCATTTTTTTCAATGTCCTCACTATATTCTCTAAGTGTGTCTAAATCTGGGTTTCGTTCCATAACACGTTCTATTTTATTTTTTATATTTTCTGAATTGCACTGATTTATAGCATCTCTGACGTTGTCAAATGCTAAAAGTGAATCTGTCAACGATAAATTATGCTTTTGCAATTCTTTTAAAGACAAATGAATTATAAAATAATTGTCTTTAATGTAATTTAAATCTTCTTTTAAATTTTCTTTTTCTATAATATTTTTTGCCTCTCGAATAGATACCGCATCAGAGCTGCTTAAACAAGATAATACTTCTTTTATTTTTTCAAAGTTTTGAGCGTAATAAAATGCTGCCTCTAACCAAGTGCCCCATCTTGTAACAACTGGTTGGGGAGGTAGCGGCAAATCTGGATATTTTTCTTTTAAAATTTTGACTCTACTTGGGGCTTTCAAAAATACCTTTTTAACATTTGCTATTAAAATGTTAATATCGTGATATTCTAACCTAATTTGCTCAGATACGCGATGAAGAGAGTGCGCCAAACATGTTACGTGCTTCATTTCAGGTAAGTATTGTTTTAAATTTCGTCCTGCAGACAGCATATATGCAACGCTATCAGTGCAGAGGACAAGAATGTTACCTACCTTCGATTCAAAAGAATCTTCCCAAAAGTTTTCCAAACATTCTAACACAAATGGCGTGATTGTTTGTCCAGTAACTACAGTTAGCATTTTACATGCTACCAAATAAGGTCTAGTCAAATTGCTAGGATGTAATGGTTTTATTAAAAAATGGACTATATAGCGACCTAAAAAGTCTGTCGTTTCATCTAATGATATCCATAGTTTCTCATTTTTATAATTTTGCCGAATTGAATTGATTTTATTCTTAAAAAACTTGTCCAAGTAAACTTTCCGTAACTGTGATTCATCTGGCAGAGTACGATTAGTACACGTACAACAACAGGTACTACACATATATTTTTTAAAGAAATCTTGAAAAGTAGTATTTTTCATCTGAGACCACGGAATATTGCACAAAATGAGAAATTTTATAAGATCGAAATAAAATTCCTCTTCGGGCCGCTTAAACTTTCCCTGGTGTACTGCTCCTTCTATATGTCTTTTAACGTTTCCTTTATTTATGGTTTTCAAATGGCTTTCACATTTTGAACAGTATATTGTACCACTAGCGTGATCGTAAAGTAGTTCGGGATGACCGGATATCCATTTTTCTACAGTTTCAGCCTTGACGTTTGCCATATCTGAACTCTGTTGTAGAGATGGAACCTCGTATATATCACCTAAAACAAAGACATGAAAAAATTACATTTTACTTAGTTTATTTAGCTTACTCCGTTTGTTTTATTTTTCGTGGATCAAATTTAGTCATTGAAATTTCACCCTCTTCCTGTCAACCGATTGATCTAAAATTTGGTATTCGCCTTTGATTCTGGTGACAATACAATTATGTATATTCAATATTATTGTCAATCCAAAATGGCTGCCGCTACAAGATGGCGGACAACTTAGTTTTTTTTCAATCCCATCAATATGGGTATCAAATGAAAGGGCTTGTTACGTAGAATATTTTGTAGAGAAGTAGATAAGGCCTATAGTAATTTATTTTACCAATACATTGCAAGAGGACACAGGGCATTCAAATTATATACGGATTCCAGTAAAATGTCGGTTAATAGTGGAGTTAGCTGAATTGCGACTACATTACTAGAATATCATAATTTTGTTTCGCACTAAGCTCACTGGTTCATACTCTATTAAAGATTTAACAATATTAAGACTCATGGTATGTTCAGCAGGTTAAGCGAACAAACACAATACTAAAAATATTCTTATAGTACATCCAAACATGCTTTACACTCCTTGTAACTAGTAAATATTACTTAACAAAGCTTGGTTTAAATATGTAGATCAAATTCAATAGTGAAAAATCTGAGTCCGTATATTCGAGCCAAATCGTGGTTTAGAGCAGATTCCAGAAGTCAGTATGTACACAAGCCAGGGTCAAGTAACGTTTTCACAACACAGTAACAAACAAAGATGCGCACTCTACGAACCGAAGTAAACGAGTGAGCTACCTGGCATGTCGTCGGCGGGCGTACGCATTGTTCTGATAACCGGTTATTCTACCACCCATGATCCTTTGTTCTGATTGGTCGTTGGGTTTTGTCAAATCGTGACTGTGTGCCGTTAAAAAAAATATGAAGAATAATAAAGAATAATATTGCTCATTTTATTACAACTCCTACCCTTTTTTTTTTGAGGATGGCAAATCATCAAATGACTCCTTCCACTCTGGCAGAATAAAATTCCTACATAAGTTCCGGTTTTTTTTAATAATCCACCAATTCCGGAGGAATGTCCATATTAATATATACGTTTCGGATCAATGACCCCATTTCAATCTACCTACTCCGATCACTGGTTATTACCGACCCATATAGTTAAAGATCCCTTGTTATGTGAAAGTTTTATGTCTGCCCATTAACAGAATGGTGTATTTGTCTCTAATATTTATTAACGTCCGGCAATAGTTTCTAATTCTGGCATAGTCCACAGAATTAATAAAGTCTACCAGATCAGACATCTTTGCTATTGTTAAAACACTTCTATTCCTAATGTGAATTCTTTAAAATAAAAATATAACCTCAAACATCGATGCCAAAATCAATAATTAGAAAGTTAAGTGATGGTTTTGCTTTACTTAAGTTTAATTGTCATTAAGGTACGGTAACGGACCGTTAACTGTCTCTAAGAGCGAACTTTTTTAAATCTTTACTAAGGAGCGAATTAAGTAACCATTAAACGTCTCTGAGTGTGGCAGTAAGAGTCGAAAGTATCACCACGTACTTACACTTAACTAGCACGTCTTTCCATTTCCATCAAACGTAGAAAACATTTTTAGACTTAGTAGATCGCTACACTAACTAAGGCATTCTTGCCGGTCCTAAGCCCGTTAAGTAGGAAGGAAATCCACAAATAAAAACAAAATCACTACGAAAAGCAAAACTAACATTTTATTAATCATCTGATAACAGGTCAGTGAACTTTTCTTTGGCGCACTAGTATTACTGTCATTAGTAAGATTTCCGTATTCCAATGATGCTCAAAGATGAGTTAATTATCAAGCGAAATTTATGACAATAATGTAGGTGATTTTCGAAATAAAATTAGGTAAAATTATTGCTACCGGTCATTGATCGGTCGCGCTCGCGCGCGCTAGCATTTCGTAGGTAAGACGTCGACACTCACGCACACAGCTGCAAAGTCGCTGTGTGCGTAGTCGGGTGATTCTGTTTTATTTGTATTGAATAAAGGGCTTAATTCTGAAATACTGTAAAATTTCAACAACAAAAAAAAGCAGCGCTTATTAGTTATTGCCCGTTACCGTACTTCCGATTGATTATTTATGTCTTTTATGACAACATCCTGAAATTTGACGAGGATGCAAAACAACACGTTGTATAAACAACAAAGTCTAAAGTCGAAATTGGTCAGAACAAAGGATAATGGTTACTACTTAATCTAATGGTTTGTTGATACACTTAATGTCTAAATAGGTGATAAGGTTAGTAAATGAGATATTAATCTATGTTAGTAATTATACATCATCTGTGAATATGGTCATTATATAACAGCATCACGCATAAACCACAGATTGGATTGCAAATCTAAGTACTTAAAAATATTAAGTGATAACCCGAGTAACGTTTAGCGTTTATTTCATCAAAATCGACCCACAAAATCAAAAGATATTGATTTTTTAAATTTAGGAAGAAACTTCCTAATGTATTCTGATGAGTCTAAGCGCCATCTATTGAGAAAAATAAAATGCACGAAATCATTCAAAATTGTTGAGTTATTTGTGAAACTTTTAATACGTGGCAAAATAAAAGTGATCATTTTTATACCTTTTCGTTATTTATCGTTACAATCGATCCACAAAATCAAAATATGTTGAATTTTTAGTTAAGTAAGAAACGTCCTACTGTATTCTGATCACTCAGAGCGCCATCTATTGAGGAACCAAAAAAATGCATGAAAGCATGAATTTTACACCAAAACACATTGATTGAGTTATTTGTAAAACTTTTAATACGTAGACGTAGCAAAATAAAAGTAAACATTTTAATACCTTATCGTTATTTATCGTTACATACGGGCTTCTCATTTAACGTCTTCAGCAGCCAAATATTTTGTCAGTTTACATGATCGATAGATGGCGTTGCACTGATGACGCGTTTTTCTGAATTGCGGTGTTAAGATTTTCCGCTGGAGAATGACCTCACACGATTATTTAATAATATCGGTTTAGTCTCTGGAAGGTCTTAAACTGATAGGGACCAAAATTGCTTAAATCTCTGAGTTGTGCTGGTTTCGTTTAAAGTGCTTTTTTATCGTAGTCTTAAACTGATTTAGTTTTGCGAAGTACTGGACGGTTCGACTTGCGGATCAGGCCTGTAGGGTTCCGTACCAAAGGTGCTGTGCTACGTCTACTCCGTATCATCTACAGACTTACGATTAATCCCGAACCCGAACTAACGGTACGCGTACACCAAATCCGTCATCGGCCGAAGTATGCTCGGGCGTCATCGGCCGAACTCGGCCGATCAAATCAAACGTAAGTAAATGGAAGAGAGCGCATACACTGCTACTACCGACGTCGTCCGATGACGCCCGAAAACGGACGATCAACTGACGAGTCCGAACGTGTTTGGATTTTTTGTCAGTTTTACCGGCTTCTTTCTGCGATCGAGTCGTTATTTGGATCAAGAATGGATATTGAAAAATTAATTACTTGCATTTATAACCGACCGTCACTGTGGGCCAAACATTCAAAAAGTTACAATAATCGAGATATTGGGAAACGTCTATGGGATGAAGTTGCTTCAGAAATAGAAGTACCGGTGGCAGATATTAAGAAGAAATGGAGTAACCTGAGGGACCAATTTCGCAAAGAGTATAATAGATGTACTCAACCAGGTAAATCTGGCTCAGCGGCGGATCACAAATCATCTTCGTGGGAATATTACGATTTGTTATTATTCCTTGCGAAACAAATTGCTCCAAAACCATTAAGTGGGAATTTGCCTGAAGGAAGCGCGAGCCAAGAACATCAAGATGATTCGGAATCATCTCAGTTTTCGGAGTTGTCATCGGAATCACAACCACGAGCAATACCGCAGGTCGAGCATTCGCCTGGTTCACGACCAGAAACTTCAAATTCGAGCCAATCTGAAAATTTAACGTCGCAACAACATACTCCATTACACACAAATCCTACTCGTGTACCTGTAACGCAAGCTTATCGTTTCAACTCGTTAACTGGACGTATTAGGAAACAGCGAAATACTGACGTCGAACAAGAGTATTTACAGATCGAAAAACGAAAACTTCAATTATATGAGTCCAGGTCAGCTGATAAGTCAGCAGAAGACCCTGATCGAAACTTTTTGTTAAGTTTACTTCCATACTTAAAAGAAGTGCCACGCAATAGAAAACTCTCTGTTCAGCGGAAGTTGTTAGACGTCTTTATGGAAGAAGAAAGAAATCAACCTCAATATTCTCCCGTAAGCTGCTATTTTAAAAACAAAACTTGTCTCACATATCCATCACTTTCATTGATAAAGTGCTTTTCTAATATTCAAGATGTGGTCATTAAGGTGGTACATTAAGGATAAAATCCGATATTAACAATTTAATGCAATACCTGAAAACGATATTATCAATAGTGATTGACTACTGTTTTATAAACTGCAATGAGCACAAAAAAGAGATAATTTTAAGAATTGAGCAAATAACTTTTAATTTATTTGTTTACAACTGGTGCAAAAACACTAATAAGTTATTAACAGGGTCCAGAACTGATTATGAACAAAACGACGAAATTCAAAAATTCGCGTATATATACTGTACGAAAAGCTTAAGAAATAAAAACAGATTTTTGTATTATCTATTTCGTTTTATTTAATTCCCAGTCGCAATCTTTTTTTAAAACCATTCAAAATGTAGGTACGAGAAGGCTAGCAGCCTTGTGCGAAAGTTCCTTGCACAAAGCATCAGATGGCGCTATACGCCATACATTCCGCAAAATGACGCGAGTGACGACTCTATACCCTATATAAAATGTACTCTGTGACACAGAACACATCGCACCCCCGGTGCGACACTGTCACTTTTGCAAAAAAAGGAAAAATTAGTTAAATATTTAAAAAATATCCTAAAGCACCCCTTTACTTGGTGCGACAACGTTACTTTTGTAGTACGCATAGTTTCCGTATGAGGGCGTGAGTGTCATTGCCGTTTTGGCGCGAATCACGCGTCCCTGGGAGCATCATCGTTTCATTGGTCAGTAGTGCGCGGTCCCCCCGCCAGTGCAAGTGCGCCTTGGAGCTACACTGTTACTAAGGTAATTGTGACATAATATTTTTTTGATTCTGGAGCAATAGTGACCTAAGATACAGTTGTGACATTATTTCCCCAATATTTAAACATCTTTAAGTGTTTAGTTTTGTACTACAATGACCGTTGTTGATAAATGACTTTGTTTCTCCAATCCTTGCGTTTTTAAATAAATGTGTCACATAATTCACAAAAATCACGTGGTCTCAAACTAAGGTTTTTTCTTTGTACCACGAGAGCCATTGTGACAAATAGGTCATGATAATATTGCTTGTAAAATGTCGTATATTTATTTATTAAAGCTCGAATTAGTTTTGGGTTAACTAGCCTGTGGTGATTGTATGAAAAATGTATTTATTTCGATATTTTTTACTTATTTTCAGTTGTTTCTTGAATTAAATAAGATGCTGTCTCGGGGAAAAAAACTGGTATTACTGACACATCTAACATCATCCGTTGAAAGAAATGAACCCGACGAATCTTCAGTTCCACCTTCTGAAATCAATCAAGATGGCAGTAACTCTGTTTTACCACCTGTAAACTTCCCACCTAGTAATGCTGTTATTGACGTCGAAAATTCAACAGAAGAACAAGAACCTGGATGTCCAACTGGTGACTACTCTGGTACCGATTCAGGTGACGATTTCAAGCCTTCATCTAGTTCGTCTTCATCGTCAAATAGTTCCTCCAGTTCAAGTAGTTCATCTAGTGATAGAAGCTCTGAGAATGAGGCTGTTGATGACCAAGAACCAACATCATCACCAAAGAAAAGGGGTAGAAAACGTGCACGTAATCCTAATAGCTGGAAAAAAAATATTGCAAAAAAATTAAGGAATTCCGGTAATGAATATCGATCAATTAAAACTGGAAAAAAAGTTCAGACTAGAAAAATTGGTCCCTCTTGTTCCGATAAGTGTTGCCTTGCTTGCTCATCTAATTTTACCCAAGAAAAAAGAATTCAAATTTTCAATTCTTATTGGGAGCTAGGCAGCATAGAAAGACACCGTGATTTTTTGAATTCCTGCATCAGACCACTCGAAATTGCAAGCCGGCGTATTAACACGAATCGTCGACTAGCCCGAGACAAGGTAACTCTGCATTTTATTTACTCAATGATGGTCGGTCAGTCCGGGTTTGCAAATCATTTTTAATCAACACCTTGGGTATTTCACCAAGAACTATACGAACTGTCATTGATGCTAAAAAACTCAATGACGGTATCATTCCCGAAGACCAACGAGGCAAACACGGGAAGCATTGCAAATTGGACAGTGAAATGATAAAAGCCGTCAAAGACCACATTGAATCTATTCCGAAATTAAAAAGCCATTATCTCTGAGGGCAAACACAAGTAGGCTTTTAATTGACGCTGCTTGACCATTGCAGAATTGCACAGAAACTATAAGGAAGTACAGCAACAAAATAATAAGCCAGCTGTTAATTTCGACGCCTATCAGCGCATTTTTAATCACGATTTTAATATTGGCTTTTTTAGGCCGAAGAAAGACCTTTGTGACCAATGCGTTGCATACAAAAATGTACCAGAACTAGAAAAAGTCAAATTATACGACAGCTACAAGGTTCACCAAGAAGAAAAGAGCTTGAGCAGGATTGAAAAACATAGAGACGTGAAAGAATGTCAAGATCCTCAAAGCACAAAGATCGTATGTACCTACGACTTACAAGCTGTCTTGCAATGCCCTTTAGAAAATTCATCAGCTTTTTTTATAAATCAAGGCTAAATTGCTACAATTTTACTATTTCCATTGCAAAACATAAGGAAACTACATGCTATTTTTGGCATGCAGGCTTAGGCAACAGGGGATCTATAGAAATAGGATCTTGTGTGTACTCATATTTGTTAGCAGTTGCTAATAAGCATCCTGGCTGTGACATAATTTTTTATTCAGACAATTGCTGCGGGCAGCAAAAAATTCGATTCGTATTTGCAATGTACCATTTCGCAGTTACAAAATTAAACATAAATTCCATACAACATAACTTTTTGATACGTGGGCACACACAGAACGAAGGCGACACTGCGCATTCAGTGATCGAAAAAGCCATCACTAGAGCCAAAAAATCTGGGCCCATCTATATGCCTGAATACAATACATATGAAAATAATACATATCGAGCGAAGAAGACAGGGAAACCATTTTTGGTGAGAGAAATGAACTACAGTGATTTCGTCGATCTTAAGTCTTTGACAGATAGCATAAACTTTAACATGAGCAAAAATATTAACGGGGATGCAATTAAAATTGGCGAGACTATAAGTATTAAGTTTATAAAAATTGCGCCAAGTATCAATATCGAACAACCTACAAGACTGAAAACTGGGAAGAGGCCAAAGCTATAATAGAATCAAATAGAAATAACTTACGTCGAGGTCGAGACAATGTTACAAGCATTAACGAGGTCGTTTTGAAACCAGCGTATACCAGCGAGTTATTTTTAATTTTAATTGTAAGTAAATATTAAATTAAGTTGTAACCGACTCTAAGACAGTGGCGGTACCTTCATATAAGCTCAAAAGCCTTGCTAAAATGATAAATGTAAATAGTAAGTAGTATGATAAATGCCTTACTAAAATGCTCGATAGAGAATCAATATCAAACCCGAACTATTTAAAAGTTCGCGCGCTTAATTCTTATCAAAATAACACAATGTATCTACCTATGCCACACTACACATCGCGATTGTTCGTGCGCAGAGTTTCGCATATGTAGATGCTGCACTACATGTAGCTATCTCGCTTACACGTACCGGCTTTTGCCGGGCTTTCAAATACTATCTCTGTCACTTTCGCACTTATAGCAATGTGCCGTATAACGAGTCAGAAACTTGTGCGTCTACAAATCGATCAGTATGGAAGATATAAGCCGTGCATGCGTATGAAGTTGCACGCGTATGCGTGACCTTGTCACCTTGCCAACTCTGCAGTGTTACCGTTTTAGCGACGTTGTGAGATCTTGGAGATTTTTAACGAGTTTGGAGACTTTTTTTTAAGATTTAGCAACAATAAAAAGTAGCGACTTTTTAAAATAACGAAATTAAATATTCAAACAATATCTTAAAAATATAAAATTTGCGACATCTAGCTAGATTTTTCATATACTTGGCGACTTTTTTTGCCTAAATGACAACACTGCAACTCTGCGTAAATAGTTCCCGACACCCGAGTGCAACTCACTTCAGTTTCATTTGCTTGAGTGGGCTTATGTTGTTAAAGTTTTTTGTGTGTTTTCTAAGAGGACCCATACACCTACAATAATATTGCACAATGTTGATGATTGCACAATATGATTGATGAGCTCCGAAACCCACACGGTACAATTAAATTGAGACAATAAAATTGAACAAGCATTCTCGTCATAACTTTCTTCAGTGCACCATGTCTGATAAAGATTTGGCTGCAGCTATCGTGTGTTCCCGCAAGCGCCTACCGCAAATCACATAGTTCAATGTTGTGGCAATGTGGATTATGGCTAATCGTTTTTTTTTTATTTTCCCGTCTGTCGACCGCCTACCTTCATATGTATTATTATGAAATAGAAAACTACAAGTTAACATGAAGCAACGTATTTTTTCTTTATTCCCGTAATTATACCTGGAACAATCCCGCACATGGTCCTTCGAGCCTGGATTCTGGAGATTTGAAGAATATTAACTCCGATCAGCGAATTGTTACAAAGGGATTGAAGAGAATTGGTGAAATCAAAAATTTTAGTCGACGCCCGGTGTGGCCGGTGAATTCTGCTACGTCATTCAGAAGATTGTTGGAATTTACGTGGTCTGGATACTTAATAGCTGAGAAAAGGCGTATTTATTACTAAATTTGTGTACCCAACACTCTATTTATCAGGTATAATTAGTGTAAGTTAGCCGTTATTAGCCAGGTTAGTACGAAATACCTATTGTCATTTTTCTTTGTTCTGTGAGTGGTTACAAATTGTAACACAATTATTAACTGATCAGTAATTATTGATAATTTTGTTATTTACACATTGTTAAAGAGTAGTTCTTCGTAGTAACTGCATTATTTTGCTTTACGGTGTAATAATGTTACAGTTATTGAGACAGTTAGGTAATCACATTAGTTAGCACAAATAGACAATAGAAATCATTGCAATTGCAGTGTTATTATGAAAGTTTAGTACAGTATAACCGTCTATACGCATAGGCTATTATAAATTCATAATTATCATTTATGTAAATTCACTCAAAGTTAGTGCATTTTAATCTTGTATGTATTTCAGTCTGCATCATTTGTCATTGTAATTTAAACGTTGCTATAACTTTATTTATATACATTCCAGGTTGATTATACCAGATTTCGCAATGCCAGAGGATAAGGAATTAAATAAAGACATTAAAGATCTCGTTAGGAAACGAGCGAGTTGCAAAGGAAAGGTGACAATGTTTGCAAACTATTTAAATTCTTTGAGTCCCTCTTCTTTGAGCCCTACCGAGGTAAGCGAATTGCAATTACGTTTTACTAGACTCGAGGCATTGTATGCCCATTATGATGAGGTGCAATTATTGCTGGAGTACAGTACTGATGACTTGGATGCTCAGATGTTAGAACGCGCAGAGTTTGAATCTCTTTATTACAAAACCCTTGCTAAAGCTCAACAAATGTTGGATGATAATAGGAAAGGAGATTCTAACGATACCTGTGACGTAATGTCGCGTTCTAGCAATCATAAGCTTGTTAAATTACCGACTATTCAATTGCCGAAATTCAGTGGTTCTTATACAAACTGGTTAGAGTTTCACGACACATTTGTTAGTCTCATCCATTCAAATGATGATATGGATGAAATAAATAAATTTCACTATTTGAGGTCATCCCTAGAAGGGTCTGCTGCTGTGGTGATCAACTCGATTCAGTTTTCTTCTGCAAATTATTCGGTAGCGTGGAATCTTCTCTGCGAGCGGTTTGATAACAAACACCTGCTTATCCAACATCATGTTTCTGCATTATTTCAAATCGACACCCTTCAGAAGGAGTCGTCAGTTAATTTAAAGGGTTTACTTGATGTTGTTAACAAAAACATACGCGCCCTAGGATCCTTAGACGAACCTGTTAACCATTGGGATACTTTACTCATTTATCTTGTCACACACAAATTAGATAGTAAAAGCTATCGTGAATGGGGTGAGTATAAGGGCCGCCTGGACAAGAATTCTAAGGTTACTTTTGAATTATTTATTACTTTTATTAAAAACCGTGCTGAGATATTAGAAACGTTCGAACTGGAAGCTTCTACGAATACTAAACACTCACACACAGGTAAAAATTCAAACAAGGTTAGGTCAATGTTGGTACAGGATTCTAATAAAAATAATTCAGGTGAAAGTTCAAGTAAACAGGATGATAGTGTTTCAAATAAGCCTAAGAATTGTGTTATGTGTAACGGTGATCATAAGTTAAGTGGTTGTCCTCAGTTTTTATCGTTGAGCAATGAAGCTCGTTTGCAGTTATTACCTAAATACAAAGTTTGTTACAACTGTTTAAATCTGGGACATTATGCAAACAACTGCAAAAAGCCAGGTTGTAAAATATGCCGTCGTAAACACAACACTATTGTTCACGTTGATAAATCCTTGAAGTCAAACGCAAGTGGTACTTCTGCTAGCAGTGTAGTTGTTGACACGAATGGCAGTGCGACTGTCTCCACTCAGCCCACTACTATAAGTATAGGTACTGGTGTATCACTGTCCGCGAGTGTTCAACACGATGACGTGTTACTGTCCACTGCACTCGTCAAGGTCATGGGTATTAATGGTCAACAGTATGTTGCTCGTGCTGTGCTTGACAGTGGCAGCACGTCATGTCTCATGACTGAGAGGTTATACCAAAAGCTAGGTTTGACTGCCAAGACTGTAAACAATTCTATTATAGGTATCAACAACTCATCATCTTTTATCAATAAAATGTGTTTTGTATCAATCAAATCTTTAAATAACAATTTTAGTATGGATATTAATTGTTTTATTCTCCCATCCATTACAGATGAGATTCCAAGTAAACATATTAACTTGTTAAACATAAAAATTCCATCTGATGTTTGTCTCGCAGATCCTAACTATTACTCATCGGCGCCTGTCGATATGTTGCTAGGTGCTGACATCTTTTGGGATTTATTGGAATCCCAACGAATTAAGTTAGGTGATGGGCAACCAATTCTTTGTGAGACTAAACTGGGTTGGTTGGTCTCCGGCCCAATTAACAGTATTTCTTCTAAAGTTTTAAAATGTAATTTTATAAAGGTGAGTTCAGACTGTGATGATGAATTAAATTTCAATGTTGATCAACAACTCACAAAGTTTTGGCAACTTGAAGAAGTGTGTATTTCGTCTCCGTATTCCTCGGAGGAGAAGCTATGCGAGAAACATTTTATGAAAAACACTACTCGTTTAGAAAATGGTCAATTTTGTGTTAGGATTCCTTTAAAATGTTCCCCGGACAATTTAGGCGAATCTTTGTCAAGAGCAAAACATTGTTTTGTTTCTTTGGAACGCAGATTTAAATCTAAAACTCAATTTTGTAATATGTACAAAGAATTCATGATGGAATATGAAACTTTAGGGCATATGTCTAGATGTAAAACCATTGATGATCAAGCGTTTTACATTCCGCATCACGGAGTTCTGCGCGAAAGCAGCTCCACCACTAAGTTACGGGTGGTTTTCAATGCAAGTAGTTTAACTAATACCGGAACTTCTATTAATAATATCCAGATGGTTGGACCCGTGGTACAGGACGATCTTTTATCGATCTTGTTGCGTTTTAGACAACATAAGTACATCCTAGCTGCTGATGTTGAAAAAATGTACCGGCAGATAGTTGTTCATCCAAATGATAGGTATCTTCAACAAATTATTTGGCGTGATAATCAGTCAACTCCATTATACGCTTACCAACTTAATACCGTGACCTACGGCACGGCCAGCGCTCCTTACCTAGCAACCCGGTGTCTTCGGCAGTTAGGGCTAGAGTGTGTTGATAAGGAAATAGGTAACGTCATCATCCACGATTTTTACGTGGATGATTTGCTCACTGGAGGAGATGACATCAATGAGGTCAAAGAGTTGCGTCATAAAGTTACTTCAATTCTCGCTTCAGCGCAGATGAACCTAAGAAAGTGGAGGTCGAATGACATGCAATTGGTAATTGGTTCTGACTTTCCCCAGTCTTCATTGGATTTAAATATTGGTGGATTTGAGTCAACCAAAACCTTAGGCATCGGTTGGCAGCCACTGTCAGATTACCTTTGTTTTCCAATTAATCAGTTAGTTAATTTTAATAACACAAAACGGGACATGCTGTCCATTGTTTCACAAGTTTTTGACCCGCTTGGATTATTGGCTCCGTGTATAATTGTTATGAAAATATTACTTCAGAAGTTATGGTTGAAAAAACTGTCTTGGGATGAACAGCTATCACCGGACATTAGTAAGCTTTGGAATGAAATCATTATTAATTTACCTAAATTAAATGAAATTCATGTTCCACGTCGAGTTTTAATTGATTGTTATGAGTTTTTAGAATTTCACATTTTTACTGATGCATCAGAACGCGCCTACGGAGCTTGTCTGTATGTGCGAAGTGTTGATAAGCGGGGACAGGTTTTAGTTCGTTTATTGTTAGCCAAAAGCAGGGTTGCGCCACTCAAGCCGACGACCATACCCAGACTTGAGCTATGCGGTGCTCTTGTAGGTGTTCGCATCTTTGAAAAGGTTGTGGCAGCATTACGAGTCAGCGCGCGGCGCACTTTCTTTTGGACTGATTCCACTATTGTTTTAGGGTGGCTAACAATTTTACCAAATAAATTACAGCCGTTCGTTCGTAACAGGGTTGCTGAGATTTTAGAAAAGACTAGTGGCTGTGAGTGGAGACATGTTCCAACTGACCAAAACCCTGCTGATTATTTGTCTCGCGGAGTAGACAGTAATTTATTACCTAGTTTAGATGCTTGGTGGTCTGGTCCTAGTTTTTTAATGAATGAAATGTCTTATTGGCCTTCTAAATTAATGAATTTTAACAATGAAATTTTGCCTGAAATTAAATTAGACCACACCATACATGTTTTATTGAATAACAATGAATTTTATGAGTTGATTAATTTTACACGGTTTTCTTACCTTTTAAGACTTCAGCGAACAGTCGCCTATGTTTTACGTTTTATTGACGCATGTAGAAAACGATCTATTCGCGGTCCTCTTTCTGTGCGTGAACTAGAAAGGGCTTTAAACTTTATTATACGTTTATCTCAAATTCAATCTTTTAAAGACTATAAATTACTAATTAACAATAAAACGTTACCCAAGAAAAGTGAATTAAATAAGTTTAACGTTTTTCTAGATGAAAATAATATAATACGAATTCAGGGTAGATTACAACATTCAGATTTTCCTTATAATAAAAAGCACCCGATTCTTATTCATTCTAGTCATCATTTCTCTAAGTTACTTTTTGATTATGAGCATAAAAGATTATTCCACGCTGGACCCCAATTATTGTTGGCGTCTATACGAGATACGTACTGGCCCATTCGAGGTCGAAATTTAGCCAGGATGTGCTGTAAACAATGTGTTCGTTGCTGCCGATTTAGAGGTGAAACTGTAAGTCCCATTATGGGAGATTTACCGCAGCAGCGCCTTCTAGCAGGTTTCCCTTTTGAAAACATAGGCTTGGACTATGCAGGTCCGATTCAGTCAGCTGTTCGTCAAGGCCGTGGCTGTAAATTAGTAAAAGTTTATATTGCTATTTTCGTTTGTTTTTCTACGAAATCAATTCATCTTGAGCTAGTCGGTGATTTAACAAGTAAAACTTTCATTCTGGCATTAAAAAGATTCATGTCACGTAGAGGTAAGCCGAAAAATATTTACTCAGATAATGGCACCTCATTTGTTGGTGCATCTAATGACCTTTCTAGGTTTCTTAGGGCGAGTTGCGATTCGCTGTCTGAGGAGATGGCTAAAGAAGGAATCAACTTTCACTTTATTCCTGCATATTCTCCTCATTTCGCTGGCCTTGCGGAGGCTGGTGTTAAATCAACCAAGCATCACTTAGTCAGAGTGCTGGGCCTTTGTAACCTTACCTACGAAGAGCTATACACCATGATGGTTCAGGTTGAAGCCATTTTGAACTCCAGACCACTGACGCCGTTATCATCAAACCCTGAGGATCTGACGCCGCTGACACCCGGACACTTTTTGATTGGACACCCTATGACATCGTTGCCGTCACCTGATTATCGAGACCAGTCCATCAATTCTCTGACTCGATTTGAGCGTATTGAGCTTCTCCGACAACATTTTTGGAGCAGATGGAGTAAAGAATATATATCGGAGCTCCAACTTCGCATGAAATGGCGAGCATGTAAGGGCTCCCTGAAGCTTAATTCTTTGGTCCTGTTAAAGGAAGACAACCTCCCTCCACTCAAGTGGAAAATGGGTCGGATCGTTGCTACCTATCCAGGGACAGACGGCGTAGTCAGAGTTGCAGACGTGAAGACTTCTAGTGGTTTGTTACGCAGATCATTTAGCAAGATTTGTCCGCTGCCTATATATCCGGAGTCTGAAGATTCTTAGTGGTTGAAAGGCATGCTTTCAACGCCCGGGGGTATGTTCCCGCAAGCGCCTACCGCAAATCACATAGTTCAATGTTGTGGCAATGTGGATTATGGCTAATCGTTTTTTTTTTATTTTCCCGTCTGTCGACCGCCTACCTTCATATGTATTATTATGAAATAGAAAACTACAAGTTAACATGAAGCAACGTATTTTTTCTTTATTCCCGTAATTATACCTGGAACAATCCCGCACATCGTGTGTTTAATTGTAGCGAAACGGCAAAAACGAAAACGCCGAATCTGGACTAAGGGCTGGTTGATGAAAAGGCCAATCTACAATAACGAACGCCTGTTAAAGGATTTAGAATTAATTGAATTGAAAGATTTCAAGAATTATATGAGAATGGATCCTATCAAATTTAGGCAATTGATTCAGTTGGTAGAACCTTTAATAGAGAAAAAAAAACTGTAATTAGAGAAGCAATTTCACCATTTCAACGTTTGGCCATTACATTGCGATACCTAGCCACTGGAAATACTTTCGAAGATTTGAAATTCAGCACTGCAATCTCACCACAATCACTTGGCAAAATTGTAATAGAAACCTGTGAAGCAATAATACAAGTTCTAAACGACTATATTAAGGTAAGAAAATAAATACATTTAGTAATTAATTAATTTATTTATTTATAGGCCGTGTCTATATGTGCTACTACAAAAGACCTATTTCTCTATTCTTTAAATGTAGATATGTGTAGGGGTCTCTTTCTCGCCCGTTTTAGGATAATAAATTAAACGATTTCCACTGATAAAATAGTCAATTTCTTTCACACACGATTATACAGTACCGCGACCTGGCAGGGACTGCCGGGCCGTGCGAGTCGTATCTTAGTTCTCATATTGCATGTTGCTGACCTAAGCACCGGCCCCACAATCCTCCCCTTGTTGAGAAAAAAAATGTAAATGACAATATAATATTAGTATAATTAATTAATTACCAAGTTGTTACATTTGAGCGCACAAGGCACACAGGAATTTGCTTAGTTGCGAGATGGTTGCGCTATGCCGTCTCGTCTACTACGAATGTGTGACATAAACATCGTCATGTTACAATTTATAAGAATACAACAAATAATAAACTTATCGTGTTACTGTATGTATTACAATTTATTCAACACTACTAAATTACTTTATTAACTACGATATAAGGAGAAAAAAAAATGCGTTTATAATGTATAACCATACCCTTTTACCTTATATGCTAAAATCTCCTAAAGACCTGCTCGTACTGACACACTTAACAGGGGTTTTGATAACATGTCTGCACAGCTGGCTGCATGGGATTTTGTGAGGTGGCTTGAGCTGCCTGTCCCTCAGTCCACCATGATGTCATTACTTTCTTGGCGTGCTTTTTAAGGCGATTGCAACAATGTTTACCGCACACACACAAACAGAGTAATGTAATGAGAACGATTGCCAATATTACAAAAATGCTGTAATGTTCCAATTTCTTTTCTATGACGTTAATTTTGTTTTCGCTTCCTCCCTGTTGTGTAATTATAATTTTTTCTTCCTCTTTTGACTGGTTGTAACCCATGATTGTCTCTTGGGATTATCTAAAAATATAAGGTGTCTTGAATTATATCAAAAGCAATATAATGTTGCTTGTTACACTGCCAGATTACAATTAATACTTAAAATTAAATATTATTTCTACTGGTTTGCTAAATATTTTAATAATTATGTTTATTTGCACATTTAAATAAGTTTTCAATAAGTGGGTCACATTTAGGGTTGCCACCAGTACTTTATAATAAGGTATTGTACGTTATTTCTGGTAATTGTATATTATATACGTATAAATATATACTGTACGAGAACAATAAGGTACTTGAAAATACTTTATTTCGCATGATTTGATTTCTTTGGGATTTTGAAAAGTTTAGTCGTAAGTATTTTTTTCGCTAAACGAATTTGTCGATTTAAATTTATTGTTTGGTGCTGAATCTAAAAAAAATTTTTGTCTATTCTCGCCACGTCAGCATTCACAGAACGAGCTTTTTCTGTGATGAATAGCAAATGGCGAGACGAAGGAAACAAAGCGTCTTTGAATTTGATTAAAAAAATGAATTACTTTTTACTTTTATTTAAATATGGATTGTAAAGAAAATGTGCAATTGTTTAGTAGTGAAACTAATTTGATACGAACTGCAAAAAGCATAAAAAAATATTTTTTAAACATAATAATAAAGAAAAATAAATTGTACTTTATTTTGATACTATGTACTTTTTTTTACCTCTATACCCAGTGTACTTTAACTGCAAAAAAAAGGTGGCAACCCTAGTCACATTATGAATCGCACGGGTGGCTTAACGTGCCGTCCGCTGCGTGTGGTTCTAGTTACGAGCGAGGGCGGTTTCGTTTCCTTATTATTATTTTCTACTTCTAACTTACTGTCTAAACATGATTTATCATCGAGGTTTTCTTCCTCATTTAATATATAGGCCGGTTTGAGCCTATCTATAGACACCTGTATGATTCTATTGGGTAGCCTTACTTTGTAGACCTTATCATATCTGTTTAGTACGCGGTATGGGCCATCGTACGTGGGACACAAAGATTTTTTAGGGTATCGTTTCGAATAAATACATGCGTACACGACTTTAAACTATTACTAACAAAAATTTTTCGCGAGTCGCTATCCGCTCGCGACTGAGGCCGTACCTTACCTATCGTGTGTCGCAATTCTCTTAACAACACATGTTCGTCCGAAATCCTTTTATTTTTTACATGAAAAAAATCTCCTGGAAGCCTAATTGTTTCTCCATATACCATTTCCGCTGCGCTTATGCCTGTATCTGTCCTACTTGCTGCTCGCAATCCTAACAAAACCATCGGTAACTCTTCTGCCCAGTCCCTATCAGCCGACAGTCGTGCAGTCAGTGCATTTTTTAAAGAACGGTGCCATCTTTCAATGAAACCGTTACTTTGAGGGTGGTACGGGGTGGTTCGCACCCTTTGTACCCCCACTAGTTTCATTAAGGCATTAAAGAGGTCGCTTTCAAACTGCCGTCCCTGATCCGTTGTGATTCTACTTGGGCAGCCAAATCTGCAAATCCACTGCTCAAAGATGACCCTAGATACCGTATCCGCTGATATGTCTGAGACTGGTATAGCCTTAGGCCAACGCGTAAAACGGTCTATAACTGTAATGCAATAGCGATGTCCCTGCTTTGATGTAGGCATGGGGCCCACAATATCTGTATGAATGTGCTCAAATCTGGAGCACGGTGGAAACTTGGATAAGCCCGAAACTGTGTGTCTATTTACTTTTGACATGAAATGCAAGTCCTAGTCCAATTATTAATATCCATCCCTGTTCATTTCTGGCCAAAAAAATAGCCTATAGGTAACTAGTTTCCTTTAATTTTTAGGGTTCCGAAAAAAAAAAGGAACCCTTATAGGATCACTCGGGTGTCTGTCTGTCTGTCTGTCCGTCTGTCACAGCCAGTTTTCTCCGGATCCACTGGATCGATTCTGTTGAAATTTTGTACACATATGGAATTCTATGACCCAAACACGGATGCGTTACGAAAATTATTAAATTTTTAGTATGGGGTTCACTTTTGGGGGTCAAACAAGAAAATTAAAAAAAAAAGTTTTTTGAACAATATCGTGTGACATATCAAATGAAAGGGCTTACTGTGAGGATTTTAATTATATTTTTTTCATAATTTTAAAATAAATGATTTAGAAGTTATTCAAGAAATTAGACGAAAAATGACCATTCCCCCCCCCCCTTATCTCCGAAACTACTGAGCCTAAAATTTTGAAAAAAAATGGAGATAATAGATCTTTACCTAAAGATTACAGGAAAACCTATTAGAAGTCTGTAGTGGTAGTATAACATGTTAAAAAAATTAAATTCGTTCGGAACCCTTTGCACGCGAGTCCGACTCGCACTTGGCCAGTTTTTTGTTGTAATACCGCCCCAACGCATGTGTCCGATGCGTCTGTCATTAGACCTAATGGTGCCTCTGCACTTGGGTGCGACAGTGTAACGGCGCTTTTCAGGCTTACCTTGCACTGCTCGAATGCCTCTACACTTTTTTCATCCCACACGATTTGCGTCTTATCCTTTTTCCTAGTGTTATGTAAAAACTTATTTAGTTCCGCCTGGTGTATAACTGCATTGGGTAAATGCGACCTGTAAAAATTAATCATTCCCATAAAACGCCTAAGTTGTTCAACTGTTACTGGTCTGGGGTTCTCAGTTATTGCTATTATCTTATCAACTGTTGGTTTGATACCTTTTTCCGAGACGTTGTACCCTAAAAATTCGACCTCTGTATTTCCGAAAACGCATTTGTTTAAATTAATAGTAATACCGAACTCATGTAACCTTTTGAAGAGCGCTCTTAAGTGTAATTTATGAATATTGACATTTTTAGACGTTAGCAAAATATCGTCTATGTAACAAAAAATTGTTGACTCAGCGTCTTCGTCCGACACCCCCATTTGTTCTATACCTTTTAAAACTTGTTGGTCCATGAATCTTTGGAACGTTTGTGCGGCGTTTCTTAATCCAAAACTCATACGGGGAAATTCATAACCAAACGTAGTAGTAATGGCAGTTTTCTCAACATCTTCGGGTGCCACAGCTATATTATGATAAGCTCTATTTAAATCTAGCCGTGTATATACGCGTTTACTTGGCAACATATACGTAAATTCTTGCAATCTAGGTATGGGATGTCGGTCCCCGCAGGGGCGTATGTGACCGTCCTTTTTTGGGACTACATGCAGGGGGCTAGCCCACTCACCTTGCCCTGGCCTACAGATCCCCAGCTCTTGCATGGTACGAAACTCGTCTCTAACTTTCTTATATCCATCCGGCGGCAGTGGACGCGGCGATACCGGCGGACCGGAAGTGACTATATGATGGTAGACTGAATGCGACGGAATGTCCCTATAAGCGATAGGCTTTGTAATGCCTGAGAATTCTTCTAAGAGGTCGCTATACGGATTGTTATTTAGTATGCTCTTAATAGAAGGTTCGTCGCACTGTACGATAGACCCATCCGTGCGCAAATTTGTAACGCTATCTATAAGTCTCTTATGATATAAATCTATAACTAATTTATAATATTCAATAAAGTCGGCGCCCAAAATGGCCTGCTTGACCTCACACACAATAAAAGTCCACTTGAACGCTCTTCGTAATCCTAAATTTAATTCTAAAGTCTTAACTCCGTATGTCCGTATTACGGTGTTATTTGCCGCATATAATTTGTAATCACTCACTGAACGCTCATACTTATAATAACTTACTGGTAGGACCGAAACGTTGGCTCCTGTGTCCACTAGTGAAGCGAGTTCTAGACGTCCTGTCCATTACGCACAGACGGTGGTTAGCGCCCAACTCCCTGCAGTCCCCCACCGAGCTGGACTGCACGGCGTCTAGTTTTCCGCCGGAGCTGCTACTCCGGGCTTCTTCCAATTGCAGGGCTGTTCACACATCCTGGCGCGGTTCCTCCAACGGTAGTGGTACCTGCACAGCCACCCGGGGCTTCCTGGGGTTCTCGGTTGTCCCCGAGACTGTGACCTAGACCTTTGCCGATTCCATGCTCCTCTTCTATTCTCGGTCCTCCCTCTTATCTCGTTCAATTCGAGACGCAGCTCCTTTAGTTCCGTGGTCACCTGTCTTAACTGGTCTGATATTTCCGGTGTCGGTGTGGCAGATGCAACGGCGGCCACTTCTCCAGTTCGCATATTTTCCATAATCTTATCAGCCAATTTTGCTAAGTTATCCAGTGACATATCCGGCGCTACCGATAACACAGTTTTCACTTCGGACGGCAGCCTTGTAATCCAGAGTCGCCTTAGTGCGTCGTCCGAAACTTGGGTGTTGGCAGCCAGTGCTGACATCCTTCTCAGAAGCTGTGATGGGCGTTGAGATCCTAGATCCATCTCACCTACAAGCTTGTCAAACTGTTTCTCGGCGCTCTCTTCAAAGGTTGCCAATAGCCGTTCCTTAATTGTATTAAACTTGTTATCTGTTGGCGGTGCATAAATCAGATCGCTTACTTGTTGTAGTGCTTCACGATTTAATTTCGTAACGACCATATTGTATTTCGCGGCGTCGCCTTGCTTTTGGGGGTCCATCACCGCGTCGAACTGGGCAAACCATAGCCTCGGCAGATCAGTCCAAAACTCCGGTATTTTTGAGGCTACGCTGATGCTGGCTAAGTCACCACTGGGCGGCATGTTTGAGCTTGGCGGTAGAATAGGTTTTTGACCTTGCTGATTTGTGTTAGCCATTGCAGAGTCTATTACGCGCGTAAAAAAAATATTAGCACTTATCCCACTAAGTGCTGAACTCGGTAGTCAGCTCGTATCTATATTGAATTCGCACACTGCACTATTTCTCACGATTAAATTTGTCCGCATAAATATCAGAAGGAGTAATTAAACGTCGGGGTCACCAATGTAGGGGTCTCTTCCTCGCCCGTTTCAGGATAATAAATTAAACGATTTCCACTGATAAAATAGTCTATTTCTTTCACACACGATTATACAGTACCGAGACCTGGCAGGAACTGCGGGGCCGTGCGAGTCGTATCTTAGTTCTCATATTGCATGTTGCTGACCTAAGCACCGGCCCCACACTATTCAACTTTGCCAATTCTTGTTATCTATTTGCTATTTGAGATAATGGTAAGTCACCTTTTCGTAATAGATTTTTATTTTGAAGAGTGTACTTTCGAATGGATATGCACTCAGAGAGGGTAAACATCCGAATCTAGAAACATCATTTACTATATTGCATAAGTTATGGATGTTACTGCCCACCGAATCTTGACCATACATTTCTGCGAATTTTTCGACGTAGTTTTCAAAAAGCGGTTGAGCAATATGCCTGTATGATTTATAAGCATCATTGTAGCAAAGTTTAGTGGCACAAAATAAAGTTAAGAAGTGCTGGTAAACCTCAAATGACAAATAGTCTTTTAAAATAACGGGACCAAAGTATAATAGAATTTTTTTGAATTCGGTGCCTTTCCAAAAATGAAGGCTATCTAAATCTCGCATTCTGCCTTGGTGGATTTCTTTAGGCGTAAAAGCTTTAATTTCTTCGATTCTTCTTGCTGACCATTTTGTGTTAAAATTTAAGCTGCCACTAGTCCATCCCACTAAACAACGTTTCATAACACCCAAATCCAATAGATGAAGAGCATCGGCAAAAATCTTCGACCACATCTATAGGTAAATGTTCAATTACAGTCCTTTCTTTATGATGATCTGGATCTGTTCTATTACGAAACGAAGAGTCTGTACGTAAAGGCAAGTCGGTTCGGGGAAAACTCATATGACGAAATTTTCTATCATACTCTCCTATTATTATGCATTTCATGTATCCATGATAACTATTAAATCCCATAGTACCTGAAAAAATACTGCATGAATTATTTGAACCGACTGGTATTTTTTAGTATAAGATGAAGCAACTAGAATGTTATGCGATTTAATTTTTGAGTGCCAGATTTATTTTCCCGTAACAGAATATGTACCTATATATTAAAATGTTTCAGAATATGTATAGATAAAAATAGATTCAAATCTCTCACCTTTAATGAAACATCGTGCAGGAGTATCGCATATGAAACAGCGAACTTTAACATTGATGAATTTCTGATTAATATCCCATCTTTTAGCAAAATCAAAAGCTCGTCTACAAATGGCTGTAAAAAGTCATTAAGGTGGTTTCGAGTTGCCATGATATACTGCAACAACTAACGGTGAAACATGTTTTACATTTATTTTGCACAAAATAGGCCAGAATTGATCCTTGGAACTTTTTCCTAAAGGCAAACCATCAATGTTGAATGTCAAACATAAATTAGAAGGTAACTGCGTCAGATTTCCAGAATAAACTTCAACTATACAATTACGAAGACCATTGTACCAATACTTTCCATTTCCCATAGCGACAATTTTGTTTGTCCTGGGAGTTTGTAGTAGACTTCTGCTATCTTTTGGCAAAAAAACCATATTTGGAATACTTCTTAAAATTCCTAGTAATCCATTCAAAGCATTTTGTCGTATTTGGTGCTGTAGTTCCCATTGTTGAATATTAAATTTAAAATAAATTTGTTTATTTTCATGCAGATCAGCGATATCAGAATTTGATGTTACGTTATCATCGTAGTTTGATTGTATTTCACTTAATGAATCCATGTTGTCTACTATAGTAACCGAATGTCTGGACGTACGTATCACATAGTTCTGCGGTATTGCCCTGATTTGTCATAAAATCCGTTTCAGTGAATTTAAGATCCAAATTTCCAGTTTCTTGATGTGAAGTACAAATATTCTTATTTTCTGGATTAGTTTCTTGGCTAACATCAGTTGAGGTGGAAGGCAGTGAAAGCACAATTTCTGAATTTTTTCCTTGACTTACATTACTTAAGGTGGATGACTGTGTAAGAGAATTGCCTACAAGAAAGTAAAAACTGACTGTCTTGATTTTACGAGTAATTGTGTTCATTAATTATATTTTTCACTAGCTGACCCGCGCAACTTCGTCTGCGTCACAATTTCGTCATTACTGCTCTGGGTGGTAGCGTGATGATTACACTGAAAGAATTTTTCAAATCGGACCAGTCGTTCCTGAGATTAGCGCGTTCATGCAAACAAACAAACTCTTCAGCTTTATATATTAGTATAGATATGTTTTGTTTATATATTATATTTATCAATGAAAAATAATATTCTTACCTGTTTGTCCACTTTCTGAACTTAACTTCATCTTTAGTTTTCTGTAAAAGCTCGAAGATAGACGAAAACGCTTTGGTTGCTTGAAACTCATTATTATGAAAGACTGTTAATTTTATAAAACACAATAGCACACTTTGAGAAACTTAGTTGTTTTCTGTTTGGTCTAATCCAACACTACATTGTCGTATCCGTTACGACAATTGTGTAACTGCAAAAGATACTGTAATTTCGTTACAACACAAATGTCGACTTTAGTGGTAACCGCTACTTCATATGGCTGTAAGGGGAATTTTAATATTTACACAGGAATTCAAAGTAAACACAATGTGTCGTAAATGTATTAAGAAAAAAATATGTCGGAACTTGTCGACATAGATACAACACTTATTTACTGTAAAATTTTTCAGTACAAAGTGTTGATACCGTTACTACACACTTCAACCAAAATCCGCACAGTTATTAAGTTTAGTAATAGTTACGACACTGTTACATTATCTTGCTAATCTGTGACTATTTGAAAATTTTGCGACCGAAAATGGTTGTATGGGAGATGTCCTGGTTTATTACAGTAATAACATTTCACACCCGGACGATGATCCCTGTTACGTGAATTATTGTTGTCCGTATTATACCTACATTCACTTTGATAATGTCCAAGTTTATTGCACTTATAGCACTTAACATTTTTCTTGTTTACATTTTTAGCCACAAACGCTGCAGACGATTGCGCATTCCCACCTTTTTCTTTAATTCTCTCTTCTTCTATCAACAGCCTAGCTACTAGATTATCGAACGTCTGTTTTCATCTGGAGCAGATTCCCATGCTGAGACAAAGTGCGTATAATTCTAAGGTAAAGACATCAGAATCTTTATAATAACAAACTTGTCGGATATTGCTTCGCCGAGCTGTTTCAATTGATTCTGCATTTCTAGTATTTTTGACTAGTGAACGTCACGCGGTTTCACCCTTGTAGTTCCCGTTCCCGTGGGAGTACGGGGATAATATAGCCTATGTTACTCCCTGATAATGTAGCTATCCAATGCCAAAAGATTTTTTCATATCGGTCCAGTAGTTTCGAAGCCTATTCAATTCAAACAAACAAACAAATCTTTCCTCTTTATAATATTAGTATAGATAGAAACACAGACATGTCTGAACCTTCATCGTACTTAAATTGGAAAAAGCGTTATTGGACTATGTGAATGTTTGTTTCCGATTTTTGTTCATACACACTTAGCAATTTTCGCCACATACTTGCAGAGGTGTCACATGAGATGATATGCAACATTACTTCTTCTGACATTCTTGTAACCAGCAACGTTTGCACTTTCGCATCTTGAGCTTCCCAACGATTGCGGTGTGCTTCATCCTCAGGTTTAACCGAGATGTAAAGTTCTGTAGTAAACACGTTTTTACAATTTTAACTGCTAAATCAAGTGACACATCTAGAGGACGATGAAGAATTCTCCATTTATTAGCCATAATGCCAAAAGCACATTCTACATATCACCTTGCTCGGGTCAAACGATAGTTAAAGACCGATTTAGTCGCATTCAGCTGTTGACCACTGTGTGGGCGAAGTATGTTTTCGTGTAACGCAAAAGCCTCGTCCCCAACAAAAATGTTTATTCTTCCAGTTGTGCAGGCTTTGGCAAATTTAACGTCTTGTTCACTAAGCTTTTCCAAAAAGTAATCTCCTTGAAAACATTTGAATCACACTCTTTGCCCTTGCTCTTTGCATATATTCATTGATATTGATATGCACCAATATCAATGAATATATTAATTTAATAATATAATATAATTATATAATTATTAGCTGACCCGCGCAACTTCGTCTGCGTCACAATTTTCATTACTGCTCCGCTCCTATTGGTCTTAGCGTGATGATATATAGCCTATAGCCTTCCTCGATAAATAGGCTATCTAACACTGAAAGATTTTTTCAAATCGGACCAGCAGTTCTCGAGATTAGCGCGTTCAAGCAAACAAACAAACAAACTCTTCAGCTTTATATATTAGTATAGATAATTTGTATCAACTACCGCCATTAAAACAATTGCAAAGTAATGTTTGTAATTAAAAAAAAAACGATTCACTTCTTTTGGGCTTTATAACTCTTATGTGCTTGCCGTCTATAGCACCCAGGCAATGAGGAAAATTGGCTTTTAAACAGAAGTTGCGAGCAATTTCATACCACTCATTTTTAGTTGGTACTTCCATATGTGTTTCTGACAATTCTTCCCAGATACTTTGGCAAACTTCTCTGATTATATTACTTAAAGTACTTTTTCCGATTCTGAATCCGTGTCGTACCTGAAAAAATAGGAATAATAAATAATTATTATAATTAATAAGATCTGTTTGACTTATTTACAGGAAAACCGGTTGTGAAAAAGTGGAAATCTATGAGAGACAAATGGATGAAATGTCATAAAAACTTAAGCGAGAGCAAGTCAGCATCGGGAGTTATATATAGCTCCATCAGTTCATAAGTACACATAGGGAAGGTGGTACAAAATGATCCCTCGAGGTAAAGCAATCCCTGACTCCTTTACCGACTTAATAGCGCCATCTAGGATATTTTATGTGAATTTCTGGTTCCTACGGCCTAACTGTACAATCTGTGTTAGTGTCATGGCGTTGTTCGCGGTGGAAAAGTTTTTATCACAAAAAAATTAAAATTCCTGTGTTCAATCTAAGGTAAGCTGTTATTTGACATTATGAAGCTTTAGTCTATGTACATATTATGTGATAGGTATGTATGTCTCGGGTTTTGCTGTCAATTATCTATCGATTTAACCGTCTTTCATTTTGTTATTTAAAAATCATAGGTCATGAGTTAGGTTTGGTCGGGAATTTAGTTAAAAAAATATTTATTTATTACAAATTAATTTAATTATAAAAAAAAGGATATTTAGCTGATGGCTGAGGCAAGACTGAATATAATGCAAAGAAAAATAAGTAACTCTAATTTCCAGTAAAATGCATAGTTGCAATACGACGCACGCTGACGGTCACTGCATACTCAGCGTAAACGACTGTTACGATGAGTTAACTCCTCCCTCCATAAGATAGAAGCAACTCTTGCTGCTTCTGGCGGCGTCCACGCTGCCCTTGGTGTCTTCAGGGATGTTCTTTGTTTTCCATTGATACAGCTTCCAGGATGCTGCTGCGACCAGTAGGATGTACAGGATGATTGTGTTCCAGCTAGGTATGGCTGCTATGGTTGGCCAATTATCATCTTCTGGCACGGAGATGTCGCCTGCTCTGTTGATAAGTTCATGGATGCTGTCTAGTGAGATGTCTTCTAATTGTAGTTCATATTGTATTGATTGCTCCGAGACTTGATGCTGCTCTGGTAATGGTATGACTTCGTTGATTATGACTGTGTCGGTGTGAGACCGCAGTGTCTTGTTTATGACGTTCATCTGGCAGTCTTCTGTTAGTGTAACGAGATGAATTCCGGATAGCTTCTTGTAATCTGTCTTGGTGTTGCATTGTGTTTTGGTGATTTCGTCTTCTGTGAGAACTAGTAGCCAGTTGTTGTCTCCGATCTTCTGAACTTTCCCTCTTCTTAAGTTCATCTTAGCGTGAGTGCAGTTTGCTGGGCGATGCTGAATGAGTGATACTATGCAGTCATCTGTGTCTTCGATTCTTCTGGTGTCGAGGAGCTTGCAGAGCTGGGTGTCATCGGTCAGTGGCTGACAATCTTCTTCCAGGTAAGCGTACTCATCATTACCAAGTGCTAGGTATTTGGATTTGGGGATGATAGTAAGGTTATTTTTGTTTGGGATAGAATAGAGATGGATAAGGTCGTAGGTTTTCGAGGTAATAGAGGGGATTTCGAGAATAAAGTTAACTGAGTGTTCTGTGCTGTAAGCTTTAACTCTAATTGACTTCTCTATCCTGTATATGTTACTTATGCTAGTACTAGCTACTGGTTTAAACATAAACATATTTTCTAGGTTTCTTAACTCTTCTACTAAATTCTGAGGGCTTATAATACTAGGATGCATGGTGCCCATCTGAGCAAAAGTCATAGCATCTTCTAATAACATTAACCTATCTAAAATTATCTGTAAACTAAAATCTATCTGTACGTAAATATCTAGGAAATGTAAATGGTTAGACAGATCGTTGGAATTATTAGTGATATTTTGTAACAAACTAGCCAAATGTTTCTGATTATTATTTAATTTTGTTAACTGTTTACTGAACTCATCGATTGTATTATGTGCTAATACTAGGGATTTTCTTTGTGAATCCTGAACGTTTGTAATTCTGTTTCTAATATTTAAAATTTCTTCTTCAAACTTAGCTGCATCTTCGTGATCAAGATTACCTGTAATAGACTTAACGACAGTACCTAATCCATCTATAAGACCGCGTCGCTTTCTAACTTGCGGCGTTAAAAACTTAATCTTCTTACCTATAATATTAAGGCTATATTCTATTTGATTCCTATACGTTTTATGTAGCTCTCCTGATGCCGTATTCTCAGCGTTTTTCGCACTTGTATATAAAGACATCAATTGGATGGCCGTAAAATGCAAATTGCTAATGTTGTAAACGCAAGCAAGGCTAAAGTAGTTGTCTTGTTTAAGGAGTTGACCTTGTTTAAGGAGGAGGACACCATTGTCATTACCTACATGGGTAATGGTTATGGTTGCTGTTGTGTTGAGCACGACGGCTCCTGCGATGAAGGTCCTGCAACAAGATGAGGCCTCCGTAGTAGCTTGAAGTGAACCCTAATGGATTTAGAATTTGGATGGTTACCTATTATTTCAGCCACGTTATTTGGGTGAAGGTGTATGATCTTGTATGGTCCTTTGAAGACTGGCTTCGTTTTGTCGCTGCGTGCTGACTTTGCTACCTGTTTATAGACAGTTTCACCTACCTTGAATTTAATTTCTTCTGCTTCTTGGTTACGTTTAGCAATCACCTGCTCCTTGTTTTTCGACATGTGTGCAGCGATGCACTCTTGAACTGCTTCTGCATTGGCACGATGCTTAATAACATAGTCCTGGTAAAATTCTTTTGGGTAGTATAACTCTAGTGGGTTTCTGGATGCTGTGTGTCCAAATAATAACTCATGAGGTGTATAATCTGTTGCAGAATGTATAGCATTGTTGTACGCTATTATGGAGTACTTCATAATTAACTGTATAGGGTCATCTTTGTTAGTCATTCTTTGTATCCTAATTGTTTCAGCTAGGGTAGAATGTAAACGTTCAATAGGGGAATTAGAATTAGGGTTGTAGGGTGTCGTAAAGTGTATATGGATGTTATGTAGTGCGCATATTTCTTTAATAACATCGTTTTCAAATTTAGTGTCTGAATCAGTGGTTATTTTACTCGGTAAACCTATCAATGAGAAAACGTTTAGCAATGCTTCGGCTATATGGACACTACTGCATGCTGTTAGTGGGACTGCCTGGGCATATTTAGAGAAATTATCAACGACTGTAAGGAACGTTGCGCCTCCGGTTGAGTATAGGTCCATAAATATATGTTCCATAGGTTTACGAGGTGTATCGGTTATAGCTAAAGGTGGTTTAAGTGGGTTGCGTTCGTATTTTGATTTTAAACAGATGTCGCATTGATTGACGAATCTTTGAATGGTAAGAAGCATGTTTGGCCAATGATAATTTCTGTGCAACTGCTTGTAAGTCTCCTGAATACCGCGATGAACAGTTTTACCTTCGTGATATTTCTTAATCAACTCTTGTTGTTCTTGTTTATTTTCTACTAGAGTTACGCGTGTTGTACATTTAAGTAGCTTAGGACCTCTCTCATTGAATATTGTTGTGTAAACTCTAGAAAAAGCATGGTATAATTCTTCGTTATGAAAGTAACAATGGAATATACGGTCAGCGATGGTGTGTTCTTTAAGGAATCTAATTATCTCGGACTCAGTTTCATTTACTGGGATAAAGACATCTTTTATAACTACTTTTGAGTTGGTGGATCTGTTATCTACTCTGTATGTAGATCCGGGAGTTGACCTAATGTGGAACTCCTTTAGCTGTCTGTCAATAGCGTCTGCAATGATGGGTATACCTTTGTTTTCATTGTCAGGCTGTGTATGTCTTGTAGATACTAATTCAGGTTCAGCTGACACTATACTCATGCTATCAGTATCCATATGAGATTCGGGAATGCTTGGGTTTTGTGGTTGTATATTTTCATTGGGTGCTACTGGGTCTGTTTGATTTTCAGCTTCCCTACGTGCGTTTTCGAATATCCTATTAATTATCTCATCGTCTTCGTTATCGTCTAAATTAACAGCTAAAGAGTCAATACTGCCATGGAAGATTTTAACACGTGATAGAGCGTCTGCGTTGGTGTTCTGGCGACCTTTCTTGTACACAATCTTATAATCGTATTCTGAGAGTTTTAAACGCCATCTAGTTAATTTAGAGTTAGGATCTTTTAGTGACATTAACCAGGTCAGAGGCCTGTGGTCAGTGTAAATGATAAACTTTCTACCCTAAAGATAGGGCCTGAAGTATTTAATTGCCCATACTATGGCAAGTAGCTCCTTTTCTATTGTAGAGTAACGCGATTCAGTATCTGATAGTGTACGGGATGCAAATGCTACGGGTTTATCGGATCCTACTATACCTTGGGATAACACCGCGCCTAATGCTACATCTGAAGCATCAGTGGTGAGGATAAAGGGTTCGTCAAAATTCGGGTACTGTAATATTGGGGCGTTAGTTAATATTTGTTTGCACTTATTGAAAGCTTCTAAGAAGTCTGGGGAGTGTACGACTTTACTATTTTTCTTAAGGCAAAGGGTCATTGGTTTAGTAAGCTTGGCGAAATCTTTGATAAACTTTCGGTAATATCCGGCTAAACCTAGGAAGGCTTTTATTTCCTTCTGAGACTTGGGTAAGGGGAAGTTAAGTACGGCTTTTATCTTGTCTTTGTTTGGTTTTAAGCCTTCGTCTGTTAGTTCGTGTCCTAAGAAGTCAACTTGTTTTTGTAGGAACTGTGATTTATCTAACTGTATTCTTAGATTATGTGTTTTAAATCGATCGAATACTTGTTTTAGTTTTTCTATGTGTTCTTGTAATGATGTAGATATTATTATTACGTCATCTAAATATGTGAAAACGTTATCGATGCCTCTTAATATATGATCCATTAGTCTTTGAAACGTACTTGGTGCATTTTTGAGTCCAAAGGGCATTCTAAGGAACTCTAGTGTCCTCGTTCAGTGGTAAATGCGGTTTTTTCGATATCATTTGGATGCATTTCCACTTGGTGGAAACCGCTAGCAAGATCTATGGTTGTGAAGTATTGCGCTCGACCTAATCTATCTAATATGTCATGTATATTGGGTAAAGGGTATTTATCTTCAATGATACGGTCATTGAGTCGTCTGTAATCTATTACAAGTCTCCATTTGACGTTGCCTGAGGAATCGGCTTTTTTCGGTACGATATGCACGGGACATGACCAAGATGATATGCTCTCTCGCACGATACCTTGCTGAAGGAGCTTATCTACTTGTTTACGAATTTCTTCGCGTTGTTGGGGAGCTTGTCTGTAACTACGTACAAAAACTGGTGTATTATCGCTCAATCTGAGCTCGTGTTTAACGGCGTGTGTAAAAGTGAGTGGTATATCTTCTGCATAGAACAAGTCTCTGTACTGATAACATAACCGGGTTATTTCGCGCTTTTCCTCTTCGTTCATGTGATCTGTACGGATTTTCTTAAGGTTTTCGTTTAATATATGGTCAATATTAGTTTGAACCTGTGTGGTATTTATATCATGACTATCGTATTTATCGACACTGGAAAATTTCTCTAATTCAATTGACGGGTTAAAGGGAATACATTTCTTTTGATCACTATGATTAATTACCGACGTTTTAAAAGAACCGTTTGTAACGTTAACTATTGCTGCTGGGGACATTAAACCATCAGACCAAATTAAATCATCGTGAAGGTATTGTCCATCTAAGTAGTTGGTTTTTACTTTGACAACCTTTTCACATCTAGGTTCGATACCTATCTTTTGGGGTGGAGAACTAAAGTGAATAGGTATTTCAGCTGTAGATGTACGCAACACATTATTATTCAAATCAATGTTACTCTTTAATTTTTGCAGAAGGTCCATTCCGATAAGACCTTTATATTTAGGGTCAAAGTCGAATATTAGAAACTTATGTGTTATATCGCTATTAAACGCGGGAGGTAAGGGGACCTGTGTGAACTTGGCACCCGACTTTTTTTTTCTTTTTCTTTTTTAGGTTTTTTTGATAGATTTCGATAAGTAGTGGATAGTAGTGAAGCTAACTTCGTTAGTAGTTCAGCCGAAAAAAAAAAAAAATGTCATCCCCCGACATTGCAAAAAAATACTTTTTCCAGCTGATTATTATAGGTAAACGTACGTAGTGGATTGTAGTGCAGTTTTTTTCATTTGTAGTTAAACAGAAAAAAAATTAAAAATAAAAACTGATGGCAAGAAATACGACATCAACGTAAAATAAAATAAAAATCGTTTAGAAACTATATGACTATAAATAACATAAAATAATTAACAGAAAAATACAGACAGACGCTAAAAGAGGTTAGTAGTAGACGTATTTTTGTGAATAGTAGATAAGAAATAGATTTTTTTTTTTTTTTTTTCGCGGGTAGGTGCACAAAAAGTAAACAACACGCTCTGTAAGATTTTATCTTTTAATTAATAAATTTTATTATTTTGATTTAAATTTTAACTTATAGTAAATAATTACGTCACCATTAAGCACATATTGTGTGGGCAGTAGTATTCTTATGCCCTAAACAGTACAAATTGCATTTGCTTGCCGGCTTGGGCTGTTACATCTAACTTTGAAAGTCACTGAAGCGGAGTAACTATTATGGCCACTATAGCTGACATTGCAGAGACCCAGCGCATGGCTATTATGTCACTAAACCAGAGGATGGCTGATTTTGAAGCACACCTTAAGGCTTCTCCACCTGGAGCTGACTTGAGCAGCCTTCACAAAGACTTCACCGTTTTCAAGGAGCATGTTTGGAGTGTCCTCAGTGCCTTGCAGCTACAGATTGTTGAATTGAGCAGGAGTGTAGACGTGATAGAAATGCGTCACAGGAAAAAGTTTCTGTTGCTTGGTGGCGTTCCAGAGAAACCAGGTGAGAAAGTTCCTGAAACCGTGGCAACCATTCTGCAGACAAAACTTGGTTTAACAGATCTAGCGCCCTCTACGCTGACTGTATGTCACAGACTGGGCTCTGCTTCAGAAGGCCGCACCAGACCCATCCTGCTTCGGTGTGCTGACTCATCCATGCGCAGCGAGATTTGGAGAATCAAGACCAAATTGAAAGGATCTCCTTATGTGGTGTCTGAATTCCTCACTCGACAGCGACAGTCTACTTTTACGACAGCTCGCAAGCTGTTTGGCGTGACGAACGTGTGGACCATGGACGGCAATATAAACGTCAAACTTCCTGATGGCAAGCGACGCCGAGTCTTCAGTCTTGAGGAAGTCATCGCGCTTGGACTGGAGCATGGCAGATCCCTGGATCAGGAGATTCCTCTGGTTTCCAACCCAAAGAGTTCGTCTGCACTGTCTTCAACTCGATCAAAGCGGATTGCAAAGAAGAAGTAGTAGGTCTTGGTATTTTTTGTTTGTTATCTTTTGAATTCTATTTGTGCGTGTTTACTGTCTGTATTGATTCTTTGAAACTTGTTCTTGTTAAGTACTGGTTAAAAATAAGTACGTCACTGAATTTTCTGTTCCTTATACCGACATTATGTTTTTGTTTTGTTTTTGATCTATCAGTGTCATGTGTCACTAGTGTCATTGTGTTTTTTTTATCTGTCTTTGACTTATTGCGAATTAAGTTCGCGTTTGGAACACGCACTCGCAATTTGCATTAGTTTTTTTTTTGTGAACAGTCTGCCGGCAGGTAATGCAATAATAGTGAAGTTAACTTCACATTAAAATTAGTATTTTTTTATCTTATCTATTATATTCTTTTATATATTTATTTTTATTATTTTATAATAATTATGTCTGACGACGACTCGTTTTTTTCCTGCCGTAGTTCTTCTACGTCATATTCATCCTTAGACGATTCCTTCTCTGTAAATAGCTTATTGAGTACTGAGTTTCAGCAATTTCAAAAGTGTTTCAATGTGTGTCATGTGAACGCACAGAGTATCCCTCAACATCACTCTGAGATGCTTAATTTATTTAGTGATGTTGCATTGCACGCCGTCCTAGTTTCAGAAAGTTGGCTCAAGCCCGAACTTCCCTCTTCTTACTACAGTCTATCTGGTTTTATCTTAATTCGCAATGACCGCACGGGAAAAAGAGCCGGGGGTGTTGCCATTTATTTACGCAGCGACATTCCCTACAAAATTGTATCCTCTTCGTCGGGAACAGTCTGCGGCAATCCCGAATACTTAGTCCTTGAAATTGATGTCAAGGGGATAAAGGCCATTCTTGGAGTAGTTTATTGCCCACCTGCTGTTGATTATTTCTCCACTCTTGATTATCTTTTTGAATCCCTTTCCTCAGAGTACAAACATCACATAATCATGGGTGATTTCAACACCGATCTCGTGAAGGATAACTCTAGATCATGCAGACTGAGAGCAATCCTGGAATCGTCGAGTCTATCTCTTCTCTCGCTGAATCCGACTCATCAGAATCTCGACACAAGCGATTCCTGGCTTGATCTCATGCTCGTTTCTTCAGTTGATTTAGTTGCTAACCATGGTCAGATTGCAGTTCCTGGGTTGTCTAGGCATGATTTAATATATCTTTCGTATAAAATTAAGCCTCCCAAGCAGCGGCCTGCCATTGTGTTTCTCCGGAATTTCGCGAGGTTGGATAAGGACCAGCTTAATGAAGATGTCAGAGCCGTTGATTGGATCGATGTTGAACAGGCATCGACAATGGATGAGAAAGTGGAAATATTTAATAAGACTGTACTTCGTGTTATTGATGCACATGCACCTCTGAGAGCCGTCCGTGTTAAGCGTCCCCCGGCTCCATGGATTAGCCTTGGAGTTCGTATGGCGATGAGACGCCGTGACAAGGCCTTTCGCAGATACAGGAGAGATCGCAGTGAGGAGAACTGGAACCTCTACAAGTTGGCCAGAAACCGATGTAACCAGATGGTAAGAGCTTCTAAACGCCGATACATTTGTGAAAATGTTCTCAACGCTTCACCGGCTGATATATGGAAGTTTCTCAAATCACTCGGCATAACAAAGTCCTCATCAAATTTTATTTCTTCTAACGTCTCCTTGAGTGATTTGAATAAGCATTTTTCATCGTCGGCGATGCTTTCGGTTGCTGTTAAAAACAACACTATTCTTGAGATATCTTCCTCGCCAATCATACTTCTCGATTCTTTCTCTTTTTCCCCTGTGACCGACCCTGAGATCCTCAAAACTTTCCATGCGATTAAGTCCAAGGCTGTTGGCTGTGATGGTGTCAGCAGAACTATGTTATCCCTCATAATCCAAAGTATTCTCCCTATTATCACACACATTATCAATGCCTCCTTACAGACTGGGGTATTTCCCGAAATCTGGCGTAAGGCCTTCATAATCCCTCTTCCTAAAATATCCAACCCCAGTTTATTTAATCATTACAGACCAATCTCCATTCTCCCTTTCCTATCTAAGATCCTGGAAGCAGTTGCTCTTAAGCAAATATCTTCCTTTGTGTTTAGGAATAATCTGTTATCCCCTTTCCAATCAGGTTTTCGGCCTGGCCACAGCACAGCCACAGCTTTGCTTAAGGTTACTGAAGACGTTAGGAGTGGCTTGGAGGATTCGAAATTAGCGGTCTTAGTTTTAATAGATTTCTCTAATGCTTTTAATACCGTTGATCACGACATCCTCCTGGCTATTCTGTCTCGAATTGGGGTTTCTTCGTCGGCACGGGATTGGTTTTCATCATATCTTCGTGGTCGCCAGCAGACGGTTCGTGCTGATCAGAAATTTTCTGACTGGTGCGCCCTGAATACTGGCGTTCCTCAAGGCGGTATACTCTCCCCACTCTTATTTTCTCTATTCATAAACTCTATTACCACTATTCTCAAATGCTCTTACCATCTGTACGCTGATGACCTACAGCTCTACGCGCAAACTGGCATTGACAACCTGGACAACTGCATCTCTTTGCTGAATTCTGACCTTAACCTCGTAAGGCCCAACCCAAATTTAGGTCGATATATATTACGGCCCAATGTACTAAAAATAGGTGCAAGTAGTTGCGGCCCAGAACTTTGATTTAGTAAAAAAGTGTTTAAATGTAATACTTTTGGCTAAACTCTTTTAAGGGGTATTTCTTATACCTAAAGTTAACTATTTCAAGCAACAAATATTTTGAAATTAATTGTCCTTTTTTTAGGTCACTGGGCCATAGTTTTAAGTATAATATTAATTTGAATATATCAAATCTATGCAGTTATTTATCATCAAATGTTACAAATTATACCGGAAAAAAAAGAAACTTTGTGAAAAAAAAATCGTTTATTCTCCTTTCATTTTAAATCGTATTAATTAATCATTTTACGTAACAAATGTCTCTAAATCAGTCTCATTTTTTAGGAAACAATGTATCATTAGCATTACACTTGCGCTAATCATAATTAACAACATAATGTAGGTACTTATCTACTAATCAATGGTAATATTTCAAATTATAATATTTTAAGATATATTAAAAATTAAAGAAAATGCTAAACTGGTCTTAAATCATTAGGTATATCAATGACAATTGCACATAAACCAATCACAATTATAGTCTTCGTTAATAAAAAAAAAATAAAAACAATAAAATAAAAACATCTAAATCAATAAATCTCAGTGTGGAACTTGAAAAAACAATTTCTTTCTCTAGTGAGACACAAGTTAATGTTGCACTTCTTGCATATAATTGTGCTTTTCTTGTTACATCCTGGTCTTCTGCATCTGTTTTGAACTTCTCCAGCCGAGGGCAAATGGAGTGCACCATGAGTTCTTGAACTGACGCTGGGAAGCGGTATAGTTGGTTTAGAACGTTTAGGCCGAGGCTGTTCTTCGTCTTCTGTTTCGGAACTAGTGGAGACATTTGCTGATACTAAAATTTCAGCTATTTCCATTTTAAAACTCCTCAGTTGTTGAATTTTTTTTATCGGGACATTTTTGCGTAACTCATTTTTTTTGTAATTTAACCAAGAATTAGTTATAGCCAAATCAAACATGTGCGCGATAAATCGCGTTGTCCATTTTCTTGTCCGATATCTCGACGGTGCCACAGCTAAGAGGCGATCAGCAAGATCGACTCCTCCCATATTTGAATTATATTGTTTTACTACTTCCGGTCGTGGGACAGTAACATAAACTTTATTCTGTTTACACCACCTTTGGCAAGTGTCGGAAGTTTGGGCAGCGTGCACAGTAGACAGAAAAGTGACTGGTTTATTATCAAGCCATTTAGTTATAGCTATATTCTTCTCATCGTTGACCAATACTTGATAACTCCCTCTCCCTGCTTTCTTTAAGTCTTTGTCTTCTTTGAGTATTAATCTTGCGGGCTTAGGTACTCTATTCTTCATTAATGTACCAGCGCACATCAGGCCTCTGTTTTTTAATTGCAAAAGCAGTGTCTCGGTGGTAAAGTACCTATCACAGTAAATTATATGTCCCGGTATCAAATCCTCCGTTAAGGCAAGAACTGCTTTCTCTCCCAACCCGAATGATGTGTCAGCATAAGAAGGATATGTAGTTGCCCCTTGATATATATCAAAATCACACACTTCTCCTGCAGGATTCGCCAAGACAAAAGCTTTTAAACCTGTAGGATTAGGTTTACCTGGGCAATATTGCTTCATCCCACAAGAGCCCGTAAAAGGAATGATCATTTCGTCAATTGATAGTTTTTGGTCTTTTGGTATGGAATGACAACCCTTAAGAATTTCTTTGATAAGTGGGCGAACTTTCCAGAGCTTGTCTTTACTTTTATCTTCGGCAGAAAAGTCGTTATCATTGACGAGTTTTAAAGAATTTCGAAGAGTGAAAAATCTGTTCCGTGACATGTGATCAGCTACAAAAGCGACACGAAACTTATGTTGCCAGTACATGCGGAGAATCGGATATCCAATACATGACATAGCCAAATTAATTGCGAAAAAAATGTAGCACTCGGTAAGTGTCAAATTTAATAACTGGCCGTTTCTTGATAGATACATCTCATTGGATTTATCCACGATGATTTGCATCAGCTCATCATTTACGTATCGACGAAAGTAATCAATTTTACTAAACTCTTCGTCATTAAGAGGTAAATACGATGGTTGCATAAAGGGAATTACATCTGGATTAAAATCTTTATCTATCCAATCTCCAGTTTGTCCATCGTTAATGCCAATATCCTCGTTAGCTACAGCTTCCACTTGCTGATACATTCTTCCACGAGAAGAGCTTCCTCTTCTATGACTTGGTTGAGAAATCAAAGAAATTCCTCGACCACGACGGCCACCTCGACGCTGTAAGCTCCTCCCTCGCATAACAGAAGAATTAGAAATCGCAGGACTTGAAATTGAAAGCTCGCCTTCAGAATCCGAAGACGATTCTGCTGAATTATCCGACTGACGATTTCGACCCTGAGGTGGTCGATAATCCACATCATCGATATCATCGTTGTCTTCGTCATCTTCAAACTCGGATATGTCCAGATTAAGCTCAGCTTCGATAGCTTCGTTATTCATGGCTTAAACAAAGAAAACATAAAGTAAACACCCAACGTCCTAAAATTATGACATAGAAGTTAGGCTAACTTTTACAATAAAAACCCACCGACTTTATTTTGGGACATAGTTTTTATCGTTCGTATATTACTGAATTAAAATGACTTTCCATTGAAAAAAATGCGCAGGAACAAAATATAACATTTCCGCAACTGTTTGCAATACATTTCAGACATCACCATGTAATGATTATAAAGATATTAATAGATTTACTCACCTATATCCACGAGGCTTCCATTTACACGAGATGAAACGTCAAATAGACAGATTATTGGTTCTAAAACGTCAAGTTGAAATTGTCAAAATTAGAGATGCGTTCAAAGTTAATAATTTGTCGATGGCAGTTTTGAATTGGCGGGATTATTTAAACAGAAAAATATGTTCAAATATCATGTCACAATTTTAGGTCGCTGGGCCGTAATTTAATGATTTTAAATAGTGTCTCGGGCCGGAGTGTCAAAATTTTTTTGTCATTAAATTAGGTCGTTGGGCCTTACGAGGTTATAGCAATCAGTGATTGGTCAAGCAGATTTGGGGTTACTGTCAATGTCGGTAAATGCCAAGCTATCCTTATTGGTAGTCTTTATTTTCTACGCAACTTGGACACCAGCCAATTACAGCCGCTTTCTTTTAACAATACCGTTATCCCTTTCTCGCCACACGTTAAAGACTTAGGCCTATACATTGACGACAGGTTAAGTTGGAACAAGCAGATTGCTCAAATTAGCCAGAGAGTAACATTCTCACTGCGATCTCTCTATAGATTCAAGCATTTTCTTCCCGCAAGCACTAAAACCACTTTAGTCCAATCACTTGTGCTTCCTATAATTGATTATGCTGATGTTTGCTACTCTGATCTATCCCAAGAACTTCTTAACAAACTGGATCGACTTCTTAACAACTGTATTCGTTTTATCTTTGGCCTTCGGAAATATGATCATATTTCTTCCTTCCGTTCTCAGCTTAAATGGTTGCCTATCCGTCAAAGGAGATCCCTCAGATCCCTCTGCATGCTCTTCACTATTTTGAACGATCCTTGTGCTCCTGATTATCTAAAACAATATTTTCAAGTGTTGGGCAGTTCTCACAGTCTTAACCTCCGAGCGTCCAAAAACTTAATTCTTCATATTCCTTCTCACCGTACCGGGTTCTTGTCTAACTCTTACGCTATTTCCACCATTAAACTCTGGAATGTGCTACCCCTTGACATCAAGAAGGCTAAGTCGAAATTTTCTTTTAAGCGTAAAGTCCGAAAACACTACTTAAAAGCCTGTCTTTCTTAGTTTGGTCTTCGTCATGATTATTGTGAGTTCTCTTGATCAGAAGGATTATTATAAAACATCATATTTATTAGTTTATTATTTTAGCTTATATATGTATTTTATTAGTATTAAATATATTATTTGTATAATGTTCCCCAAAAGATTCCATTAATTTTTATTTTTTTGTTGTACACCTACCACAGTGTAGTCTTTTTAACCCAAAGGTTGACTGGTAGAGAATGCCTTGTTGCATTAAGTCCGCCCATGTACCACTACTGTACATAAAGTTTAAATAAATAAATAAATAAATAAATTTAGAGCGATCGACCCAAGTATTTTTTTTTTGATTGAAAACGACACAATAACTACCGATACCGAATAAATGATTTCCATAAACGATAAAAATGACTGCGAAACGTACACAGAGGTATGAAGTGGACAACTTTTCGTTTGTAGTAGGAAAGAAATTGAAAAAAAGCGATCAAATTGAGTAAAGTTTTTTTTTTTCAAATAATTTTCGACGGCTAAGTTCCGGTAGGAGGAATAAACGATTACTACAAACGTTGAAAATGACTACGAGACCTTCGCAAAACTTTGTAGTGGACAAATTTTCATTTGTAGTAAAACGGAGATTGAAAAAAAAAGCGATCAAATTGACTAAAGTTTTATTTCAAACTATTTTCGACACAATTATTTCCGGTAGGAGGAATATACGATTACTACAAATGCTGAAAATGACTGAGAGACCTTCATAGAGGTTTGTAGTGGACAAATTTTCGATTGTAGTAGAAAGGAAATTTAAAAAAAGCGATCAATTTGACTAAAGTCTTTTTTTCAAATAAATTTCGACATAATTAGTTCCGAAAGAAGGAAGATACGATTACTACAAACACTGAAAATGACTGAGAGACCTTCGAAGAGGTTTGTAGTGGACAAATTTTCGTTTGTAGTAGACAGGAAATTGAAAAAAAAAGCGATCAATTTCTCTAAAGTTTTTTTTTCAAACTATTTTCGACACAATTATTTCCGGTAGGAGGAATAAACGATTACTACAAACGCTGAAAATGACTGAGAGACCTTCATAGAGGTTTGTAGTGGACAAATTTTCGTTTGTAGTAAAACGGAAATTGAAGAAAAGCGATCAATTTGACAAAAGTTTTTTTTTCAAACTAATTTCGACAGAATAAGTTCCAGTACGATGAATATACGATTACTACAAACGCTAAAAATTACTGAGAGACCTACGTAGAGGTTTTTAGTAAACAATATTTTTGTTTGTAGTAGAACGGAAATTGAAGAAAAGCGACCAAAATGACAAAAGTGTTTTTTTCAAATTATTTCGGATAGATTTATTTCCTGTAGGAGGAATATTCGATTAATACAAACGCTGAAAATGACTGAGAGACCATCGTAGAGGTTTGTGATGGACAAATTTTCGTTTGTAGTACAACGGAAATTGAAGAAAAGCGATCAATTTGACTAAAGTTAGTTTCAAACAAATTTTGATATAATTGGTTCCGGTAGGAGGAAGATACGATTACTACAAACGCTGAAAATGACTGAGAGACCTTCGTAGAGGTTTGTAGTGGACAAATTTTTGTTTGTAGTAGAACGGAAATGAAAAAAAAAGCGATCAATTTGACTAAAGTTTTTTTGTCAAATTAATTTCGACATAATTAGTTCCGGTAGGAGGAAGATACGATTACTACAAACACTGAAAATGACAGAGAGACCTTCATAGAGGCTTGTAGTAGAAAAAAATTCGTTTGTAGTAGAACGGAAATTGAAGAAAAGCGATCAATTTGACTAAAGTTTCTTTTTTCAAACTAATTTCGACATAATTAGTTCCGGTAGGAAAAAGAGACGATTACTACAAACGCTGAAAATGACTGAGAAACCGTCGTAGAGGTTTGTAGTGGACAAATTTTCGTTTGTAGTACAACGGAAATTGAAGAAAAGCAATCAATTTGTCTCAAGTTTTTTTTTTACTATTTTCGACAGAATTGTTTCCAGCAGGAGGAATATACGATTACTACAAACGCTGAAAATGACTGAGAGACCTTCGTAGAGGTTTGTGGTGGACAAATTTTCGTTTGTAGTAAAACGGAAATTGAAGAAAAGCGATCAATTTGACTAAAGTTTTTTTTCAAACTAATTGACATAATTAGTTCCGGTAGGAGGAAGATACGATTACTACAAATGCTGAAAATGACTGAGAGACCTTCATAGAGGCTTCTAGTAGAAAAAAATTCGTTTGTAGTAGAACGGAAATTGAAGAAAAGCGATCAATTTGACTAAAGTTTTTTTTTTCAAACTAATTTCGACATAATTAGTTCCGGTAGGAAAAAGAGACGATTACTACAAACGCTGAAAATGACTGAGAAACCGTCGTAGAGGTTCGTAGTGGACAAATTTTCGTTTGTAGTACAACGGAAATTGAAGAAAAGCAATCAATTTGTCTCATTTTTTTTTACTATTTTCGACAGAATTGTTTCCAGCAGGAGGAATATACGATTACTACAAACGCTGAAAATGACTGAGAGACCTTCGTAGAGGTTTGTGGTGGACAAATTTTCGTTTGTAGTAAAACGGAAATTGAAGAAAAGCGATCAATTTGACATAATTAGTTTCGACATAATTAGTTCCGGTAGGAGGAAGATACGATTACTACAAACACTGAAAATGACAGAGAGACCTTCATAGAGGTTTGTAGTGGACAAATTTTCGTTTGTAGTACAACGGAAATTGAAGAAAAGCGATCAATTTGACTAAAGTTTTTTTTCAAACTAATTGACATAATTAGTTCCGGTAGGAGGAAGTTACGATTACTACAAACGCTGAAAATGACTGAGAGACCATCGTAGAGGTTTGAAGTGGACAAATTTTCGTTTGTAGTAGACCGGAAATTGAAGAAAAGTGATCAATTTCTCTAAAGTTTTTTTTTACTATTTTCGACAGAATTGGTTCCAGTAGGAGGATTATACGACTACTACAAACGCTGAAAATGACTGAAGGACCTTCATAGAGGTTTGTAGTGGACAAATTTTTGTTTGTAGTAGACCGGAAATTGAAGAAAAGCGATCAATTTGTCTAAAGTTTTTTTTTACTATTTTCGACAGAATTGTTTCCAGTAGGAGGAATATACGATTACTACAAACGCTGAAAATGACTGAGAGACCTTCGAAGAGGTTTGTAGTGGACAAATTTTCGTTTGTTGTAGACAGGAAATTGAAAAAAAAAGCGATCAATTCGACTAAAGTTTTTTTTCAAACTATTTTCGACACAATTATTTCCGGTAGGCGGAATAAACGATTACTACAAACGCTGAAAATGACTGAGAGACCTTCATAGAGGTTTGTAGTGGACAAATTTTCGTTTGTAGTAAAACGGAAATTGAAGAAAAGCGATCAATTTGACAAAAGTTTTTTTTTTTCTAACTAATTTCGACAGAATAAGTTCCAGTACGATGAATATACGATTACTACAAACTCTAAAAATGACTGAGAGACCTTCGTAGAGGGTTTTAGTAAACAAATTTTTGTTTGTAGTAGAACGGAAATGAAAAAAAAGCGATCAATTTGACTAATGTTTTTTGTCAAATTAATTTCGACATAATTAGTTCCGGTAGGAGAAAGATACGATTACTACAAACACTGAAAATGACAGAGAGACCTTCATAGAGGTTTGTAGTGGACAAATTTTCGTTTGTAGTACAACGGAAATTGAAGAAAAGCGATCAATTTGACTAAATTTTTTTTTTCAAACTAATTGACATAATTAGTTCCGGTAGGAGGAAGATACGATTACTACAAACGCTGAAAATGACTGAGAGACCATCGTAGAGGTTTGAAGTGGACAAATTTTCGTTTGTAGTAGACCGGAAATTGAAGAAAAGCGATCAATTTCTCTAAAGTTTTTTTTTTACTATTTTCGACAGAATTGTTTCCAGTAGGAGGAATATACGACTACTACAAACGCTGAAAATGACTGAGAGACCTTCATAGAGGTTTGTAGTGGACAATTTTTTGTTTGTAGTAGACCGGAAATTGAAGAAAAGCGATCAATTTGTCTAAAGTTTTTTTTTTACTATTTTCGACAGAATTGTTTCCAGTAGGAAGAATATACGATTACTACAAACGCTGAAAATGACTCGGGAACCTTCGTAGAGGTTTGTAGTGGACAAATTTTCGTTTGTAGTACAACGGAAATTGAAGAAAAGCGATCAATTTGACTAAAGTTTTTTTTTTCAAACTAATTGACATAATTAGTTTCGGTAGGAGGAATATACGATTACTACAAACGCTGAAAATGACTGACAGACCTTCGTAGAGGTTTTAGTAAACAAATTTTTGTTTGTAGTAAAACGGAAATTGAAGAAAAGCGATCAATTTGACTAATGTTTTTTTTGTCAAATTAATTTCGACATAATTAGTTCCGGTAGGAGGAAGATACCATTACTACAAACACTGAAAATGACAGAGAGACCTTCACAGAGGTTTGTAGTTGACAAATTTTCGTTTGTAGTACAACGGAAATTGAAGAAAAGCGATCAATTTGACTAAAGTTTTATTTTTTTTCAAACTAATTGACATAATTAGTTCCGGTAGGAGGAAGATACGATTACTACAAACGCTGAAAATGACTGAGAGACCTTCGTAAAGGTTTGTAGTGAACAAATTTTCGTTTGTAGTAGAACGGAAATTGAAGAAAAGCTATCAATTTGACTAAAGTTTGTTTCAAACTAATTTCGACATAATTAGTTCCGATAGGAGGAAGATACGATTACTACAAACGATGAAAATGACTACGAGACCTTCGCAAAACTTTGTAGTGGACAAATTTTCATTTGTAGTAAAACGGAGATTGAAAAAAAAAGCGATCAAATTGACTAAAGTTTTATTTCAAACTATTTTCGACACAATTATTTCCGGTAGGAGGAATATACGATTACTACAAATGCTGAAAATGACTGAGAGACCTTCATAGAGGTTTGTAGTGGACAAATTTTCGATTGTAGTAGAAAGGAAATTTAAAAAAAGCGATCAATTTGACTAAAGTCTTTTTTTCAAATAAATTTCGACATAATTAGTTCCGAAAGAAGGAAGATACGATTACTACAAACACTGAAAATGACTGAGAGACCTTCGAAGAGGTTTGTAGTGGACAAATTTTCGTTTGTAGTAGACAGGAAATTGAAAAAAAAAGCGATCAATTTCTCTAAAGTTTTTTTTTCAAACTATTTTCGACACAATTATTTCCGGTAGGAGGAATAAACGATTACTACAAACGCTGAAAATGACTGAGAGACCTTCATAGAGGTTTGTAGTGGACAAATTTTCGTTTGTAGTAAAACGGAAATTGAAGAAAAGCGATCAATTTGACAAAAGTTTTTTTTTCAAACTAATTTCGACAGAATAAGTTCCAGTACGATGAATATACGATTACTACAAACGCTAAAAATTACTGAGAGACCTACGTAGAGGTTTTTAGTAAACAATATTTTTGTTTGTAGTAGAACGGAAATTGAAGAAAAGCGACCAAAATGACAAAAGTGTTTTTTTCAAATTATTTCGGATAGATTTATTTCCTGTAGGAGGAATATTCGATTAATACAAACGCTGAAAATGACTGAGAGACCATCGTAGAGGTTTGTGATGGACAAATTTTCGTTTGTAGTACAACGGAAATTGAAGAAAAGCGATCAATTTGACTAAAGTTAGTTTCAAACAAATTTTGATATAATTGGTTCCGGTAGGAGGAAGATACGATTACTACAAACGCTGAAAATGACTGAGAGACCTTCGTAGAGGTTTGTAGTGGACAAATTTTTGTTTGTAGTAGAACGGAAATGAAAAAAAAAGCGATCAATTTGACTAAAGTTTTTTTGTCAAATTAATTTCGACATAATTAGTTCCGGTAGGAGGAAGATACGATTACTACAAACACTGAAAATGACAGAGAGACCTTCATAGAGGCTTGTAGTAGAAAAAAATTCGTTTGTAGTAGAACGGAAATTGAAGAAAAGCGATCAATTTGACTAAAGTTTCTTTTTTCAAACTAATTTCGACATAATTAGTTCCGGTAGGAAAAAGAGACGATTACTACAAACGCTGAAAATGACTGAGAAACCGTCGTAGAGGTTTGTAGTGGACAAATTTTCGTTTGTAGTACAACGGAAATTGAAGAAAAGCAATCAATTTGTCTCAAGTTTTTTTTTTACTATTTTCGACAGAATTGTTTCCAGCAGGAGGAATATACGATTACTACAAACGCTGAAAATGACTGAGAGACCTTCGTAGAGGTTTGTGGTGGACAAATTTTCGTTTGTAGTAAAACGGAAATTGAAGAAAAGCGATCAATTTGACTAAAGTTTTTTTTCAAACTAATTGACATAATTAGTTCCGGTAGGAGGAAGATACGATTACTACAAATGCTGAAAATGACTGAGAGACCTTCATAGAGGCTTCTAGTAGAAAAAAATTCGTTTGTAGTAGAACGGAAATTGAAGAAAAGCGATCAATTTGACTAAAGTTTTTTTTTTCAAACTAATTTCGACATAATTAGTTCCGGTAGGAAAAAGAGACGATTACTACAAACGCTGAAAATGACTGAGAAACCGTCGTAGAGGTTCGTAGTGGACAAATTTTCGTTTGTAGTACAACGGAAATTGAAGAAAAGCAATCAATTTGTCTCATTTTTTTTTACTATTTTCGACAGAATTGTTTCCAGCAGGAGGAATATACGATTACTACAAACGCTGAAAATGACTGAGAGACCTTCGTAGAGGTTTGTGGTGGACAAATTTTCGTTTGTAGTAAAACGGAAATTGAAGAAAAGCGATCAATTTGACATAATTAGTTTCGACATAATTAGTTCCGGTAGGAGGAAGATACGATTACTACAAACACTGAAAATGACAGAGAGACCTTCATAGAGGTTTGTAGTGGACAAATTTTCGTTTGTAGTACAACGGAAATTGAAGAAAAGCGATCAATTTGACTAAAGTTTTTTTTCAAACTAATTGACATAATTAGTTCCGGTAGGAGGAAGTTACGATTACTACAAACGCTGAAAATGACTGAGAGACCATCGTAGAGGTTTGAAGTGGACAAATTTTCGTTTGTAGTAGACCGGAAATTGAAGAAAAGTGATCAATTTCTCTAAAGTTTTTTTTTACTATTTTCGACAGAATTGGTTCCAGTAGGAGGATTATACGACTACTACAAACGCTGAAAATGACTGAAGGACCTTCATAGAGGTTTGTAGTGGACAAATTTTTGTTTGTAGTAGACCGGAAATTGAAGAAAAGCGATCAATTTGTCTAAAGTTTTTTTTTACTATTTTCGACAGAATTGTTTCCAGTAGGAGGAATATACGATTACTACAAACGCTGAAAATGACTGAGAGACCTTCGAAGAGGTTTGTAGTGGACAAATTTTCGTTTGTTGTAGACAGGAAATTGAAAAAAAAAGCGATCAATTCGACTAAAGTTTTTTTTCAAACTATTTTCGACACAATTATTTCCGGTAGGCGGAATAAACGATTACTACAAACGCTGAAAATGACTGAGAGACCTTCATAGAGGTTTGTAGTGGACAAATTTTCGTTTGTAGTAAAACGGAAATTGAAGAAAAGCGATCAATTTGACAAAAGTTTTTTTTTTCTAACTAATTTCGACAGAATAAGTTCCAGTACGATGAATATACGATTACTACAAACTCTAAAAATGACTGAGAGACCTTCGTAGAGGGTTTTAGTAAACAAATTTTTGTTTGTAGTAGAACGGAAATGAAAAAAAAGCGATCAATTTGACTAATGTTTTTTGTCAAATTAATTTCGACATAATTAGTTCCGGTAGGAGAAAGATACGATTACTACAAACACTGAAAATGACAGAGAGACCTTCATAGAGGTTTGTAGTGGACAAATTTTCGTTTGTAGTACAACGGAAATTGAAGAAAAGCGATCAATTTGACTAAATTTTTTTTTTCAAACTAATTGACATAATTAGTTCCGGTAGGAGGAAGATACGATTACTACAAACGCTGAAAATGACTGAGAGACCATCGTAGAGGTTTGAAGTGGACAAATTTTCGTTTGTAGTAGACCGGAAATTGAAGAAAAGCGATCAATTTCTCTAAAGTTTTTTTTTTACTATTTTCGACAGAATTGTTTCCAGTAGGAGGAATATACGACTACTACAAACGCTGAAAATGACTGAGAGACCTTCATAGAGGTTTGTAGTGGACAATTTTTTGTTTGTAGTAGACCGGAAATTGAAGAAAAGCGATCAATTTGTCTAAAGTTTTTTTTTTACTATTTTCGACAGAATTGTTTCCAGTAGGAAGAATATACGATTACTACAAACGCTGAAAATGACTCGGGAACCTTCGTAGAGGTTTGTAGTGGACAAATTTTCGTTTGTAGTACAACGGAAATTGAAGAAAAGCGATCAATTTGACTAAAGTTTTTTTTTTCAAACTAATTGACATAATTAGTTTCGGTAGGAGGAATATACGATTACTACAAACGCTGAAAATGACTGACAGACCTTCGTAGAGGTTTTAGTAAACAAATTTTTGTTTGTAGTAAAACGGAAATTGAAGAAAAGCGATCAATTTGACTAATGTTTTTTTTGTCAAATTAATTTCGACATAATTAGTTCCGGTAGGAGGAAGATACCATTACTACAAACACTGAAAATGACAGAGAGACCTTCACAGAGGTTTGTAGTTGACAAATTTTCGTTTGTAGTACAACGGAAATTGAAGAAAAGCGATCAATTTGACTAAAGTTTTATTTTTTTTCAAACTAATTGACATAATTAGTTCCGGTAGGAGGAAGATACGATTACTACAAACGCTGAAAATGACTGAGAGACCTTCGTAAAGGTTTGTAGTGAACAAATTTTCGTTTGTAGTAGAACGGAAATTGAAGAAAAGCTATCAATTTGACTAAAGTTTGTTTCAAACTAATTTCGACATAATTAGTTCCGATAGGAGGAAGATACGATTACTACAAACGATGAAAATTACTGAGAGACCATCGTAGAGGTTTGTGATGGACAAATTTTCGTTTGTAGTTGAACAGAAATTGAAGAAAAGCGATCAATTTGACTAAAGTTTTTTTTTTCAAATTAATTTCGGCATAATTGGTTCCGGTAGGAGGAAGATACGATTACTACACACGCTGAAAATAACTGAGAGACCTTCAAAGAGGTTTGTAGTGGACAAATTTTTGTTTGTAGTAGAACGGAAATTGAAGAAAAGCGATCAATTTGACTAAAACTTTTTTAAAACTATTTTCGACGGAATTATTTGCGTTAGGAGGAATATACGATTATTACAAACGCCCGAAAATGGCTGAGAAACTTTCGTAGAGGTATATAAGTTTACAAATGTTCGTATGTAGTCGAACGGAAAGTGAAAAGAAGCGATAGATTTTTCTAAAACTGAATGATTTGAATGATAGGTGGAACATACGATTAATAAAAACGCTGAAAATGGCTGAGAGACCTTCATAAAGATTTGAATTGGACAAATTTTAGTTTGTAGTAGAATAGTATTTGCATAAAAACGATCAATTTGAGTAAACCATTTTTTCTCCTTAACTTCTTTTAGCGCTTTCAATCGCTTTAATTTCTTTGTTAAGTACTAAAAAAATACTCATAGATCAGAGCGCTTATTGTGTTTTATTTCAATTTAACGTTTTGTCTTTTCAAAAAGTCAAATCGAAACAAAATAATCATGTCACTGTGGAATTAGACCGTAGCCAATTACTTTTTGAAATGTTTTCTAAGTTATAAGTTTTTTATGTTATTAACATTTTACATCAATGGAACTATTGATATAGCATGTTAATTATATAAAAACTTGTCATTATGGTACAAGTTTCATCCGTGTTTCTTCATCTACTTAGATGCTGTGTAGACACTAAATTCGTAATCTAAATTCGGACGTAGAACAGCAAGTGGATTCTACGTTCTTTTAGCATTTCTCGTCTGGTGATCGCCGTTACTCTTCGCGATAAACAAAGATCATTATGCTCTTCCCACGTACCAGACGCTCGTTTAATACAAGCGTAATAATGGCCAGCAACGAAAATGATAGCTGAAACCATTTTATACTGTCGATTGCAGTAGTTTAATTTTTCTGGGATTTCCGAAAGGGCAAATTTTTTCCTGCAATTTGCAAGACCAAGCCGTGCAGCAATCAATTCAATTTCGGCAGCCTCAAGATTGAGAAAAATGTGGCTTCCTCCAGCAAACGTCTTAGCGACATTTGTTCCTTTACAAAAGGAACACTCGGTTCCAGTTTTGGATATATAATATTCCACGGTTTGACTTACGGCTTCCTGTAAACCCTTCAGGGCTTGTTTGAAAATCGGATCTGGATTAAGATCGAGGACTGGGATGCTGATTGTTTTTTCAAACTGACAATCGTAGCAGTTTACATTTATCTCAATTGACGGAGTGTTTGGTAGAAGGTGTGACTCTAGTAAAGTAGCGACGTTGATCTCGCAATCCAACACTCCATCTTTTATCTCCTTTGTGTGTTTTAAAATTTCACAGCGGTCGTTATATAGTTTCGCACCTATACCGGACTTCGACAACATCTCAACAAAATTATGTATGGCAATCTTTGATTTTGTGATGTGTTCGTTGTACGGAGCGAAGTCGTGGTATGCCGCTAGTATACTCTGCACCGTTGAGTCGAATGCACACGTGTTTCGCACGGCAATAATTATTTTGCCAAGTTTTGCAGGGCCCAGACTGTTCCCGTTTACAAGTAGAGGCAAAGTCACACTGAATTTCGGTCGTTGGTATATGATCTGTATATCAGGGCACGGTGTCAAATACTTTCCTCGTTTCTTGGGTTGACCTTGGATTTTCGTTTGGATCGGTCCAGTCTTTTTTGTAAGGCCACGCCAATCTTCGTTCTCATTTAGATAATCCATTGAACATTGTGCCGGCTCGGTTGTAATATCATCTTGTTTCTGTTCTACATCGTGACACTTACCATCACCGTCTTCTTCGCTTATTCTTTTACGACCATATCGACCTTTACCTTTACCATCATTTTCGAGGTCATTCTCGAACTCACGTTCCAGATGATGCGAATCACTTTCTCGCTCTTGTTCCAACTCATCTGTTATTGTGAGATTCAATTTTTCCTCGTGAATATATGATACGTTTTCGGTTGTCGAAGTTCGAGACACCACGATGGGGACGGCGGATTTTTCCTCAACCGGATCAGTTATTCGAGTCGTCGAATGTCTTTTTTTGGGGTGCGTTTTTTTATTTTTGTTTGTATCGGCATTTAGCAAAATAGTAGTGGCTGCCAGGCTCCTTAGATGGATGGCAAGGAATTTGTCCATCCTAATTGATTTTTCTTTTTTGAAGACCAGTTGTTTTAGCTCTCGAAAATATTCTTCGCTACGAGCTGAACTAGAAACCAGACGTCCGTCACAGTTACTCGATAACTCTACGAGAGTTGAGCTATTTGGATCATTCTCAACCATAACAGCGGTCCACAGAACAAACTGTTTTGCTAATTTCAATAGACGAGAACCAAATGCACAGCACTGATACGGGTTCAATCGTTCGTGTTTAAGACTACTTCTACTACCTGACTCGATTTTTTTCAAAATAGTTTCGATAGCAGCACTCGAACTTAATTGAGACTCTCCATCAACGTCATTAAATCTGTCCAAAAAACTATTTTTTCCCCCTGATCATTGTCGAGTTTGTCGACACTGTTGTCAGGAAGATTAAATGATTTTAAACGCTCTGAAACACGAGTCTGTGCTGCAAAACAATGACTATGCTTGTCGTCAATATCTTCATGCGTTGCAAAAGCAATTGTTAGTATGTCAGTACACAACCGAATAAAATCGTCTATTCCTGTACACGTCGTTAGCAATCCTACGCATCGGAGATAGAAGTCTTTTTTCTCGGGACTCTCACGATTGAAGCAGTTCCAACGCGTCACCATGTTAATAAAATGCGAAATGTCAACTCGAATTCTACAACGTGGTGGGTTCACCCGCACAGACCTGTTCCCGTCAAAGATAATACATGTTTCTATGTATGTCTTTAAGTCAGTGTTATTAAACGCAAGAGATGCAGCGTTGAGGAGTGCCAGTGAGTAGTCTGTAACTACTTGTTTCGTGTTTCTCAGATATCAATTGAAATAGAGGTAATATCTTTTGGCGATATCCACAAACTGCTTGGTAGAGATAAACAACTCGCTTTGAACCATCCGGTTTTGGTAGTTGCTTTACCAAGCTACCCGTAGCGTCGATACTTATGGTTCCAATTTCGTCTTCCTTCATAAACTTATTGTACATATATACCTGAGTGGGAGTCCAGTACATTAAATAGAATTTGTCCAAAGCAATCTCGTGAATGCATCCGTTAAACTCCAATCCGTACTTCATATCCCACACAGAGGCAAGAGCTGAATTAACTTTATATAGACCTAAATCCCTGTCTCGAGCTTCCTGCTTTGCCTTACGAACTACTTCTTCCGAAGGTAAGTTAGCCGGAATAGTATCACCAAACTCCATCAACCTATTCGCTTTATCACGTCGCCAAGCGTAAGTCGATTTACCTTGTAACTCTTTGCCAATTCGCATTCTTCTTTCTCCACTGACTTGTCGTTTTTTTTATGCACAACTCCACGTGAATCAAAAGTAGAAACGTGCAATGTCGTCTCATCGTCAGTTGGTTCACTTTGACAGTAGATGTGGATTTTTGATCCGCACTCTGAGCAACTGCCTTTAACAGTCAAAAACGTCTCTCCTGGATTTCTATTGATTTTCGCGTTTTTGAACGAAAAAGGACCAGGCAATTTCATGTGAGTCCATAAAATATCGTAGAGAGCGTCCGCCCAACCAATAACGAGGACCTCGTATTCACGGTTCTTGTATTCTACAACACGAGACATGAGAGCAGCCCATTCACTTCTTGATATAACTACGTTTTTGCGTAAAGCAGGCAACATACATTCTGTTTCGCCCATGGACCAATTCGAATCATGTCGTGAATCGTCACCCGTGTCGTCAATATTGCTATCGTACTTCGTCGACTCCAACGTTTTAATGCCGTGTATTTTATTAAAAACGTCGTTCCTATTTTGGGATAAGTAAAGATATAGGTAGTCCTTCGACATTTTACCGTTCAATGCCACGGTCGCTGTGTGCCAAACATCGTTACTCCACGGCAAAAGATTACCTTCATCATCGATGAACCGTAAATCTTTTAAAACTTCGAAAATAATATGTGGCGGATTCGCGGCTGCTCGTGGCATTTTAAGTTATTGTATGGCTGCTGCTCCACTCTTCAGCTACTGACCGACCCTACCTACTAACACCCTTTGGGTACGGATGGAGGCCTGAAAATAGACTTGACTCAAAGTCAAACTTTCCGATACTTGGAACGAATTAGGATCGTTCGAGTCCAACAGTTTAGTGATAAATTCACAAACAATCGAACCTGAACGAATCAACTTATTATATATTTTTTCAAACGACTAAATCTGACTCGAAACCTTAGACTTAAAGTATTCAAATTTGGAAACGAATTAGGGTCGTTCTAGTACTTCAAGTCCTACAGTTCAGTGATGAACGCACAATCAATCGAAAATAAAGTACAGAACCAATTGGATTTATTTGCGATAAAGATAGACTGACTAAACACTTTCACAAAGACTGTACGACCTTTTGAACAACGAACCTAAGTCCTTATCAAACGACAAAATGCTATTAAAATCGCCAGGAGTCATGATCTGACGGAAAATCTTAACACCGCGATTCAGAAAACAGCGTCATCAGTACAACGCCATCTATCGACTAAGTAGTAAACTGCTAAATTTTTAGGCAGAGAAAAATGACAAATTGACACTTTGTATACTAAGAAGACTCCCAAAATATATTTAAAAATGCATCAACTAATAAAAAAATATGCTTTGAACATGCATTTCATAATAATAGAATTGCACCTTTGGAAGATAAGTAGCGTCATCTAGCGTAGGTACTGTTTCTAAACCAAATATGTCGCAGCGCTCTGGCTTATTCAAACTTCCTTAAATTATTTTTATACCACCGAAAAATATGCGGTAAAAGACAAATTTCTTATCGTCATTAAATATTTGATGACGAAAATTAACTGACAAAAATATAACTAATATTGAAGAACACACTTAGTCGTAAAAAATGTTCTCTCATACATTGATATTAGTCATGGCAATAAAACCACAAATTATCGGACACAAACATAATTTTGTAAGTACCTACTTATTTGAAAAAATAAAGGGTCCCTCATTACGACGATGTACGTCACGGGAAATGTTCCAATAGCATTGACGTGTAAGGGATTATACTATGGCATATCAAGCTATTCTTTTTTTTTTAATTGGGCCAAAACTTTGAAATATGCAGAAAACTTAAAAATAATCGGTGATAACTTCTTCAGGGATCATTTTAGCGTAATTGCCACAAGTGCCATCTAGTATTAACAAAAAGACGTTACCATGACATCACACAGCTGCGTTCATGAATTGATTTTGTCGACATAACTTTAAACATTAAATACTCTACCTACATATTCATAATTACCTATTAATCAGAAAAATGACATTAATCTTTTTATCTTTATCTTCGATACATCTATACATATACATATAATAAAACAGTAGACACCGTGATTTCTGTACATTAAACAAAACTACCAAAAATCGAGTGACGATAAAAAAGCTATAGAATACAAAAAAAAGCATTTTCGTTTTTTTTGTCTTTCTGTCTGTTCACGCTAGTTTCCGAAAATACTGGAGAGATTTTGTTAGGGTTTTTAAAGTTAGATTAAACTTATTTCTGAGCAACATTTAGTATTTGTTTTATTCAGATTGGTGTCCGGAAAAATAGTTCTAGACATTTAAAGATTTTAAAATAACGTATCAACGGTTTGAAAAAAAATCAAAGATTCGTTCAGTTTAGCATAAAATTATTCATTGAAAATATATCCTTAGAAATTGTAATCATCACGCTATATCTTCAAGGAGCTAAGCAGTCAATTACCATAACTTATTATAATATCGGCTATTTAATTCAATCGTCAACTGAATTCGTAGACCAGGCTGTACAATGACTGACTGCCGAATAGGTCGGTGTAAGTTCGAATCCCAATCCTTTTTTTAATTGTTGACCTATTTTTTACTTTTTTATGTTCCTGCTCTAATATTTTCGCTGGTCGTGACTTCGTTTGCCTGACAGACCCTTTTTTCTGTTTTTCTGTCACAAGAACGAAAGGCCAAGGGCGCAACTCATAAAAATGGGGGGGGGGGGGGTAGCGTTCATTTGTGGGGTGAGACAATTTTTCTTTCTTTTTTTCTTTCCTTTTAGGTGCCACCCATGCTAGCTACACTACTGTTGCAATGCCATCTATTGACCCAAATAGTACTTTCGACGGCATGAGATTACACCAACACATTAACATATTATTTTTAAAACTACCTATAGACTTCTTATAGGTTTTCCTGTTATCTATAGGTAAAGATCGATTATATACAATTTTTTCTAAATTTTAGGGTCAATAGTTTCGGAGATAAGGGAGGGGAATGGTCATTTTTCGTTTAATTCTTGAATAACTTCAAAACTTTTTATTTTAAAATTATGAAAAAAAATATAATTTAAACCCTCACAGTAAGCCCTTTCATTTAACATGTCACACGATATTGTTCAAAAAACTTTTTTTTAATTTTCTAGTTTGAGCCCGAAAATGAATTTAATGATTTACGTAACGCGTCCGTGTTTGGGTCACAGAAGTCCATATGTGTACTAAATTTCAACAGAATCGGTCCAGTGGATGCGGAGATAACTGGCTGTGACAGACGGACAGACAGACAGACACCCGAGTGATACTATAAGGGTTCATTAATTCGTTTTTTGTTCGGAACCCTAAAAAATATCGTACTGAATGAATGTAATAATCCTTACTTCCTTACTAATATTCTAAATTTGAAAGTAACTTTGTCTGTCTGTCGTGCTTTCACGCCAAAAATACTGAACCGATTTAAATGAAATTTGGTACACAGATTTCACAGATATTCTAGAGCCTGAGAAAGGATATAGGCTACTTTTTAATGCGAAAAAAGGTTGTAAGGGGTTTAAAAGGGTGGACGCGCGACGCTAATCTCTTGACTAAGAATTGTTTATCTTTGTTTTTAACAAAGATAAACAATTTTTGTTACAAAGAAAAAGCGCATAAATACGTTTATCTATTTGATTACAAAAGGCGTCGCGTCGCGTCAATTCACATGATGTAGTCCGAGTTCGAATCCTACCAAACACAACGTGACTTTTTGGATTGTTTAGGAACATTTTATTGAAGATAGCACTTCGCTCGCGCCGGTTTATTTGGTACTCCACGAAATTCACCTCTCTTCTATTCTCTTAAAGGGTAATGTGTAATTTTTTTTTTTTTTACTATATATAGGCATACGTTTGACCACAATCTCACCTGATGGTAAGCGATGATGTGGTCGAAGATGGAGCATGTTTGCCTAGACAAAAAAAAAAAAAACAAGCAACAAATTATTTAATAATAGACTCAACGTAGGGCAGTTCGCTCAAACTGCATCACTTTTCTTACTTAGAGTATTTTTATACCCGCCGTAACTTTAAAACGAAAGGTCCGATTTGAATAATTGCAAGTGTATTTTCTATGTACATATCCAACCTTAATTATCAAACAATTAATTTAGATAAGGATTAATATTTTGATACTAAAATCAGCACTATTCCATTTCACCCGGCTTTTAATAGAATAATTTGAAAAAAAGCCGTTCATTGTGACTTAACCATAATAGTTAGATGTATACCCTCACGGACTTTTTTGTAGATATTAATGTCTTCTATAAAACTATAGTACATCATTTTGCTCTGTTATCAATAGTTTCCGCAACTTACGCGATATAAGGATCTTTAATTGGTATTTTTTTCACACCTTGGGTTACATTATAGAAGTTTTCCTAAAATATTAGAAAACATTCTACAGCCTATGTTCATCAAGGACGATGTAAGATTCGAATGGTGAAACAGTTTTTCAAATAGGTTCAGAAGTTTCGGAACCTATTCATTTCGAACAAACAAATATATCCTCTCTATTATAAATATTAGTGTAGATAGTGTAGATTATTTAACAAATCAGTAATTATTATAATTGACAGATTTTTAACTTTGTGCTGAATATTTCAAACCTCTATGAAGGTCTCTCAGTCATTTTCAGCGTTTGTAGTAATCGTACCTTCCTCCTACCGGAACTAATTATGTCGAAATTAGTTTGAAAAAAAAAACTTTAGTCAAATTGATCGCTTTCTTCAATTTCCGTTCTACTACAAACGATTTTTTTCCACTACAAACCTCTTTGAAGGTCTCTCAGTCATTTTCAGTGTTTGTAGTAATCGTATCTTCCTCCTACCGGAACTAATTATGTCGAAATTAATTTGACAAAAAAACATTAGTCAAATTGATCGCTTTTTTCATTTCCGTTCTACTACAAACGAAAATTTGTTCACTACAAACCTCTATGAAGGTCTCTAAGTCATTTTCAGCGTTTGCAGTAATCGTATATTCCTCCTACAGGAAATAAATCTATCCGAAATAATTTGAAAAAAAACACTTTAGTCATTTTGATCGCTTTTCTTCAATTTCCGTTCTACTACAAACAAAAATTTGTTTACTAAAAACCTCTTCGAAGGTCTCTCAGTCATTTTCAGCGTTTGTAGTTATCGTATCTTCGTCCTACCGGAACTAATTATGTCGAAATTAGTTTGAAACAAACTTTAGTCAAATTGATCGCTTTTCTTCAATTTCCGTTCTACTACAAACGAAAATTTGTTCACTACAAACCTCTATGAAGGTCTCTTAGTCATTTTCAGCGTTTATAGTAATCGTATCTTCCTCCTACCGGAACCAATTATATCAAAATTTGTTTGAAACTAACTTTAGTCAAATTGATCGCTTTTCTTCAATTTCTGTTCTACTACAAACGAAAATTTGTCCATTACAAACCTCTACGATGGTCTCTCAGTCATTTTCATCGTTTGTAGTAATCGTATCTTCCTCCTATCGGAACTAATTATGTCGAAATTAGTTTGAAACAAACTTTAGTCAAATTGATCGCTTTTCTTCAATTTCCGTTCTACTACAAACAAAAATTTGTTCACTGCAAGCCTCTATGAAGGTCTCTTAGTCATTTTCAGCGTTTGTAGTAATCGTATCTTCCTCCTACCGGAACCAATTATATCAAAATTTGTTTGAAACCAACTTTAGTCAAATTGATCGCTTTTCTTCAATTTCTGTTCTACTACAAACAAAAATTTGTCCACTACAAACCTCTATGAAGGTCTCTCGGTCATTTTCAGCGTTTGTAGTAGTCGTATATTCTTCCTACTGGAAACAATTCTGTCGAAAATAGTAAAAAAAAAACTTTCGAGAAATTGATCGCTTTTCTTCAATTCCCGGTCTACTACAAACGAAAATTTGTCCACTTCAAACCTCTACGATGGTCTCTCAGTCATTTTCAGCGTTTGTAGTAATCGCATCTTCCTCCTACCGGAACTAATTATGTCAATTAGTTTGAAAAAAAAAAACTTTAGTCAAATTGATCGCTTTTCTTCAATTTCCGTTGTACTACAAACGAAAATTTGTCCACTACAAACCTCTATGAAGGTCTCTCTGTCATTTTCAGTGTTTGTAGTAATCGTATCTTCCTCCTACCGGAACTAATTATGTCGAAATTAATTTGACAAAAAAACATTAGTCAAATTGATCGCTTTTCTTCAATTTCTTTCCTACTACAAACGAAAATTTGTCCACTACAAACCTCTACGAAGGTTTCCCAGTCATTTTCAGCGTTTGTAGTAATCGTATCTTCCTCCTACCGGAACTAATTATGTCAATTAGTTTGAAAAAAAAACTTTAGTCAAATTGATCGCTTTTCTTCAATTTCCGGTCTACTACAAACAAAAATTTGTCCACTACAAACCTCTATGAAGGTCTCTCGGTCATTTTCAGCGTTTGTAGTAGTCGTATATTCTTCCTACTGGAAACAATTTTGTCGAAAATAGTAAAAAAAAACTTTTGAGAAATTGATCGCTTTTCTTCAATTTCCGGTCTACTACAAACGAAAATTTGTTCACTACAAAACTCTACATAGGTCTCTCAGTCATTTCCAGCGTTTGTAGTAATCGTATATTGCTCCTACCGGAAATAATTCAGTCGAAAATAGTAAAAAAAAAACTTTTGTCAAATTAATTGCTTTTCTTCAATTTCCCTTCTACTACAAACGAAAATTTGTACACTAAAAACCTCTATGAAGGTCTCTCAGTCATTTTCTTCGTTTGTAGTAATCGTATCTTCCTCCTACAGGAAATAAATCTATCCGAAATAATTTGAAAAAAACAATTTAGTCATTTTGATCGCTTTTCTTCAATTTCCGTTCTACTACAAACAAAAATTTGTTTACTAAAAACCTCTAAGAAGGTCTGTCAGTAATTTTTAGCGTTTGTAGTAATCGTATATTCATCGTACTGGAACTTATTCTGTCGAAATTAGTTTGAAAAAAAAACTTTAGTCAAATTGATCGCTTTTCTTCAATTTCCGTTTTACTACAAACGAGAATTTGTCCACCACAAACCTCTACGAAGGTCTCTCAGTCATTTTCAGCGTTTGTAGTAATCGTATATTCCTCGTGCTGGAAACAATTCTGTCGAAAATAGTAAAAAAAAACTTGAGACAAATTGATTGCTTTTCTTCAATTTCCGTTGTACTACAAACGAAAATTTGTCCACTACAAACCTCTACGAAAGTTTCTCAGTCATTTTCAGCGTTTGTAGTAATCGTCTCTTTTTCCTACCGGAACTAATTATGTCGAAATTAGTTTGAAAAAAAAAACTTTAGTCAAATTGATCGCTTTTCTTCAATTTCCGTTCTACTACAAACGAAATTTTTTCTACTACAAGCCTCTATGAAGGTCTTTCTGTCATTTTCAGTGTTTGTAGTAATCGTATCTTCCTCCTACCGGAACTAATTATGTCGAAATTAATTTGACAAAAAAACATTAGTCAAATTGATCGCTTATTTTTAATTTCCCTTCTACTACAAACAAAAATTTGTCCACTACAAACCTCTACGAAGGTCTCTCCGTCATTTTCAGTGTTTGTAGTAATCGTATATTGCTCCTACCGGAAATAATTATGTAAAATAGTTTGAAAAAAAAAATTTAGTCAAATTGATCGCTTTTCTTCAATTTCCGTTGTACTACAAACGAAAATTTGTCCACTACAAATCTCTATGAAGGTCTCTCAGTCATTTTCAGCATTTGTAGTAATCGTATATTCCTCCTACCGGAAATAATTGTGTCGAAAATAGTTTTAAATAAAACTTTAGTCAATTTGATCGCTTTTTTTTCAATCTCCGTTTTACTACAAACGAAAATTTGTCCACTACAAAGTTTTGCGAAGGTCTCGTAGTCATTTTCAGCGTTTGTAGTAATCGTTTATTCCTCCTACCGGAACTTAGCCGTCGAAAATTATTTGAAAAAAAAAACTTTACTCAATTTGATCGCTTTTTTTCAATTTCTTTCCTACTACAAACGAAAAGTTGTCCACTTCATACCTCTGTGTACGTTTCGCAGTCATTTTTATCGTTTATGGAAATCATTTATTCGGTATCGGTAGTTATTGTGTCGTTTTCAATCAAAAAAAAAAAATACTTAAGTCGATCGCTCTAAATCTATTTCTTATCTACTATTCACAAAAATACGTCTACTACTAACCTCTTTTAGCGTCTGTCTGTAATTTTCTGTTATTTATTTTATGTTATTTATACTCATATAGTTTCTAAACGATTTTTATTTTATTTTACGTTGATGTCGTTTTTCTTGCCATCACTTTTTATTTTTAATTTTTTTTCTGTTTAACTACAAACGAAAAAAACTGCACTACAATCCACTACGTACGTTTACCTATAATAATCAGCTGGAAAAAGTAATTTTTTGCAATGTCGGGGGATGGCATTTTTTATTATTTTTTTTTTTTTCGGCTGAACTACTAACGAAGTTAGCTTCACTACTATCCACTACTTATCGAAATCTATCAAAAAAACCTAAAAAAGAAAAAGAAAAAAAAAGTCGGGTGCCAAGTTCACACAGGTAGGTAAGGGGAGGTACACTACTTTATCATGAACTGATGAACTGTGTGCTGTATTAATTTGAAAGGGTTCTGTTTCTACACAGTACTCAAATATGGTGCCTGCGACTACGTCAGTTGCTATAGTTGAATGACTGGCTCCTGTGTCTAATAGAAACTTACCGTCGAATTCTGGTAGTATTATGTAGGGTAAATATTTCTTGGTTTGGAAATTTATTGAAACTAGGTCTGGCTGTCTCGGTTGGTGTCCAAGGTAAAATCCTGGTTACCACCTACCTCTTGTTCGTCCGTGGTTACATTCGGCTCGAGCGTGATGCCGTTACTTTCTGTGATACTGTTATAGAGCTCCATGTCACTGGGTCCTGGTTGGTCTTGAGTGGCCATCTGAATTGGAATATAGAACAGTTGCTGTGCGAACTGTGGTTTTTCTGGCTTACCTGCCGTACGCATAGTGACGTCCGATGATACTGGCGTGGGAACCGGTGGTTTTGGAATGTTAGGTTGATTCCTAAAGTTATTTGAACCATTTGGCCTAGAGTTACCTGATGTTGGTTTGGTCTTCCAGGGCAATACAGATTGTAACCACTGTTGACGCTGTTCGGGGGTTATACTATTTGGTTGTGGTATAAAGTTTTGTGAGGGAATAATGACGCCAGGTACAAATGGGTTTACTATACGGATGGGATTATTATTGCCAGGTTGTTTGGATAGCTTTAGATGTTAAAAGTAATGAATGTGACATCATATTGAATGGACGAAAACTGGAATTTATTGATCAGACGGTTTTCCTGGGAATCACTTTAGACGAGAAATTGCAATGGGGACCTCACATAACATCTCTTGCGGCGCGGCTAAGCTCAGCCGCTTAGGCTGTTAGAAAGATAAGACAGCTAACAGATATAGAAACCGCGCGTTTGGTCTATTTTAGTTACTTTCACAGCATTATGTCGTATGGTATTTTGCTGTGGGGTCGAGCTGCTGACATTGAATCCATATTTATTCTACAAAAGCGGGCTGTCAGAGCCATTTATAATCTTCGTCGCCGCGATTCTCTTAGGGAACTCTTTAAAAAGATTAATATTATGACAGTCCCTTGTCAATTCATCTATGAAAATATTATGCATGTAAGGAAAAATCGACATCTCTTTAGCAAAATTAGTGATAGACATAATTTTAATACTAGAAATAGAAATAAACTAGATCAACCATTTTTTAGATTATCCAAAGTACGAACATCTTTCATGGGGTACTGTATTAAATGTTACAACAAAATTCCTTCTGAAATATTAGAATTAAATGAAAGAAAATTTAAAACGTGTGTAAAATACACACTTTGTGAACAAGCATATTACAAATTAGATGATTATATTCAAGATAAGAATGCTTGGAAACATGCTAGTCCTGCTCCATAGGACAATCTAGGGTGTAGTAGACATAGTGAAACTGGTTGATATGTTTGTGTTTATTGTATTAATATTTACTATGTAAACAGGTGTATTTACTGATTTTTGTATTTAATTTAACTCACACACTGATCATATAAATCAATAGTGGCAAAAATTTGTACGTATGTGAGTATTATGTTCCCTTACTAGCAAACTTATTAATTTTACCTCTGCTGGCATTTCTTTATTGTACCTATTAGTAGTATATAAGTGTTTTTTTGGGAACATCGTCCTCACATATAATCAACTGATTAATGTATGCAAATATTGTAAAGCTTATTTTTTTGAAAAGAGTAACTATGGAGTTTCTTGTCCGTTCTTCTCCATAAGAATCTACCTTTTGCGAACGGACGACTAGAGTCACTATAATATTTCATTTTATTTTAATTTGACGTTCAAAAGTGCCTTTATTGGTCTAGTTGAAATAAATCATTTGACTTTGACTTTGACTTTGAGCTGCTCCTTTGGCTTTGCTTGTGACGTTGACGGATTATTCGTGTAATTTGCCCTATTGTATGACAGCCTAGCTTCTTCTTGTCTAGCCGCTATGATAGCTGCTTCGAAGGTGTCTGGTTTTGCGATTCTAACGCCCAACGAGACACGGAAGTCTAACTGGTTTATATACTGTTCAATGACCATCTTTTCATAATAAGACTTGTTGCCATGCTCACCTACGGAGTACAACGTATCTAACAGCTCGCGGAGGCGTTTGCCAAAGCTTTCGGCGTCTTCTGTCTTAGACTTACGAACTCGCGTTAATTCCTGCATAACTTGTATTTCATTTCGTGGTTCGCCGAGGCGCCTAATTAATGCGTTCTTAATCGACAGCCAAGAGTCTAAGTAACCTTCGTACGCTATTGCGTCTATGGCTGGACCACTGAGCCTACTTTTGATTAAACAGATAAAAGCTGGATGCGCACGATCTGCTTCAGAAGTTAACTGAACTAAGGTTTCTACTTCCCTAATATAATAGTTAAGTAACTTAGGATTGCCATCATATCTTGGCATTAAATCTGCGATTAGTTTATAAGGTTTATAGTTAGCATCATAATCCCTGAGCGACATTGTTTTTCTGTAGCTTGCCTGTCTAGTGGCGCTTGACGCAAAACAATAGAGGTGTCAAATTAAACACTTGGAATTTACTCGTGGGATACTTAACGCTACTTATTATAATTTTGTGGTTGCCTACTGCGATTTTAGCTTATAGACAGACACACATAGACTAACGTAAAATACACAAACTAAAATAGGACAGGAAATCGAGCAAGGACACTTGGTAAAACAAGAGCACTTACCAAAGCAGCCACTGCATCTCCTGTCGAGTCGAGTCTCGTCCAACACAGCTTCCTCCAATTCTCCGGAGATTTATCCCGATGACCGTAGAGGTGTCCGACCGCGCGATAGGTTCCTTGTAGACCGCGAAGGAACGATTTGAGAACCGTCGCTCTTAAGATGAAGAGTTGGATTCGATCTTAGAACGTCGCGATCCTACCGACTGCGCCAGTTATGTTTCGGCGGTCGGGAATTTAGTTAAAAAAATATTTATTTATTACAAATTAATTTAATTATAAAAATACAGGATATTTAGCTGATGGCTGAGGCAAGACTGAATATAATGCAAAGAAAAATAAGTAACTCTAATTTCCAGTAAAATGCATAGTTGCTATACGACGCACGCTGACGGTCACTGCATACTCAGCGTAAACGACTGTTACGATGAGTTAACTCATGTTTCGATATTTTTCGTTAATGAGGCATTTGGGGCAAAATGATCCCTACATTGGGTGGGCAAAATGATCCCAGGATCATTTAACCCCGTGCCAATTGTGTTCAGTTAACTTTTCAATAAATGGGTGTATAGTATACATTTTAAATAGGGACACAATCATGACGAATATCTTTCTGGGTAGATTTTGGTTTTGAAATGTTTGTCGTAGTTCAAGGAAGGTTTGAATGGTGAGAAAAAAAGTAGGTATGTAGGTAGTAAGTAGTGTAGTGTAGATTTATATGTTGCAGTGTAGGTTAGGGTAGTGTAGTGTAAAGTAGAGTAAAGTAATATAATGGTAGTGTGTAGGGTAGGTTAGTGTAGGGAGGGGTAGTGAAGGGTAGGGTAAGATAGGGTAGCGCGTACGGTAGTGTAGAATAGATTAGTGCAAGGCAGTGTAGTAGTTTATATTCTGAAGTGGTACGGAGTTCCCGAGGGGGCAGCTAGTATATGAATATAAATCATGCATTTAATAATCTGATAAGTTTTTTAAGACCCCTTATTTTCTTGCTAAAAATAAGCCGCACTAATTCAACATTATTTGCTTTTAGAAATCATGCCACGAAATTATATTCGAAAAACCGCACGCCAAAACTGGAATGAAAACGCCATGTTTAACGCCATAAATGCCGTAAAAGAGGGCATGCCATATAAAACCGCCTCCAAACAATTCTCAGTTCCACTTATGGCACTTAAAAGAAGAGTTAAAGGAAAAAACATTTACGCTGTGGGTGTTTCTAAAGTGTTAGGGAGCATAAAAAAAGTATTTACAGATAAACAAGAGTTGGAACTTGTACAACATATTCAAGATAATGAAGAGACTATGTACGGATTTACAGTTGATGATGTCCTTAAGTTTGCTTTTGAATTAGCTGAAAGAAATAACATAAAACACCCGTTTTCTACTACAACTCGAAAAGCTGGCAAAGATTGGCTAAGGGGGTTTCGGCAAAGACATCCGAATATCACTCTACGTGCACCGGAATCAACTTCAGCAGCACGAGCGCGAGCTTTTAATAAGCCGATTGTTGATAAATTTTATGACAATTTACGGAAAGTTCATGAGAAGCATCTCTTTCCACCTCATCGCATTTTTAATGTCGATGAGACCAGTTTGAACACTGTCCCGACAAAAAATACTAAAATTTTTGCTAAAAAAGGGCGCAAACAAGTAGCTCGTATAACGTCTGCTGAAAGAGGCGAATCAACTGCAGCAGTAATTTGTGGATCAGCTGGAGGAAACTTCATTCCACCAATGTTAATTTTTCGTCGCTTGAGAATGAAAATAGAATTGATGGATGGGACTCCGCCAGGTTCAGTTTATGCGTGCAATCCAACCGGTTGGATGAATATTGAGGTGTTTTCACAATGGTTTGAACATTTTTTGTCACATACTAAACCATCTTCCCCCGGATCGCCGAAAGGTGTAGACGTGTACTCAGTGCCATAGACCGTTTGGATAAAAAGTTATAAATAAATTAAGTAAATTTAATTCCATAATAAGGATAGGAGTTCATATAGTGAAAAGAGCTATTCAAATAAACTCAGTGTATTACGGTTTACGTGGCTCATCATAGTGCTCTGGTACCTGACCTGTGCGCATTGGCCAAGGATACTAAGCCTCGCCTGCGTACTCGCAACATACCTGCCCTCGTCCACGCCCTGGACACGCCCCACTGACTGCGATACGAGGACTACCACAGCGGCGCTCCGCCTGGGGTACTGGACATTGGATAACTTGCACCTCCTCACAACTTCTGCTGCCCTGGTACTTCGTATCTTTTTGGAAGACAGGAAAATCTGGTGAGCGTCTTTATATCGAACGCTATACACCCGATAGTATCAACTCACAACGGAGTTGACTTTAAAACTATCATCTTAATTGCTTTACTACCCTAGTACAAAAATGGATAAGTCTCTCTCTGAATCTAATCTGGCCAACCAAGAAGAGAGTTATGACTCACCACTGAGTCATGTCTCCCAAAGATTTAAAAGAAGAAGAGGGGATGACCTTGACGGCTTCAGAGAAGATATGATTCAAATGGTTAAGTCTATGTTGTTAACTCAAGAAATGGAGCTTAAAAAAATCACCCCCACGCTCATGGAGATAAAACTCACAAATTCTAATATAGAAAACTCGGTGACTGCAATAACTTTGCAGAATGAAGAGTTTAAGAGGAAAATTGAACAGATGGAGATCGAAGCAAAGAAGGATAAAGAATACATAACCCTTCTGGAAGAAAAAGTCGAGGATCTTCAGCGAAGTAGTCGTAAATCTAACATTGAAATTAAAAACGTTCCCAAGAAAATTAAGGAAACTAAAGAAGATCTTATTGACATGGTAAAATGTCTAACTGAGACCGTAAACTGTGCAGTCACGAAGTCGGATATACGTGATATTTACAGAATTAAAGGGAAAAAGCAGGGTATGACTAACACCCCTATAATAATAGAACTAACTTCTACAATACTGAGGACTGAGGTGCTTAAGATGTGTAAGTCTTTCAACACAAAGCATAATGTAAAGCTCTGCGCTAAACATCTAGGCTTCAAAAGTAGCGAAGACACACCTATATTCGTATCCGAACAGCTCACTGCAAAAGGCTCCAGACTACATTTCCTTGCACGCGACCTCGCTAAGTCAAAGGGATATAAGTACTGCTGGACCGCCTATGGTAAAGTTTATGTGAAGAGACATGACGAATCACCTACATACATAATTAGAAACGAGTCCCAAATACAAAGCTTAATGCAAGAAGCGTGACTACAATGTTGTTGTTTAAACTGTATGTTTTTTCTTATTATTTTATTCCGTTTATTGAATTATCTAAAAAATGTGTGTAACACAAATTCTCTCAATTTACACGTTAAACTCAGTCTACACAAAAACAAAACATATGTATATATACTAATCTATTTGATATATGATTACTTACGTACACTAAACACTCACAAATACATACGCGTATATAACTTATATTACACACTCATATCGGCCTCTATGAGTTATGTTTTTAATATTAATATAAATACTAAAAAAACCGTACATAACGTTACAAAACAGGTCAAATGGGATGGTTGTGTATTTTCCTCTAGCAAAATACTTGTTGGTGAGGATCGAGCAAAATACGTGTACGTAAACAATATGGTATTGAAATTCAGATTATTAATTTACCTATACCATGGATAGCACACATTCAATAATGCAAGAAATAGACGACATAGTTATAGCACAATCAAAAGAATTTCAAATTAATGATTTTTCAAACAAAATCTATGTACATAAATCAGATCTTACAATAATATCGCAGAATATTAGAAGTATATATAGTAACTTAGATGATTTATTAATCACCTTAACACAATTTAATTTTAGTGTTGACCTATTGGTCCTTAATGAATGTAGGTTGGATGAAAATAAACCAACCCCTGAAATCAAAAACTATGATACTTTTACCACAAGTAACCATATAAACCAGTGCGATGGAGTGGCAGTATATATCAAGTGTGATCACAAGGTTAGTGTTAAGGAAATAATATTAACTCACGCATCATGTCTACAAATAATAATGCCTAATCTTGTTGTCCTTGCTATTTATCGATCTCCCTCCACTAAAAATGCTGACAGTTTTATAGACTCGCTAAATAATCACCTAGACTCACTTAAATCACATAAAAGTATTGTTATAACAGGTGATATAAACATTAATATAATATATAAACCTACTGAACAATCGTATGAGCGCACAAACAGATTAAACTATCTAAATATGCTTGCAATGCATGGCTTGTTACCGGGACATTTCTTACCAACCAGAGGCGGAAACTGTTTGGACCACTTTATTTTGAAATTGGACAAGAATAAAAATGCTGCTTCGGTTGCTGTATTGAATACCACTACCACGGATCACTTCATGATTTTCCTTAAATTATCCAATTTAGTAAATTCTCATAAATGCTCGAAAACTATAAAAACAGTGGACTTTTGCGCCAAATTTGTCAATTATTTGCGCCCAAGTTATTGAGAACTTTGATGAAAAAACAAATCAAGAAAAAAATAAAATCGGTAAGTAAAAAAGTCAGTCATTTTATAACCATTTATTTAGGTTCGCCGTGGTTTGCGAACGCGCCCGCTCCGCAAACCAAACATAATGGATACGTCGTGATCGCGGAGCGCGACTGGAGCACGATCGGAGCACGGCGGCGGCGGAGCGCCCGGGAAGCGGTTTTTTGCGCGATCTCAAAGGGGAGCGCAGTTTGTTCGTGGACGCGAGCATGTCACGACGTGTTTGTTAAGTTCGCGAACATGGAGTGGTCCGATGAAAAATGTCTACAGCTCATAGAAGAATACCGTAAATATTATGTGGTTCATGGATGATTCTTAAAACCTTATTCCTACATCTTTCCGGTATCACCACCCGGTGACCCCACATGACACAACCTAACTCCTCGTACAGTTCCGCTTTCCTATTGAAATACGGTTGTAAGTTTTCGATTTCACACCTATCTGACCATCCGTCTCGTAGGTAGTTTAAAATTCTACTTAAAAGCGGATCCCTCTCCGTTTGTTTTTTTATTTCGCTATAATCAAGCAACAACCCGTCTTGTGCAAAGTGTAGGTACGTTTGTTCAGGAATTGACTCCTCCTTCACGTTTATGACGCTATTATTTTCTGGCAGACGTGATAAGCCGTCAGCACAATTTTCATTCGTTCGAATATATTCTATGTCGTAATTGTATGCTGATAATATCACTGCCCATCGCTGCATCCTACTCGCCGTCATGGTAGGTATCCCCGTTTGCGGGCCTAACATAGATACTAGCGGTTTGTGGTCAGTGCGCAAAATAAACTTTCTTCCGTAAATATATTGATGGAATTTACGTACACTGAATATAATCGCTAGTGCTTCCCGGTGTATTTGCGAGTAGTTTTTCTCCGCGATGGTAAGCGTACGTGACGCATATGCTATCGGGCGCTCGCCCTGCGGCCCGGGCTGCGCGCGCTCGCGTCACACGTCACGATCAGAGGTTTGTTGGGATCGTAGTGTGCTAATACTTCGGTACCCATTAATGCTTGTTTTATCTGTGTAAACACACGCTCACACTGTTCATCCCAGTTCCAGTCTACACCTTTTCGTAATAGTCTGTGTAAGGGTACTAACATAGAACTGAAATTTTTAATAAACTTTGAATAAAAATTCACCATACCTATAAAGGAACGTAACTCGCTAATATTATTGGGAGCTTCTAGTTTACTTATTGTATTTTAACTTCACTAAGAAGGGTCCAATTACGGCGAGGAATAAATAATATAGCACTAATATCGGTATAATAGCGTATATTAAATCCCAAGAACACAATAGGTTCACAATAGGCTCACACAAAAAAAATAAAATTCTAAACTCTTATACTTTTCGCGGTAACGAAACCATAGCGCGATCTAACTCGACGCCAACGCCATCTATCGAGCGCGGTGACAACTCATGACAAAAATTAATATTAGATCACGCTATGATTTTGCTCCAAACCCCAACATACCGCCCACCAAGGACATGTTGACAAAATGTCCTTAATTACCGCCCACAGTGCCAAACGTCCGGCTTATATCAAGCCTGACCATGACTGGAAACCTTTAAATAAAAGGTTGCGTCCTTGGTAGTAGGTTTTTAACACAATATAGGGTTTATCAGAACAAATATCATACCTTTGCATTTACATTATGATAAACAAAGAAAAATAACAAAATAAAACGAAATCTTAAGTACAACAAAATTTAAACTTAACCTTAACTTAACTGATTACTGGCAAATAGGTAACACACATAATTTAGAGGTAGGTCTCTTAATGACTGAAGCCTGTGTGCGTATGGTTACGACCCGAGTAATTCCGTCAGGACCCGGATGCGTCCGTTCAACCTTACCCAACAACCACTTGCCTGGAGGCAAACCGTCTTCCTTTACTAACACGATCTCCCCAACTGATGGTTCTGGGTTTTTATTGGCCCATTTATGGCGTTGCAGGAATTGATTTAGATAATCCTGCGACCAACGACGCCAAAAATCCTGCATCATCCTCTGATGAAGCTGCCAGCGTTTTAAGGTACTCACATTGGACCTTTCGTAATTTGAATCTGGTACTAAAACAGGTGGTTCTCCGATCAAGAAATGCCCTGGCGTTAAAATGACACACTTATCTTGATCCTCGACATACGATAAAGGCCTGGAGTTGAGGCAAGCCTCAATTTGAGCCAGCACTGTTGCCATCTCTTCATACGTCAGTGTAGAATTCCCAATAACCCTTTTTAGGTGGTACTTGGTCGATTTGATTCCTGCCTCCCATAGGCCACCAAAATTAGGTGCGTGGGGCGGAATAAAGTGCCAATCTGTGCCGTTATTAGCGAGGTACTCTGCTAGTTCCGGATTGAGGTTGGAATTCTCTTCGTTAAATAAGTAGAGTAACTCGCGTGACGCTCCCACAAAGTTTGTCCCATTGTCGCTATGTAAGTCACTGCATCGACCACGTCTTGCCACGAATCTTTTGAAAGCTGTCAGGAAACCTCTAGTACTTAGTTCACTGACCGCCTCTAGGTGTACTGCTCGAGTGACCATGCATATAAACAATGCTATATAGCCTTTATATGACTTATTACCTCGACCCTTTGATACCCGAATGTTAATAGGGCCGGCGTAATCTACTCCACTATATAGAAAGGGTTTACTAGGTGTAACACGTGCCGAAGGCAATTGTCCCATTAACTGCGTTCTAACTTTAGACGAATATCGAATGCATTTAATACATCCTTTAACATGTTTTTTAACCAACTGCTTGACACCAATAATCCAATATTTGGAACGCAAGTATGTCACCATGAGTTGCGGACCACCATGCATCGTCTTTTCGTGAGCATCTGCCACTAATAGATCTGTCAGAAAAGACTGCTTTGGTAACAATATAGGATGAACTCGATTATAACTTAATTGAGCCATCTCAAGTCGTCCTCCAACTCTTATGATTCCCTTTGAATCCACGAAAGCATTTAAAAACCTTAAATTACCGGACTGTTTTCCTACTTTACCACTCTTTAAATCCTCCATTTCCTTGGTTAGTTCTTGTTGACATTTTTTGATACATGTTTCTAGAGCATCTTCAAGTTCTAATTTGGATAAATGTCGTATATTATGTTTGATTGTTACTGATCTCCTTAAATTTAAAAATCGCCGACAATAAGCAACAACTCGGACTAATCGGGATAATGACGAAAACTCAAACAAACCTTCACGTTCCAAAGAAGTCGTGTGAACTTTCACTTCTTCTAAGTGTGTGATAAGGTGTTTGGGCCTTTTGTACTCCACCACCAGCTGCCTTAGATAATCCGGCCCATTCCACCATAAAGCCGTAGATTCAAGATCAGCTGGGGAAACTCCGCGAGATGCACAATCTGCGGGGTTATGTTTCGTTGATACGTGAGACCAATATTTCGTATCTAACAGACTTAAAATCTCAGAAACCCGATTTGCGACGAACGTTTTCCAGCGACTCGGGTGTCCGTTGAGCCAAGCTAGCACTACCTCACTATCGGTCCATGCATGCCAATTGGCACGTGGTATGTTCAATACTTCTCCTACTTCCACCATTAATTTAGCAAGGAGAGCAGCACCACAAAGTTCTAATCGTGGAATAGACACCTGTCTAACGGGCGCTACTTTCGTTTTCGACGTGACTAATGAAATGTGAATGTCCCCTTTGTGATCCACTACTCTCAGGTATACGACTGCTGAATACGCTAATTTCGAAGCGTCCGAAAACCCGTGCAATTCAGCCTTTAAATTGCTACCTTCCTGTTGCAACCATCGTGGGATTTTAATATTCACCAAATAGGCCAAACTATGGTGGTAAGTAATCCATTCTTGTACTAAGTTTTTTGGAATTTCTTGGTCCCACTCTAATCCCGCTAACCATAATTTCTGAATAAATATTTTTGCTAAAACAATGCTTGGTGCCAACCAACCCAAAGGGTCAAATAGACGTGATATCTCGGAGATAATTTTTCTTTTTGTTACAGGTGCAGCCAACGGTTGGAGTTCTACAGAATACTGAAAGAAGTCCTTGTTCGAGTTCCAGGTAAGTCCTAAAATCTTCGTTACATCATCCATTTTTATCCTTAATTCTTCCTCTGTAGTTTCCTTCCCATCCCTTATTTTATTTAGTAATTGCTGACTATTACTCCTCCATTTTTGTAATGGAAAACCTCTCTTGCCTAACCCTTTGCTTAATTCCGTGTAAATATTAAAACAGCCTTCTATATTTTCAGATCCTGTCATCACGTCGTCCATGTAGAAATCGTTTAGAATAATCTTGGCTATTTCGGGCTGATCTGAGCACTCATCGTACGCCACCTGTTGAAGTGACCGTACTGCCAGATATGGTGCCGACGCCGTGCCGAATGTTACCGTTTCTAATTGATACACTTCAATTTCCTTTTCAGGACTGTCTCTCTAGAGGATCCTTTGCAAAACTGAGTCTTCTTTGTGAACTAACACCTGCCGATACATTTTTATTATGTCAGCTACAAGACATATTCGGTGCGTTCTCCATCGCATAATCGTATGACGAAGTTCCGCTTGCAATGTAGGACCAACTAACATACAATCATTAAGTGAAGCTCCCTTTGATCCCTTACAGGAGGCGTCAAATACGACGCGAACCTTCGACGTTACTTTATCCTCCCGGACAACAGCATGGTGTGGTAAATAAATAGCTTTCGGATTATTCTTGTCATTTTCTAAAACCTTTTTCATGTGATTTAGCTGTAAGTATTCCTGGATAACTTTCGAATAATCTTCCTTGAATTTACTGTTTTTCCTGAATTTACTTTCTAACGCCTTTAATCTTTTTTCAGCAATAACCTTCGATTCACCAACCTTGTCGACCGGGTCCCCCTCGTGCAATGGTAGCTTTACTATATACCGGCCACTTTTATCGCGTTCTGTTGTATCTGCGTATAATTTTTCGCAGTTATTTTCTTCCTCCGTTAGCGTTTTCTTTCTCGATGGTTCTGCCTCTAACTCCCAAAATTTTCGAAGCAACTCATCGGGATCAAGACTTAAATGCATCACGGTAATATGTGCGGGATAATTTGAGTGATCCAACTCAAAGGTACCCGACAATATCCACCCTAGCGTGGTATTTTGTGCCAAGTAAGTTCCGCTTACGTTTCGTTTGATTCCTTCTTGGATGACTTGGCTGTAAACTTCTGCACCTAACAAAACATCAATTTTATTAGGCCTATTGTATTCTGGATCAGCCAAATCATCATCGGCCAAGTCAACCCATTCTACCCTAGTTACTTTCGTAGCTGGGAGAAGGGCAGTGACCGACTTCAAGACGAAAGCACTGACTGTTATCTTGACCGTGGGATCTATTCTAGATCTCATTTTAAGGGTTACAGTGGACTTGGCAGTCGCACCTTTTTCCCCACCTACCCCAATCACTGTTTGTCGCGATGGAGTTTTATTTAATCCCAAGTATTGTACCACGGATTCTGTAACGAAAGAACCCTGTGATCCTTGGTCCAGCAATGCCCTAACTATTCGATACGAGCCGTCCTTAGATTTCGCCTCGATTAAAGCAGTAGTTAATAATACGGTTTTCCGACCGCCTCCTGTGGATAAACAGGAAACCAGTGGCTTGCTCGACCCCTCCGCTTGCGCGGCCCTTTCAACGTTACTAGTTTTATTATCCTCCTTCATCAACGATGAGGTTTCCTCGTGAGCCCTATTACTACCTTCGCCCATATCAGACCCAGAAACACCTGTTGGGTGTAACAAAGAATGGTGGCGGCGTTTACACACCTGGCACTTGAGAGTGTTTTTACAATGTTTAGCAGAGTGATTATTGTATAAGCAAACAAAGCACAAATTATGTTCCTGAGCAAAACTACGCCGAGCGTCATTAGACTCCTTTCCAAACTTAGGACAGGACGTAATTTTATGATCTGCTGACGAGCAAAACGCACATGCAAACGACTTTTTTACTACGTGAAACGACTGAGTCCCTTTTTGGTTTGAATGTCTATCTTTGTTATCGACCTTATCTAAATTTTCTAAACCTCTAAAACGACTATTTAAATATTCCGAAAACTGTTTAAAGGTAGGTAATTCAGTACTTGCGTCTGAAGCCGCCTTAAGTTCCCAAGCTTTCCTGGTCTCTTTATCTAACTTTCCACTAATGATGTGTATCACAATCAGATCCCAGGAAGACACATCTACCCCTAAATTACTAATTGACTCTAAACATTCAACAGTAGTCGTAATAAGTCGCTTTATTTCAAATGCCGATTCAAACGATAATGTCTTTTGACTTAACAATCTTTTCATTATACTATTTGCCAGAAACCTTTTATTATTGTACATTTTTTCTAACTTAGACCAAGCAATTTTATCAAACACCTGAAAAACAAAAAAAATTGTATATTAATATTTCTATCTAAAAATTATTTAGTTATGGTTGAAACAGTTCTATGTAGAAATGAATACTAATAACGATTATACTGACTGATTATAACGTTGGAATTCTTTTTTTATATGTTGGATAAAATACTGAGGAATAATATTAACGACTTACCGATATTACACGATAAAGACAGTTGCAGCAGTCAAGTGTAGAATTTGAATAGATTTTTAGAAGATTTTTCCATTTATATATACATAATTTTAATCAATAGAGTTCAAAATCGAACGTTATTTGTTAGATATTATTTCTTATACTAAAATGGTATGGTGAAATTGGAACTCTAACATCTCAACACGTGTCCAACAACTTATTGTTTACTAAAAATAATATGAATAAAATAAATACTGCAGTGCGTTTGTTCAGTGTATTTTTTCCTACGTGCAATTGAGAAAAATCGGCAGGCAAAGTCATTGTATAAAGCTAGTATGTCAATCATAATTATTTTTGCAATGTAAGTATTTATTTATAAGGAGAAGATCAAAACAATACAGCAATATGGCATACTACTGTTACGCTTGGTTTTGTCTGCTATTATTTTAATATTCTTAAAGCTTATTCTAATTGCTAAGTCACAAATAGAAAGGTATGTAAATACTTAATGTTTTTTGTTTACAGATATACCTATATTTTAAATCAAGTGTTGCTTTTTGATGCTACTTACACCTTCAAACGTAATAAAATTAGTTAAAACATATATAATAGTGCGACTAAATAAACTTTCAACATCGCTAAACTACATTACAGAACACAGCAGATCTTGAGTCTTATTTGAGAAAAACTTCCCCTTCTTTCTTTAAAACTAAAGTTGATAAGCACACCACCATCTTTTGCTTGACGCAGTCGGGTAAAAATAATAGTAAATAAATTAGTTGAGCAGTATAGTATTACAATATAAATCATAACATACACCTTCTGTATTTGGATGCAGATAACTGACACAGCATTTTCACAACACGTGCTTCTTTCCAAATTTGGGATAATATGACGTAGATTTATGACTATTTAAGAGGTCCCCTGCTGAAGTTCAGCCACAAAACACTTCTTCAAGAGCTAGCGGCATCATCGTATACCAGTTTATCAGTGCCTACATACCAGCTTACCAGATCTTCGCTGCACTATTTAAAATGTAAGTGTCATTGTTTTATTATCTATTTCTATTGTTCAACTATTTTATTATTCAACTATTCTAATACTAACTCATTAGTCGAGTGCTCGTAATCTCGACTATTGAGCATGAGGTCCGGGGTTCGATACCCAGATCGCTCAATGTTGTTAGTAGGTAACTATTCTTATATTCAATCATTATATTCGCATATTCGCTCAATGTTGTTAGTAGGTAACTATTCTTATATTCAGTATTAAAAAAAATTCATAGAATACTTAAATTTCGACAAGACAACTTTTTAAAAAAATATATAGACTTAAATACTAAATTACGCCAAGCAGCGTCAACATCATTTGAAAAAGATTTCTTCAAGCTTTTAAATAACGCAATATTTGGTAAGACAATCGAAAATAAACGTAAACAGGTTGATGTTAAATTAGTTACTAGATGGAATGACAGTTGGAATAAAACAAATAAGTCAGTAGGTGCAGAAAAATTGATTACGAAACCAAATTTAAAAAGTATTTCGATTTTTAACGAAAATTTTATTGCAGTTCAACTGAGTCACGAAAAGCTTATTTTAGATAGACCGATATATATTGGATTTACCGTGCTTGAATACTCGAAACAGCATTTATATAATTTCCATTACAATTTTATTAGAAATAAGTATGGTGATAATGCCAAACTATGTTATACCGATACTGATAGCTTACTGTACTTAATACAAACACCTGATTTTTATAAAGATATGCATGATAATATCCATGAATTTGATACTAGCAATTTCGATGTTAATAACCCTTATAGTATACCAAAAGTTAACGAAAAAGTACCGGGCTTATTTAAGGATGAATTGGGGGGTGATATAATCACGGAATTTATCGGATTAAGAGCAAAACTTTACTCCATTAAAACACTAAAAACACAAATTAAAAAAGCAAAAGGAGTATCAAAGCCAGTTACAAAAAGTTTGAATACATCCAACTAGAAAGAAGCATTACTTAACAATGTTGAATTAAAGCGTAAAATGAATATGATCAAATCCATTAAACATGTATTGTATTCCCAAGAAGTTAATAAAGTAGTTTTGAAAAGAGTTGATGACAAAATACAAGTTCAGTCGAATCAAATAAATACGCTACCTTGGGGTCATTGTGATACTGTCCTGTAAAAACTTTAGGTATAAAATATATATCTAATTAGTTAATAAGTAATATTTTTATTAGTAATAGTTTCATTAAACGGATATAAACACTATTTGTTTTTGTTGTACGTTATTTTAAACCCATTTAGAGTACTAAGATCATTTATGTATTTAATTCATGTATTTATTTTAAGTATAGGTTAATTAATTTCCGGCATATAACATGTTTTTATTATTATTATTTAAATAAAATATTCAACTTTTAAAGCTGTTTTTTATCATGGGTATCCATCCATTAAAATAAAATAAAAAGTGACAAGCACTTATTTACTAACCTATTTAATAAATCAAAATAATTGAAGCTGTTATTTAATCTGAAAGATGAAAATAGGATCGTTCTTGCTCACAAAACATTCTTGAATTGATTTTATTTTTGAATTCACACTGATATTGTGCATATGTATATATATGAATGTTAAATAGCATTTGAATTAATCGGCAAGATGAAGTTGATCAAGCAACCCATATCTCTCAACGTCAATAATATAAGATTATGTGACTCCATTCACCACATCAGACATAGCGCTTTATTGCCAAATACCATTCGTTGTATAATATGTGGTCCATCAAACTGCGGAAAAACTAATGTTATGGTTAGTTTACTGCTGCATGAAAATGGGCTCAAATTTAAAAATCTTTATCTTTACTCTAAAACTTCTTTTCAACCAAAATACCGTTTCTTGACTGAAGTATTAAAAAGAGTGCCCCAGATTAACTTCTACGAGTTTAATAATAATAAAGATGTCATTTCTCCAAATGAAGCTTTAACAAATTCTGTTTTCATTTTTGATGATGTTGCATGTGAAAATCAAGTAAATATCCGCAATTATTTCTGTATGGGTAGGCATAAACAAATAGATTGTTTCTATTTATCTCAAACCTATTCTAAAATTCCAAAGCAATTGTTACGTGACAATGTAAATTTTATTATAATATTTAAACAAGACGATGTGAATTTAAAACATATTTATAAAGAGCATGTAAGTTCTGATTTAGAATGGAAAGAGTTTAAAAATATTTGTCAAACTGTTTGGAGTAAACCTTATAATTTTCTACTTATTAACAAAGAATCGTCATTAAATAATGGACGGTACAGACAGAATTTTGATACCTTTTTAAAATTTGACTGATTGTTCGTACATAAATCACGTTGGTAATCCCTCCCCGAAGGTTTAGGCTGAGGCATAACCTAATAGTACACTCACTCTCTGTCAGTTATGTTCAAGTTCCATGTAATTGGTTATACATATAAGTAATTCACATACAAAAACAAATTCAGTATAATCTGCGACTTAGCTGAACACAGTTGTTATAGGAAATATAATATGAATAAAAATATTAAAATAGAATTAATGAAGTCCGTGGACTCCATAAAAAATAAAATAAAACATATGAAGAATCAGGAACACACAATGAACTTGTCACTCGATAAAATGCTAAAACCTGTCACCGACCCTCTTAAAACCCTAGCTGATTCCAATACAAATATTGAAAAAATATTTTTGTTACAAAATACAAACCCCACATCTTCTGAAGATATTGAATTGGATGATATTAATTCTAGCTCATCTACAAAGTTTGAGGACTGTTACGAACCAAAACATAATTCTGAACAATTGGTTGAAAAGTCTCCTAAAATGGGAGATGATTTAGAGATTTCATTAGAGGGCCATGATATTTATGGTATTTATGATGGTGTAAATATACCCTTTGGAATAAGAAGTGAAAATAAAACTTTATTTATGGGTAATTCAGCAGTATCATTTTCTAAAATCGATAGTTTGAATAACGATGGTGTCATTTTGATTAAAATCGGTGATAAATCTTACAATTTAACTCCTGGTCTGAAAGAACTTTTACTTCGAAAAAAACCTGATTTAAAATTAGTATCCCCTAAAGATAAACTTGTCTACAAAGATATATTGCATTACACAAATGCTCACAAAAGAGACTTCAATCCTAAAGGCCAAATAAAAGGTGATAAAGGAATAAAATATCGTGAAATAATCAGACCGTTTTTTTCTGAAACGTTAAATGATAACATTCACACTAAACTTGGAGGAAACTTACCAAAGTTAAAGCAATACAAAAACAATACTGACTTGGTATATTGGGACGACCCTAACGAGTTGGTTGAGAGATTAAAACTATTAGTCGCTTCGAGAGATGCTGGCAATACAAATCATGATAATGAAATTTTATCGATAGTCGAAGAATTAAAAGAAGCGGACATAATTAAAGAATAAATAGTTGAGATAGTATGGTTTTCATTCAGTATCATTTATGGGTTCAAGGCAAATGTTGATATACTGAATTGAAATATGAGTAAAGCCGACGTAGTAAACGAAATTCATAAAAATGCGAGACTAAACTTTCCACGAAGACATGTTATTATGAAAGATATAGATGACCTTTGGCAAGCAGACTTAATTGATATGCAATCAATTTCCAAAGAAAATAAAAATTACAAATTTATTCTTGCTGTTATTGATACATTTTCAAAATACGCCTGGACCTTTCCTTTGAAAACTAAGACCAAAGATGTTGTATGCAATTCTTTCAAAATTTTGTTGGATAATGGGCGTGTTCCCAAAAATCTGCAAACGGATAATGGAGCAGAATATTATAATAATGCATTTCAAAACCTTATGAAATCTTATTATATAAACCATTATTCAACCTTTTCAACAAAAAAGGCATCAATAGTTGAGCGATTTATTAGAACATTGAAATCGAAACTGTACAAGGAATTTAGTTTAAAAGGTAACTATAATTGGATAGATAATTCTCTTAATAATGTTATTTTTGAATACAATCATTCCTATCATCGCACAATTGATGAAATTCCCGCAAACGTAGAAAATACTAATAAAAAACACATATTACAAAGATATATTAGGTTGTTAAAAACCGATAGAAAAAAAAGCAAATTTAAAGAGGGTGACTATGTACGCATTAGTAAGTATAAGGGGACATTTGAAAAAGGATATACTCCCAACTGGTCGACAGAAATATTTAAAATTCGAAAAGTACAAAATACAGCTCCTATCACCTATTTAATTGAAGATGCGATCAGAGGCCAACACATTTTAGGTGCATTTTATGCACAAGAGCTTCAAAAGACAAAAAATCCCAGTTTATATCTAGTTGAGAAGGTTCTTAAAAGGAAAAAAGACAGAGTTTTAGTAAAATGGTTAGGTTTGCCTTCTTCTGAAAACAGTTGGATTGATAAATCGAATATTTATTAAGTGTTCAGTCCAAAATGTATCAGTCTTATGATGTGTATTGAAGAGAGTAGTCTTCTCGATTGGATTATAAATCATTTACCATTTGAATTACATTTACCAGGCTACAATTATTGCGGGCCTGGTACAAAATTAATTAAAAGGCTTACACGTGGAGATAAGGGTGTTAATAAATTAGACGAATATTGCAAACAACACGACATTGCCTATCACAATTCTTCAAACATAAAGGATCGCCACGAGGCAGATTTAGTTTTGTTAAATATGGCTAAAGAACGAGCACTTGCCTCAGATGCGAGTGTAGGGGAAAAACTTGCAGCACGCTTAGTAAGCAGCGCTATGTCAACAAAAATTAAAACTGGTTCTGGCCTAAAAAAAGATGACAAAAAGGGTTCTCCTAAAATAAAACCGGGAAGAGGATTAAAACATAATTTTAAAAATGTTATTAACAAAACAAAGAAACATATAAAAAAATTAAAACCGAAATGCAAGAAAGTGGCAATAGAATTAGCTATGGCCGCTGCCAGAGAATTAACTGATGATTCATTCATCAAACTTCCTCGTGTTATTCCTATACCAAAAACTGTTGGAGTTTTGCCTTTGATTCCGATATTTGCGGGATTATCTGCGGCTGGAGCTTTAGCAGGCGGTGCAGCAGGTATTGCTAAAACCATAAATGAATTCAAGATGGCTAAAAAGTTACTGACTGAATCGAAGAGACATAATGAAAAGATGGAAGCTCTCTGTATTGGAAAAGGACTACACCTTAAACCACATAAAGATGGGCTCGGAATTTTTGTATCAAAAGAAAAAAACTAAGAAATCGGCTACCCAAACGAGCCTTGAGTAATTTAGATATTTTGAAGTATGGAAATAATATTCCCTATTTCAGAGGTGTCTTTATGAGAGATAAGCTTCCTAAACACCCTTTTAAAAAAGAATGTGGAGTTATAAATTTAGATAGCTCTAAAAATCCTGGTTCTCATTGGGTAGCCTATGTCAAATACAACGATTATATTGAGTATTTTGATAGTTACGGAAATCTTAAACCTCCAAAGGAATTTATAAAATACTTAGGATCCAAAATTCACTATAATTATGATAATATTCAGCGTGATCACCCTTTTAATTGTGGGCATCTTTGTTTAAACTTTTTGAACAATTTTTGGTATTGTGAAGGAATAAAATAAACAGTATCTTCCGGAATAGGTCAGTATAGAAGCATGTCTACTACGGTTACCATCTCCGGAAATAAATCGGAATTGGTTTCATACTTTCAACCACCACTGCATTTGTCAGATCAATACGAGTGCGGTTTGGTATACTTTGCAGTAATAAAATCAAGACCAAATATTCCCAATATTAACAGAAGTCTGTCTGTAATCAGAATCGAATGTGATCTTGTTCACGGTTCGTACTGCAACGGGTTACCAACTCATTTTATTCATGAATTTGTGTCCGATACTAATCTAGGTCATCAGTGCATAGAAATACCACAAAACGTTATTTACTTTCCAGTAAACAAAAATATAATTTCATCTGTATCTGTTAAGATTGTAGATCAATTTGGTCACTGTATTAACTTTGGAGAGGAAACAGTTCAGTTACGTCTTCATTTAAGAAAAACAAAATGATAGTATATTATAAAAACACTCAAGCGAATGAAAAACATCTTAGTTTTCCTGCGATTGTTAAGGTGCAAAGACGTAAGAAAAAAGTTAAGAAATTGATTAAAGCAAATAAAGATTTTCTTAAAGCCCTAGGGTTTAAAGTATGAATTTACTACAGATTACTGAATTACCACACTTCGACACTTCGATCGAAAGTTATGAAATCCATTCATACAATCCCTACAATAGCAGCTTTAGAGAAAACGATGAAATCAGAATTCCCATCCACCAGCAAGACATATACGTGCTACCATCAGCCAGTTCAATTTACGTCGAAGGACAGGCGAAGCTCTTCGGTAAAGATGGGAATCAAATCAAGAAAACTGTTACGTTCACTAATAACCCTGTTATGTCTTTGTTTCAAGACATCAGATACGAAATGAATGGTATTGAAATAGACCGTATAAAAAATTCTGGAATAACGTCAACAATAAAATCATACATCTCATTAAATGAAGCAGAAAATAAAGTTGCTGCCCTATGGGGTTGGAGTTTAGAGGGATTTCAAAGTGATGGATATTTCAGTGCTGTGATACCATTAAATAAGGTTTTAGGGTTTGCAGAGGATTACAATAAAATAGTGATAAATTGCAAACATGAACTTATACTGAACAGAAGTAACACTAACTTAAATAGCGTTATTCTGAGTGATGATATTACTCATTTTCAAATTGACATACAAAGAGTTCAGTGGAGGGTGCCACACATAAAAGTATCAGATCGAGAACGACTGACACTTTTAAAACATTTAGAAAGAGATAAACCTATTCAGATGGCGTTTAGAAATTGGGATTTATATGAGTATCCCTTACTACCTAAAACGACAAAGCATTCTTGGTCAGTTAAAACTGCTTCTCAATTGGAAAAACCCAGATATGTAATTTTTTGTTTACAAACTAATCGAAAAAATAATAAAACTAAAGACAGTTCAGTATTCGATCATTGTGAAGTAACAAACGTCACGCTCTTTTTGAATTCACAATATTATCCATATGAACCTCTAGGTTTAAAGTTTTCTGAGAACAAATATAGTATATTATACGAAATGTTTGTGAAATTTCGTCAGTCGTATTACAACTCTCCAGTAGACCCGTTACTTGACCTAAAGGAGTTCAAAGAAAAAGCTCCTCTCTTTATCTTGGACTGCTCAAGACAAAACGATAGCCTGAAAACAGGTCCTGTAGACGTGAGGTTGGAAATTGAATGTTCTACAGCAATCCCGGATAAGACGACTGCATATTGTTTGATTATAAACGACCGACTTGTGGAATATAAACCTTTGAGTAACATAGTGCGCAGGTTATCATGACTGCCATTGTAGATGTTCAAGGGTTTAAAACAGAAACAAATGAATTTATTATTAAAGAAATTGGCATATTATGTAATAAGAAAGTCGCAGTATTTTTAATTAAGCCACCATTTCCATTTCACTATTTAACGAAGCCAGAGAGAAGACAAGTCAGTTGGATTGAACGTAATAGAAAGATATACTGGAGTGAAGGATTTGTGTCTTATTCAAATCACCAGAATTTGATTGAAGATATTTTAAGAGATAAAATTGTTTACACTAAAGGTTTAGAAAAAGTGTTGTGGTTAAAAAATATTTCGAAAAATAATAATGTAAATAATTTAGAAGATGAAGGTTGTCCTAATTTATTAAGCTTGTACAATAAATATGAACATTCTCATGATGTGTATAGTTGTATTTATCATGATGCAATATGTACTTTAAAAAATGTAATATGTTTAAATAAATGGTGTATAGATAATAAATTTTTGAAATAAATATTTTCTTGTTTAATATTTCAAAATTGGGTATGTTACTCAATTTTCAAGTATCAGTTCCCTATCCCCACCAATCCCGTCTAATGTTAAACGTTATAAGTTGCTGACAACAGCCGTGCGATGTCATTACAGTATTATACTTATTATCTGTATCAATAACTAGAAAGCTAGTAAGCAGACCATGTGTCAAAATAAATACAATCCTCGCTATGACATGTATAATACATATAAAATGCGTGAATTTTCATTTGGTCATTATTGGGCAACGGCTGATTCAAGGAGAAGATTGGTGATGGAAATGGCTGACGCTGGATTTTTTTATTGTGGAAATGGTGTGAATGATAAAGCAGCATGTTTCTCATGTGGAGGTGTTATAAAAGATTGGGAGATTTACGATGATCCTTGGATGCAACATGCTATACATTTTCCTCAATGTTTTTATTTGAACGCTGTGAAGGGGAAATATTATATTAATAACTGTCTGAAGCAGTAACTTTTATTAGAATATGCGCCATTGTATCGTACTCCAAAATGAGTCGATTAATATGTACTCTATTAGAATGTTTGTGTACCTACATGATGCCACATTGCACTTAAAATGAGTCAAATTTGTGTATATATTATAGAAGCGTCGCGCATCACAGCAATTCAACTCTGAACATTGCAGTGGAAAGGTTCAATTTTAAAATTATTTCCTAAAACAAATAGCTAAATTTATTTTTGTTTTAAATAATGTTTCATTCAGTGAAATCTGATTTAAATGGTATTCGTAAAATGATTTGCAAGAATGCTAGGGGTGAGATAATTTATATTCAGGATATGCAACCCAGAAAAAAGAAAATGAACACAGGTGAATTAAAACATCAGAATAATGATATAACCCCCACAGAAGATTTAATTTACCAGAAGGTGGGAGATTCAGTGAAATCTAACTTGAAAACTACTCACCACCTTATACTCAAAAACGAACCCGGTGAGAATCTTCACACATTCTGCGAAGTTGGCAACAAACAAGCTGATCATAAAAAATCGATTAAAAGTTCGCCAAAGACTAGTGGGAGTAATATATCGACAACAACAGCAGATTTATTCCATCAGGAGAGTGATACAGCACATGAGTTAGTTTTACCTGCATTAGAAGATATTGATTGCTACCAGATACTGCCAGGAAATGAAATTTGTTTCATATAAATTGAGTCACCATCACTGAATAGAGTGAAAGTGATCCAGAAACCCAAGATAAACTCAAAAATCAATTTATCATAGAAAAAAAATAATATATATAATGGTTTAAAGGTGGAGGACGAAACATTTGTATGATACCAGATTCTGCCTGCAGATGAAATTTTTATCCCATCCATTGTTTCAGAACACAAATATATATATATATTTTTTAAATTAACATTATTTTTAGTTTTATTTAATAAAAACCTAAGATATATTGAGACCAATCACACAGTTTTTTACCTTGGATCACTATCCATTTATAATGTAATGTGCAAGATCAGAATATATTTGAATATATATTTTCCGATGCACAAACAGCATATTCTAAATTCTAATAGTAGACCATCAATGCAACAAACAAGATTTCGTACATTTCAATATACATTTTTAAAATGATGATGTAAATTGGGTGTTTCTGGATCTTCTCTGATCCAGAAACCCCAATTTACACCTACTCATGGGTCACATTTTGAAATGGCGCCGATATCTAAAAGGCTATTAATAGTTTCGGCAAAACAAATTGTGCACGACAACAACGTGTCTGTGCCTGTTACTGTTTAAACTTAGATTTTAACCTGTTGTAACCTGTTGTACCTATATGTAAGGCGACGGAGCCGCGTGCCTGGCGACAAGTAAAAACCTGCTCACGCCGCTCGGTCGCTTCGCGCGTTGCCATTGGTCGGTGACAAAAATATGGCCGACTCGCGCCCCCCGCGGATCAGTGCATATAAAAGCCCCGGGCTCTGGCAATGCGCGTAGTAGTCGTCGTCAAAAGTTCAATAAACAACAATATTAATATTTAAAGTCTTTGATATACAGTCCACTCGTTACACATTCTGGTCCTTCGAAAGCCGAATCTTCAAGATCCAGCAGGATGGTGTTAACACGCAGCCGTAGTGGCGACTCTAGGAGAGAACAGACCCAGCAAAAGCAGTCAACGACCGCCGAACCGGGTGCCAGCAACCCGGCACCAGAATCCAGCACGAGCCCGGTCGCTGTGATGGACACAGGCAGCGGGTCTACGGCGACTACCAACACCGACGCCACGCAGACACATGGTACGCTCAAGCCCGGCGATACCAGGTCACGCCGTTCTACAGCTTCGAGAAAGAAGCGCCTAGCAGAGCTGGAGGCCAGAGAGCGGCTGGCTGAAATGAAAGTCAAGCAAGCGAAGGCAGAGCGAGAGCTGCAAGAAATACAGCTGCAGCGCATCAGAGCCGAAGCTGACTCGAGTGAAGACGACGACATGGAGGACGACCTCGCTTCCGTAAGGATTGGAACGTGGCTAGCGCGACCGGCGCCGCCACCCGGAGGTGAGGCTCGACCGCCGCCACACGACGTCAGCGGCGAGAGGAACGGCAGGGACGCAGCGAAGGACACCGGCGCCGCGACAGGCGCTCAACCGCTGCGAGACGACGACGGCTACCAAGAAAGTGTGTGTGCGAAATCGAACAAGGGCAATATCGCGAGTGAAGTGTTACACGGGAATGTGAGTGATAAAGTGATAGACGTAGGTACGCTCGCCGCGGCCCTAGCACAAGCCGCGCGCAGCTCGAGAGAGCTCCCCAGGTACGTCCAGCAGCTACCAATCTTCGACGGAAAACCCGGTGAGTGGATAGCTTATAAGGCCGCGTATTGTGACTCAACCACGTATTTTTCCTGTATAGAAAATGTCGCTAGGATTAGGATGAGCCTCAGAGGCGCCGCAAAGGAAGCTGTAGGCTGTCTATTATTTAGTCAATCCGACCCTCAGGTTATTCTAGACGCACTAGAAAGACGTTTCGGTAGACCCGAGGCCTTGATTATGGCCGAGTTAGAACATATAAAATTATTACCTAAATTAAATGATAACCCTAGAGAAATTTGTATTTTCGCTAGCCGTATAGCGAACACGGTGGGTACGGTAGAAGCCCTAAAAAGAATCCAATATTTACATAGCCCCGAAATGTCGCGTTGTATCGTAGAAAAGTTAACGCCAATACTAAGAAACAAATGGTATGATTACGCGGCTAATAAAAAGGTTGAAGATATTCCCGAGTTAAAGCGCTTATCTATGTTTATGAATGAAGAGGCAGATAAGTGTAGCGCGTATGCACAGACAGAACGTAGTAATGACGACTCCAACGGTTTACGACAACGGCGCAGAGTAGAGCGCACGTTCAACGTAAATAAGGAAACATCAAACGAGCAATGCCCGGCGTGCAAGCAACACGGCCACAAACTACCAGACTGCAGTAAATATAAACAGCTAGACATAGATTCACGATGGAATATAGCAAAAAACTCCAACATGTGCTTTAGATGCCTACGAAACAAGCATAGAAGGTTTATGTGTAAAGCGCCTATTTGTGACATAAAAGAATGCAACATGAAACATCACAAGCTGTTGCATAAAGAGCGTAAAGTTGAGGCGACACACAACGTAGCCACGCCGTCGCCGACCCCCGATATCACACACGAAACCGTTACGTCGGCGCGGGAAACTGTATCAACAACTTCGCCTCAGAATCGCCGCGCGTATTTAAAAATAGTACCTGTCACATTGAGCGGACCACATTCAAGTGTAGACACATATGCCTTGTTAGACGATGGGAGTACAGTAACCTTGTTAGATGCGTCAGTAGCAGATATCCTAGGTGCAGATGGGCCAGCCAGTCCTATGTGGATACAAGGCATAGGCACGGAGGTCAAGCATGAGCAAAGCCGATTCGTGAGCTTCCACATACAAGGCAAGCACCATAACGACCCACAGAAGATAGAGGCGGCGCGCACCGTAACTAGGCTTGAAATTATGCCGCAAACTGTACAAACCGAGGACATAAATAATTGTAGGCATTTAAACGACATTCAAAGCACTCTTGTTTATGAACAGGCGCGACCAATGATTTTAATAGGCCAAGATAACTGGCATTTATTAGTAGCCACAGAAACACGAACAGGTGCGCGTGATCAACCGGTAGCATCGTACACAAAACTCGGATGGGTATTGCATGGATGTCAGTACTCGGTAAATAAAGTTACAGCTACATTTTGCGGCCACATTAAAATTAAAGAAAATCTGGAACCAATAGAAGAAACCATGAGAAACTTTTTCAAATTAGAATCACTAGGCATAGAACCTAGGATACCTAGAGATGACCCACAACAGCGAGCCTTGGACATCCTAAAACAGAAGAGTCGGCGATTACCCGATGGCAGCTTCGAGACCGGACTATTGTGGAAACAAGAGGTACCTAAAATACCAAACAACTACCTAGGTGCCCTAAAACGGCTAGAAAATCTAGAACGACGCCTAGATAAGGACGAAAACCTCAAGACTCAGTACTTGCAACGCCTTGACAATCTATTCAACTCAGGCTATGCAGAAAAGGCACCCGATACCTGTACGACCAATAAAACCTGGTACCTACCTCACTTCCCAGTGGTCAACCCAGCCAAGCCACATAAGCCGCCACGACTCGTACACGACGCAGCAGCAAAGACAGCCGGTCTGTGCCTAAACGACCTACTCCTATCGGGACCTGACCTATTACAATCATTGCCCGGTATTTTAATGCGTTTCCGTCAAAATAAAATAGCTGTGTCAGCGGACATTAAAGAAATGTTCATGAGGATAAAGATAAGGGAAGAAGACCGCGATGCGTTGAGATTTTTATGGCGCGGCGATCAACGGAAAGGACCGCCAGGTGAATATCGCATGACGTCTGTTATATTTGGCGCGACGTCATCCCCATGTACAGCGCTATACATAAAGGATCGCAACGCTAGGGACTTTGCCGATAGGTACCCAGCCGCGGCGTCAGCAATAATAAACAATCATTACATGGATGATTATCTCCAGAGCTTTTCCAGCGAAGAGGAAGCCAAGAAAATAACAACGCAAGTAGATTACATTCATAAAAAAGCCAATTTTGTTTTATGTGGTTGGATATCAAACAATAAAAATGTGTTAAACAATGACCTCGCGCCTTCACAAGACATAAAAGTATTAGGCGGCGACGACACTGAGAAAGCCCTCGGACTACGATGGGATACTAAGAAAGATTGCTTTATATTTAGAATTAACAAAAACAAAACACCTATTGTATTATTAAACAACACACGCCCACCCACCAAACGGGAGGCGCTCAGCATAATAATGTCTATATTCGACCCACTAGGAATTATATCACCTATCACTATACCGGCTAAAAGGATACTTCAAAACACATGGAAGTATAAAACGGACTGGGACAAGCCACTACCCGAGGAGCTACAACCAAAATGGAAAGAATGGATGGAGTCACTAAGTACTATAGAAACTCTACTGATCCCACGTTGCTACGATTACGGTGACGTCACAGACAGAGAACTACATACCTTCGTAGATGCAAGCGAGGAGGCATACGCCGCAGCGGTATACTGGCGAACTAAAAGGTCAGACGGCAGCGTACAAGTGACCCTGGTAGCAGCCAAGAGCAGGGTAGCCCCACTTAAACCGGTATCAATACCTAGGCTGGAGCTGCAAGCCGCACTATTAGGAGCGCGCCTAGCCCGGACGGTCCTTCAAGAACACGACTACGAGGTGAGCGACCTGACATACTGGAGCGACTCTACCACCGCTCTGGCCTGGATTCAATCCGAACCACGCACATTCAAGACTTTCGTGGCGCATCGTGTCGCTGAAATTGAGGAACTCACTAAGAAAAACGAATGGAGGTGGCTACCCTCAAAAGATAATGTGGCAGATGACGCGACACGCACCACGCCGGAACATTTTAACTCGAAACACAGATGGTTTAACGGTCCCGAGTTCCTTAGAAAAGGCAGAAACGAATGGCCACAGGACAAAAGGGTCATTGCCCCCATGAACACGGGCGAAGAACGCGTCAAGTGTCATTTAATCAGCGACACAAAGGTGAACGAGCATCTCCCTAATATTACACGTTTTTCCAAATGGACACGGCTGATAAGGACAACTGCAAGAGTACTTCAGTTCATTGACCTGTGTAGACCAAGTAAACACACTGTCGAATATAATTGTACTAAGAAAAAGACATCAAAAGATCCAACGTGGAAAAGAATACACAAAAGCAAACCCGTTAAAAAAGTTACGCAAAAAATAACAAGGAATAAAACACTTAACTACATACCTATACCTGCTACTTATATTCAACGCGCCGAAGAACAATGGGTCAAGGGCGCACAAGCCGAAAGCTTCACAAAAGAAATTGCCGCCATAAAGAATAACAAAGCGGCGCCCAGCGACAGCCCGTTATCGGTATTAAGTACATACCTAGACAACGCAGGTGTTTTACGTTTGCGCGGGAGAATCACAGCGGTACAAGACGTAAATGAAGAAATAAAAAACCCAATTGTGCTCGAGGGTAAGCACAGATATACGAAGCTATATATAGCATATGTGCATGAAAGTTTACATCATGGCGGAACCGAGATAACGGTAAACGAGTTGAGACAACGTCTTTGGATAACGAGACTACGCCCGTCTGTAAAGAATGTTGTAAAGGGCTGTTTATATTGTAAAATTAAAAAGGCAAAGCCAGCCAAACCCTCTACGGGAAACCTACCGTACCCCCGTTTAGCTCATCATGTACGACCTTTTACTTTCACTGGTTTAGATTATTTTGGTCCCATATCTGTTTCTGTAGGTAGACATAAAGAAAAAAGGTATGGAGCCTTATTTACATGCTTAACTTGTAGAGCTATACATATAGAAATAGCAAATTCGCTTAGTGCAGACTCAGCTGTCGCCGCTCTCAGGCGATTTATAGGTAGGAGAGGTTGTCCAAAAGAAATATGGTGTGACAACGCTACTTGTTTCAAAGCGGCTGATAGGGAACTAGGAGAAAGCGCCTTAAGTGCTTTAGGTATTGAGTCCAATGCGCGGTCCATAAACTGGAGATACATACCTCCCGCGTCACCGTTTATGGGTGGAGCATGGGAGAGGATGGTGAGGGCAGTCAAGGAAGCACTGTACGTCACCCTGAAAGAAGTGCACCCATCAGACGAGACCCTCGCTACGCTACTCGTAGAAGTGGAAAATACGGTGAACTCCAGGCCACTCACACATGTCAACGTGTCACCAGACGAGCCCGAAGCCCTCACGCCTAACCACATATTGATCGGCCCTAACTCACATGTACCCTCACCGGGTAATTTCACCGCAGCAGACGTCACAGCACGGCACCAATGGCGGCGCGCCCAGGCACTCGCAGACGTCTTTTGGCGAAGATGGGTACGTGAATACCTACCGCTCCTACAAAACCGGCGGGAGCCCTACGGCAGTGGCACCCCACCCAAGGTCGGAGACGTCGTTATGATCTGCGACCCTAACCTCCCACGCAACACTCGGCCCAAGGGAAGGGTGACGAAAGTGTTGCCAGGTCCAGACGGAGAGATACGAGTTGTAGACGTGTTGACCAAAGGACATGTACTCCGAAGACCAACGAAACGGATTGTCGTGCTCCCCACGGAGTCGCCTAATGGCGACGGCGGGAGAAATGTGCACGACAACAACGTGTCTGTGCCTGTTACTGTTTAAACTTAGATTTTAACCTGTTGTAACCTGTTGTACCTATATGTAAGGCGACGGAGCCGCGTGCCTGGCGACAAGTAAAAACCTGCTCACGCCGCTCGGTCGCTTCGCGCGTTGCCATTGGTCGGTGACAAAAATATGGCCGACTCGCGCCCCCCGCGGATCAGTGCATATAAAAGCCCCGGGCTCTGGCAATGCGCGTAGTAGTCGTCGTCAAAAGTTCAATAAACAACAATATTAATATTTAAAGTCTTTGATATACAGTCCACTCGTTACACAAATAAATTCTGAAGTCTAATAACTTTGCTCGTTAGGTATTACGTTTTGTATTACCTGAGAGGAAAAGATAAGTTTGCATCCGTCAATCCACGACAATCGATTGATCGATCGATCACGTTATAAGCGACCATTGTTTACTAAAGTATGACAAGCGCTCGGCGTACTTAACTGGGTCTAGTAGCGGCGCTACGGCTGGCGCTGCGGCGGCAACCTCCTCGAAGAGCTGGCGGGCGCGGCGGGGTTGGCGGGCGCGGCACTGCAGGCTCGCGGCTCCTCGGCGCTGCTGCCAGCGGCCTGCGCGCTGGAGCAGGAGCTCGTCGGTTTAAATGCCTCTGCGGCATTGGGTTGCTTGGTCGTTTTGTTGGGTTTCTATTGACGGTATCAGGCTTCAGTTCTGTGCCGGATTTGGTAACAGCCTTAGCTGATTTGATTGTGTCTGATAAATTGTCGCCAAATTGAAATTCATCAATCTTAGTACTAAGTACTTAAGCCTCCTTCATGTCCCTTTTTAGTGCAGACAAAATAAAGTTTCTGCGGGTAACCGAATCGTAGTGTTAGATATCACAAAGGATTCGTGCAGCGTCAATTAGTTCAGGGAGTAACTCTGCTTTTTGCAACGAGTTGACTGGCCTGCCCCAAGCAGGAGATTACGCTCGAAATCTGATTTTGCTTGACAACTATGGCCTTATCGCGCTTTGCTGCGGCTTCGGGTATCGCTGCTTTCAGTTCCGCGTTCAGGGCCGGGGCAGCGGGCAGTTGCTGGTACCAAATATTTTGTAATTATTGTTTTCCTGCAATCATTGTCAAGATCCTCGGTGGCAATGTATTCGAAGCGTTTGCTTAAATTAAGTCTTAATGTAAGTCTGGACCGTACTTAACTGATGTCGGCGGGACTTCTCCCAGGATCACCATCGTATCCTGGTCTAGGTCCACGTTAATAATGTCACTTGGTACCTCATGCGAGGTATTAGGTTTGCCCGGTACAGGGTCGCTTGGTATGACCGGATCCATTGCTGGTACGATGTGATCAGAATAGAATAGAATAGAATAATCTTTATTATGGACACCATATAAGTCAGCTACAATAACAGGCTCGGCCAGGTCGACAGGAACAACGGTCATTGTCTCGTCGGGTTCATAACTGACCTCCCGAGAGTCTTGTAACCAATCTTCAGGCTCAATACCAGTGTATTCTTAAAAGAAACACAGTAATTGAAAATAGGCTATTGTACCTAACTCATAAGTTAGAAACCTACAATTTTATAAATAATTACTTGTAGGTAGGTAGGAAATAAAGTAGAAAAATATCTACCGACTTATTTATTTTACCGATGGGTAAAACGGATTAGAATAGATGTTGTATTCTTTTTCCTAAAATTTGCGAACGAACATTGGTAACTATGTACACATGACGTAACGGGTGTTTTATAGTAGTACTCCTTGCGTCGAGACAGCCCACAGGCAGCCCGGAGTGCAAGGCTTGTTTAAACGTAAATACGTTTAGCCATAAACCCGTGAAATAAAACTGTTTTATTGAGTATTGGTAGTAAAGTTAGTGCGTCGGAAAACCCATAGGTAGCCCGGAGTGCAAAACTTAAGTTTTAACGTAAATACGTTATTTTAATACTCAGTAGCAACACACACACAATCACTAGGTAACATATCTGTTTGTTCATACGAAGTATGCGCGATCGTAGGAGTTGCGTCTTGCGAAAGTGAATACAAACGCCGTAATCTGCGTTCGTATTTTTGAAATTTCTTCGTTAGGTGTTCGTAATCCACATTACTCGTTCTCTTCGACATTATATTAACGGTACAGTAACAATAAAATGTTGAACGTGTTGAGCGGTTGAACACTAAAATGTGAATGACGAGAGATTCCAAGTCGACTAATAAGGAGAAATCGAGGTACCCACAGTTGAAAAAAAAAAGAAAACTCTCAACTATAGTGTATCGTGGACCGTGGATCGTGTACCTAAGAGTATATCTGAGTGGTGTCACTTATGTGTTACTACATGTGTAATAATTCGTACTAATCTCGAGGACGAAGCGCTAGTATAATAAGGTAATTACGAAAACTGTTCGTTTATTATTCGTTTTTCATTAGTACCTAGGGACTATAATTATTTGTAAAAATGTTTATATTTGTTTTCCATATTCTCTATTGTACTTGTTTGCAGAGCCCTGACGAGGCTTTGGATATCGACAAAGAAAACATGCCATCTAGCCCATCAATTATCGAAAATACACCTCCACGTGTGGACCAGGAATATAACAATGTTCAAATCCCAAGCCGAAAAACAAAACCTTTAAATGTAAGTTATTAATTTTTATTTAAGTCATGGGTAGTCATTTTAATGTAAGTTTTATCTTGTGATGAAAAGTTAAATTATTCATGTTTCAGGACCCTGAAAAGGCTTGTCAAGAAATAAATACGGAATCAAAAATTACTGAAAAAACCTCAGAAAGTACATCTGCTGTCCGACCACGTTCAAGAAGTTCCAGTACGAGCAGTTCATCTTCATCCTCAAGTAGTAGCAGTACTTCATCATCTTCAAGTACATCTGTTACAAATGAATGTCAAAATACAGCCACTCCGGGCCCTAGTACAAGCAATTTAAAATCTCAAACAGGTAACCAACGTTCATACGTTCAATCACCAATACATCCGAATGAAAGTGGTGTGGATCTCAGTGACTCAGATTCAACATACCATGCTGTAAATTTCAATCAAAGAAGTAGACATGTTTCCAGCACTAGCTCTTCTTCTTCTGATTCTTCAGGTCAACCGGAACCTTCAAAAAGTAGGAAGCGTAAAAGGAACCCTAGTAACTGGAAACAAAATCAAGCAAAAATGTTACGAAACTCCGGAAAAAGTTACAGGTGTATGTCCATATCAAAAAAATACATTCCAGCTAGGCATGTGAAAGAAACATGTACGAGCAAGTGTAGACTTAAATGTTTTGACAATATAAAAGAGGATGAGAGGTATAATCTGTTCAAAGCCTATTGGGGATTATCAAATTTGGAACTGCAGCGTGCTTTTATTAGATCTTGCATGATGGAAGTGCAACCTAGGTACAGGTACTCAAATGCTCGAAACCCTCGCCTTCCAAACAACTCCTTTTATTTCACAATAGATGGCAAAAAGATACGTGTTTGTAAATTATTTTTCATAAACACTTTGGACATAACGGACAGACAGCTAAGAACTGTTAAAAGTAAAACCAACAGCCATGGTATCGTAGAGCCTGAGCTTAGAGGAAACATGACAACAAAAAAAGGGTAGACCCTGAACTGCTCCAAAGCATCAGGAACCACATAGAGTTGATACCGAGGGTAGAACCCCATTATTTAAGAGCGACTACAAGTAGAGAGTACATTTCCGACAGTAAAACTATAAGGGACCTCTGGACTGATTTTAACAATGATCAAAAAGAAAAAAGTTTGCCACAGTGCGACTATTGGATATACTTGAATACTTTTAATAAAGAATTCAATATAAGTTTTTTTCAGCCGAAAAAAGACAGGTGTGAAACGTGTGTTGCGTATGAACTTGCTCCTGAAAGTACTAAAACACTGCTCAAATCGAACTATGATAAACACCTCGAAGAAAAAGAACTGTGTCGCCAAGAAAAACGGACGGACCGTCGAAACATTGACGAGACCCACATTTGTGCTATTTATGATTTACAGTCCGTCATGTATTTGACGTTACGGATGTCAATCAGTCATAAGCTCTTTGTGTACTTCTCTCGAATAAAAAAAAAATAACTGACAGTTTTACATAAATTTTACTGAGAAAATTGTTGTATAAGTGCAACTTCCAAGTCACAGTGTTATCCAGTGTTTGTGTGCTGTGTGAAATATAAAAACTCCAAAAACAATAACTCAATTCCAAGTTAATGTTTGGATACCCGAAACGATAGAGAAAGTTAACACTGTTTTCATAGTGAAGTTAATAAACTGTGCCCTAACTTCCCGTGTATGCGCGCCGTTACGTTGACAAAGTGACTGAACCCACAAGTGTTTAGCCGTACCGTACACACCATAAAACTACCATAACCGCGTTTCTTAATATAGCGCCATCTGTTGCCTGAGTCGTGAACGTATTGAACGGATCGATTGCTCTAATTCTGACTCTGAGACGCGTAGACGTAAACAAGCTCTGTTTACACAATGGCTAAGTGCGGTGGCTGTGGCAAATTCTTGTCATCAACAGAGGCCGCAAATTGTACCAAGTGCAGGTGCTGGTACCATCGTGCATGCGTGGGGATACCGACTACCGGCCCAATAGCTACCCCCTGGCACTGCCCCGAGTGCAACAAAAATGTTGTTAGGGATAACCGGGCCGACACGCCGGTAAGGGGGCGACCAGCTACACGCGAAGAAAACCCTGTTACACAAATGGATACCAGCCCCATAAATACAACTGCCCTCGATGCTTCACAGGAGCTCAACCTCAACATCCTAAAGGCAGAGCTTAGATTATTTAAAGAGGAATTTTTAAAGTCAGTTAGAACAGAATTCCAGCGATTGCGTGATGATCTATCAGACCTAAGAGCATCTCTGAATGGTACGAACGATAGAATGTGTCATTTGGAGGAAAGGGTAGCTATAGTGGAGGCAAAACTGTCTCAGCCTCAACCATCGCGTTCGTCGGAGGTGGATCAGCTGATTATTCAATTAAGAAGCGATATTAACGATCGTGACCAGGAGTTGCTCAGCAATGATCTCCAAATATCAAACCTACCAGAGGTCAGTGGCGAAAATCCCACTCACACAGTCATGTTGGTGGCTGCGAAGATTGGCGTCAACATTGAGGCGCGCGACATTGTCAGCGCCGAGCGTGTTGGAGGCAGGCGCATAAACGCCACTCAGGCGACGGCGCCGGTGGAGACCCGCCCGCGGTATCTCGTCGTGCGCCTGGCGCGCCGCAACCTACGGGACGAGCTGCTGGAGGGGGCGCGAGTGCGACGCGGGATGACTTCTGCCGACCTCGGTTTGCCTGGCCCTGCGAAGCGCTTCTACGTGAACGAACGCCTCACGAAAGTAAACCGTGAGTTGTTTCGAAGCGCTCGTGAGGCCGGCAGTCGCTTCGGTTGGCAATTTGTGTGGTCGAAGCGCGGCCGTATTCTTGCCAGGTACAAGCCCGGGAACGCCACTACTCACATTCGCTGTGAGGCTGATTTGCAGCGAATCTTCCAAGCAGTACCAAGTGACGATCGAAAAATCAGTACTTAAAAAGTTTACTATTTTGTTTCTGTTTATTTTTTTTGCTATTGCTAGTTATACTTATGTTAGGTTAAAACATTCTGAAACTCTCAAGCGGACTTTTGATGTTCAGTCGGGTATACTAAATGCCGCTGTTTTAAAAAATATGTTATGTTTGCATTGCTGCTACCTATTTTATTTCTTATCTGTAAGTGTGTGTCTCGCGGGGCACCTCATTAAGGTACAAGGAAACCAGTTTTATATCACTACACTATATTTGTATCCACACCTATCTATTACAAAACTGTTACTTAAGTTTATGAACTTGGTATTTAAAAACCTAATATTTACAAATTTATTATTTACAATTATTTTTCGTTTTATTCCTTACACAATTTACACGATATTAATATTGATTTTAATTACAATTGCAAAAAGACTAATACTACTATATTATTATAAAATTATTAAAACAATAAGATCGGCAGGGATGTTACGAGTATTAAAATTACATAATGACGGATTCATTTTTTTACTATCTTAATGATGACTAGAGACAAGTATTTTAAAGTTGGATTTCTTAATGCTGGTTCATTGGGTACGGGTCACGATGACTTGATTGGTGTTCTCGACAGGCATTGTTTTGATGTTATGGCCGTTAACGAGACTTGGTTGCGACCGGGGGAGGAGGGGCGCGCGCCCGTGGTGCCGGGCTACCGTCTGCGTCACACGCCGCGGCCGGCGAGTGTGCGCTCGGGCCGTGGTGGGGGCGTGGGCTTCTACCTGCGGCGGGGACTGAGCGCGCGTACTTGTACTATCGCGGTCGATCCCAGGTTCGAATCAGTCGAACAAATGTGGCTTACGCTCTCAGTAAACGGCAAAAAAATTACTATTGGTACCGCGTATCGTCCACCTTGGTTTGACTTTGTGCTTTTTCTGGATGCCGTGACAGATTCCCTAAGCTCATTAGGGCATTGTGATCACTACATATTGCTCGGTGATTTTAATGTTAACTTGCTCGACACAAATGGAATAAAAACAAAAAAACTTAACGAGTTTCTGAATAGCCTCAGCCTTACTCAATTGGTCACAACTCCTACTCATTTCACAGATACCAGCGAAACTCTTATTGATCTTTTATGTACCGACCTAAAAGCTAGATATACATCGGTTGAACCTTTTGGTTCAATCAACGGCCACTCTGTCATAGTGGGGGAGTTTAACGTGAAACGAGATAAGTTTAAACCATACGTCACGAAATTTAGGCCACTTAAAAGCATTTGCATCGACAGTTTTGGCATGGATTTGCTGAGTCTATGTCTTGAAAACATTGCAACATTTGAGCATGTGAACGATATGGTGCATTTTTTTAACCAACAAATAATCTTCCTGTTCGATGTTCACGCACCGGTCAAGACATGCACTATAAAAGAAAAGTCGTATCCGTGGATAACTGATACGATTAAATTAATGATGCGATTACGAGATGATGCACTGACTAGTTACCGAAAAACAAAGTCTAAATCAAAAGGTGTATACTACAAACAATTAAAAGCCCTGGTAGTAAGTTCTTTGTACAACGAAAGAATGGCGTACTATAAACATAATATAAATAATAATATAAAAAACCCATAACTATTATGGAAAAATCTTAAATCCTCTTTGATGGCCACTGGGTCAAGACAAGACCTTCCGTCGCAATTTACAGATCCAGACTTAATTAATAACAACTTTTTGACTGTCCCTGGTAACGCCGTGGCAAGCTTGGAACTTATTACTTATTACAACAACCATAGGCATGGTGAAGCCACTTTTACAATCGTACCAGTGGAGCAGGCTGACATCTGGCGCATTATCAACAACCTTAAAAGTAATGCTGAAGGCTACGACAACATAACCCTGGACATGATTGCTATGACTCTGCCGCACACGTTACATGTAATTACAGACATTATTAACCGCTCTATATTAACGTCAACATTCCCCGAGCAATGGAAGATTGCCTCTGTTAGACCTTTACCCAAAAATTCTAATCCGACTAGTTTGAAAGACCTACGACCCATTAGCATCTTGCCATGTCTGTCTAAGGTACTGGAAAAGGTCATCAGCCACCAGTTGACACTTTTCTTGGAGCAGAATAGCATATTACCAGATTTACAATCAGGTTTCAGAAAGCAGCGCAGTACCTCTACTGCTTTACTGGATGTAACTGATAATGTGCTGTCTGCCCAGGATAAAGGGATGAGTACATTGCTGGTATTACTCGATTTTTCCCGGGCTTTTGACGCAATAAATATACCATTGCTACTATCTAAGTTGACTTATTACGGTTTCGACCCTGACGCTGTACAATGGTTCCAGAGCTACCTCAGTGATAGGAAGCAACTTGTAGACCTACGATTGGGGGATGGCACCACACTTAGATCGGCACTCAGTTGTATAGAGAGAGGAGTCCCGCTAGGATCCTTATTAGGACCGATTATTTTCATATTATACTGTGCTGACATAATTAAATGCCTTCAGAAATGCAGGTACCATATATACGCCGATGACGTGCAACTATATATATCATTCTATCCAGACGAGTACGATAGAGCTATAAAAGATCTAAATGATGACCTTCGCAGAATCGCCGCCTGGTCCGAAGATAATTGCCTGTCATTAAACCCTAACAAAACCAAATTCATGGTTCTTGGCACAAGACAGCAGTTAGCTAAACTACCCGCAAATTTCGTGGTCGAACTCATGGGCAAACCAATCGACCGAGTGTATGAAGCGCGAAACCTTGGTCTTATTATGGACAAGGACCTTCGCTTCGAAAACCATGTCGCTGACTCAGTGCGAAACTGCTTCTACCGCCTTAAAGTCCTGTATAAAATGAGGCCGTACCTATCTGAATCCCTACGGGAACAGCTTGTGGAAAGTCTTGTTTTGTCCAGGCTAAACTATGCAGACACGGTGTACGGCCCGCGACTACTGGCTCGTACAGACCAACTCATTCAGAGAGTTCAAAACGCTTGTGCTCGGTTTTGCTACAACATTCCTCCCAGAAGCCACGTAACGCCTTTCCTGAACAAACACCTTTCTCTTAAAATGAAATCGAGGCGTAAACTACATTTGGCCTGCCTGTTGTTCGGTGTCATTAAATTTCAAAAGCCAGACTACCTCTACAGCAAGCTGAGCTAGATAGCTAGCAGACGAGAATGTGAGAGAAGGCAATGTTCGCAGCAACTTTCATCGCAGCCCCACAGTACAGCAGCATTCAAAAGCAGTTTCCGTTACGCAGCATCCAAAATATGGAATAATCTACCGCCGCCTATTAGAGCAATAAACACAATCGGTACCTTTAGGAGACGCTTACGACAGTATTTAATAGACGCGCAACGGAAACTAGACATAATACACTTGAACGTGTCTTTAATCTGATGTTGGGCCAATTCTCAGCTGATTTGGTGTGTGTGTGTGTGTGTGAGGTTACATATAGTCCTTTGTTATATACTTTATTGTGCGCCAAAAGTATGAACAAAAAGGAAACTTAAAACTAAATACATACAATGGGCGGCCTTATATCATTCCGCGATCTCGATTCTTCTTCTTCTCATCCTTTATTAGTTATTAATTATTATCGAAAAGTGACACCTACCTTCTTTCTTTCTGTCAATATCCATAATTATTTAACTTTGACTCACCACTCTGTGACAACGTTTAAATTACGTAGTTTAAAGCTGCTTGCAATCCGTCTACTTCGCTCGGCTGTTCCCGGGATAGTGGTTACGTAACGTGCGCTGCGCGGATTGTATGGCATTAAGTCTGGGTTGGGATCGCACGAAACCGGTTTTTTTTTTTTTTTTGCGTAGATTTATTTCTGTTTGCTTATTGTTTCAGTGTTTTCTTTCCTTTGTTTTTTTTAACATATTATTTATCACTGCACACAAAATTATATTTATGTTTAACTACACTTTAGCATATTATATATTTACCTTTATATTTAATACCCTACAAAACTGGTTTACATCCGTACACTTCAACACAAGGTGCAGTTGAAAACCAGCGTCAGGCAGCACCTAGTTGTCTGGCATTTTGCTGAACTGGACCTATTTGGCGCAGCCGCGGGGCACACAATGTTATTGTTTTTTGTTTTTTTTTTTAATTAATTTTCATTTCCTCATATTGTTGCCTACATTGTGTGATTTCGTGTGTGCCAAATAAAGTAGTTTTCTTTCTTTCTTTCTTTCTTTCTTTCATGTTATGTCGCAGTCCAAGTTATTTTTACTATTCTTCAAAAATAAACTGCCTTGATTTCACAATTACAGAATTAAAAAATGGAGAGGATGATAAAAAGTCTTACGGAGACGTTTACTGTTATTTTTGGGACGAGACTCAGGGACAAAGGGGAGCCAATGAAATAGGTTCATGTATTTTCGAATACTTACGAACCCTAAGCGCAAAAACGCAGACAAAAAGTTACATGTAACATTTTACTCTGACAATTGCACTGGGCAGAACAAAAATAAAGTTATTGCTAGCCTATATTCATATGCTGTCGCTTATTTTGATAACATCGAAAGTATAACCCATAAGTATCTTATAAAAGGGCACACCCAAAATGAAGCGGATAATGTGCACAGCTTAATTGAAAAGGAAATTAAAAAGAACGAAAAAGCAGGGCCTATATACATACCTGTTCAATTTGCTACCTTGATCAAAAGCGCTCGGAAGTCTGGACCACCTTTCATAGTAAAAGAAGTTAATTATGAATTCTTCTTAAATCTCAAACTACTTCAAGAGCAGTGGGGATACAACTTCAACGAAAACTTCCATAAAGAAACAATACTGTGGAATGATCTTAAAGTACTGAAATTTGACAAAGCGGAGATGTTCCACTTTTATTATAAAACATCATTTCAATTTCAATCTTTATTGCGAATACAGTACATAGTTTTACATTCCAGCTGTTAGGTGAATGCGCAGTTCACTGTATTTTACCAATTTAGGCATGCAAAATTATTATTTAAATTATAAATGTAATTAATTATTGTAAACATCATAAGTTAAAATATACAATTTCATAAATGTCAACCAAACCAATTACTCAAATTAAACAAATGTCATCAATTATCACTAAAATTATGCTATGTCAAAACTTAAAATTGAAACGTATACAATGTCATAAATCGAGATCAAAGAGTAATGTCAAAGAATAAAATTTCACAATAATAAAAAATAAAAAAAAATAATAATAATAATAAAATTAAACGTAACTAATGTCAGAGGCAAAAGGTAATGTCAGTACATTCAAACATAATAAATTAATGTAAAGAAATGAAAATGAAAATAAATCGGACTAAAGTAATAACTATAGCACCTATGTACTGTTATACAGATATATTTCTGTCTGACAGGTACTCGTGTATTGTGTAGTACGTTTTATTTAACAGTAACTTATTAAGTTGCTTTTTAAACATATTAATATCGTTAATGTTTAGTATATAGTTAGGAAGTTTATTGTAAATCTTTGGCGCCATTCCTAGAAGGTTCTTATGGAATACCGCTTTTTTGTGTTGTCTACCGCTTATCTTATTTTTATGTCGCGCGCTGTGTAGTTTTTCAAATAAATGCATGTTTGTTTTTACGAAAAGAGCCACTTCATATATATACAAGCAGGGTACTGTTAATATACGAAGATAGGAAAAGAATGGTTTACAGCTTTCCGTGCTTTGAATGCCGCATATCGCCCTAACACACCTTTTTTGCGCTCTAAATACCGTCTCTATGTTCGTGGAGTTACCCCAATATATGATCCCGTAGCGTAACGTAGATGTTACATAAGCATGATACGCTGTTACTAAAGTTTTTTGGTGTACCTCTTTAGCGAGATCGCGTAAAGCATATGAATGCTGGCTCAGGCGATTACATACACTGTCAGTGTGAGTTTTCCACGACATGTCTCTATCCAGTTCCAATCCCAAGAATTTTGTAGTTGGTGTTTCTGAAATTGTATTGTTTCGAAATTTTATGTCTAGTTTTTTATGATTGGTCCTTTGTTCAAAAGTCATTATTTTAGTTTTGTCAATATTAATTTTTAAATTATTTGCGTTCATCCATTGTATTAATACTTGGAGACAGTGGTTTATCTCTCCCTCAAATGTCGTCGCATCATTATAATCTTTAAAAACGACTGTGCTATCATCAGCAAACAAAACCATAGGGTGTTTTGTTTCCCTGGGCATGTCATTCACGTAAATTATAAACAATAAAGATCCTAAAATCCCACCTTGAGGCACACCATAGTTATTTGCTCTCTGACTCGATACATACGTACGCTCAGTTTTTGAAGCAATGCAGACCTTCTCTATTTTCGTAACTTGTTTTCTGTTGGATAAGTACGATTTCAAAAGGTTCAAAGCATTGCCCCTTACTCCATATCTTTCCAACTTCTTTAAAAGTATTGTTCTATCCACAAAATCAAATGCCTTGCTCATATCCATGAATAGAGCGGCCACCGGACTTCTGTTATCAATGCCAGTTATAATTTTTTCAAAGAGATTGAAAATTGCCATGTTTATGTTCCTTTTCCTTCTAAAACCACACTGTTCATCAGCAAAAAGATTGTTACGATCAAAAAATGTGTATAAACTGTTGTATATGACTTTTTCCAGAATTTTAGAGAATATGGGTAGTAAGGCAATAGGCCGATAGTTGGCTGGATCATGTTTGCTACCTTTCTTATGTATTGGTTTTATAACGGCTAACTTCAACCTATCCGGAAACACGCCCGATTCTAAGCACATATTTATTATGTAACTAAGTACTGGTGCTATAATAGTTGACACTGCTTTAATAGTATTTGTTGTAATGTTATCATAACCAGAGCTATTTGTGTTGTTTAATGAATTGATTACTTTTATAATGTCAGGGGGAACAGTCGGTATTAAAAATAAAGAGTCAAGATGCATGTCAAATTTTAAATTTTGATTGCTTATATTGATGTCAGATACTAATTCAATTTCGTCAACAAAGTAGTCATTAAAAGTTTGGGAGATAATTTTGGGGTCAGTTATGTTTTCGTCATTTATTCTCAGTCTTGGTATCCCTTCAACTGGTTTATTATTCTTGCCGTTATTTATTATTTGCCACGTAGCTTTGCTCTTATTAGACGCATTATTAATGTAATTGTTATTTTGAGATTTCTTAGTCAGACGAATTACTGTTTTTAAGCGTTTTGTGTATGTTTTGAAAAGTTTTTTAGTATTTGGGTTGGGTTCTCTTCGAAATTGCCACAACATTTCGCGCTTTCGTTTACAGCATAATTTAATACCTTTACTAATCCACTTAGGAGATTTTACTGCGTATCGTTTTAGTCTCTTAAGCGGAAAGCACATGTCATAAAATAATTTAAATGTATCGTGAAATTTATTAAATGCGTCATTGGGATCTTTAGAGGAATAAATATCATTAAATGTCAAATTTTGTAAACAACTTTGAAACTTTTCCATATTGTCTTTACAGTAACTACGTCGAAATATGTACCAATATGGGAGTACGCAGGTTTTTTTAACAGGGCATTGCAGTAGTTGTGCTGTATGATCCGACAATGCCAATTCGACCGTTACGCATTTACTTCCCCTTATATTGTCGATAATGTTATCAATGCATGTTCCGCTACAAAGTCGTGTTGGAGTGAGCACACCTAGTTTCAGATTAAAACTTTGCAATAGGTTTTTAAAACTGCGAGAGGCGCCGTTATCCTTCAAAATATCTATATTAAAATCACCACATAAAATTACCTTTTTCTTCCGTTTAAAACAGATGTCATTTAGAATTTTATTCTAAACTAAAGAGGAAAGTATTCATTGAGGCCTTGTCCAAATAAGGAGGCCTGTAGACACACACAACTATTACGGGATGATTCTGCAACTCAACCGCGCAACTTTCAATTATGTTTGTTTTGCACCACTTTCCTACATCAAATTTTTGTCCCATTAAATTATTCCTCAGTAGTATACACGATCCCCCATTCCTACTTTCTCGTGAATAATATGAGTGGAGTGTATAGTTAGGTACGTGAAGATTCTTATGATCGTCCTTTTTCATGTTAGTTTCTGTTATGCATATTATGTCCACCGATTTACCCTCATCTTTAAAGCTATTAAGGTGCACACTTAGTAAGTCCGATTTATTTACAAGCCCATTAATATTTTGGTGAAGTATAAAAATATGTTCATAGACGAAAAAGCCTATCACAGGCTGAATCAGAAACCAGTCTAGAGTCAGCTTGTCCTTTGGTATTAATTGCTACCTTCCTGTCACATGACATTGGCTTAAAATAATCTAAAATCTGGCTGGAGCATGATTTGCTAGTTAATTTGCTACGTTTTTCTAGATTATGTGTAGTAAACATCAGAGGTTTTTTCATTAGAAATTCTTTGGTGTATTTAATATAATCAATTTCTATATTTAATTTAGAGCTAAGTTCATTTAAAAAGGTGCGATTATTTTGTTTCACATAAAAATATCGCCTATAATACGAAAAATCATTAAGGTTAATAAATTTACAATTTGAGAAATTTTGCGCTAAAAGTTGTAAATTTTGATTTAACATATTCTTATTCAGGTAATTATTACATTGCACACCTAGTAAATAGATTTGTTGGCACGTCTTAAGATTATTTAGTGCTATACACAGAAGGAAGTATTTCCTTCTGGAGATGACATGGATTATTATCATTTGTCCCTACCGACAGTATAACAATATCCTGTTCAGTCAGCGAGTTATATAATTCTAGGTTATAACACAGAATTTCGGAGCATGTTGCACCTGGTTTGACTGTGGCTGAAACCGTGTAGCCATCATTCCATTTAGCCGTCCTTCTGTTGATTAAAACTTGTGAGAGTCCTCTAACTTGTTCATCTCCTAGAATAATTATTCTAGGTTTATCAAGTGTCTGTCTATTGGTTAGATTTTGTAAAAGTACTTGATTTTGTTCTTGTAATGTTCTAATTTCACTTGTCTCATCGTCCTTTTGTGTCGTATCACTATCTTCTCTCTCGAAATCAAGTGTTTTCCTACACTGCTTTTTGTTTTTTCTCTTACGTGCCGGGTTTGCACTTTGAGGAGTGCTTGTACAAATTGTTTTCAAATACGCAATTTGTTTTTGTTGTTCCTGTGTTACTTTGGTAAGTGAGCCATTCTCAAGTAACAGTTCGTCGATCTGTTCGTGTGCGCTATTAAGTTGGTCAGTCAGTGATTTTATTTGTTCTTTTAAGTATTTTGTTTGGTCATCGTCGTAATTTGAGTTTTTTTCGGGTAGACTGTCTGCAATTGATTTCTCAGATGACGATGGGCTAGTTATACATAGTCGTTCAAATGATATTGATGTTTTTTTGTGTTTATGACGCATCGTTATGTTATTTCTATTCTCAGAATTCATTTTAAGTGTCGCTAATCTTCCAAAAAGTAACTGCTTGTCGTTGGGCTCGAACTCACGCTCTTGCGTTTAGTCCCACGGAGGTACGCAGTTTCGGTTCACGGCTACCGTGTGCTTACGTAGTTAGTCCAAATAAGTTGATCGCTTTGTCTTTTTAGCAAATTAGTATGTGTTCTGTTTTATCGATGGTAGTTTAAGTCGAAGTTAATACGGTCGTTAAGTTATAGATGGCGTTGTCTTAAGTATTATTGCTGTATGACTGTGCCATTCATTCAAAATATTTTTCTTTACGATTTCTTCGTTTACATTTTATACGGCATATCACTTTCACTGCTTATATTTTCACTTGAAATGGTATTTTCTCACTTCTTCACTTACTTGTCTGGATATTAAACCGTTTATAAACAGTTTTTATATGTTGAATTGAAAACACTGTCACTTCCAGGGGTCTAGTCTTATCACAAAGTTTATTTGTTTTGTGTCCTTTCTTGGTGCTAGATAACACTATCACTGGCGTATCTTGTCTATTCAAGTCACTTTAGTTTTAATTTATACGGATATTACTGCTTTTGGAATATTAGGAATTAAAAAAATACGGAGCTATATGTTATCGTGACGGCAGCGCCATCTCACTCCGATGAGATGTTTTCTCAAATCGACATGCGCAATAAACGTAAAAAAATGATGGGGTTCAATGAAATTGTAATTAAACAGCTGTATGAGCATGCACTTGAGTTAAAAGAAAATAAAAAAAGGGATCTCAAAGATTTAGTCAGAAAAAATTTAATACCTAGTATTTACGCTAGTTTTTACAACACTTTGTAAGAAACTTTAATTCAAATAATCTCATAATTAGTGCAATAGGCAGAGTTTAATAGTTGATTAAGTACAACTGAATTATAACCAGAATACTGTTATTAATACTGATTTTGATGTGATTCAAATACTTTAAATAACTATTTTTATTTTGGTTATGTTTCGTTAAATTTAAGAATTCGTTATTTAAACCAGTGAAAACAGAAGGTCTCATTATTTGGATTGTCTGAGTTAAGCAGAGTGTAATTAAAATTTGATTAGGTAATACAACCGAACTATAACTATGTACAAGACTGTACTAGTACTACTATGTTAAACTGAAAAGTTAGTGCTAATATAGGAATATTGTTGATTTGGATAAATATTTTATTAGTGTTATAGAAGAGTGATATTGATTATGTTTCGTTATAATATTTAAGAATTACTTACGTAAATGTTTGGTTTCCTACTTTATGACACGATTTTGATACAATTTTTTTAGTGTGATTATTATTACTGATCTCTATTAAGTCTAAGGAGTGATTTATTAAATGACACTTACACATACTTCACTGTTTTATTTAGCTTTTTTGAAAAAATAAACAAAATCTTAAGAATGAAACTGACTTATTTTTAGAAAAAACATATTTTTTTAAAACAAAGTTAGAAATGAACAGACCTTTACCTAAAAAGGTCAGTAGAAATAAAAAACTTCTAATACTAAAGTGACCTATTTTTTCGAGTTTTTTTTAACTTTATTTTATACGAGAAAATCATATTTTTTTGCAAAAACTATATAATGCTGCTAAAGCTATTTAGTGAAACAATAAACAACAGAAATTCATAACTTTTGTTACCATGTCTTAGTGTTATTGTAAAATGAACAGAAAATGCTTAATACGACGGACACATTTTCGCTCTTTCCCAAAAATTAGCAATTAGTCAATAGTTGAGTCACTTTCGTTCTCAGCGTGCGATATATCAAGTGTTGTAAAAAATATCAAAATAAAGTTCTTGGTTTGAATCATAATTTCAAGAATTTATGTTAATAAAAGTATTGCAACCCTAGTATTTGTTATTTTAATGTTCCTCTATTATATATTTATGTAGCTTAAGCATAGTTTACACGGAGCCAACACTGGCTGCCAATAAGACTGGCAGCCAGTGCTGGCTTGGTATTGGCCTTGTGTAAACAGTTTTTCAAGCCAACCCTCTACCTCCGCCCGCATACCCTTCGACCCCCGCGCCAGCGTTGCGGACACGTGTAAACGAGTCTCGCGTCACTGGCGAACGTCCGTACGGTGTGTGTTCTTTGTTGTTTTATTTGGAATTTCTGCGACAAAATGCCGAGAAAATTCAACGAAGAGGGTACTTTGAAATTCGTACAACTTTATAGAGAGCACGAATGCTTGTGGGATAAGCGTTGCGATGCATACAAAAATAAAGAAATGCGCGCTTCGGCACTAGAACAACATCGTGTAGGAATGAATATAGAAGAACTGACTCTCGATGAAGTTAAATCAAAAATCAAAAGTATTCGAAATACGTACTACTTGGAACTCGACAAAATCGAAAAATCTACAAGATCTGGGGCTGGGGGGAGCGTTTATAAGCCAAAGGCAAAATGGTTTGATGAATATGATTCGTTTGTAAAGCCGGTTTCTATGAGGAGAAAAAACATAGTAAGTAAAATCACATTATTATTTATTTTAAACGAAAATTACATTTAAGCAAAATTATAAAGCTACTTAAAGACACACGCATACTACAACAAAAGAAGCTCGTGTATTTGTCCGTTTCAATGTTGATTTTCGAAGTCGATTGTTAATGTATGCTATTTAATTGCCAAGGAACTCCTCCTTCGTTATTAAACATATTTTTTAAAACTTCTCTTTTCTCTCTTGCTATTTCTGCTGAATGATTGCTACCTTGATTGCCAATACTCTGTAGGGCATGTATTTGGCTCCTCCATGAACCGGGCTGAATATTTCCCTGTTCATCTTCCCTATCAACACAAGTAGCGGTGATGTATGAATTTGATTTCTTTCGTAGCCAATTATGAAGGGCACAACAAGCACAAACGATTGCATCTACTGTTTCCAAGTTAGTTATTATTGGCTTTTCTAATACCCGGAATCTACTAACTAAGATTCCAAATACATTTTCGATTATCCGTCTTGCCCGAGATAACCTGTAGTTAAAAACTTTTTCTTCTGTACTGAGGTTTACACCTGGATACGGCTTCATTAAATAAGTCTTTAGTGGAAATGCCGCATCTCCTACGATGACTCCGTTGTCAGGTAATAAGTTATTTTCCAGGTCTTGGTATATAGAACAATTCTTAAAAACTCCTCCATCAGATGCGCTACCACACGCCCCGACATCTATGTACGAAAAACAGTAGTCGTGATCGGCAATAGCTAACAATACGACGCTGCTTGTTTTTTTATAATTGAAGTATCAACTTCCACTTTTAGGAGGAGCTTTAATTGTCACATGTTTTCCGTCTATAGAACCATAACATAAGGGGAAATTCCATCGTGTTTTAAATCCCCTTTCGATGTTTTTCCATTCTTCTGCGTTTGGTACCTGTAAAAAAGGGTAGTAATTAAAGCGGCCTAATTAATACCATTTTTAGTCACAACAAAAAAATCTATAACATTACAATTACATTAATTTATTTTGTTTAATTACAGGATAACATGGATACCCCAAATAGCAATGAATCAGGATTATCGAATAGCAATGAACCAGGACCATCGTTGGTTCCACGCTCTGAAAATGGGTTAGAAAATGAGTCTGCAGAAGAGACACCTCGATTTACCCCACCCACAAAACCTAAGCGGAGCAAGTTATCACAGATATCTAACATGATAAATGACTTAAGGGAAATTAACGACAACACACGCTGCGAAGAAACAGATCTTGACCTATTTGGAAAAAGCGTCTCGGCACAATTAAAAAAAATTGACAGAGGAACAGGCAGTCATTGCTAAGGAAAAAATACAGAGTATATCGACTCAATGCATGCTCACAGATATACGAGCCAAGAATGCGTATCAAGTGCAACAATCGGTTCAGCAATCGCAAAATACGCTACCTACTAATTGGAATTCTACACAAGTTCTTCCGTCCTACATAGTACCCCAATACTCTCTGACAACACCTACAATCTGCCCTCCTCCAGAGTCCAGTCCATCGACATGTTCTTCTTCGTGTTCCCAGTTTACTACTAATGTCATATCCCCAGAAACTCTATATAATTATGACAGTTACGGCGAAAGCGTAGACAACAGTGATGCCATTCAACAAGCCTTCAATAACGCTTAATATTAATATATAATATGTTTGTTGTATTTTGTAATAATGTGTGCCTTATTATTTCAATTTTAAGTAAATAAATAAACACTTACCTTAATAAACTGTTTTAATACTTCATAAATTGTTCGACAAACTTCTGGTATGAATTGTGATATAGATGGTTTAGAAACACGGTAAAAATGACTCAAGCTTCGATAACTCATTCCAGATGCTAAGAACGATAACGTTACTTCTAATTTTATTTTTGCTGGTAATGCATCTCTCATCAGAGTGTCTTGGCGCTGAATCGAGCTCTGTATAAGCGAAAGCAACTCATCAAAGTTTTCAGCAGTAACCCGCAACGCCAACCTGTACTCAGAAAGATCTTCTAATCTTAGTTGTTTCAGCAACAAGGCAGAAGCTCCAGTTACAGGTCTATCGCTTAACCATTTTCTTATCCAAAGTCGTTTCGGTCCCTTTTTTTGTAATATATCAATCAACTCTTCTCTTAATAGTGCAGAGATATTCCTTAAACATTTCTTTTTCAACAGCCTTTGCCGCGTATTCATTATTTTTTCCAAACGTGTGCACACCAGAAGAAAAAATCCGTGAATGATTGGCCGCGTCTAAACAACAAGGGCCAGGCCAACGCTGGCTTGTCTGCAGACTGGCGCCAGCATTACTGGCTTCGTGTAAACTCTGCTTTAGCTTCATTTTACAATGAGCTCACTAGGTATTTATTCTTACGTATTCTAAACTTCTAGTATTATTAATTTTACTTATTATGCAGTGTGTAATGCACACAGGCAGTTGGTCCACATAAAAGTACCATAGGTATTCAGAAACATCAAGTTCGATAGGAAACTCAACCTAACATAATTGGGCAAGCCTTCTGTCTAATTTTAGTAAGGAAAACAAGATTATATTTTTATACAAGTGTTTTATAATTTATTCTAAACCAATCAGTCACTATTACAATGCCTTATCTTATATATAAATCAAATTTAAGAAAATAAAAAAGAGTAAAAAGATCTCAACCATTTTAGGGATCTGAGGATCTAATGTGTCACCACCATCAGCAAGATACAAATATCTAACAGTTAAATAGAATAAAAATATTATAATTTTTACAAGTCTTTACAAAATAAAGGTGGTAAAATAAAAAACAATTCTATTTTTTTTTCTATACAGATGTACAAAAATAAAACAAAACTAACTTAAACTAAAATGTGCAACAACATATGCTTAATAACATAAACATAATTAATAAATGTTTTAAAATTAAATGTGTGCAAGTCTTTTAACTAATTGTTCCCTTAGAACCCTTCCTCTGATTAGGTCAGACGTTAAAGCACCTACAACTCTCTCTGTGGGAATGGGCTCATTGATAACTTGTTCTTCATGTTCCAATCCTAAAAACAAAATAATTTAATATTCAATACTCATTTGTGTCATTGATTACTTTTTCGAATTATTATATAATTCATACCAGTGATGTCTTCTGCTTCTACAACATTAAGATCGATGCCAATATTATGTAAAATGCAGCAGGCTTGGATAATTCTTGCACATTTCAGTGGCTTATAGTGGAGCACTCTATCTTTGTCTAGACATCGCCATCGATTCTTCAACCGCCCAAATGTATTTTCTATGACGACTCTGGCTGCCACATGCTTATGGTTGTAATTGGCTTGCAACGTGTTTGGAGCAGCGTCTAAAATCGGAGTCATCAGCCATGGTCTTTGTGGATAACCAGAGTCTCCTATAATAAGGATCAATGAATTAGTTTATTTATTTTAGCCTAATGCACAATGTTATTAAAACATTTTTTTTTTAATAGAGCTTACCTAAAAGCCACACTATCTCCCCATTCTGGTGCAAGGACTGCATATAGTGGTTGATGTCACTATTCTCCCATATAAAAGAATCGTGATTTGCACCTCCAAATTTGGCATTTACATTTAAAATTCTATATTGGTCATCACATATCTGTAAAATAAAAATACAGTTAAGGAAAATAAATCTTAAAGAAGGTAAGAATAAATCATTTGTAACGATATCTATTTAAATTAATATTTACCATTTGAACATTTATTGAATGATAGTGCTTGCGGCAATAATACAGATGTTCTTCATCTTTTGGTGGGCCAAATATCCTAAAATGGCTACAATCAATACACCCAATTACTCTGGGTATTCCATATTTATCATAAAACCTGAAACAAGCAACATACTTAATGTGCATTTCATATTAAAATGAAATGTATAATAATTATTTACAGTCTATAGATCATACCTTTGACTAATTGTTTGCCTGGTAATTGAAGTATTAGGAAACCCAATATATTTTCTTAGTATGTTCTTATGTGTCAAAGCTTTGGTCACCTCTTCAATGTAGACACTGCACATTTTTAGTGAGACGTTTTTAGCAACTCCCACTGGGCGGTGGTAAGACCCAGTTGCATAAAAAAACAGGGCTGTAAGGACCTAAAATAATAAACATAGAAAGTAAGGTCATTGTGCCAGGGGGCAGGAAGTGTTTCAAAATTTGCAAAAGTACTGATACATAACCTTATCTTCCAAGGATACCCGTTGAGAAGACTTTAAACCAGCCAGCTGCATCAGCTCTTGGCACAAAAATCTGACGGCTGCCTTAGGAAGCCTATATCTTCTCTTAAATTCAGCCTCCGGAAGGTCTCTTAGCGGATTGCTCGACAGCCGTGCTTTTGCACGATCAATGGACGTTAAATTACGCTCATCTTGTACTCTCGCGGTCTCAAACATCCTCCAAGCGAAATACATACGAGATGCCATTGTAATTTTTATTCACAATTTGAAATTAAATTAAATTACTTTGTTATTTCACCAGTCTTACGACGCTCTCACCACAAAATCTTTTGTGACAACTTTACGTGCTCGCAAGTGACTGCGATCACCTATTCAAGCTGTCAAAACAGACAAAATTGTAACTTACACTCGCGTTATACATGCAAACGTTTATCACTGTGCTCGAAACGGTCCTCACTTTCGAGCTGCACTCGATTGCCACGATCGACGACGCAAATTTTAAAACTCAAGCCGGCTTTTGACTACGGGATGTAATGTAATATATGTATATTAATTACATCACGAGATATAATTCAATATCGCTCACCATGCTATTTAAGCCACCTCTTTACACAAAGCTGTAATATATATTATATCCCAAACTATAAATATTTTTTCGACCGACTGGGCGATAAAGAGGAGCTGTGTATTTTACCTCACGTCCCCGGACACCGCACCTCCCCCTGCCTCGCCCTCACTTTGAACCGTAGACAGAGAATAGAGGTAGACATGCTCTTAGAATAATAATAATTGCAAGGGTGAGATGACACATTGGCAACATGTGTATGTGTGAGCAGGACATAGCATAAATGTTTTGTCTCTATTTGCGTATCGGTTTTTTGTTGTTTGGCATCACTGGTCATTGATGGCAAACAAACTGTGGTGTCAAGATATTTTCGTTGTTAAAAACTGTGAAACGCATAATTTGTGTAATTTGTGACTTTATTGATATTTCAAAAGGTAATATTTAGTGTCTAGTGATGGTGAATTGCTGTATAAATGGCTGTAAAAGTCGTAGTGAGCGAAATCAACCAAACATAACCTTTCATCGGTAAGTAGCATTTTTTACCTATTACAGCCAGTAAATCAAAGAAATATTGTACTCAAGACAATTTTGTGTCAATATTGAGCGAAATTTATTGATAATTTCATCTAAAAATACGATAAATTCCTAACTTGATTTTTGTACTAACCGACCAAAGTGGGAGACATTTTATGTTAGGTTGTTATCTATGTTACTTCGTGTCATTTGTTAATAGTCGGATAATAACTTGACGGGGATACCAGCACTTAATTATTTTTACCACACATATTTAATTTTCACTTTTTTTTTAGATTTCCGAATGAACCAATTTTAAGAAAAAAGTGGACTGAGTGCACGGGTCGAATTAACTGGCATCCAAGTCGTCACTCCCGAATCTGCTCACGACATTTTGAAGCTAGTTGCATTCGACAGAAATTAAATAGTACTCACTTAAAACCATGTTCGATACCGACTCTTTTCACCCAGGTAAAGTAAATTTATTATACACCACAATTTGTTTTACACGTATAATTAACTTTGATACGTAAACATCTATCTATTAGGATTTGGTTTCCGCACTTAGTCCTGATGTTGGACCATTGTGCGTGAGCCATGGTGGCCGTCATTCCAACCAGCCAACCTCCCTCCAGAAGCAGATCAGTTTTCCTGGTGTGTTGAGAACATCTGTAAGCGAGTTCTGTGTCCCTATTGTTTGACTCCGTATTTCCGTAACGCCTGCGCACTCAAGGAGTACGTGCGATACCGTATCCTCCTTCTCCATGCATGCTCTGCATAAAGGACTGTCCGTAATACCTATCGTGTGTAAGTGTTTATTCAATGAGCAGTGCCCGGTGATAGTCCCCGCCACCATTCGCAGGCTACCCCTATCCAGTCGCAGAAGGCGTCTGGTCAGTTTCCTGTTTAGGGATGGCATAGCCTCCCTGGACTGCCTGCAGCCTGGTGCCAAGGCCCACCAGCGTTCCGCTTGTTTATGGGTGTGTTCTTGTATCCATGTGCGCAGCTGGACGAAGGGGAGTGGTACTATGGGTTCGGGTCCAACAGCCACAGCACCAGAACCCCTCCTGGCCAGCTCATCGGCCGCATCGTTTCCTAGTGATCCGCTGTGTCCTTTTATCTACTGCAGCGTCACAGTGTTGCGGTTGGTCACCGTGACGCGTTCTAGTGCATTGTGGCATTCTAGTATGAGTTTCGAGGTAGTATAATGATTCCTTAGAGATTGAAGTACCGAGGCGCTGTCGGAGAGTATGCGAATATGGGTATCCGTTACTCTCCTGGCCTCTATGGCATGGACCGCCAGGATAATGCCCACACATTCCGCCTGGTAGACGGTGTTGAGCTTACCCAGCGGTCTAGATATTCTGATACTAAGGTCATTGGAGTAAACTCCAACTCCGGTTCCGGTGTTTGTCTTTGATCCATCAGTGTAGATTCTTAGCTCTTTGGGACCTGAGTGGTCGTTCAATTCTTGTGTCAGGACTATATTGTAATGTTTCTGGAAATGGTGCGTCTTTTGGGCTTTGTCATTGGGTGAAGTCATCATGGGTTGCCTCTTAATAGCGTCCTCCATGATGCGCGTGTGTTTGATTCTGGCGTCTGTTCCTAGGGTGCCAGATATGTTGAGCCTGAGAGCCGCCAGGGCCGCCACCTCCCGCACTATAAGGTGTAGTGGTGGCAATCCTAGCATGGCCTGCAGGGCCGCAGTGGGGGCAGTTTTCATGCTGCTAGTGATTGCCACACAGGCAAGTCGTTGCAGTTTTTCGAGGTCCTTCTGTGCTGTGCTCAAGTCGGTCCTGGGCCACCAGACTAGAGAGCCATATATGATTACTGGTCTAATGACTGTGGTGTATAGCCAGTATGTTGTGCCGGGACTGATGCCCCAGTTCCTACCTAGCATGCAGATAGATGCCCAGGTATTTGGTTTCAGTTGAAAGGCTTAGGGTGGTTCCGAAGAAGTGTGGTAGTTCTAGTGGTGGCAGCTTCCTCTTTTTGGTAAAGAGAACAAGTTCAGTTTTGGTGGGGTTCACTGCTAGTTGATATTCTTTGCACCAGTCCTCTACTATTTTCAAGGCCTGGCGCATGAGATTGCATAGCGTGTTTTCATGTTTTCCGTTTATTATTATGGTTATGTCATCGGCGTATCCGACGGTGAAGTATCCTTTGTCGTTGAGTCTTCTTACTAGGGTGTCTGCGACGAGGTTCCATAGCAGCGGCGAGAGGACGCCCCCTTGGGGGCAACCTTTCGCCACTATGGCCCGTGTTGTGTTATTTACGGTGACTTGTACAGCTCTTTGTTTGAGCATGTTTGCGATCCAGTCGCTCAGGGTCGTATCCACACCATGCCTTCCGAGGGACGTGCTGATGCTTTGAAACATGGTCTTATCAAAGGCGCCCTCGATGTCAATGAAGACAGCCAGTGAGGAGCATTTATGGTTTATCGCACATTCGATCTTTGAGACCACGCTGTGCAGCGCGGATTCTGTTGATTTCCCCGTGGAATAGGCGTGTTGTTGTCTGTGCAGCGGGTATCTACACAAGGGTCCATCCCGGATATATCTGTCACAAAGCCTCTCCAGGGTTTTCAGTAGGCTTATTGGTCTGTAAGCCTTGGGTTGTGTGTAGTCCGTTTTGCCCGGTTTGGGTATGAATATGACTTTCACCTCGCGCCATGCGAGGGGTACATATCTGTGTGCTATACAGGCTTGGTAGATTACTACCAACCATGGTGTCAGGACGCTCTCTCCCCATTGTAGCAGGGCTGGGAAGATGCCATCTAGTCCTGCGGATTTGTATGGTTGGAAGGTCTTTATGGCCCATCTTATCCGATCCTCTGTCACTACTTTCTGAGCTGTAGACCAGTCTTGTTCGGTAGGGGCCCATCTCGATTCGCTCGCCCACGCTGTCCTCAAGGAGGTTACAGTCAGGGAAGTGCGTTTCCAGAAGTACCCTACTGGTCTCTTGGTCTGTTCGTGTGTATGAGTTGTCTGGGTTTTTCAGTGCTCCGAGGGTGCGATCCTGCTCAGTTGATAGGATCTTACGCACTCTTGCGGCTTCGTTGTTTGATTCTATAGATTCGCAGAACTTCCGCCAAGCTGTTTTCCTGTTGGTTCTGATATGTTTCTTAAAGGTGTATTGAGTTGTTTTATATGCTTCCCAATCTACTGGAAGTTTTGTGTTTTAAGCTCTGTTGAATTGTTTGCGTAGTGTGCTTCTGAGTTTATTGAGTTCAGCATTCTACCAGGGGTTACTCTTACTCCGGTGTGGTGCCTTTAGTTTGCAGCAGGTATTATATGCTTCGGTTAGTAGTCAGTTAGCTTTGTTGTGGTGTTTTCTAATTCAGTTTGGTCTGTTATTTGGTTTTGGTGCATTTGGTGCCTAGCTAACAAAGAGGCTAGGAGGCGTTTAAATTCAGGTATGTCTGTCCGGCGCGGATTCCGCCTGGGTTCGGGCTTTTTTGTGTTGGCTGTTAGTGTAAAGCGAATCCTCCTGTGGTCAGAGCAGGATGGTTCATCTGATACCCGCCAATTTGAGATGAAGTTTGTCGCGTTTCCTGTGGATAACGTTAGGTCTATGATCGTTTGTCCCCTGGCAGTGACCCAAGTGGGTCCAGAGCCACGGTTTACGATGTTAAGGTTAGTCGAGAATAAGTAAGTAGATAGGGCCTCACCTCTGGTGATACGTAAACATTTGTTGTGACTTGATTTCTTGTGACACAGAAATAATATTGTAAACATTATTTGACATGACTTTTTTAGTATTATTACATGGAATTAATTTAAATGGATTATACATAAACCTAATTAGCTGTGCCCGCGACTTCGTTCGCGTGGACTACAGGATTTTGAATTTATATTTTCTAAAATGAAAGTAGCCTATGTTACTCCTTATGAAATCAGCTATCTGCCAAAAAAAAAGTTCCGTCAAAATCGGTCCAGCTATTTCAGAGATTAGCCCGGACAAACAGACAAAAATTGTAAAAAATGTTATTTTGGTGTATGTAACGTATATATATTCATGTGCAGGTAGTAAAAAGCAGTTATTTCAATATTACAAACAACGCTCCAATTTTATTTATATGTATAGATAGATTATTAAGCTACCAAACAACGTAAAGCAGATACTGTAAAAATAACTAACTCATTTGAAAAATCATTAATTCTTGATTATTTTAGCAGTTAATCGGAAATTCGTGTCCTTTTTGTTTCAAATTTCAGGTCCAACCGGCTTTAGATCAACCGAGTACCTCTAAATGTGATACTTTGGGGGTTGATATGCAAGCAAAGGATTATTTGGTACTTACTTATTTAAATGTTTTTTTTTTAATATCTAAAAGTCGTATATTCAGTCTTTTATGTATAGGTACTTATTTATTTGGGTGATAAATGTTACAAATTTAAAACTATAATCATATTTTTCAGCTTGACGGTTCATCCATTACGGATAGTCATGGTCACCTATCTTTACCATTAGAAGAAGTTGCTATGGAAGTAGAAATAGAAAGTACTATGGTAAGTTTATTCTTGTTCAGTGTATGGAAACTAAATCTTGTAAATCTTATACTGCGCAATTCCTGCTGTTTTAGCAGTGTATGTGTAGCCGTTTATCTACTTAAACATTTTTAACGTTACCATGTGATTTAAATCGTTAGGCGGGAATTACACGGTCATGCAAGCGTCAATCATTTCCATCAATCATGACGTTTCATGAATGAAATTTGAGTGACGGTAGTACCGTCAATCACGCATCACTCAAAATTCATTCATAATACGTCATGACTGATGGAAATTGCATGACCGTGTAATGCCCGCCTTAAAGCGGTAGAGATATTTTTTCATATTCAATATTTAAGGTAGTTGTAAATAAGTATTTGTTATATTTCAGACACAAGAAATATTACCTATGGTGGCAGCGCCGGAAGTTGAGATGACTCCTCGTAAAAAGAAGTTAATTAGGAAATTGGAAAAGAAGACAATATTAAGTGATAATAGAAGGAATAAATTAGCTGCTTTAAGATCTAAGACCTGGCGTTTGCAAAAGAAAACTGCTGAACAATCTACTATAATTGAGGAATTAAAAACTCGTTCATTAATCAACCAGGAAGCTGCTGACTTGCTGTCTTCGATCGATGCAACCAATCGAGATTTCTTAAAAAGGTTTTTGTGTAAAAATATAACTGAACGGAAGTACTCGCCTGAACTGCGGAAATTTGCCTTAAGTCTCCACTACATCAGTCCCAAAGCTTACACCTTTGTTAGGAAACAATTTAACACTTGCTTACCTGATCCGCGTACACTATCGCGATGGTACCAATGCATCGATGGAAATCCTGGTTTTTCCACAGAATCTATCAAAGCTGTCAAATTTTTACATGAAATAAATACAAAAAAAAACAAACACAAAACAATATGCGCCCTAAGTTTTGATGCAATGGCAATTAGAAAAGGTTTAGATTTTGATGGCAAAGATTGCATAGGATTTGTTAATTTTGGAAATAACGTTAATAACGATCAATTAGCTAAAGATGCGTTAATTTTTATGCTGACATGTGTAAATGGATCCTGGAAAATACCTTTAGGATATTTTTTAATCGATGGGATAAGCGCTGAACAAAAGGCCAGTTTAGTAACAAATTGTATCGAAATATTAACCCAGGATTGTGGTATTGAAATTATCTCACTAACTTTCGATGGATGCCCGACAAATTTTTCTATGGCCAAAGTTTTAGGCTGTAAATTAGACGGTGACGACATTGATCCTTCCTTCACCGTCGGCAATAATAATATTGTTATATTTCCAGACCCTTCACATATGCTGAAGTTAGTTAGGAATACCTTAGGAGAAAAGGGTCCAATAACAGACTCACAGGGTCGTGTTGTGTCATGGGAATACGTAAAATTACTGGTAGAGCTCCAAGACAACGAAGGATTGCATTTAGGTAACAAATTAAATAAATCACACATAAAGTTTTACAAACAAATCATGAAGGTCAAGTTGGCAGCCCAAGTAATGAGTGAATCCGTTGCAAATGCTATTCAATTTTGTAATATAGAACTCAACATTGACGAATTTAAGAACTCTGCTGGTACTGTTGATTTTATTCAAAAAATTAATAATCTATTTGACGTAATGAATTCAAGGAATCTGAAAGCATATTCATACAAAAAACCACTATCTGTCAATAATTTTTCGCACATCAAACCATTTTTAGATGAAATGATTTTATATTTGAACAAATTAAAATTAGGAGACAGAAATATAATGTCTTCAAATAGAAAAACCGGATTTTTAGGCTTTCTAATTTGTATTAAAAGTGTAATTTATTTGTACGAAACTCAAGTGACAAATAATAACCTTCCGTTTTTAAGCACTTACAAATTAAGTCAAGATCACTTGGAGTATTTTTTTAGTGCCATTAGAGCCAAAGGAGGGTTTAACAACAACCCTTCTGCTAGCCAATTAAAGTCGGCATTTAAAAGAATGTTAGTTCATGGGGAAATGAAACACATTACGTCAGGAAATTGTATTCCGTTACAACATATAAATATTTTAACATTGACGAAACCAGAAATAGCAATTAACAAAACGTCGGAAAAAAATATAATGATTGATAATGTCGCCGAAAGTAGTAATTCAGAATATTTTGATGAAGTTTTAATGAAGGATCACGATTACTTAACTGATCCAAGTCTATTAACGGAATTTTCAAAACATGTAATAGTATATATTGCTGGATTTGTCGTAAGCAAACTGAAAAAAGAGCTTCAGTGCGAGGAATGTGTGTCTGCTATTATATCAGATCCTAAATATGCCAGTCTACAGTTACAAAAAGACAAAGGTGGATTACGTTACCCCTCAAAAGATGTTGTAAAAATTTGTGAGATAATATTTCGTAAAAATCGAGGTCTAAATAAAAAAAAATATTCTTATTGTGCTCATGCAGGAAAGTCTTAAACGTTGTTTGGGTTTAACATTATTTTTTAAAATATCACATTTTAACAGCCAAACTTTCCTTGACTGTCATTATTCGCTCTTAATTAAGGCTATAAGTTTGAAATATTTCAAAGTTCGTATTCATTATGCAACTAAAAAGCTTTCAGAAAAAACTGATAAGGTCAGAAATTTTTATAATAAATTAGTTTTATTTAAAGGTCAGTAGTCTTATAACGGTGGATCCATAAACGGAAAAACCCTTGAGGCCTCCCTAAACGAGGCTTAAGAACCATTTAATTATGTATATCTTCTGTATTTCTATTTTATTATGTATTTTGTTATTCAAACTTTTGATTAAACTATACTTGATACACAATTATTTTTATTTGCATCTAAAATTATGTCACATCTATAAGACGCGCGCGAACTGAATTCTTTCAGGGCCTGTGACAAAGCGCGTAAATAAATGTGTTAATTATGATTTGTCTAACTATACTATTGAGCTGAAAATAAATTTATATCGTAGTATAAGTTATAATAAAATTACAATTACAACTCATTTGTTTTCACGCTTCATCTTTACTCCGGTCGCATTCAGTATTAAACTATACTTGATACACAATTATTTTTATTTGCATCTAAAATTATGTCACATCTATAAGACGCGCGCGAACTGAATTCTTTCAGGGCCTGTGACAAAGCGCGTAAATAAATGTGTTAATTATGATTTGTCTAACTATACTATTGAGCTGAAAATAAATTTATATCGTAGTATAAGTTATAATAAAATTACAATTACAACTCATTTGTCTTCACGCTTCATCTTTACCTCGGTCGCATTCAGTATTCGCTCGGGTGCTGTTTTATTTTCTACAGTACTGTTAACTAATAATCTTACAGCACTTAATTATAAAGTTTTGCTATGAGACTAGCCTGAAATGTGAAAATAAAAATCACCATGTATGAAACAACAAAAATGCATGAAACTGATGTTTTATTTCCTATCAAGTACATATCAAAACGTTATAAATACCCCGCTCCTTAAAAGTCTAATGACAATTAATTGAATGACTCGTACGTAACGAATAAAGTACCAGATTACCCACACGATGGGGTAAAAATCTAAGTATGGCAATATTAATTGCACATAGCTGTAGTAACGTACTTATGTCGAACTATCGCTATCTCATACTGCATACGCTGAGGACTTGTCTACCTCTATTCTCTGTCTACGCAGTAAGTCGTAGTAGTTGACAACCCTAGCTAAGAATGGCCGCCATCTTTGCGGTTCGGGTGTCAAGTGCTTGATCTCAAGTCCCAGTCAGTTTACGTATGTAACCATAGAAATATAAAAAACAGGGGAAGTGGCAAGGGGCGTGTCCGTGTCCGCGCAACACGCTCAAATTGAGTATATCATAGGCAAATGGTCGTCTCGGCGAACTAGTGCACTTTCGACCGCGATCGTGTCAATATATAAGAATTCCGTGTTGTTCAGTGTTTACTTGAAGAAACCGCAGCCTAAACCAAGACTTTGTAAATCAAGGAATCACTTACACTATCTAAATATAAGTAATTTACTATATTTGTCTTTAAAATCATGAAACAACAAATCGTAAAATATGTCTTGCTCTTACTATATTATTCATGTTTTCAAATATCACAGCGACTGTATTATTTTTACTATTAAGTGTTTTACTAAGTCACTGGACAAGCAATGTAAATATTACAAAATGATACTTTATTAAGCGGATGCAACGCGTAATACGGCCGCTGCTTCTTGCGACGAGTTAATGATGTGCTTGTGCAGATCCACCTACTAATCAAAATCTTGCTACAAAAGTTTATTTTCTATTTGTCAACGGTTTAACCCGGTTATAAGATCGATGTAAAATAACGCTTTTTACTTATTTACAGCGTAATAGAGAAATGCGTAACTAACTTTCGTAAAGTGAGTTATTTAAATTTTGGGTTAATAATCGGTGGAATGTTTATAATATTTTCTGGATATGCCGTTTATTATTTATTTTAGTTTTAGGCCGCAATAAATGGAAGATTCGATAACTTTCCGATTTAGTCAATCACTAGCATATATGTGAAATAAATTGCTATTGCACAGCACAACGATATCGACCGTTGTTTTTGTGTGCGTAAGTTGTACGGTGTATGATAAATGCACGCTGTGTATGATGCAATAAGGTTTATAATTGACTGTGTAGTACGTTCTGTTTTGAGAAATGCGGGTGTATGCGCGACTGCGTATCTATTGCTTTTACTGACGTGCATGTGTAGTAGTTGACTTATGGAAGGGGAAGACTGGAGACACAGGGTCCCGGTACATTTTAGTCTAACGGGCATATCTCCTTATTTATTATATCTATGTATGTAGCCGTTTTTATTTAATTGTTTATTAATGTTAATAATATTTTATTTTTCAGATTTATGACGCTTTCGAAACGTCAGGATTTGGCCTATTTGTCGTATGAGTAAATATGATTGCTTGGCAGTCTATATTTACAAATTTAAAGATTTAAGTAGGCACTGCAAATTGGCAAAAATATGTGCCGCTTATTTTTATCAAACATTTAAGAATAAATCATTTAAACTATTATATTCATCTAAGAGCTAAGAAAATTACTTTTATAGAGGTGGTAATATTTTTGTTCTATGTACTTTAGTTTTAATGTAAAGTGGCCTAAATTATACTTAAAAAACTTTACGATCTTTTACGCATCCGCAAATTCTGCACCTGGTTTTACATAATATTTTTACTACATTCTTATATGTAAATTGTTTTCAAATACTGTTAAATATGTATACTAATAAACCTAGTTTAAGAATAAAATAAATAACTATATACTTACTGATCTTACTTTTTTTAAAACCCCTATGTTTTACAAAATGTCGCTTAAATGCATAATTATATTTTTTAAATAAAGCGATCACACATTATTTCTTATCTCATGGACTAAAAACGAAACATTTGAAGTACTCCACTCGAGCAAGTCATAAATTAAGTTTTAGTAACAGTGGGCAGAACGCGCAGTAAGCGGTCCAAAGTAACTGGCAAAGTAAGGTACCCATTTTTTTTCGCGCAAGCGATCGAGCGGATAACAAGAACTCCTTTGCAAGTAATATCCAACGAGGATTACTCTCAAGCTCAACTGTCCAGCGGTTGATGAACCGCTGAACCATCAATATCAACAGCATCAACCTCTAAACAATCAACATCAACGGCATTAACCGCTCAACCATCGACATCAACCGCTCAACCATCTACTTCAACAGCATCAGTGGCTCAACAATCAACATGTAGCAGTCTACCATCAACATCGACTGACAACATACATTTACCTACCATTGACATCTGGATTATCTGGTCAACATACTCTATTAACATCCAAATCTTTGCCAAGGCGTAAGTACATTGTTATTCAAAGACTACTAACTGAAGTTTCACTGAGTGAGTGACTGATGAAACAGGTCCAATCTGATATCCAATTAACTGTTCAATAAAATGACTGGACAGTCTATACAATGTTTAATTTATTTACTTGGAGAAATTTGATAATGATGTAAAGATGTGATGGGTATTGATAATAAAACTAGAGAAAATATGATTGAGTACTTGAAATTATGAATCTTCACTTCTGTGAAGTTTCACCAACTAAGTAATTGAATTTTACATTGTATTTTCATATGGAAATAACTCATGTCGTAGTATAGAGTTTAGCCAGTCAGTAAGATCATAGTGAGGTTGACTGCCCAGACTGCTCAAGATGACACTTAAGGTTATATTTAGACTCTCACTTAAGTGTTCACAAATATTTTTTCCAGGGAAATTGAAGAGGACTACTTTGTATAAACCTGAGGTGGTAGTTTTGAAAAAGAAAATAAAAAATCATCAAAAGTCCAGTCACAATTAAATTAAATTAAATTTGTTTATTTCGAGTAACAAGACTCATAAAAGTAGGTACAAACAAACAACACACAAAAGATACATAAAACACAGTTACAGACAGGATTGATTACCAAACAAAAACGAACACGAACATTCACACGGTAACAATATGCCTGCTACAGCATTGCCGGATGTAGGGGCAATCCAGTCTGTTAGCGATCATTGCCAGGACGGTGTTAGCGCTGCCCCGCACTCTGTGCACCAAAGACGCGCACCGCTTGTGCATAGTCGCATGAAAGCATTCGGTGCGCGCCTCCGCGGACATGCTCGAGACGCTGCAGTGTCGGGGCAGCCTCAACACCGCCCTGAACGCGTTATTGAACTGGACGCGGAGGGCGCTGTATGCCGCACGAGTATACTTTGCGCACAGGCTGCACGTGTAGAGGGATGTACAATAAGCTCTAAAGAGCGTTATTTTTACCTCACTCGAACAACGCACAAACCTACGCGCTATCATATTACCTCTGACTGACAACGCCCTCCGCTCCCGCTCTATGTCTGCATCGTCTTTTAGGTCAGCTGTAACAATGTGACCCAAGTATTTAAACTTTTCCACTCTCTCAAGCGGTGCATTATTTATACACACAGAGGGTACACTATTCACACTTTTTAGACTAGTCCCAAACACCATGAATGTACTCTTCTCTGCATTCTATTTCAACCCATGACTCGAGGCACACTCTTCACAGGTCTCCATCAATTTTCTTAGACCGCAGACCGATGCGCTCAGCATCACCATGTCGTCAGCGTAGCTCAAATTATTGACGCATACTCCATCCACATGGCAGCCAACATGCTTACTGCTGAGCCCAACGATCAGGGCGTTCACATAGAGGTTGAAGAGCAGGAGAGGTCAACCCCCCCTGTCTCACCACGCACTCCAACCTATAAGGTTCAGACATTACACCCGCCCATCTGACGTTATTGATCTGGTGTCTGTACCAATATTTGAATATGTTCGAGAGTTCTGGGGGTAACCCGATACTCTCCAGTTTCTCCCACAGAATGTTATATGACACCAGATCAAAGGCCCTGGAAAGATCCAGGAAACACGCGTACACAGGAGTTTTGCGATCTGTATAATATCTGACGACATGCTTAAGACTCAGAATCGCAGCTTCTGTGGACAGTTTGGGCCGAAACCCAAACTGATTGTCATGTAGTGACAGATATTTATCTAGCTGAGTATTAAGCAGGCCTTCAGCTTTTGCTACAATTGTTGCAAGTGATATAGGAATGTAGTTATTTACGTCGGCAACATCCCCGGTCTTGTTCTTAACCACAGGCACCACAACGGTTTTCATAAGATCGGCAGGTAGGTATGAATGGCTAACACAAAGAGAATAAAACAATGCCAGCACTCTCGATATATGCGGGCCTGCGTGCTGCGTGGCAGAAAAGTTGAAAAAGGCATTAATATTGTCTGAAAACACTTCTTTTCAAAAGGTCATGAAAGAATTTACGCCTGCGGCAACAATAGTTACTAACCTTCAATTTAGAGAAATTGGGAAGAAGAAATTGGGGAGGCGATTCACAAAAATGAAAAAGTTATGGCTCAGAAGATTTTTTGTTTTACCTTCAACTTTAACCCTGAGTCGTATGATTACGAGAGCAGCACTAAAGCCAGGGATGAATGATGATTTGTTGCGACAACTAAAATGCAAAGTGGATAAAATGAAGGACACAGACAAACTATGCATCCTACTTTTTGATGAAGTAGCACTTGCACCACACTTCGACTATAGTAAGAGACGAGACTGTTTAGCTGGATTTGTTGACGATGGGGAAACCAGGAAGAGAAAGATAGCTGACCAATAGTTTTTATGATTAGGGGGATCTTTAGAAATTATAAACAGCCTTTGGCATATACATTTTGTGCCTCAACAACGTCATCCATGGAAATAGTGAATCAAATAAAAACAATTATTAGAAAACTTCAGTCCATAGGCTTAGAAGTATTGGCAACCGTTTGTGACCAAGGTGCAACTAATATGAGTGCCATAAACTGGCTAATAAATGAGACAAGAACGAGAAAGGTAAAGAAATACAATACAAAATTTTTGAAATAGATGGCAATGAAGTAGTGCCCTTATATGATCCCCTCACCTCATAAAAGGAATTAGAAATAATTTTCAGACTTAAAAGCAAATTTAAATGGGAGAAATGTCACTAGAAAGTGGGATCACATTGTCGAATTATATCAGAAAGATGGCATATATGATGGCATTAGGCTAATATCTAAATTAACAGACAGATGTGATCCCACATAAAATTTCGAAAATGAAAGTAAAATGTGCTACTCAAATATTTAGCCGGACTGTAGCTGGTCACTTAGGATCATTAGCATGTGAGTATATCTTTTGTTTATATGTATGCAAGGTGTTGTGGCGACACTTGGGGGAGGCCTAAGTCCAGCAGTGGACGTCTTTCGGCTGATGTGATGATAGAAGGTTTAATTTAAATAACGCACACCCTCGTAAGGTGTCACTGTACTCATCATTAAGAACAACTTTGAATGCTACAACCAACTTTTTGAACCATATAAAAGTACTTAAAACTAAAAATTCATTTATATTTTATTTTATAAATTAAGATTTATTTCGATTGCATAACTAATTGGCTACTAAAATAATAGGATTTTAATCAATATTAAATAATATAATCGCAGACATTCTATGCTTCATACAATAAGCTATTAATTATACTTTTGCAGAGAAAAGGACATGCTGATCTTTTAGCAGAGTATGAGAAACTCAAAATTCAACATAACAAGAAGAGAAAATGTGTTGGTGATGCTGGTGAGAAGTCCACTTCTAAAATAATGGAACAATTAACTCTTCCAGCCACCTTACCAAAGCCAGTTAATTTCGACAGGTTACTTGTGAATTTTTTAGTGGATACCATGTCACCCATATCAATTGTAGAAAATGAATCCTTTAAGGCTCTTATTGAGGGTGCACAACAGTTAACTGTTCCACCGAAAATTATATGCCGAAAAACATGTAATACAAAAATTGCAGAACGGTACACCGAATATGTAGAAAATACAAAAGAACAATTGAAAAAGGTTGATTTTATATGTACTACGGCTGATATATGGTCATCATCTAAAAGAAGCTATCTTGGTGTAACTGCTCGTTGGATTGATTGTGATACATTTGATCGAAAAAGCGTAACTTTGGCTTGTAGGAGGTTTAAGGGAACACAGAGTTATGATAAAGTGGCTGAGCTGATTGCAGAGATTCATTCTGAATTTGATTTGAAACTTTCAAAATAATAAACACTATTACAGACAATGGATCAAATATGGTCAAAGCTTTTAAGATATATGGACAAGATTCAGGTACAGAATTAAGTGAAAGAGAAATTGAAGTTATGCATGATAATGGTGATGATGATGATGATAATGTGTTAACCCTAACACAATTTCCGGAGTCATCTGATGAATTTGAAGAGGTGCAACTGCCTAATCATGAAAAGTGTGCCACACACACATTACATTTGATAGCTTCAAAAGATATAGATAAAGCTAGATCCCAAAGTAATTCATACAAAAAACTTTATGATGCAGCCATGGAAAAATTTCAAGCAGTTTGGAATCTATGTTCAAGGTCTCCGAAAGCCTGTGAAATCTATCTAGAATCAACTGGAAAATCCCCTATTTCTCCATGTCCAACACGATGGAATTCATATTATAATTGCATTCAAGATCTACTAGCAGTAAAGGATACCCTAAACGAAACTAAAATAACTACAATTGGTAATTTTTAAAGAAATTGAAATCAAATTTCTTCATGAATACATAAGCTGTTCAAAGCCTATTGCTGAGGGCATCAGAAGTTTAGAAGGTGACAAAAATACTTATTACGGATGTCTTATACCAGAACTTATGAGAATACATTAAAGAAGTATTTGTTTCAGAAGTGAGAAAGATAAAACAAGAACGTGAAAAGAGTTCCCAAGTCCAACATACTGACTTTAATAAAAAGAAGGAGAGAGCAGAATCGTATGTTTGTTGAGGACTCTGATTCTTCAGCAGCCAGTGATAATGCCAATACTACAATAGATTTGGAAGCACTACAATATTTAAAAGATGAAGACAATACTTTAGAATCCTTGAACTAATTTCCAAATGTAAAAAAACTCTTCCTCAAATATAATATCTGCTTACTAAGTTCTGCACCTGTTGAACGACTATTTTCATTCGGTAGAATGATTATGAGGCCCCCATAGACGTAACATGAAAGATGAACTCTTAAAACAAATACTAGTATTAAAATCAGTTAAATAATTAATAAGGTATTTTATTTGGAAAACCTATTTTGAAATACGTATTTTGCATTTTGTATTTAAATACTTTTATTTAAAACTATTTTGTTTTTTTTTTAAATAATAATGTACCAATGCATTTGCATTTAGTATTTAAATACTTTTAATAAACCATTTTTAACATCTCTGCTGCGTACCCATTCACAGCGTACCGGCGTGATGTTATGTTATGAAAATAAAACTAAGTGTTTTCGGTGTAAAGGTCTCGTCAACACGAATGAAATAAGCCCAAACACTTGGTAGTTCCTACATACCGATGTGGAGTTCCCTTGACTCTCTGTCGTCTCCATCATCAGGTCTGATCCAAACTTTCATTATTTTGTAGTATCACCCGATATACAGTACGAATATCAAGTTGTTACCAAATACGTGCCTACAATTTTCGAGAGTTGCCCTCGATTTCTCAGGGTTTCCATCATCAGATCCTGACGTGATGGCAATGGGACCACACGGGAAGCACCAGCTTTCAAATAAAAAAAGAATCATGAAAATCGGTTCATCCAGTCGGTAACAAACAAAAAGAAAATACAGTCGAATTGATAACCTCCTCCTTTTTTTGAAGTCGGTTTAAAAAAAAGGAAGTGACAGAATATGATGCTTTGGCCATAACCATTTCCAAAAAAATTGGAGAAAATGAATAGTATTCAAGCCTTACATGCTGAAACAATTATACATTCAGTTTTACGCTGGGGTATACTAAATCAATTAACTGATTCAACTGATATTTGTGATAAGCAGTGCAATAAAACTGTTATTTTATCTTCACCATCATCACCTACTTCTGTACACACGGACGCTGCTCAACATTCGTCTCTTCAACCTACATTGGAAACCCTAAACACTGATGTAACTCTTCTAGATGAATCTCAGTGTGTATTAAGAGATTACTATAAGAATTTTAACTAATTATAATAACTAATTATTCATTTTAACTGATTGTACTGTGATTGTTGAGACTGATAAAAATTATATAAGTATATAACTGATTTACAAAATGTTTTACTTACCCTCATATAATCTTCCCGAAGCGTTTCATAAATTACTCTACACGTTTCCGGTATTAATTTACTTAATGCGAATAATAAGGCCGTTTTGAGAATTGTTTTTTCGCGTAAAGTACCTATAATAGGGATTTGATATTTCGGTTCATGTTTCTAGACTTTATGATCTACCTAAATTCTAAAGGAATACACGATACGAAGAAATTTTCTCGATAGAAAAAAATTGCGAAGTTCGGTCTGTCTTTTTGCCATTTTCATTTTCATGGCGTAATGCATTGTATTGATTTTATGAAAACTACTTTTAAACATAGAAAATAATCTTATCTAGCTAAATTCTTAATATGTTTTGATTTCGTTATACTTTTATGTTATAAAATCCAAAAATTAATTTTGGCACTTACGTTATTTATTCCGTGCCGCCCTCAGTCTATCGCCATCTCATCTTTTGCCTTTTAAAAGTATTTGCATCACTGTCGATTCAGATCAATTTAGATGGTCCGTGGGCCTTGTCAACGTAGCACCTATGTCACTTTTTTGCAGATCAAGCTGTCAGTTTTTTTTTAATTTATGTATTTTTTTTACAATATTTTACATAGTTCAGCAGCTTAAAGTTGTAATTTATTAAAATGCGTGCTATTTTCACTGTAATTTTGTGACCTTGAACAATATATAATCGTAGTTATTTTCTATTCGTGCCAACATTGAAATGATGTATAAAATGGTATGAAATAAAAGACTGAAACTAGATAAAGCACAACGTTTGGGAACATACCTGAACGCAACAAAGAATTCATATCACAGGAAATTAATAGTGGCTAATAACACCGGCAAATCATTATAAAATCATCACTTTCACTTCTGTGTATAGAACATCCACAAACATAATCTTTCACTCACGTTAAGTAATATAGCTATAGCATTCTTTTTCTGGACTGGAGTGTCTATTTTTATAGCTTTTATCTCAAAATTTATCTTAAGAAACAGGCAAAAATAAATAAATTTATTTCGTACTTTGAAAGACGTCAAACATCAATATGTCATGTAATTAAACTTGCCAGTTTACGAAAAAAAATGAGTTTAGAAACTGGCTTCTGCCCGCGACTTCATCTGCGTGAATTTCAGAACTAGGTCAAGAGGGAATTGAGAATAACTAAAAAAATGTATAACGCATAATCATAAAGAGGGGAATGAGGTCAGAGGCCTCAACACCTACTTTAAAAAAATGAAGAGTAAATAAATAGTAGTCAGTCCCGAAAATTTTATTCCTTCATGATTCTGACCTCCTTGTAGTCTCTACTGCTCATAATTCTAGCCCCAAACATACTTATTCGTGATTCTATTAGACATTGACGCCTTTATTTAGATGATTTGATGTTTATTATTTGATTTATAATGTTGTTGCGGTACAGAATTAAAATATTAGTTCTAAAACCAATCAATAGGTATTATCCGGTCAAATTAGACCAAAAAATAGGAGTGAAGTTACAATAATCGCACCCAGCTCAAAATTGGTAGGATTGTTCAATACACTATGATAAATGAAATCTAAAAAGGCCTCATCGATCCGATACCTGGAAAAAAATTACTTGGGGTCAAAAGTCACAAAAACGTGTTTTTCGCGATTTTCAGCAAAACGGTATCTATCTATTAGGATTTGGTTTCCGCACTTAGTCCTGATGTTGGACCGTTGTGCGTGAGCCAATACTCCAACCAGCCAACCTCCCTCCAGAAACAGTAGTGCTATTCTGTAACAACATTTTCGTATCTCGACAGTGAAATTCGAGGTGCGTTTCAAATTAAGACCTTTATGTTGTGTGCAATAAAGTTCACTTTGTGAGTTTTGTCACTCAAGTGAAGCTCGATATCGAAATAGTTACTTACAAAATAGACTAGCTGATTAGTTTTCCCGGTGTGTAAAAACATCTGTAAGCGAGTTCTGTGACCCTATTGTTTGACTCCGTATTTCGATAACGCCTGTGCACTCAAGGAGTACGTGCGATACCGTTTCCTCCTCCTCCATGCATGCTCTGCATAAAGGACTGTCCGTAATAGCTATCGTGTGTAAGTGTTTGTTCAAGGATGGCATAGCCTCCCTGGACTGCCTGCTGCGGGGTGCTAAGGCCTACCAGCGTTCCGCTTGTTTGTGGGTGTGTTCTTGTAGCCATGTGCGCTGGCCGAAGGGGAGTGGTACTATGGGTTCGGCTCCAACAGCCACAGTATCAGATCCCCTCCTGGCCAGCTCATCGGCCGCGTCATTTCCTTGTGATCCGCTGTGTCTTTTTATCCACTGCAGCGTCACAGTGTTGCGATTGGTCACCGTGATGCGTTCTAGTGCATTGTGGCATTCTTGTATGAGTTTCGAGGTGGTGTGATGCTTCCTTAGGAATTGAGGGACTGAGGCGCTGTCGGAGAGTATGCGAATGTGGGTATCTGTGACTCCCCTGGCTTCTATGGCATAGACCGCCAGGATAAAGCCCACGCATTCCGCCTTATAGACGGTGTTGAGTTTACCTAGCAGTCTGGATATTTTGATGTTAAGGTCATTGGAGTAAACTCCAACTACGGTTCCGGTGCTTGTCTTTGATCCATCAGTGTAGATTCTCAGCTCTTTGAGACCTGAGTGATCGCTCAAGGTGGTGTGGAAACGTGTGGATATTATGAGGATTACAAATCTTCCAACTTTTTGAATCGATATGTCTCAGAAACGGTGGCTCTTAGGAAAAAAGTATCTAGCCATTTTTATAGATAATTATTTATCTGATCTGCAATTTTTGTCTGAACTAATTTTATGATAAAACTTACCGTTTTGTTGAAAATCGCGAGAAGCCTATCGTGTGTAAGGCCTCATCGATCGATCGTGATGATGCGTGCTAACGCGCTTTAAACGAAGTTCAGGCGCCGATGGTTAATTTTTCCATACGAAAATTTTGTGGCGCTGTAATCGTAGACCTATTTGTATCGATACAAACGCGCTGATACGGCGATAGACGGTATAAAAGCGCTGCAGTCGTGCGTAGGTATTTTTATACAGAAATCTCTGTGTTTTCACCAGACTCCTCAATAGTAGTAAAATGGAGTCTGACGAGACAGCACTGCTTACGCTGGCTTTATTACTGAAAGTATAAAAAATAAGCGATATTATTGGATTAACCCATTCACGAGCGAAAGAAGATTGAGTGATGGTCATTTTAATACAACTTTTAAAACATTGCCCAATCATAAAAGATGGGGGAAAAATTCGAACTGCTATCGGATGTCGTGTGAGTGACAAGTAAACCATGCAGTGCCTCTCCCCCACACCTTCTCCGACAATTAAGAGGGGACTCTAGTCGGTAACTCTTAGGCCTTTCTCCATACAAACATTTTCCGCTGCTAGAGCTATGATTTTTTTTTTCCAAAAAATCTAGATCGAATTAATACGTGCCTCTATCATTTTTTTTTCCAAAACATAATTACTTAAAGAATTATGACTATCTAAAAACCCGAAAAAACAGCCCGTTTTTACCGCCATGTTCAGACGACTATCAGACAAATTTGATAAGTTTTTGTCAAAATAGAAAATAATAAGAGCATAGATGTAGTCTTGTTCTAAATTTTGATACATAATTTTTATACATCAGTCCAGTTTTGAAGAATAAAACAGCGGAATACAAAACGTCTTTTGGTCAAGGTTTTTTAGGTAAAATCAGCCACTGATGCAGTTGTCGTTTTCGCACTTTACTTGACAGGGCACAGTGCGACACATCGGCAATAGTTTCTTTAAATACCTATTTATCAAATTCCTCGGGACTAGAGTCCCCTCTTAATAAACAAACTCGATACACACGTACTTTGAATGCGCTTGTCGCGCGCGTTTGTATCGCTTTGTACGCACGTTTGAATCGATGCAAATGCGACGATCTGCTTTTTGGTCCCTTTACCCATAACGCCGTGGACCCGCGTTCGCAAAACGTGCGTCGTCGGCGCGGTAAAAATACGCCGTGTGCATAGGCTCTTACATTATTACATACCATCAGCGATGAATATGATTTGGAAGTTCTTCAATTGTATTAGAACTTTCGAATGAAGTTAATGTAATGATCAATGTCTTGAAAACTCTCAAAAACAAAATGGCGGCCTTTGGACTGCAATCCTTGGCCTTAGCTTGGTGGCAAAATAAAGTTGAACATCCAATTTGACCACTTTATATAACACGAATGAAACATGGAGGAGCTCGTGGCTAAAGAATAACAGCCGCACGGGTCGATCTTCGAGGTAAAGCTACGCTTGTCAAGGTTAGTCTGTGGTTGGGTGACCATCTTAACACACCGAGTTCCCTCCATGCCTCGGAAAGCACGTTAAGCCGTTGGTCTCGGCTGTCATTTGTAGATCTTTGGCAGTCAGAAGCCAATAAACTTGAATCCTGCCGTGTCAAGAAGTTCCGTGTTACCCAGTTAATGGGTTGAGGACGTGGAAGTCTGGTAGGCAGCCGCTCTACGTTAAATACGTATTCAGCTTAATCTGGTTTGACTGTAAACCGACCAGAATGTAGTTGGGAAAAGGCTAGGCAGATGATGATATAACACGAATACCTTTACTATTTGTCTACTTTGAATATTTATTTTATTCTTTCTTTAAAAAGGTTGTTAATTAGAGTATCGATATATGTTAATATAATTTGCTTGCGAGTAACCCTGAATTATTTGGCGGTTTGAACTAGTTGATGGAGTGTCGCTATATTCGATTTTTTAACTTTTGATGCGGGAGTACGAGGAGAGTGTGCGGTGCGCTCAGGGAGAGGGATGCTAAATCGCGCCACGAAATTATTTACTTAGGCTCTTAACGCCGATGTAGACACGCCTGTACTAAATTTAAGATCTTCATAGGACCGTCCGGTCGCTAAAAACCTTAACGTGGCAACCAATCGTTCTTCTGCTGTTATACATTTTCTCATAACTGTATCTTGCTTAGTTAATTTGGGACGTATCAGTGCTAATAAACAATCAAAATCGTCACTGTCTATTCTTAGGTAATTTTTAAAATCTTCAGGATGACACTGTCGTAATTCCCTTAACATCGGTAAGTGTCCATCTCTTTGTCTGTATTCCTTTACCCACACTCGTCGTTTTTTTCGGCCTTTTAAGCTAACTACAAATCCAGCTAACGCGATGACCAACCGATCGTCCATTTTTCTTACTACTGTGTAAAAACTTTTAAAAGCTATAACGTTCCACGCGCCATTCCAAACTGCAGTACAAACTCTTGAAAATCAATTTACACGCACAGTTCGGAACGTTTGTCTAGATTATGTAAGTTTCGTCGGCAATCCAAACCGTGAATGCATTTTTAATCGTAATTAGCACAACAGTTTGATCCGCAGTCCAAACCGTACAGATCTAACTGCTGTTTGGAACGCAGTCCAAGATGCGCGGTCCGAACTGTACCTGTGCAGGGCGCTAATGTAGGTATCATTTGGCTTTTGCGTAAAAAGGCGGGAATCGTAGTGTAGCGATTTACTAACCCAAAATTATTACTACGAGGACAGTGCCCGGCAGGCGTAGGTAGGTACAGCAAAATACAGAGTTGAAATGTGTTAGCCACGACAGTGAAATCTTGAAGGTTTGTTTTTGGTAAATGTATAATGTTTTGTAAAAAGTCATGGAACAAAAGTTGTTGTTTATGATAATAGTAATACAGTCCTGCAAGGTTGCCGGTGTTTTACAAATAACCCTGTATAGTTGATAGAAATAGTTTGCATACTGATCCTTCTAAATTAGATACCATTAAAAATTTTCCACGCCCTGAATCCGTTAAACAACTTCATAGTTTTCTTGGTTTATGCTCATATTTATTTATTTATTTATTAAAACTTTATGCACAAGTAAAAAAACACTGTACAAAGGCGGACTTAATGCCTTAGGCATTTTCTACCAGTCGACCTTAGGGTGGTGCAGAGAAAATATGGCAGGTGCAAATTATAGAAAAGAAAAAACAGAGACAGAAAAAAAATATACAACCATAAATACATAGATACATACATACACATAAATAAAATTTACAACGTTATTAAGAGAGAACGAAACCAACGAATTAACGCTGTGAGGATTCTACCAACTTCTTGCGAATGTGCTCACGTGCCTTCACCTTAAAGGACAGCCGACTGGTTGCCGTCCTGATGTTCAGAGGAAGCACATTCCAAAGGAAAATCGCCTGGACAAAGAAAGAAGAGTGGATAAACCCAGAGCGGTGTGAGGGACATCGTAGAAGAAGATTATTGGATGAGCGAAGATTTTTACTGTGGGCAGAGCGCATATTATCGTAGGTTCATTTGTAAATTTGCTGATATTGCTTCTCCTTTAACTAAATTAACAGCTGGTAGTAAAAATTCTAAAAAACCACTTTGTTGGAATGATGAAGCTGAAAATGCGTTTGATGACTTGAAACATAAATTAATTATCTACTGCTCCTGTTTTGCGAAGCCCTAAATTTGAAAAACCTTTCTTTTTACATTGTGATGCCAGTTCTGTTGGCAGTGGTAGTGTTTTGAGTCAAGAGGATGATAATGGTGATCAACATCCTATTGCGTTCTATTCTAGATCACTCAATAAATGTGAACGTAATTATAGTACCACAGAACAAGAATTATTAGCTATTTTAGTTTCAATAGAACATTTCAGCTGGGCTATTGGCTATCTTTTTCAAGGTCAGTGACTAACTGGCTTCAGTTGTACACCGAACTTTGATAACAACTGAGAATTTCATAACATTGGTATTGCGTATCACATTAAGTGGATTTCAAGTTACGGTGACTTATAGACGGGGAACGGTGCTCTTCGTAATAGCACTTGACGCCTCTATTTTTTATCGACTATATGCTGCTTAGTTGAAGAACGCCTTTTGAGTATTACAATACTACATTTTAGAGAACATTTTATTTTAAGCGGTTTATGATACTCTTGACATATTTTTATGGCGCTAACTCAAACAAAAACAAACTGGTTCATTCTTTCGTAATTGCTTAAACTTGCGAGTTGTGCGGATTTAATTAATGACATACTGTGTTTATTAGTGTTTTGTGAAAATAAATCCTTTAAGGTAAGTAAAACCACTAAATAGGTACATAGGTAGGCTCCCGATAGATCGAGTAAGTTTATTACTTATTTGAAATTTTGTATAAGTTTGTTTCGATAGGAGACCAATTTCAAGTATTTAAACTTCAACTTATTAAAATAACTCTTATCATTTATATAAATTTATTTATTTATTTAATATAGGCACACCAACGACTTATTTACAAATCAACATAATTATTAAGACAATTTTCGAGAGGATCCTCTGTAAACAAGTCACTTACAGGCATGCACATCATTGTCAGAATAAATTATGGTGTTATTAAGAAATGTTTATGGTAGTTATAGCCAAGTGAGCAATTTTAGAAACCTAACTCTACCTATACTTTATTAATGTAGAATATTTAATTTGAGATGCCTGCACGACGAAGAGTTTCCGTAAGGCAAATGGAATTACTTGTGGAGTTTGCGGAGTCTAATCCCGACTGTTAGAGTCACCCGAGAAGTATGGGACACTATAGCAGTCCAACTAAACTCAGTGGCAGAGGAAACCACTAAAACATCAGACCAATGGCGAAAAGTAAGTTTACATTTCAATATATCCTCTGAAAATACACTACCTAAATACATATTAATACATTTTCCATTCTCTTCATCATTACTAAAAACAGGTATTTTTATGCTGCATTCTTTTGCATTTTTTGTCACATTATTCGTGGTCCCTTTTGTCCCACTTATGAAGTCTCTCCACTCTGAAGATCTACCCGCGAGCGCGCGTGCGAGTCAGACGTATTTGTGACATCGCTGTGTTTACAAATTATTATAAACGGTCTAAAGTGCATAAAAGTACTGTAAATGTTGCCAAATTATGTGTGTTACTCTTATCTCTCTTATATAGAAAACTGCGAGTGCTGAGTGATTTTTGCAAGCCGAATAACTAAATAACTTAAATAAAACAACGTGGGTGCTAGTGATTCTTAGTTAGTATCGCGACATTGAACAGCTAGAAAGGTCACCCCTCCTCAAATCCTGGGTCACTTGCGAATCATACCGAACGCTATTTCCAACCACCATTGACAATACGATACGGTCGTGCGGTGTGAGCATTGAACCGACGTGGTTGGAGTCACGGGTTCGAATCTACCATACTACAAGTCCTTTTGGCTGTTTTTGTGGTTGTTTTGAGCGATCCGAGTAACATAACATACAAATAAATCAGTTAACAGTATTGTTTGGTTTCGTAAAACCATCAAAAGTATTACTTTTTTTTTTCTTTTTTTGATAAAAGTAAAAGAATGAATATTCAACGAACACCACCTTCAACTATAACGCTCCGACCGGGGCAATCATTGTCCGAACCCGATTTAGCATCTACCGTAGAATCGGATGGAAAGCAAGCTGGTAACATTACGGTAAGAAACAAACGCCAGCGCATCGATGAGTCTCCCAACTGTGAAGCAAACCAATTCACGCGGACATTCAATGAATTCAAAAGCGAAATTATGCAAATGCTTACCTCTTGGAAAACAGAGAATGATGACCGTCTAGCAAACTGGAAATCGGAGCATGATGCAGTATTATCTATACTCTCTAAAGACTTGAGTGATCTGAAAATCCAGTTTTCCGAAATTCGGAAATCGCACCATCAACTCGACCGCGGTTTGGAGTTTGTAAATTCTTGCTATGAAGATATAAAAAACAAAGTTGCCGACATGGAAAAAAATAAAAAAGAAAGTGACGATAGTTTTTATCAGCTAGAACAATATATCCAGGATCTGCAGCTCCAGTCGCGACCGGCTACTCTTGAATTCAGAAACATTCCGCAAAAAGCTAATGAGAGTTCAGAGGATCTTTTAGCCATGGTATCAGCTGTGGGAAAAGTTGCAAACGTGGAAATACAGGCGTCAAATTTACGTGATCTCTATCGACTACCAGGAACGTCCGGAATTCCTAGACCCATTGTGGCAGAATTTATATCAGTTCCGAAAAGGAATGAGTTTCTATTCAGCGTGCGGCGCTATAACAAAGTACGCCCAGTAGCTGACAAGCTGAACTCCCATTCGATCGGCGTACATGGAGAAAAGAAACCAATTTATGTCGATGAGCATTTGACACCATCAAAGAAGAAGCTGTTTTACGATGCCCGGATGTTTGCAAATGCCAACAACTTTTCTTGCTGGAACTCGTACGGGAGAATTCTCATGCGGAAAGATTCTAAAAATGCAAATGAGAAACCTACTCAAATTAAATCGGCAAAATGTCTGTTGGCTCTTGTTAAAAAACAATGACTCATTATTAAAATTATTTTTGCTTCCGCTCTTTTTGACGTGTTACATGTAAACAACTGTTCGTTTGATTCTTTTTGTGTATTTTTGTTTCTCTCATTTGCCCCATTTTTGTTAATTCCAAGATTTTTAACTGCTTTTTTGTTAACGCCTTCTTTTTGTATTCCATTATTGCATGTTATTTTAATATCACCATGTCATACAGTGTATTTATATGAATCCCTTCTGGTATTATTTATTTTTGAAAGTAATATGATCAACTATTGCAACATAATATTAACTTATTCTAATGACTGCATACCGTCTAAAATATACCAAGTTAGTTTTCGCTGTAATTATAAAGCAATGGTCTTAGTTATAATAAGTCTTGAGATGGACCTAAAGTTTCAAAGACATGACATGTTTCCGCCCCTGCTTATTGTGCGCTTATTTAGAAATGGCTGTAATTAATGATGTATCTAGGGGTATTGATGACTTCTCTTTGGCTAGTGTCCATGAATGTTCTCCTAATCTTTGCAGTGATTTTATTGTTAAACCAAACGAAAACCTTAAAATAATTCATGTCAACATAAGAAGTATAAAAAAGAATTTTGACCAGTTTATAGCGATGTTGGCTACTACGAAAACTACTTTTGACATTGTAATATTTACTGAGTGTTGGCTCAAAGTTTCTGGGCCCTTGCCGGTAATCCAGGGCTACTATTGTCATGCCACTGTCAACAATAGCTCACAAAATGACGGAGTTGTAGTTTACTCTAACGCGTCCATAACAAGTGCAACATATGAACCACCGTATCTTGATGCAAATTGCCTTGTTAGTACCATAGAAAGTACTGCTATCATATGTATATACCGATCTCCCTCATATCAAAATCTGGATCAATTCTATCACAGTCTCAGTAGTCTTATAAATACCCTGAAACATTATGATAACATAGTTCTCATTGGAGACTTGAATATAGACATAAAACCGAACAACAATGATCAGCATGCAAATGATTATCTTAACACTAGCTTTTGCCCGCGACTTCGTACGCGCATATCCCGTTTTTATCCCGTTCCCGTAGGAATTTCCCATTCCCGTATAGCCTATAGCCTTCCTCGATAAATGGGCTATCTAACACTGAAAGAATTTTTCAAATCGGACCAGTAGTTCCTGAGATTAGCGCGTTCAAGCAAACAAACAAACAAACAAACAAACAAACAAACAAACTCTTCAGCTTTATATATTAGTATAGATGACCGCTTCTCTGGGTCTACTCCCTGCTCATTTACGACCAACGAGGGTTGGGAACTGTTTAGACCATGTTCTATTAAAAACAAGGAGAACAGCTCGTGTCATATTGCTGGATTCTCACATAACTGATCATATTCCCGTCATTTTGTTTCTAAAGACCAAAGGTAGTATGGCAAATTGTAATACCAACTCATCCTATCGATATAATTATGCTGAAATAAAAAATGAAATTGATATCACCGATTTTTTCCCAGTCTTGGATGAGCAAGATCCAGGTCAGGCTGCTGAATTATTAATTACTATGATGCAAGAAATCATAATGAAACACACGCAGCGTATACGAATCCAAAGAAAGGTCCATGTTATCAAACCATGGATGACACAAGGCTTGGTCCGTTGTATACGTAATAGAGACTTAATGCATAAAAAAGTAACAAAAAATCCAAGTAATGATATCCTCAAAGTCACCTACACGCGGTATCGTAACTTACTTAATACATTACTGAAAAAATTAAACGAAATCATGATAAAAATGAGCTGTTTAATGCGAAAAATAATCCAAAAGCTACTTGGAAGGCTATTAAACAAATCACAAATACATGTTCCCAACCGCAATCCCCCAAAGAATTGCTTCAACTTGCTAACGATCCAAAAACTTCAATAAATGATGTCAACAGTTTCTTCGTCAACATAGGGCAAACTCTAGCTTCAAACATAACACCTCTTATAAGCCGCGAGAAACTGGAAACGGAGCGTCTAACTAGTTGCAACTCACTCGTTATTTTGCCAGTAGATGCTGATCATGTGAAAAGCCTTATCGACTCCCTACGTAGTGACTGCGCCACAGGTTACGACAACATCCCAACTAAGGTGCTCAAGCAGTCCAGTCTCATTTTGGCTGTGCCCATAACACACATCTGTAACCGAGCGATTGATTCCGGCGTATTCCCTGACGCTTTTAAAAAAGCTGTTGTGCATCCCATTTTCAAGGGTGGTGATAAGGCAGACTTGTGTAAGTAATGAGATTGTTGCATTGCGCGTCATATAACCCGACCGCGTACTGTTCCATTACCTATGACTCGACCAAATCAAACATTGCACATGACACTCAACATGTCGCGCGGCGCCACAGAACACTATCGCGGCGCGCTGTTAGGTTCGGTGTTCGTATTATCTCGGTAATTTTCGCTATGTGTGTAAGTAAGAAGGAGCATGCGCCGATCGGCTGGCTGCTAAATAAGTGAACCATTATTTAGAACCGTATGATTCAAGTTATAAGGTTTACGTTTTATTAACACCGCGGACAGCCGAGGTATAGTAACGTGATGTTTTAAATCATGACTGTCGCACTACGCGCACTGTAGGTATGTATGACAGTAATGCGTAATTGCGTTCGCCGCAACGTCGCGCGCGCCATGATACAAAACAGTTCCACGAACGAAACAAATACAAACATTGAGTGTTGTGTTATTTTGTATGTATATAAATAAACAATTGTGTAATTATTAACGAAGGTGTTGGGTTATATTTCAAGAAACAATTTTTACTGTAAATAAATAGATTTTTATACCTAGTGTTAAGTTTTAAGTGAAAATATATTTTTTAATATGGCGACGAAAAGAAAAAGTAGCCCCCTTTGGAATCACTTTGAAGAAGTGGTTCCCAGCAAAAAGGCGAAATGTGGCTACTGCTCTCGTATTTTGGCTATTTCTTCTGGCTCAATAGGAAGCTTGAGCCGACATATGAAAACCATCCATCCCACGGTTCAAATAAACAGTACCAGACAGCTAACATCTGTTCCCGGTATAAATGTGGATAGTGTGAATGTTCCAGAGCCGGTTCCCTCATCCAGTGAAAATTTAGCACAAGTTCAGACGACAACTAATGAACTGTCAATACAATTGAGAGTTCCAAATAGGCAAATTCAGCAGGCAGGCCCCTCCATGACAGACTATGTTATATCAAAAAAACCACTTTCAATAAACCGAATGCAACAGCTTGATGAGCAATTAGTGAAAATGATAGCTAAAGGTTATCACGCTCTTCGAATGGTAGAAGAAGTGGAATTCCGTAAGTTTGTCGAGATGTTAAATCCCGGGTATACGCTACCGACGCGTAAGACTCTTTCTGAAAGTCTGCTTCCTAAGTTATACCATAAAGTTAAGGAAGCTGTTAAAATTCAAATAGCAAAAGCGGTAGCTATTTGTATAACAACTGACGCCTGGACATCTATTGTGAACGACGGGTACATTGCTATCACCGCGCATTTCATTGACACAGAAATACATAAACTCTGCACGGTTATGATAGGGTGTATTGAATTTGAGGAGAGGCACACAAGTGAAAATATTAAGAGCTTTCTAGAAGCTAAGTTCCTAGAATGGAACATACAACAAAAAGTCAATTTAATCGTGAGTGACAATGCTGCAAATGTGCTTGCTGCTGTTCGGCTTGGCGGCTGGCGCTCACTACCTTGCTATGCTCACACTATTAATTTAGTAGTGCAATCAAGCATACACGAAATAACCGCAACAGTGAACAGGGTTAAAGCACTCGTGGAATATTTTCACAGAAGTAATCCAGCTCAAAAAAAATTAACGGAGATACAAGAACAAATGCAAATAGCCCCATTAAAACTAAAACAAGACGTGGCTACAAGGTGGAATTCTACCTATGACATGCTCATGAGATTGTTAAGAATTAAAGAAGCACTTATTGCCACCTTAGCAATGCCGAAGACCCGGAACAACTATCTGTAGGCCATACAAATATTTGTTCCGTGTGGAAATCGAACCTACGTCACGCAGCGCAGCAGCCAAGCGCCCAAGTACTGCGCCAACCGTGACGTATCTTTTAATTTAAACTGTTCCTAGATTTGCTAGGCCGGACTAAACTGGTCCCTGTAGCTAATATAATAATAAATTAACTCGTGATTTGTCCTTGTTCTATTGAATCAATTTTCTCTATGAATTTAAAGCACTTGTCACAACGTTAATTGGTTTAGGATCCAAAAACCCTTCCAATGATGTACCTACATGAGCTATTAAGTTAACTACTGCTACTGGCTTTTTAAGTACGAGAGTCGGCATTTTTTTTTAAAAGTGTAAGCCCTAAAATAGTACCACTTAAAACTTTATTTTTATGGGAAGTTTCATGAACAAGTTCTTCATTATTATTCGCCGTCACGTCATCACTGACATTTTCTGCATCTAACGTTCATGTGAGCACTCACGAATTACTTTACGTTAATCTACAATCATCAAAATCATCGCTGCTCTGTGCGGTTCGAATCAATCAATGTTATTATAATCTCACCCGTATTAAATTGCACAAAATGGAAAATCTATTTAGAACTTGTAATAGCTCAGAATTCTCTGTACCTTTAAAGCTTTTATCAATGTCATTAAAATCAAATTGCTATTCATGATAGTTTTGATACTATCAAATTTACTAACTGATGTTATGTATGGCAAACTGCCTCCGTACGTTAATACGAAAGCCTAGATCCAAATTTTTACTAAAAAAAACGTCTAAGTTGAAACATGACCTTGTGGTACTTGCTATGCGATAACTAAACCTAAAGCTCACACTGAATAAAATTTTGACACTATTACCGCCAATGGGAAACTCTTTTAAGTACTCGCTTTGTGCTAACTATGTCAAAATTACCTAGCACTATCAATGCAACCACCGAATTGGTATCAACCCCTTTAAAGCTTTGTTTGCTATTCAAATAAAACTTGAGCGACTCACCAAGTATTCCAGTCGGCCTTGAACGCTCTTAACCCCACAGATGTTGACATGATACTTGGCTACTGCAGTATGCCAACTGTTTGCCAACCTTCGGTCTGTCACGCTCAGAACCGCTCAGAAGTTGCAGCTGCTCAGCAGTTGTTGCAACTGCTCAGCAGTTATGGCAGCATGCCAGCCGCTAGCCTCCTGCTGGCTTTATACACTATGATACGATGTCTGAAACCGAAAAACGCTACGACAGTACAAGTCCAATAAAAGCTGTGGTGGGCCAAAAGGTTTCAGGTAAGTGTAGTAGTCACAGTATCAAAGTAAATAAAAATCCCACAAGAAAGCGGCCTATGCCTATGAATGGTGATATAAAATCAAAATATTCAAAATAAAGTGTTAGGTAACTAAATCGCTCTTATGTCCAAAAAAATAAAAGCCCTCTGGTATTTCACTTCATGACTCGATCAGCGATAGCAGAATAATATCGCTTCATCAGCATTATTTGACCAATGACCAAGGCTTTGTGCCCATTTCAAGCGAACTCCTGTGCAACCGCCACTTCCAGGTATGTGCTTCCAATTCACCAAGAGTAGATAGCGACGGCAAAAGAATGGTCTCCCTTAGGGCAGTGTGTTGGCGCCGACACTTTTTTTAACATCTACGCGAACGAACCGCCTTCCACCTAACACACGGAGCGGTTCTTGTACGCGGATTACCTGGCCCTAGCAAACCAAGCAGCGACTTTTATGGACGTGGAGCATAAACGTACAATGGCACTCAGTGTACTGCGAGATTAGTGTGACCGCAACGCTCTACGGCCGAACCCATCTAAGAGACAGTCGTGCGCCTTCCATCTCTGCTATAGGCCCGCAAATCGAATGCTTAACATCACATGGCGTAGAGCCAAGGTCCAACACTGCTCGAATCCAAAAGCGTGTTTGCTTGCACAGTGTGGCACCGACCTTCTCTTTCTCGGAAAGTAGACATTGCCCTAAACGAAACGTGTCAGATAATATCAGGCTGATTAAAATAGACTCCACAAAACAAACTCTATCCGCTTGCAGGCATCGCACTTCCTGCTGTTCGAAGGATCTGAAAACCGATTCCCGACATCCCTGTATGGCCACATGCCAACTTCGGGAAGACTAAAAAGTCGCAAGAGCTTCCTTATTTCTACACAGGCGATCCTGGATATGCCATCTAAAGGGAGAAGCAGACTGTGGGAAGAGAAGTATCCACCACCTCACGACTTCATAAAACCCAAAGAGCAATTGCCCCTGGTCGTGAATCGCAATGGCCTTTGGAAAGCGTTAAATCGCGCGCCAGCGCAATTTGCGCACCCAGGTAGACCGCTGCAAACACAACTTGGCGAAATGAGGATGTAATGACCCAACGTGAGTGCAGTGCCCGTTTTCAGAGCACGAGCCATATGTTACAGTGCCCCAAGTGCCCATTCTCCTGTAATTTGGAGTATCTAATGAATGCCACTGTTGCTGCAATTAACGTAACTACCTACTGGTCCAAAACATTAAAAAAGTTAACGATTGAATCGAAAAGAAGAAGTATTATTGAAAGTGCTATCGCTTAATCAGCAACACTTATGCTATTAATAATAGCTTCACTTCAAGATAAAGCGACAGGCCAATTATCAAACATCGATAATTGCCATCCATAAAGGCGTTGCCTTTTGTAAGTCAGTCTCCACATCATAAAAATGAACACTCTTAAACAAAATAAAAAGCAGCTCTACAGCAATTAAAAAGTTTAAACGACTCACCAGATTGGCGTAGAAATCTTCATATAAATTCACACTCCTCTCCTTGACCTGACCAGCTGTTGTGAAGTTGCTTGCCTCCGGACGGAACTGGTTTAGTTCAGGTTGATGAGGGTAGCCGCACAAAACTCGTCGAAAAGGAATTCGGCGCAAAGCTCTTCAGCGCCACATGGTAAAACAATAAACTGCTCTGCACATCACTGCATCCTCGACAAAACATACCACCACGGTGACACACTATGATCGTGTGTCGAACTTCGGCCTATCGGATTTAACTTCACGACACTTCACGGCACACATCAAGTTTTTAGCGTCTGGATAAACGCATGCGTTTTAAAAACAAACCGCAATTTTCACTATCACTGTCATTACATTTCAAAACGTAACCGCCACATATTTCACTAGCATTGTCACGAATCTCCATGTGGGCCCTTTGAGTTACGTCCCAATTCTGATATAGGCGTATTATCAGGATTGGATATTTTAAAGTAAAAAAAGTAGGTAGTTTACTTATTCATCAATTTTATTCGATTAACTCACTTAATTTATAATAACTGTGAACTCAATTAATTATCATATCATAATTATTAACTAAAAGGTTTTAACACGATATTAGCAAATCTAGGCGCTATGACAACACGTGTATCGGACCGAGGTCTAGAATAGAATGCCCCGATCGCTCCGCGCGGTCTCCTTTTACGTCCGAGCACAAACAAGTCGAGTAGTGGGGGAGGTGGGGATGGCGACATCGCCTGATCGGTCCGGTGCACGTGCCGTGTACAACCGTACGATGACGTAGCGCCGTCATACTTATAAAAAAACAAGACCAAAAAAACAATAATAAAAACGAATAAACAAAAACACAATCATTGTAAATAAAATCGATTTTTAAATACGCCAATATTCATAGTAATGGTAAGTAAACAACAACGTGATAATCAATATTGCCATCCATGTTTATTGCCAGTCCTAAGCCTGGAATGCCCTTTTGATTAAATTACGTAGATTGGGGTTAAGTATGAAGGAAAATCGACTTTATAACTATGATAACAAAATCAAGTGTATATTTCGGCGCAGCGTGGGCGCATTGCGTTTGGCGATTGTCATATCACACCATAATATAACGCGCATGATGTATATCTTCTACAACGCGAGCATTTCATAACAATAACCACCGTGTGGCGCGTCATTTCGCGTCATGTTTGGAGTCATGGTGTAATGTAGCATTCCTCGGTACGAAAAGTAATGTCATATGACATTACTTTAAAACGCACTGTTTTGCGCAACTCTAAAGGCTAGTGTCACCAACTACCGGCCCATTTCCGTACTGAGCTCGTTATCAAAGATCCTTGAAAGAATCCTCAGCAATTGTCTGATTAACTTTCTGAATAAACATAAGATCATTGCGAGTAATCAGTATGGTTTCAGATCTGGTATATCAACGGAGAATGCCGTTGTTGACGTTACAAAAACTCTGGTAGATAAAATGGATGGAAAAATGAAATGCTACGGCATTTTTTTGATCTATCCAAAGCGTTCGACACGGTATCTGTTCCCACTCTTGTCGCGAAGCTTGAGCAAATAGGAGTGCGTGGATCTTCGTTGAACATCTTTAAAGACTATTTATCCAATCGTACACAATGTGTAAAGATCGACTCTCTAACGAGTGATCATAAAATTATTAATTTCGGTGTCCCACAGGGAAGCATACTTGGGCCCACACTCTTTCTTCTATATATAAACGAACTGTGTCAAGCCCAGATCCCAAATTGTGGCATATTTACTTATGCCGATGACACTGCTTTGATAGTTTACGATGTCGATTGGATAAAAGCAAAATAAAGAGCTGAATGCGCGCTTCGCTTAGTAATGGAATGGCTCTCAATAAATCTTTTGACCCTCAATATATCAAAAACAAAAATGATTCGCTTTGCCTTACCTAACACTACTACTCCACCCCCTGAATCGGGATTAGTTATAGCTCATACTTGCGTAGGAAGTAATAATGGCTGCAACTGTCCACCCCTTACTCTAGTTACTGATATAAAATATCTAGGGGTTTTCATTGACTCTAGGCTAAGCTGGCAATCCCATGTAGAAGCCTTGTGCACCCGGATCAGGAAACTGATATATATCTTCAAGGAGCTAAGGCATTCTGCTGATCGTGATATAATGCTTCTAGTATACCAGAGTCTTTGCCAGTCCCTTATCTCGTACTGCATACCAGCCTGGGGTGGAACCTATAAAACATCTTTACTTTCCGTAGAACGTGCTCAACGAGCTATCCTGAAGATAATGCATTTTAAACGCAGAGATTTCCCTTCAGCCCAACTTTATTCCGAGGCACAAGTTTTGACTGTTAGACAGCTCTTCATTCTCCGTGCCGTTCTGCGTAGGCACTCCATGCTGCCTATAACGCCAAGTGCTCTGTTAAGACACAAAGGATTCCCTGTTTGCAATACTGTCAAATGTCGTACCGCATTCGTCAGTCGCCAAATTCTTGCAACAAGCTCTCGACTTTATAATAAAATAAATAAAATTTTGTCAATTTATGTTTGTACAAAATATGATGTTAAGAATATTCTAACCAGGTGGTTGCAAAAGTTGTCATATGATGAAACTGAAGCTCTTATCAAAATTAATTATTAATTTACTTATTTAGGTATACTGTATGCATATAATGTGCTGTTGAGTATTTCTTTTGATTTCCTTTTATTTAACATAAGAAGTACTTGCACGTGTATTATAAATATATGTTTGTCACCTCAATTTCGGGAAACAATGGCTTCTAAGATATAGGCTTATTGCCTAGTTTAGAAGTCAGACGTTCGATCTTGAATTTTTGTCACTGTTGTACAACATACTTTTAATGACAGAATTCTGTACTATCTTTGTATTTCGTACAAATAAAGTATTATTATTATTACTCAAGGCTCACAAAACGCTCAAGTACCTCTGATAAAAAATACTCTAAAAATAGCTTGCATTTTAAGTTTGTTGTGTTGTTCATGTTCTTAGAAGTAGCTTGGTTTAGGATAGTACTTATATGTGATGAAGGTATATTTTTCTAACATAGTTAGGATAGAGTTTAAGGCCAAGACAAAGGGCAAAGCTGCAGACTCCAGGAGGAATGCATCAGCAACCGGTGGAGGCACTAACAAGCTTGTTCCTCTGAATGAGTTGGAGAAGAGAGTGTTGGCAATATTAGGCCCAGTAGCGGTGGAGGGATTGCCTGGAGTACGCCTGCCTATTGATGTTAGTTTCATAATTATTCATTACCAGTATTACCACTTCTGCCAGCGGCTTCGCCCGCGTGTTCCCTAGGGAACATATTCCCGGGATAAAAAGTAGCCTATGTCCTTTCTCAGGCTCTAGACTATCTGTGTACCAAACTACATTTAAATCGGTTCAGCAGTTTTGGCGTGAAAGCGCGACAGACAGACAGATTTACTTTCGCATTTATAATACTAGTAAGGATAAGGATTAAATGCTTTAAAAGGTATACATATGATTAATCATGCTAACTTCTTTCATGTATGGGCCTTATTTTTAGTGATTTTTTTTTTTATATTTTACAGACACCATCAGCAGATGAGATTGAGACCCCTGTTGATATTGGAATTGCAGCATCCGATCCTGTATCCTATGATCCAGTATCCTTTCCCAGTACATCAACACCCATCTCTCAGTCCTCAGCTCCTGAACCTCTATATTTAGAGCCCCAGCCCATGGATGAGGAATGGCTTGATGAAGAGTTACCTGATTCACACACCTTTGAGCTCCCACCCTCAACTTCAACACAGCCTGCATTCCCATCCTCCATAGAGACACAGCCTGCATCGCCACCCTCTACACAAACACAGCCTACATTGCCTCTCTCCACCGAGGTACAGCCCTCCGAGCAGCAGCCCCCGATTACGTCGAGAGATGATAGTAAGACAATCATACATTTATGACAGAAATTTTTAAAAGTCCAGTAACAGTTCTAATGCGATGATAGATCAGTGGTACTGACATCAAACACCGCCGCATGGCGAATGTAAGCAAAAAAAAAGTATTGTAGAAAAACCAAATGATAAAACTAATTTTTATTTTTAGGGTATGCTCAGCGCTCTACTGCAACAACCAGAAGAACGAGATCACACAGACAAAGTTAGTACATCGTATTATAAAATAGTTGATTAAAAAAAAAACTAAAATCAATATAAAATTGTATAAATTACAGTTCATAGAGATGAGAGGACGCCACGCTGGGCCTACGAAATTGAATCTCGACGCATTGCTGCTAAAGAGCGTCATGCAGCCGCAATGGAATCGCTCGTTAATCTAGTTAGAGATATAAGGAATGATGTACATAGTTATTTAAATAGTTCTCATTAATTTTTAGGGTTCCGAAAAAAAAACGAAATCAAACTGGATCACTCGGGTGTCTGTCTGTCTGTCTGTCCGTCTGTCACAGCCAGTTTTCTCCGGATCAACTGGACCGATTCTGTTGAAATTTGGTACACATATGGACTATTGTGACCCAAACACGAACGTGTTACGTAAATTATTAAATTTTTAGTATTGGGGTCGCTTTTGGGGGCCAAACTAGAAATTTAAAAAAAAATGTTTTTGAACAATATCGTGTGACATATCAAGTAAAAGGGCTTACTGTGAGGATTTTAATTATATTTTTTTCATAATTTTAAAATAAATGGTTTTGAAGTTATTCAAGAAATTAGACGAAAAATGACCGTACCCCCCCCCCCCTTATCTCCGAAACTACTGAGCCTAATATTTCGAAAAAAAATGGAGAAAATAGATCTTTACCTAAAGATTACAGGAAAACCTATTAGAAGTCTGTAGTGTTAAAATAACATGTTAAAAAAAATTAAACTCGTTCGGAACCCTTTGCACGCGAGTCCGATTCGCACTTGGCCAGTTTTTCTACTTTAGATTACACATTTTTTTTTGTTTAGATAGTATGCAACAAAAATACGGCTTTATTTACAAAAACGACAACTCCGATATAATCATAATTCTTTCCATAACTCGCTATTCGAAAATCAGCCAACTCCACGTAGAAAGAAACGTTACGATTTTGAAAGCTAACTTCACTAAGTCGGCCATTTTGTATGGCGTTCAAGTCGTGTGTGGCTGCCGCTCCGCGTTTTGTTAAAACAAAATTGTTTAGATCCGTTAAAACAAGAAGGAGAGTTCAAAAACAGTTGCACATTAATACAAGGTATGGATAAATTTATTTACTTTTTCACAAAACGATAATTCATTTGATATTTTTTAGTTTTAATTTTGGTTTGGAGTTAGCCGGTTATCTTTTTACTTCTTTACACTAGTTTTGGGAGTTATCCATTTTTGTCTGTGGAAATTATTTTTTATTTAAAGTTAAATTATTTTGTCATGAACTTTATACTTTTATTTTGAGTATTAAATTAATGATTTTTTATATAATTTTCAAGTAAAAAGTTTCTTTTGTTTTGCATGCAGATGTCCAACACACGCGCTAAAAAAATATTACTAATAAGCATACAAAATGAACAGCATGATCTTGATCAAACCAATAACCCTGACTCTGTTTTGTTTATCAATAACCAATTTCCAAAACCCTACGATGCTTTGGTTGGGCATGATAGCACAGCTTCTAATTCTGCTTCTTCGACTTTCTTTGATAATGGCTACATTGATTGTATTGAAAATGAACAGCCTGGTGTGGATGACGCATTTAGCCCTGAATTGATTGTCAATAAGAGTTTTAGTAACCAAAGATGTTCTAATACGCAGACGTATGAAATAGTCGAAAATGTGGTTATTGAAGACATATTTCCGCTTGAAATAGAACATTTCAGTCCAAGTTTGCTATCTCCTCACCTAACACAATCACATAACTACGATTCTGAATATGCACCTAATAGTTTTGAACCCACTTATGCGTATCCCTCTTCAAGTAATGATAAATCGGATGACGATTTGGTCGTACCTTTGACACAGGAAGAACTACCAACTCATGAAACTACACCTCAAATCCCAACTGTCTATCCTGAATTAATTAATAAATTAGTCGATTACAGTGATTCGGAATCTGAATCAGATGAGCCCATTGTAAAAAGAAAGAAAAGGTGTCAAGTAAAGAAGGAAGAATGGGCAATTGAAGTTAATAAAAAGAATAGAGAAAATGGTAAACAATACTGCGGTAAGAAAAAAGTAGATGGAGAGTGGCAAAGAAATATAAAGAAACCAAAAAAGGAGTTGAAGCCCCGCTGTAGTTGCAAGGAAAAGAGGAATAGTGTTATTCGGTGTCATATTATATCTGAAGACGACAGAAAAATGTTATTTGATAAATTTTGGAATATGACTTGGGCTGAAAAACAAGTTTATGTTGATAATTTAGTAAAAATTGTACATACTAATAGGCAAAGAAAGACCCTCAAAAATCTAAAAGAGTCAATACTTTTATTTACCACCTAAAAAAAGGTGAGGATATGATTAGAGTCTGTAAGACGTTATTTTTAAATACTTTTTCTATTGGTAAATCTAGTATCTGGGGTTGGAAGGTTGATGCTGCTGGAATGACTAATGATGAACAATTACCAAGAACTACTCCCAGAAAGCCCTTTGACCAAGAAATAAAAAAATTACAAGACTTTTTAGATGAGTTACCCAAAATGCCTTCACACTACTGTAGGAAAAGGACAACCCAGAAATACATACAATCAAACATAACATCCAAACAGCAGCTTTATAAAATGTTTACAGATAATTGGCAGACAAAAAATGTAAAAGCACTATCTATTGCGACTTTTACAAACACTCTAACCGTACAAAAAATAGCTTTTTTTAATCCTAAGAAAGATTTGTGTGACATCTGTAACGGATACAAGATGGGAAACATTACCAAAGAAACTTATGAAGAACATGTAAATAAAAAGAACGAAGCAAGAATAGAAAAAGAAAATGATAAAGAAAAAAAAGAATTCGTATTTACTGCAGATCTCCAAGCATTACTCTTAGCACCGCGGTCCTACGTTTCATCAAACTACTACAAGAAGAAGCTATGTGTACACAACTGGTGTATTTATGACATGAAAACTAGCGACGGGTACTGTTTCCTATGGAACGAGTCCGAAGATGGGCTGAACTCTGATGAGTTCGCAACCATACTCACAAAATTCTTTATTGATAAAATAATCCCAAAAATGGGAGATAATAATAGAAGTATAACATTGTATACGGATGGGTGTACATATCAAAACAGAAACGTCACTTTAAGTAACGCTCTCCTCAACTTGGCCATGCTGCATAATGTAACCATTGAGCAAAAATATTTAGAACTAGGCCACACCCAAATGGAGGTTGCTAGAATGCACGCGATGATTGAAAAAAAAAACAAGTTATAAACGTTCCAGCTGAGTACATTTCTATTTGCAAGAATGCAAAAAAATCAAAACCTTATACTGTTGAATATTTAAGCTATTCTTATTTCAAGAATTTTAAAAATTTGCAATTTTACAACTCCATAAGGCCAGGAAAGATGAAGGGAAACCCGAAGGTACATAAACTACTATTAAATTACACATTAAATTTGTTATTAAGACTAATATACTGGATGGTACTTTAAATAATATTTCTGTTTCAAATTACCGACATAAGAGCTCTTAAGTATACACCCCCTGGAGAAATATTTTATAAACTTAAATTTACCGAAGAATACCAATTACTCAGTCAACGCAGGAATGGTCGGAACAACATTCCTTTTTATAATTTACCCAACTTATACAACGAACGCAGGAAAATTACAAAAAAAAAAGTTCTTAGATTTACAGCAACTAAAGAACTCAATGCCAAGAGATTACCAAAATTATTATGACAACCTTCCTCATGAAGCCTAAAATATCATACCTACCTATCTTTGACATTCTTTGATTATATCATTAAATATTTGATAATTATTACATTAAGTAATTACCTTTTCTGATTAAAAAGAAGAACGGTCACGTCCCATATAAAAAAAACCCAGACCCGACAGAAAAGTGACATATCTCAGTTTTTTTGTTATTATTTATATAATCATATTATATAGTTTTTATATTCGAAATCAATGGCTAACACCAAAATATTGCCTTATATTTTTGTTCAGGGTTTACACTAAAAAAATACAAAATGCCTACTTATTTACACAATTCGTAATGTATGTAACTAAATGACGATAAATAGTTATGGGATGTATCCAGGAGACCTGGAGATACAGCTGTATTATATAATTTTTGAACTCCTAGTACAACATTCAACTTAGGATTTTTTTTAAGGTGGTTTAAAATCATCTAATGACATCTCTCGCCCTTGGGTGGAGCGAGAGGGCGTGTCAGACTCTTACTGACTAAAAAATTCCACCCCGTTCCTTTTTGCCTCTGGTACTGGGGTCAGAGCATGCCCTTCTGGATTCGCCCTCAACTTAGGATTAATTAAAATCGTCATATTCGATGATTCAGATCGGATTATTCCAGTAATTCGTTGACGCCAGTCGAGCTTATATCGGTGATTAGAGAACTAAAAAGTTCATTAATCACCGTTACGATAACAGGTATTCGTATTTTTATTTTTAACGCAGCCGGTATTAGTGGAATAATCGAAAAGAATGATCTGATCGTAGATCAATGATTTAGGTAGCTATCAACGGGGTTCTACCAAAAATAAAACCAATATGTCGAAATAAAGTTTTATTGTATTTCTATGTCCCTTAAAACATAATCCATACCCAGTGCGGGGTGGTCCAAGTGATCTCGATGTCTAGCCCACCCTAGGTAATATACAACACTAATGATGTGTGCGCAACTTCCCTATGTCCTTTTGCCATGGTAGCATGAGCAGTAATATTCTGTAATTGCGTTTATTCCATTTACGTTTTCATCAAACATAATATAAGTATAATATATTTTTGTTGTAACATGTCGTGAATGAATTCTGCACCTGATTAAAATATTATTATTTCTGCCTTCTATTGCCGCCGGATGTCTATATATTTCCATATTATATACTCCCGTGGCTTTCAAATGCTCACTACAGTACGACCGTGCTAACCGCACATGATATGTACCAATTGAGAATTTAATTATGTCTTCAATTGTTAGTTGGGGAAAATGTTCAAATTCGGGATCATTTGCAGTCATTCTGCGAAACGTCACTCTATGTCTATTCAGATTGTTCTCCTCCACATACTCGGCCAGTAGATTAGGGCGTTGTATGTTCCGATTAATTATTTCAATGAAATCTTCTGTGTACGGACTGTCTCCGTACGGATCTTGAAAATAATTGATCAAAGCTGCAGCAATTCTAAAATCCTCAAATATATACGGCACATGTTTGTTGAATACTCTGTTTCTGAAGATCTTGAAGTCTCGCTTGAATCTTCCGTTTATAGTTTCTACGACCCAGCGCACCATTGTGATGAGTCTTGATTTATTAGCTTGATCGGTGCTTAATTGCGAGTCTTGCCTTCTTTTGCTTGGCATATGAGCATCATAGCCATATGTTTCAATTAAGGGAATTGAGTCTCGAAAGCCTCGGTCCAAAATAAAAACGTCTCCTTGATGAAAAAAATAATGGAACGGTCCATCTTCAATGGGTTCATCGTGGTTTTCTAATATCATCTTCATTATATCAGCTGCTGCAGCAGCGTTTACATTTAAAATATATCCATCGACACACACAATCATAAATGGTTTAATAAGGTTTTTATACTTATGGAGGCTATAAGTGCGGCGTTGAAATAAAAAGTTTGAACTTTTTTCTATATAGATGTATGTTCCATCGAATATAATTATTGATTTTGGTGAATCTTCGTTACCGAACAAAACATTTGGTATAACCCGGTTGCGGGCTATCACTTCGTCTCTGGTTATATGGTCTAAGCCAAGATGCAAAGGAACAAAGTCAGTAGTGAGACACTGTCTTACTTTATTTATTTTTCTCCCAACTGTTCGCTCGGATATATTAAAAAGGGAAGCGATTCTATTATTCGGTTCACCTGATCGAATTTTACACAAGTAGATAGCCAAGTCGATTCGTGGAGTATTTGAGGACTGATTAAGACTTGGTAGTTGACTCAGCAAATCGTTGAATGCGGCTCTGTTTCTTCCAGTCCAAAAGCTTAACTCCTCGTCAGAAACGTCATCTTCATTGAATTGTAACCTTTTTTCTAAATATTGTGTATACATGTTGATGATGTCGCCAACACTCTCCGCGTTCAAGTCAGACATTTGATTTGTTACATTTTCAGGAATCTCTTCTATCGCCATGTGTAGTAAATGCAATTGGCAAATGCGGGCAAGATTTGGTATATAAAAGTGGTAATAGCTAAGCAGTTGTACCTTCACCGAATTAGGCACGTGACGCAGAGAACCGTTGTGACAGTTATCAATTAAACATCGCCGGGACGTATTAGAAGCGCGTCTTACTCCTTGCACATTAACAACAGCAGCTGGTGGGGCAGGAGCAGGTGAAGCTTGTCGCTCTTGATTAATTGCAGCATCGATTCTATGCCGACATGAGTGGCAAATCGACCGAGTCCCATCAAAAGCTATCTGTAACAAAACATTAAAACGAAATAAAAAATATGACTTGATAATGGTTCTCCCTTGTTTAATACAGGGTGTGGTTTTGTACAACAACGCCCTGCTCAGGGGTGGTAGTAAACACGATACTGATGCCATTTTTTCATAGAAAAATCCAAGAAATCAATTTGTTACCACAGTTAATTTTTGTAGACTACTTATAATCTAAAATCCCGTTGGTAGATATTAACCTAAATTCTTATTTTTATACTGTCAGATCTTTTAAAAAAGAAGAATAACCAAATTAGTATGGGCACTGGACCAAAAAAAAATTGCTGCCTCCAGGGTTGACCCTTTGTTGGTGCAAATTTGAATCTAATTCCAACCCACAGTTACAGAGTAATTCGACGTTATATAATACTGCAACAATACACTTTCGCTTGCACCATTTTTTTTTGTATATTATTTCTGCTTGTTAAAAATGTTGTTATAAGGATTCACTAAATAAATAGATGAATAATGAATTAAAAAAACGACATAGTTATTTCATAATTGTTTATTTTCGAACAATTTATTTTAAATGTTATTCATGACTCACTATTCTGCACAGATGGTAATATAGAATGCGTATTATAAATCATTTTCATCTATTACAATACTGTCTAAAAACTGTGCTGGATGGTCAATATTTTCGTACCGCGCATATGCCAAAAACCATACTATAGACATTACATGAGCACATGTGCCCAAAGTACGTCTGCCACTCTTACACGAACAATAATAATGATTTAAAGCCTCCAACCCAAGGTGGTCTGAGTTTACAAGTATATATGTATGATAAATTGGGCTTCGGGTATGCCTAGATTGGACTTTACCTCTTAATAGCCAGAAGTTATTACCAGTTATATTATAATTATTTAAAAGATTATTCAAATCATCATTTTCTCTGTACACTTCTATTGTATATACGCCACTACGAGCGTGTTCACTATAATAACTCCTGGCTAGTTTTATTTGGTACGTTCCTAACGCAAACATAACAAGTTCTTCCTCAGACAACCTTGGAAATTCTTTTACATCAGGTAACTCGGCAGACATACTTTGATACGGAATCCGCCGGCTATTAAGATTATAGTCAATGACATACTGTGCGAGACAGTTTTCAATATTGACTCTATTATTAATTCTCTCCATAAAACCAAAAGCATTAACATTATCAGTGATTGGGTCGTGGAAAGCATTTGTGATGGCCGCGGCACTCCTAAAATCGACCTGCATGTGAGGCAGAGCTCTGTTAAAATAATCTTGCCTGAAAATCTTAAAATCTCTCTTGAAGCGGCCATTTACTACTTCCACGACCCATCGACAAATCGTCACTAATCGGGACTTATTGGCGTCAGCCGTTGTTAATTGAGTTTCGCCCCTTGAAACAGATTTAGGCATATGGGCATCATAGCCACAAGAATGTATACATAAAAAAAGTAGCAATTTCCTCTTCCAAAGATTGACGTATAGCCATCACAAGTTCTTAAATCTACTAAAACCATTCCTAATAGTTTGTTGTGAAGGCTTTAAATCATTATTATTGTTCGTGTAAGAGTGGCAGACGTACTTTGGGCACATGTGCTCATGTAATGTCTATAGTATGGTTTTTGGCATATGCGCGGTACGAAAATATTGACCATCCAGCACAGTTTTTAGACAGTATTGTAATAGATGAAAATGATTTATAATACGCATTCTATATTACCATCTGTGCAGAATAGTGAGTCATGAATAACATTTAAAATAAATTGTTCGAAAATAAACAATTATGAAATAACTATGTCGTTTTTTTAATTCATTATTCATCTATTTATTTAGTGAATCCTTATAACAACATTTTTAACAAGCAGAAATAATATACAAAAAAAAAATGGTGCAAGCGAAAGTGTATTGTTGCAGTATTATATAACGTCGAATTACTCTGTAACTGTGGGTTGGAATTAGATTCAAATTTGCACCAACAAAGAGTCAACCCTGGAGGCAGCAATTTTTTTTTGGTCCAGTGCCCATACTAATTTGGTCATTCTTCTTTTTTAAAAGATCTGACAGTATAAAAATAAGAATTAAGGTTAATATCTACCAACGGGATTTTAGATTATAAGTAGTCTACAAAAATTATTATAGTTTTAAGTGTCTCCTGAAAAATTTGCTCATAAGGAGTTAGCTGGTTTGCCAATTAAGGTATCGTTATATGTATTACTTATAATTTAAAGTAAAATAAATAAATAACTTTAGGTTATTCGTTGTTATTTTTTCAACAATATTCTCAAGCCAAATTGTAGTTTTATGTAAGTATTAAATGAAATTTACAATAAAAGACTGATTACTATTCATGTTTTTATATTCAGTGTGTATCTAAGTCACCATGTATAAAATATGTTACAAAAAGGGCTTTATACTTAGGTACAGTTATGGACCCTGTAGGTTACAGCAACAATATAATTAGGTAGGAACTTATTGAAATAAAAATGTAACAATAAAATTAAGACAATTATTGTGTTAATAAAACTTGTACCTACTCATAAAAAAAAAAACAAATATTCAAATAAAGAAATAAGAATAAAGTTAAACATGCGCAAATCTTATTAATATTAATAACCTATAAATATATTATTACCAGTTGCATTATTAAATAAATTATTAGGATCTAAAATGAATACAAGAAAATAATTATCTTACAATACTTATTATTAACAATTTTACACACAATCAATTTGAATATGAAGTCCAAAGATTAATGAATACTAGATAGCTCTAGCATTCCATAATCTTTGGACTAATATATCCCTCGAGTTGTCTGTTGCAGTTGCCTCAAATATTGATACCTCTCTAAAATCTTGACTCTTTTGGTCATTGTCAACCAACATCATCACTGTGAGGCTCGGGCATTGGAACATTCCGTGCGTTGGCTATGTTATGTAGAATAACACATGCATTAACTATTTTACCTGCTGTTAAAGGATCATAGTACAGTACCCTGTGTGCTAACAAACACTGCCAACATCCTTTTAGAACTCCAATGCAACGCTCAACAGTGTTTCTGACTTTACAATGAAGTTCAGTATAGTGTTCTTCTGGTGAACCTGGAGCCGTGCCTAAGATAGGTGTCATCAACCAAGGGCGCTGTGCAAATCCAGAATCACCTAAAATATTAATAATAATATAAATATTTCAAATTGGTTATTTTTACTTTCCACATAACACAGCCAGCCAAATAATATGTCATACCTTATAGCCAACAGCGCTCTCTATTCCTTACGAGTCTTTCTAATTGAGCTTTTAAGTGGCATTGATTCCAGACATAAGAATCATGTGATGCACCACCAAATGATGCATCAACATGCAGTATATTTAGATTGGAATCACAAATCTGACACAAGTTTTATTTTAGGTTTTCAATATTAATTTTGGTTAAAAACAAAAGCTTTTGGGACTTTTGTAAAATTACTTATTACTTACTATTAAAACATGTAAAGACTGATTACTTTTTCTTTTAAAATATGCCTTTTCATGGTCTATCGGTTGTATCAAGGCCACATGTGTACCATCAATGCACCCATAATGCCAGGAAATCTGAATTTTTCCCTAAACCTTGAAATTAAATAGGCAAGTTTAATATTTTTTTAAATTTTACCCTTTCATAACGATTTCCCTCTCTTGCTGAGACTTAGGGAACTTTATGTACTTAAGGAGTACTCCCCTGACATTGAGTGCATCAACCACTTCATGTAGACACTTACTTAATGTGGGCTGGGACATATTGCATAGAAAGGAGGCACCTATGTTGCGTTGGTATGACCCATTGGCAAAAAAACTTAAGGCAGCCAAGATCTGCAATAAAAAATTTAATTCATTAGATTTCTCAGGCAACAAAAATGGTACTTTATATCTACTATTTTATTTTTACAACAAAACAAGAAGGATAAGTTAGTAAGGGTACTTACTTTTAGTTCATTGCGAACAGCCGTTGCTTGTGGTAGGTATGGACGGAGTTCTTCTAATACCTGTTGGAATCCAGCTCTACTCAAACGAAAATTCGCAATAAACTCTCTCTCTGGCAACTGCAAGGGATTACTAGCGTCACGCAAACGGGGCCTCTCAATTCGCAAATGGCTTTGTTTTCGCTGTTCTTCAGCATATCCCAACAATATAAGACGTGCCATTCCTCTTTACTAACACGAATCACAATAATTTAACAATTATCAAATACAAAAAAACTTTTAAACTCTACTTTACCCAACACTCGGCTTCGGTGTTAATCACTAGGATTCATAAAACACTACCTACATTTCGCCAGCTACTCCGGCGCAAAAAACAATCAGTAAAGCATAGTTTACACGGAGCCAACACTGGCTGCCAATAAGACTGGCAGCCAGTGCTGGCTTGGTATTGGCCTTGTGTAAACAGTTTTTCAAGCCAAGCCAGCGCTGGCTGCTAAAGCTGGCGAGAATAGAGCGACCGTCTATTTTTCTAGCCAGTGACCTCCGCCCGCATACCCTTCGACCCCCGCGCCAGCGTTGCGGACACGTGTAGACAGCGTTGCCAGATGTACGAGAAATCTCGTACCTTTACGAGATTTAGCAGTCTCCGTACGAGAAACGAGAATAAAAAAAACTCGTACACTTTTTTACGAGATTTTAACAATGTTTCTAATACAAACCAAAAACATTTAAAGAAAAGATTACATGTCCATGCCACAAACTCGACTAAGCACATCACTAGATTCATTACCTCATCACTAAATGTATCTTTAGTCGCTGACCGGGGAATCACCGCAAAATGTATTACACTAAGTTGACATTAAAGTTTACGCGTATAGTGGTTGAAGGTCCAGCGCGTTATAGAATTTCACCTTAATTATTCAGTGGTTAATTTACATGAGTAGTGACAGTGAATCTTCATCCACTCCACCTAGAAAAAAAAACACCGGTAGCACTCCGGGAGTGCCGGCAGAAGTGAAAACTTTAGTATTAACGTTGTGTTTAATTATAAGTACAAAAATACTATCATTTATGAGGTAGAATACAATGTTTATTTATTGCGCTATCGTACACAAATATGACAATTTACATGTTATTATTCATAATATTATATCGTTATTTATTCATATATTACATTAATTTTTATCTCTTAGAAAAATCAACTTTCATCCATAATTTCGTAATTCCGTAATTTCGTATCCTTGGATACGCGTGGCACGCTGTACATAAACACAGACGGACATTCGCGCAAGCGCCCTGTGCCGCCTAAGCGGAGCAGCACACTCAGGCACGGTAGAAAGAGTGGGAGATACTAGTTCCTCTCCCTTCCCCTCGATCTTACGCTTTTTCGATCAGCATCACGTGACCCTGACGCGAGTCCGTCTTACGCTTTTTCGATCAGGTCACGTGTCCTGACGCGAGTTTAAGATTTTATACCCATTACAGAAAAAGTGCTCAACGCCGCTAAAGAAGTTTTCACTTCAATAACAAAAAAGGGAGGATGGACAGCAAAGAAAGCAGGTAACACGATTTTTCAACATCATTCGCAAACTTTTCGCGATGAATGGTTAAGGAATCTGATATTTCGAGACTGGCTGCAGCCAGATCTTAAAAATCCCAAGAAAGCGAAGTGTGCATATTGTCCATCAAGCTCTCTGGTTGCTGAAATCACAAATCTCAAATCACATGCCGAATCAAAGAAACATTTGAGAAACAAACCTGGTTCATCGGGTCTACAATCCCAAAAGTTGACTTTATTTGGATTCAAGACAGGCATAACTCAAATAAACAAACAAAAGGATCGAGCTGAAATAAAACTAGCTGCATTTTTTGCAGAACACAATATTGCTTTTTCTGTGGCTGACCACTTGACTGATTTGTTAAAAGAAATTATTCCCGATTCTAAATTAGTGCAAGAAATTCAATTGAAGCGTACTAAAATCACATCAATTGTAAAAAATGCTATTGGGGAAGGGCACAAAGTTGATTTGGCGAATAAATTGAAATTAAGTAAGTTTTCAGCGCTTACTGATGAGACTACAGATGTATCTACAGTCAAAACGGCTTGTGTTGTAGTGTGTTATGATGACTATGATGCTCAGAAAATCTGCAGTGTATTTTGGGAACTGTACAAGATTTTTAAGGAAACAGACACCAATGATATTCCTACGGCGAATGCTGAAAATATATACAGAGCGCTTATAGATTCTTTTACCAGCCGTAATGTGCCACTTACAAATATGATTGGCTTCGGGTCGGACGGATGTAACGTCATGATGGGCGATAATGATTCAGTCAAAACTCGTTTGTCGCGAGACTTACCAGGGATCGTTATTTCAAAATGTGTTTGCCATTCAGCCCACTTATGTGCAAGTCAGGCTTGTAAAGAAATTCCGGAATCTGTAGAACAACTGGCTCGTGACATATATAACTTCTTTAAAAATAGTGACAAACGCCAGTTTGATTTCCGCAATTTTCAATCATTTGTTGAAGTTGAGCCGCATAAAATATTGAAACCATCTCAAACAAGATGGCTGTCTCTAACAGCAGTAGTCTCACGAATCTTGGAGCAATGGGAAGCACTGCGCTTATTCTTTATTGATTTCACTACGAACCCAATACACAAAGTGAAAGCAGAGGTGAAAAATCGAGCAATATTCATCTTAGAAAAGCTATGTGATCCTTTTCATAAGCTATACTTTTGTTTTCTAGACTGGTCACTGCCTTTGTTTACCAAATTCAATTTGGAATTCCAGAATGAAAAAGTCGTTATTCACAAGTTGCATGATAAAATTCGAGATTTATATCAAGAAATTCTTCTGCGTTACTTACAACGAGAATATGTTATGCAGCAGAATATTAGTGAAGTAGATCCTAAAAATGAGCAATTTCAATTGAATGACGCCGTAATGTATCTTGGCATTAAAGTTCATGAAATGCTTAAACATCCGGATGTGGTCAGGCAGCCCGCAAAAAAAGCACTGTTTTTCACAAGTTGCAGAAATTTCCTCAGGACTAGTGCCTTAGAAATAAAAAAAAACGTTACGACATGGAAGACCCTGTGCTGTCAAAACTACAAGCTCTAGGACCTGTATCAGCTCTCTCCAACAATTTCAGAGATCTCGTCCCAACATTGATGCCCCTCATGGAAGTCGTGCCACGCATAAGTGCGTCTTTTAATGACAGCCAAAAACAAGAGATAGACGATCAATGGAGAAGATTACCTATTGCAAAAGCTCGCTACCCTGAACAGCTTCAAGATACAAAAGAACCCGATGAATTCTGGGCAATGTTACTTAAAAATGAACATTTCTCTGAATTAGCCAGTTTTGCTCTCGCAGTTCTGTCTTTTCCTCATGCAAATGCAGATTGTGAGCGGGTTTTTAGCAAAACCAATTTAATAAAAACAGACCTTAGAAATCGTCTTATAACAGAAACAGTAAATGGTACACTTTTAGCTGCAGAAAGTGCAAAAGGCCCAGATCGCAAAGGAAATTGTATAAATTTCGAACCATCTCAGGAAATGTATTCCAGAATGACAGCTGAAAAACTATACAATAAAAACGAAGACGATTTTACCAATACCCCTGACATTACATATCAATAACAAATAAAACCATAATTAAAATCATGTACTAGTAGCAAGTGCCTACAAAATTTATTACTTAAGTTAATAAATATTTTTTTTATTTTTTGAAGATTTTGGTACTATTATTAAAAAAAATATGAATCATTTAGAGTAAAGTTTTTCATTTGGTGGTCCCAAACTAAAAGAAGATTCTTACCCCAGGCTAGCTAGCTACAGTACATAGTGTACCTAAATTAAGGTTTGAGATTTCAAAAAACAATACTTTTACGAGATTTTGTATTGAAAGTACGAGATATTTGACAGTCCTAGTACGAGATAAAAAATTCGGCATCTGGCAACCCTGCGTGTAGACGAGTCTCGCCAGTCACTGGCGAACGTCCGTACGGTGTGTGTTCTTTGTTGTTTTATTTGGAATTTCTGCGACAAAATGCCAAGAAAATTCAACGAAGAGGATACTTTGAAATTCGTACAACTTTATAGAGAGCACGAATGCTTGTGGGATAAGCGTTGCGATGCATACAAAAATAAAGAAATGCGCGCTTCGGCACTAGAACAACTTCGTGTAGGAATGAATATAGAAGAACTGACTCTCGATGAAGTTAAATCAAAAATCAAAAGTATTCGAAATACGTACTACTTGAAACTCGACAAAATCGAAAAATCTACAAGATCTGGTGCTGGGGGGAGCGTTTATAAGCCAAAGGCAAAATGGTTTGATGAATATGATTCGTTTGTAAAGCCGGTTTTTATGAGGAGAAAAACCATAGTAAGTAAAATCACATTATTATTTATTTTAAACGAAAATTACATTTAAGCAAAATTATAAAGCCACTTAAAGACACACGCATACTACAGCAAAAGAAGCTCGTGTATTTGTCCGTTTCAATGTTGATTTTCGAAGTCGATTGTTAATGTATGCTATTTAATTGCCAAGGAACTCCTCCTTCGTTATTAAACATATTTTTTTAAACTTCTCTTTTCTCTCTTGCTATTTCTGCTGAATGATTGCTACCTTGATTGCCAATACTCTGTAGGGCATTTATTTGGCTCCTCCATGAACCGGGCTGAATATTTCCCTGTTCATCTTCCGTATCAACACAAGTAGCGGTGATGTATGAATTTGATTTCTTTCGTAGCCAATTATGAAGGGCACAACAAGCACAAACGATTGCATCTACTGTTTCCAAGTTAGTTATTATTGGCTTTTCTAATACCCGGAATCTACTAACTAAGATTCCAAATACATTTTCGATTATCCGTCTTGCCCGAGATAACCTGTAGTTAAAAACTTTTTCTTCTGTACTGAGGTTTACACCTGGATACGGCTTCATTAAATAAGTCTTTAGTGGAAATGCCGCATCTCCTACGATGACTCCGTTGTCAGGTAATAAGTTATTTTCCAGGTCTTGGTATATAGAACAATTCTTAAAAACTACTCCATCAGATGCGCTACCACACGCGCCGACATCTATGTACGAAAAACAGTAGTCGTGATCGGCAATAGCTAACAATACGACGCTGCTTGTTTTTTTATAATTGAAGTATAAACTTCCACTTTTAGGAGGAGCTTTAATTGTCACATGTTTTTCCGTCTATAGAACCATAACATAAGGGGAAATTCCATCGTGTTTTAAATCCCCTTTCGATGTTTTTCCATTCTTCTGCGTTTGGTACCTGTAAAAAAGGGTAGTAATTAAAGCGGCCTATTTAATACCATTTTTAGTCACAACAAAAAAATCTATAACATTACAATTACATTAATTTATTTTGTTTAATTACAGGATAACATGGATACCCCAAATGGCAATGAATCAGGATTATCGAATAGCAATGAACCAGGACCATCGTTGGTTCCACGCTCTGAAAATGGGTTAGAAAATGAGTCTGCAGAAGAGACACCTCGATTTACCCCACCCACAAAACCTAAGCGGAGCAAGTTATTACAGATATCTAACATGATAAATGACTTAAGGGAAATTAACGACAACACACGCTGCGAAGAAACAGATCTTGACCTATTTAGAAAAAGCGTCTCGGCACAATTAAAAAAATTGACAAAGGAACAGGCAGTCATTGCTAAGGAAAAAATACAGAGTATATTGACTCAATGCATGCTCACAGATATACGAGCCAAGAATGCGTATCAAGTGCAACAATCGGTTCAGCAATCGCAAAATACGCTACCTACTAATTGGAATTCTACACAAGTTTTTCCGTCCTACATAGTACCCCAATACTCTCTGACAACACCTACAATCTGCCCTCCTCCAGAGTCCAGTCCATCGACATGTTCTTCTTCGTGTTCCCAGTTTACTACTAATGTCATATCCCCAGAAACTCCATATAATTATGACAGTTACGGCGAAAGCGTAGACAACAGTGATGCCATTCAACAAGCCTTCAATAACGCTTAATATTAATATATAATATGTTTGTTGTATTTTGTAATAATGTGTGCCTTATTATTTCAATTTTAAGTAAATAAATAAACACTTACCTTAATAAACTGTTTTAATACTTCATAAATTGTTCGACAAACTTCTGGTATGAATTGTGATATAGATGGTTTAGAAACACGGTAAAAATGACTCAAGCTTCGATAACTCATTCCAGATGCTAAGAACGATAACGTTACTTCTAATTTTATTTTTGCTGGTAATGCATCTCTCATCAGAGTGTCTTGGCGCTGAATCGAGCTCTGTATAAGCGAAAGCAACTCATCAAAGTTTTCAGCAGTAACCCGCAACGCCAACCTGTACTCAGAAGGATCTTCTAATCTTAGTTGTTTCAGTAACAAGGCAGAAGCTCCAGTTACAGGTCTATCGCTTAACCATTTTCTTATCCAAAGTCGTTTCGCTCCCTTTTTTTGTAATATATCAATCAACTCTTCTCTTAATAGTGCAGAGATATTCCTTAAACATTTCTTTTTCAACAGCCTTTGCCGCGTATTCATTATTTTTTCCAAACGTGTGCACACCAGAAGAAAAAATCCGTGAATGATTGGCCGCGTCTAAACAACAAGGGCCAGGCCAACGCTGGCTTGTCTGCAGACTGGCGCCAGCATTACTGGCTTCCTGTAAACTCTGCTTAAGATCCGGCGCAGGAGAAGATGATATTTACAAGCCAGTGTGGTCGTATTACAATGCTATGGAAACATTTTTGGCATCCATTTACGAGTGTAACACCACAGTGAGCACTGAAGAAGGACACGTGTGTTGTGCTCTGTAGCCACGCCACCATATATTTTTTTATTATAATATAACCCATTTTAATGTACGGCTGACGGCCATAACGTACATGCATTGTTTGTTAATGTACGACTTTTAATTTAAAAGAAAAAAGTAAATTAATGTGGCGTTGCTGCGGAAAATTCTCCGCAGCCACGCCACCTGTAATCGACATTTGTAGATACAATTTCAGCTATTTCTCTGAAGTTATATAATGTACAAAAGCTGTGTATTATGTACACGTGATAAGTGTGAAAAATAAATTAATTCTTAGGTTTAATTCTAAATTCACAAATTGTCTCTTATACTTAGTATTTTAAACTAATGTATTTAAGAGATTACTTCAGATTGACAGGAAAATTTAAACAAAACTGATTTCATAAATAGAAGTTATTTATTATAAATCCGTGTTATAGCAATAGTTACAAAATATTTTCGCTTTATGACAATTAAAAAAAAACAATCTCTGAAACAAAGAAAAATCTTTAAAAATACATTAAGTACACCAGATTTACAGCGTATTTATGTATCTACATATTATTATATTACTGTAAATTCAAAAAAAGTCCGAGTTAAATATATCCTGAAAATATATATACAAATGGGAATTAATCTTTGTATTTTTTTTAACGCGAATCACTTTATTTATCATGTCGTCATAACACTCCCATTCTGAATTACGACGGTAACAATATGTTTTATAATGACCCAATCCTCCATTTTCATTCGAAGTATATCCTATTACTGCTCCAAGTTTAAAAATTTTGTCAACAAGTAACATTTCTAAAGGAACATCGTCCAGAGATATATTTAAATCCAATTCAAAAAATATGAAATTATCCGAAATGACATAATTTGTACATACTTTTCCATTACAAGCCCTTACTTTACAATCCGTTATTGTGACATCTTCAATCATAGATATTGCTGAATTGTTCAATGAACTTACACCATAGTCAGATAATGTAAGTAAATTTAATGGTAGAATACAACATTTTCTGGTTTCAGTTTTTTCGCAGACTGAACAAATTTTTGACACAATTGCACTGAAAATATCATCATACAGAATTTTTTCTATCACAAAAGTTACATTACAACCGCAATCAATAACTTCTAGATTTCCTTGAACTGATAATTCGTAATAAGTTTTAAGAATTTCGGTTCTCATTTTTAATGGATTAACTGAAACATCTTTATGTCGCAATGTACTAACAAGATTAGAAAAAGGCTTATTCAATGAACTTATAAACGCTGAAATATTAACGTAGTCTGTGCAAATTACTACCAAAGCAGTGAGTACAGCATCGAACGCACAAGTGTTATTGACTACAACTTTGTCAATACCAGAAGAACAAATGTTTCCATTTGGCAAAGTCTCTATTTTATTTGCTTTTACTTTAGGTTTGACTTTGTCAATCAAGGGTATGTGTTTTTGATTCTCTGTTTTATTCCGCCAGTTTTCTTCAAGTTTAGGATTTTTTGTAAAAACTGATTCTTTAGTAAAATCATCTTTGTTATTAGTGTTGTCAGAAATGATTTCCGAATCAGTTTTAACATTATTATCAGTTTTTATATTATCCAAACAACTGGACAGGGCTAACTTTACTTCCCCTGATAAGTATTCTGTATGTTGCATTATAAAATCGTCTACTCTCATTGTGCCACTACGACTACGTAAAAGTAACTTTTTGATATTTTTAAAGTAGCTTTCTACATTACTACTACTTGGAGCATTATCTAAAGAACACTGAAGATACTGGCACATAATGTTTGACCATAGTGGTAATCGAAATATCAGTTTGCGGAAGCTATCTATAAATCTTGGTAAGTAATACATATTTTCAAATCCTGTGTTTTCACTTAAATCACTACAAATTACCTCGGAGTCAACAATTTCATTAAACCAAGTTATAATACTACCTTCTATAGCCAAATTGTCCTCTTCAACTATACTGTCTTCTTGAGGAGTACCGTCTGTTTTATCAACGTCTACAGATATCTCATTTTTATCTCTCAAGTCTTTTAATTCCGCTTTGGCTGCATCGCATTTGCTTATGCTGCCGTCCTTTAATTTTCTGTCGTATTTATGAAGTGCTACAATAATTAAATTTTTGATGATTGTCTTGGCTGTTTCATAACTTGTACATGATTTCAAATACAATAAATATATCGCATAGAAATGCTTAACACGTGTATCTACGAATTTAAAACATTGTAGACTAAATAAAACTTTTACAAAATGAGAGGTATCCAGTCTTACTAAACACGTAAGATTACAGCGTGCTTGCAATTCCAAAACTTCGTAACAATGGTTTAAATATTGCCGTGTTGTTGTAAATTTTGTGAACGCGTTCACAGCAGCTCCTATTATAGCCGCTGAGTCATCGCATATAACTTGTGTTGGCCGCATCATTGTACCAATCCATTTTCTTAGCCATTGGTATATATTATCCATAGTCTGAGTGGCCGAAACCATTTGCGCAAGAGGGACAGAACAGTTTTTCAACTTTAAAATAATTACATAAAAAAACAAATGTTTACTTTCGTATGCATTCAAGGGATCAGAAGGAGGAGACATTTTTTTGAAAATCGATCCAGTCGCATCTATACTTAAGATAGCCTGTGAGTGTAAAGAATGCTGTTTATATAACTGCAACTGCAGCTCGGTCCAATAATGAACAAAAAATGGATGTATGGATACAGCTCTAATTACGTCTTTAAAGGGGTATGTAAAGGACATCATCCACAGGGATAATATAACGATTTTATGAAAGCGTTTCTTACTCTCGTTTCGATATTTAATATTTTGAAGAGATTTTAAATTTGGATTAAAAGGTGGATCCCGCGTCTCATTCTGCATTGTTAGATTTGCTAATTTATTTCTTAATACAATCGGGTACTGATTTTGTAATTGTGGAATTAATTGTTTTTTTTATGGGCTGTCAATTTGTTTTTAACTTGACAACTGTGAATCATATCCTTATCAACTCCATCAAACGAACATTTGAGTAAAACATTCCTGTCATTTCTTCTTGTAATGATAAGTATTTTGCCATTACATACTTTACAGGTACCTCTGCACGTTACATGATAATCGCCGGTAACAGAATTATTTTTGAAATTCCAAATGCATTTATTAGTCGTTCTTTGCCAAATCCACTCTTGAAAGATACTCGTCCATGTAGATTTAGGCATATATCGTCTACTTTGATATTTGCTTGCAGGTTTCTTTGGATCATTCCTTTTCCCGATACGCAATTCAGGCTTCACTTCATGCCACAAATCTAACTCGATTTCAAAAGATTCCGAATCAACATTTTTAATGCTTTCGTCGCTGGAACTTGAATCTCCTTTTATAATATTTGAATCGATACTGCTGCTGATGCTATTTTCTACATGTTTCAAATCACCAAAAAAATTAATAAAATGTCTTTTTACAGAAAGATACAAAGCTTTTGGTGTCATACGATATGACAAATCCTTGCTCATATCTTTGTAAACACTGGACTCACTGGACGGAAAGTTTTTAGCACTGTGAAATAACGCTTTGTATTTTAAAAATGCGTCCTTTTGTTCGTCAAGACACACTGACACAATTTTTTTACGTTTCATGGTCGTTATACTTTTTGATTCACAAAAACCTCAGACTTTAAACAAGCAGAAGAAGCAACTCAAAGCGAAGTAAATTATTTGTAACATTTTTTCACAACTACCGTCGTTTTATTTATTTTTTTGCAAACCTAATAATTTTGCTACAATGCGCTTAAAAATTAAAACGTTTCAATGTAAAATTAAACTATTAATTGAATAAATAACATACCATTTCATAATAATGCACTTAAAGAAGAAAGGCAGTTTTCCTATGATTCACTCATACAAAGTCAAGTGACATAAATTTTATAACGCCTACATATTCTTTATTAGCAATAAATCATACGCCTTTTTTATGAATGGGAAATTAGCAAACCCATCCGTGTTCCTCCTAGTGCCCTTTGCGTTCCAGGGCTACGGTGCCTTTTTCTAACAGATTCCGCAGCCCCAGCAGGCACTTGCTAGAGTGGGCCCCGTCGTTCGTGCTGACAGCTCTTTGAGGCACGCGTGGAACACAGCGCGCCGTCGACCCGGGCCTGGTTCTGATCAGACGGCGAGCCACCCAATGCTCGCCGTACGCAGGCCCTCGCCTGCGGTGGCCGGGAATCGTCCTGCGACTCCCGACGCCTGGGGCGTCTTCTTCTGTTGCGGCGGCTGGGGCGTGAGGTTTCCCTCTCTCTCACATGTTCGGCCTCCTCCTTTGCTAGCATTACTGCTTCGCAGAAGTAGGTGATCGCTTCCCATGCCTCCTCGTTCCGGACCATAGATTGAACTAGGGCCGGTCGCGAGAGGTCGCCGCCGCCGATCGCCTCGACGAGGACCCGGCGGTGCTCCGCCCAAGCAGGGCAAACCTCCACCGTATGCTCCATCGTGTCCTCCGGGCGACCCTCACAGTGTTGACACCCGAGCGTGTCCTCCCGCCGAATCCATAAATCACACGCTGATGTAAGGATTTTTAATTTATGTACAAATTGTAATATAGTAGAATACTAATAACTTACATAAGTATATAACTTACGGCGATCTCGATGGCGCAGTGGTACAGGCGCTTGGCTAGAGTGGAATAGGTCCCGGGTTCGATCCCCGTTCGGGTCAATTTGGGAAACGAACTTTTCTAAATTAAGTCGGGTCTGGGTGTTTGTTGTACCTTCGTTGGTTTTGATGTCCATAACTCTGATATTTTATATTAATTAATGTAAGGGTTTCTTTTTACGTACTGCATAGCATTCGTACATTGGCTATATTCAAAATTTGTTATAACACGGATATATAATAAATAACTTCTATGAAATCTGTTTTGTTTAAACTTTCCTATCAATTTGAAGTATCGCTAAATTACATTAGTTTAATACACTCTATGGGACAATTTGTGAGTTTAGAATTTTTTTTTTTCATACTTACACGTGTACGTAATCCACAGCGTTCGTACATTATTTATCTTCAGAGAAATAGCTGAAATTGTATCTACAAATGTTGATTACAGGTGGCGTTGCTACAGAGAATTTTCTGCAGCAACGCCACAAAAATTAACTTTTTTCTTTTAAATTAAAAGTTGTACATTAACAAACAATGCATGTACGTCTTGGCCGTCAGCCGTACATAAAATGGGTTATATCATAATAAAAAAATATATGGTGGCGTGGCTACAGAGCACAACACGGACACGTAAGTAAAATAAAACTAAGTGCATATTTATTTAGTTAGGTTTATTGATTCAAGTAATTAGTCATCTTCAATAAATTATCATCAAGTAGGTATAGACAGATGACGCTAGATGGCGCTAGTACATCGTTACTGCTGAAGACATGGATGAAACTTGGCACAGATATAGAATATGACCCAGAATAACATAATAGATTCTTTTTATCCCAGGTTCGAGTCCCGGGCCGGGCACAAGCAAGTACTTCTACAAATAATAATTACCTACTATCAAAAGTTGTATCCAATATAAATAATACACAATAATTAAATAATTTTGATATCTTAGCAATGTTTTAACCGAACCTTTGGCTGGCGAGTTTGCTCTTGGCAACTGATTTATAACCTCATTACTATTCGATAAAATGGGTTTTTAATTTATAATCTTAAACATTTTGCCTTTGAAAAAAATTTGCGAACTCATTTCTTATGTCTATGGCACTCTGTGCTGCACGTCTAGCTACAGTTGGAATAGGTATTATAGCCGGGTTAGTGGAAACCTGTCGCCTCCAAGACCCTTCTTGAATTATTTCATCATTGACAACAGTATCAAAGGTACCAGGAGGCGTGTAAATGTTTCTTGAAGTCCTACTATTTCTGAGAAAATTATGTAATAGAATACAAGTCTTTGTTATCAATATACCTTTATGCTTATTAATTTCCATTGGGTGTTTAAAGATTCTAAAAACTGTTGTTAGAACTTCAAAAACATTTTCAACGATAACACGTGTACTAGATAATCTCTTGTTAAAATTGCGTTGTAATGAACCAAGGGGATGGTTTCCTGGGAAAGGTTTCATAACGTGTTTGCTTAACGCAAATGCCCCATCTCCGAGAAAAACATATGGTACATTACATTGTCCACCAGTAAGTGGACAATCAGGTGGTAAATTAATAGTGTCTGTAGAAATTCTTTCCCAAAGAACACTGTTTTGAAATACGCCTCCATCGCTAATTCTACCCTGAGCCCCGATATCGGCAAATATGAAGCGGTAATCATTATCAACTAAAGCTAAGAGCACAAAACTAAAAGTCCCTTTATAATTGTAGTATTCTGAGCCACTGTCAATTGGACATTGTATCTGTACATGCTTGCCATCAATACAACCTACACAATGTGGATATTTTCTCTGAAAGCGCCTTTCTATATTTAACCATTCTGCCTCTGTCCGTGGCATCTGAAAAACAAGAAAAAGTATGAATTATTTCGGGTCCTAATTTGTCAATCACCTATGTTCAGGTGGTTCGTTATTCGGTCTGTTCGTATGGAGAGATCGAATTATTTTTCGCGAATTTCATATGAAACAGTTGTTCGTAATGATAACCACGGCTGTTGATACTGTTGAGGATGATAACTCTATATTTTAGAACAATTATGATTAAGAATGTATGTTATCTATTTCAGATAACATCAGATCCAGATAATGTCAACGAGCATAGTGTCAATACTGATCGCCATGGTAACGAACAAAATAACGAGCTTATTAGTGACAATAATAATGCCCAGAGCAATGTACAGAATAGCGAGAAAGATAAACCAGCGAACAATAAAAAAATATTTAAATCACCTGTCAAAAAAAAGCGTCCTCGTAAAGATTGCGACACAGAGATTCAGAAGAATATAAAAAGACACGGTATCTAATTTAAACAGCATATTATTGAACAGGAAGGAAATTGATGAGTGCGACATGTATGCGCAGTTATTCGCTACAAGATTATGAGAATATTCAAAACAAGAACGGCGTCAGATTATGCATCGCATTGATGGGCTACTTTTGGCAAATCCTACTCAACAATTGCAGCAATCTAACCGATACTCCAGATCTACACCATCGCCGATACATTCTTTACCATCTTCCTCTAACTCGCCGAGTTATATACCAGACCGTCCTACTTCTCGTAACTGCTATGTCTTGCGACCACAACATTCCCCGGTACAAATATCTATCCCGGACCGTCCTGCTTCTCATAACAGCTATGTCTCGCCACCACAACATTCCCCCGTACAAATATCTATCCCGGACCGTCCTGCTTCTCATAACAGCTATGTCTCGCCACCACAACATTCCCCCGTACAAATATCTATCCCGGACCCTCCTACTTCTCGTAATTGCTCGTCATTCTCTGTTGCGAATACACATTCAGCAACTGCCACTATTGATACCTTTTTACCATCACAAAATTTCACTATCCTTTCTGACGAAATTATACAGCCCTCTACTTCTCAAAGCATCTTAGATACAGCGCTCATAAATGCTTTAAATGACAAATACTATTAATTTTACTAACATTATCTATGTAAGTACTAAAGTATAAAAATAAGAATACTAAGCTTACAACTATACTATATACGTTGGTGATACCTACAATGTAAGTTGATGATAGTAAATAAATACCTACGTTTAAGCTTAAAAATACGTAAGTTGATGATTACTATATACGTTGGTGATACTACAATGTAAGTTGATGATAACTATATACGTTGGTGATACTACAGTGTAAGTTGATGATAATAAATGAATACATACGTATAAGCCTAAAAATACGTAAGTTGATGATTATTCAGTGATGTTACTAAAAAAACACATAATTTAGGCTACATACATAATTTTAATAAATACATGATTGATTAATACCTACTTTAATTTCTTACCTTTATCTGATCCTTTAGCACTGTGTTGATAGCATTACAGACATCTTGTACAATGATTGAGATGGCTGCACTGGAAACCTTGAATAAGTAGTGAAAGCTCCCGTAGCTGTCGCCAGTAGCTAAGAATCGTAACGTTATAGCTAAGCGCACTTTTGCTGGGATGGGTATTCTGAGTCTAGTCTTTTGCTTTTTAATCAAAGGTTCTACTTTGCTTAGCAGAAAATCAAAATCATTTGGTGACATTCGGCAAAAATTCTGAAACTCGCCAGAATTTTCATTCAGCATTTCTTGAAACATTTGTTCCATACTTTGCCTGAAATTTAAAAGAGAAGCATTAAAAATAACTGTAGTACATATTGCATAATGCAATTCAGGGAGAAGCAGAAGCTCCGTAGGCATTAACACACTTACAGGGTTCTATTGCGATGAATCGATATCATCCACCATCTTCTTGGGCGCCGCCGCCGTTTCTTTAGTACTTTCCTTTTATTTAAATTAGTGACGTAGCAGTATAAGCCCAGTACGCACAAACTTGTTGCTGCTAAGACTTCGACGTCCTCCATTGTTGCTAGCTCAAAGACGACTGAACTCGGCACGCGAGTGTAAACAGGCAACTCATTTACCATAGATCAACATGAGCCTCGCACGAGGGACGAGGCGAGCCACGAGGCGAGGGACGAAGCGCGAGTGTAAAGCCCGTATTACAAGTATCGATACGTTAACACTGGTCAGGTAATCTTCAAGTAAAATATTTCAACCTTATGTCTATGGTATCGTCTATGGTTCACATATCTCATTTGACAGTTCCCTCCCCTCCCGCCTTCCATAGGTTTGAGTCTTAGAGTATAGAAATATATAGAGACGCCGTAATGTTCTATATCTTACTTGCTTATCAAATATCTATTAAATCGATACAGAAATATGAAACTACACTTTGTCTCTTTTTAACCAATTAATAATCTCATTCGAAGAAAGAGATGTCATGCTATTTGTTTATTCTCTGCCTGGCAACATTTTTACATTTCTGTCAAAGTACCTACCTCGCGTGCCATCCGCCATCTTTGGGCAGCGTGGTTATGTAGTACGTCAGCTGTCAAGTGAACAACAACATTGGATTTGGATTGCGATTTTTAGGAATAAAAACGCTCCCAACTAAATTGTTTTGTGCTGTGAGTGTCTAGTGGTGCAAATTGAATATGCCTACTTGTTCAATAATTCAGTGCGGTGCAAGGAAAAACCCCAATCAACCTCATTCAACCATGTACAGGTTAGTAGCCGTATTTTAAGAAAAACTTTATCATGCTGTTATTTTTTTTTAATAAGAATCCTTGTTTTACTTATAGAATAAAAGCTCCCAAATGTACATACAAATTATTTTTAATATTTAACTCTATTTGCTAAATTTATATCATGTTTTGTTTACAATACAAATGACAATTCAAAATAGTGATGTCTTTTATTTAATAAGCTATCGATAAGAAACTAACATTTTTTTTAGTTTGTACATTGTGGAGTCCAGTAGAGTAGGGTATCAAAATGAAGGGCTTGAAAAGACGATTTTGAAAATAAAACTAACAGAATAGAAATATAAATAGAGTTAGTACTAAAACACAATAATATCAATTCGTCATGCAGAAGGTGGTGGTTATTTAGTTCAGTTTCTGATTTGTTCCACTAACTGCATCAAACTGAAATAATTTCGCATGTTTTTTATTTACACAGGTTCCCTTAAAATGAAGTGCTGCGCCAGAAGTGGCTTGAATTCATTGGGATGGAAAAGATCAAACCTGGACTTAACTTACCACGTGACTGTTTATTACACTTTGCAGAATTATCCTTTAATAAAACGCTTGTATATGTAATAAGGCTGCGCGATGATGCAGTACTGTCAATCCACCTTGTAGTAAGTTAAAACAAATAATTAACTTAATATTGTTTATTTCCCTACCAACCTGTCGTCCAATCCGGTTCATCCAATACTTTACTGTTAATGTTTCTCAAATTTAATATTATTAAATACCTGTACACAACGTTATGTTTAGCGCTAGTTATAAAAAAAGATGAGATTATTCAAGATATAAAAGTATTTAAATAAATTAACAGAAACTATTTTAATAAATTAACGTTGTTTCGTAATGAATAATATTGATGTTCAGGTGTTTTTTTTAAAACCAGGAAGTGATTCAGGGTCCAAGTTTCTTAACTATTTAAAATGTTATATAGAATAACGCTGAAACAAACGAAAGGATCAATTTTCGAATATAATTACAGTTACATTAAATTTATTTAAAGAAATGTGTTTATTCGGTGTGAATTAAGTTTTTTTCTTGTTCTACTTGAACGAATGAACGGTAAATAGGTCTTAAGTTGCCAGAAGTTATTTAAAAAGTAGTTCTATGTTAATTGCTATACATGATTTAGTTCGTAATAATATTTAGAAACAGAATGTAAAGAATCTTTTTGGTAAATTTGTATCTGCGAAAATACATTTGTGTAATCTATACTAATATATAAAGCTGAAGAGTTTGTTTGTTTGTTTGTTTGCTTGAACGCGCTAATCTCAGGAACTACTGGTCGGATTTGAAAAATTCTTTCAGTGTTGTATAGCCCATTTATCGAGGAAGGCTATAGGCTATATATCATCACGCTAAGACCAACAGGAGCGGAGCAGTAATGAAAATTGTGACGCAGACGACGTTGCGCGGGTCCGCTAGTAATAACATATAATGCAAAGCCACTTTTAGTTTCTATAAAATTAAGCTCAGATTTAAATGGGCAATTTACAATGATTAGTAACGGTTTTGACTTTCAAAAGTGCCTAATAATTATCTAATAATCACCAGGTCAAAGTAAAATTGAGCATTTTGCTTTGACCTGGTGATTTATTATGGTGAATAAAGATTCATTTTTCCAAATACTTTGTTGTTTTAATCCCTGTAATACTTCAGTTTTAGTACATTACTACAATATTTATTATTTTTGTCAGGAAATATCTCTATGGGCCGAAACTACGTAAAGCGATCGCCCGCGCGGTCCCATACAAAAGCGCTCCGTTGCGGGAACCCGCACGGGCATCCGTCGCGGGGAACCAGACACAGCGCCCCCTTTTTGCTACGTAATAAATATTAAGCTTTCCATCGACTCGACTAAATGCATACCGTTAAAGTTGCACTGGGCTGGTAATAATCCGGTTTCCGACACACACTCTTTGTCACGCGACGGCTGCCTGTCGCGGGCGTCCGCTTTACGCTGTTTCGGCTCTTTTAATATTATTATCTGCCTAACCTTTTCCAAACTATATATTGGGGTCGGCTTCCCGTCTATGAACGGATACTGCTGAATACCAGTATTTTACATGGAGCGACTGCCTATCGGACCTCCATAGCTCAGTCAGTACTGGGTAATACGATACCCTTGGTAAGACTGGTTGTGAGACTTTCGGGCCACTGACTAAAAACGACTGTCAAAGATTTACAAATGACAGTTAGTTCGATACTAACCGAAAGGGGGTCAGAGTAATCTTAATGAACAACTTTAAATGTGGAACAAATCTTGAAATCGCAAAAAAACCTCAGTTGTCCTTAAAGAAAGTCACTCACAAAAAAGAATCGAAGTCAGTCACTCATAAAATGTAGCCCAACCAACAGTGCTTCTAACCCCTTGTATGTTAACATGAATGTTATGCACTATAATTTAAAAAAATCAGGAAAAGAACAAAAGAACTTATTACAGTTATGCCAAAAGTGTAATCTAATTATCCAAAGTTTAAAAGTATTGTTACATAAGTAACCAATGTACCACAAGAAATGTTAGACACTCTTGTATCGATATCGATACTTTTGGTTTTTATTACTTATGAGCTTCCCTAGCAATGGCTGCCATCTTTAGGACGCAGTTTGTAGTAGGTATGCACGCTAATTTCGTAGGTATGGCAAGTCCATAGGTTTCTAAGTCAGTGGTTTGAGTCGCCAATTCGCCATGTTTGTTTTGTTTTGTTGATCTGTCAAAACTTTTGAAGTTTCAAACGTTAAAAAGTTTCAAAGTTGATCGAGTGAAGTTCTGCGTTGATTTATTTCCGTATCTCAATTTCTGAAACTGTAATATTCTCGTGCAACATGTGTACAGTGTGCACAAGTGTTGTATTGTGACCTGCGCTAGTAGACGAAAGGACGTCAGTTTTCATATGTTTCCAAAAAGTGAGATAGGACATAAAAAATGGCATTAACTGTGATAGACTGCGAAGCTTGAGCTTCCAAAAACTTCGCAAACAGTCTGTGTGTCGAAATCATTTCAAGAAGAGGTTTCTTGCAACAACGCGCGATAGAGTTCGTCTTTGCCCCGACGCCTATCCAACGTTGTTTACTGCTCGCGAGATAGCCAGTGGTATTTCTCAAACCGATGCATTGATACCCGACAGCTCTAGTAAGTACCTATATGAGAATAATGTTACTTAGGTGTAGTAAGTACATATTTCACTAGCTTCTTTTTTTACTAATGATTGGCACGCGTTTGACCACTATCTCACCTGCTTCTGCCAGCGGCTTCGCATAAGCTACATACTCCCGGGATATATATAGCCTATGTGTTATTCTAGACTATAATCTATCTCTGTGCCAAATTTCTTGGAGATCCTTTCAGGCGTTCTGTTGTGAAAGAGAGTAACAAGTATTCATCCTCACTAACTTTCTCATTCTTATTATTAGTAGGATTTATGATCTGCACATGTTTTACTCTTCACACTACATGCAAACTTTTACAGTTTATTAGTGTAGACGCTTCATTCTTAACAAGTTTCTCTTATTGATTTTAAGGATGAAACATTCAGTGACAGTGAACAAGAAACAATTTATGTTTTATTGTTATTACTTCTATAGGCATTCACTGTAACAGAAAGTGACATTACCTTACCGGGAGGTTGCATTACCTATTAAAGGGAATTGTTTCAATTAAGATTGACTTTTAATAAATTTGAAATGTTTTTTTCAGAGAGTGTCAATACTGATCATGACTATTTGAGAAAAAGAAGATATCGTCCGTGAACTTCTGATACCTCCTAACTAACATTTTTATCAAAAATTTATTATTACGCCATCTTTTGACGACGCGTATAACCAATAGAATGTAATAACCTCCTAATTTAAATAGTCACTAGTATGGACGATATTCTTTCCGAGAAATATCTCTTAAATTTGGTCGCCCTATATTTGGCGGCAATTTCTCCTAACTGATAGTTTGCTCGAAGCATCCGTGCATGGCGTCGTACTTGAAAGGCGTTTGGTAATAAAAAGTAAGTTTTTAGAGATTTTTATACTCAAATTTGTCATTTAAACTAATTTTGTTACTATCTAAAACGATTTAGTTAGTTTTGTTTCCTAGAATGCTAAAAAATAGATGTAGCTGAGACATTAAAAGTTAATTTAACAGATAGGAGTAATTTCTTTGAACACTTTTTATGTAAATATGGTACCTTTTGTGTTAGATTCTGATCAGATAGGATAAATTTCTATTGGGGTTAACTTATTTTAACTCAACTATTTACATAATTGTAATAAATATATTTACGGTAGGTAGGTTAATAGTTATAACGTTTGAGTTTTAACCATTTTTTTATTGTTTTTTTTTTTATTTGACAGCTTCAGCAATAATGGCTTCAAGGAACAGGGCTCGTGCGCTAATCAACATAGCGTGTAGCTCAAGTGAAACACAGAATCTTGCACCCTCAACTTTAACTCCTATTGCTACAGAACAGATTGATCTAGCCACATTTACAGAACCACATTCGATTGCAAGGCACGAACCTCCGGAAGAAGAAAGTTTGATCTTGAGGTCATTTAATACTGACAACAATCCAGATTTAATTCAATTAGAAGACTTGATAGTGGCAGAATCACTGCCTTCTTTATTAGGTGCAACATCGACATCATCGCCAGTATTCCCTCCACCTAGACCAGATTCTACCACTACATTTTGTGATGACTTTTCACCAGATGACGACAGCGATTACGAACCACCTAACCATGACGCAATAAGCTCTGATTCTGAAAATATCCAACCAAATACTCAAATAACGGAAACTATTGAGGATCCAGTTCACTATGGAGATATGACAGAAGGCCGACGTCGACTAAAGGAAGCTCAACCACAAAGATGGAAAAAGAATGTTACCAAGCGATTGCGAATGGAGGGTAAAGAGTATGTAGGGTACAAACGGCCAAGGGGTGAAAAAGTGCAGTCCCAATTTCGAAACTCAAGGGTCCTAGGTCCTAGGTGTAATTCGAATTTCTGCAGAAAAAGTAAGATCAGGTGTTGTGATGAAGTAGGAGATGACGACAGGGATAAGATATTCCAACAATTCTGGAGTGACATGGATTGGCATCAACGAAAAGTGTACGTTGCTAATAACGTTACTTTTCAGGGAAAAGGCAGAATTACAGTATCTGAAAGTTCGAGAAGATCAGGTACTTTAATTTATTTTCTTCCTGTTAGCAATCCTAATGATGGCACCACAACCAAAAAACGAGTATGTCGAGAAATGTTTCTTCAGACTCTATGTCTCGGATCATTTTCAGTACAGAGTTGGGCCAAGAAAGGACAATGTGGCATGCATCCATCTAAAGAAAATATGAATCGTAACCGCCGTTCCAGAGCATTACCCTGTCAGGGACGTGCGGATGCCCTTAACAGCTTTTTGGATGGGTTGCCTAAAGTGCCGTCTCATTATAATCGTCTTAATACCAACGAGGTTTATCTAGAACCAATTTATCGCAATATTAATCACTTATACAGTACGTATAAACAGTTTTGTACAGAAAAGGAGGTGATTCCCTATGCTAGAAATAGATTTACACAAACACTAAAATCTAAGAATATAGCTATCCATACAATAAAGAAGGACATGTGTGATACTTGTGTGGGTCATCAGACTGGTAATGTGTCCGAGAATGACTTCCAAATACATCTACGAAAGAAAAATCGAGCTCGTGAAGAAAAAAATAAAGACAAAAGTGAAGCTGTTAATGGAAAATACATAGTTTTGACGATGGATTTACAATCTGTTAAGGTGTGTCCATTTATTACTGCAAGCGCTGTTTATTAGAAGATCAAATTGTGTGTGCACAATTTTTCCATCTATGATTTGGCCTCACATGAGTGTACCTGTTACTGGTTTACAGAAACGGAAGGTGATTTATCAGCATCTACCTACGCAACATTCATTATAGATTATTTGACTCGCCATTGCCTGCCCAAACAACTACCAATTATAATATACTCAGATGGTTGCACAAGCCAAAACAGAAATAATATTCTATCCAATGCCCTACTGAATTTTTCCATGCAATATGAAATATCCATTGTTCAAAAGTACCTTGAGGTCGGACATACTCAGATGGAAGGAGATTGTGTGCATAGTGCTATAGAGAGAAAATTGAAAAATAGATTAATCCATCTTCCAAGCGACTTTCTATCGGTTACCAAAGAAGCCCGCAGAAAGCCCTACGAAGCCATTATGGTCGACTACACCTTTTTTAAAAACTTTTCGTCTCCTGAAACATTGCGCTATACCTCAATACGGCCAGGTCACAAGACTGGAGATCCAAAAGTAACCGATATAAGGGCTATCAGTTACGATAAAAACGGTATCATTAAATACAAACTAGATTTTGATTCTGATTGGGATATTCTCCCTCAACGTGTTAACAAAATTTCAATCATAAAAGAGTATCCTCCCTTGCATAGAAATAGAATTCCAATCACAAACCAGAAGTATAAACACTTACAGGAACTTAAGTCAGTAATTCCATTGGACTGCCATTCTTTTTATGACTCATTACCTCATAATGATTAATAATTAAGGACCCGTTTGCACACAAGATGATTATTTTAATAAAACATTATTTTTGTTAGTATGTTGTCCTTAGTTCCTACCGTCTAGACTGATGTGTAATTTTTAAGTTTAAATTTATTTTAATTCCGTAATGTTTAATTTTTGTTTTTGTTTCATTAATGTTTAAATAGAAAATAAATAATTTTGTTTATACTATTTTTCTGGTCTTTTCTAATAAATTCTATCTTCAGATACTAACAGCTCGTGTATAGTTTTGGGGGGCAATTCCTCCTAAATAACTAATTGAAATATCTCCTATCTGCATTTTGTTTAGAATTTGAAAAGTTAAATCTCCTAACTTCCACATAATAAAGTAAAGCTCAAAATAATTGCTATTTTGAACAGTAATAGTAAACGGACTCATAAACAAACAAAGTGTTTTTTTTATTTCGTCAATATACCTCACGGAGACTAAATAAATCAGTTTATTGTTCCTCCTGTATAATTTGTGTATAGTCAGATTAGATAGGAGACCTCAGAAGTTCACGGACGATATGTGGATCACACTTACTGTAAACCAAAAACTGACAACATTGTTGGTAATGGTAAGTTTCTATTTAATTCTAATATTATGACAAATATGCAAAAAAAGAACTGGCCAAGTGCGAGTCGGACTCGCGTTCAAAGGGTTCCGAACAAATGTTATTTTTTTTCAACATGTTTTTTAACACTATAGACTTCTTATAGGTTTTCCTGTAATCTATAGGTAATGATCTATTATCTCCATTTATTTCAAAATTTTAGGCTCAGTAGTTTCGGAGTTAAGGGGGGGAATGGTCATTTTTCATCTAATTTCTTGAATAACTTCAAAACCATTTATTTTAAAATTATGAATAAAATATCATTAAAACCCTCACAAAAAGCCCTTTCATTTGATATGTCGCACGATATTGATCAAAAAACTTTTTTTTGAAACTTTCTAGTTTAACGCCCTAAAGTGACCCCAATACTAAAAATTTAATAATTTACGTAACGCTTCCGTGTTTGAGTCACAGAAGTCCATATGTGTATCAAATTTCAACGGATTCTGTCTAGTGGGTCCGGAGAAAACTGGCTGTGACAGACACCCGAGTGATCCTTTAAGGGATCCGTTTTTTGTTCAGAACCCTCAAAACTTCTTTACTGGATGTAATTTAAACAATGTTGCTCTTGGGAGTTCCTTCAATGCATCTTAGATAATACTTATTTTTTATTATTGTTAACTATTAACTAATATAAGCATAAATATCCATTTCAGAAATGGAAGCGGATGTAATTTCTTCATTACAGCCTTTGCCTTCTACATCTGGATGTGTACAGGAACCAATAGCAGGTAAGAAATACAAATTGTTTAATATTAGTTTTCGGAAGTAAGCACCCATTCGTAACTATAAATTACTACAACTGACAATGATTTAAATTCTGTCAGTTAAGGTTAGTTATTGTGAATGCCATTCTCACATAAAAGTGATTAATGAAAGCCTTTTAAATTATTTTTGATAAGCTTGCACCACAATCCCACCTGACAAAAAGTGATGCTGTGTTCGACAATGGAGCATGCTTGCCTAGAATTAACCTATTCGCTCCTGACTTAAAGACTCCCAGGTTGTAGCTATCAGGAAACAGACTCTGGCAGGGAATTCCACTCCTAAGCTATATGCACAGTGAAAGTATTCCCAAAATGTTTTGTGTGTAAGATTATCTTGTATGCCAATATCACAAAATTATATGCATGACAAAAATGTGGTGAATGTTTGACTTGGCATTATCAGCAAATGTAATTAAAATATGTCAGCAAACTTATAAAAATAAACATTTTGTGAATATCAAGGTAAATTTATATTCATCTGTAAGATAGTAGATTTTTGGTTGTTTGTAAATACAACAGTAATATATAATATAGTAAATTATCTAAATGGAAACAGTTTAAAGGTTTGATATGGTAATCAATTATTTTATTTATTTTCAGAAGTTTTGCATTGTACTCCATCTACAAAGAAAAGACGGCGTATCATACATACAAAACATAAGCTGTGTTTACAAGGAATACACTAAGTCAAGAAGGCAACTTAATTTCAATTTACGAGCAAAAAAGGCATTGAAATTTTCAAAAGAAAAGTCTTTTGAAAAGCTCACAGAAAAATTGAATCCAATGGCAAAAGCTTTTTTATGGATGCAGATAAAACAGTGCACTAAAAAAGCCAGGGGCCGGCGATTCTCGGATGAAGAAAAATTGATAGCAATGGCAATAATGAAACAGAGCCCTAAGTGCTACAGATTTCTTCATAGAATATTTATTTTGCCATCAAAATATACGTTGAATAAAATGATTTCTAAATTACATATAGAAGCAGGGATCAATTCTCAAATATTTGAAGCTGTTAAAAAAAGAGGTAATTGCTCTAAACAATCCATAATCTAAATTTTTTATTAAATTTTTTTATTGCCAATTTTTTTTAATGAATGAATGTAAATAATATTTTATTTATTATATTGCTTTCAGGTCAACACCTGGGATGAAAAAAAAGTACTGCTCCATACTTTTTGATGAAGTGGCTTTGAGACATTATTAATGGGTTTGTGGAACTAAACAAAAAAACGAATGGTTTCGCTGACCATGCCCTTGTATTTATGTTACGGGGAGTGGTTCACAAGTGGCAGCAACCTCTGGCCTTTTATTTCTGTAAAGGAGCAACTTCTGGGGTTGAATTAAAAAATATTCTAAAGAATATGATAACAGCTGTTGGAAACACAGGACTGAAACCTTTGGCTTTGGTGTGCGACCAAGGCACAGCATTTCAAGCTGCCCTGAAGAGTCTCCAAGAAGACACAAGGAGACTGCAAATAATTGCTGGTGATAATACTGTTTCTCTTTATGTACATCCTTTTGTGACAACATAAAATGCCCCTCAAATGTTTTGATGTTTTTTGTAACAATAAAATTTTAATGTTTCAGATGATGTTATTGTAGTTAACGGACAGAAGCTCAGTGTGATTCACGATCCACCACACCTCATTAAAGGGTTAAGGAATAATTTCATAGCTAAAAACATATCCCTTAATGGACAAATATCAAAATGGAATGATATTGTGGATGTGTACAAAACTGACTGCAATCATGCTCAGTCGCGACTCCTCCTCCATAAGTTAACTGATGAACACGTCATTCCAGAGAAAATAAAAAAATGAAGGTAATTGTTTACTTAAATCACACAATATTTACACAGCGTTTTACTATGTATACATGAGCTCTGTTACTTGTACAATTCTAATTTATATTTGTTTATTTCAGGTGAAAAATTCCACTACAGTGTTCAGCAAGACAATGTCATATACTGCTCAGTTTTGTAAGTTGCTATACTGATTGTTTTGTTTTAAAAATATTGTTTATGTATTAAGTAATTTAATTATTTTTTTACTTTTAACTCATTATGCTGATGGAACCCAAGTAAGCTCTACGTTAAAGAACACAGCGAAAGTTGTTTCATTCTTTGACGACCTATTTGATTCCGTCAATGGAACAGGCTTCAACAAGACTTCCAAAGGGAAGCCTTTAAGACAGGCAGTAACCGAAAAGTCGCAGCACCACGAATTTTGGAGGGAAGCAATAAAAAAACTGGAAACTATTAAATTTGTCGACAAGCATGGCAAGGTAACATCTGTGCCATCATTAAAAAATTGGATTAAAACATTAAAAAGTTACCAGAGAGTGTGGCAATACTTACACGAAAAAATAATAAAAATTATGCGCCCGCATATTTAAATTCAGATCCCATTGAAAACTTTTTTGGACAAATGCGAGCGTATAATTTCAGAAACACAAATCCAGATTGTCATGCTTTCAAAAATACTTTTAAATCACTGCTAATCACAAGGTTTATAAAATTTCACTCAGATAGCTACAATTGTGAAGAGGATTCAGGTAAACAGTTATTAAAATTAAAATCACTTTTTAATACAGAACAGACTGACTCAGAATCAGCAAGTTAATCACTTCCGGATTCTGAGTTAGTTTGTTCACCTGAGTCCTCTGAGCTATCAACCTGGGTTGAAAGTGAAAGCATTCAAAGCTCAGCAAGGCAAGAAAGACTACACATACACTCACGTGCGTTTACAGCTGGGTGGGTCATAAGAAAAATTTTACAAAAAATAAAATGTCTCCATTGCGAGGAAAATTTAACTAGTAGGGAATCCAGTTATGATAAAAATACTGTAAATAACTGGATTTCCTTTAGAGAATTCAAAAGCATAAAGGAAAAGAAATTGACCTACCCTTCAGAAAATGCTGTGAGATGCTTTGGAAATATAATAGAAGAAGCAAACAAATACTTAGAAAGTCAAACTGAACGAAGGCCAGTTATAAACAAGGGCCCTTTAATCGGATTAAAAGGTAAACCGGTTAGACGTTTAAGCCCCGTATTCATGGTAAACATTTGTTTAGCAACAAAGTTGAATCAACGTGTTGCAGAGTTGCTGTCAAGATGTTGCTGGCAACACTGCGTGTTGCAGAGTTGATAGCGTCATGTTGACAAGCTCTCGCCCGACAAGCGTAAACATCACTTTAGCGAAAATTGTTGACGTGTGTGAACGTGTTTGCAACAGTTTATAAACATGGCAGTAGTGTGGAGTAATGATAAAATAATGCAACTAATAGAATTATTTCAATCAAAACGATTATTATGGGATTCTTCTATAAAAGAATACAAAGATAGAAACAAAAAGAACGATGCATTCGAAGAAATTTCTCAAGCCCTAAATATACCCAAAAATATGTGGAAACTAAAATACATGTACTGCGTACTCAATTTACTAGAGAGAAAAAAAAAATTGTCGGAAAAAAAAACTACAGGCAGCGGCGCAATAGAAAAATGTTAATGGATTTATCACGAGCCATTGGAATTTTTGTTATTTGGTGCAACTACTTCTGGTGAAACGGATACTATGAATAAAACAGTAAGTTGTTTTTGTATATAATTTTTATTGTACTAGTCTGTAAAATTATTACAATTACGCTACATTATTTTGCCATGGTACACTTCCCTCTGGAGTTATAAAGTAATCGGCAAACTGTTCTCTAATACAAAAAGCTGATTGTGATGCAGGCCTGCCCCGCCTTTGCAAATCAATCATAGGAAACGAACCTAGTTCCCTTCGCCATGTACCTTCTAATAGGTTACCTTCAGAGTCTTCAAAATCAAAAGTTTGTGGAGGTGTATATATGGATCTGGAAACTATGTTACGTCTTAAGAAGTTATGTAAATATACACAAGCAATTACTACGAGTTCACAATTGGCTGGTTTTAACGGAATAGGTTTAGTGAATACACGGAACACCACACATAAAATGCCAAAAACATTTTCTATAATCCTCCTAGCTCTTGATAGTCTGTAATTGAATATACGCTTTTTGTTCCCACGTTCATGAATTCCAGGATATGGTTTCATGATGTTCTCCGTTAGCGCGAAAGCACTGTCACCTACAATAACATATGGAATTTCTGGTCCACCTTGTGTTATTGGTTCAGGACGAAAACTCACTTAAACTGCCAGTTTAAGTGAGTTTTCTAACAATGCATTATAAAACGGTGTTTCCTGAAATATTCCACTGTCGGACGACCGTCCCTTAGCTCCATAATTTGCGTATATAAAGTTATAATTGCCATCTGCAATTGCCAGAAGTACCATGCTGAACTAATTTTTGTAATTGTAGTATTCACTTCCAGAATTATTTGGCGCCACAATCAAAACGTGTTTCCCATCAATGGCTCCAATGCAATGTGGAAAATTCCATCGTATTTCGAATTCACGACTTATTTGTGTCCATTCCTGCTCCGAACTTGGAACCTACAAATATAAAAAATAATAATAAGATGATAATTTACAGGTAGATGAAAACAATGCACTTGAAAGTGGTATGGAGTTAGAGCCATCTCAATCACCAAGTCTTACATCGAATGCTACAACATCTACATCTTTAAGGAAAAGAAATAAGACATATGAATCAAGTGAAATATTAGAGGTTTTGAAAAGTGCGAAAAAGAAGATGGATGAAAAGGAGAAGAAGGATCCATTTGATATTTATGGTGAATATATTGCTGAATTTATTAAGAAGTGTTAAAGATGACCAAGGCGTGACACAGGCAAAGTACCATATTAATAATATACTGTATGAATTAAAAATGGGACGATATAATACATATGGATATCAAACGGCATCTTCTCATCCATCATCAGAAACAAACAGACTAGATGCAATACAAGACGAAACAGAAGATTCGGCTATACTAAACTTAGTTAACTATCTCAGTGATGAATCAACACAATAGCATATACTGTTTTTTTGTTTTTTTTTTTTTATTATTAAAATACTTGATTACACAAATAGTGTTCTTGTACCTACCTTGACATATCCTGATAGTGAGTTAATAAGTTCTTGACATACATCTGGTATGATTTTGCTAATCAATTGTTTTGATACTCTGAATGTGTATGAAAGAGAACTGTATGAATCTCCAGTTGCAAGATACCGTAATGTAATAGCCAGCCTCGTTTGAGGTGAAACTGGCTGACGAATATTTGTTTCCCTTTTGGCTAATGATGGACCAATCATTTCCAGAAGATGTTCGAAATCACATTTCGACATTCTCGTAAAGTTACCAAATGATCCATCTCCCATTCTGAGGTCACTCATCAAATTTCCTCTTTGCAAAAGATAGTTTCGAATCAACCATCTTTTTCTCTTTTTTTTAATAGAAATCCTATACATCAGATACAGAGAACACAACAACACTACCTCCTCGGGCAACATTTTAACGCAGACTGGCGTGTGGACAACCTGTATTGATTTAAACATAGTTGCTAGCAACATTCTCGCCGCTCACCAACAATGTTGATCAACCAATCAATCAAATCAATCAAAAGGCATTTATTCAAACTAGGCTGAAAATCAGCACTTTTTGAACGTCAAAATTTACATGAAGACAGTCCCCCAAATCGCCCAGCCCGTCACCACTTCCTAGTGTTTTAGCTGGGAAGAAGAAGTGGCCAACAAACTCCCCAGCAACACAACTGTCTGTTAAGTTTAAAGAACTTGAACATTATTCAACATTTTATGATAGATGTCGATCATTCAATTAAATAAATGGATGGCACATGTCCGCTAGCATACTATTTTATCCCAAATATTACATATGAAACAATGATAAAACTAATTACATATATAGGTCATTAAATAAGTAAACTCAAGCATACAATACTAATCAAAATGAGCCTCCAGGAATAAATGGCGTGCCCGCTTACATGTTCAACAATGCAATTTAACCATAATCTGTGACCCAAAGTCACAAGTGATAAACTAGGACCATCGCAGTTAAATTATAACACTAAAATTTTAACAATAATAAACCACGGACAGCAAGACGACCAGTCACCACAAGCAGCACCCGTTCACGAGCATAACGCAAAGATCAGCCATTACCTCCCTCGCCATATTAGAGGGAAGGAGGTAACCCGATCCCCGACGCTACCGCAAGCAGCGACGTCTAAGGGAGCATGACGAACCTGCTGCCGGTTTCTCAGACAAAATCATACTTATCAATTTGTCGAGGTCGCTAGTTAATCACATACTGCAATACAACTCATAAAAAACAAGCTAATGAGAAGATTATGTCAATAAATAAAAATAACAAAAATGACCTATACGGTCAGAATAATAAACAATGTCATCTTGAGCAAGTAAAGAATCTACGAAAGAACATTTAGCATTGTCTCGTGTTCAACACAGCGACCAACTATTTTTATCGTCGAAGTAATCGTTTATAGTATAGTATGCCTTCGAAATAAGGTTAGATTTCACTTTCGCTTTAAAAGCATTAAAAGGCAAGTCTAGAAAAGAAAGGGGTAACTTATTATAAAAGCGGATACCGATCCCCACAAAATGGCCCTGGACCTTACGAAGACGGTGGAAAGGAGCATGTAGTTTGTGCTTATTTCTGGTGTTAAAGCTGTGGATATCACTAGTTTTGGCATATAAATGTATATTTTGCCTGATATACACTATGTTGGCAAAAATGAACTGCGAAGCAACCGTGAGAATACCTATTTCTTTAAAAAGTTCCCTTAAAGAAACCCTGGACCCTAGCTGGTATATCGCTCGTACGGCTCGCTTTTGTAGGACAAATATATTTTGTATGTCAGCAGCTTTTCCCCACAGTAGCATACCATAGAACATAACACTATGAAAATAACTAAAATACACTAACCGAGCTGTGTCGACGTCAGTAAATTGTCTAACTTTCCTGACGGCGTAGGCGGCAGAGCTAAGCTTTCCCGATAGTGTTGATATATGAGGGCCCCATTGAGGTTTGGCATCAACTGTTATGCCCAAGAAAACAGCTGAGTCTACAGTTTCGAGCACCTCGTCACTTAAAATGATATTGGGTCCTAGATTTTTAACATTTGGTAAGGCAAATTTTATACATTTTGTTTTCTTAGGGTTTAGAACTAGATTGTTTGTTGTAAACCAATTCGTAACCATGGTGAGTGCACTATTTACGTCGTCAAAATCGTGTCTATTCCTATCAACTTTAAAAATAAGGGAAGTATCATCAGCAAAGAGAACAACATCACATATATCCTTTAAATAACTGTTCCTAAACAAATGTTTACCATGAATACGGGGCTTTAAGCTCTTTGTTGCTGATTAACCTGAATGAAAAAGACAGAACCTGTGAGTTGCACAATCTCGGTCGCGTCGCGGCAATTTACATCACACGCCGCTGTTTGTTACTCGCTCAGGTTTAGTTGTCGCTCGTTTGTTGAATTTTGCACTTATTCAAAATATAAAGCAGACAAAACAAAAACAAGTTACAAATATGGAAGAATACGGTTGCAATTCGAGTTCATATGGACCAGATTACCCGTTTGATTCTCAGTCTGTATTTGAAGAGGACAAACGTGAAAAATTTCCTAGCGGTGAGTATTCTAACAATCAGTATTATGTATATCGTAACAGTATATAGACTATTTAAATTGTCAACGAAAGCCATCCTTTTTAAGGTAACTTTGCTATATCTAATGCATAAAATAAATCAAACCGGCTACCGGCGTAACGTAACCACGCACAGTGGAATGAATGTTTGGTAGGTATATGGTGAACATTAAAAATTCAATGACAAAAGCAAATTGAGAAATTTAGGTAGGTAAGTAAGTGTCCTTTTTTAGTACGTAGTTAGTTAGACGGCAGAACAGTAGTGCTATTCTGTAAGAACATTTTCGTATCTCGACAGTGGAATCCGAGGTGAGTTTCAAATTAAGACCTTTATGTTGTATGCAATAAAGCTCATTTTGTGTGTTTTGTCACTCAGGTGAAGCTCGATATCGAAATAGTTGTTTACAGAATAGACTAGCTGGTTAGGTATCTTTTTTATTTATTTCATTATTTTTATTGTTGTTATATTTATCTTACTTTGTAAGATATTTCACACCTACCGGTGTTCCGAGATGGAAATGTTTTACCCAGGGACCGAAACCGGTATGATCAATACGGGTATTTTTTCGGTAACAACCTTTTTTTCTTTTACAGGTAATTTTAAAGGTTACCTTTATTATTAAATTAAATACTTAACCAGTATTAATACCGGTTACCGAAATAAAAATTACCCCTATCTTACAGGTGCCGTCGGCAATAGTCAAAGGGCGCGCATCGCCTGTTTGTGTGACAAAGAGTCGGGCCGACACACGAACTTAGGCGAACGCCGACCAATCACGGCCCTGGTTGGCACGTCACGCGGCACGCGCAACGCGTCTTTCATTCAGTTTGATAGCGAGTGTTAAACTGTCTGGTTGGCTTAGTTACTACCTACGTACCTACTATTTAAAATGGGACGAAAAAGAAAAAATCATGTTTATGCATATTTTACCTACGAAAGGGAAACAAATTCCTCTAAATGTGATATAGAAGGTTGCAATAAAGTTTTAAAGGTAAGTGGATTTATATTTTTTCGTCAGTATTTACCTATGTACGTTAGGCAAATCAAATAATGTCCCTTGTCGACACCTAGTATTACTCTATATTATGCCGTCGCTCATCCTCGTCATTGTGGCTAACATGTTGTTTTTATGCTTTGGAGCGAATTAAGGTAGGTAGTCGAACAGTACCTACACAAAGCGTTGCTTACAATTGAGCATCCGCTTCGAATGTTTTTTTTATTTCATTAATTAACTAAAGAAGAAGTAGGTACTTAGTGCACCTGCTTGATGTTCTACTTCTGACATCTTAGATCGCTACAAACGCGCGTCAACGGCGCGTTTAATAAACGTGGCGTGCATTATACGCTCTAAGTAGCTCGAGTTTCGCTTGGATTATACCTACTCTCATTCATCGAGATCACGAGCATGGCTTTACATTTACAATTTTGTCTATTTCTCCGTCTGCTAGGTCACACGGTTCGCGACAACGAACTAGTCAATCTTTAATTTGGTGATGGATTTTATGTGACGTCATAATTATAGCCTATAACCTGCGGAACAATTTTGACAAATGAGGTGTCACAATACAACTATAGTGCGTTTCATGTAAGAATTCCCTTCGTGAAACGCACTTATACTGTAAAACGGGGCTATTTGGGTTTCGGGGGCTATTTATGACAACCCAGATTTCGATCAAAAATATCTATAACCGTCGGTTGGTGTATGGTAGAGGTTGTTTAACAAACTCTAGCGAGCAACACTTAAACATACAACAAAATTATACAATACAATATACAACACATGCAAATACATACATACCCAGGTGTTAAAATACATAAGTCAAAACCCTTAATTAACTTATTCGTTACAGGGTAATCATGGAACAAATTTGCTCCACCATCTTTCTTCGAAACACGTTGAAGAATATAATATGGTTATGAAATACAATAACCTAGCCAACGATGCTGAAGATAAGGAAAACTATGGTGAAGGAACCTCAAATGCAGGTATGAAGTCAACGAAATTGTGTGCAATGCAAGAGTGTCTTAACCTCGTGACAGTGCATGGTCGTCCATTTGAATTATTAGACGACACAGCATTTCGTAACATCATAAAACTAATTCCTATGAATGCAAGGGAGTATCAATCTTTTAATTCCCACAACATTAAATCATTGTTGCAAGATAAAGCCGATGCTATTCGTTCTTCAATACGTCAAGAGGTAAGAAATCAACTACTTTCTGTGAAAGTAGATTGTGCGACACGTCTTGACAGGTCCTTTTTTGGAATTAATATACAATATGTTAGACAAGCCAAAATTATTATTAGAAACCTAGGAGTTGTAGAAATGCACACTCGCAGCACCGCTGAATTTTTGAAAGAAAAACTGTTATGGGTGCTTCGCAAATACTATATTAAAACAAAACAAGTGTATAGTATCACAACTGACAATGGATCGAACATGATAAAATTAATAAAGCTTATAAACGATGATTTATTACAACCAAGAGAAGAAACTTTGTCAGAACAAGATGAAACTGATACTGATGATGAAGGAGCTTGGACAGATTTGACTCCACCAATTTCATCTATAACTACAGAAGAGGGGCTATGTATTTGGATGGGCGTGTAAATGTCGTGCTTTCTTCGGCCGAAATCGACGCAGCTATACAGCATCTAAAGGATTTGTGGAAGCACATAGAAAGCGTATGTGTAAGTGAAATCGATGAGACCAATAGAAATGCATCTACAAGTCAAATACAAGAGGATCAGGAGGTGGAGAAAGAACGTGATGAGTTTGAAGCTATGTTGACAAATACTGGTATTGTTAAACAAAGACTGACTCAACAGAATGAAAATAGAGATATTGAAATTGAAAGCATTTTACGAGAGTTTATTACGGAACCTCGTATTCCATCTTCAATAAATATTTTGGAATATTGGGAAGGCCAAAAATTAACTCGTCCTAAATTATATGCCCTATCCAAAGTAGCTCTAGCAGTTCCTGCTACACAAGTTAGCGTGGAAAGATTATTTTCATCATTAAGATTCGTCATGGAAAGACTGCGATATAATCTTAATGATACCACAGTTGAAAATATTTTAGTTATAAGAAATAATAATAAGAAATAAAAACCACTTTACCTTTCATGAGTTGTTCAGAAATACTTACTTGAATTTGGTTGTCTGTATACCCACCAATTTGAACCACTTATTGTATCACTGATTATATCGCAGTCTTTCCATGACGATGACGAGGATGTTCATGATTTAAGAGCCTTTATCATTAAGGTGGATGCTCCAGGGTAACACGCGAAATTCAAATATTCTTATATTTTTGCAATTTGCAGGTCAGTGCTAGGTTGTATCTTGATGAATGATTCGCGGCTGTAAGACGTATGTAGTTACAGAATTACAATGATCAAAATCATCAATACAACCCTCCATGTTCATGTAACTGTCAAGTATTTGATGAAAAAGTTATTCTTGACAGTTGAACTTGGATGGTTGTATTGATGATTTTGAGTTTTTGATCATTATAATTCTGTAACTACATACGTCTTACAGCCGCGAATCAAATTTTCATCAACATACAACCTAGCACTGGCCTGCAAATTGCAAAAAAAGTTTTTAATGAACATCTAAACTGTTATACAGTTCGTTTCGCTTAGTTTTATATTACTTAGTAGTTAATTTTTTTTACTCCTCATAAGTGATTAATGGTGATCCTAAATAAAAGAAAACAATGATTAGTGAAATAATGTTTTACTATTATTCTTAATTAGGTATATTACACATTTCTTAAACTATGACTATTAGAGAGAGGCTTGGGAGGCACAAAATGTACAATGGTTGTTCAATAACTTACAGCCGTATCTATAGTGAAATGAAAGTAATTGCTTTAGCTTAAGAGCCCTCTTACAGTCCACTAGCGCCGCCAATCGAAAAAATATCATAACTCGTAAATAGAAATCAAAAATACAAAATATGTTCTATTATTACTGTGGAAAAGGCAATAACGTAATTATATAACACATTGTCACCACTTGAAATGTAGCTGTTTAGCTAAATCGTGCATTAGTAACATAAAAAACTTTTTTCAAAAAAAAATATAACCGACTTCACTACAAAAAAACACTAAAAGGATCAAAATAACTTTAATTTCGGAAGTCGGTGTTTCTCGTTATTGTTTTTATTTCTTATTTAACACCGACTTCCGAAACTAAAGTTATTTTGATCCTTTTAGTGTTTTTTTGTAGTGAAGTCGGTTATTTTTTTTTTTAGAAAAAAGTTTTTTATTTCACACTTTTTAGTTGCTAGTTAAGCAACTAAAAAGTGTGAAATAAAAAACTTTTTTCTATTATATATAATATCTACATTGTAGTATCTATGTACTTTTTGACTGTAAATGCTTAGGTTCTTAATGAAAATACCAAAGTCACTGTATAGTTTCCTATAATATTTGAGGAGTTCCCTCGATTTTGCCAAGATTCCATCATCAGATCCCAACTTGGTGACTATGGGACCATTTGGAAAGTATACCCTTTCTAACGAAAAAATAATTTTTCAAATCGGTTGGCAAGCGACGAAGTTCTGCGCGAACAAACATAAAAAATACAAACATCCAAATTGAGAACCTCCTCCTTTTTTAGAAGTCGGTTAAAAAACGGCCGTTTTTTATTTAAATGCACGATTTAGCGATATTTAGCGTTTCACAATTTGTTCGTCAAAAAATATGTACTCCACAAAAAGGTGAACCAACCAAAAAAGCGTAAGTAAGTACCAGCACGACGACTTTCCTGGTAATGTTGACTATTTTCTAATGCCAAATTGACATTGCGATATTCTGTTTCTTTCTCGTAATCAAGGTCATTTTTAGGTAGCCGGTATTAAAACGGTAACCTGAATAGAGGTTACGTTTTTCTTCGGTCTGGTTATCCAGATAGCGGTAACCTAAGTCCGAAAAATAACCAAAATTCTTCAATACTTGTACCGTAATTTATAAAGGTTTTCGGTCCCTGGTTACCAGATTGCCGAAGGAAAATGCCGTTTGTGGTGACCGTGTTTTGTACGACAACCAAGTAACATAAACTTATAACTTTGTGATTTTTCATGATTCAGTTTTAAAATTTTGTACATAGATTCTTTACATAAAAATACTAGACATATATTTCAAGTTTCACATAAACTAACAGTAATGTATTTATTTGTATAGCTCTGTAGGATAAACGATTTGTGGGATTTTAACATTTATTATGCGGTGTGGTCAGACGGGTATTAACTGTGGGAGAGGATACTATGCTATTCATCTAAACAGCGAAAAAAAAAACCCAAATAAACAAAAACCTAACGGCTTTATAACTGAAAATGATTTTTTTAAAAGAACAAGTTTTTAATCTGAATATTGGAAAAAGTGTTGCTGACAGGGACAACTTATCCAATATTCAGATTAGAAGCTTGTTACTTACGCTTCAGTTATAATAAGGTCCCATTAAAATAGGTGGACAAACTTTTAGGAATCATTCAGACCACCAAAATAAGGACAATGGTAAAAAAAAATATATAAGAAAATAGCATTAGATACCTACAATTAAAATAATCAGCGAACAAAAATACACTTATAAAATGTTGGTTACCCAATGCATAAACACATCCCTTGATACTAGATATTTTTAGGCCGGCTCCACACGTTGGCCCCAATATTGGCCCCAACGCTATTCGTCCAACGTGTGGATCTAGAAAATGGCATTGGTCCCAACGTTGGGGCGAGTGTTGGTAGTTGGCCGGCTCGTGTCGGTTTCATCAAAGGAATCTGCGCCAACGCTCGCGATCTGTCCACACGTTGGCGCTTTGCTCAGTTCTGTTACAACACGCAGCGAGTGCGTACGTCGAGCGAGAATGGCTTCCTCATCCACAAAATCGCCACCGGCATGGACAAATGAAAAAGTAATAGAATTTATTGAACTTTATCAAGCACATCCAATAATATGGGACGCAACTCGAAAGGATCATAAAAATAAAAATTTAATAGCTGATGCATGGCGCACCATTCAACAAAATATGGGAATGAATTTCTCAATTGAAGATTTAAAAAAAAAGCGAGAATCTTTAATGAGCACATATCGCCTTTACAGAAAGAAAATTAGTGACTCTACTCGATCTGGATCATCAACAGATGATATTTTTAAACCAAATTGGTTCGCTTATGAGCTCATGGATAGCTTTCTTTCTCCGATTTATGATAAATCAAATACAGTTACTATTAACACAGAGGTAAGATAAACATTGATTAATATTTACTTTATTTATTTACATAGATAAAATCACAAACTGACAAATTACATAATTTATGAAAAAACAACCACAGGCTAGACGTACCTAACATTTTAACCTTGAGCGCGCCTTTGTGCCCTACGTATTAAAATAAGTGTGTTTTCGTAGTGCAACTGTTACATTACATACATACATGTGACCTGTCGCTGTGTGTTTTTAATTTTTGAATTTTGTAGGTCGGTAGATTTTTTATTTAGTGTGAATAAAAGTATGATGCATATTCATTTCGTATTTCTCTAGCATTTTCTGTTGTTCTTATTGGTATTTGATCTAGTGATCTTAATTGTTGTTCTTCTAAAACATTATCAATATTACCTTCCGGCATATACATACGGTAGGAGTGCTGACTCTTTTTCAAAAAATTATGAAGTACAACGCAAGTGAGTGTTATAATAGATGCTTTTTCGGGTTGTAGTAACATATTGGTTTTTAACACTCCAAATACCGATGTCATTATTCCAAATGCACATTCAATCACAACACGAGCCCTTGATAGTCGACTGTTGAATTTTCTATTTTGTGAGCCAACTGGCGGTGTACCAGGAAAAGGTTTCATGATCCTTTTAGATAATGCAAAAGCTCCATCCGCCACAAACACATAGGGCACAGGAAGATGTCGACCAGGTAAAGTAGCGTCTTGCGGAAAATGGGAATCAGGTCCATATATTTTGTTATAAAGCATTCTATCATTAAAAACTCCACCGTCACTCATACGTCCATGTGTTCCTACGTCAGCAAATAAAAAGTTGTAGTCACTATCAGCTACCGCTAGTAATATTATACTGAAATTGTGTTTATAGTTATAGAACTCTGGAAATTGCAATGTGGAAATTGCCATTTTATTTCAAATTCTCGAGCAATTTCAAGCCATTCGTGTTCATTTTGAGGCATCTAAAACAGAAAAAATATATCAGTGTAGGTAATAGTTAATCATTTAAATAAGGGTTGGAATTTACTTGTTGTGTTTGAATTTTTAGACTATGGAGTTTCCTAATGAAGACAGCAATCAAGATAGAAGCTTTTATAACGAAGACAGCATTCAAAATAGAAGTTCCACGTCAGCCAAAAAACGGCGAGAATTAGAAGTCACGGAAGTACGAGCTCAGATGAAGACAGCTGTAAATGTCCTAAAAAATCTTGCCGACCGACCACGAACTGAAGTGGACGAGGTAGACTTATACTGTCAACTACTGGCGAAAAAAATTAAAAAATTTAATGAGCAACAAAGGGAGGATATAATGCACGATATAGACGAACTTATTTATCAGAAGCGAAATTACCGCCCTGCTCCTGGCAGCACTTACTCGTATGTAAGATCTACTCCGGATTCCGTGCGTTTTACACCTACACCGTCCCCTTCATCACAGACGTACGATATGTCTACCCGAGATTCCGTGCGTTATGCACCTACACCATCCCCTTCATCTCAAGTGATGCCAAGCCCGTCATATCACGTTGCTGATGATTATAGTGATTATACAGTTGTATCACCAAATCATAGCCAAGCAGAATATGTGACAGGTTCATCCACCTCCACATCTACTCCAAAGGTGACAATTATATCAAATGACATTATCTCTCAGGCATTTACTCTTTCTCAGATACAAAATAACAATTGAATGCTAATGCAAGGACTCAATCACTTTGTCTAATTATTTTTCTCAATAAACGTGTTTTTGATTACTATTATTATGGTTTTATTTTACAAAATATGTTTATATATTTTAACTACTTACTTTTACAAAAGAACGCAATGCCTCACATAGTGCTTTACATACTTCCGGCACGATCAATGATATGACTTGGGGAGAAATCTTAAATAGGTAATGAAGACTTTTGAATGAATCTCCAGTCGCTAAAAATCTAAGTGTCACAGCAAGGCGTACTTTGCTTGGTATTGAGTCTCTGAATACTGTATCTTGCTTTTTTATTTTTGGTCCAATCAACTGTAAAAGGTATTCGAAATCTATCGAAGACATACGACAAAAGTTATGAAACTGTCCTGATGGCTCTTGAATCAAATTACTCAATAATCGGGTTCCATCATACCTAAAAACAGAAAGAAAATGTAAATATAGAATAAATAGGTACTTTAATATTACAGCGTCTGTAAACAACTGTTGATACAATTGTAGTCTGTTGTTGATATTATTAGAATAGGTGTGTGTAATAAATGTAGTAGTAGGTAAAGTGTATAAGAGATCTTTACTCACTGATTCCGTGTTTTATGGTGTGTCGTCATCCACCATCTTCTTTGACGTGGCTTTTTCTTTTTTCTCAGTAACAAATATAAATGTACACTCATCATTACTATAAACGCGCTCAGAGCAGTTTCGATTTCTGTATCGGACATCTTCACATTGGCCCTAACGGGACAGAACTAGTTTATTAGCCAACGTGTGTACGCCTCACCGAGTTTGCAGTCCAACGTTGGTACGAGCGTTGGGACCCACATGTGGAGCCGGCGTTACCGTGCTACAAATGTGCTGGCGCACGTGACCACGTCACCGCCGCCCGCGCCCGCCGCCCGCGCCCGCCGCCGCGTTCATTGTCTAACTCATGCCATCTCACTCTAACATAGCCCTTCGCCGCCGGAGCCCGCCGCGCGCCGCTCGCTTGACGTTATGACAATGACGCAATTTCAGTTTCCGTCGCGCAACCGAGCTGGCAAAACATGTTGCATGAGTGTGTGTGTTGTTACGTATCACAATCGCAAACAATGCCTTATTACGCGGGGGAAGGGGGCGGGGGTATGCGGCGACGGCGCCGGCGGCGCGGCGGTGCGGTATTTGTTTGATGTACGCGCCGTACGGGCCCGCAGTACGTCACTTGCGGAAGCGGTGTTCGGACGTTCGCTCATATTCGCACCTGCGCGCGTGTGTGCCGCGTACTCGCGTCGTCACGATGTCAAACTTTATTCACCGCGAATTTTACGAAATGGTGCGAGTGTATCTACTTAGCCACGAAAATTTACGAGCAGCACGAAGAAGGTATGAGCGGGAGAGCGTACCTCGTATGCGAGCCCAGGGGATCCGTAATCCCACAGTACCTAATGAAAGGACAATTCTTGCGGCAAATCAAAGGCTGCTTGATCACGGTCAGTTCAGAACCCCGAGCCATGCACTAGGGTCTGGCAGACCTCGACTGGCAGTCGAAGTCGAAGACGCCATATTTGATTTTTTTGAGCGCAATCCGAGAGCCAGTACCTACGACGCGGAACGTCGTTTTGGTGTGAGCCAACACGCAGTATGGAGGCTGCTAAATACAGCTGGACTCCATCCATACCACTTCCAACCGGTACAACAACTCCATGACCCAGACCCAGCACCACGTCGAGCCTTTTGTGAGTGGCTTTTAAATCACCCTGATGTAAACATCTTGTGGACGGATGAGGCATTATTCACACGTGTGGGACTGTACAATATCCATAATGAGCATTGGTGGTCTTTCAATAATCCCCATTTAGTACGAGAGACCCATCACCAAATACGTTTCAGCGCAAACGTATGGGCGGGTGTTATTAAAAATAAAATAATAGGTCCCATTTTTATCGATGGCGCCTTGACCGGGGCACGCTATTTAGAAATGCTGGACGCCACCATCGAAAATTTAATCGATGAAGTCCCATTGAGCTACATTAATAACTTTTATTACCAGCACGACGGCGCTCCGCCACATTACGCCATAGCGGTACGAAATTATTTAAATGAAAAATACGGGGAAAATTGGATCGGTCGGGGTGGCCCCGTACCATGGCCGGCTAGATCCCCAGACCTCACTCCCTGTGAATTTTTTCTCGAAGTGACACGCCGGGTGTATGTAGAAGAGGCTCAGAACCTAGATGACTTAAAACTAAAAATAAATAACGCTTTCAATGAAGTGAAAAGTGATACTAGTGTCCTAAACAAACTAAATGCAAACTCATTTAAACGTGCACGTTTATGCCTGGAAAAAGGAGGAGGTCACTTCGAACAATACCTTAAATACTGTGATTAACGAAATGTAGAGGTAAGGAATTATAAACAATCTTAGTGTGTTATGTTCTTTTTGATTGGATATTGTTGTAAATAGGTAGTTGATTCCAATTTTTTAAATACGCCAGACAGAATGCAATTGTTCAATTTAAATCTCAAGGTAAGTCTCATACCTAAATGTTTTAATTTGAATGTAAAAATTATTAAGTACTTATTATGATTTATTTTCTGCATTTTGATGGTCCTAAGCCCCTGAAAGTATGAAGGAAAAATTGGGATTACATTTACAAATAACTTTCAGCCTAAACTTAAAAAAGTAGGTAGCACGAAACTGCGGTCAGTACCTACCTACATACGTCGGCGCCGCCGTCGCATCGAGCGAGCGCACACCGAAGTAACTTACCTACAAGTCAGCTGATACAGCTTGCCGGTCGGGCGACCGATCGCGACGCGTGAGTCGGTCGACCGGGCGCCCGACTCACGACTGGCAAGTGACCATAAAATAAGTTTCTAAGTAAATAAGTCTCGTAAGCGATAACTTTATTAAAAAATATTCAAGTTTATCATGTCAAAATTTGCGCACTGGTTAAAAACTTTTCCTGTATATATATAGTTTAAAAATGTGATTAATCAAACAAATCCTGATTACATCTAATCACCATAATGTTTTCTAGAGTACTTTGACTCAAGTTTTATCTAAGGGGTGATAATATAAATTTCACTGCAGAGAAAGTTCTCTCAACGGAGACTTGTGTTGCTGGAGCTGCAAGTACGCATAGCGCTAGCTCCGATAATTCTGATGTAGATTTATTATTCCAGTAGTGGAGAATGTTTTCTGTACTGGCCTTGGAATTTTCCTAATTTCTTTTAAAGCAATATCCGTTGCAATGCTGTTGCACGCAGTAGGGGAGAGGCGTAAAAAATGACATAGGTGGGTAAAATGGCACACCTCCTTTTCTCCAAAACCACAGACATAATAGTTCTCAAAATGGCGTGTAGAGGATCGCTTAATAACAGGTCGCAACCTGTGGCGGCGCCAGTCGCGTCCGTTTGGCCGTGTGGTGCGGACACATGTTTGTTTAGTTTTTGCTGTCACGAGTTTTGCTCAGGCGGATTTTGTTTCTCGTAAAAGTAAGTATTTTTTACGTTAATTTGTTTGAATTTAGCATTAATTTATTGTAATTTTACTAAATAACTTCTAAAATGATTTGAAATCTCATAATTCTAGTTATTTTTTTAGTTATTGTTTTCTTACGTTGAAGGTTATGAAGTGGAAAATGGCATACGCCTTGTTCGGGTAAAACAGCATACTATGTCATTTGACCCATCCTTTTTTCTCTTTTCAGATTATTAACAATCATGCCTCGTAACAATTCTAGAAAAACAGACCGACAGGGATGGGATAAAACCTCCATGGAAAAGGCTATTGAAGCTGTGAAGAATAATGAAATGGGCTGGCCATTGGCTTCTAAAGTATTTAATGTCCCACAGTCGACTCTTAGAAGACATGCACTGAAACAAAATAAATTCTTAGCTCCAACTGCTAAAGGTACCTACCAACTTATGTAGTATTTTTTAACTGTAGCGTTATGTAAGCATGATCAGAGCGGATTTAATCACGTACTCGCCTTATTGTTTTAGGTATGGGTAGGTACAGGAGTGTCTTCACATATGAAATGGAACGAGAACTGGTAGAACATATTAAATTACTAGAAACGAGATTGTTTGGATTCACAAGGAAGGAAGTTTTGGAATTGGCCTACCAGTTTGCAGACGTTAATAATATTCCTCATAACTTCAACAATGAAAAAAAGATGGCAGGCAAAGAATGGTTGGCTGGATTTCGACGCAGACACCCAGACATATCCTTGAGGAAACCTGAAGCGACTTCAGCTGCAAGAGCCCAAGCCTTTAACAAACCGCAAGTAGCACTATTTTTCAACACTTACCAAGACATTGTTCAGAGCAACAACATTTCTCCTCATAGGCTCTACAATGTCGATGAGTCAGCTTTATCAACAGTCCAGAGACCCCAAAAGGTCTTTGCTACTACTGGACGTAAGCAGGTTGGGGCTTTGACTAGTGCTGAAAAGGGGTCTCATGTGACAGTTGTTTGTTGCATGAGTGCAAATGGCCATTTTGTCCCGCCGTGTTTAATTTATCCTAGAAAAATCATGAAACAGGAGTTGATAGACGAAGCTCCAACCGGTACTTTGGGTATTGCCCAGGAATCAGGTTGGATGACAACAGCTGTATTTTATAAATGGTTGGTGCACTTTCAGTTGCATGTAAAAGCGAGTCTTGATGATAAAGTGCTTTTGGTAGTTGATGGACATATAAGTCATAAAGGTATTGGAAGCTTAAAATTCGCAAAAGAGCATGGAATCATTATGGTATGCTTGCCACCTCACTGCACGCACCGCATGCAACCATTAGACGTATCTTTCTATGGGCCACTGAAGACATATTTTAATCAAGAAGTGAGCACTTGGTTAAAGAACCATCCAGGCAGAGTTGTTACTCATTTTCAAATAGGTGCAATTCTCAACAAAGCTTATGGCAAAGCAGCAACGATTCAAACTGCCGTCAATGGGTTTCAAAAAACAGGTCTTTGGCCTGTTGATCCAAACATATTTCCAGATTATTTGTTTGAGCCTGCTGAGACGACAAACATCCCCATGCAACAACATCGGGTAGAGCCCGAAGAAGATTCAACGGTAGCAGAAAACTTATGCATACCGTCATCAGGTCCATCTCAGGTAGAAGCAGGCAGTTCGACATCACTGATAATTGCAAGCACATCAGCCGCAGACAACCCACTTCCACTCTCAGTTGCCCAATCTAGAGACACAGCTACTGCAATACCTACAACACCCACATCATCTAAATTGATACTCCAAGACATGAATATCAATGTTCCAGTCAGCGTGCTGTCTCCAGTGCCGATAGGAACATATGTGGCTGGACAAGGCAAAAGAAAACCACGCAAGAAACCAACAATATTGGTGTTAACTTCAACGCCAAATATAGAAGAGGCAAAAGCAAAATCAGCTCCTCCACCTGTTCCAAAGAAAAACACGAGAAAGGTTACGAAAGCTTTGGATTTTAGTTCCGACAGTGAAAATGATTTCTCTTCCTTACAAGCTTTCACTGAAGTCGGAGATGATGATGAAGATGGTCCTTGCATTTATTGCAATGACCTCTACTCCAGGTCCAAGCCAAAGGAGGTCTGGTTAATGTGCTTGAGCTGTAAAAGATGGGCTCATGCATCATGTGCAGATGTTCCGAAAAATACAAAGCGTTTTACGTGTGAACTCTGTCTCTAATCGACTGATTTTCATTTAAAAAAATGGTATGCCATTTTGTCCACATCACGTGTGCCATTTTACCCGACTAGGGCGGACAAAACGGTTTTTTTTTCAAGATAAAAAAGAATGTTGAATAATTCTTTTGTTTTTGTATTAAGTTGATTGATCTCTATAATTCTAATAGGTAATGAACCAAAGAATACACAGTTACTAAAGTGTTCAATATTATTAATAAATAAAGATTTTATGACTGATTTTCTGACTAGTATGCCATTTTGTACCCCTCTCCCCTATCTTTTCTGCGAATGATTCATCGGCACTTTGCGCACTACTGCAACTAGCGATAGCTTCATCGTTGATTTCAATACTTTCAATTGTAGTAGACTCGATTGGGTGTTTTATTTTGTTCATTTGCTGCAAAGTTTCCAGCAAGAACTTTTGAGCTTTTTCAGCTTCTGCATCAGACAGGACAATATTTAACCTAATATCCATATAAAGAGCTTCTAGCATAAGCTTTGAATTTAATAAATGCACTTCCCTCGCTTTCATACATTGCAATATTGTTTGGCTTATTTGTGTGTGACACTGCTCTAAATGGCCTTTGCATGTCAGCCACTGAATAAAAAAATCACCAGAGTCAACTGTTCTTTCTGCAATATCATAGTGGTGTCATAAAGTGGTTTCAAAATTTTTATTAAATCATTTATTATTTCCCAGCTAGACTCATTTAATCTGGTTCTTATATTGGAGTCATCAACACAAACAGATTATAAAGTTACTAATCTTACCAACATATTATATGTCGAAGACCATCGGGTAGGACAATCTAGTATTGGTTTTTTTAAGTTTGCTTGCCTTAAGACATTTCTAATTGTGGGCGTTCTTAATATCTTGACAACTGCTCGGGCATTATGCAGGACACGTTGAATATCTGAATTTGCTTGTAACCCATCTTTTATAGCCAATTGCAGCGTGTGTGCTGCGCAAAGCATAGTTCTTAGCTTAAAAGAAGATTCGTTCGATTTAATTTAAAGCTGACATTAGACTATCAAACAGTACTTCTTGGTTTGAAGTTAATATATTTTCTGTATCTGAAATGTCGTCTCCTTCATCTTCTGATTCAGTGCGAGTGTCTTCATCTATTTGAATAACATCATATGAACCACCCATGAGAGCAGCCATTTTTGGAAATTACTTCCATTATCTGTAGTTATGCAATATATTTGCGGAAAATCTATTCTATACTGATCTAAAACATTCAAAAGGGTTTCTTTTAATAATTCTCCGGTTTGACTCCTGCAGACTTCCTCTGTCGCTAAAGTGCGTATGGTTATAATGCCGTTTTTAATATATTGCACATTTATGCCGATAAATGCACGGTCTAAGTAAGTCGCTGAATCTAATTTAAACATATGAGCTTGTTTTGTAATTCTTTTGAATTTTTTTGTTTAATTTCGTATGCTTTGTCAGCAATCATAGATTTTATATTTTGTACATTGATTGTATTAGCTTGGTCCTTATCTTTGATTGCAAAATATCTTGGAAAGCCTTGTCTTCTAATAATTGAAAAGGTCTGCCGTGGACAGTCACAAGTTTTAAACAGTTTACCTTAATAATGTCAATAGCGGTGTCTTTTCTTTTTTGGCTTACGTGAGCAATATTTTCTTTATTTACTGAAAGAACATCTTTAAATTGCTCTTTATGTTTAACAGACACATGGTTCTTTAAATTAGTAGCATGCTGACCCTGAAACAAGATAGGTGTATAATTTTATTACTGAATCTATTTATAGTCTAGTATTACAGAAAGGGAAGATTTGATTTTTTTATTGTATGTCATGGTATACAATTTTATTGAATTACATTATATGAACGTGACCATTCTTTTTTTTACTCAAAACGGGAAATTGTTTTATGAAAAAAAAAACACTTTAAAGTTTTTCTTCAGAAAAAATCAGTTAGTTACAAATTAAAATATATATACTGGAAACGTTTAGTTATATTTATATTTATCAGAGGAACAAATTTGCTGTAATATAGCTGGTGATGATTATAAGTATGAAACTCTTGGCATGTTTTTAGGGTTCCGAACATCTCTAAAAATGGAACTCTTATAGGATCACTCGGGTGTCAACATTTTTGCTTGTAAGTTAACATTGAATGACCTTGCGTTTCGGCATTTTAACTTATGATTCGAAAACAAAAGAAGTTTAAGTTATTTACTAGGTAGGTAAACGAGCATCAAAAATCAAAACAAATATCGAGAAATGGCCGAACGAAAAATCGATCAAACAATTAGTCAACAAAGCGCGAGCGCTGGCGTCTTGGCCACTCTCGGCTATCATCGCGTCGACCGACGAGTTCGCGGTTCGCTCGCGTTCGGCTCAATGACTACTCATATTTTCATGTGGTTTCAGAAAACGGGACAATTTTGCGTCCCAGAGTTCATTTCGGGGACACCGGGACTCGTAATCATAAAAAGGGACAGTCCAGTTCAAAACGGGACGTCTGGTCACGTTAATTATATCAGATTCTATGATAGGGTGAAATTCTATTAACTGTGTTCGAAAGTTAACAGACAGTTATTGTTAGTAAATATTACGAGATAAATTTTATTTTACCCTGGGTTCAAAGAACTTATTACCGATACTATAATGCAGTCGATCAGCTTTGCGTAACATAAATCACAATGAAAACCCGTACACTTAAACAAAACACGTACACGTAACTTACAGCTCAGTTGGGTAAGGTTAAAGCTATGTTTCGAACTCGAATCCGATGCTTCCAATCGGAATCTGAGAAATAGCGACCCAAAGAATACCTAATACTTACTATTTATGCTAGATATTGACGATATGTTCGACAAATCCGATTCGATGGCAGGTACACACACAGCGCAAACCTTACATTTTCACCGTATTAAGAAGTAGACATTAACGCAAAATACATCAGTAACGTTATTTTTTACCGTTAATTTAGCTACGTTGCCGTTCCGTCTGTTTACATTTTTATGCGCCCGTGCGGGCGCCTCGCTTAGCATTAGATTCGATGCACTGTTGCCGTTCCACCAAACGCTAACCGCGCCGCCTGCACCGCCGCCGCCGCGCTCTATCGTGTGCAATACCTATCCCACTTAATATTATAAACGTGAAAGTATGTATGGATGGATGAATGGGTGGATGTTTTTTACTCTTTCACGCCAAAACTACTTAACGAATTTGGATGAAATTTGGCACACAGATGGTTTATAACCAGGATTAGCATATAAGATACTTTTTATCCCAATATTCACACGGGATCGAAACTTATCAGTTAGTTATAAATACGTCTTAAATTGTGACATTTCCTATTTTTGATAGTGATTTTAGCTCGTTATTGAGTTTACGTACAAATATTGAAATCAAGACTGATTTTACGTAGTTTTAGTAGTACTACCATTGTTTGTAAATATGTATTACTAGCTGCGCTCCGCGGTTTCACCCGCATAAGTTTTGATCCCATGGGAATATCGGGATAAAAAGTACCCTATATGTAAATCCTGGTTATAAACCATCTGTGTGCCAAATTTCATCCAAATTCGTTCCGTAGTTTTTGCGTGAGTAACAAACATCCATCTATCCATACAAACTTTCACGTTTATAATATTAGTAGGATTGTTAATTTAATTGTAATTATCAATTTTATGTTTTTCAAATATCAGGGTACGGTGTAATCAACTTAGCTTAACAAAACTGACCTGCTGAGTCGAACGAAAAATATCATGCACCCTTCGTAAATGAAAAACCACTAAAGCCCACACCGTTGCGAACCTGGAGTACTTAAAATTAAGAATTTAATATATGTAGTATATATTATATAGTATATATTTAATATAGTCATAAGTCATAACTAAAGATCGGATATTCGGATGCATATTCACCTAAAGTTGAGATTTAGGCTAATATGGATTGGCTTATATCATTTACAAAACGTTACGGCTTTATTGTAGTTAGGTAGGTAAACTTTATTTGAATTCAGATTCTGCAAAACTCAATATTCTATCACAAATTGGAAATATTGGAATAATCGTTTATTTTGTAAAATCAAAACCACAGATAAACCTAGATAATGCAAGTATCACGATCTGTATGAAAACCAAGTGTGCCATTTTTTGAGTACCTACTATGACGTCACAAGCACTCTTCTCACTCACGTTCACCCAGCCTGCAGTACACAGGACTGAGCGCGAAAGTGGCGTACGTAAGCTGGTGCGATTTTTGACACGCGAAGTAGTTGCTCTTGCGTTACCTAGGTGTATCTATATCTGTGATCAAAACGAGAAGGCAATAAATAGTTACATTAAATGAGCATAGGCAGTTTACATAATAAATCTTTTACTATAGGTACACGAAATCTGTAACACAAGTTATTTTCTCAAGCAACTGTCAAAAAGAAAAAAAATATTGGAAAAAATATAAACTTAATGTCTTTATGGCAAGACCTGCCATGCATATAGTTACTAGCAAGTACTAACCTACGTGTTTTTAGAGCAGTCCTATTTTTTGGTATGCTTATGTTTAAGTGATCGCATATAATTTAATATATTAATAATGTATGCCTCGGATCTCATACATAGAGGTAAGTACTGCAGTTCTCCTATGAGCAAATGACCAAAATAGTAATTTCTTTCATCAAGTTCCTTGTCGAAAATATAACCAACTTCCAAACAAAACACTAAAAAGGATAAAATAAGTAACCTTAATTTCGGAAGTCGGTGTTTTTGGTTTTGTTTCTTTGTTTTTTAACACCGACTTCCGAAATTAAGGTTACTTATTTTATCCTTTTTAGTGTTTTGTTTGGAAGTCGGTTATATTTTTTTTGTAAAAAGTTTTTTATTTTTGACTTTTTAGTGGTACCTGCGTACCCATTCAGAGTGTACCGGCGTGATGTTATGTTATGAAAATAAAACTTACTAAGTGCTTTCGGTGTAAAGGTCTCGTCAATACGAATGAAATAAGCCCAAACACTTGGTAGTTCCTACATACCGATGTGGAGTTCCCTTGACTCTCTGTCGTCTCCATCATCAGGTGTGATCCAAACCTTCATTGTTTTGTAGTATCACCCAATATACACACGAATATCAAGTTTCTACCAGATGCGTGCCTACAATTTTCGAGAGTTGCCCTCGATTTCTCTGGGTTTCCATCATCAGATCCTGACGTGGTGGCAATGGGACCACACGGGAAGCACCAGCTTTCAAATAAAAAAAGAATCATGAAAATCGGTTCATCCAGTCGGTTAATATGAGGTAACAAACATAAAAAAAAATACAGTCGAATTGATAACCTCCTCCTTTTTTTGAAGTCGGTTAAAAATGCAATGGATTTGTTGATTATTGTTTACTTCGTCATCGGCTTCTATGAATTTTTCTTGCTGTTGCTGTTAGGACTTATATGTTCTTTTTCCTTTATTTCGTTCTCTGCTTTATATTTTCGTTTATTACGATATCAAGGTTGTAATAAAGATTGCGACATTACATCAGTATCATCTTGGCTATTTTCGATGACTCCTGAAAAACAATTTGTAAATTAGTTTTTAACTTTAATTTATCAATCACATCTTCCTACAGCTAAACTACATATAATTACTAACCATCAATGTCATCGGCGGCGCTACTTGTTGGGCTCGAAACATTTGGCATGTCCGTGAAAATCGGTTGACATAAAATAAAAATAATATATGGGTGACAAGACAATCCATAAAAGTGGAAAGGAACAGAGCAGCCCGTTTATGTCGACTATGCGCATGTAGTCACACACTTGGGATGCTCGCAGTTGAAATATTGCCTATACGGTTCATCGAATTGTCTTCCTAATGCAAGCCGCACACATGACTTACATTTGTATTACGACAACTGTGGTGCCGCATTTGAAACGCAACTCATTTAACGTCCCCGTATATCTGCGCGCAGGCACGCACACCAAGTACATATCATTCCGATTCAGCCTGTCCCTTGCTGCCCTCTCCCAGCGACGCCCTAAGCCGAGGTCCGTACCCCACAGGGGGCGCCCTTAGCGTGTAGTTGCTACTTCGTAATCGCTACTTTTAATTCAGAGTAACTTAATTTTTTCGATACTGGCCATAAATTACACCTGTGTGCACCGGTGTGCGGCCTTCAAAGCGCTTTCAAATAATACTGTATAGCGTCAGTAGTCCGACTGTAATCTCTCATACAGAGGAGCGTAACGCCATTAGCGGCAGCCGCCGTCGTGTGTTGTCGGCTGGTATCGATACGCGGCGGCAGTTGGTGACTGCAGTAGTAATTTCGTGGTAGAGCGTTAGACTATTAAATCTTGCATGTTTAAATAACTATTGAAATAACTATAAATAAGAGCCATTAATTACCTTGATTATTGTCTTCATTCATCTTGATGTTGGAGAAATTATCAGTTATCTTATCACACTTATTACTTCTCACGCGTAAGAATCAGACAATGTTTTGATCGGCGATCAAAATCGATCTTAGCGCGCGGCTAACAAACTCACTAGATTAACCGTTCTAAAACTAACGATAAAATTAACGTTAATAAACAACTAACGTTAATAATGATTACCGATAAAATGGAGCTAAAATAACGTTAAATCCATTACCTTTAATTATTATTTATTATTATTTTAATAATAACGGTAATGCTGTCAAATGAAGGTAACGTTATGAAAATTTTACCGGTATTTAAAGCCCTGGCCACGGTGGTAACCGGCCAAAATAAATTGACATTCATAATTTGTGTTCTTATTAGAAGCGACTGCCTATTCAAATAGTGGTGGTTATACGACGAAGCTTAGACGCAGTGTTGCCATATATACAGATTTATCTGTATCTATACAGATTTTTCATCACCAATACAGATTTAGCATAACTTTTATACAGATTTTCGTAATTTTTTTTTAGTGTATAATAATTTAGTGTTTATTTATTGCCTTCAACATTTTTTTCCCTGTGTTCTGTGTAAATCGTTGTCCCTGGCAACATTCATAGCGTACTGAAGGGATTCCCCGAAACTTATGTTTCATTTCAAACATAAATTTCGGGGAATCCCTGCAGTACAAATGAATGAACGGAATGAGCAGAATGAAACGATTTGTTTCGTTGGAGTTTTAACTTCTAGTTCTCGTCGAGTATCGCGAGTCGTATTTGCGCTAAGATTTCTTAACTTTCTTGTCGATTTTGTGTTGTGACTTGTGTGTGCAGTGCTGCATTCTAAAAAAATTAAAATTGATCACTCTTAGTGTGAAGTAATTAACTTGTTAATATGCTCGCGAAAAAGTCACGGAATACGTGCGCGTTTTAATCAGACTTGGCTGGAAGAAAGCAGTTTTAAATCGTGGTTAACAAAAAGTAAAAAGGGAGAAGATTACGCATACTGTAAATTTTGTTTATCAGACCTTGCAATCGGTGGTGGGGGGAAAAATGATGTTGTGCGACATATGAAAACAACTAAACACCTAAACTCAATTCCTGGATCTTCTGCCATTCAAAAACCAGTCACAGCTTTTTTTCAAAAAGGTACGATTGCTGATGATGTAAAAACAGGTGCAGTTCTATTGGCGTATTTTGTAGCTGAGCATAACCTTTCAATGAATGTCATGGACCACCTCCCTCAACTCATAAAAACAATATGTAAGGATAGTCCTACTGCACAAGAACTTGCGTGTAGTCGCACCAAAACCACAGCTATTATTAAATCTGTTACAAGAGACACTGAAAAAGAAAACCTAATTGCCGATTTAAAAATTCGAAAATTCTCACTGCTCATAGATGAAAGTACGGACAGAGGATGTGTCAAGCTTTTATGCATTGTTGTTAGATATTATAGAAACAAAAATTTTATACAGATTTTAGCGTTTTGTGTTCATACAGATTTTGTACAGATTTTTCGACCGTTCTATCCAGATTACTTGATCTGACGTGTGGCAACACTGCTTTGCATAAAGTTTTAAATTCTTGTTATATAAAAATGAAGACTAGCCCGTCGCAATTTGAAATGCTGGTGACATATATGGAGCAGTAAGTGTAATTTATATAATTTTGTGTGTAGTGAACTTGATCCAATCAGTGAACTTTGTAAAACTGTTTGGTACTTTTTAGGCATGGAGATCTAAGCAAATTATCCACTAATTCCCGAGATAGGATAACGAGCTTGCAGAAATGGGAGGAATTGACTGCATTATTGAACAGTGATGGTGCTGGTGACACTAAAACCACTGAGAAATGGAAGAAGGTTAGTCTAAGGTTAAGGTTAGGTTGCTTACCCATTTTGGGCAACTGGGTGTGGCGGTGGAGAATAAAGTGTTGGCTTCTTTGTATGGTTTAAGGCTTGGAGTGATTTCAAAAATAACACCAAAAAGAAAGCTGCACGTTTGCATCGAGGAGCTAGTGGTACTGGTGGCGGGCCAGCAGTGTTTGCCATATTATCAGATTTAGAGCAAAGAGTTCTAAATCTGAATGGTTTCCAGGTAGCTACGAATTTAGCAGTGGAAGAAGCTGGGTTGTCACAGGTATATTTTAAATTCTTATACCTGTAAGGTCTACCGAGGCAAGTGTGACAGTGGGGCTAGTGTAACATTTTTAAATTACGCGTCTTAAACACGTTTTTCGTTTAAGTGCCATCTATTGAACAACGGAGGAACTTTTACTCTATTGATAGTAACAACAATAAATGGTCTAACTTGAACTGCTTTATCGACACTCGCCATTTTGAATAACTAAACGACTGGTGACGGGCGTTCGGCAATTCGAGAGTGATGTTTGAAGTGTTTTTGTGTTGATTTTCAAGTTATTTTAACAAAAAGGTTAGTGGTAAAGAATAATTTGATAAGTACTTGAAGTGTGATATATTTCTGTGACATAAAATCCATTATCTGTTCAAATACGAGACCTGTTACACTTACCCCGCCTAATAACTAACATGTATAAGTGTGACAGTGTCACGCTTACCCCTGTGGTCTTGTATGAGAATATCATTACTAGTGATGGGACAACGTATTTTTTTATATTATTTCATCGATCAAAATTATTATAAGGAAGTTTGATCTCAGAGTAAATATATTGCTACGATGCCTTTGAAAGATTTTTTTTTCTATTTTAGATGGTACGAAATTATAAAAGAAAAACTACCGATAAATACTCTCGAGAAACTCTGCTGGCAGCTGTTAATGCAGTACGGGAGCAGCAGATGACGGCTTTGAAGGCATCAACTGTTTATGGTGTACCTAGACCAACAATAATCTCACACTTAAATGGTGATCGGGGTATGAAATCGAAAACTCATGGAAGACCGACAGTATTTACGACAGAATGTGAGAAAGATATGGCTTCAATGTTACACAGTATGGAACAGCATGGTTTCGGTTTAACTCAGCGAGAAGTCAGAGCTCTTGTTGGACAATACGTTCGTAGAAATAACATTGACACTCCCTTTAAAGACGGAATTCCAGGGGAAGAATGGATATGAGGCTTCAAAAAAAGAAATAAATTAAGTTTAAAAAAACCACAATCAGTAGAAATAGCGAGAAAGAAGGCAGCCGATCCTTTTCTTGTAAACGAATTTTATGATTTACTAGAAGAAATTGTACAGGAGCAAAAATTAGAAGGTGATCAGATTTGGAATCTTGATGAAACAAGTTTTTGCCAAGATCCAGGCAAGTCGAAAATCATTGGATTAAAAGGCTTTCAAGCCACAAGAACTACCAGATCACCTGGAACACAACAGTATTATTCGCATGTAACAGTTGGGGTCAAAAAATTATTCCATTAATCATTTTCAAAGGGGCGCATCTTTGGAACACATGGCTACCTGACGATGATTCGATTAATTCAGCATTTGTATCGACCTCGAAAGGTTGGATGGAGGCTTCCGTCTTCGAAAGTTTTTTTTCCAACGTATTGATACCTGAAATATGCAAAACAGGTAAACCACAGCTTGTGATATACGACGGCCATTCAACGCATCTTGACTTGAATGTTATTATAAAGGCAAAAGAAAACAAGATCACCCTTCTAAAATTGCCGCCTCATTCTTCTCACATTTTACAGCCGTTAGATGTGAGCACTATGAAAGCGATGAAGGATCGATGGGATCAAAAGTTATTTAAATGGCAACGGCTTAATATCGGTAAAAAGTTATCAAAAAAAGAATTTACCCAAATTTTGGTAGAAACTTGGAATGACTTGGAACCCTTGATTTTGATGAACGGATTTCGAAAAACTGGCATATATCCTTTGGATAGGAACCAAATTGGAGAAGACAAATTTGATCCTGCATCACTACAGCGTTGGAAAAATCATTTAGCGAATAAAACTTCAGAAGAAGATGAAATAATCACGGAAACCCAACATATTGAAGAACAGAATACTGGAACGGATGAAACAACACAAATAATTCATCAACTGGAACAAGAATTTGAAGGAGAAACTGTACAGGAAGGTCAAAAGAAACAACAATGTGATGAAACCAACGAAACACGCGTAATACTCGGTTGTGTCCATAAAGGTCCTGCTAAAGATGTTGGCAAATTTAAACTTATCCCTAAGAAAGATAGCGATTCTAACGCTTTAAAAATATTAAGTCAAAATAAAGTTATCATGAAACAGTCGGAGGAAAAGAAACATGATACCAATGTGACTTTTGGGGGCTTATTACTTGAATCCATATCAAGAGGAAAAGAAGAAACAAAGCAAAAAAGGAAACGCTTCGGAATAGGCGCTGAAGTAATCACAACAAATGATTACATTGAAAGAAAAAAAAAGGAAATTGAAGAAAAAGAAAACTTGCATAAAAGAGCAAGAAAAGTGATTAAAAAGAAGCCAAAGAAGTCACAACCAAAAAAAATACAGAGAAAAATATCACTCACTACTAGCGAATCAGACATTATGAGTACGCACTCCGATTCTGATTTAATAGATGCTTGCAGTGACAGTGATTCTGAAAGTGCTCAAGACCAACCATCACGAAAAAATTCGACACACATACTTACGGTACAAGCTGATATCAATTATGAACCAAACACAAATGCGCATGCAACAGTGAAAAAAACTATTGATACGAAAGATGTAAAAAAAACACAAGTTTACAAAGAAAAACAGAAAATCTTGACCAAAGAAGAAATAATGAATGCTATTGAAACAGACACGGAAGAAAATACCAGTAATTTTATTTTGGAAGTAAATGACACTGTTCTGGTTCGGTATTTCGAGAAAAAGAAATGGAAGTTCTATGTTGTTGTTCTGGAGTGGAAAGAAGGAAGGGAGGCCTATAATAATAATAATGGGCTGCATGGCTAGGGGAATTCGCTAGTCGCTAGTGTGCAAACTCTGGATATAAGGGGACCTCCAGTTTCATTTACCCTTGCCACAGTGAACGCAGGGCTCTGCTGTGGTCGACTTTGTAGTCCCTAGCTACTCGTGGGAATCATTATGATAACAAGATCAAAAACAAAAAAACTTATTCAGGAAAATAGGCCTACTTCCGATGATGGAACATCGTCAGTTTCATCACCATCCTCTCCTAGGTCAGTCTTTTCTTCAATAGTATCTTCACCCCCTTCTTATACACTTCGCTCGTCAAGGTCATCATCAATTCTTTCAACAGGGTCAGTAGATGTTGTGTCGGAGGCTACTTCTGCCAAAAACCCTTCACCCGCTGCTGGCAAAACCAATACGCGTAAAAAATGGAGCAATGACATGAACGAATTCATTTGGCGTACCTATCTAATCATCACCAATTTAGAAACCGAAACAAATTCATATGTAGCGTCACTGCATCAACAATTCACTAACAAATTTCCGCAAATGAACGTCTCGAAACAAAGAGTAGGAGATCAACGGAGAGCAATAATTAATAATAAGTTACTTTCGACCACTACACTTGAGAAAATTAGATCAGAAGTAAGTAGAGAGATTCAAACATACACAGGTAACTTAAATACACCCACCTCAACACAGTCAGAGTTAGACATAGATCAAAACAACACACATTTACAATCGGGACCAAAAAGTAGAATGAGATGGACAAATGAAATGAACGAAATTCTTATTAAATGCTACTTTGTCGTAACAAAAATGGAAACAGATATGACTGTCTGGAGGAAAAAGTTAAGAGAAATTTTCGTTGAGCACTATCCGCTATTGTCATATTTATCGGAGCAAAGAATATCTGACCAAAAAAGAGTAATCCTAAATAACAAAATGATAACAGAAACACGACTCCAAGACCTAAAAACGTATGCAGAAAATACACTAAACCTAACGAATCCTTTTAGCCAATCAGAACACCCAAATACACTTATAGCTACAGAGAATACTCCAACACAAGTGTCCACTGAAGATGTTAATCAAACAAATACTCAAGAAGTCGACGCAGAAAATGAGCTCAGTTACTTGAACAACATTCACGTTGATGCCATTATACCCACAAACACAGAACCTGGTACAACAAACACAGACATAAATTGGGAAAGAAGTCAAGAACTAGACGAAACATTTATACAAACACTACATCATTTCATGAACATCCATCCAACAAAAAGAAACTACATACCAAAACAAAGGACATCAAAAAAATTAGCTCAAATAGTAGGGTACATTAACAACGTTATCTTACCAAAACATGTCAATACAGATACAGATTTCGAAACCCTACAGACAATAATATATAGTGCTGCTTGGACTGCTGCTAAAAGAAATGGAAGTAAACTGTCATACGTCACCTCTGAAAACTCTGTTAACATCAATCAGAAAAATAGAAAACCAAAATGGCAGAAAAGATTAGAATTAAAAATTCAAGATTTAAGAACAAAAATTGGAAGACTCACAGCGTACATACAAGGAAACAGAGGTTGGAGGCTTGTTAGAGAAGTACACACAATATTAGAAAGCTATAGAATACATTCAACGCATGTAGGACCAAACACACAACTTGCACACTTTTTAGATACATTGAAACAAAAACTCACAATTGTAAACAGTAGGTTAAACCGGTACAACAGCTGTACACTTCGTAAAACTCAAAATAATAAGTTTAGGAACAACGAAAAGCAGTTTTACCGATCATTAAAAAAATCCACCATAAACACAACAGCACCAAGCAATAATCAAAATAACACTAACCATAGTTTACTTTAGTCAGTAGAAGAACTGCGACAATTTTGGTCAAGAATATGGGAGAGGCCAATATGTCATAACATAGAAGCTGAGTGGATTAAGACAGAGACGGAAAACCATAAGCACACCGAACAAATGGAGTTCGAACATGTTCCAATAGATACATTTCATGACGTCCTTCAGAAATTACATAACTGGAAAGCACCCGGTTCTGATTACATTCACAACTTTTGGTATAAAAAATTTACATTCATTCAACCACATCTATACAATTTCATCAACAATTTTATTAAGAATCCAACAATTATGCCTACATACATAGCAGAAGGAATAACGTATATGATACCAAAAGACAGCAATGACAGCGCCAACCCAGCAAAGTATAGACCGATAACATGCCTTCAAACAATTTATAAAATAATAACATCTTGCATCACTCAAATCATTTACACACATCTTGATTCAAACTCCATATTATCAGAAGAACAGAGAGGCTGCCGAAAATTTAGTCAGGGCTGCAAAGAACAACTTACAATAGATTCGGTAATACTCAAACAGGTCCAGGCGAGGAAGAAAGATCTATCTATTATACACTATGTATATCGACTACAAAAAAGCGTACGATTCTGTTCCGCACACTTGGCTACTTGAAATTTTAAAAATATATAAAATAAACCCTCAAATCATTGCATTTTTAAACACCACTATTACTCACTGGACAACACGCTTACATCTCACAACATCGTGAGATGTAAGCGTGTTGTCCATCATTAAGATCCAACGTGGCATATTCCAAGGTGACTCGCTAAGCCCCCTATGGTTCTGTCTTGCCTTAAATCCCTAAACAAACGAAGTATCTTGACTTGGCTTGCGAGGTTGTCGACATGTGGGATGTGAACACAGCAGTCATTGTGCCGATAGTCGTGACGGCCAATGGCATAATTGCCAAGAGCCTCGACCAACATCTCAAGAGGCTCTCGTTGGGCAGCTGGATCAAGGGCTTGATCCAGAAAGCAGTACTCCTGGACACGGCGCGTATAGTGAGGAGGTTCCTCTCTCGGGAGCCCTGACTACCGGTAGCTTGGACCCTGCTCCCGATACCGGTGGGCTACTATTTTTTATATTTTTAAATGTTTATTTAATTTTTATAGAAATATTTAAAAATATAACAAATATGTATATAAAATGAATAAATGGAATAATAATAATAATGTTGGTACAATACAGACAATTGAAAAAAAAAATCGGTACAAAGTTTTATATTATAAGCATTCTGTAGACGAAAATACGTTCCTAACATTTTCGATGCCAATAAAACAAGACGTTGATGTAGTTCCTATAACAGAAATTGTAAAAAAAAATGAGCTTTTGGAAGTTAAAGAAAATTCAAATGTTTTTGTTCTTTCCGACGATCTCAATGATGTATGCTTTTTGTAAACTTAGTGGTAAAGTGTTACCGTTTTATTTTATACTTAATGGTTTTTCAAATAAAATCCTATTTTAGCTAATTTTATTGTGTTTTATTATGTAAAAAAGTACCTGAGGTAAGTGTGACAAGATTTTATCGTAGTTCACATCACTATTCGTCAAGAAATCTGTTACACTTGCCCCATGACGTCATAAATCTATTGCTACGCGAAAAGTTATCATAAAGTTATTGAAATAGATCATATCATGTGTTAAAATTAGTAACATCTCATCAGACTTATCAAGTACCACAAGCAATATAAAGAATACAACAACGAAAATGCTTATTGTTACACTTGCCCCATTGGTGGGGAAAGTGTGTTAGTCGCTAACATTGAAATGTTTTTCTTATTTAAAGTCACGAAAAACTAGTAGGAAATACTGAAATATTTTATGAAACATAAAATAAATTAATAATCAACTTATTAAAACTAAATTATTTATGCTGACCTATCACAGCATAGAAATATTAATATACAAACTTTTGTACAAATTAATTTATGTCACACTTGCCTCGGTAGACTTTATTACATAGCGGTACCTGCAATTATTGGTGTCTTTTAAATTATTATTGTATTCTCTTACAGGAAGTTCATATTCAGCCCAGTGCTAACGATGAAAATGAATCAGGTATACTAACTCTCCATCAGTTTGAAGAATGTAAGTTGCCTGGAACCATGTTCTTAATAAATTGGTAACATGGTTTGTAATAAAACATACGTAAGTAATAATATATAAATAAATAATAATATTTTCTGCTTCAGATTCTCAGAACCAAGCTGAGACTAATATTGCGTCGTCAGCTGAATCACCATCACTCTTGCGGGCTATATCTTCTCCGCCTCTTATGTTTGTGGAGCAAGAAGTTGAAAGTAAGATAAACACCATTTTTACTAGATAAACATGAAATTCATAACCAAGCAGTGATAACATACACAAATATGAACAGTTAACTTAACTGTCTGCGGCTGACGCGGTAGTCCCACAGACACCGCGAAATACAAAATCACGTTTTTTACCGACATTTTTCAAATATGAGCGCCACCGCTGCGAGTACCTTACCGTAGAGTGCTCGCGCGTCGGTCAGTGTGCGGCGGGGGGTCGCAGTGAGCGCACGCGTGCGTAGCGGAGGGAAGGTGTCCACAAGACTACCACGTCAGCGTTAAGGTAAGTGTCCACGAGATTACCACCTCAGTCAAATGGTTACATCTTCATAGTGTTTCCTAAACAACCATGTCAGCCAATAAGTTTAAATGATTTATTATTTCATGTTATTTTCCAATTTTCATAAACTATTATATCTATACTTATACTACTTACAATTAGGATAGATTTGTACTTTTGTTTGTAATCAATTAACTTGAATAGTAAGCCGATTTTTTTTTATTCTTTCCCTAATAGAATTGTATACCTACATATTATCTCTGAGTAATACAGGCTACAGAAAACAATATCTACACAGCACACACGGGTTAAGTCGTGCTGGAAAACTAACAGTACTTAACTTGTTTTTAGATGGATATCTCAAGTAACACCCCTAAACCAAGAACTTCTGCTCGAAAGAGAACATCGGCTGGAACTTTTGTAAGTCATGAAGAGGAAATATTAAACTGGCTGGAAGAGGAAAGTGACGATGGCTTTAGTGGTATTGATGATGAAGATGAAGATCCAAGTTTCGAGCCTGAAATCCAACGCGATGAAGATGACGTCATTTCACGTGAAGAAGATTCAGAGTCAATCTTAGAAGTGCAACAAGAACCTGCTATGGAGGATGAACGTCAACAATCATCAGACGAGTCACAAGAACACTACACAGGTAAAAACGGTTTTATTTGGAGTGCACAAGAGCGTCCTAGGACATCACGCATTTTAGCTCATAATATAATTCGATTACCAGGCCGTATTATAACAAAAAAATTTGAAGGTTACACGGAACTTTGGAGTAAGCTGATTGACCCCACAATGTTAGAATCTCTGGTGCGATATACTAACCAGAAACTCAGTTCGTACCGTACCAAGTTCAAAAATAATAGTATGGTTGAACTTGTGGACACAAATGTAAACGAGATGAGAGCGTTCATTGGTTTGATGTACTATTCATCAGTATTCAAATGTAACGATGAAGATCTCAACACAATATTTGCCACTAACGGAACAGGTCGGGAAATATTCCGATGCGTGATGTCCAAATGGCGTTTTTCGTGTTTGATCAACTGCCTTAGATTTGGTGACTCGACTACCAGACAGGAACGTCTAAAAGATGATACACTTGCTCCAATATCCGAAATATTTGATAAGTTCATATCCAACAGTCAGTCTGAATATACCCCTGGAGCATACCTCTGCATCGATGAAATGTTACTGCCATTTAGAGGTCGTTGCAAGTTCATAATTTATATGCCTCAAAAACCAGCAAAGTATGGTATCAAAATATTATTGTTGGTGGATGCTCGTACTTATTATATTTACAATGCTTATATATACCATGGAAAGAATTCCGACGGTAAAGGTTTAACCGACCAAGAAAAAAAAATGGCAGTACCCACGCAGTCGGTTCTAAGACTTGCAAAAGTGGTCGAAAATTCGAACCGAAATATTACTGCTGACAATTGGTTCAGCTCGATACCACTAGTCGAAACATTGCTGAAAAGAGGACTGACTTACCTGGGTACTCTGAAAAAAAAATAAAGCTGAAATACCGCCATGTTTCTTGCCGAACAAAAGTAGACTGGCAGAAAGTTCGTTATATGGTTTTACCTAATAAAGCCGTATTGTTTATTTCTTCTTCTCACCATATTCAAGAAATATATGAAGATACAGGAAAACCAGTTATGATAGCAGACTACAACCATACAAAAGGTGGGGTGGACGAGGTGGATAAAAAGTGTTCGATATATTGCTGCAGTCGTAAAACTCGTCGTTGGCCTATGGCAATCTTTCAAAGGATTCTGGACATGGCAGGCATAAATAGCTTTGTATTGTATCAAAGTTGTGATGACAGTGATGGCAAAATGAGGAGAGGAACTTTTTTGTTGAATATGGCCAGAGACTTAGTGCTGGATCACATGAAAAACCGAGTGTACAATGAAAGATTGCCAAGGGAGCTGCGAATGACTATCACTAGAGTTTTAGGCAAGGATACCCCCCCTCCACCTCCAGTAGTTCGATCTGTTCCACTAAGTTGCAAAAAATTATGTTATATTTGTCCAAATAAAATAAAAAGACAAACTAAATACCGTTGCTGTGATTGTTCGAAGCCAATTTGCCTTCAGTGCTCTAAGCCACTGTGTGATAATTGTCAAACAAAGCCGTGATTTTGAAACTCTATAGTTTTTAAGTTGACCAACGAATGTATCTCATTTTTCCTAGACTGATTAATGTTATTGTGAACTTTTAAAATGTATACTGTGAAATTTGAAAAAGTTGATTTTGTTATTTTTTTATGTCATAAATGTTTAAGGAGAAATTTATAGACTGATTTGTGTTAAGTAAATAAACCTTGTTTAATTTTGAAAATACATATTGTTTTTCTTTATTTCAAGTAAATATAACTTATAGTAGGCAAGAAATCTAATAAATATGAATAAATTAGCTGCATACTTTAATTCTACAAAAATATTTGCTGTTGAAATGGTGTCTCGTATACTACCACCTCATTCATTCTTTAATTCTTTATTGTACACCATAAAAACTTACAATAATTTACAGTGATTAAAAATGTTCATGTACAAAGGCGAGCTTAACTCAAAATTGAGTTTTCTACCAGCAAACCTTTGAGTGATAGAGAGAGATCACAATAGAGGATGGATCCAGTGCACATTTTACAAAAATACATATTTTATCATACATAAATATACCTACATACATAAATACACACATATATATGTATACATATACGTATCTATGAATATTATGTCATAGGGAAAGGAAATGCTCTTTAACTTTCCTCTTAAAGACATCAAGAGAAGGACTGTCACGTAGGGAATGTGGGAGAGAGTTCCAGAGACGCACTGCAGTAACAGAGAAGGAGCCACCATAGCGGCTGGAAGTATGACGCGGAGTACGAAGGAGAAGAGAAGTGGTAGTACGACATGGTTTACCCCTCGGGATGAGGTACTCAAAGCGTTCTCGAAGGTATTGAGGAGAATTAGGGTTGTGCAGGATAGTATAGAGAAGGGATAGGATGTGAGTATCTCGTCGATGCCGGATCGGCAGCCACCCCAATCTGGTCCGGAACTCCGACACGTGGTCGTACTTCCGGAGGCCAAAAATGAAGCGTATGCACAAATTCTGCAGTCGCTCGAGCTTATTTAGGAGCACCTCCGTTGCATCTAGAAAACAGACATCCGCATAGTCTATAATTGGTAGGAGAAGAGATTGAGCAAGACTGACCTTAGTGTGAAATGGAAGGAATTTTTGAAGACGTTTAAGAGACTGGAAAGTGTAGAATACCCTCTTACTAACATGAGCAACATGAACCTCCCAAGAGAGATTCGTGTCCATATGGACGCCGAGGTTCTTAGCGCTTTTAGAATATACTATAGGCACTGAGTCATACAATACTGGCGGCAGAGACCGGTGACCTAATTGGCTGAGCATGTATCTGCCACCAACAATGAGCGCTTGTGATTTAGTTGGGTTCAGCAAGAGTCCATAGGATTTAGCCCACGTGTTGATACTTGCAAGGTCATTATTGATGGCAGCCACAGCCTCATCCAGTTCACCCACTTTAAAATGACGATATAGCTGCAAGTCGTCTGCATAGAGATGATAGTTCGAAGTAAGGACCTTTGTGATAGCGTTTATAAAAACTGAGAAGAGAAGAGGAGAGAGAACGCCACCTTGTGGAACGCCCGCAGCCAAATCACACCATTCAGAGGAAACCTCGTCAGAACGAACAGACTGCGAGCGGCCTTGAAGATAGGATTTGAACCACTCAATTACCGATGCAGAGACATTAAGAGAGGAAAGGTATCCCAAGAGAATGTCAAAGTCAACTGAATTAAAAGCACTGCTGAAGTCGAGTAGTACCAATACTGTTAGACATTTGTTCTCCATAGCCAGCCTAATGTCATCAGTTATTTTGACTAGAGTTGTCACAGTGCTATGGCCAGGTCTGAAGCCAGATTGGTATGGACTCAACAGGCTATTAGAGGAAAGATAGTAAGACAGTTGCTTTTGTACAATACTCTCAAGGACTTTGGAGAGGACTGGGAGGATGGATATTGGACGGAACTGGGATGGTGAAGAGGGATTTGAAACTTTAGGAAGCGGCAGAACGTAAGCCTTCTTCCACGCTGAAGGAAAGGAGTTAGAGTAGAGAGAAAAATTGATGATATGAGTTATGACCGGAACAATTTCATTTATAATGGGTAGAAGCATTTGGAGTTGAAGGCCATCGTCACCTTCCGCTTTAGTGGATATGGATAGGAGACATTTCCTAATATCCAGTTCAGCAATTGGTTGGAAAGAGAAAGAAGTATTTTCAGGCAAAGGAAGACTTGAAAGATCATGGAGAGTTGACGATTTAACAAGGTTGTCGAGTACAATCGGAGACTTGGAAAAGTGTGCATTAAGTGCATTGAGGTCCAACTTATCAGAAGAACTCTTGCTAGTTGTTTTACCAATACCAAGAGACTTCAGAAATTGCCATACTTGTGATTGGTTGAAGTTTTCAATGGAGTTGTGAATGTGGCGCCTTTTTGCATTCCTACACAAACGACTGCAGCGATTTCGCAAAGTTTTATAAAGCTCCCAGTTTTCCTCAGTGGAACGCTTCCTGTATAAACGCTTGGCCTTGTCCCGCTTAGCCATCTGGTTTTTTATTGCTGGGGATAGCCATGGTGCAGGAAGGTGCTTCACTCTTACTTTTTTTAAGGGAGCATGTACCTCATACAGCTCCAACATAGTCCTGCTGAAGATTGACACCATAGTATCCAAATCCTCGCAGCTGTACACAGAGGACCAGTCAATGCCATCAGCGTCAGCTCTTAAACGCTCCAAATCAATGTTTTTAAAACAACGAAGAAAGAGAAATTTGGCCTTGCGTTTAGGGGGTCGAATCTTATAGGAAAGGTAAATGAGGTCATGATAGGAAAAAGGGGCAGGAAGCTGTCCATGTGTGGCTACTTTGATAGGGTCAGATACTAAAATGAGACCTAAGAGAGAAGGAGTACAGTGAGGAGCCCTGTGAGTAGCATTGAGAGAAAGAACGTGCATGTTGACAGAAGAGACAAGTGATTGGAGTTTACGGCTGCGCGAGTCTCCCTTCAGCAGACAAGTATTAAAGTCTCCGAGAATTAGTGTGTGGTCATATAGGGGGATAAGATTTTCTAATTTTGTCTCAAAGGAGGAAAAGTAGTCAATTTGACAGGAGGGACTATAATAGACTCCCAAAAGTAGCTTTGTATGCTGAAAGTCTATTTCAACAAATAGGTGTTCAGCCGACTTTGAGTAGATACTCGGAGACTGGTCGACAACCCTGTAAGTGATATCACCTCTGAGATAAATAGCAACCCCTCCACCTCCCTTGCCCGTTCTGTCATTGCGCACGATTTTGTACCCAGGTAGTGAATACTGCGTGGAAGGAAGTGCAGGCTTAAGAAAAGATTCGGATACAAGGACAGCGTGAACAAGATCTGAGTCGAAGGAAGACAGCAGATCAGAGTAGTGAGCTGGAATGCTTTGAGCATTTATGTGGACAACGTTAAAATAATTGCGACAGTTTGAAAAAGTAGAAGATATGAGGTCTTGAAGATTCAGAGAAGTGTCATCGCTAAAAGCACTGGCAAAGCTCTGATCTGACGCACAAGCGGATGAACATGAGAAAAAACTGTCATCAAGTAAATCTTCAGACATAATAAAATATTAATAAAATAAATCAATAAATAAGTTTAAATTATATATAACCTAATCTAAGAGAACAAAAATATTTTTTATACTATAACCTCGATGCACTCGCCGGTTAACAATACAACCTGATAAAATAAGATTAAAAGCCATTTGGCCAGAGTAAACGTAAAGTTTCCGAACGAAACTTTAAGTGACATTAGTGACAATAATAACATTTACATGGCATATGTCAAAACAACACGACAAAATATAAAACTACAAAAACACTAGAGTGACCGACATTCAAAAATAAAACTAAATCTACCTATATACATACAGAAATGGTGCAGTCGTGACGAAGCACCATCATTTAGCAGGCTTGCGTGTTCTCCTGTCGGGCACTTGCTTCGATGTTACAGCTGTAGTCTCGGCAACAGGGAACTTGGCTATCAGTTCTCGATAATCCAAGGCAGACTCAATCTTCCGCCGTGTACCATCGGAGACCTGGATGACGATCTTCCCCTCAGAGGTCCAACACTTATGTATTCCGTAATACTTCCGAGCATTCATAAAAATGTCGTGCCTGGGCTTGGTGAGGAACTCGGATAGCGTTAGACCGGACCCTTTCAATTTGGTTTTACTTCGCCACACCTCATTCCGCACTATGCGGCTTTCAAAGCGTACCAAGAGGGGACGAGGCTTGCTGGTGTTGCTACTTTTACTTCGCCACACCTCATTCCGCACTATGCGGCTTTCAAAGTGTACCAAGAGGGGACGAGGCTTGCTGGTGTTGCTACCGAGACGGTGACAGGCTGTTATGTCTTTGAGGTGTACATTTGTCATTTCAAGACGCTCCGATAATATGTTTAGTAGGCCAGTGCTAGGATCAATATCCTTTTCCTCTTTTAAGCCATGAAACAGGAGAACCTTTGCCCGGGAAGCCATCTCATGGCGATCCAACCCCACCACAAGCAACTCCATCTGGGATTTCAGTGCCGTCAAGGTTTTCCACACAAGTCCCTTGAACTCAGTGAAGTCCCTGGACAGGCTGGCTATTGACTTGTGTGATGCTTCACTACTGGCATTCTTCAAGTCTTCCTCGTATTGTGACATCCTCGAAGCAAACGTAGATGAAAGTTCCTCGACACAGCTTGACAACTTTGAGTAAAGGTCCATGATTGTGAAGTGCAGTGCTGAGAAGTGTTGTGAAGGAGAGTTGATGTATTGCCTGAGTGCTCCCGAGGTTAAAGTAGTACTTTAAAAACCTTTTGGCATTTCAAAACTGTTTTTAATATTTATTTAAATTTAAAATTTAATGAGCTCCAAAATTTGTATGTGCTACTGGGGACTACCCTCAATTTTTTTTAACCTCAGTTGAATTGTAAAAATTTAACCACGTCAGTTGCAGAGGGTTAAAAACAAGTATATTTGTTACTTATTTGTGTTGTTGTTGTTGGCATCAGCAGAAACCCCTTTTTATATTTTAGGTTCTCAACCGAATTGGCATGAGCCTGGGCCATCAGGATTGTCGATTGCCCCAGCACATTCACCACCTGAAGCAAGACCAACCACAGCAGCATCACATACGTTAGTGGAATCACAAGTGGAAGGTAAGGTAAGTTAACTTTAAAGAGAGAACTCTAAAGAAGAACTTTACAAGCCTTTTCACAACAATTATTATTGAGATAATTTATCTAATTACTTTTATTTTATTTTTATAGAGACGGGCTTGCTCTCGCCAACTAGGCCGTCAACTCAAGTTCGAGTTGAGCACGGGATTGCTCCATCTGTGCAAACCACTCCTCGACGAGCAAGGAGAACTCAAGGTTCACCTCGTAGACGAGCGAGGCCAGCAGACACTGAGCAGGCAACTCAACACTTTCTCCAAGCTGATTCGTTTTGGAGAAATTTCAAAGAACAGCAGCACAGGGACAATGTCGAATTGAGAAGAGAGCAGAATCGGATAAGGAAATTGGAGGTACAGGCTCAGAGGGACTGGCAAGCAATAGGTGGAAGAATTGTGAATGTATTAGAAAAACTAGCTGATAAATATTGTAAAGATTAGTTACAAAAATTCATTTTTACAGTATTTATCAGCTAGGTTCCTGTTAATAGAGAAATATATAATAAAGGCCTTTGCCCAGCCGTAGGACAGTTCCAGGCTGGTATTATTATTATTTTATTTAGAATAGCTTTATTATACACTCAGTGACAAGGCGACACAGAATCGCGCTTATCTTGCATATTCTACTCGCGATAGAAAAAACTTGTAAGTGTTTACAATGTTTGTTTCATAAGAAAGGGATATAAAAAACGTTTACATTTAGTCCAAGAGGGCTATTCATTATGTTTGAGTGCACTATGGAGTCTTTTTTTTTTGTGGAATTGTGTCGCTTAAGTGATTTATGATGTTTTTCCACTTGATGCAACTAACATTGTACAGATTGGAGTGTTGTCCTAGATAACTGTTTATGTTACTTTAATGCTGAAACTATGATGAAGTCCAAACTCCTCTGTGAATTGTCATGATCGTAATTTCGGACTTATACTGGTATTCACTCATCTTATGTTGCAAAATAGTCGTGAGTTAAACCTACCAAATGATTAGAACCAACATTACTGAAGCAGGTGTTATGTTTGTGGAGATATTATTTGTGTTTCTCATGTCTGTCTTTCCTGTAACTTATATGGTGTACTTACATAATAAAGAGTATTCTATTAAATTGTTAGTATTCATTAATTATTATATTGTGTAAATAGTTATCTAATATATCAAGTGTTGTAAAAAATATCAAAATAAAGTTCTTGGTTTGAATCATAATTTCAAGAATTATGTTAATAAAAGTATTGCAACCTTAGTATTTGTTATTTTAATGTTCCTCTATTATATATTTGTGTAGCTTAGCTTCATTTTACAATGAGCTCACTAGGTATTTATTCTTACATATTCTAAACTTCTAGTATTATTAATTTTACTTATTATGCAGTGTGTAATGCACACAGGCAGTTGGTCCACATAAAAGTACCATAGGTATTCAGAAACATCAAGTTCGATAGGAAACTCAACCTAACATAATTGGGCAAGCCTATATTGTTATACAAGTGTTTTATAATTTATTCTAAACCAATCGGTCACTATTACAATGCCTTATCTTATTTATAAATCAAATTTAAGAAAATAAAAAAAGAGTAAAAAGATCTCAACCATTTTAGGGATCTGAGGATCTAATGTGTCACCACCATCAGCAAGATACAAATATCTAACAGTTAAATAGAATAAAAATATTATAATTTTTACAAGTCTTTACAAAATAAAGGTGGTAAAATAAAAAACAATTCTATTTTTTTTCTATACAGATGTACAAAAATAAAACAAAACTAACTTAAACTAAAATGTGCAACAACATATGCTTAATATCATAAACATAATTAATAAATGTTTTAAAATTAAATGTGTGCAAGTCTTCTAACTAATTGTTCCCTTAGAACCCTTCCTCTGATTAGGTCAGACGTTAAAGCACCTACAACTCTCTCTGTGGGAATGGGCTCATTGATAACTTGTTCTTCATGTTCCAATCCTAAAAACAAAAATAATTTAATATTCAATACTCATTTGTGTCATTGATTACTTTTTCGAATTATTATATAATTCATACCAGTGATGTCTTCTTCTTCTACAACATTAAGATCGATGCCAATATTATGTAAAATGCAGCAGGCTTGGATAATTCTTGCACATTTCAGTGGCTTATAGTGGAGCACTCTATCTTTGTCTAGACATCGCCATCGATTCTTCAACCGCCCAAATGTATTTTCTATGACGACTCTGGCTGCCACATGCTTATGGTTGTAATTGGCTTGCAACGTGTTTGGAGCAGCGTCTAAAATCGGAGTCATCAGCCATGTTCTTTGTGGATAACCAGAGTCTCCTATAATGAGGATCAATGAATTAGTTTATTTATTTTAGCCTAATGCACAATGTTATTATTTTTTTTAATAGAGCTTACCTAAAAGCCACACTATCTCCCCATTCTGATGCAAGGACTGCATATAGTGGTTGATGTCACTATTCTCCCATATAAAAGAATCGTGATTTGCACCTCCAAATTTGGCGTTTACATTTAAAATTCTATATTGGTCATCACATATCTGTAAAATAAAAATACAGTTAAGGAAAATAAATCTTAAAGAAGGTAAGAATAAATCATTTGTAATGATATCTATTTCAATTAATATTTACCATTTGAACATTTATTGAATGATAGTGCTTGCGGCAATAATACAGATGTTCTTCATCTTTTGGTGGGCCAAATATCCTAAAATGGCTACAATCAATACACCAATTACTCTGGGTATTCCATATTTATCATAAAACCTGAAACAAGCAACATACTTAATGTGCATTTCATATTAAAATGAAATGTATAATAATTATTTACAGTCTATAGATCATACCTTTGACTAATTGTTTGCCTGGTAATTGAAGTATTAGGAAACCCAATATATTTTCTTAGTATGTTCTTATGTGTCAAAGCTTTGGTCACCTCTTCAATGTAGACACTGCACATTTTTAGTGAGACGTTTTTAGCAACTCCCACTGGGCGCTTGTAAGATCAGTTGCATAAAAAAACAGGGCTGTAAGGACCTAAAATAATAAACATAGAAAGTAAGGTCATTGTGCCAGGGGGCAGGAAATGTTTCAAAATTTTCAAAAGTACTGATACATAACCTTATCTTCCAAGGATACCCGTTGAGAAGACTTTAAACCAGCCAGCTGCTTCAGCTCTTGGCACAAAAATCTGACGGCTGCTTTAGGAAGCCTATATCTTCTCTTAAATTCAGCCTCCGGAAGGTCTCTTAGCGGATTGCTCGACTGCCGTGCTTTTGCACGATCAATGGACGTTAAATTACGCTCATCTTGTACTCTCGCGGTCTCAAACATCCTCCAAGCGAAATACATACGAGATGCCATTGTAATTTTTATTCACAATTTGAAATTAAATTAAATTACTTTGTTATTTCACCAGTCTTACGACGCTCTCACCACAAAATCTTTTGTGACAACTTTACGTGCTCGCAAGTGACTGCGATCACCTATTCGAGCTGTCAAAACAGACAAAATTGTAACTTACACTCGCGTTAAGCATAGTTTACACGGAGCCAACACTGGCTGCCAATAAGACTGGCAGCCAGTGCTGGCTTGGTATTGGCCTTGTGTAAACAGTTTTTCAAGCCAAGCCAGTGCTGGCTGCCAACGCTGGCGAGAATAGAGCGACCGTCTATTTTTCTAGCCAGTGACCTCCGCCCGCATACCCTTCGACCCCCGCGCCAGCGTTGCGGACACGTGTAGACGAGTCTCGCCAGTCACTGGCGAACGTCCGTACGGTGTGTGTTCTTTGTTGTTTTATTTGGAATTTCTGCGACAAAATGCCGAGAAAATTCAACGAAGAGGATACTTTGAAATTCGTACAACTTTATAGAGAGCACGAATGCTTGTGGGATAAGCGTTGCGATGCATACAAAAATATAGAAATGCGCGCTTCGGCACTAGAACAACTTCGTGTAGGAATGAATATAGAAGAACTGACTCTCGATGAAGTTAAATCAAAAATCAAAAGTATTCGAAATACGTACTACTTGGAACTCGACAAAATCGAAAAATCTACAAGATCTGGGGCTGGGGGGAGCGTTTATAAGCCAAAGGCAAAATGGTTTGATGAATATGATTCGTTTGTAAAGCCGGTTTCTATGAGGAGAAAAACCATAGTAAGTAAAATCACATTATTATTTATTTTAAACGAAAATTACATTTAAGCAAAATTATAAAGCCACTTAAAGACACACGCATACTACAACAAAAGAAGCTCGTGTATTCGTCCGTTTCAATGTTGATTTTCGAAGTCGATTGTTAATGTATGCTATTTAATTGCCAAGGAACTCCTCCTTCGTTATTAAACATATTTTTTAAAACTTCTCTTTTCTCTCTTGCTATTTCTGCTGAATGATTGCTACCTTGATTGCCAATACTCTATAGGGCATGTATTTGGCTCCTCCATGAACCGGGCTGAATATTTCCCTGTTCATCTTCCCTATCAACACAAGTAGCGGTGATGTATGAATTTGATTTCTTTCGTAGCCAATTATGAAGGGCACGACAAGCACAAACGATTGCATCTACTGTTTCCAAGTTAGTTAGTATTGGCTTTTCTAATACCCGGAATCTACTAACTAAGATTCCAAATACATTTTCGATTATCCGTCTTGCCCGAGATAACCTGTAGTTAAAAACTTTTTCTTCTGTACTGAGGTTTACACCTGGATACGGCTTCATTAAATAAGTCTTTAGTGGAAATGCCGCATCTCCTACGATGACTCCGTTGTCAGGTAATAAGATATTTTAGGTCTAAGCCTGCGGCTTGACCCTGTGAGATTACACTTTGTATTTTGTCAATGAACGGCACGTTTTACTAGTTCATTTCACAGCAAACTCGCCCATATAACGCGCGACGCCTGAAGGAACGAGGGCGGGGAGCGCGCGGGGGGCGCGGTTCGCTTCGCCGGCTAGCGCGTTGCGCGCGATCTTCAGTACGCTGTATTTTGCCGAGTGACACGCACGTTGATAGTAAACAGTGAGACTGTTCGAGAGATTATCTTCAAATGTGTAGGTATGGATTTTCTCGATTTTAAGGTGAGTCACCTATTGTTAATTCTAAGATGGTGACATAAATAGTCTGTGTGTTTTTTTTTTTTTTTTTTGTAGCATAGACAGGTATTTTTCAGTGTTTGCATGTTGAAGTGTGTTTATCGTCGCTTCAGTTTTAAATATATTTCTCTTTTTGGACTCACCCATGGTAGTCCTATGTGGTTTTTACCACTTTGTCTTGATCCTATGATGAGAGATCTTTAAAACCCTGCGGCCCGTCGGCTCAGGTTATTGACCCGTCAAATGTCGGCTCAAAGAAATGAGCCGTCGGCTCAATGAAATGAACCGTCGGCTCAACATGCTGAGCCGTCGGCTCCGTATAGTGAACCGTCGGTCAAATTCGAAAGGCCGTCGGATAAAAATCTTGATCCGTCGTCAAAGTTACTGTAGCGGTCGGGTCATATTAGATTTGATTTTTAAGCCATGAGCTGTCCTGTCAGACACTCTTTTTTCACATTATTTATGTGATATTTTCTATTGCAGGATGAAAAATGGCGCTATCTAAAGCTTTCACAACCTTGGGAGAACTCGCTAACCTCGAAGTACCAGAGGACAGGGAAATTTTGGATCGTCTCATTGAGGTCATTGACCAGGTTTATCCGGACACGTGGCGTGACTGGAATGTCGTTAATTATAGCAAGAAAGATCTTTTTGGCTCAAAAATAGACCCACAAGTGTTCAATAAGCTGAGGTTTGCTATTCCAACAATATCCATCATAAAAGCTTTTGACTTAGAAACATCGTCAATATCGGAAAAGGCTTTTAAGAATTTAAAGCTGTCTCTTCTGGACTGGGCTTTCTGCAGGGCTCTGATAATAAGTCCGAAACCGTTGGCTCTAAAAATACATGGGTCAGCGGCTAACTTAGAAATTTTCATGGCCGCCATTCAGGATATAAAAGACACTTTCGTGTCTAGGGAAGAGGCAGAAAATTTGATGACCGGTGGAGAGAAAAGGAAAAGACCATCATCTCAGTCTTTACAGTATAATTGTCACAAAAGACCTAAGAGGACGGATTCATCTAAAGAAATAAAAATTCTTAAGGAGCAGACAAAATCCTTGCAAAATATGGTGAATGAATTACTGTGCCAATCATCATCTTGCAACACTTCTGTCAATAATAATAAAAGATTCGAAGACGACAGTTCAGAAGAAGTCTTGTCATTGAGCGGAACCGAAGAAGAAAAAGAAAATTATGATAGACCGTTCTCTGCATTCCGTGCTCCTGATATGGTTTTAGACTTACCAGAAGGTAATGAAGATTTATTTGATTTCTCCCCTTGTGTAAAAGAAGTTGAACCAAAAGTCTTGCCTGCCCCGGCCGATTTGTTGGAGCAGGGCATATCTTGTCAAAGGTTTGGTAAGCAGAGTTGGGCAAACCTCCGATATAACGAGGTTAATAAGAAACTCCAGGCAACCCCGGCGTTTACATCTTTATCGGTGAACCCCCAGTTGGCAGGAAAAACTCCGAACTGGGTCTCTTACGAGCACGTCGTTAAGTTTGATCAAACTTTGGGTGCCGTGACACATGGACTTCTGTTGCACTGGAAACAATTAAAAGAAGCCCTTTCGAAGATAGCAACCGAAATGAAATCAAAAGCTTTGAACGAGGCTATTGCGAGACACATCACTGGTGCGGAAACTGATTTTAAAAAGTCTAGCGACGACATCCTTCAATACGTATGTGGGCGTCGAGCGGAACTTATAGAGCCTTCAAAATTTATGCAGACCATACTACATGCTGTTCCTCCCTCTTCTACCCATCTTTTCGAATAGAATGCTTTATCCGAGACATTCAAGCAGAACGGCGGTTTTTACAAATTTTTTCCCGCTACCAAAGGTGCGACCGACACTAACATCAAGCGTCAAAGCAACAGAGAACCTGCAACTTCTCAGAACACCCGGGGCATCAGCAATTTAAGAAAAACAAACTTCAATCAACTCCATCTGCGTCGTCGTCAGCCAACAGAGTTTTCAGAAAACCCTATGATGCAAAACCTAACAATAGGAAAACAGGGGGGGGGGCATGGAAAACCATCTGCTTCACCAAGACGGCAAACAACAAAACCCTATTGACTATGCCGGGAAAATTCATCTAGCGGGGCGTCTGAAATATTTTTTCAAAAAATGGGAGGATCACGGAGCTCCAAATTATATCAAAAATATTTTAACGAGCTTGTCGATTCCATTCAAGCGAAAGCCTCCGCTTATATCGGCATCAAAGAAAAATTTAATGAGACTAAAAACCGAAAAATCCCAGGCTATGAAGAAAGAGCTAACAAAACTACTCCGAATGGGGGCGTTGGAAAAATGCAACCACAAATCGGTCTTTCTGTCGCGTCTCTTTCTAGTTCCGAAATCAGACGGCAGTCAAAGACCGGTACTCAATTTGAAGCCGCTAAACCGTTTCATGAATCCAAGATCTTTTCGCCTTATAAATCATCAGAAATTACCAAATTTTCTTCAGCGCAACGACGTCCTAGCAAAAATAGATTTATCAAGTGCATACCTACACGTCCCCATAAAACCATCCCACAGAAGGTTCCTTGCTATATCGTACAACAACCAGTGCTACCAGATGACCGCTCTACCATTCGGTCTGTCCGTTGCCCCGGTGGTATTCGCTCGTCTAACGAACTGGGTAGCCGCTCTGTTAAGATCAAAAGGAGTTCGAATAATCGTTTACTTGGACGATTTCTTACTCGCAAGCCAGGATTTGAGTGTATTAAAGAATCAGATTCAACTAACCATAGAAGTCTTGACCGAGTTAGGCTGGATAATAAATTGGCAAAAATCAATCCTAATTCCAACCCACAAGCTAGAGTTCTTGGGAATTATATGGGACACCGAAAAGAATGTCAAGTGCATCAGTGCAAAAAAGGTGAACAAGTTGAAAGAAACACTACTACGGGTAAGAAGAACTGGCTACTGGAGTTGGAGAAAGGCAAAATCATTACTGGGTCTGCTAGTGTTCGCGGCTTTTGTTGTGCCACTGGGACTTCTGAATTGCCGATTAATACAGAGGGCTGTGAACAGACTAAGCTTACTTCAACCAGATCGATCCCACATAGTGTCCAAAGCTGCTCTTTGCGACGTGGACTGGTGGCTGGCGAATGTGCGCAAGCGCTCTCCAATATTCACGAAAAATCCGACTGCCTTCCTGTCAACAGATGCATCCGACTGGGGGTGGGGGTCGGAACTCAACGGAAAAACCATTTCAATTCCCTGGAAGACAACACAAAAATCATGGCATATAAACATCAAAGAGCTCTACGCAGTCTACGAGTCGATAAAGACGCATATCGAAATGCTGAAAGGTCAGACGATTGTAGTCCAGTCCGACAACAGAACTGTCATCTCCCACATAAGAAAACAAGGCGGCACAAAGTCAGCAAATCTATTAAGACTGTCCAAACGCCTACTAATCTTGTGTCATCAGGCGCATATAGTTATTCAACCACAATTCATCCCGGGGCGTTACAATTTGACGGCCGACAGCCTCTCCCGCAAGAAGAAAATCGCGGAGTGGAGTCTGTCTCCATCTGTCACCACAAAAATATTCCAGCGATGGGGCACTCCAGAGATCGACTTGTTCGCAACCAAGGCATCGGCTGTGGTTCCAGTATATGTCAGTCAGGATTCGAAAGACAAGAAAGCAGTCTTCACGAACGCTTTCAGTCAGGATTGGAACTACAATCTAGCTTGGGTGTTCCCTCCACCAGCTTTAATGCCACAAGTGCTACAGCATTTAAACAGTGCAGTAGGAACGTACATAATCGTGGCACCCAAGTGGGAGAAGTCGTTTTGGAGAGTAGACCTTCGGCGAAGGGCAACTGCCTCACCATACCAAATTCGGAACCTTCAACATCATCTGGTAGACTTGTCCACGGCGGCTCCTCCCCCCGACACAAACAAATTAAAATTGGAGGCTTGGAGAGTTCGGGGTGGAGTAGTCTGGTAAAAGATTGGACGCCGGTTAATATAGCCTTGTTAGAAAGCTCATGGAGGAAGTCGACGCTGCACTCGTATAAGTCGGCCTGGAATCGTTGGTTGCGCTGGTGTTCTTTCAATTCAGTATGCCATTCTAACCCATCAGCCATAAATTTGGCTCTTTTTCTGTGCTATTTGCATACGGATCTGAAACTAGCTCCCAGAACTATTAAGGTTCATAAATCGGTTGTCTGTACTTTTTCAAATCCTTCTAATACCGTTAATTTAGGCTCGCATCCTTTAGTTTCAAGAATAATTAAAGGGATCGAATTAGCAAAACCTCCCGCTGCTAGGAAATGTATATGGGATGTTTCGGTAGTAATAAAGTGGCTTTCAGAGAATCCCCCCCAAGAAGATAGTTTTTTCCAGTTATCTAGACATGTTGCTTTGCTGCTGCTATTAAGTTCTGGACGTCGTATCCACGACTTAACGCAATAGACTCTTTAATATTTTGGCCCAAGTTTGGGTCCAAGACGGATTGTACACGCTTCAGGCAATCAGGTTGGGAACTTAAGTCTGGTCAGATTAAAAATTTGGATATTCCTTTTTGGACGTCCAAGCTTATTTCCTTATCCGAAAAGCGTAGAGCAGCCCGTTCCGATCTAACAAATTTATTCATAACAACCAGAGGTGTGGTGAAAGCTGCTTCTCGTAGCGTTATTGCTGGATGGGTAAAAACTGTTTTCGAGAGAGTAGGCATTAATGCCTCTCCAGGGAGTGTACGTTCAGCGGTGGCTTCAAAAAATTTCAACTTATTGCCGCTAGATGAGGTCTTGAATAAAGGAAACTGGCGAAGTGAAGCCACTTTCTTTAAGCATTATTTTAAAGAAATAAGTCGTGTTGATTTTTCTTCAAATCAAAGATCAAATATTTTAAATAGTTCCTTTGAACCCTTATTGTGATTGTATGAGACTGATTATTTTACGAAACCTAATTAGATAAGTAATAATCTGTAATAAGCGAACTATGAATGTTGATTGATGTTGTATCTAAAAAGTTCTATTAGAAGATAAGTATTGTTTAATGAGTCATAATGTTATAAACATAAAGTTACTAGTTATATTGTACTTTCCAGATTTTGTTACGAAAGAAAATAAATAAGTCTGATTATTCCCTTTAAATAATTTTTTTATTTTACTTTTAGTCACTGTAACCATCCTAGAAAAGTAGGTGACTCAATTTATATTCATTTTCACAGTACGCTTCTATGGCCGGCAGAAACCAAACAAGTCTCACAGGGTCAAGCCGCAGGCCTAGACCTAAAATAGAACCGTTTTTCCCCCGAAGGGAATAAAAACGGATATTTTGGGTCTAGCCAAGGCTTGACCCAGGTTTAAGGCCTAGCCGGCCCTTTACTTTGAGACGGTACTGAAGATCGCGCGCAACGCGCTAGCCGGCGAAGCGAACCGCGCCCCCCGCGCGCTCCCCGCCCTCGTTCCTTCAGGCGTCGCGCGTTATATGGGCGAGTTTGCTGTGAAATGAACTAGTAAAACGTGCCGTTCATTGACAAAATACAAAGTGTAATCTCACAGGGTCAAGCCTTGGCTAGACCCAAAATATCCGTTTTTATTCCCTTCGGGGGAAAAACGGTTCTATTTTCCAGGTCCTGGCATATAGAACAATTCTTAAAAACTCCTCCATCAGATGCGCTACCACACGCGCCGACATCTATGTACGAAAAACAGTAGTCGTGATCGGCAATAGCTAACAATACGACGCTGCTTGTTTTTTTTATAATTGAAGTATAAACTTCCACTTTTAGGAGGAGCTTTAATTGTCACATGTTTTCCGTCTATAGAACCATAACATAAGGGGAAATTCCATCGTGTTTTAAATCCCCTTTCGATGTTTTTCCATTCTTCTGCGTTTGGTACCTGTAAAAAAAGGGTAGTAATTAAAGCGGCCTATTTAATACCATTTTTAGTCACAACAAAAAAATCTATAACATTACAATTACATTAATTTATTTTGTTTAATTACAGGATAACATGGATACCCCAAATAGCAATGAATCAGGATTATCGAATAGCAATGAACCAGGACCATCGTTGGTTCCACGCTCTGAAAATGGGTTAGAAAATGAGTCTGCAGAAGAGACACCTCGATTTACCCCACCCACAAAACCTAAGCGGAGCAAGTTATCACAGATATCTAACATGATAAATGACTTAAGGGAAATTAACGACAAGACACGCTGCGAAAAAACAGATCTTGACCTATTTGGAAAAAGCCTTTCGGCACAATTAAAAAAATTGACAGAGGAACAGGCAGTCATTGCTAAGGAAAATATACAGAGTATATTGACTCAATGCATGCTCACAGATATACGAGCCAAGAATGCGTATCAAGTGCAACAATCGGTTCAGCAATCGCAAAATACGCTACCTACTAATTGGAATTCTACACAAGTTTTTCCGTCCTACATAGTACCCCAATACTCTCTGACAACACCTACAATCTGCCCTCCTCCAGAGTCCAGTCCATCGACATGTTCTTCTTCGTGTTCCCAGTTTACTACTAATGTCATATCCCCAGAAACTCCATATAATTATGACAGTTACGGCGAAAGCGTAGACAACAGTGATGCCATTCAACAAGCCTTCAATAACGCTTAATATTAATATATAATATGTTTGTTGTATTTTGTAATAATGTGTGCCTTATTATTTCAATTTTAAGTAAATAAATAAACACTTACCTTAATAAACTGTTTTAATAGTTCATAAATTGTTCGACAAACTTCTGGTATGAATTGTGATATAGATGGTTTAGAAACACGGTAAAAATGACTCAAGCTTCGATAACTCATTCCAGATGCTAAGAACGATAACGTTACTTCGTCGTCGTTTCGCTCCCTTTTTTTGTAATATATCAATCAACTCATCTCTTAATAGTGCAGAGATATTCCTTAAACATTTCTTTTTCAACAGCCTTTGCCGCGTATTCATTATTTTTTCCAAACGTGTGCACACCAAAAGAAAAAATCCGTGAATGATTGGCCGCGTCTAAACAACAAGGGCCAGGCCAACGCTGGCTTGTCTGCAGACTGGCGCCAGCATTACTGGCTTCGTGTAAACTCTGCTTTATACATGCAAACGTTTATCACTGTGCTCGAAACGGTCCTCACTTTCGAGCTGCACTCGATTATCACGATCGACGACGTAACTCACACTCGAAAAACTTAATTCTCACGCATGACGCTAGGTGGCGCTTACCCAGCGCCGCAAATTGTGAAACTGAATTACACATCGTTACGAGTGTAACGTAGGTAAGCATAAGTTCTGTATGTACCGCCAGTCTTCAAATAAAGCAAGTAAAGAACGGACGTGTGTTTTACTGCGAGACAACATATTTCTCAGTGGTGACGAGGACTCAAAAAAAACGTCACGCGTATAATTGTTTTGTGGAGTGCTGAGTGTAACGTGGAACAATAAACAAATCCAACCACTTTATGTACAAAATGACCATCGGCAAAATAGGTCCGTTTGACCTTGAGAAGGACAACTGGGAGGCGTATATTGACCGTCTGGAACAATATTTTGTAGCAAACCAAGATTCAAGTGGCTACATTGATCACAGTAATAGGGAGTGAAGCTTATGAGCTTATGATCAATTTGTGCACACCCGAAAAACCCGCTAGGAAGACTTATGATGAGTTAGTAACGTTGATGAAAAGTCATTTAAACCCAAAACCGAGTCAACTAGCGGAAAGATTTAAATTTCGCCAACGCATTCAACATGAAGATGAATCCGTGGCAGTATATGTAGCCGAGTTAAAGAAGCTTAGCAAAAACTGTGGATTTCGGGACTTAGCAGAGTATCTACGGGATCAATTTATATGCGGCTTATTTAATGAAGACATTCGTCAGAGATTGTTCACCGAGGAGGATAGCATATCATTCGATAAAGCCTTGACGATAGCTATGTCCATGGAAGCAGCGGAAACAAATGCAGCATTGGTTGATGGTTGTACCAGGGCCAGAAATGCAGGTGACAGCGTACCAAATGTTGCAGTAAATTTCGTGGGACGGCATAAAAAAGGCAAAAATAAGAGCCCGAGGGACATCACACAAGCGCCGCGTGATCCAGCCGGCGGCAGCGGTGGTGACCCAAGTGGCATAAGCGGAGCGAGCACCAGTCAAACAAATACAAAGAGCACAGGTCACAAATGTAACGTGTGTGGTGGCACTCACGAAGAACATACGTGCAAATACAAAATGTACGTATGTAGAGTGTGTAACAAAGATGGGCATCTAAAAAAGATGCGCCCCAAATTGCGAGGAAGTACATCCTTGCATAATATATATGAAACTAACCGAGGTATAAATAATCAGGATAGCGACAGTGACGAGGTAAAGTTTTATAATAATTATTCATTCTCAGGTCTCTGCACACAGCGGGCGCGGCGCGGCGGGACGGGACGGCGACGCGACACTGAGCAGTTGTAATGTACTAGATATTACGGACGACGCCACACAGAGCCGTCCCGCTCGACGCGACGGTGACCGTCGCGCCACGCCGCCGCCGCGCCGAGCGGGAATACAAGTCAGAAGCGGCGGGGACGGGCGCGGCGGGACGCGAGCGCAGCGCCCTCAGGACGCCGACGCTTTGTGTTGTTCGGTTTACGTATGTAGTAGTCACACTGCCGACGGGGGGATCGGCTAGTATTTCGCGCAGTAGTCAGAAAGGTCAGAGTTTTCTGACTACCCACGCAACCGCACGGACCGTTACCTACGTCTACCCCCCACGACTGTGTGTTCGAACTTTGTTCGGTCGCACAGCCGCGGGGCACCGAACTTTTTCTTTGTTCGAAGCCAGTGACCTACCCTCACTTCGGTCGCGGAGAAATACTTCTCGTCTTCGATGTCATCACCTGGCGCCCGTGGCCTTCCAGGCCGCGGAGGCGCCCCTGAAGAAGATCCTCCACCACCGGAGCCCCGACCGACGCTGGGCCGGGTAGCGTCGCTGCCAAACATTGGTAGGGCGCTGACCGGCTCGACGACGGCCGGCACCCCCAGGCAACCACCAGCAGCAGCAATGAAGGCCAAGCCCGTCGCCGCAGCAACCACCGCAACGAAGCCCCCGACGACTTCGCGCGCAGCCGCGCCACCATCATCGTCGGTCCGACCACCAGCAGTGCCCGCCGCGCAACGCGCGCCTACGTCCGCTCGTAGTGCTGCGCCCGTGTGCCGCGATACCACTACCGCCGCGCGCTCCGTAGCGCAGCAGGCGTCCGCCGCGCGTCCTGGAGCCCCACAGGCTCGGACATACGCCCAAATCGCGTCGCCGGAAAAAAGTGCGACTACCCGCACTCCGCCGCCGCGCTCGCCGCCGGCCGCCCCCCGTGGGGCTGCGCCCGTGCAGGCCGCTGTGTCATTCGCGTCCGCCGCGCACACAGCATCGCGCACCGCGTCAGCCGCGCCCCGCAGCTTGCTGGCGGGCGCAGCGGCACCGACCGCGCGCGCCTCAACACGCGACCCGCGTTTGAATAGGGGTACCGCGACACCCGCGACCCCCTCTACACCCGCTTCACCCGCGCCGCCGCGAGCCTCCGCTTACGATGCGCCCGCGAGCTTTTCGGCCCAGTCGTCGCGCGCTGGGTCGAACGCATCGTTAGCGTCGAGCGAGGACGCATCCTCTTCGCCGTCGTCTCCCTACCCGGAGGAACAGGGAATGGACCTGGACTTCCAGGAGGTTCGAGCACAGCGACGCCGCAGAAGTACGGACGATGAACGTGAGGAAGCGAAGCGGCACCGCCTCGACTCGCCGCGCTCACTCAATAGTGAGCGACAGCCGCTGGGTCCGGGCGCCGCGCCGCCGAGCTCTACACACACCGGATTGGACGGGGTAAGTCCCTTGAATACTATACAATCCCAGTCCCAGGCAGCCCCCGTAGCAGACGCCGCCGCCAGCAGCGCGGCCGCAGGCGCACAAAGCGCTGCTAAGACAAAAAAGCCTCGCTACCCTCCGTTGGTAGTTGAGAAATTACCAAACTGGGCGCACCATTTTAGGGCGATCGCGGCCAAGTTAGGACGACCACCAAATGCTCGTCCCTACGGCACCGGTGTACGGTTCTCACCGGAGTCGGAGGACGAGTACCGCTTAATACAAAGATATCTCACTAACCTAGAGAAGGAGGCCGGTGTGAGTTGGTTCGCCTACTCACTGCCAGCGGAGAAGCTACTCAAGGTTGCCATTCGAGGGCTGCCTGCGGACACAGATCCACAGGAGATTGAGGAGGAACTCCGCTCGCTAGGATTCGAGCCAGAGTACGTGCGCCACATCAGGGCGCGCCAAGGACGACCTGGCTGCGTTTTCTACGCGATGCTAAAGCGGACGCCGGATGTGCGCCGCATTTATGACACCTCCGTGTTGCTATTGATGCGGGGTGTCAGAATAGAGGCATGGCGGGGGAAACGTGGGCCCGCTCAGTGCCATCGGTGCCAGAAGTTCCGGCACTCGTCGCACCAGTGCCACCGTCCGCTCGCTTGCGTCCGATGTGGAGAGGGGCACGCCGCGAGAGACTGTCCACGGCCTAAAGAAGAGCCTGCCACATGCGCAAACTGTGGAGGCGCGCACCCAGCTAGCCACAGCAGCTGCCCCGTTTTCCAGAAGGAGATACGGAACAAGCGAGCGGGGACTGTCGCCATTACGTCGTCAGCACCACGCCGCCAAACCAACGCAGACGGACCAAAGGGAGAGGCACAAGGCGGCGCCACACTAATGGCGGCAGCCAACGGGCCCACCGACCGCAACGGAGCTTCCTCCTCACTAGGGCGGAGGAAGAAGAAGAAGAGGGGGGGGAAAGGCAGGAGGCCTAAACCCCAATCGACCCAGGAGGAACAAAAGGAAAAACAGGCCGCCCCTGCACAGAGCAAGGCGCAGGCTACAAACGTTATGAAAACCAAAACACAGAACGCGACTGTAAGCGCCGGCAACGCTAAGCGCCTACAAAAACACAATAGCAACAATACTCACCGGACCGCAAACGGTGATGTGTTCGCCGGCGCTTCCTCGAACCAAAACTTCACGGCCTGCGCCATCAAGCTGCTCATGGACCTGTTGAGGGCCATCAGGCAGGGACAGGACGCAGGGCTGGTCATCCTTGACGGTCTGGCCGAGTTGCTCACCTTGTACAATGGCTAGACCGCTAAGGGTGATCCACTGGAACGCCCGCGGCCTCAAGGACAAGGTCGCCACCCTCCGCCATCTCCTGAGGGATCAAGACGTCGACGTGGCGCTGATCAGTGAGACCTTCCTGGGACCTGAAGACAGGATAGGGTTTCCGGGTTACCTCACCTACAGGAAGGATGAACGGTCGGCTCTCAATATAGTTTATCGCGGTCTGGCAGTGCTGGTAAGGCGAAGGATCGTCCACCAGGAGCTCCCCCTGCCGTCACTACAGAGCATGTACGCCCTCGGCGTGCAGCTGCATGTAGCCGGCGAGGACATAAACCTATACGCTTGTTACAGGCCGCCCGTAACTAACTTCAACTTGATAGAGTTGCGGGCGCTACTTACCGATTCGCAGAACGCTACCGTCCTCGCCGGCGACTTAAATTGTAAGCACCCGGCATGGAATTCTCAGGCCACGAACACCGGGGGGAGACGACTCTTCGCCGATGCCGAAGCCTTCGGCTACACGGTGTCCGGCCCAGAAACACCCACGCACTATCCGGACAACGACTGCCTAATGCCCGACGTGCTGGACATCGTCGTCCACCGAGGGCTAAACTGCCAGATCACGCAGCAGGTGATCGACGACGAGTTGCAGTCAGACCACCAGCCTGTGCTCGTCGTCCTAGAAGGGATGCCGACCCGACTGAAGCCGCCAGCGCCACGCCGGCTACTGGATTGGAATAAGTTCATAGAAAAGATTGAGGCCACAACACCGACTCGGCCTGTCGCTACCGCCGCGGACGTTGAGTTACTAGCAAATGACGTCACTGCTTGCGTACAATGCGCCCTAGATGAGGCGACGACTACGCTGCCAACGGAGGGGAGAGGGCTACAGCCGCCCCTACCGCACAGGCTTCGTAACATGGTCGCCGAGAAGAGGCGCCTACGCAAGCGGTGGCAGCAAACTCGCTGCCCGACCACTAAAACGTTGCTCAACCGTCTCGCGGAGAGGGTAAAGGCCGAGTTGCGAGCTCAGGCCGCCGCGAGTTGGGAGGAACGCATTGATGCCGCAGTGGGCGACTGGTCGTCCGTGCACCAGCTATGTCGCCAACTCTCCTGCACCCCAGCTCCGGTGCGCCCTCTTCATGATAGCGACGGGGCGCTCAAATATGTAGCAGAGGAAAGGGCGGAGGTCTTCGCCGCCCACCTGGAGCGTCAATTCCGGCCGAACCCGACCGCCGAGCACGCACATGTCGCGGCAGTCGAGCAACACCTTGGAGACTACTTCGCCACGCCGATAGCTCCTGATGAAGACCCCATATTCTTCTCGCCGGGCGCAGTCGGACGCGCCCTCAAACGAACGAAGCCACGGAAGGCCCCCGGTGCCGACGGTATCTCTAACACAGCGCTGCGCCACCTGCCGCACCGAATGGTCGCGGCGCTCGCGCGCCTGTTCACAGGGATACTGCGCATGGGGGTCTTCCCCACCCAATGGAAGGAAGGGCGCGTCATCATGCTGCCCAAGGCGGGGAAGAATATACTGAAGCCTGAGAGCTATCGGCCGATCACTCTGCTGCCCACCATCTCCAAGGTGTTCGAGTCGCTCCTGCTGCGACATCTCCAACAGCACATCACGCCACGACCCGAACAATTCGGGTTTCGGTCGGAACACAGCACGACGCTCCAGCTGTCGAGGGTACTGCACCTGCTGTCTGCAACCAGAAACAAGAAGGAATACGCGGTCGCAGTATTCCTCGACATGGAGAAGGCCTTCGACCGCGTATGGCACGAGGGCCTCATTTACAAGATGGCCACCTCCGACGCGCCCCGTCGCGTTGTCAAAGTGGTCCAATCTTTTCTATCCAACAGAAGCTTCCGAGTGGTGGTCGACGGCGCGCTATCCTCTCCTCGCCCCATCCGAGCGGGCGTGCCGCAGGGTAGCTGCGTATCGCCGGCGTGTTACTCACGTTACACCGACGACATCCCAACCACGCCACAGTCGACGCTCGCGCTGTACGCCGACGACGCCGCGTACATCTCTACTTCGTTAAATGCCAAGCACGCGGCGTTGAAAATGCAGCGCGCGCTCGACCTTCTTCCTGACTGGCTCGCCAAATGGCGACTGTCGGTTAACGTGGGTAAGACGCAGGCGATAGTCATAGGAATGGCGCGCCTCCCACCCCCCCTGAAGCTGCTAGGAGCTGACGTCGAGTGGTCCCCCCGGGCGAAGTACCTGGGTGTGACCATCGACCGCCAGCTCTCGATGGGGCCGCACGTCCACCGGGTCGCCGCGCAGGCCAGGGTCGCCCGCGCACGGCTCAGACCAGTGCTCTCATCCCAGCTGCCGGTACGCGTCAAGCTGGGCGTGTACAAGACGTACATTCGCCCCATATTGACGTACGCCGCCCCCGCCTGGTTCGCCCTCATAGTGGAGGGGAACCGTGTCAAGCTCCGCGCGCAGCAACATCTTGCGCTGCGGACCATCATCGACGCCCCTTACACTGTGAGGAACGATGTCATCCAGCGGGATCTCGGGATCGAGAGCCTGGACGAGTTTGTGCGGCGCCTCGCGAAGGGCATGTTCGCGCGCGCCGACGCATCCGCTTGGTCACACATCAAGCAAATTGCGCCCTGGCGCGCGCGCCCGCCTGACGCGAAGCGCCTGCCCCGCGACCTGGTCGGGGACGTAGACGGCCCCGTCACACCGGACTGACGCCTGGGTAGGCCGCCCCCAGCTTACACGCGGCCTACTCAAACAGTGACACTCAACATACAACTCGCATCCGCGGGCGCAACCTGTGCTAGGTTAATATAGGCAGGTTTGCGTCCGTAACCTCATACAATCATTTCTCGACACTCGCTCGAACTCACGCACCGAATTTGTGCTAGGTTAATATAGGCTTATTCGGTGCAGACGCACTGGACGGTAGTACTCACACTACACGACCGTTCACACACATACATCTCGGCTCTGCAGCCCGGAAGCGTGATCGGCTCGATCTGAGATCGTGACGGGCGGGAGCCACACATTTATCTACAGGTATGTCAACAAAGTCGGCGCCCTCGTCGCTGGTCGTCTTCGCTGGGCCTCCCCCAGGTAACTGGGGGTCTCACCCGGCGGGGGCTGACCGCCGTAGGCGCCGTGAAGAGGCGACATGCGTAGCTGTCACTACTGAGTCGCGACGTACCTGTAGAAAAACACATCAGTTACTCACAGGCGTGCGTCTATTGCTATGATTTATCTGGCAGGCGCACGCCACTTTATGCTACGCCAATAGATGGCACCACAAGGACCGGTCCGCCGCTGCGGACCGCGGTGTGCCACCGCGGTCAGGGGGCTTCGCCCCGATACCGCTTGCCGCGCCCCCTAGCGGGGACGCAGCGAACTCCACGCTTGCCGACGGGGCGTGAGCACGTCGCGTCGGACGGTACGGAGCGTGAATGTGATTTTGTATCGATTTACAAAAATGGATGTCGAAAAATTAGTCGAATGTGTTCGTGCTCACGTATGTGTGTACGATTTGGGCCATAGGCAGTATAAAAACACTGTTCTTAAAAATGAACTTTGGGAATCTATAGGAAGAGAGTTGAATCAAATCGGTAAGTGACAGTTATTATATTTATTCTATTACATTTATTCTATTATTATTAAAATAGGTGACAAACTTTTCCCTCACATCGAAAGCTGCGTTTGGAGATCCTTGATTTGTGGGTCTTACTGGAGTGAATGCCCTTGGATCACTCTGTATTTCCTTTAGATCAATAAAAAATGTTTCTCCTTTCACTCTGATGAAATAATGTAAGCAAGAGGCGGCTTTTACAATATGTATTGCGGTTTCAACATTGGTTTCTATGTGTCTATTGAAAATTCTGAACTTCTGTGCCAAAATTCCAAAACTGTTCTCAACAACTCGTCTAGCTCGAAAGTCGATAGTTAAAAGTTTTTTTTCTGTTGTCATGTACAACGGCTGCTCTAGGAAAAGGTCGCATAAGATATTCTTTCAAAGCAAACCCCTCATCTCCTATCAAAACATGTGGTGTGGGATCTTGCAGTGTTTGTACATGTAAGCGCGCGCGCCCCGCGCCCCACCCCAACCGTCAGTAATAAACCAGTATACACGGTCGTTTCATTGCTAGCCGAGTACCTACGCTACCTACGTATATAATATCTGGCGACGAACTACCTGCGCGTGAAAATAAAATGTCTCAACTCATCGGGAGTGTTAACGAATTCGACTATAAAAGTCAGGATTGGCAAATATTCCACAAGAAATTGACTAACTTCCTAAAATTAAAAAAAATTGATACCGGGAACTGGAATTCAGTATTAATCACACATCTATCTGATGAGTCGTACCGGCTGCTGAGGAACCTCGTGCATCCAAAGGAGGTAGAAACGGTACCGTGGACTGAGCTGGTTCAAGAACTCAACGGACAGTTTCAACCGAAAAGATCGACATTTGCCGACAGGGCAAAATTTTACGATGCGATCAGAATGGACGAAGAAAAAGTCGAAGATTGGGCGGCACGTTTGAGAGGACTCGCTGTGCACTGTGATTTCGGTACAGAATCGGATACGTTGCTACGCGATCGATTTATCCTAGGCCTAAAGGTAGGCCCGGAAAGAGATCGATTGTTCGAACAAGACTCGAAGTCTTTGACGCTATCTAGGGCTATAGAAATAGCTCAGGAGACAGCATGTGCTCGAGCAGCGAGAGCTTGTGTCGGTGATGGCGGTGAGCAACTTATCAAGCAGGAGATGGTGTATCGAGTTGGCGAGCGTCGCGGGCAGGGCGTGTCCCGCCCGGGTCCGGCGCAGGCGGCGGCCCCCTCGGCCGCGCGATGCAGTGTATGGGTTGAAGGGTCATTGCGTTGAAAAGTGCCGTTTCAAAGGTTATAAGTGCATGATTTGTGGTGAAAAAGGTCATCTTAAAAAAGTGTGCAGTGTTAAAAAGGTCGGAAAAGTTTCGTTGCATAATTTGGATGCGAACGACAGCGACGGGCACGAGTGCAAGGAATGTGATTTGTATAACTTGAGGTATGTCCACTATGAACCTATTAAAGTGAATATCTCTATAGATAGTAAGTTATATTCTATGGAACTAGATTGTGGAGCTGGACGCAGTGTGATCTCAGAAAGTTTTTATAAAGAAAATTTTCAATCTTACAGGTTGTTGAAATCAGATGTAGTTTTTTGTCTTTATACTAAACATAAAATAACGCCTATTGGTTATTTCGACTGTAAAGTGTGTTATAATGGTATTAGAAAACAAATTTCTTTTTATGTAATTCCCACCATTGTTGGGTCGTGACTTCATGGCACAGTACAACATGAGTTTAGTTTCTATGTCGAGTAACAACAGCGTTACAGCGGAATGTCAAGAGGTGCAGCAAATTTTGAATGAATTTCCCGATATTTGGCGCGATGAATTGGGTCGTGTTAATAAATTTGAAGTCCAGCTACATTTAAAAGATAACGCAGTGCCAAAATTTTTTAAACCACGTCAGATACCGTTTGCTCTTAAGGACAAAGTCTTGGAAGAGTTAGATAGGCTCGTTAGGGTAGGTATATTGATACCAGTACAATTCTCAGATTTTGCCACGCCCATTGTACCAGTTCTGAAAGAGAATGGTAAGGTGAAAATAGCTGGAGATTTTTCGTGCACCTTAAATAAGGTATTAAAAATCGATAAATACCCATTGCCTCATATCGATGAAGTTTTTGCTAAGCTAGGAGGCGGGGAACATTATTCGAAGCTAGATTTAAGTAACGCTTATAACCAATTATGTTTATCCGAATCCTCACAAGACCTAACAACCATCAATATACCGAAATGCCTTTTCAAATATACGCGCCTAGTGTACGGCCTCGCTAATGCCCCAGCTATTTTCCAGCGTACCATAGAATCTCTGGTTGCAGGTATTGAAGGCGTGTCGTGTTGGTACGATGACATTTGTCTCACGGCCCCTAACAGAACTCTTCATTTAGAAAGACTTCGTATTTTATTAGGTAGGATTCAGGACGCCGGTTTAAGGCTGCAAAAAGAAAAATGCTCATTTTTCCAAGACAGCGTCACATATCTAGGTTTTAAAATAGATAAACATGGCCTTAAAACATGCCCGAGTAAGGTAGAAGCGATTTTAAGGGCCGCTGTCCCTACAAACGTACTAGAATTAAAACGATTTCTAGGCGTAATCAATTACTATAGAAATTTCATTCCTAATGCGTCTTCAATGAAAAAATGTCGTCGCTAAATGAACTGTTAAAAGACAATATTGAATGGCACTGGGACAAGGAACAGCAGTCTGCGTTCGAATCCGTGCGTCGCGAACTAGCTTGTGTGTTGGCACATTTCGATTCGCGAGCGCGGCTGGTGTTGACCGTGGACGCGGGTCCCACGGGTCTCGGCGCAGTACTTGCACATTTGTTCAACGACGGTACGGAGAGGCCGATCGCGTTCGGTTCGCGTTCCTTATCACCAGCTGAAAAGAATTACAGTCAGATTATGAAAGAAGCGTGCGCTTTGGTGTTCGGCATTAAGCGTTTCCACCAGTACTTGTATGGGTGTCAAGAACCTTTCGTATTGAGAACAGATCACAGGCCGCTTCTCTCAATCTTTGGTAAAAAGGATGGCATATCCGTGACCACCGCCCTTCGACTGCAAAAGTATGCAATTATGCTATCCGCTTACAACTACGAAGTACAGTATATTAGTAATAAAAATAATATTGTGGCAGATTATTTTTCCCGCGCGCCGTTATCCATCGAATCGAGCGGATCAGCTGATCGCAAAGAGTGCGATGGCCTCCCAATCGCTCTGTTGTTCATGAATGCAACTCAAGAGCCAATCTCGTTCGAACGAATACAGCGCGCTACGGCCGATGATAAAATTATTAAAACCGTGATTAATTATATGCAGCAGGGTTGGCCGCGCAAGATTAGTTGCAGGCAAATTCAACCATTTTTTATGTGTAAATCGGATTTGCAGGTTATCGGGGGTTGCGTATTCCGTGGCCATAGAATCGTCATTCCTTCAATATTTCGCGAGCGTATGTTAGAAGAATTACATAGTGCGCATTTCGGTATCGTTAAAATGAAGAGTGCGGCGCGAAGTCGAATGTGGTGGCCGGGCATCGACGGCGACATCGAGCGGCTGGTGGGGAGCTGCGGCGTCCCGCGCTCCCCCCTCCCCTTGGCCGCGTCCGCCCGCTCCCCGGCACCGTATCCATATAGATTACATGTCTATAGGGCAAACGGTCTATCTGATTGTTATTGATGCATTTAGTAAATGGCTAGAATGCATTCATATGAATTGCGGCACCTCCACTAGCGCGTTAATATTAAAATTAAAAGAATTGTTTTCTGTTTTCGGTATCCCGAACGAAGATGTATCCGACAATGATATTAAGATATGTTCCACAGAATTTCAAGTTTTGTAAAAATAACGGGATAAATTACTTAAATTCACCAATTTATCATCCGGCTAGTAACGGCCAAGCTGAAAATTCAGTCCGCACTTGCAAGAAAATGTTGAAATGTATTATCGAACAAAACAATAGTAATAATAGTTTTAACCCTCGCATAGTTCAAGATAAATTACTTGGCTATTTGTTCGAATACCGAAATAATATTCATTGTACTACAGGCGCAACGCCGTCGAGCTTAATGTTCGGACGTAATGTTAGAACAAGATTAGACATAGTTAAACCTACCAGTCACGTTAATAGTAGTAGTAGTATCTCCTGGGAGAGGTTTTGGCGGTAGTAGTAATTTTCCGTGTAAGTACGCTTGATAAAAATTTGAGTTTTCGAATATTCCGCTATCACTCATTCGACCATAGCTACCGATATCCACAGCAATAAATTTATAAAATGGATCTACGATTGCTAATAAAACGATAGAGAAGTAATTTTTGTAGCAGTAGTAATGTGTTCCGCTATTTGGAGGACATTTAATAGCAATGTGCTTCCCATCTATACTGCCCACGCAGTTGGGAAAATTCCATAATTCTCTGTATCCAACTTCTGATTGCCTCCATGTTTCCTCTGATGGTGCTGGCATATACGTTGGTTGCAATAAAATCCATATTTCTACGCAGACATTCTTCACAATATTGCTGACTGTACTATGTCCAACCCGAAAAGAAAATGCAATGGTTTGATAAGAATCACCGGTTGTTAAATACCTTAAACAAAGAAATAAGGTTATTATTTATGAGGAATAATTTGTTATGTTATAATACAATGCAATACAAATATATTCATGAAATAAAATAGTATAATTCTTTATTTTTAATTATTTATTTTAAAGTTTCATTCTATTCTATTCTTGTAAATTTTATCATTACCGCAGGTGAAGCAGTAAAACACAAATGAAAGACAATCAGAGACGGCTACACTAAATATAAAAAACAGCTCAAAGGAACAACTGGTTCTAGTCGTAGAAACGTAAATAGGGTATTTTACTGAAAAAATCGAATTAGTCCGTCAGATAGAATCCCAAAAAATGTTGAACACATATTTTTTCTTTTTTCACGTAAACAAAAAATGACGAAGATACAGTACGTTGAAAACTCGCGTGACGTCACTACAATAGTACAATTTTACTAGCGACGTGACGTCACCAGCCCCCTCTCCCGAGTTTTAATGCATTTTATCTTTGTCAATATTCGTTGATTTACAAAAACAAAAAACTAAATAGATTTGCAATTTATTGATGGTGGAAACTAGCCTATTACACATGGGCATCACAACTGGCATTCTTGGATCATTTCAATGCGCCTCGAGTATCCCATTCAAACGTTCCTGTTGAAATAGCACCAACATCACCATCTTCGCCTCAAAGTCAACCACCTAGTCATACTCCTGGATACGATAGTATAACTTTCCAATCACCGGTCCCCTCACCTACATCGCAGATTTCCCAGCCACCAATGCAAGCTACCTCATCAACATCGCAAGCCACCCCGTCATCATCACAGGCACCCCCGTCATCATCAAGCATTTCATCTCGAAAGGCTAAACGATCAAGAGGACATCCAGGAAGTGATGATGATGTAGGGAGAGTGATACAGTTTATAAATTCTAATATAAATAAGAAGGAACTCGACGTTACTGACAATTTATTCCTTAGTTATGCCGATACATTCAAGAAATTTCCGCCCAGAGAACAAGCCATTGTTAAACTGGAAATGGCCAAATTGTTTTCAAATATCGAACTCCGTCTGCTCGATTCTACATCATATAATCCACTTCATACGAGTATATCGATGGCATCACCAGCTTACTCTAATATAAGTTCAGTTAACAACACAAACCAGGAATCGCCAGCTCCTCAACCAATTAATCTATCTGGAGACAATAATGCCAATGTGGGAGAAGAAAATTTTATATTCGAATTTTTATGAGTGAGTGATGTTGATAAGGAGATATTGAAAAGTTAGTCATCATTTGGAATCTATAAGTCAAATTCATTATTAGAATTAATCAAAGTATGGATATCATTTCAAAAATTAGCTTAGGTACATTGCCACTATATGCTATCTGTGATTAAAAGCTGTGAGTAATTTAGTATAGTATAATATAGATACGTCATTATTAAAAAAATAGCTATTTGTTATTGATTATATATACTGTTGATATTAATTAAATTTAGAAATTGAAAAGACTGTAATTTTGAGACTGTTGTTAATTAAAGGTTAAGCTAGATTTATTCATATTATAAAGTCATAAAGAAATAAATAATGAAGACTGGTGTTAAGTAGTAAGAGATTTAGTTATATACTTTATATAACGTCAGTGAAGTTCTAACAATGCGTAAGTCATTTTGTGAGTGTTTTGAGATTTGAATGTCATTGGATAAAGCATTGTGGCGCGCATCGTGTCGACCAATCAAAACACGATTTCTGACCAATACCAACGCGCTATTTGAAAAATAGTTACTTTGCTTATCTCAATTGGTGGTGCCAACATTGCGTATGTCAGCTATTCACGTACAAACTTGTCGTGCATCAAGTGCTCCGATGTTGTGATTTCGATTTAAGGTATTATTTGCAATTTATCTTGATGTTTTATTCCTAATAATATCGATGTAATGTTATGTGGTCACGGTTTAACTGTTAAAACAAGTGTGTTTATATATTATTACGTTTATTAGTCGCCTAAACTTTAATCGAAAAGTAGTCGTGACTTACGCAGTGTTTACTGTGATATTTTTTATGAGTTACGTTGTGTTTCCATTATATTTACCTACTTTCTTTCTCTTTTTTAAAGGTGGTTGCATAGAAATACAAGATGGATTTTCCATTAAGTGAAAGCGAAGAACTTGATGATGACATGTTGATTCTTTGCAGCGACTTAAAGATACAAGTACCAACAAAAAAACAGAAGATATTACCGGTAACATTGACTGACTTAGAAAATATCAATATTAATAACTTACCAATAGAAATAGTTTCTGAGCCTCCATCTCCGTCTTTGCTAGATCTATTGAGCCCTCAAAACATTCAGGAAACCATACCTCTTTCGTCATCTGAACAAGTTACCATAGTACATTTGCAGCCAAGAGAAGAATTGCAGCCTTTGTCCTCGTCTGTTGAGATTTCACCGCCATTAGAAGCGACACAACCACCTGAAAATGACATTGAAGAAACATTCTTACCTTCAGCTCCATCAACCTGTTTAAATGAAGAAGTACAGCCCCTTTCCACGACTGCTGGAAATTCACCGTCGCTATTGGAGCAGCTACCGTCTGACAGTGAGATCGAAGATATAAATTCTAATAGAAAAAGGAAATCGAAGGGATTCGCACAACCTAAAAAATGGAATAAAAACACAACAAAACTGAAGCGTATGCAAGGTGAAGAATATGTGGGGTACCGTAGAGACAGGAAAGTTTCAGGGCAAGAGAAATTTAAAGTACTCCATGATGTGCCACGTCCAGCACGTTCAATTGGTTCACGTTGCACTTCCACGTTTTGCTTGAAGTCTAAGTTACGTGGCTGTTTTAGCTTGTCTGACATCGAAAGAGAGAACATTTTTGGCAAGTTCTGGAAAAGCATGACTTGGGAGCAACGGATACAGTACGTTGTATCTCACGTCTCCGTTTGTGAAAAAAAGCAAGTAAAAGTAAAATCTAATTCTCGTAGAAGTGAGAGTAAACAATACTTTCTCAGTACATCAGAGGGACGTACCCAAATTTGTCTGAAGACTTTTTTGAATACTCTGGTTTTAAAAGAGTCGACTATAAGATGCTGGATCGATAGATCTGAACATGGCATTGCTAAAACCACACCACGACCAAACGACGACAATGATGAACGCGTTATTAAGAAATAAGACGTGACATTCCTCAAACAGTTCTTCGCTTCGTTACCAAAAATGCCCTCGCACTACTGCAGGGCATCTACATCGAAACAGTATTTAGAGCCGATTGTTGAAAACAAAAACTGTCTTTTTAGGTTGTACATCCAAGAGTGCGAAAAAGAGTCGAAAAGTCCACTTAGTCGCTGGACTATGTGCAGAGTTTTTGATGAGTTGAATCAAAGCCTGTTCTCGCCTAAAAAAGATCAGTGCGATACTTGCTGTTCGTACAAGGTAGGCAACATAGCAGAGGAAGAATATAGATCACATATTAAGAAAAAAGACATGGCAAGAAGCGAGAAAGTGAAAGCCAAAGAGAGGGCTCGTCAATTGGATGACGTACATGTTTTTACACAAGATTTACAGGCCGTAAAGTTATGTCCACAGCTTCAAGCCAGTGCTTTATACTTTAAAACTAAACTGTGTGTGCATAATTTTACGATGTATAATCTTGCCAACAAAGAAGTTACCTGCTATTGGTTTGATGTGAGTAACGCTGGTTTGACTGCATCTGTGTTTATATCATGCATCATAGACTGTTTTAAAAAAACGCTACAAAAGAAATGCATGCCAATCATTTTATATTCTGATGGTTGTACGGCGCTGAATCGGAATGTTTATCTATCGAATGCTCTGCTTCAACTATCGATGGAAAAAAACATCGTGATAGAACAAAAATTTTTGGAGAAAGGTCACACACAGATGGAGTGTGATGCGGTTCACAGTACCATCGAGCAAAAATTAAAAAACCAGGAGATCTTTCTACAAAGTCAATTTGCGACGTTAACAAAACAAGCTCGACCGCAAAAACCTTATTTGGTTGAATACTTGGACTACAGTTTTTTTGACGACTTCTCAGACAAAAATTCGTTTATGTATGACTCTATACGGCCTGGTCGCTCCGTTAATGATCCTACAGTAACGGACATACGAGCGCTGCAGTATAATCCAAGTGGAGTCATCAAATATAAATTGAACTTTGAGGAGGATTATCAAGATCTGCCACGCAGAATTCGACGAAGAGTAGTAATGCCCGAAACTTTACCCCCTAGACCAAAACTCTACCAAAGCCGCATCAAAATATCAGTAACTAAATGGAAACATTTACAGGAGCTAAAGACTGTTATTCCTTCTGACTGTCACGGGTACTATGATTCCCTACCCTATTGATCTCTTAAAAGTCTGATTATAAATAAGAAGTTGATTCGTTTTAAGCAAAACATTTTTTATAATACAAATTATTATTTTTTCTTTTTATAAAATAAACTTTTAACACCATTCCGTTAAACAATTTTATGATTTCCCTTCTCCGTATTATCTCCTTTACCTATATTAATTAGATGAAACATGACGTAAGTCAGTGACAACTACTGGCAACACTGCGGAATTCACGAAAAAGATTTTTGCGATTTTCACGAGTTCAAATCATCACATAGCTCATTTGTATTAATAATTAAACACAATACGGCCTTATGCGTAACCGCTCGATCGCTTCTTGCAACCAGAGTTGCGAAGAAAAAGTTGTCAATTTTGCTTCGTGCAACTGTGGTTGCAAGGCGATGAAGTTTTTTTATTTTAATTTAGTCTCTATACCAAACGCATAGAGTCGTAGTAGTATGTATTTAAACCAAAGACAGATATATTTCTCATAGACGTGTGCCCATATTACCAACATCACGGTAGAAAAATAACGAAATATCGTCAGTTGTGTTTATGTGAGTGAAGTGACGTTATAGTGTTTTCAAGGAGGTGATAAAATATGCCGTAAGTATATTATTTTACTGATTTCTGCTGATGTTTATATACTAAATTAATCTCTAACGTGTGTGTTTTTATATTAAAGTAATATTTTTAAGTACATTGTAAGACAACATTTAAAAAATCGTCATTTAAAAACATACTCGCAGTGTCGTAGTCCGAAACTTAATTTTGTACTGCTATATTATCGTAAATACGATGTTTTTCTTAAACATACAATATTATTAATGATATTTGACTATATTTATTCAATTTAAGGTATTAAGTTGTGTAAATTGTTCTTCAGATTGTAACAGATTGCGAAAATTAAACCGCCCGGTAAGTTTTTACCTACTCAATTTGATATTGCCGCTTTGGTTGCGCGAAGCAATACACGTGTTTTGGCTTAGGGTTGGCGGTCGGTGATTTTTGTTGGCTTATTTTATTTTATTTATTGGTGAAAGGTGACGAGTAATTTTTTCAAATCTAAGTTAATTATGTTTTTTTTTTTTAATTTTACACAATTTTAACACTTTTAAACGCTTACATAATTTATAAATCAAAACACAAACATGTGACACATCGTTGGTTCAGGGCTGAAGTAGCGGAAGAATTGCTGAAAATTATGAAACCTCCAGTCATAGAACACCCTTTAAAAGTTTCAGTTAACAAATACTTGGTTGGCCCAAAATCCAAAAACGTCCGTCCAATTTTGGAAGGGAACCACTTTTTAGGTACTGGGCCATCCAAGTACTCATCATGTGTATGGTGCAAAAAAAGCCGTACAAAATATGTTTGCAAGCAATGCCAAATCTCACTCTGCTTAGATATTTGTTTTGAGCAATATCACACAGTTCCTGAGCCACGTCAGACATAATCACGCGCACATTAACCTACCACACACCCTACACATAAATAAGAAATAAACACAACTCATACATACAACGTGTAACAGATTAAACGCAACACCTTAAAATTTTACAAATCATTATGACAATTTTATTTTTTCTATAAATTCATAACCTTCATTTTTCGAAGTCGGTTAAAAACTATTTAAAATGTATGCAAAAATAAATAACATAAATAAATTTTGATTTTAAGAAAAAAACAAATTGATATATTTACACACTGTTGTTCTCTTAATTTAAGCAATATGTCGTAGTAGTTGACAACCCTAGCTAAGAATGGCCGCCATCTTGCGGTTCGGGCGTCAAATGCTTAATCTCAAGTCCCAGTCAAGTTACGTATGTGGCCGTTTTTATTTAATTTTTTTATTAATGTTAATAATACTTTATTTTTGAGATTTATGACGCTTTCGAAACGTCAGGATTTGGCCTATTTATTGTATGAGTAAATATGATTGCTTGGCGGTTTATATTTACAAATTTAAAGATTTAGGTAGGCAATGCAAATTGGCAAAAATATGTGCCGCTTATTTTAATTTATAAATTTGACAAAAATTTAAGAATAACCCATTTAAACTATTATATTCATCTAAGAGTGAAGAAAATGACCTTTATAGAGGTGGTAATATTTTTGTTCTATGTACTTTAGTTTTAGTGTAAAGTGGCCTAAATTATACCTAAAAAAAGTTACGATCTTATACGCATCCGCGAATTCTGCACCATGTTTTACATAATATTTTTACTATATTCTTATGCGTAAATTGTTTTCAAATACTGTTAAATATGTATAGTAATAAACCTAGTTTAAGAATAAAATAAATAACTATATACTTATTGATCTTATTTTTTTAAAACCCCTATGTTTTACAAAATGTCGCTAAAATGGGTGGTACTCTTAATTTAAACACTTGTAAAATATTATTGTAATCATATTTTTAAAATAAAGCGATCACACATTATTTCTTATCTCATGGACTACTCATAACAGTAAAAATATTTGAAGTGCTCCACTCGAGCAAGTCATAAATTAAGTTTTAGTAACAGCGAGCAGAACGCGCCGTAAGCGGTCCAAAGTAACTGGCAAAGTAAAGTACCCATTTTTTTTCGCGCAAGCGATCGAGCGGGTAAGTTACATTCATTTCATACAGTTTTTTCACTCTCCTGTAAAGTAGCCATTTTTGACTTCCGTATTGTTAGAACTTCACTGACGATAAGCTGTTTGTGATCTGAAGTATATAGATTTGCAATATTTAGTTTTCTGGTTAAAAAATGATTCTATAAATTATAATTTTCAAAATATGAATCAATCAATGAAAATTGAAAAATTTAGTTAGATACTTTCATTAAGCTATAATTGTGATTATAAAGAATGTTGATAATTTTAATTACGCTGGATATATTTAATTTTGTTTTCTGCTCAAAAATGTTAACAAGTGTTAATTATATAAATAAAAGGTTACCTACCTCAAACAAATGGCCAGCCTTTCTCTTGAACTGATTGATCTCCTCCAATTTGTGTCCAGTTTACTTATGGTATCACATGAAATGCTATGCAATTCTTCAAAACACTCTTGCGTCATTGTGAAGTAGGCGTAAAACTTATCTTCGTGGGATAAAATTTCGCGGCATAATCTGTGATACTCCCCATAATTACGACGGTTTTGATTTATTTCATGCACCCATTTCCGTTTACGTTGTTTTGTCTTAGCTAGCGCAAATAAGAGCAAGAGCGTTTCCACGTCTGAATCGCTCAACATCTTTTTGATGAATGAATAGCGTCGCGATACGGTCGGCGTGAATGGGCGCGGCGGGACGGGACATGATCGCGCCCGCAGTGTGACCGATGCCGCCGCGCCACCGCAGCGTCGCCGCCCAGCCGCAGCGTCGCCGCCCCGCCACGCCGCGCCCCGCCACGCCACGCCGGCTGTGTGCAGAGACCTTAAGTACAAAAAAAACCACAGTCACAATTACTTGGACCATTCACTATAAATGTTTATGTTGAGAGTTGTTTATCAAACATGGAGATTGACACCGGCAGTGCTATTTCGTGTATAAGTTATGATTGTTATAGAAACCTCTTTGTTCATTGTAAACCAGTGTTTTTTCAATCTTTTTGTATACGCGACCCCTTTACAGGATGATAAATTCTCACGACCCCCTTAAGACATATACTGACAAAACTTTATTAATTTAAATGAGTATGTTTACGATTTTCTCTATTTTGATACCTATCTACAAGTGGAAAGAAGTAGTCACGCCTCTTTCCCGTAGGGGTCTACGGGAAAGAGGCGTGATTTATATGTATGTATATATATGACGGCCTCCGTGGCGCAGTGGGCGAAGGCCCGGCTGCGATGCAGAAGGCTGCGGGTTCGATTCCCGCCGGGTGCAAGTATTTATGCTTAAGAAATAAATATTTGTGTCTGGCCTGGGTGTTTTCTATGTATCATATGTATGTATTAACAAAAAAAAAAATGTATAATATCGACACCTGCAAGGAATAACATCGTAACTCAGTTTTAGGCAATTTTAAGTTCCAATCATATTCGTGCTCGAATATGATTGGAACTTAAAATTGCCTGCGACACCTGCAAGGAATAACTCCTTACAGATGTCGATATGTAGTATATCCGTTGTCTGGTACCCATAGTACAAGTCTAGTGCTTAGTTTGGGGCTAGATTGCGCTGTGTAGAACGTTGTGTAATATTTATTTATTTATATATGACTAGCTGCGCCCCGCGGTTTCACCCGCGTAAGTCCCGATCCCGCGGGAATATCGGAATAGAAAGAAGCCTACGTGTTATTCCAGGCCTTCAGTTATCTACATATCAAATTTCATGGTAATCGGTCTAGCGGTTTTTACGCGATTGAGTAACAAACACACGTGTACACAAACTTGCAGCTTTATAATATTAGTAGGATACCTATCTATTAATTATTTATTTGTATGCAAGGGAGCCGCGAAAGCTTTGAAAGTAAGTACCTACGAGCAAACTTGGTAGGCTGAGTGCGGATCTGACTTGAACGCGGGCGAAATTTTGCGACGTTGCCACACCGCTTCGTTGCGCCAGCGCGAGCGAGAGGCACGTATCGCGCCACCCGCACACTAGCACAGAATGTTATTTTGTTTCAACTATTTCTCACTTCGTCGCAGGTCAGCGTTGAGTTTGGACGTTAAACATTACCGTGTTATTGTTTTGTTTTTTCACTTGCTTGGCCCAATTATAAAATGGATAAGTTTCTCAAAAGATCGCAGCCTTCAACATCTGGTACAAATGTTAGTGGTGGAGGTGAATCAAAACCGAAAAAAAATAGACATTATGACGAGAATTACTTAAAATACGGGTTTACAGTCATAAATAATAAACCTCAATGTGTAATTTGCGGCGATGTTTTATCTCGTGAGAATATGAAACCGTCAAAACTTCTGCGGCATCTTACGACCAAGCATCAAAAAGAAGCTGATAAGCTGTTGGAATTCTTTGATCGAAAATTGAAAGCTCTTAGCCAGCAGCAAAATACTATGGTCAAGGTAATAAAATAGTGTTGTCCTAGTCTTGTACAAAACAGTAGAGTTGTAAAAACGATAACAATTAAAAATATAAAAATTTTATTCCTCGAAGCGCATCTATGTTTTGAATAGAGATGGATACTAATTGAAACTATCGATATCAAGTAATTCTCATTATTTTTTTACCCGGCTGCAGCAAAGCCCAAAAAGGGGTTTTGAATTTAATTAAATGTATTATTTATTTATTTAAATAACTAAAAAGAATAAGAGAGAAAGAAAAGACGTTTATTTCACCGAAAGCGACGCACAAAACACAAAATTAAAAGGAAATAACTTAAAAACTAACTACAAACTAAATAAACCAATGCCAATGCGTCTCAAAATGGATGCGCTTTGAGGAATACCCCATTTTTCCAATATCTTTATTTTTTAGTGTTTGCATACTGCTGAAATTAATTGCAACTCAATGTTAGTGTGCAAGGCTTGTGCGCTTTTTATTTGTTATTCATGTATCTTTTTTTTAATATTATATTGTTTTATTTGTTTTAGGTATCCAGCGTAAACGACTCAGCATTATTAGCTAGCTACAAAGTCGCAAATCGAGTTGCTGAAGCAGGGAAGCCGCACACAATTGCAGAAAATCTTATTTTGCCAGCTGCTCTGGATATGGTCGAAATTATGGTCAGCAAGCAGGAGGCAAACAAGTTAAAAAGCATACCGATTTCTGATAATACTATTTCACGCAGAATAAACGATATGGCCAATGATATTCGAGATCAAATAATCGAAAATTTAAAGAAGAGTCCACATTTTGCTTTGCACTTCGACGAATCTACAGATGTATCCGATTGTGCTCAGTTTGTAGTATTTGTGCACTTTGAAGCAGATGACAAAATCACAGAAGAAATATTGTTTTGCAAAGCACTTCCTGCAAATACTTCTGGCCAGTGTTTGTACGATATGTTTTTAGAAAGCACTTGTAACTACGACATTGATTGGAAAAAATGTATCGCTATTTGCAGCGATGGAGCGAAAGCCATGACTGGTAAAAAAAGCGGACTCGTTGCGAGATTAAAATCAATAATGCCAAACGCATCATGGACACATTGTTTTCTTCATCGTCAAGCTCTAGCAGCTAAAGTTTTACCGTCTGATTTAAATGACGTGCTTACGGAGGTAATAAAAATTGTGAATTCTATCAAAGGTAAAGCCTTACAAACCCGGCTGTTCAGAATTATTTGTGAAGACATGGGTTCGCTTCATCACAATCTCTTTTATCACACAGAGGTCAGGTGGCTTTCCAAAGGAAAGGTATTGACAAGAGTTCTAGAAATAAAAGCTGAACTGTTAATGTTCTTACAAGATTCTAAATCTGAATATGCTAATCATTTATCTGACCCTGTTTGGCACTTGAAGTCAGCATTTCTGGCAGATCTTTTTAGCCATCTTAACAACTTAAACAAAAGCCTTCAAGGGAGAGAAGAAAATATCTTAGCAGCTAAAGATAAAGTGAAAGCATTTCCTGTAAAACTTCGTATGTGGTCATCTTCTCTGCAAAACAATATATTTGAGTCTTTTCCGTGTGTTCCGAAGACTGTTGATGATAATGCAACAACCCAATCACTTGTAGTAAAAGCTCACATTCCTTCTATGATACAGAGCTTACATAATTTGCAAGAAAAATTATTAACATACTTTCCAGACTTGCACTCTGAAGCTGACAATGGGCGTAAGTTTGGTCCCTTTCTTGGATAAGTCAATAGAATTGGCAGATCTCGCTATAAATCTGAAGGAAAAACTTATAGATTTAGCTTCTGACGGCGTGCTGAAAATGGAATATCATTCGCAAAGTATTGACGTGTTTTGGATGAAAAGAAAACAAGAATATCCTGAGCTGGCAAGGGAAGCTCTAAAATCATTAGTGCCATTTGCCACCTCATACTTGTGCGAATAAACATTCTCCTCAATGGTGGACATTAAAACTAAAAAGAGAAACAGACTACTACTAGAAAATGATTTAATCATAAACGTTTCTTAAATAGCACCACGCTTTGAGATTTTTTTGAAAAATAAACAAGCACATCCTTCTCACTGATATTGTATTTTTATTGTAGTGTAGAACCTTGTCATTTCTCTTTTGCCGTCGATCACCCGAATAAGGCTTCGCGACCCCCCGAATAAGGACCCACAGATTGAAAAACACTGTTGTAAACTAATGCCGAGTAATTTAGAATTACGGTACTATACAGGCGAAACAGTGACACCGGTGGGCAAGATTGAGGTCAAAGTAAAATTTAAAACCATAACAAAAATGTTAGATTTGTATGTGATAAAAAGCGCAAAGGCTAATTTATTAGGTAGATGCTGGCTTAATGAATTAGGTATACGTGTACCAATATGCAATGTACTCAAAATAAATAATTATGTAAACAATGTTTTTGATGTAAGGGAATTCAGTTCCAGGTACTCTGAAGTTTTCAAGGATGGCTTGGGGCGTTTCACCGGCGCCCAAATAGGATTTCGCTTACGAGAGGGAGCACGACCTATATTCCTGCGCGCCCGGCCGCTCGCATATGCGCTGCGGGAGCCGGTTGAGCGCGCACTCGATCAGATGGTGCGAGATGGAATCATCACGCCGGTCTCCACGTCGGACTGGGCTACACCTATCGTACCGGTAATGAAAAAAGATGGTACCATTAGGGTATGTGCAAATTCCAAAATGACATTGAATAAGTGTTTAGAAGTGGACCCCTATCCTTTACCTAAGGTAGAAGACCTGCTTGCAAAATTACACGGTAAGGAAAAATTTACAAAATTAGATTTGTCACAAGCGTATGCACAGTTTGAGTAAGACGAGTCAAAAAAGTATACAGTTATAAACACCCATAAAGGTCTATTTATGTACAACAGATTAATTTATGGATTAGCATCTAGCCCAGGAATTTTTCAACGAAAGTTAGAGCAGCTTTTTGCAGATATGCCGCGAGTAGGTATCTTTTTAGATGATATTATTGTGACTGGAGTAGATACATCCACGCATTTAAAAATATTACGTGAAGTCTTTGAGAGATTGTGCCAATATGGCTTGAGAATTAAGAAAGAAAAATGCACGTTTTTCGCGGATTCCGTAACATAAGGTGGGTGGACCATGGAAGGCCACGCTCCTTTGAAGGCCAACTATCAAAAAGTCGTAATTATTGACATGTAAACACATATTCCTTCGGCTATACACTAAGATCCATCTAACTCAAGGCCACAGATGCGGCGGCGAGTCGCTCGCGCCGCTTTTGTGGCAGTGCGATCAGTGTTGCCAATTTAGCAAATTTTATGCTAGATTTGGCATATTTTTATGTTGTTTAGCATTTTTATAAGTTATTTAGCAAATAGCATATTTTTTGGCATATAAAATAATTATGAATAACAAGTTTACTTTCCTTTTTTAAGTCCAAATACTTCAAAAATATATATAAAATATACTGTAATTATCATTTGTTTTTTATTGTTGATGTACTTCTTTATAGTTGGATAGGGCATCACTGTCTGATATTTGATGATGGTGCCAACTTAACGGCAAGGGTAACCTTTACGTCAAACGCTCTCAAGCGTGTTTCGGGGATTCCCCAACAAATCTAATTCAATATACCATAGACAAACAGCATTCTTTCACTCCCTCCTTCCTTTACGAAAGAAGCGGGATAGATTGTAAGTACTATACCGCGATTACCGCGTATTCACGTATTTACTGTCACTGTAAATGAAAGAAAGTTTAAAAGTTTTACGTGCATTATTAATTAATTGCTTAATAGTCGTTAATATGCCGCCTAAATACAGTCAGCATTACCGGTCTGAGTGGGAGCAAATGCTGGATTTCAAGGATTGGTTACAGCCTGTCAAAGATGATACGACGAAGGCCTATTGTAAGTACTGCAAGTGCGAGATGATTGCAAAAGTCCATTGTTTAAAGTTACATATTTTGTCAATAAAGCATAAGAAAGCTATAGAACCAGTAAAAAGTCAAAGAACAATTAATTTTCCCAAAGTTAAAAAAGATCTAAATACACAGAGAGCAGAATCTTCACTAGCGATGTTTGTGTGCGCGCATTGTTCGATTATGGCTGTCGATCATTTATCAAACTTATGTAAACACCGATTCGGTGATAGCAAAAGTGGAGACTTACGAGTCTATCGTACAAAATGCACAAATATTATAAAAAATGTTTTGGCGCCTCATTTTATTGAAGAAATTGTGTCAGATTTGGGAGACCAAGAGTATAGTCTCTTGCTCGATGAGTCCACGGATATTTCTGTAAGCAAAATGTTGGGAGTATCGATCAGATATTTCAGCCGATCTTTAAAAACAATAATATCCACATTTCTGGGGTTGGTCGAGATTGAAGATGGCACTGCAAACAGCATAGTCAACGGTATTAAAGGATTATTGTTAGTTTTGAATATTGAAATAAAAAAAATGATCGGTATTGGCACAGATAATGCTACGGTGATGACAGGCACTAACAACGGAGTACATGCCCTATTAAAAAATGAAACTGGTAATGATAATTTGGTATTAGTTCGCTGCGTGTGCCATTCATTACAGTTGGCTTTATCGCATGCTTCGGAAGAAACTCTACCACGGAATGTTGAATTTCTAATAAGAGAAACCTACAATTGGTTTAGTCATTCTTCGAACCGTCGACTATATTACAAAAATATCTACCAAACAATTAACTGTGGCTCCGAACCATTGTTAATTCCACAGATGTGCAACACCCGATGGATATCAATTGAACCAGCAGTCAACCGTATTCTGGAGCAATGGGTGGAATTAAAACTCCTGTTTGAAGTTGCTAGGCACGATAACCACTGCTATATGGCAGAAACACTATACTCCATGTATAATGATCCTGTGAATCATTTGTATTTATTGTATTTAAAACCTATTTTGGAGGAAGTCCAAACTGTGAACAAGCTATTTGAAAGCAACAATATTGACCCAACAAAACTTTACAAAGATTTGTGTGCCTTAGTTCAATCTACAAGTCGGCGTATTTTGAACCCAACTGCGAGAGTCGATATTTTTACACAAAATATAGAAAGTTATTTGGATCCGAAACCGTACATGGGATATGCTTTTGAAACAAAATTACGGGAATACAACCTTCAACCTGAAGTGGAAAATAATTTACGTCAACGTTGCCTGAATTTCACACTGAAACTTGTTTCAGAGCTGCGTTCTAGATTACCAATTAATTTTAATATACTTGAGAAAGTATCTTTATTTTCAGTAGAAGAAACTTTAAAAGCAGTCAAGCCTTCTTTAATCGATATTGCCCAAGAATTCCGAGTGGATGCATCTACAATGGATAGGCTCATGTCTCAATGGAGAAACATAGTGCACATTAAATGGGAACGCACATCTTCCACTGTAGAATTCTGGAATGAAGTAATTGATTACAAAGATGCAGCTGGTAATAACCCCTTTGCAGATTTATCTCAGTTAGCAATATCATTATTATCACTACCTCATTCCAACGCAGAAATTGAACGCGTTTTCAGCCAAATGAATATAGTCAAAACTAAACTTCGCAACCGTTTGTCGATAAAAACTTTAAATGCCATTCTATACGTCAGATTCGGCCTAAAGAGGGCAGGGAAATGCTGCTATTCTTACACAGTTCCGGATAACGTACTGCGCTCTATAGGTACCAAGGAGAGTTATAGTCTTGAGAATAAGGCTTCCACGACGTCTACATGCACATCAGCTGCCGAGCCTGCCGATGAAGACGAAGATATTAACATTTTATTTAGTAACATAGTCGATTAAAACGTAGAATAAATCAAAATTTTGTTGATTAATAAACATTTAAAATTAAATGACGTTGTATTTGACATTGAAAAATGTTAGCTTATTTTCTGGCAATATTATAAAGCAATTAGCATAATTTTGGCAAAATTTTAACATCAGTTTAGCAAGTTTTAGATTCACCTTGTTGGCAACACTGAGTGCGATCTCACGCTTCGTAGACTTCGGTCGTCGACGTTACAATTGTTATTCGCGCGCACAGCAAAACGTAAGTTTTTAGTTAGATAACCTATTATTATTTCATATTTTTTTACTGTGAATTGTCGTATAAGGATATGTTTATGGTAATAAAGAAAAAAAAATAGTTTTGCCTCGATTTAAGTTAAAATATTGGTAGTGTTCCCAGGAAAGCCGGTGGTTCCTTATAAGGCCAATCAAAAATTTGACAGTTGGCCTTGCTAGGGTACATGGGCCTTACAAAGAACATGTACAAACCATGAACATTTGAACAGTTACTTTTTAGTAATAAATACGTACCGTTACAGTTAAAACAATGTTTTATATTTAAAATATTTTTATTTATTTATTTATTCTATTTTTATTAATTTTTATTTATAATATTTTTATTTACATGTTAAAAACGGTAAAGTACTTATGTGATAAAGTAAGTATGTGACAAGTTATATATAAGATAGTCATAAGATAGTCTGTCTATAATCATATTTTAAGCAAAAAAAACTTTATAACAATAAGCCGGTAATTGAATAGATGATTAAATTTTATGCGTATAATTTCAGATTTCAAGAATGTCGGAGTCAAAACCCAGGAAAAGAGGTAGTACATGGGATGAAGACAGTTTAAGACGTGCCATGGAAGCAGTACAAAATAATCAACTTAATACAAATGCTGCAGCGTTGAAGTTCAATATTCCAAGACGCACCCTTAGAAACCATTTAGTAAACGGTAACAGTACTAAAATAATTGGGAAGACAACTATTCTTACAAAACAATTAGAAGAAGATTTATCGCAGCGAATCAAACGTTTTGCAAAACTGGGTGTACCACTTACGCCTAAATTTATCAGGAAACAAGCCTTTTTATTTTGTGAGAGGTTTAAAATCAAGCACTCGTTCAATATGTCAACAAGAATGGCTGGACGCAAATGGCTCAAAATGTTTTTGGCTCGAAACCCATCAATATCAAAAAGAAAACCCCAGGTAATGAATCCAGCTAGAGCTCAAAAAATTAATAAGCCCATTGTGAAACACCATTTTGAAGAAGTGAAGAAACTCTATGAAGAGCTAGACATTATTGCACATCCAGAACGCTTGTATAACATGGATGAAAAAGGGTGTCGCATTACGGTCCACAAACAAACTGTAGTTTTGGCTGAAAAAGGGAATACAAGAGTACATCTTGTTGCTCCGGAACACGCCGAGAACGTTACAATAGCGATGTGCGTAAATGCGGTGGGTATTGCTATACCGCCCATGATTATTTTTAAGGGGATTAGGCACAGATCAGAATAAGCATCAAATTTGCCACCTGGAACAAAAGTAAGCATGGCACCCAAAGGCAGCATGACCAGTAGCTTATTCGTAGAGTTCATACAACATTTAGCACAACATAAAATACCTGATAAGTGTCTGCTTATCTTTGATGGCGCAAAGTGTCATTTATCATATGAGTCTCTGGAAGAAGCAGATAAAAATAATATAGTACTATACTGCTTACCTTCGAACACCACGCACGAACTCCAACCTCTAGATAAATCAGTGAATCGGTTCGAACATCACTGGGATGAAGAAGTTTTAAATTACCTGTGCAATTCTCAAGAGAGAACTTTAAACAAAGCTGCATTTAACAAAATTTTCTCCCGAACATGGCCAAAGTGTATGACTCAAACGAATATAACGAATGGATTCAAAGCCACTGGTTTATACCCCCTTGATCCTGATGTAATACCCGAAGATGCTTATGCTCCTTCAATTGTCACTGAAAGACCTTTATCGAAAACGTTACAACACCAGATCGACCAACCACTTATATCTGTTCAAGTCTCGCCCCCTGTGTCTGAATTTAAAAAAGTGTCAGAATTGTCGTCTCAGTCTCTAATAGATGAAAGCAGGTCAGCTCATGTTTCTAACGTCTCTTCAATTTTTCCATCAACTTCCAAAGAGAAGATAGTATCGACATCGCCAAAATTTTCAGCTGCAACAGCAAAAAGAAAACCCGTTCTTGTTTCTTACAGTTCTTCAACTGATGCTTCAGACTTAGAAGTAGATATTACGGTCAATGATCAGTGCCGCCCCATGCTGCTAAGTTCAGTACATCGTCTCAACGTCGCAGATACGAAACATGACCCTCAACCATCTCTGTACGATTATCCTCTTCCGAGTACGTCCGGCCTACAAGAAAATATCGTCTGTTCTAGCTCTGAATCTGATCTTGATTTGAATCTTAGTGAATCATTTATCAAAGATAACTACATGACTAAACTTCAAGTCTCGGATTTATACACTTCTTCTTCGTCATTTGATGATGACCTAGAGCAGAAAAAAGAAATCACTCCGAAAAAACGATTAATACAAAACAAAAGCTCAATTAAAACAAAAGCTCAACTAAAGAGTCATGAGACTAGATCTTCGGATGATGACGAGCCGTTAATTAATCTAATAGAGGATAAAGAAAATCGTTTCATGCTTTTTTGCCTACTCCAAACTACGCTACAATAAAGTCTTCACGTCCACGGCAAAAAGCTATTAATTATAAGGGACAAAGAATAGTTAAAGATTTATTCAAAACTGAAGAAAAAAAGAATGAGATGAAGCAAGCGACGAGTAAGAAAAAAGGAAAGTCTACAATTAAACAAGACCAAAAAAAGAAAACCAAAAATAAAAATGATTCCGTAAAACGGCTAAAAAGAACAGTACAACAAGAAAACAGTAAAAGATCGAAAATAGAGATGAAGAAAAGTGCAGAAGGTGAAGAAAAGGAATGGTACTGTCACGCATGTGGCGAGGATAGAAAGGAAGACATGAGACAATGTACCGAATGTCAAAAGTGGTGTCACGAGGAGTGTATGGGTCTCAAAAAGATCTCAAATTTATATAAATAATAATAATAATGGTTGTTCTCGTCTGGCTAACGGCGAGTACTTGCACAGGCACAACCAAGTGGCCAGGATTATCCATCAGCAACTTGCTTTGAAATACAAACTTGTGGATTCTGAGGTACCGTATTACAAGTATGTGCCCGAACCAGTTCTCGAAAATGACCATGTCACGTTGTACTGGGATCGGTCTATCATCACTGATAGGACTATTGTTGCCAATAAGCCTGATATAGTGGTGATAGACCGATTAGCGCGCCGCACAATGATAATTGATGTTACCATCCCGCATGACGAGAACCTCGTGAAGGCTGAGAAAGAGAAGCAAATCAAGTATCTCGACTTAGCTCACGAGGTTGTCGACATGTGGAATGTGGACTCAGCTGTCATTGTGTCCGATAGTCATTACGGCCAATGGCCTGATGGCCAAAAGCTTCGACGACCATCTGTCGAAGCTGGCGTTACGCGGTTGGATAAAGGGCCTGATACAGAAGGCAGTACTCCTCGATACGGCTCGTATTGTGAGGAGGTTCCTTTCTCTGGAGCCCTAACCACCGGTAGCTTGGACCCTGCTCCCGACACCGGCGGACTACTATTTATTATATTTTTAAATGTTTTTTTTTTTAAGATATATTTAAAAATGTAAAATATATGTATATAAAAATAAATAGACGAAATAATAATAATATGCCCAGATTGTGATTAAAATATCCAAAATTATTATCCTTTTCAGTTTCTAAGTTTGTTTCCGAAGTTAATTTTTATTTTGTTACAATTATTTTCGTTTTTTAATCTTAAGAATCGTTGATTTTAAACATTCCTGACTTCAAGACTGACTATGTACCATAATAAGTTTGTAATAAGTACAGTACTTAATCTGTAGTGTCTATTATTTTATTATAATTAATATAAGAAAGTCATTGATAATTTTTAGTTTGGCCTTCTTAGGAACATTTTGGCCTTACAAAGAACGGACCCATAAGAAGGCCATTTGAGGTAAAAAAAAAAGTTTTTAATTTAATTATAATACGCGTTGGCAAGTTATTTGATGTCAATATAATACTCATTACTACTGTTTTTAAATAATTTCCATTAATATATTCTTAGTTATACGATGGTGTTCAAGTAATGTTCGTTGAGTTTTTTATAAATGATAAAAATATATTGAGCATTTAATGTTTTGCTTAAATGAAAGAGCTTATTATGTAGTTTTAGTAATATATTAATTGTTACAACCCTATTTTTAAGTTGAACGACTGATGTATAATATTGGCCTTGTTTGGAGCCGTGTTCCTTGCAAGGTCATTTGGAAGAGCTTAACAAAACTTAAGTTTAATGAATACTGATTAAAGCAAGGTTAAAAAAAAGTGATTAATATGGTATACAATAAAACAAAGTATTATTTGATAATTTGTTTTTTTTTTCATTTATCCAGTTAATAAACGAATAAAAAGCGTTTACTCGTTAGAGTGGCCTACCAAGGTCCACCCACCTTACTTAGGCTTTGTGATTAGTAAGCAAGGTGTTCATACATGCCCAGAAAAAGTAGATGCGATTAAAAAGGCACCTATACCTACCTACAAATATTATGGAATTACGATCGTTCTTAGGATTGGTAATGTATTATGCCAAATTTGTGCCGAATATAAGTACTATTTTAGAGCCTTTATATAGATTGTTAAAAAAGGACGTCAGGTATGAATGGAATGCAGAATGTACACAAGCGTTTAATAAAGTGAAGCATCTGTTGGTATCTAGTAAAGTGTTAGCTCACTATGCAGCTGAGTTGCCCCTGGTACTAAGGACTGACGCAACTAGTGTAGGCATTGGCGCTGTCATCTCACATATCTGTCCAGAAGGGAAGGAACGACCGGTGGCTTACGCGTCACGTGTACTCAATACAGCTGAAAGAGCGTACTCACAAGTTGAACGCGAAGCTTTAGCTATAATTTATGGTGTGCGTAAATTTCACCAATATCTATACGGACGAAAATTTATATTGAGGACCGATCATAAGCCACTTGTCACCATTTTTGGCGACAAAACAGGTATACCCGTCATGGCAGCTAGTAGGATGCAACGTTGGGCAGTCATTTTAGCCGGTTATGACTATACAATAGAATATGTGCGTAGTCATATGAACGCTGCAGATGCTTTGCCTCGGTTACCAGTGGATAAAGAAAAACAATTGAATGAGGAATGTACATATTTAAATTTCATTCAGTATTTTTTACCAATTACGAGGGAAAACGTAAGAGAAAGTACGTCTAGAGATAATATTTTAATTAAAGTCATAAATTTTATAAAGACGGGATGGCCTAACAATTGTAAGGAAGATGACTTAAAAGCATATTATGCAAGACGCCATGAACTATACCTAGACAGAGGATGCATAGTTTGGGGATATCGTTTAGTGGTACCGAGTAAATTAAGGGAAGCAGTACTACAAGAATTGCATGTAGGTCATTGGGGTATAGTAAAAATGAAAAGTCTTGCGCGTAGTAGTGTGTGGTGGCCACGTATCGATCACGATATTGAAACGACTTGTCAGAAGTGTGTCACGTGTTGTCTGGAAGGGACGGCACCTCCAAAAGCGCCGCCACAGCCGTGGCCATATGTCACAGAACCATGGTCGCGCTTACATGTAGATTTTTTGGGACCCTTGCAAGGCAAAACATTTTTAGGTATCATAGATTCAACAAGTAAATGGTTAGAAGTCTTTTTAATGCCGCGAACTACAGCTAGTGCTGTTGTAAAGGTACTTCGTACCACCTTTGCATGTTTTGGTTTGCCCAAGGAAATAGTTTCACATAATGATCCTCCATTTTCGAGTAGAGAATATCAAGAATTTATGAATAATAACGGCGTTAAAGTAACCTTTACACCAATATATCACCCTGCTTCTAATGGAGCAGCGGAAAATGCTGTTAAACTTTATAAACGAGCTATTAAAAATCAATATGTGACGGTATAGATTTAGATGAAGCATTGCAAACATATTTTATGATGTATAGAAATGTAGAACACAGTTCTACCGGTGAGACACCAGCTATGTTATTACAACGAAGGAAATTAAGAACTAGGTTAGAAATACTAGGCGAGGATAGACAGGTAGAAACTAGGATAGACAAGGCTCAGCATAAACAAGTATGTAACGCAGGCGGAACTGATAGACACTTCCAAGTTGGTGACCCGGTATGGGCTCGCAATTCCACAGGGGAAAAATGGTTCGATGGCACTATTACAGAGAGAGTTGGCTCTCGTAATTATGTAGTAGGTAAGGAAGGTGGTCCCTTCTTGAAAAGGCACGTCCACCAAATTAAAAAGAGAAGAAGCAGCCACGGGGTGCCAGCTGTAGATGAAATGATTTCGTTGAGGTGTAGTAGTACTACCTATAGTATAAGGTCTATGACCCTATCCATATGAATGTATCTTCTATTAATATATTAACACATTTATACTCTTGCAGTCAGTAATTAAAGGTAATCGCTTGAGAACAGTTGTTTCAATAACACTACATCCCCACATGGCGACCCTGCCAGGATAAATAATGAACTCTAAGATAAATTAGCAGTTTAAGTTTGTTTTGAGTGATCGTATATCATCATGTATCATCTTACACGCTGTGTCCCCTACTACAGTAATTCACTGTGAGAATCGGGTATGTATTAAATGGTTTAATTAATATATATTACTTTTGCATGAGGGAATGGAAGATGAATTGTTACTTTGTTTAAATGATCTTATATCAATAAGGAAATATTTAATTAAAAAGGGAAAAACACGATTTAAGGGTAATATTGTTAAGAATAAATTATGTGAGGTTGAAACAATTTATGAGAAAAGTAAAGGATTAATAAAGCTATTATCTACAAAACCAGGAGTAAAATCAGAATTGTTGAAATCATTATCAGTTACGAAAAGCGAAATAGAATCGTGTTATTCGCAAATTAATGTTTTGTGCGCTGTAATTAAATCAGACTGTGATAGTGACAGTGATATTTCTGAAGCAAGTCCAAATTCAGAATCAATCATGGAGTTCGATTTAAAAACGGCATGTAGTTTGATTCCTGTAATGACCAATAACGAAAATAATATCAGAAGTATCATTGACTCTATAGAAATGTACGCAGACATGTTGTCGGAAACGGGGAAAAAGTTACTAATGACATTCGTTTTGAAAAGTAGATTATCAGAAAATGCAAAATTACGTATAACCAATAATTACACATCTGTGAACGATTTTGTCAGAGATTTACGTGTTGCACTTTTACCAAAAAAATCGTTTACTGCAATACAATCACGATTACAAAACGCAACGCAAGGCTGGCGTACAATTGATCAGTTTGGAACAGAATTAGAAAAGTTATTTACTAATCTGACCATATCGCAAGCAAATGGTAATTCTGATAGTTATTCCGTACTCAAGCCCATAAACGAAAAATTGGCAATTAAGCGATTCGCAGATGGATTGAAGGATTCGAGACTAAGTACGATTATTGCTGCACGTAATTATGACAGTTTAAAGGACGCGATCCAGGCAGCGAAAGATGAAGAGTTGACATCGGCATCGACTTCGACCAACGAAAATGTCATGCAGTTTTCACACCGCGGAAGAGGTAAGTTTCATAACAATAACAACAACTTTAGGAATGGCCGTGGTTCTCATAGTCAGCAGTTAAACCAACGCAGTCGAGGACATCATTATCAGCATAATTCAAATAATTTGAGAGGTAATTTTAGCCATAATTCAAATAACTTCGGCAGACGTGATTTCAATAACTCACGTGGGCGATCATCCCATAACTATCGTGGTAACGGACGTGGACGAGATTATCAAACTTCGAACGAGAATCGATCGAGTAATGAAACTCGTAGTAAAGGTCGTACCAATAGAATATTTTATTCCAGCAATGAACAAGATAAGAACGATAGTATGCCTACAACAAACGAAATGCAGTTTTTTCGATCTTAAACATAACATTTTAGCTTTGCAAGGTAAGGCAAAATTTTTAGCATTATACATAGGTAATAGGAAATATTATTGGTTAATAGATACCGGAGCATCTTTGTCCGTAATTAAAAAAGATGCGTTACCATACGATAGTGCAGTAATTAGAGATGAAACCATCATAAATGGTATTGGAGGTAAAATTAGTTCATCAGGGTTTGTTCAACTTAGCTTGACTCATCGTGATGACCAACACTTTGTTGACTTTAATATCAAGCTTCATGTTTTTGATAACATACCATTAAAGGCAGATGGAATATTAGGTTTAGATTTTCTTTGTCAGTACGCTTCAAATATAAACTTAGAAACTAATGTCATTAACCTATCTAATTATGGAAAGTATTATTCATTAGAACTAAGTGATGTCATAGATTACTCAGCTGAGGTGTTACATATCCCAGCACGAAGTGAGTCGATACATTATTTGCTATTAAATATTGAGAATATGAATGACTGTATTATCCACAGCGAACAGTTAGCGGAAAATGTTTTTCTAGCGGGATGTATTGGACGAATAAAAAATAATAGATTACCGGTTAAAATTTTGAACACTAACGAGCATGATATTTACCTACCAACTTTTCAACCACAGATAAATTCAATTGAAGAGTTTCACTTATGCAATTTTAAATCAAACGCTAACAGTTTAGAACGAGCAAAGAACTTATTAAACATTTTAAATTTAAATCATTTAAAAATGGACGAACGGAAATCAATTGAAGAATTATGTTCTAAATATTCGGATGTTTTCTTTTTACCAGGTGATAAGTTAACGACTACAAGTGTTTATGAACAATCCATAACTATAAAACCAAATACAAGTCCGGTTTATACGAAGCAGTACCGATTGCCGCATTCTTTGAAAAATGAAGTAAATAGGCAAATTCAAAAAATGATTGACAATGACATTATAGAAGAGGCGAAGAGTGAATGGTCGAGTCCTGTTTTACTGGTACCAAAAAAAAGTAGCAACGATAAAAAATGGCGACTAGTGGTCGATTATCGGAAGCTTAATGACCGTATTGTAGACGATAAATTTCCTTTGCCAAGTATTACGGAAATTTTGGATTCGCTCTCTGGCTCAGTCTATTTTTCGCATTTAGATCTTAATCAAGGATATTACCAAGTAGCTTTAGATAAAAACAGTAGAGAGTATACAGCGTTTACAACTAGTACTGGGCAATACCAGATGAAGAGGCTACCTATGGGATTAAAAACAAGTCCGAGTGCTTTTAGTAGAGTAATGTCAGTTGCTATGTCTGGGTTAACATACGATAAATGTTTTATATATTTAGACGATTTAGTAGTCTTTGGGAGAAGTTTAGATATCCATAATAAAAACTTAACAGACGTCTTGGAAAGACTTAGGAAAATTAATTTAAAATTAAATCCAGAAAAATGTAATTTTTTAAAGAAAGAAATTCTTTATTTAGGGCATTTAGTATCAGAAAATGGAGTCTTACCCGACCCAATTAAAGTAGAAGTATTGCAAAATTACCCTGTACCAAGTAATACCGATGAAGTAAAAAGATTTGTAGCATTTTGTAACTATTATAGGAAATTCATTAAAAACTTTGCAAGAATAACTTGTCCATTAAATAAATTAACTAGAAAACATGTACCATTTGTTTGGACTGAAGAGTGTCAAAGTGCGTTTGAAGCAATGAAACATGCTTTAAGTACACCACCAGTATTAGATTTTCCAGATTTTTCAGAAAATAATGAGTTTGTCATTCAAACAGATGCGTCAGGGACGGCTATTGGAGCAGTCTTGTGCAATCAAAATATGAAACCTGTAGCTTATGCTAGCAGACCTCTGAATAAAGCTGAACTCAATTATCCAACCATTCAGAAAGAGTTAGTTGCAATTGTTTGGGCTGTAAAGTATTTTAGACCCTATGTATACGGTAAATCATTTACAATTATGACAGACCATAAGCCTTTAATATATTTATTTTCAATGAAGGACCCATCTAGCAGACTACTTAAATTTAGACTAGCACTAGAAGAATACGATTTTAAAATTTTATATTTAAAAGGAAAAGATAATAGCATAGCAGATGCATTATCTAGAATTAATATAACATCGGATACTTTAAAACAGATGAATAATGAAATTTCTTTAGTTATGACTAGAGCTCAGAAAAAACGTTTAGATGTAGGAAAACAATTGGATACACCTAGTTTTAGTAAACGAGACGAAACGTGGCCTGATCAACCACGAGTAGTTGAGGTACTAAAAATTCCGAATAATTCTGTAGAAATGAGTTTTATAGGAAGTGATGAATTAAATAAATTAAAAAGACAAAATAATATAGATGAAGAAAAGGAATGTTTTATTTATAACAATCGAAAGAAGATGTTGTATATTAATCTTAACTTTAGAGCACAACTTACGCGAGCCGAATTTGTGACTAAGTTAGGTCATTTTTGTAAACGAATAGGTATAAATGAGCTATGCATAGTAAAAAATAAGGAATATGAGAGTTTTATTAAAGATGTATTAAAAGAGATAAAAGACAATAAGGATTGGACCGGTCCACGTATTTATGTATTGAGAGGAGTTAGGAGAATTTATAATGAAGAAGAAAGAAAGTATATTTTACATGACTTTCACCTACTACCTACCGCAGGACATGCAGGAGTACGTAGGATGACCAATAATATTAAGAGACATTTTTACTGGCCAGGCTTAGACAACGATATTAGACAATTTGTGAGTAAATGCATTAAATGTCAGAAAATGAAGCATTGTAGGTATATCAAGGCGCCCATGGAGATAACTACAACGGCTTCACATGCTTTTGAAAAAATTTATCTGGACGTCGTAGGTCCATTAGAAAAAGACATTGAAGGAAATTGTTATATTTTGACACTGCAGTGCGAGCTTACTAAGTTCGTAGAGGCCTATCCTTTGAAAACGAAGGAAACCGTAAGTATTGCTAAAGCATTAGTTAATAATTTTATTTTAAGATTTGGAATACCTAATACCATCGCAACTGATCGTGGAACAGAATTTGTATCGTCAGTAATGGAACAGGTATGTAAACTTTTATGTATAAATAAATTAATGTCTACAGCGTATCACCATCAATCCATCGGTGCGCTCGAAAATTCACATAAAAATTTAGGATCGTTTTTACGAATACAGTGTAATGGTCAAAAAGACACATGGAGTCACTGGCTACCATTTTGGTGTTACAGTTTCAACAATACAGTTCATACAGAGACAAAGTACACACCATTCGAACTGGTATTTGGTAGAGCTAGTATAGTACCATCTAGAGTTAGTCAGTACATAGAACCATTGTATAATCCAGAAAGTTATCCTTTAGATCTTAAGTATAGGTTACAAGTAGCACATCAAGATGCTCGTAATAATCTACTTATAAGTAAACAAAACCGTAAGAGTTGTTATGATAAGTCTTTAAATAATGTGACATACAGTAAAGGACAACAAATTTTAATTAGAAATGAAATAGCTAATAAGTTAGATCCTCAATGGGAGGGACCATTTGTTGTTTTAAATGATTTAGGTGTTAATGTAGAAATATTAAAATTTAATAAACCCTATTTAATCCATAAAAATAGAACCAAACCTTTGGTAACATAAGAAATGATATTAAGTTATATTTACGTAAAAAAAAAAAAAAAAAAAATTGTAAACTATATATATATTTTTTTTTTCTATCACCCCTGAGGTGAGGTGTAGTAGTACTACCTATAGTATAAGGTCTATGACCCTATCCATATGAATGTATCTTCTATTAATATATTAACACATTTATACTCTTGCAGTCAGTAATTAAAGGTAATCGCTTGAGAACAGTTGTTTCAATAACACTACATCCCCACATCGTCACCATTAACCAGATCCGCTATAGAGAATTCGGAGGAGGAAACGGTAAGGGACGAAGGACTGGACAAGCAAAACATGGGGTCTAATTTACCCGAGTCAAGCGCGCAGGAATATAGGCCTTTTGAGACGACAGTGGGTAACCCACAACTTGCAGTTCATGTAGAAAATTCTGGTGAAGATAGAACTCCTGTACCATTATCGGTGAATCGTCCCAAAAGAGTAAGAAAATCAGTGCGTAGGTATGGTTTTGAGGAAATAGATTTTATATCGATGTAATAATGCTGTGTAGTACATATGTATAGTTCATAAGTTTAACAATAGGTACTAAACATAAGTGAAGTTATTTTATTAGATGCCTAAGTAAAATAGTTTATTGTTAGTTAAGAATCTTATATTATGTTAAATTAGACAGTAAATAAGGGTGGAGGTAAGCATAAGTTCTGTATGTACCGCCAGTCTTCAAATAAAGCGAGTAAAGAACGGACGTGTTTTACTGCGAGACAACATATTTCTCAACGAACAGCTTTGGGTCTCATTTCAAATCCACGACGACGACCTGACAAAATCCCCAACATAATTGGACCTTCCAGCCGAACGTTCATCCGGAGCAGCACCTTCTGGAACAACCTTGGCCAATCCACCTATTTTACTTCCCAAACCCTGTGCTCAGTTTAGTTTGTGCTAATATCGTTCTTTTTCACAAAATTCCAGTGTTTTACGGTGCAAATTGTGCGTCCGTATCTACATCGCACTCGCACGCACGCCAGTTTACTGTAAGTACTTGATCTTTCTCTTTTTCAAACCACCCATATGATCGGTAATAAAAGACATTCTGTAGTAGAAATCGAAAGCAGTGAAGATATTATTCGTAATTTCGTCAAAAAAAGGGGAATCGTTAAAAGAAAATTAACTTTGTTTTCAAAATATGCTCAGTCATTAGATGATTCGCAAGTAACGGAGGCTCAGAAAGCGGAGTTAGAAGAACGGTTTCAACATTTCAAACAAAACGATTAGAATATCACGGCTCACGTACATCTGCAACGAATAATACATGATTCTTATTTTACTGGAAGAACCTACAGAGGTTATTTGTCGACCCTGTTGGCAAAGGGCTGAGCGTCGGTATCTCCGACACCAACGTGAAGTGGATCATGACGTTGCAGACGAAGAAGTCAACGCTGAGCGTCATGCTGCACCAACCGTTTTACCCGGGTTCAGCCGTACCGGTAATTCGGCGAATACATTTGTATTTCAACACTGTCAAAATGCAACGAGGCGCAGAATACCCGAAGATATCATAATACGAATGTTATGCTTTACTTGCTTTGCAAGACAATTCCACCGGAGGATTCAGTGCAACTCAAATTGTTTGTGCTCTAAGATTATTAGTGAGCCATATCAGCACAGAAGTTTTAGATTTTGAACAATATGAAGTAATAAATTATAAAGAATTTCATAACTGGACTGGCCTGACTATTAAACAGTTTACTGATTTATTAGCCAACACACCTAGCCTAAATCAAAGAAGAAACACAAGAACTATTCTAGCAGCGTTGTTAGCAAAACTCTGAACCGGCGAATCAAATGCACGGCTAGCATTGATTTTTAAAACTAGCGAAGCCACTTACTCGTCAATGCTCCATACTGGCAGAGAAGCACTACTTCAGGATTTTGTTCACTTAGGTTTTGACCGTATGACCCGGGAAGATGTAGCACGGAGGCACCTTATGATTCCTGAAAGATTTTTTGGATTCCCGGAGAGTCCTACCAACGAAAAAAAGCCATAAAAATTATTGTAGATGGCACTTACATATAATAATATTCAAAAGAGTTCAAACAACTTTTTTCAAAGGAAATCCTATAGCAGCCACAAGTTCAGAAACCTATTAAAGCCTTTTCTGTTTGTCTGTGTGTGTTTGTCAGATGCGCAAATAATGCTTAATATTGTAAAAAAAAAAAATGATCATGGCGACGGATTATTTCAATGGTTTTACCGAAATGGGGACGTATTCACTTTGGACCGTGGCTTCAGAGACGCAATTTCCACCCTTGAAGGATATGGATACTGTGACGTTGCATTTTGTTCGTTCGCGATTGCCTTTGACAAATCAACTATCATACTTAATGATAATATTTTATGTAACATAAATTTAATATTTAGTCGATTAATTTTAGAGTCTTATGGTAAGCCAACACTACGTTGATCGGTTGTCAGAGACAAGAGGAGGTCGTTGGTCTTGGATTTTACGTGTGGTCGGACCGAGGATTGTCTTTCGATGCGGGGCGGGGAGGAGGCGAGTGTTCGGCGCTTGAGGGTCTCGCAATGGCGAGAGCCCGTTGCTCGCAGCAGTTACGGACGAGATGGAGTAGCCGCTTATTAAACGCAGGCGATATCCCCGGATTTGTACTGGTCTGGCTCTTTCAGCTAGCCTAAAGTCGGACGTAGTTAGATGACGCGTCGTGTGCAGACGCGTGTTGGTCGTTAGCAACGGTGTGACGGCGTGGGCCGTGAGACAGACTCTGCTGCAGTAAGTCGCACATACCTCAACTTCGTCCCATCGGAGCCGTAACCAGGTATCGACGTCGTTCGTTTAATTGCTCCGGACCTGTATCCAGTATCCCGTAGGTCTCTCTTCGTGAGGGGGTCAACGCTTTATGGCGTTGCCCGATGCCAAGGGAATTTGTTCCGCTAACTAGAGTTGTAGAGCTAACTAGAGTTGTAGAGCTAACCAGAGTACCTACTAGAGTGAACTAGAGTTAACTAGAGAGAACTAGAGTTAACTAGGGAATCTATGATCACAATATATCTGACTAGCTCTGCTAGTTCATTATGGTTTAACGGTCTGTCTAATCACGTTGATTTATTATGTTCACGTTCATACAAAGTGTTGAACGGTTGCTAAATGTAATTGTTGCTATTAACTCTAAAGTTGAGAGTTTACTGAGATTATTTTCTACACCCAGCTTGACTGGATTATTGTTTGTTACGATTGAGCTACCAGTTGCTAGCGGTTCATCTCACGGATCTTCACAAACGACCCTGAGTTTTGTATACTTTTCTCATGCACATGTTCCCACTGTAGCACCACGGAACGGAGACGTGGATCGCTGCAGGTGGAACACTGTGCCTTAATTGGGGGTTAGCGACTAGTTTGTAAGTCTACTAAACCAGTGTTTTAGCTGTAAGTACCTGCTTAGTGCTTATTCCTAAATAAACGAAAATTGTTTAAATGGTACCTACTTGTTTAATTACATTTTATTTCCCTAAATCTATATAATACCCTCTAAATTTACTATAGCACGGGTAGGAGTGTGTTCGAGCACACCCGCCGGGTTACAATACACCGCTAAGATGCCCGAGACTAAGCTCCCTGGGGAAACGCAACTTACAACAGAACAAGCTAATAAGTCACGACTTGTTACTATTTGCCGATGGGCCGTGGAAGTCGTAAATGGCAGATTTAAAAGAGATTTCCGGCTGCTGAGACACGTCCACATCAATATAACACTGCACAATATGATGGATTATTTTAGAACTGCCGCCGCATTAATAAATGCCTGTCACGTTTTGATAGTGGATAACGTTCATGCTACTGATATCCTTCAAATGATCGGTGAAAGAATAAACATGCCCAATACACTGGGAGATCTTGTGAATAGACACATTTTAAACCGAAGGCGAGCACAGTTCCAACCCATGCCTGCGGATATGGCAGATTTCAATGTTTTTCCAACATTGACGAAAGCTCAAACAAGCAAAAAGCTATTACGGAGAGCACCTTCAATCCGATGGAGCTTTTATCATTCAGCTCGATGGTGGGATTCCTGTGGATATAGTCAGGGAACTTGAAGGAGAAGACTTGTGGATTATAAGAGGACGAATACAATCCCGCCACATCCAAGCTCAGAAATACTTTCGTCGACCATTAGCTCATTATTATCGGCAAGAGAACCATTGGATGCTGTTCTCATACCATGACCATAGTCTGGTACATGGCTTATGCTAGACATGACCCATACCTCACCCCACCTGCAATAGGATTAGATGGTGTATATGTTAGATTAGAAAAAATATAAATGAATTAATACAATTGAATGTTGTTTCATTTTGTTCTTTTTTCCCTAAATGAAAGGTACTGAATCTAAATGAGCGCTGTTGGTATTGTTTGCATTGTTGATGGTATTCTGATGAGGCCCATTGTGAGTGACCACGTTTCAGTTCTATAAGTCATCACTGGCAACACGCAGACTTTCGTCATGAGACAATGTGGCATGTGGGACGAGAAGATACCTCGCAACTTTCCGAACGCTGCCCAGCCAAGTCGGATTCGACGGTTGACCTCTTTCTCGAAGTTAGCAAATGTGATGATCCTTTTGGCTGCCAACACGACCCTGATGAGTATGCCTGTCTATCAGTAGATACTATGGGTACAGATTCTAATTACCGGTCTCCAGAACCCGCTACCTTGCTAAAAAAAATTGGGGCAAAAAACTGGCCAAGTGCGAGTCGGACACGCGTGCAAAGGGTTCCGAACGAATTTTATTTTTTTAACATGTTATTTTAACACAATAGACTTCTTATAGGTTTTCCTGTAATCTATAGGTCAAGATCTATTTTCTCCATTTTTTTTCAAAATTTTAGGCTCAGTAGTTTCGGAGATATGGGGGGTGAGTGGTCATTTTTCGTCTAATTTCTTGAATAACAAACAAACAAACAAACCAACAACAAACTTATAAACAATTTATTTTAAAATTATGAAAAATAGAATTAAAACCCTCACAGTAAGCCCTTTCATTTGATATGTCACACGATATTGATAAAAAAAAAAATCTAGTTTTACCCCCAAGTGACCATACTAAAAATTTAATAATTTACGTAACGCGTCCGTGTTTGGGTCACAGAAGTCCATATGTGCACCAAATTCCAACAGAATCGGTCCAGTGGATTCGGAGCAAACTGGCTGTGACAGACGGACAGACAGATACCCGAGTGATCCTACAAGGGTTCCGTTTTTTGTTCGGAACCATAAAAACAAACTCAAAACCATGAAAAATGGGGTTTATCAAGAAGAAACAACTTAAAACTCAAGGCAAAACTTATTGTTCGAAGAGCGGGCGACGAAAAAACAATGGGCCCGCCATGTCATTGCAGATTTAAATGTGCTTGTGGCACATTTAAATTACAGAAAAGGAGCGCATTGAGATTATTACAAAATTTCATTGCGCTCCTTTTCTATTCTTGGTATGTGAAACGAGTTATATGAATCTTTTTTAGAAATGGCATCAAACACTAGTATGGAGTCACTGTTCAAAACGACGCCTCAACGATTTTTGGTGCAGAATCCGTCATGAATATCCAATGCCTGCCAAAATGACTCTGAATGTTCTTCTCCCGTTCCCAACAACATACTTGTGCAAAACAGGATTCTCAACCTATGCAGCTACAAAATCAAAATACCACAATAGACTGGACGCCGAGCCTGATATGAGATTTCAACTCTCTTCTATCAAACCTGACATCAACCAATTGATGATAAATAAAAAACATTTTCATACCTCTTATTTGATTTTTTTTAAATAAGTAGGTAACTGTTACATTGTACTCGTATTATGCTTGTTAATAAAGAATGCACATAAAGACAATTTTGATTTATTGTAGGATTCCGTCAAGTATTTCGCTTTCGAAAAGGGTTCCGTCACCAAAAAAGTTTGAGGACCACTGGAGTAGTTTATACTGAGTTGTGAAGGTCTGATAGGAAGTCGCTCCACGTAACTTTAGACTGGAAGCCGACCCCAATATAGTTGGAAAAAGGTTCGGCAAATTATTATGATAATAATGGACATGTATGCGACAAACCTTACTTAACCTTAAAAACCGACTTAACCTTAAAAACTATCTATGGGGCTACTTACTTGGGTTGTATGTGCTACGGGGCACCTGTCTGGTCTGACAGGGCCACCATAGGGGCGGTACGCCGTAAATTGCTGCAAAGCCAGCGTTTGGCTTTGATATTCTTATGCAAGGCGTATTGGACGGTTAGTACTGAAGCCTTACCGGTGCTGGCGGGTGTTCTCCCAGTCGATCTAGAGGTGCAGCGTCGTGCTGCAATGTACTACTACGCTAGAAAGATCACGGACCCAGAGTTTTTACCGCAACGCGACCGTGCTAAGATCTGTAGATTACTAAAACCCCAGACTGACGTCTGAGAAGAACTTTTATCCGAATGGCAATGTAGGTGGGAAAATTCCATTAAAGGCCGACACCTCCACCAGTTTTTTCCATCCGTTAGTGAGCGGCTGTATAGGACATGGCTGGAGGTGGATCTTTGTGTTGCCCAATTTCTCACAGGTCATGACAACTTTAAGAGTAAATTATTTTCCTTTAGGCTTGTGGCCTCGCCTTTATGCCAATGTTCTACAGCCGACTATGAATACGAACAATCCGCACACCACATCTTATGGGAGTGTATTCTTTGGCAAACTGAACGCAATATTATGTTAGATAGTATTCAGGTTACATCTGGAGTAGTTTACTACACGGACCTTGTAGAAACCAGAACAAATTTCCGTGCTTTCAGGCGATTTTGCCATACCTATTACTGGAATCAAAAGTAGCTCACAATTTAGGACCCATTAGTTTTTAATTAATATATAATCCGTGGTGCTTGACAACTGGGCTTAACCCAGTTGTATATGTCCCTTGGTGCCTATTGGCCTAGCTCTATTCTGTCTCCTGCTTGAAAAGGAGGGAAGTGGAAATTATACATATATTTATTTTCCTACTCCTCCGCTGTACTTTTCTGATTAAATTCGTTGCAGGATCCAAGACAGTTAAATCGTTTCTCCGGGACTCGTCGGGCTTCATTGGCTCGGCGTTTTTCTGGTGGTCGCCACTGTTGATTCTGGCTTTCAGGAGTTGCAGTGGTTGGGAATGTGTGGCGGGCTTGTCCCGAAAAAAAAAAAAATGTATGCGACAAGTATTTTGTAAGTCCACGAAGAACCCGCTTTTACAGGCAAGCTCACATTTAAAGGTTTCTTTTCGGATTACGTAGGAGGACGCAGGAGCCATTTTCAAAACAGGAAACACTCAATTTCTCTACATAAATCCTTCGATTTATAACATGTCACAATAACCATTCTTGGAAATCTTTAAAACGTCGATTGAAACAAAACAGATCTGACAGCTACGAGTACAATAACAAAATTGCAACACAAGTACCAATAATCTTTTTTATTTGTTATCAAGTTGTTTTTTAGTTATGTTTTGATTGTATTGAACAAGTAGAACTCAAGGTGTGTACTTTTTCACGTATTTTTCAGCAATTCTTTACTAGAAAGCTAGCTACAATAAAAACATGGCAACACCAACGACCAATATCCAATTTTTTTTTATGTATGTTTGTTTCCGATAACAATATTTAGCTGCTGCAAGTAAGAACTCAAGTGTTGATTTTTTCACACAATATTTTTCAGCAATTCTTTACTAGAAGGCTAGCTACAATAAAACATGGCAACACTAACTACCAATAACGAAAACCTTTGCTACACCAATTTTTTGATACATATGAGTACTTAATCATACAAGTACTCGTACAAAGGTAGAACTCAACTACTGATTTTTTTAACACAATATTTTTCTTCAGCAATTCTTTAGTCATCAAGCTTTTTCGTATTTAAACAACCAGGTACCAACGTCAAACAGTCATGAACCTCCGAACAGCGACAATTGAAAACCCAATACATTTTTTAAGACTTTTATATTGATTTTAATCAATAGGCAAATTTTATTGATTATAAGAAAAACAAAAAAAATTGCTTGCTTTTTTAAATTAATAAACAATTGTTGTTTATACTTCATCTCTCTCTTTTCTTTTTTCCGAACTTTATGCATAACCAAAAGCAATGTATATCAACCACATACCTACAGAGGCCCAGTTTGAATAGACAAACCAATCAAACAATTAACTTGAGCTTGAGGTTCATCATGAGGACTCATCGTGGTCAAAGGATTAGTCAGCTAAACTCTGTGTTACCGAGCGCTAGCTGTTCAGGGTGCGACCGGGCGTTTAGAATCGCAATATTATTTTTAACGCCGCCCGGGGAGGCTTCTTTCAAGCACGAGAGATGTGTGGAGGCACAAACACCCTTCCCCTCCACACTTCATCACCCCGGCAGAACATCTATTCCCTGGATGCGAACTGCAATGGCAAATCTGGAAATCTCTTAACCAACTGTGGACCCAGGTTGGCCGTAAAGATAATTTTGCCAAATGGGGCATTCTCCATCCAACCTGAACATAGTGCCAGTGCTGAGCCACTTCACAGGATATACATCACCTTAATTGCCCGTCGCGCATGACCAAAATGTTAACGAGACCAATGATAGAGCTATATAGGTTGCTCTATGCGGTCAATCAACATGAAAAGAAAAAGAACCAATTGACAGTCCTGATTGCCTTTCAGACAGGATCACATGGCTGCCATTCATTAAGCAGACTCATTATTTCATGACAGGCACTATCCGAGTCTATTCTTCTCATAGAGTTCAGTCTTTCCGTCACATGTTTCCTAAAGAACGAATATTTTTGGTCAGGCAACGGCTCCGCAACCAAAGGATTCATAGCTTGCAACAGATCATCTATGACCTGTTTGCATTATTTTTTATTGTATTTCTGCTGTACTTTTTCTTTACGACGAGGCCTGTCTGTTCTCCGGCTTTGCTGACGAATGTTTAGTTCAAAATCATTCTCAAGTCCAGATTGATGGTCTTCTATGACGTTTAAACTAGTTGACAGGTCCTTGTAGTCATCAGGAACTGGTTCAAACATCTGAAATGAAAGAAAAATAGTATTTGAGAAAATCTAATATACAAGAAACAGTATGAGGTTGGTATGGGAGCTATTAAACAGAAAAGTGATGTCTACGGCCAGCAGTGAGTGAGGTCAGTTGTGGAACATAATGACTTGTCAAGTTTAATACTGTTGAAGTAGGGCAAGGCAGCTTTTTATTATTCTTTAAGTAAAGAATGTATAGGTTACTTCTAGGCAAGCATGCTCCATCTTCGACCGCATCACGCCTATCAATAGTAAAAAAAAACAAAATCAATTGGAAGTTCTAAGCCTATCAACAACATTCAAACGATACTGGAACACGTCTGATTCATGGAACAAACCTTTGAAACAATTGAATGTGTGTTTACAAAGAAGCCATGAATCTATAAAGACTCATTATTTCATTACTTAACCTGAATACATTAAATAACCTGTATAAAAGGGGTTGTAGGGTAAGGTTCACTTTAAACTAAATTGTAACAGTTCAACTCACTAAACAAAACTTTTGGCGGGAGCAAGCGAGAGACGCGGGAGGAAAGAATATATACGTTATACGTTCGTCGAAGCGTGCGCACGACTGACTCGCGAGCGCGGGGGCCGCTCAGGCGGCGCGGGTCGCCGCGCATGCGCGGCAGTCGTCCGATGGGGGGCTAACCGTGCGACCGCGCACGGTGTTTACATTTAACCCTACACTGCGCGTTATACCTGTGATAAGTGTGATGAGGTCAAAACAACGCAAGAGATCTAGAAAAAGTTTAGGTTTTGTTTTTGTCTCTTAGAATTTTTGTTCCTGAGGAAGTCTCGTTCAAAAACAACATGGGAAATACAAAAAGCTGCACAAGTACTAAAATGTTTTAAATGCTACGACAGTTTAGTAGCTTTTACCATTTTTAGGAATGAACCTTGAATCCGCTAAGTCGCGAAGTCCGCATGTGAACGGGCTGTATCTCAAGAACTGTAATAGCTCGACAGTTGAAATCTTCTCTTTTTCTTCACAGAATGACTGTGCATTTCTTTTGCCGCGATAAAAACAAATAATAAAGAAACGTGATTTTTTTCAATTTATTTTACAAAACCCATCATGTGAAAGTCCAATTCGCACTTGGCCGCCGTAAATTTGAAACAAATCATTGAGCGATCAATGTTTTCAAACATAACAAACCAATTTAAACTTCATCATACTATTCAGATTGATTAGATCTACTGATCTCAGGTCAAGTGCATCCTGCAGCGAGGACAGCTACTCATTATACTTATCTATACTAATATATAATGCTCAAGAGTTTGCTTGTTTGTTTGTTTGCTTGAACGCGCTAATCTCAGGAACTACTGGTTCGATTTGAAAAATTCTTTCAGTGTTAGATAGCCCATTCATCGAGGAAGGCTATAGGTTATATATCATCACGTTAAGACCAAAAGAAGCGGAGCAGTAATGAAAATTGTGGCGCAGACGAAGTTGCGCGGGTCAGCTAGTGCATAATATAGTGCAATCTCACTACAATATTTCTTTTCTCTTGAGACGTTTTTGATAGCTGCGCGTGAGTAGATTAGCCGCAAGTACATTCGGATGTTTTTCCAGCCGCTTTAGATATTTATTTGTTGAGGATTGAATTTCCTCTTTGATAGTGGTCATATTTAGATGTGTTTGGATTTCGGAATTATTAACCAACCATGGAACATGTGCTTTCTTAATATTGCGTTCTGCATTCTTTGCAATATTGCTATGTTTGAATTACTTGCACTGCCCCAAAGCTGGATGCCATATGTCCAAGTTGGTTTCAGTATAGACTTGTAAATTAGTAGCTTATTATCTAGCGATAACTTGCTATTTCCACCCAGCATCCAATAGAGATTTCGGTGCCGTATATAAGTTCTCTCTTGCATTTGATACGCTGGTTCCACGTCAAGCGGCGATCCAGGTGTATGCCCAGATACCTTACACTGTCTTGGTGTGGTAATGTAGTATTTTCTAGAAGTACAGGCGGCCAGTTTTCTCTCCGAAGTGTAAAAGTGACTTGCACTGACTTTGTTGCGCTAGCCTTTATCTTCCATTTTTGAAGCCACTTCGTATTAGCGTCAAGGCCTTGTTGAAGTTGCTCTGTGGCCAACTAATACTGCTTATTACTCGCGATTATGGCTGTGTCATCGGCAAAAGTAGCAGTCATGACTCCGTCTAACAGTGGTAGGTCTGAGATGTATAAGGTATACAGAATAGGTCCCAATACTGATCCTTGGGGCACACCTGCTTTTATACTGTAGAATTTAGAAGTCGATTCAGATTCCCTCACCTGAAAGATTCTCTCTGTGAGATAGGATTTCAGCAAAATGTAGTAGCTGTGCGGAAGACTTGTTTTTATCTTACAGAGAAGACCCTCGTGCCAGACACTATCCCAGCCTGCTGGATGTCCAAAAAAGCAGACGAACAGTACTCTTTTTCCTTTTTCTATTTTCTCAACTACACTATGGACTTGTTCGAACGACTTGTTGAACGCACACTAGTGATACAATGCCAGCTTACGTCAACTACTTTTTCAAAACTTGTCAAAATGGCGAACCGGTTGAGTACAATTCCGCGGAAGAAGGTAAGAATTTATTATTTTTAATAGTTTTTCTTTTAAAATTGCGTGAGGAATTGGTGTTGTAATATTGCATATGTTTGTACTTATGCTGGAAAGTAATTAAACAGGAGAAATAATTACGCTTGGCTTCGCAAACTAACAAATAAAGTGAATGTATCCTACAGGATACGTTGCTTGGTGTACTAAGATTCTTTGTACAAGGTTAGCGTATCTTATAGGATACATTGCCAAGTGCACTAGGAGTTCGTTAATATTATTTTATTAACTGTGTTTTGGGGGAAGGGCATTGTATGCTTGGCATGAGTGTGAGTGGGATTTTTTTTCAGGAAGGGACGCAACCATCTTTTTCTAGAGCAATAAGAATTTGTGCTCTAGTACCAAAACCACGTAAAAAATCTGACGACGAGGAGTCTGAATCCGAAGATGAACTTCAGCAGATTCCAAATGGCTTGAGTCATATCCATGTGACTGACTCCGATTCTTCACCAGCGCCATCTTTGCCTTCTTCTATAGAAAACTTGAATTTGCTATGTGATGAAGAAATAGTAGACGTGCAAGACGCTGTTACTCAGTCTCCTTTGCTGCCTTCGCCTGTGCTGCCTTCACCTCAGCCGCTTCCAGCTTGACTACCACTTTCATTGACGCAGAATGGCTCTCCTTCACCACTTTCTTTGCCACCATCTCCATTAATTGCCTCTAACAGCCGACCAAGAAGACAACCTACAACATCCGGAAGGACTGCAAGATTAGTCACACCCCGACTTATTTTTCAAAAGCCTCTAAATTTTCAGTGGACTAAAAATAAATTCAAACATTACGCCCAGATCTCAGATGAAAATCTTCCGCAACCTGAAATAGCCAAAACTCCTTACGAGTATCTTACAGACTAAAAAAAAAAATATATTTCATAGCTATTAACCTTCTAATGGGAATTGTCGATTTACCAGCTCACACAGATTATTGGTCGCGTGAATTCCGGTACAGTCCCATTGCACTTAAAAATCAATTAATACGGAGATATATTCATTTTAATAATAATTTGTTAGACGATGGTGACCGTTATTTTAAAGTGAGGCCCTTGTTGCAAAAAGTTCGTGAAAACTTTTTGAAAGTCCCACACGAAACCAGATTTAGTATGGATGAAATGATGGTCCCATATAAGGGTAAAAAGGCTGGCAATAGAAAGCAATATGTTAAAAATAAGCCAAAAAAATGGGGCTACAAACTTTTTGTTCGAGCTGGCATATCTGGTTTCGTGTATGACTTTATACTATATAGTGGTGAAGATACTTTCCGGTATGATTCGCTAACGCCTGAGGAGTCCAGTTTTGGTGCTAAGGTAATTCTGGCTTTATGTAAAAGTATACCAGATCGTGCTTGTTATGTGGATTTCGATTTTTTTTAAAAAGGGCCGAGGAGATACGGTCGACAACTGTGAAGTTTCTGGACCAACTCCGTCGAAAATAATACAGGCACCTGTAGCACCACGACCTCCACCGGATGTGGATGTAAGGTACGACCAGGCCGGCCATTTTCCAATGTTTGGTACGAAAGGGCGATGTAAATTTTGTGTCAAGGGCCAAACTACGGTAATATGTGCCAAATGCTCGTTACGCTTGTGTTTTAAGCCAGAAATAAATTGTTACGTAAAATTCCATACTGATAAGTAATTATTTCAGCTAATAATGTTTCGGTAACTTAAACATTTCTATTTGCTTTAATTAATCTTTAAGTTGATGACATGCAAATTTAATGCATATGTCGGAAATAAGTCAGTCAATAGAACAATCGGGACAACAACGCCATCTAGTGGCGTTCGACGGAGTCTAGGACGGTGTGCTCGACAGAGGCTGAGCTCAGTCTACTAGTGGCGGTCGAGCAGTGCAGACGTGCCTACGTCTAGAAACAGCCGCATGTTCCGAATATTTGTTCAGTGTACCTATTGTGTGAGAATATTGTAAGTGAGACTTTCGAGTGTGAATAATAATTTGATTTAAAAGCAACCGGTGTTTCTATTGTGCAATAACCAACACTTCCCAAAGTACGCCCACTGTAGTTCCAATATCCTGGCTGATGTAACCTGGAAAGTTGTACCATCGCTGACATCAGAAAGTGGGATTCGTGTTGGTTCACACGCAAAATGAAAACACTAAAAGTGACAGTTGGCGTGATTAAATCAGATACCGTGCAAAAAAAAATGTGACCGTTGAATTAAAAAATTAAATCATTGGAGTGCTTATTGAAGCACTATAAGTGCGAAAGCGGAATGCATTGGCTTGCGTTGATCCCGACAAGGTAGACGCAGATGCAAGATCACGGTGCACGACAGCAGAGAAAGTGCTACATCGCCTTAAGTATCGAGTCAAGCAGCATAGTAGTTGGCAGCGAAGTCCTTCGTATGCTGTGCCTGTGGAAGACCAGGACATATCGCAGCCCGATGGAAGAGTGCAAGCGGCTAAGTGGATAGCGGAGCAGCTGCGGCAGGCAGTGAACGGCGAGTAGATGCTCGAGTCCTACAACGACATACGACGTACTACCGCCAGACGTGTCAAATGAGAAAAAGTGAACCGTATTGTTTTTCTAGTGCCGATTGTTTGTTGTGGTATGGCCTTATTAAGTTACGTAATGTTTTTGCGTTCACGAATATTGGAAAACACGTGTATTCAGCACAGAACAGATGTTATTTTGTGGGAAGGTCACATGCGGAGACAATGCTAGTGAAATACGTGGCGCTTACATTTTGAAATGCGGGACACGTGGTGACAGTGACGGTGGAAATCGCGGTTCTATCTTTTTTTAAACGCTTGCGCTTATCCAGACGCTAAACACTCGATGTGTGCCATGATGTGCCGTGGAACTCAATCCGATAAACCAAAGTTCGACGAGCGATCATAGTGAGTCACCGCGGTCGTATGTTTTGTCGAGGATGCAGTGTTGTGCAGTTCAGTTTATTTTGGCTATAAGTAAGGCGCTGAAGAGCTTCGCGCCTGTATGCCAGCCGTAGATAACCTATATGGGTTGAACGTAGGACCAATTCAAGGAACATTCCAAGGTCAAGTTCCTATTCGTCGAGTTTTATGCGGCTACCCTCATCAAACTGAACAGTGAAAACCAGTGTCGAACGGAGGCAAACAACTTCACAACAGCTGCCAGGCCAAGTTCCTCTTCGTCGAGTTTTATGCGGCTACCCTCATCAAACTGAACAATGAAAACCAGTGTCGAACGGAGGCAAGCAACTTCACAACAGCTACCAGGTCAAGCAAGTTGAAGGAGTAGTGTGTGGAGGTGTGCGAGGATCATCACGTCAATCTGGTGAGCTATTTTCATCTTGTGATTGCTGTCGAGCTGAGGCGCTCAGTGGTTAACATTTTCTATTTTGTTTACGAGTAAACGTTTATGCTGTGGAGACTGACTCACAAAGAGCTACGGTTTCATGATTGACAATTATCGATGTTTGATAATTAACTTGTCACTTTATGGCTCTATGCTAAAGTGAGGCTGTTATTCTCATGTTGACTATCGCCTTAGTGTAGAAGTAGTATAAGTGCTACAACTTTGGTGTTGCTGGTTAAGGCGTTTCAAATAATGCTGACGGAGCGATATTATTCTGGTATCGCTGGTAGAAAAATAGATCGAAGCGCTTAGTGCTATTATTGTTGGGACATTAGAGATATGGTCACAATATCAACATCATCAGAATACCCTACCTTACACTTAATTCCGGAAATTGTGATAATTGCAAAACCAATGTTATGACTTATCACCTTCCATAACCTGACTGCCCACTGCTGGGCGTAGGCCGCTTTCTTGTGCCAATAATCTCATTAGATGTAGATTTTTATTAACTTTGATACTGTGACTACTACGCAAACCTCAAACCTTTAGTCCCATCACAGCTTTTATTGGACTTATACTCTCGTAGTGTTTTTTCAGTTTCAGATATCGTATCATGGTGAATAAAGCCAGTAGGGGGCTAGCGGTTGGCATGCTGCCATAACTGCTGAGCAGTCGCGGCAGCTGCAGCAACTGTTGAGCGGCTGCAACAACTGCTGAGCGGCTGCAACAACTGCTGAGCAGCTGCAACTGCTGAGCAGTTGCAACTTCTGAGCGTGACAGATCGAAGGTCGGCAAGCAGTTGGCAGGCTGACTGGAATACATGGTGAGTCGCTCAAGTTTTATTTGAATAGTTAACAACGCTTTTAAGGGGTTGATACCAATTCGGTGGTTGGATTGATAGTGCTAGGTCATTTTGACATACTTAGTACAAAGCGAGTACTTAAAGAGTTTCCCATTGCGGTAACAGTTTCAACATTTTATTAAGTGCAAACTATAGAATGAGAAATTGCCTGGCAAGGTTGCCACAAGGTCATGTTCCAACTTAGACGTTTTAAATGAAAACTTGGACCTAAGCTTTTGTGTTACCGTGACGGTAACAGATTTCCTTACATAACGACAGTTAGGATTAAAGTTACAGAGAATTCTGAGCTATCACAACTTTTCCTAAATAGTTTTTCCATTTTTCACTACCGTGTTGCCTACTAAGTATGCGAGTTAATACGGGTGAGATAAAATAAGATTAATTAATTCAAACTGTACAGTGTAGCGACGACCGTTATATTCGTAGGTTAACGTAAAGTAATTCATAAACGTAGCTCCTTTACATGAACGATAGATGGAAAAATCCCAGTTGATTTTCTTTTTTTAAGCTCCGATGATCATAACTGACCGGTCGGTATGTTTTGAAATCTCTTTGTCGGGAAGTTGCCCGAGGCCAAGTACTAATTGACGTTGTGAAGTAAAGAAGTAGATGATGAGTTAGCATCAATTTAGTTTTTAGGGTTCCGAAAAAAAAGGAACCCTTATAGGATCACTCGGGTGTCTGTCTGTCTGTCTGTCTGTCTGTCCGTCTGTCACAGCCAGTTTTCTCCGGATCCACTGGAGCGATTCTGTTGAAATTTTGTACACATATGGACTTCTATGACCCAAACACGGATGCGTTACGAAAATTATTAAATTTTTTGTATGGGGGTCACTTTTGGGGGTCAAACAAGAAAATTTAAAAAAAAAGGTTTTGATCAATATCGTGTGACATATCAAATGAAAAGGCTTACTGTGAGAATTTTAATTATATTTTTTTCATAATTTTAAAATAAATGATTTAGAAGTTATTCAAGAAATTAGACGAAAAATGACCATTCCCCCCCCCCCCTTATCTCCGAAACTACTGAGCCTAAAATTTTGAAAAAAATGGAGATAATAGATCTTTACCTAAAGATTACAGGAAAACCTATTAGAAGTCTGTAGTGTTAATATAACATGTTAAAAAAATTAAATTCGTTCGGAACCCTTTGCACGCGAGTCCGACTCGCACTTGGCCAGTTTTTCTGAACAGGTTCTGAGTTCAGTGGGTCGGTGACTATACCAGAGTATCGAACGGTAGCCCTGGATGGTATACACGGGAGAGTCTGGACCAGGATATCGTTGTGGTAGCTTTAGGTAGTGTTGTCAAGAGAGCTGACTCGGAATTCCTGTGGGGAAGTGCGAGTGTAAAAATTATGTTTTATTGAGCTATGAGATAGCTGTTGACTGTGAATAAGATACCTGTTTTTTTGTTGTTCGATTAAATGTTTGTTTGATGACTGTCGGTGGTACTTGGACTCGATAATCCCGAATACTAGTAAATCGCGAATCAAACTCAAACCCAAGCATTTATTTCAATCGAACGACTATTCATCAAACTTCGAACTATTGTGGCCAATTTATCAAAAACATGAAGATTAGGAATAGCTCTGTGGATTGAAACGTTGTTGAGAATCTCTCATCTCTACTTCAGCGATAGGAAAAAGGTGAAATACGGCTTTCAATTAACCGCGTCAAAAAGCTTTATCTGTAGAGTTTTTAATAAACGAAGTTGCAAGACCGTTGTCATGAGCTGACAGTAGATGAGAAGTGATGTGTCAGAGTCTACATTTATGAGGTACAAAAAATGGTACTAGAGAGCGATGTGCGGAGTATGATAAGGCTCCTAAGGTTGATGGTAGAATGGCAGCTAAAATAAAGGTTTTGTTAACGATTTCGTTTTACAAGAAAATAAAGAGCGAAATCAGACTGGGTTAGATGGGAAGTTAAAAGGTCCATTAATGGTAGCAGAGGTTTTGGATGATAATTGCTACACGTTGAAGGTTGAACTCCTAAGTGATTAGAAATAGGCTCACAATAGGGTAAAAAAGAGAGGGAGACCATAGGGTCATGTACCAGTCGAAATAGATGGTAAAAGTTAAAGATGCTCACAGTGATAATGAGCATGCCGAGGCGGGGAACACGTGAGTAGACTTCTCTATTGGCCGTCCGACCGCACCAGAGCCATTACGTAGTCGTAGCCCGGTAGAAATCGGTGTCTCTTGAGGTAACTCTAAGTAATCCGTGGGTAAGCGGTGTGCGTGTGGCTCTGGCGGGGGTCGTGGTCAATGGTGACCTTAGTGGGTGGAATTCCCACAATGCTCCACATACAGCGAGGATGCACGTAGTTCGGCTATGAGCCGTGGCGATAGAGTTGTTTACTTGTGTGAGTGGTTTCCCGAGGCTTTGTTGCAATACAGTTGATTTTTGATGTGGATAACGATGGTACATGGCCCTGGGTGATGATTTCAATGTTTTCAAGATTTCAGTTTTTTTATGTTTGGTGTTAACTGGAAAGTAATGTTTTGTAAAAACAATTAAATGATTGAGGATAAAGTTTTTCTGAGCCATATTGTGGTCAGGATTGGCAGAGTCGAAGAGAGTACTGTTGTTGAGTTTTGGTTGCAGGTTAACACACGAGGCCGTGTGATAGCAGGATGGCCGTGTCGGAAATAAGTCAGTCAATAGAACAAACGGGACACCAACGCCATCTAGTGGCGTTCGACGGAGTCTAGGACGGTGTGCTCGACAGAGGCTGAGCTCAGTCTACTAGTGGCGGTCGAGCAGTGCAGACGTGCCTACGTCTGGAAACCGCCGCGTGTTCCGAATATTTGTTCAGTGTACCTATTGTGTGAGAATATTGTAAGTGAGACTTTCGAGTGTGAATAATAATTTGATTTAAAAGCAACCGGTGTTTTTATTGCGCAATAACCAACACTTCCCAAAGTACGCCCACTGTAGTTCCAATATCCTGGCTGATGTAACCTGGAGAGTTGTACCATCGCTGACACATACATTATTAAGAAATTTTTGTGTATTTTATTTCATCAAACCTGGCAACGTATCCTCAAAGACACTTGCATATAAGGTCAAAGATTTTTACTAAGCTGGCAATGTATCTTCAAAGATACATGTAGAATCTCATTATCTGGTCATGTGCGATTTTTTTATATATTTTTCCCTAGATCCTACGTTCATAATTAACCTCATTTATGAAAAGTATTTGAAAATAATATTTATTTTTTTTGCCAAAAATAGGGTTAATTATTTAAAGCTGCTTGCAATCCGTCTATTTCGCTCGGCTGCTCCCGGGATAGCGGTTACGTAACGTGCACTGCGCGGATTGTATGGCATTAAGTCTGGGTTGGGAATCGCACGAAACCGGTTTTTTGCGTAGATTTATTTCTGTTTGCTTATTGTTTCAATGTTTTCTTTCCTTTGTTTTTTTGTTTAACATATTATTTATCACTGCACACAAAATTATATCTATGTATAACTACACTTTAGCATATTATATATTTACCTTTATATTTAATACCCTACAAAACTGGTTTACATCCTTACACTTCAACATAAGGTGCAGTTGTAAACCAGCGTCAGGCAGCACCTAGTTGTCTGGTATTTTGCTGAACTGCACCTATTTGGCGCAGCCGCGGGGCACACAATGTTATTGTTTTTTTTTTAATTAATTTTCATTTCCTCATATTGTTGCCTACATTTTGTGATTTCGTGTGTGCCACATAAAGTAGTTTTCTTTCTTTCAAAGTAGTTTCTGTAGGTATGGTGGTGTAAAAGAAATAGTGTCGGATAGCGGGTCGGTTTTTACGTCACACTTAGTGAAGGACACTGTCGAATTCTTCGAGGCGAAGTCACGCTTCACCACAGCCTTTCACCCCGCATCGAACGGTCTGTTCGAACGTTTTAACCAGTCTTTAACTCAAATGTTGTCCATGTATGTTGCTACGGATCAGAGAAATTGGTGTAGTTATGTTCCTCTCGTGTGTTTCGCGTTTAATACCAGTAAGCAGTCAAGCACGATTTCACCTTGCGTATTATTATATGCTCAGGAACCATCGTTTCCTTCAGATTTACCGATAAATATTGGGGAACAGAATCAATCATTAGATTTTGGAGGACGTCATAGTCTGAAAACCCAGCTGCCAGCTGTCACGTTGTGCCATAGATAACATAAAAAAGGCGCAGGACCGACAAAAAGCTATTTATGATAGGAAGGCGAAAGTCAGGAATTTTGTAGTAAATCAATTGGTAATGGTTTATGGGTAGAAGTCAAAATAATCGTACATGGGTTAAAAAATCACATGTCCTCTATCTTTAACCCTAGAGTGGGCGCGCTATGAGCATTTTGCCGCCCGTGCTAAAAAACCGTTAATAATTCGTAAAGAAATTGTCCGTCAGGCTTGTGCTTTTTAGTAGCTGCCCTCACTCTCGTCCGCAACACGTGTCGAAAGTTTGGACGCCATCAGTGCGCGGGGGACAGCTTGAGGAGAAGGTTGTTACCACCGAGTGTCGCCAGGCGGCAAATTGCTCACCGCGCGCCCACTCACCTAAGTAAAAATTGACATGTTTTTTTTTTGCAAAGTTAAGTTTAGACTTTATTTTATGGTGCATTTATTGTGAATATTGTGCATTTATTGTGAAAATTATTTACAAATCCAATAACGATCACTTGATGCTACGCCGACTGTATTTGAAAGAAATTGCCATGGCCCTAGTGAAGCAATATATGATCACAAGGTCTTCTATAGACACATTAAATATTCCTTTGAGGAATAAAATTACTCGTTTTGTACCAGCAGAACAAGCATCATCTTCAAAGAAGGAGGGCAAACGCAGTATATGTCCAACAAAGAATAATAGGCGCACGAAAAAAGGGTGTTCTAGATGCCCAAAGTTACTGTGCACTGAACATTACATATACCTCTGTGAAGACTGTTTGGGTTAAGCATATCCTGTAGATTCAGAAAATATATAATTTAGTAATTTTTTTTCAATTTTTTACAGTATTATAGGTTTTTACATAGGATAAGGTAAAAAGGTCAATTAAAATATTACATTTTTCAAAATTGTTTGTATACCAAAGTTCCTAAAAGAGAGTTTAATAAATATGTTGATTTATCATTGCTTATGTGTGTATTACTTAAATCCTGGGAAAATAAATTAATTCAATTGCCATATTCCTACTTAAAATGGTCAAAGAAAAGGGGCGGCAAAATACTCCCCACGCGCCCACTGACGTTTTAAATAAAAGTATAAATATTGATCCTGTGCATAACTCCAGGTAGATAACGGCGTTTTAGTTGTGCCCAGTAATAAAAACTACCAGTTCGCACTTTTATTATCCTCTAGCAACACTTTTCTAAATATCACGTGACTTTCAAGACTCCATCTTGTCGCGTCTTTGAGTTTTGGATGAAAAAGTGTACGCACACAAAAAATATTCCTGGGAAAAACGAAAAGTTTCTTTGAGTTTTTATTTTAATTTAGGAAATCTAAATACGTTATCAGTCAGAGCATACTATAGTGATTGTACGACACACTGGTTTATGATCAAGGTAAGATGTTTTAAGTTATTCATGAGTATCCATTTTAGAGGTTATTGCTTTTTTCATTCCTGTAGATAACGTAACGCAACTAAGGGCTACTTCATATTGCACACTGTTACTCACAGGACTTGTGAATTACACAAATTATTCACTGATATTTAACACGAGGTAGGTAAATATCAGTGAATTATTATTATTAATTATTATTATTTATATATATTATTTTTATATCCATATAATTGTCCTGTGTCAAGAATATTTTTCTAAAGAATGCGCGTAGAATATCAAGTTGAAATTATAATAACAAAAAAAATATGTCGGAGCGTGGTCGCTGAAGCCTATACAGATGCAGAAATCTTAGTTTTAAGAATTACTTGTTTTTGTTAAGTGATGGTTATTTCGGAGAAAATAAAATCGTAAATCTTAACTTTGTGACCCAACAATCTGTTTCTAGTTCTAATCTTAATTACTGTAAAAAATCATGTAACGCAAGCATGGGTCGTGGCGCCCGTGATCGTAAAGGAGATCCGCCAAATCCCATACAAAATTACCCCAGGCCCGGCGCCAAAGCAATTTATCTAAGATTTTAGATAAATTGTAAAGGTAGTGAAACTATTATAAAGCATCCCTATTGTTAAATTCAGTGGCTAACATATTTTTTTAACCCGTAGAATTTTCGTAGGCGTTAGATGTAAAAATTATGTTTATAGTGAAAATCGCAATCCTTTTTATTGTTTGTGACCGACACGCACCTGTAACGTGAGGGCACAACTGTACATCTTATTGTCTCGCTCACACATAATGGTAGAGGGAGAAACATAAAGACGCCATCGCTTAGGCGGTTTATGCCCACGCGCAGTCCTTCGCTAACGTTTGTTGTGTTGTGTACTGTGCGATCTTTATTTTACGACGAGTTCGCTTAACCCTCCCGGACTTTTGATTTTTCTTGTGATTTATATATTTAACGACGACTTAGCTAGTGCCTCTTGGACTTTGGATTTTCTTGTGAAATGGCAGACGTTTGTGTTTTGTGTACACGACCTCTTCGGCGACTTCGTAGGCATGTTCTGTCGGAACATTTTGCACAATCACGTCGAGAGTTCGTGGTTCATATCGTACATGCAATCCAACCACCTCAAGAGGTAAGAATAAATGCGATTATATTTAAACAAAATGTTTTTTTTTCATACTGGAGAGATAAATAGATCGGCTTAGGTGGAATAGGTGCTGCATGAATGATACTATGCTTTGAACAAAGCGCAGCAGCATAGTTTCTATCTATCTATCTATATTTTCACGCCGGAGGTAGGCAGAGAGAACCGAGCGCCACAAGGCACGGCCCTTACATACTTCTTTCGCTTCTTCGACATTCATTACTCTTTTCATACATGCTCGTCGGTTTTTACGGCTTCTAACATCACCTTCCGATAGCAGAGCAAAACTTATTCATTTATATATAGGCTTAAAATCATCTTAGTTTCATATCATTAGCACTTTTTACAATGGTTCATTAACCCGCATTGTTTAGTAATTAAGTATTAGTAATTAAAGGTGTATTGTTGTAGCGAATGTGAGTACCAATACAAACCAATCCTGGTTTAATGGTACAATAATAAACTCAAAACTGTACACAAACTGTATAAAAGAATAAATAAATAAAAAAAAACCGTCTGACAAAAAAAAAATACCTAGATAGTTCGCCTATTTGGAGTAGCATTTACCAATTCATTAATTTTTTTACCATAGTGATATTATGATTCCGTCTTGTAACACTACCAACTATAAGTATGTAGTAATTTCGTTTTTATTAAAAAGTGTGTTTAATTTTTGACAGGTTCCATTCGACGGTAACCGATCAATCTGTCATGCCTGTTGGCATCGAATTGACTCTGATATCAGAAATCAAGATCGAGCACCTTCACCTGCTGCTTTACCTGCTATTGGAGCATCGGTGAATGTCCCTCAGTTTACTCGAGTAGCAAATACGTCCCGGCACTGCATGATGGCCCGCTGCAACAACTTGCAACTACGGCGTGTTCCAAACTCTATCAAAATATATCTTCTGAGTTATTTCCGATTATATATCCCTGACCGGGCCCGCATTTGTTAACTACATTTGCATAACACTTCTTTGGAGGAATTTCCTGAAATCACAGTTCATCAACACACTGATTTTAATGCTGATAGCTTCGTTGACATAGTCAATATGTATAAACTGGCTCTAGAATCGAGATCTCGACTAGATCTTGAGAGTATGAACGAGGTTTTTGAGGACGATTTGCGCTACTGGACTGGTCTGAATCACTCACAATTTGAACAAATACTGCAACAAGTCCCATCTCTTCATCGGCAGTCTATCACCCCACGAACAGATTTGGGAGTATATTTGTGTAAAATACGCACAGGGGAGCCCAATACAAGACTTTGTACCATATTCGGTTTAGCAGAGACCACCATAAGAAGAAAGTTGCATTTGGCGAGGGAGTGTTTGTACGCAGACTTCGTCCCTGTGCATATAGGGCTATACCACATAACACGCGCTGAAGTGATTAGTAGAAATAGGAATTTACCTAATTATATATTTGGAAGCAATGCATCACCGAAAGCAGTAATTATATGCGATGGCACTTATTTATTTGTTGAAAAATGTTCAAACTTTTTATTTTCAAAATTAAATTGACTGAAGACATATGGGGAATGTCTATCAAAGTGTGCACGTCCATATTTGAGACCATAGCACCATACTTGGCACTAATATTTAATTTATGTGTTGACCAAGGGGTCTTTCCGGATATAATGAAATATAGTAGGGTGATACCACTTTTTAAATCTGGAGATAATAAAGATACTAATAATTATAGACCTGTATCTGTATTGCCGGTTTTCAGCAAAGTGTTTGAAAAAGTAATGCTCAATCAAATGCTCAATCATTTTAACACCAATAAAATCTTACACGAACAACAGTATGGTTTTACCAAAGGTCGTTGTACGACTGACGCTGGAGTCACGTTGTTAAAACACATTTATACAGCGTGGGAAGAGGCGCAAGATGCCATAGGAATCTTTTGTGACCTCTCCAAGGCATTTGATTGTGTAAATCACGAAACCTTGCTCCTAAAACTAGAACATTACGGACTGGGTAAACTTGCACTCAGTTTAGTGAGGTCTTATTTAAATGACAGACAGCAGCAAGTTCAAATAAATGGTGTCAATTCACGGGGTCTGAAAGTTAAAATGGGGGTACCACAAGGCTCAATATTGGGTTCGTTCCTCTTTCTGGTATACAATAATGATCTTCCCCATCTTTTAAAAAATCAAACTCAAATGGTGTTATTTGCAGACGATACGTCCTTAATTTTTAAGATAGATAGGCATGCCACAAGTCTTGACGATGTAAATAACGCCCTTCAGCAGGTCCAAAATTGGTTTACTGCTAATAATTTAGTTTTAAATGAGAAAAAAACAAAGTGTATCAGATTTACATTACCGAACGTGAAAAGTATTAATTGTGACATAGTATTGAACCAAGAGAAACTTGAATTCGTCGATGACACAGTTTTCTTGGGGATCACGCTTGACTCAAGGCTACAATGGGGTCCTCATTTAACATCTCTTGCGGGACGGCTAAGTTCAGCAGCATATGCTGTCAGAAAAATCCGTCAATTTACTGATATAGATACCGCGAGGCTGGTCTATTTTAGTTACTTTCATAGTATCATGTCTTACGGTATCTTATTATGGGGACGTGCTGCAGACATCGAGTCTATATTTATTCTGCAGAAAAGAGCTATCAGAGCCATTTACAATCTCCGCCGGTGCGATTCCCTAAGGGAACTGTTTAAGGATATTAACATCATGACGGTACCTTGTCAATACATATATGAAAACATTATGTATGTTCGGAAAAATCTTCATCTTTTTAGTAAAATTAGTGATAGGCATAATTTTAATACTAGAAATCGGAACAAATTAGATCAACCCCGATTCAGATTAGCTAAAGTACACACTTCTTTTATGGGGTACTGTGTTAAATTTTATAATAAAATACCACTTAATATTCTCGAACTGAATGAGAGAAAATTTAAAACATGTATAAAACGCACATTATGTAGACAAGCATATTATAAACTGGAAGATTATGTCCTTGATAAAAATGCTTGGCTAAATGCCGGTCCTGCTCCACAGCCACGGCAGCATGGGTCCACTTGTTAGGTTTTCGATAATTGGAAGAAATGCTTACCCTTTTTTTGTTCTCCTATACAATCATTTATTTATCATTTCTTTGCATTATTGTATTAGCAAAGTATACACAATAAAGCAGCCTTCTTTTTTTTTCTTTTCTTATTTACTTGAAACCATAGTTTTGTATAACGTTGAAGCATATTTTCAATTTTTTGTAAATGTGAGCACTATGGAGCCATTTACATATGTAATTATAGATTTCGTTATTAAATTAGTTTGACATGAACGAGCGTGGCAGTTGAGAGCTTGTCATGCTCACACAAATGTTTTGCTGATGGTGGCGCGTGTTTTGGATCATTTGATTCCCTTCAAAATGGTTGAGTTAGATGGTGCTGATGCACGCGTCATGTTCGTGAACGGGCGCCGGCAGTTGAAACTGGTCATCTCTTACCTGCCACTGGCTTATTTTAATCTGTACCTGCATTTTGAATTGTTTATATGTTTTCTTGTTCTTTGCATTGTCCTCACATATAGAAGCAATCAATGTTAATGTTAACAAGATTTTTGTAACACATCACATGGTTTAAAAGAGTGTCCGTGGAGTTTCTTGCACGTTCTTCTCCATAGAGATCTACGCTTTGGAACGTGCAAATAGCTTCATGTTTTTGACTGACCGACTTTGACAATTCAAAAGTGCCTGTAAATGGTTTATTTGAAATATACGATTTGATTTGATTTGATTTGATTTGATTTGTCCGTGGAGTTTCTTGCACGTTCTTCTCCATAGAGATCTACGCTTTGGAACGTGCAAATAGCTTCATGTTTTTGACTGACCGACTTTGACAATTCAAAAGTGCCTGTAAATAGTTTATTTGAAATATACGATTTGATTTGATTTGATATTTCAACGCCAAAGTTACAGTTTACATAAATACCGAAACTTGATTAAGCCATTCTTAATAGTTTGTGTCGATGGCCACATATTAGATGTAACAGGGCCATAGGCTGCTACAACCACTGATGCGGTAATTATGAAGCAGATACTGCACAATCATGAGCAGCCTACAGAAGACAACCCCTTTCATTACTTCTTTGAAGAGGGAGACGTTTTCATTTTAGACAGGGGGTTTCGTGATGCAATAGTATCATTGGAAGAGCACGGCTATGTGGCTTACTTACCACCATCTAAACAACGAAGTGAAACTCAACTCACTACAGAAGAAGCCAATAAATCACGACTCATAACCATGTGTCGTTGGGTTGTAGAAACTGTGAATGGCAAGTTTAAAAACAGCTTTAAAATCTTTCGCCACAGAATGTTCAACAATACCTTGACGAACACATTTACCGATTTCAAAATAGCAGCGGCCTTGATAAACTGTTTTCAGGAGCCTTATGAAGATAGTAGATTTACTGATGATTTTATTGCACGAATAAACCGCAACATACATAAAACAAATGTGTTGGCCGCATGTTTTAGAAAACAACTTGAACAGGCAAAGAGCCACATTTTCTACACTGGATGCAAATAATCCAGAAGTATCAGATTTTCCGGAGCAGACGTATGATGGTCTTATAAAATTCGCGATAGGCACATACCACCTCAAAATCGCACGTTCATACTGCAGCGAACTCACTAAGAGAACTGGCGTATATGAAATCGAGGTTTACAGACACTCAGAAGAAATCCATATAAAAAAAGTATCGAATTATAAGGTCGCAGTCGCCTACAAACAATTTTTTTTTATTTTATTTTATTTATTGGGACAACAAACAGCTGCAATATACATATTAACAAATTCTTACTCACAAATTATTACTAATTACACTTACATTAAATCAAACTTATCAATTAATGAATTACAAAAGGTGTCTTGAAATTTATTTATTATAATATTCTTAACAGTTAGACTGCGCAGATAAAATTTTTAGTACCTTACATTTAAATTTAGATTTAGAGCACATAAAAATATCAATGTCTATGAAATTACTATTGTAAGTGTCAACCATTCGACGAGTAGGGCACCGTAATCCCGAGTTAGTGCGACAACTGTTTACAGCAAACAGTGTTCCGGCTCGAACACTACGTATGTTGACAGTGCAGGGCACCGTATAGCATAGCTTACTTGTAAGCTCAATGGAGTCAAAGTTATTGTGGACGGTATTATACAGAATATTGGCTTCAAGTAGTTTACGTCTAGATTCTAAAGTTAACAAGTTATACTTCTTTAGCAGTGTTTGATATGATGGATATATCTTGTGGCATCTATAGTACATGGCACGAAGAAATTTACGCTGGACCTTCTCTATCTCATCCACGTATTTCTGATAGAACGGATTCCAGACTGGAACCGCATATTCAAGCTGTGAACGTATTAACGTTTTATATAAATAAAGATAGGTGGAAGGACGTTTGAACTCGGCGGATGCTCTCATAACGAAACCATACATCTTGAAAGAGTTATTCACTATTTTTTCAACGTGTTGATTTAGGGAGATTTTACTATCGAACAGCACACCAAGATCCCTAACAATGGATGTGTTATTCAATGCAGTTTCACACAACTTATACTCAAAACCGATGACAGATTTGTTTTTTGTAAAATTTATACAATGACACTTGGAAATGCTGAGGTGTAATTTGTTGTCACGACAGTATTCTGTGAGTCTATTGAAGTCTTCCTGAAACATAAAACAATCCTCCTTGGTGTTAATAACCCTGAAGGCTTTCAGATCGTCAGCATACATGAGAAATTTTGTACTTTTAAAGCACTTCCCAATGTCATTTATATAAATAATGAATAAGAGTGGACCCAAGATTGAGCCTTGCGGAACTCCAGATGTTATCGGCACATAATCACTCTGATATCCATTCACTACCACCCTCTGAGTCCTATTTTTAACATAAGAAGAGAACCAGCGGAGTAAATTTCCCCGTATGCCATTAAATGCGATTTTACTAAGTAAGATCTCGTGATCGACCTTGTCAAAGGCTTTCTTGAAATCTGTGTAAATCGCATCAATTTGTAGACGTGCATCAATATTTTCGAAAAGGAAAATACTGAAGATCATCAAATTGGATAGAGTAGACCGTTGTTTGACGAAACCATGTTGTTCAGGGATTAGAAGATTATGTAGAATAGGGTAGATCTCATTATGTACTAGTCTTTCAAAAAGCTTTGACAAGGTCGACAGAATCGAGATCGGGCGATATTGTTCAATATTATGTCTAGAGCCACCCTTATGAACGGGCGTGATGTTAGCTTTTTTCCATACCTCAGGAAACACACCCTCACTTAAACACTTATTATAAATTACAAATAATGGTTTATAGATACTACCAGCAGTTGCCTTGAAAAACACAGCTGGATACCCATCGGGGCCAGCTCCTTTAGAGGGATCAAGTTGTTTCAACTCTGAGAGTATTTTAGATTCTTCGATATGCAAGCTGTCAACCAAACTGGCTTTGATGTCACAGTGTGCTGGCGGGGTCCATGTCGACAGTGAGGGAGATGCGGGTTCGAAAACTGACAAGAAGAAATCTGAGAACATATTGCAAATCTCGTCAGGAGCACTAGACTTTAGGCTATGGTATTGCATCGTAGAAGGCACGCCTGATTTATCTTTACGATTAGCGATATATGTCCAAAAATATTTTATATTAGTCGTAATATTGTCCTCAACAGATTTAATGTAAGTGGAGTAACAGCTCTTACATGTCTCCTTAAACAACGTTCGATACTCTGAATACATGTTGTAATCTTTAATGTTCCCAAATTTCTTCCACTTGATCCAGAGGCGTTGCTTCTTTTTGTAGGTCTTAATAAGTTGGCGGGAAAACCAAACAGGAAAGTCAAGTGCCCGAGACTTGACCTGGGGGATATTCGGTTCAACTATATCGTGTAATATCTCATAAAACGTCTCTACAGCTTCCTCCGATGGAAGATTACCCAGCAGAGTCGACCATTCAACTTCATCAATCCGTTTGTTAATAATTTCGTACTTGGCCTTACGGAAATCATATTTCCTCATGGGCTTTCGTTTTAGGGTTTGCGTATTTACACTTATAGAGGATATTGCAACAAACGGAGGATGGTAAGGATCTATGGGCAGAAGTGGGTCTGGAGGAGAACTTACGGAGCTGAAGGTATTAGATATGAACAGATCCAAGATTTTTCCAGTATTATTTGGTATGCTATTGTATTGGTAGGCATCCATTGCTGACATAAGGTGTTGCAACTGCGAGCATATTGGGGATGATCCAATGCAAATCATACCAGAACACTTTAGCGTGTCACCAGCATGGGCCTCCTTCCATGAAATATCTGGAAGATTGTAGTCTCCAACTATAATAATAGATAAAATATTAGGCTCATTCAAGGAGTCCAGGAGTATGTCCAGATATGAGCTATAGAGATCAGTCGCAGCCCACGGTGGGATATATGCTGCACTAATAACGTGTATTTTAGAGCAATCATTTTTGCTCGGTAACGCAACCATGAGATGCTCAATGCAGGCGAGGTTGTTGCGACGATTATTGTCAAATAGACAAGACCTTAGTTCCCGCAATACTGCGATTAATACCCCGCCACCATCTCGCCTTCCTGTAGCAACGCGATCGCGGTCACAACGATAAACATCATATCGAGGATCCACAAACTCAGCGCTAGCTATATCAGGTACAAGCCAAGTCTCAGTTAAGACTATCACATCATAAGAAGACGATAAGATATTAACAGACAGGGATTGAAGTTTAGTTCTCATGCCTCGGCAATTCTGGTAATAAACAGATATGTTATCACTACTATCCATTACTGTAGCTCTTTACAATAAGTTCGTGTATAACAATAAGTATGTATGAAGGTATAAGTTCAAATATCGTCAAATTGCTAACCCGAATAGGTTCACGTATGATTAAATCGCGGAAGCTCAAAAATTTTACAATTTGAAAGAGGAAATCCGACTGTCTTTGGTCGCACTCACAAAAGACAGTAACAGTATTTTTACACAGATACAATGGATTAAAATGTAACATAAAAGCAAAAATTGAGTCCCATTTAACAATTATAGTTATCATTCGAATTAAATAATTAATTACAACCATTATAATTATAATGAAATTGTGTAGTACTAAAGTTAAATCCTGAAGATATTTTAAACTTATTAATAAGGCATGCAGAAGAAAAATTGAGCAATGTTTTATCATAGGCAACATACATTTTAGATGAATAAGAATAAAATCAAATATTTGGCAGAGAAAACTCAAAAGACACAAAAGAACGAAGCAATTATCCCGCTGATGTTGTTTTAATTTTGTCAATATCGTTTTCACCTCGTATTGCGAATGCACTGGCACCCTCGCGCTCGCGCACCAATATGGTACCATTATTGATCCAAACATATCTATGATTATGTTTTTTTGCGATATCACGAACTTTGCGAAATAATAGCTTCCTTCTCAAAGTCAAGTGCTCATTAAAATAGATATTATTGGGCGTGCCAGCAATACCGATTTGGTCGTAACAATGTACTGATTCGCTTCAGAATTAATTCACGCCATGTCAGATCAAAGACATATTATACATACTTATTTATTATATAGCACTGCGGTTTCTGGAATCGACGCAATTCAAGAATATTATTGTTCCTGTTATCATGGGAACAGAACACTGGGAAGTTGCGCCCATGTAATAAGTGTCATATATTATTTGGGTTGGGCTAGACATAACGAACGTGATTTAGACCACCCAGCTCTAGGTTTAGATTTTGTTTTAGTGGATTTAGAATCCATCAACTGAACATTTTTCGCAATATTAGTCAAAAGAATGTGTATCTTTTAATTGACATTATAAATAACTACTTATTGTATATTTTTGCACAGAAAATAAAAATAAAGTATTTCATAACGATACTACTTGTTTTATTTTTCACTTTTTTATAGTTTCGAACTGAAGAGCAAAAAAAAAAAAAAAATCATTATAAATTGGTCATTACGGCTAGCTTCCACGGCCAAAAAAACTATGTTAGCCATCGAATTTAGCAATAGCGAAACCTGATTATTTTTTAAATATTTTTAATCTAAAAACTGAGATACATGTCTTTTGCGCCGGAGCTGGGGCCATTTTGGCGGATCCCCTTTAGAATGTTTATGGCCCTTTCTTGAAAACGATAGTTTTGTCAATTGGTTTGTAGGGCATTTAGGAGAAAAAGCACTTATTGTTTGTAACGGAGGTATATTTTTGTGTATCAAGCTTGTACGCGGGGTCAGGGGAGGATACTTGTTTAAAACCTATGACCGATGTGGCATGGGCAGATCATTGGGAACAGCTAAGCCAGTCGGTTGCTGATTGTGAATATGGTGTTGAGGTATCGGTGTGTCCCCAGCAACCCCGCGAACTCGCTGCCGTTATAATCACGCCAAGTGCCTTTCTGTGTAGTTCTTAATTGAAAAAAACCTTCTTAATTGTATTGTATTCACTCTAAAGTAATTATAACACCTTTCGCATCACTTGTGTGTATTTCTTCGCCTACTTACTGTATCCTGACACATAAGATGAACACCCGGAGCAAGCAGCGTGGTACCAAGTCTACCCCTTTTACGACATATATATTTTGTTTTCGAATCATGTTTCACTTATTTTGAAGTATTTCTACCCACCGCCGTGGTGGCCGAGTGGTAACGGCTTCGACTTACGAGTTGTAGGTCGCGGGTTCAAACCCAGCCAGGTGCTAATACTAATTACTTTGAGTAATTTATTTTATCACCACTGATCTCAAAACGGTGAAGGAAAACATCACGAGGAAACCGGCATGTTCTAGAACCAAAAATTCGAAGACATGTGACATTCACCAAACCGCACTGGGCCCGCGTGGTGGATTACGGCTCCTTTCCTCTCCTAGAGAGGAGGCCTGTGTCCCAGCAGTGGGAACATTAAAAGGCTGATGATGATGATTTCTACCCAAAGACCTACGACTTTTTCGGATTGGAAAAGAGTATGAATTAAATGGTTGCTCTACATCTTTTGCGATATTGTCTTTCATTATGCTATCTTGTTCTAACCAAGCTTGTAAGGTCCTTGATACTTAGCTTTGACATCAGTAAATGTTAAAAGAATAACTTACATTACAAAATTTAATAAAAAATTTAAATCTTTGAATCTACCCTGTTAAGAAAAATATTGACTTCCCTAAAATAATACCTAACAAACATATTTTCAGATGGCGCCAATGTCAAATCCGAAAACTCACTCCTTAAAAAAAGATACTGTTCAAAAGGAGAATGCTTCAAGGAACATTAAAAAAACGAAAAATAGGCAATAAGGGCAACCAAAAAATCAAAACTATTTCATTACAAAGACTCTACAACTTCAACTGACTCTCATATTACATACGCCGAATCTGATGACAGCTATGCTTTTGAGGACGAACAATTTTTAACTAACTAGTGGACGTCACGCGGTTTCACCCGCGTAGTTCTCGTTCCCGTGGGAGTACGGGGATAATATATAGCCTATGTTACTCCCTGATAACGTAGCTATCCAATGCTAAAAGAATTTTTCAAATCGGTTCAGTAGTTTCGAAGCCTATTCAATTCAAACAAACAAACAAACAAAATCTTTCCTCTTTATAATATTAGTATAGATGACAGCTACAAGAACAATTCTTTTTCAAATACAGTAACAAAACTTTCAGATGTTAAAAATACAGCAGAAAATAAAGCTTACTTTGATTTGTCCAGCTTCTTAAGTCTCGAAGAGATTATATCACAAGTGAATATTGATTTAAAGCAAACTACTCCTCAAAATAAAAGCAAAAACAAGGCCTCTACATCTACTTCTAAGGGAAAAGGGATAGGTAAAAAAACCAAAGTTCTTCAAACTGAAAACAAAGAAGGAAAAGACTATGAAGACAAATATAAGAAGTGGAAGATACATAGAGCTTCAAGAAAATGTTCAAAAAAGGAAAATAAATAAAAGTCCTCAAAAGGGAAAAGAAAATTGTGATAGAGCAGACAAAGTTATCATAAACAAATTTCTGAAACGAAGAAAAACAGGTGAAAATGTCAGAGAAGATGAAGAAGAAAATCAAGAGAAAGAAAAAGAAGAAATATTGAAGAAAATACACAGTGAGGAAAGATAAAAGCAACAAAAACAGAAAACAGATTTGCAGGAATTTCAAAATTATGAAGATGACACTATACATGCTGATGTACAATCTGTTGATCTGTTAAATTGTGCTGTAAATATACAGGAAGCTGGAAGAAAAATTTTTACAGGTAAAAAGTTGTCACCTGCTTTACGTGAAGTCAACAACGAAACGGCATTGTTAGATGATTTGCAAGAAGAAACGGTATTCATAAATAAAACTATGGATGCTAAAAATTTGGAGAATATGGATATTAGTAAGATGCCACTCCTTTATACTGATGATCCTTTGGCTATTTGTGAAGAAGTTGAAATTTCAACAAGTCCAAACAAAGTTGATAATTCTAAAATGAATCAGGTCCATATGAAAGAAATTAAAGTAACTCCCTCTACGTCGATGATTCACAACGAAAATATATCCTCAACAGAAACGAAAAAGAAGAATATAGTTATATTAAGCAATGAAAGAGTGTATTTCCCGAAAATGTACCATTACCTAAGAAGAAAAACAAAAAACAAGCGACCAAAGAAAAATTATTATAATAATGATAAAGATATTCTTAAGATATTTAAAGACTGAAAGTTTTGAAGAAAATAAAATTTTTGTTTAGTTCTTAATATTTGGTAGCTTATATTTTCGAGATCTCAGATAGGTTATTATTGTTGAATAGATGATGGTTATTTTTTTGAAAAATCATTTTAAATCGGGTGAAACAGCGCAAGAAGCTGGTTTTTATAAAAATAAATAAATGCCATATTATTAGGTTACCTATGCTTAAAGTTCCCCGATTATGTTACTGATAGTATATTATATAAAAATAGCTGTTATTAATTAGCATACTATAAAAAATGAACCTCAAGCTGATTAAAATACGTTACAATAAATATTAGGTATAGTATGATAAATAATACTAATTATACTGTTCAGAAGCAATGAACATTCAGTTATTAGAATAATTTATTTACACAATTTGCATATATTCTTTAATAAAAGTTATTCTTTGTAAAGTATTTTGTTTCAATCTGAATGCTTCCTAATTCTTCCGTGAGTTACATTTTTGTATATGTGAGTAACGTTACCAACTGGACTTCACGTGAGTTTCGGTTCATTATTTTGACTTCTACCCTTATACTCCTAGGCGACATACAGGTAGAAGCACGAAACTTTGTAGGTTGTATAAAGGACCATACAAAATTGTTAGGTGGGTTTCAGAAGTAAATTATGTGATAAGTAAACCTAACAACAGGAGATTTTGAGATATTGTCCATGTGAATAGGTTGAAACCATTTTACGTGAGAGTATAAAAAAATATGAAAACGGATCTATGGTAGGAAAAAGTATGATGTCAAATAAAATGTCAATTCTATAATCATTTTCATGTAAACAAAACATTATGCTAGTTTGGTTTGTTGAATAGTTTATTAATCGGTTTTTCTTTTTCATGTGATGTTGGAATAAGGACTAGGACGGTGATCAACGACTTTGATGGTGCTGCCGGGTGGAGAAGAGAAGGTCGCGATTAATATCAATATTTAGCTAGGCTGAAGTTATTACAGTTTTATGTTTGTCTTAAAGTTTCAGCGTTCACTGCAACGCAATTGAAGGACTCCATGGGCGGTGATACCAACTTTGCATATCGTCGGTGCGCTTGCCAAATCTGATATGTGCATTTCTATGATACTTTCTTGTCACTTAATATCCTTTAAAATCAAGTATATTAACAATACATTTTATCATTTTCACATGTATCTCAGTTCATACGGCATTTTGAAATTATGAATTAGTCAATTAATCATTAAAAAATCATCAATCAATCATTAAATAAAACAGATTATTGTCTCCCTTGTCAACTTGATGAAAAACACATATCAGATTTGGCAAGCGCACCGATGATATGGGGCATAGCCTTCGCAAGGGGTGGCAAGTTGTCACCATTGGTTGAGCTGTTCGATGGAGGTAAATAATTTCAGTTCATATTTTTTTTTAACAGATTATTATTACTGGAGTAAGTTTGTTGTTAGGAGTTAGTTCTTTGACAGAATAGACCTTCGCTTCTTGACCGTCTGGCTGCCGCGTAGACTAGTTAGGGTAGATTTCGTGAAGTCAATCCCTTCTGGATAGATGTGAATTTTCACATCATTTTGTTTATGTCCGGCAATGTGTTGCGGCTTTTAGGGATGTTTTGCTGCAGTAGGGTTTCAGCATGACTGCTTTATTATCTATCGCAAATGGTGCATAAGCATTTTAAAGAATAATGCTTATCGCAGGACATGACTGAAGCTGCTTCTCTAGAAGCAAATGCCCCCTGTCTGCGATGATTCCATCCAGAGGTAGGGACTCCTGTTTAGGGATAGGTAGGTGCTTAACTCTTCCAAAGCTTTGAATAGAAGATTACAGGACGATTTTCCTAGTATCCTCTATTCGTGAGGGCGTAGCTCATGTGGCACAACCTCCTTGGATGGCTCACCCTCCGGGGACCTCAGTCAATCTATACTAATATATAAAGCTGAAGAGTTTGTTTGTTTGTTTGTTTGCTTGAACGCGCTAATCTCAGGAACTACAGGTCCGATTTGAAAAATTCTTTCAGTGTTGGATAGCCCATTTATCGAGGAAGGCTATAGGCTATATATCATCACGCTAAGATCAATAGGAGCGGAGCAGTAATGAAAATTGTGACGCAGACGAAGTTGCGCGGGTCAGCTAGTTTAATCATAAAAAAAGCTTTAGAAGAATTAGGAATTTAGAATAGGTTCAAATATTGACATACGATGATTGATTTGATTTTCTGACAGACCTGTAAAAGTTTTTCTTGAGAGCACCCGCTTAATATAATGATGATATCGATCCCCAGACGTTTCAGAAGCCCCAACCTGGAACGTCTACAGTACATAATAGTATCAAGCTCATAACACTATTGTTTGATGTACAAGAGTAATATTTAAAAAGGGGCCTGCTGGCTAGATGCTTCATAAAAACGTCATTCTATCAAAAACTGTTGAGGTACAAAATACAGAAGCATAACCCTGTCAGCAAAGTCTTCCCAGAGGTAGGGATAGGTAGGTGCTTAACTCTGGACCTCCGTCAATCATAAAAAGCTTTAGAATTAGAAATTTAGAATAGGTTCAAATAATGACACACGATGATTGATTTGTTTTTCTGACAGAACTGAAAAAGTTTTCTTGAGAGCACCAGCTCAATATAATGATCTCTTAAATCACCAAAAGTATTTTTATTCATAACGATCCCCAGACGTTGCAGAAACCCTAACCTGAACGTCTACAGTGCTTTCTTCCCATTCATAGTAGTAAGTGAATTTCTTTGTCCAAGTTATTTCTTAGCTCCAAAGAAACAATGCGTGTGAATAGTTCTCCAGGAAGGGGTCAGTGGTTTATCTTAAGCGCGGAGTTTTCTTTCAGTTAAATAAGGGATCAAATTACAAAATAGAATATTCAAATTATTCGTCACAACTTACCAGTGAACCCTCTGCCCAGTCTCGCCGCAAACTCAGCCTAAGCTTTGTATTTTTGCTGAGATGATTTGTATTCGCACTGTCGCAGCTGACCGCCATAGTAATCTCTCTGGCGAACGCAACTAAATCTAGTTCCAGCTTTTGTGTCCAGTAACACTGTTTACGTGGCACAAAATATTCGGTAGGTGTCTATTAAAGCTTGCTTTAATTTAAAGCTGTTGAGTGATGCCCCAAACACAACATAACCTATGAGCAGAGAGTACAATAATTATGATTATAATCTATGAGACATGACTTCTAGTGTGTGGTGAACTATTTTATTACTATTGTCTCTGGTTACTACTTTTAAAACCGGCAACACTACGGTGCCCAGAGGGGGGGTCTATGGTAAGACCACCAGAGGCGCCAAGGTTTTACTTTTCAAGAAATTGTATAAATTTTATTATTCAAGTTATTAGCGAGAATCTCCATGATTCGATGTTATAAAATACATGTAGTGCTACAGTGGAACGACCAAATTATTCAAATATTACACGAATATGATTCGAGCACCAGCGTTTTATTATGAAAATGCTAGGCGGACTCCCGCGCCTAAAATTGTATCGTATCTGTATATTATCTATGTATAGAGGGAGACCCGCAAAATGAACAACTTCCACCACAGAGTTTTGTAGGATAGTGGGTAGACCGGGGACAATTAAAACAGGTTATGATTGCAACAGCTTCAATTTCTCGAAAACCATGATACCTACGTGTGACCCTTACCTGTTTTTAGGGTTATTTATTTGTGTGCAATACTTTTTGCGTTGAGTTTAGTTATAGCTATATTGTATTTACACTGGACGTTGAACTTCGAAGAAACATCATTGACCTCCTCAAATTAAAATCTTGTCAACAGGTGATAGCTTTTCATAACCTAAAGAAAATAAATAAGATATATTTTGTACCTCGACAGTTTTTGATAGAATGACGTTTTCATGAAGCATCTAGCCAGCAGGCCCCTTTTTAAATATTACTCTTGTACATCAAACAATAGTGTTATGAGCTTGATACTATTATGTACTGTAGACGTTCCAGGTTGGGGCTTCTGAAACGTCTGGGGATCGATATCAATAAAAATACTTTTGGCGTTTTAAGACATCATTATATTAAGCGGGTGCTCTCAAGAAAAACTTTTACAGGTCTGTCAGAAAATCAAATCAATCATCGTATGTCAATATTTGAACCTATTCTAAATTCCTAATTCTTCTAAAGCTTTTTTTATGATTAAATTGACTGAGGTCCCCGGAGGGTGAGCCATCCAAGTACGTTGTGCCACAGTACCTTACAAATACTAAATTTCGACTTTCTGTGAGCTATACTTCAGAAGTTATTCGTTATTTAGACCAACGTCTAGCCAGCGGGCCCCTTTTGAAATATAACTCTTTTACATTAAACAATAGTGTTTGGAGCTTGATACTGTTATGTACCTTACAAATACAAAATGTCGACTTTCTGTGAGCTATACTTCAGAAGGTATTCGTTAGTTAAATGAATACATATTCAACCAACGTACCTAATTAAAGGAGGTTGGGCACAATGTATGGAATCTGGTGTCGGTACCAATCGGAATGAACGATACTCTGTTGAAAAGGTATTTTATCTAAATTAAGAATAACCATGACGCTAGTCCCGATTCACTGTCCGATCGAAGTAATCCTACCTCATCATCATCATCATCATATCAGCCGAAAGACGTCCACTGCTGGACATAGGCCTCCCCCAAGTAATCCTACCTACTTGGAAGTTATTTACTTATACTTTTTTCCATTTTTGCATTATAATTATAGAATAGAATATTCATTTATTTGTCATTATCTAGGTAAATAAAACTAGTTCAAAGTTAGTTTTATCATTTACTAGCGACCCGCCCCGGCTTCGCTCGGGATCAATTTAGAACAAAAAAAGAAGTGCGCTTACTGTAAAATTATTTCATAACGACTTTATTTTACGATAATTCAATTTTTTGGGTGGTAAAATCATCAAATGAGTCCTCCCGCCCTGAGTGGAGCGGAAGGGACTTATACTGACTAAAAACCACCCTGTTCCTTCCGTTGCCCTTTGAATTACAGGGCCCCGGTACCCTGTTTAGACAGTCCCGCGACCCCAGTTGCGATAACTCCTAAGATAACACCATACATCTATAACATTGCATTACTTTTTACGCAAAACTTAAAAGATGAAAATGGTTAAAGTGACCAACTGTCACACCGCGGCGCCATTTGTTACGCTGAGAATGATATTTTCAGTCGCGCGTAATTTTAATTCTGTGATATCTTCTAAATTATTCACTAAAATAATATACTGTAAAAGGCATTTTTAATCTATATTAAATTGTCAAGATAATGAATACAATTAATTGGATTAGGATTAATGCTGTATTGCTTAAAATCGCTTCGTAAATAAGCCATTATTTCTCGTAAATGTAAAGGATAAAAAATGGTTATTGTGGGTTATCCCTGAGAGATTGACATATACTATTGTGGATTTTTTGTAGACTTTTTTAAGGTTTACAATGTTGTGGTACATTTTTTTGATCTATCTCGTAGGGTTCAGCCAGCGTTTGCAATGTAAGCGCAAAAAAGTGTGTTTATTTACGACATCACATTAGAAACCTCTAAAATTATCAGTGTTTCTCTAATATATCATGCATGTTACTTGAATTATCGGGCAGGTGGCGAACCTGAATCAGGGTAACAAAGAACCTGCCTCGGAGTTGCTGCAATGCTGTAACAATCCCACCCAATCAGTTAAGGAGGTTAATCCCTATTTCGCCAGTGTCGGCAGTAATCTGGCCTCTAAAATCCAGCAACCTATTTCACCCACACTCAATACAGATATTTTACCTGAACCTAGAGCGCCGAGCTCTGTTAAACCGTCCTCATCCGGCTTAATGGTTTTGTATGACGTGGATGGTGATGAATTAGAAAAAAATATCCTAAATCTAAAAGACAAATCTGCAGTTCGCAGTCATCACATATGCCGATGACACAGCGCTTATGATTCACGGTAAGGACTGGTCTGATACCTTTAATAAAGCAGAGATGGCACTCAGTGTAGTTGTATACTGGTTCAACGCAAACCTCCTCACGCTAAATGTCAGCAAAACCAATTTTATACCTTTTACCCCAGGCATTTTAAGCCAGCCTCCCCATTCACTCAAAATCAGAGCTCATGCTTGCACACTTACTGATTTTTTTTAACTGCAACTGTATACCTATCGAACGAACTGACAACATTAAATATCTTGGAGTAATCATCGACAATCTCCTGAAATGGAAAATGCAAATCGACCCTATAGTCAAACGTGTGCAAAGATTAATCTACATATAAAAAAAACTGAGGGGGTTGCTGACTTCAAATGTCTGATAACTGTCTATCTTGCTCTTGCTCAGTCAGTCCTTGGGTATTGCGTGACCACGTGGGGTGGAGCAAACCAAACTACCATGCTACGACTAGAAAGGGCGTAGAGGGCCGTACTAAAGGTCTAAGAAACCAATCCGCTTTCCGACTTCTGACCTCTTTTCGCTTTGCAATGTCCTCACAGTAAGGCAGATCTTCGTACTTCGACTGTACTCAGGAAACACAAAAAGATACACTACGACCCAACATACAATACTGCAAAACGCCTCTCCGACCGAGTTTGCATAAGTGTACCCTGTGGAACAGCAGTAGCTAGAAGATATTTCAGGTTTATCAGCTCCAGGATCTATAACAGCATAAACAAGACCTTAAATATTTATCGTTTACCCCGTAGTCTCTTGAGGAGAAAATTGACTAAGTGGTTAAAATCATTGTCATATGATGCAACTGAAGGAATTGTGGAAACTTAACTAGCAGAAACACTGACACACACCCAAACTCTCACTCACATACACCCCCACACTCCATACACACACACACACAATCACTCGCTAACACACACCCCTCATACTCACACTCTCCCACACACTCCCTCTTTTCTACTTTAGTTTTATGTTATACTAGCTGACCCGCGCTACTTCGTCTACGTCACAATTTTCATTACTGCTCCGCTCCTATTGGTCTTAGCGTGATGATATATTGCCTATAGCCTTCCTCGATAAATGGGCTATCTAACACTGAAAGAATTTTTCAAATCGGAGCAGTAGTTCCTGAGATTAGCGCGTTCAAGCAAACAAACAAACAAACTCCTCAGCTTTGTATATTAGTAAGTACTGGCTGACCCGCGCAACTTCGTCTGCGTCACAATTTTCATTACTGCTCCGCTCGTATTGGTATTAGCGTGATGATATAATAATATAGCCTATAGCCTTTCTCAATAAATAGGCTATCTAACACTGACAGAATTTTTCAAATCGGACCAGTAGTTCCTGAGATTAGCGCGTTCAAACAAACAAACAAACTATTCAGCTTTATATATTAGTATAGAGTATAGATGGATAATGTTGTATACAGTACAAATAGTTTAAGTCTGGAACAATTGTATGCTTGTTTAGATGGGTGTTGATAGCTGCGACACAGTTGTAAACTTTTGTAGCTATCACCGTTTTACTTGTATTGAGTCGACTGTTTATGTTCCAAATAAATAACTTTAACTTAACTTTATGTTACATAAATTACATATAAACCATCCTCTTGAATCACTCTATCTATTAAAAAAACCCGCATCAATATCCGTTGCGCAGTTTTAAAGATCTAAGCATACATAGGGACAGACAGACAGCGGGAAGCGACTTTGTTTTATATACTACTAGTTTCTGCCAGCGGCTTCGCCCGCGTGATCCCTAGGGAACATACTCTCGGGATAAAAAGTAGCCTATGTCCTTTCTCAGCTCTCTAGACTATCTGTGTACCAAATTTCATTAAAATCAGTTCGGTAGTTTTGGCGTGAAAGCGCGACAGACAGACAGACACAGTTACTTTTGCATTTATAATATTAGTAAGGATTTATAGTACAAACATGCTAAAATGGAGAAAAATGACAGTAAAAGCATGTGTAAATAACTTTCAAGTAGATAGGATTACTTCGATCGGACAGTGAATTTATTCTTAATTTAGGTAAAATACCTTTTCAACGATGTATCGTTTATTCTGATTGGTACCGACACCAGATTCCATACATTGTGCCCAACCTCCTTTAATTGGGTCCGTTGGTTGAAAATGTATTTAATTAATTAACGAATACCTTCTGAAGTATAGCTCACAGAAAGTCGAAATTTTGTATTTGTAAGGTACATAATAGTATCAAGCTCCTAACACTATTGTTTGATGTAAAAGAGTAATATTTAAAAAGGGGCCCGCTGGCTAGACGTTTAATTACATAACGAATATCTTCTGAAGTATAGCTCACAGAAAGTCGAAATTTTGTATTTGTAAGAAACATAATAGTTTCAAGCTCCTAACACTATTGTTTTATGTAAAAGAGTAACATTTAAAAGGGGGCCCGCTGGCTAGACGCTTCATAAAAACGTCATTCTATCAAAAACTGTAGAGTTACAAAATAAATCTTATTTATTTTCTTTAGGTACATAATAATGTCTTTATGAAAAGCTATCACCTATTGGTAAATATCATTGGGGCCCGCCAGATAGAGTGACACATTAAAATCAGTAAAACGTAAGAAATGTAAAGTTATAGGATATAGTTAGTGTCATTCCCAAAGTAAAGTAGATATTTAACTATGAGCTGGTGTGGACTTGGACTGCAAAGGCAAATAAAGTGTGTAATATCAATTTAGTTTTGAAGTACCTAACGCCACTAAAAAGTTAAAAATAAAACGTTTTTGACAAAAAAGTGCAACCGACCTTCAAATAAAAACACTACAAAATATAAAAAAAACTTTAAATTCGGAAATCGGTGTAAATTTTTTTTTAAAGTGATATGTTTTAAAAAATATTATTCGTTCGGAACCCTTTGCACGCGAGTCCGACTCGCTCTTCGTGGCGTTTCTATTTTGAAAATTACTTTTTATATGTCTATGGAATAGAAACGTTACGCCGCCATGTTGTTTCCAAAAATATCTTAATGTCAACTGTCAATGTCATTCCGTTCCTGTTGTTGATGTGTGAATGTGCTCCGTTGTTTTTATGATTTTTTCAAAAACTTTGCTTCATCCTCGGATTCTGAAGACTTCCTCCTTACGCTGGACTTACGCCTTTTACCCTGGACCGTGATTTGTCTGACGATGTGTACACTGATGTTCTGGATTATGGCCGCTTCCGAGAGAGGTTGTTGTGTGCCGAGATGCGGTAAAACTCTTATGTAAATATTGATTAACTAGTTGACCCGCGCAACTTCGTCTGCTCCGTTTCTATTGGTCTTAGCGTAATGATATATAGCCTTCCTCGATAAATGGGCTATCTACCACTGAATGAATTTTTCAAATCGGATCAGAAGTTCCTGAGATTAGCGCGTTGACGCAAACAAACAAGCTCTTCAGCTTTGTATATTAGTATAGACATCCATGATATTAAGTACTAAATTCAAGCACATAATTATTATGGTGCTGATGTGTGCAAAGCTGAATAATATCACCTAAATGAGACTGCTTGCAAATTTCAAAACCCCTGTAAATGTTAGCATACTCTTCTAATAAATAATTAAATTATCTGTTGTTTAAGAAAGCTTCAGGCTAATTTGACGAAATCCCAGGTCATTGTTGTAGACAGCTCCAGGATATTTCCAAAAGCAAATTGGTCACAACTTCCCCAGGTTCAATTTAACGGAACTAAAATTCCTGTAACTGAGAGAGTTAAGAGCCTTGGGGTTTAGATCGACAAACATCTGTCTTGGGGTCTGCAGCTCCAGGAAGTAAGCCGCAAATTTTTTTCATCTGCCAGGTCCCTTAGATGATTGCAGAACTTCCTTCTCACTGCCATTAAAACTGCATTTGCACAGTCTCTTTTTCTATGCTGATATCAGTTATCTCAATCTCAGGCACAACTGGATAAACTTGAGCATCTTCAAAACCTTTGCATAAGATTTATATTTGGCCTGTGCAAATATGATTACATTTCTGAATTTCGCACAAAGCTCTTAAGTGGCTACATGGTGGTGGTGGTGGTGGGGTGGTATATGGTGTACATAAATGTCTTTGCCGGGATTCTCATGTTTTATTTCTGCTCTACAGTATTCTGTTCAATCATGCAACCCCCTCTTACCTTAAAAAGTGTTTCAAGTTCCTTCATGACACTCATAATAGATATCTGAGGTCATCGGAAAACTTGAAACTAGAGATGCCCATGTATTCCACCAGTTTCTACGACAAATCTTTTACTGTTCAGGTTGTGTGGTTATGGAACGCCTTGCCTGTGTCAGTAAGGCGTGCTCAGTCTTTGTCCACTTTTAAAACTTTGGTCAAAAACCACTATCTCACTCTAATTGTGTTTACAAGAGTTCCCTGCTTTTGTTTCATAACTATGATTGTATACCTAAAACTACCTACAATACTATCCTTCCTTTTTCTCTTTAAAATCCATCCAAAGGTTGTCTTGAAAAGATTGCGTTTAGCGATAAGGGTGCCCATTGTGTCACCCTGTGTTATATTTTCCTCATGTATCTTTTCTGTAACTTATATGGTGTACATAATAAAGAGTATTCTATTCTATTCTATGTGAACAGAAACCATGGTTTGCATGCCCATTTTGAAACAAAATATTTGACATGGATTTGAAGACTGAGCCCTGATGCAGTTCCCGCTTTATTCTTGCCAAGTAAGAATGTTTATGTACCACTACCGCTTCAGTACTCCAAAGCGACCTCACGTCCATGAGCAAGTGCCACAAGTCACATTCTGCAGATCAACAAACAAGGTTTTGACCAAATGGCAAATTTTAATTATGGTTATTTCAAATACTTGTTTAGCTTGCATATTTTTTGACACTCCCGCAAATAACAACCCATTACAAGGACCAAAGACAAGCTACTTGATTCTGTAAATTACTATTTCGATATCGAACTTCACCTGAGTGACAATATAAAGGTCTGACATTTATATGAATTTGATACTCACCTCAGCTTCCGCTGTCGAGACACGACAGTGTTGTTACAGAATAGACGACAATCTCATTTCTAGGGTTCCAAACAAAAACCGGAACCCTTATAGGATCACTCGGGTGTCTGTCTGTCTGTCACAGCCAGTTTTCTCCGGATCCACTGGACCGATTCTGTTGAAATTTGGTATACATATGGACTTCTATGACCCAAACACGGACGTGTTACGTAAATTATTACTTTTTTAGTATGGGTGTCACTTTTGGAGGTCAAACTAGAAAATTAAAAAAAAGATATTTTGGACAATATCATGTGACATATCAAATGAAAGGGCTTACTGTGAGGGTTTTAATCATATTTTTTTTTCATAATTTTAAAATAAATGGTTTGAAGTTATTCAAGAAATTAGACATTCCCACCCCTTATCTCCGAAACTACTGAGCCTAAAATTTTGAAACAAATGGAGATAATAGGAAAACCTATAAGAAGTCTATATCGTTAAAGTAACATGTTAAAAATAATTAAATTCGTTCGGAACCCTTTGCATGCGAGTCCGACTCGCACTTGGCCACTTTTTAACCTGTGCATTAATTGTTGGCTGCCTCTCAAGAACCGTAATAGGTAGGGAGTTGAAATTTTCACAGATTGTGTATTTCTTTTGCTGCTATAACAAAAAATATTAAAAGTTAAGGTTTAAGGAATGAAACGCTTCGTGTGCCAGTCCTACTCGCACTTGGCTGGTTTTGTTTTGCAGTTGACATCATGTTTAAACAACAAACAAGTTTTGTTAGAACAATGATATCTCTGGTTTCTAAAATATTTTGCTCTTAGATTATATTCTCACTACACTAGCTTTTGCCCGCGACGTCGTACCCGCATATTGCTGTTTTTTCTTGTTCCCGTAGGAATTTCGGGAAATCCTTTCTCAGTGCTCCTCTACTACACTCCCCCAGAAACCTACATGCCTTCTTCAGCTTTCTACGACCAGTAGTTTTGGCTGTGCGTTGTCTGTCAGTCACTCAATCAGTTAGTAACAGAAGAATCCTTACTATCCTTACTTAATATCATAAATGCGAAAGTAACTCTGTCTGTTTGTCTGTCGCGCTTTCACGCCAAAACTACTGAACCGATTTAAATAAAATTTGTTACAGAGATAGTCTAGAGCCTGAGAAAGGACATAGGCTACTTTTTATCCCGAGAGTATGTTCTCTAGGGACCACGCGGGCGAAGCCGCTGGCAGAAGCTAGTTTTATATGTATATATTGATTGATTTATACAGTTAAGCATTTTTTGTTTTCTTACAGAATCTGAATTGGTTACAGTTCCACTAATTGATATAACAAATTGGAGTGATATTGCGTTATTAGATGCTGCTTTACCACCCAATTGAAGAGAATTGGAAACTGCTGGAGTTCCACTAATTGACACAATGAAAAGGAAAGGAAATAGTTCATTGGATGCTGCATTTTCTTCCACTTCTGGTATTTATAATTATTGTTTTAGTAAGGAAAGGAATTTAATGTTAATAAATGAAAGTTTTGGTTATTGATGCTTTTAACTCGATATTCTAAAGGGGGTGTATGAGGATGTGGGTTCATTAGGTTATATGTTGTATATAGACATTGAGGTAGAACATAGACTAGCAAACTCACATTATTCTCTCCAAATTAAAACTGATTCGGTTAATGTCTACCATTCTTTATAAAGTGGGTCAGAAAGGTTCGAATGTCAACCCTCCTTGTGATTGACTTATGACCAAATAACATTTACAATAATAAATCTGGTCTTAAATTAGGTAGAAGCAGCTAGACTAAATTGCTTAGTGTTTCTTGGGTATTTTACTACAAACAGTAGAAATCACAATAACCCAGAGACAGTTTTTACATACTATAATTTTGTTGTATTATGTTACAGGTGATCTTTGAGCAAGTCTCAGAAGAACCACAGTTAAAAGTCAAGAATTTATAATTGCCTAAGAAAATGTCTATGTTTGACCAAAAAACAGTAATTCCAGATAAAAAAAGACAATTATGCAACAAGACTTAAGAAGGCCCTGAACTTGTCTGAAAACAAACTTTTCAGAACATCATAAAAAAAATCACAGCCTTAGCTGCTTTTTTCACATTAATGCAGTTTCGTGAAACTGGCAAAAATAAAATGGTACGGAGTTTTATAGACCCTGAGAAAATCATGGTACTCAGCTTATACAAAAGAGCCCTAGCAAACACAGTTGGTATCAAAAATGTTTGTCTTGCCATCAGCTATGACACTCAGCAGATTAATAGCGCGAGCTAATTTAAAACCAGGTATTAATGGAATTCTCATTAACCAATAAAAAAAGAGCAAATAAGATGAAAGCAGATGACAAACTTTGTATTTTATTATCTGACGAAATTTCCATTGCACCACATTTTGACTACAATCAAAGAAGAGATGATATTTCAGGCTTCATAAATAATGGGGAGTCAAGACGAAGCTAACTGGCTGATCATGCCCTGGTGTTCTTGATAAGAGGAGTTCAAAAAAGTAATAACAACTCATTTCCTACACATTTTGTTCGGGCAGCACAAACTCAACTGAACTAGCAAGACAAATAAATGTAGTGATACGAAAACTGCATAGTGTAGGACTACATGTCCTAGCTACTTACTGTATTTGACCAAGCTGCATCCAATGTCAGTGCGATAAACTCTCTCATTCAGGAGACAAGGACAGATTCATCATCATCATGCCTAGCCTTTTCCCAAATATATTGGGGCCGGCTTCCAGTCAAACAGATTATTTAAGGAAAAATAAAGAATTGCAAGGAGATGTTTTTGAAGTAGACAACAAGGAGGTGGATCCTACATACGACCCGCCTCATTTAATAAAGGGAATCAGGAATAATTTGATGAGCAATAATTTAGTATGTTCCATAAATGGCTCAACAAAAGTGGCAAAATGGGAACATGACGTAGTGAAATTATATGAAGACCCAGCCTATAAAGCGATACGGCTTGTAAATAAACTAACTGATCGAAAACAAATTTTCAAAAAATGGAAGTCAAACATGCAATACAAGTTTTGAGCCAAAAAGTTGCAGTTACTATGAATTTTTAGCAGGTAATTAATTTCCGAAACATTCCATGAACAATTTGTATCTGTCAGAAACATCCTTTGTACAGTTCGTTCGCATCACCGTTGTTTACCCCTCCGAAGTTAGGCTTTAGTGACCACCGCGCAGATGCAATCGCGTAAACAAGTGTTACGTTCCTAGAATATTTTTTTGTTTATACGTATTATATTATAAATAAGTAACAAAGACTACCAGTAACAATAACAATATCAAAAAGTAACACCACAAAAACATACACCACAAAAACACTCAAAAAACAGATCAAATAGTAAGAAATAACCAAAATAATTAATTATAAACAATAACAACGTGTAACACTTTTCGCATCAACAGTCGTATTGCATTGAGCAAGCGGGTCATACGTATGCATCGAACGTATACGAGCGAGTGAGATGCCATTACACCCGCCATCTTGCGCAAACACGCGCATGCGCGACCTGCCCGCGCATGCGCTGTATTATGTTTTTTGTCAAATTGACATTCTGCGCATTCGATTGCGACGTACTTCGGGGAGGCACTATTTAACTTCACACAATCATCATCACTCATATAAACAATCTACCACCGAGAAACCTACAAACAATATTACCTACATAATACATAGACCAGCACAACCCTGATTTTTGGAGATGTTGTTAGGAAGGATGCCAACAGCGTGCAAGTTTACACTGCTTAGTACTCTGAAAACTTTTTAGATTTTGGCATAAAACATCGGTTTTTCCCAAAAATTTATATATTATTGTTTCAAGCATTTCTTCTTCGACCTGACTTTCGGGGCAGGCCGCAAGACAGGCGTTACACCGCAACGATTTTCTTATTGGGCGTCGCATCTTAAGTTTGGGCTCTGGAAAAAACCCTAGATACGCCAATGGGTAGGATTAGGTTACTATCCATGTGACTTTGGTCCATATTTACTACTGCCCATATTTATTATTGAAAATTTTTGTGTCAGTTTTCACTAGATGACATGTGTTTTAGAGACTGAACTCAGTTATGCTGTAAGTACTTCCAAATTTAAATATATTTTTTTTATTTTTCAGAAAGGAAAATACTTCCAACTGAATGTACATAAACTGCTAATGTCATGAGCTCTTTGACTCATTAAATGGGAGTTACGACAATTCAAAGAAAAGGTCTGAAAAAGCGTTATTAACCCAAGTAACACCAAAATCAAACCATGGCTCCGTTTGGTCAGGATCCTCCAGAGAATTTCTTTGGGTCGATTCGAAACTATGGGTGCAGAAACACTAACCCTACTGTAACTGGCTTCGAATCATCCTTTGCATTATTAATCTATACTAATATATAAAGCTGAAGAGTTTGTTTGTTTGTTTGCTTGAACGCGCTAATCTCAGGAACTGCTGGTCCGATTTGAAAAATTCTTTCAGTGTTAGATAGCCCATTTGTCGAGGAAGGCTATAGGCTATATGGGAATGGGAAATTCCTACGGGAACGGGAAACAACGGGATATGCGCGTACGAAGTCGCGGGCAAAAGCTAGTTAATAATATAACTCAAGTGACCAGCACTCACCTAGTTCCAACTGTGATTTGCTATAAAAATTGTTTGGCAACTACTAATATCCTCCATTAGTAGTTGCCAAACAATTTTTATAGCAATTTGATTTTTATTTAAACGTGCTGACAAGAAGTCCATGTCCACAGTTACAATCGATTTGGAGAATGAAGTAGAATATATTGATTTCGAGAAAAAAATAACCTTAGAATATTAGCCATGTAACAGTACCTACGAACTGGTTATTTATTAAGAAAGGCAAGAATAAACGTTTTTAAAAATTGTAAAAAAATTAAAGATTGTTAAGAAGAAGTGATTTTTTTGAAAATAAGCGAAAATAATATGGGAAAATCATTCTTATCGTATCCTAATAATGATTTAGTAAGTAATGCTTTTTTAAAAAATACAAGATTGAATCACTTTTTATCTCAAAAACAATCTGTAACTAAAGATAAAAAAAAACATTGGATGTACTTATGTCGATCTCGATTTTAAATTATTTGATTGCGAAAAACAAATCACAAACAATTGAATACATGTTCGAGCTGTCCTGCAAATTTTTCATTTGTAACTGGTGCCAAGATTTTGATAAAATAAATAATGGCTTCAGATTAGATGTAGACGAGAATGAACAAATGAAAATGTGTGCTTTTGGTTATTATAATAAAAGAAAACATTATAAAAAGCGCTAAACTGTTGTTTGATTTACCTGAATTCCATTCTCTCTATCTTATAATTCCTCAAAGTAATTTCTAAAAGCCAAATCAATTTAAAAATAATTTTGACTTTTCGAAATTACTTGGAGGAATATCAGGAATATGAAATGAATGCGGAATCATAACCAATACGCTACACGGGTGTCGTGTACCGATAGATGGCGCTAGTTTCATAATTCTAAGTGATGACTATGGGAACGTGCAGAAACTAAGTGGCAGCACAGAAATATCACTGTCAAGTATATTTCACCTATAAAATTCGGAATGGCAACGCTAGATGGCACAGTCTACTTCGCGCACGTTCCCCTAAACTGAGTGTGCAGGAACCGCAGGTGGCAGCACAAGCGTCAATGTCAAGTATTCAGACCCTTAAAATTTCGAATATGCGACACTAGATGGCATTGTCAACGCCGTGCACGTTCCCTATAGCCGTAGGTTTGTATAATGTACTAGCGGTAGGTTTGTACAATGTACTCTGTGTTATTAGTGTTCTGTGCATATCAATGACAATCAGTTAGAGGTGCATCGTATGTACTGGAATAGGTTTTTGGAATAGGTATCTGGCTGGACGCGTAAGTATTTATTCCGTGCGTACCATATAAACGCGAATCGAGTATTTAGGCGTATGAACTTTGATACTATAGGTACTCGCGGACTTGCGGTTTCGCGTAGACGAGTTTTGCGACTTGCGTTGTGACCCACAAGCTCAGTTAGTTTCGGAGATGTTCGGTTCGGGAGTCGAAGTTAGGGAGTCGATTTATTTGTTTTGCGTTTCTTGCGTTGCGATAACTTGATAAGTGCATATCAAAACAAGATTCTGTGAAAATGTTTAGCAGTTTTTTTATTTTTTAAATCAGTACGTTACATAAAACGTCACGGGACCGGTGCTGTGCTATTGTTTTCGTAAACATATGTTTTAAGATTTTTGGTTTAACGTGACTTTTGTTGAAGTGTTTTGTGGTGTATACGTAATTGTTTATTTAACTAATTCTAAATCTGAATTAACGATGGCTCCGAAGAGAAGTATCGTATAGGATCATTTTGACGATAAAGGACTATAAAGCATAGTGCAAAATACGTAAAATAGACCTTTCATTTAAGGCATCAGTGTCGAATATGATGTAACATTTGAAGAGACGACACGGTACTATACGGTTAGTGCCCAGAGAAAGTGAACAAATGGAGCAGATAGAACCTTTACCGTCAGAACCTTTACTGTCAGAACCTTTACCGTACCAACAATTATTTTTGTTTCTATCAATAAAAGCTGACAGTCCTAAGCCTGAAAAGTATGAAGGAAAGTTTTCGTTAAGATTTAGTTTTAAGTATTATAAAAGATACGAATATCAACGCGCAGTCTAATGTTCGTTAATAATCCATTAACTGAAAATACTCCGATTACTCGATCTCGACGTCAATAAACTCGAGACGCCTAAATACACGTGGGCCTAGTATTTGGAATAAGTATTTAGGCGGACGCGTACTTCTAAGACTCGGTACGCATTTTACCTAGTACGTCTCACCTCAACATTCAGTGAAATGAGTGAAATACGCAGCGTTGCCAACACAAATTTATCGAATTCCTCAATTTGGAGACAAAAAATCTACTGATTCCCCACATATTACCTTTTTTTTAAGAAATGAATCAATTCTCAACAAGTTTACTAAGATTATTTTTTGCAACTTAATTTTTGTTTCCACATGTTCTATATTTTTATAACAAAGCTTTTTATTTTTTCTATGCATTGATATATCTATGTACCTAATTATTTTTTATCATTCAATATTCATTTAATATTTTTGTATGTAATATTATTTTTAAGTATTATCTAAGAAATGAATTTGACAATGCCGCTCAGTTTTTAGTTACGTTTCTTGTTTCCATTAAAAATTACTACAGTATAGGTAGTAGCCGGCACGAGTCATGAGCACAGATCATTGGCATTGGTGTATCTAGGGCTTTTCTCCAGGGGGGCCTGGCCCCCAACCTGAGATGCGACGCCCAATGACAATGCAACGCAACAATTTTTCTATTAGGCGTATAATTGCGGTTGCTTTAATTTTTTTAAGGACACATCAATTTTCTAGGATAACCTTTATTTAAGCTGGAAATAAGTGAAAATTGCAGAAAAATACTATTTATTCAATTCAACTCTACTGATACTTATATTTATTTATTGTACACCAAAAGTATGAACAAAAAGGAAACTAAAAACTAAACACATACAATGGGCGGCCTTATCGCATTCCGCGATCTCTTCCAGACAAAACACACACAACAAAAAAATCGCTTCGTCGTTAATGAATGATTTTTTGTATTTGTTTTAGTTAATTTTATTGTCATGTGGATGTTCATAGCTCGTATGAGCGGTAAAATATGTCAATATGTCAAACTTGCATGCACTAATTTTTAAGTAAATGGTTTTTGTTGCTGCTGTTGCCCGCGACTTCGTTCGCGTGTATGTCGTTAAATAAAAATATGTTCCTGAAAAAGATCGCTAAGATAAGATAAACAAACAATCAATAGGTATCCTGAATTACCTGACCCCCCTTAGACTTAGGAATTTGGAAAAGTGCAATGCACTGGCTGTATCACCTCTTTGGTGCCAACCAGCCCTGGTATTATTTCGTAATGAGAAACGCTTCTCTTTACAAGATGTTAGCGGCGGAATCACCTAGACACATTCTACTTTACTTTTTGATGGTAACAAGGAAAGTGATAAAAAACTTGGCGGCAGTGTCAACTTTACTCGGAATCTTAAAAAAATGTTTAAATCTGTTTGATTTCTTAAAAAAATTGAGAGGAATTTATGAGGATTCAGTAGATTTTTGTCCCGAAATTGGGGAATTTCAATTGGATTTTCGGGGAAATTGATGAATTGGTGATGGCAACGTTACATCCGCATCGTAGCGATGGGCCGAGTCCACTTTTTAGTAACTCGAGTTGACTCTCTTACCAACTCGGGTTGACTCGACTCAGTCTGCCTTAAGGTCCGTCGCGTCGCCGCGTCCCTCGGTGGGCTGGACGGACGATGCACGCTGGGCTGAAAATTGGCTTTAATAGACTTAGGGATTTCAATTTGCGAGGGCCGGATTTTTTGCTTGATATCGCTTCTATTAGTTATTACTATATACATAATTGACACGAGTTAATTCTGCGCAAAAACAAAGATATTATAATTAGGGTTATGAAAAAAAAAGGAACCCTTATAGGATCACTCGGGTGTCTGTCTGTCTGTCTGTCTGTCTGTCTGTCTGTCTGTCCGTCTGTCACAGCCAGATTTCTCCGGATCCACTGGACCGATTCTGTTGAAATTTGGGACACATATGGACTTCTATGACCCAAACACGGATGCGTTACGTAAATTATTAAATTTTTAGTACGGGGGTTACTTTTGGGGGTCAAACTAGAAAATTTAAAAAAAAAGTTTTTTTAACAATATCGTGTGACATATCAAATGAAAGGGCTAACTGTGAAGGTTTTAATTATATTTTTTTTCATAATTTTAAAATATATAGGTTATATATTATAGGTTTAGAAGTTATTCAAGAAATTAGACGAAAAATGACCATTCCCCCCCCTTATCTCCGAAACTACTGAGCCTAAAATTTTGAAAAAAAATGGAGATAATAGATCTGTACTTAAAGATTACAGGAAAACCTATTAGAAGTCTGTAGTGTTAAAATAACATGTTAAATAAATTAAATTCGTTCGGAACCCTTTGCACGCGAGTCCGACTCGCACTTGGCCAGTTTTTTTTTACGAAAAATTTGTATAAAGCGAGTATGAAAAATCTAAATATCTCTTAAACGAGAGAAGGTAAACAGTTTTATCCTTACAGGTAGTTACAGTACTAATTATTTATGATTTTTTGTCATACTTTAAATCATTAAATTCAATGCTTTTTTTTAAATCATTGAAATATTTTTATTTATTTTAACGTATGAAACTGTTCCTTTAGAGTTTAAGTTGAAGAACACGGACTTTTAACAACACGTAACATAAAATAGCATCACCCCTATATTTCCGAAGGATTATATTGTCTTTTTGTCACTGTTCCAACGGACGATGATGTCGGCGGTTCTTGAGAAACAGAGTGTGCTCTTGGTATGTCATCAACAGTTGGTTCTTGATTATACAAAGTTTGCACACAACTTGGCCAATCAATATTTGCTTCCAGACAATTTCCGTACTGTCTTCTGAATTTATCCAATCGATTGGTTGGATTTCAGCCACCTCTGTGAAGCAGCTCGCGTGAATCTCCGACAAAATTCTTTGAGCGTTAGTCGATCTTCGGCAGAAAGGCAATCGCCTATGCGGGATACTACTGCACCAAACAATACTTCATGACTAAACGAAGTGCTCTCACTTTATAGAAGAACGAACAAGTCTAAATTGATGATTAAACTTTCCATTTCAAGATTTTAGAATCGCAGAGCAAAGAATTAGTGTTAGCCTACACAAATATTATAAAGAAGAAAGATTTGTTTCTTTATTTGTTTGAATTGAATAGGCTCTGAAACTGTTGGACCGATTTGAAAAATTCTTTTAGCATTGGATAGCTACATTATCAGGGAGTGACATAGGCTATATATTATCCCCGTAGTCCCACGGGAACGGGAACTACGCGGGTGAAACCGCGTGACGTCCACTAGTAAATAATAAGTAAATAAAATTACGTTTGGTATTTGGTCATCTATCTATCAACTTACACCTTTAAAAAAGCTAATCAATATCTATGTATTGCCACTTATTTCTGAATGAATACCAGTCTTAGTTCAAAAATATCTTGTAGGTAACTCTATAAAAATAACTGTAATCTCTTTCACTCGCGGCTCGGACGTTCGGTCGTCGGGGTGATTCGGGCTCGCTCGGAGTCGTTCGGGCCTCGCAACTCACGGGCTAGGCGGCTAGCCGCGGGCCGCCAACCCACTGAACCCACCGCACTGCCCGCCGCGCGCGCTTTCCGAATCAACTCGGTTTGTAGATATTTTGACTCGGGCTGACTCGCTTACGGTCTGACCCGAGTTACTCGAGTTAGATAACTCGATTCGCCCATCGCTAGCATTAGTGATGAGCAAATGAAAAAAAAATATCGATAGTTATCGTATCGATATTTTTAAACAGTACCGATAATTATCGAGTGAATAATATCGATATATCGCCAGTTTTCGCATGATTATTCATACATATTCCCAAAACATTCAAACTTCGTAAAAAAGAATAGACGAAAATTATTTATATTTTCTTCTAGAAAATAGTATTTTTTATTAATGCTCGAGCCTAAACAATTATATATAACTAGCTTCTGCCAGCGGCGTCGCCCGCGTGGTCCCTAGGGAACATACTCCCGGGATAAAAAGCCTATGTCCTTTCTCAGGTTCTAGACTATCTGTGTACCAAATTTCATTTAAATCGGTTCAGTAGTTTTGGCGTGAAAGCGCGATAGACAGACAGACAGAGTTACTTTCGCATTTATAATATTAGTAAGGATTTAATCAAACCAGTAGACATCAGATATGGTAATTAGTATCTAATAACATTAAACACGAAACCAAAGTTGCGTTAAAAAAATCGAAATTGATACGATTTCGATCCTCTAAAATAAATATCAAATATCGATATATCGCAATTAAAAATATCGATGATATATATCGTTAATTGTATGTAAAAATATCGATATTTTGATAAATCGATATTTTTTGCCCATGCCTAGCTAGCATCGATGACATCGAAACATTGGATGTTGATGTCGAATTGTCGATGTTATTTTAAAGTTATTTTCATTATTCCGAAAATTTTCTGGTGTCGTGTACTGTCTTTGTTATATATTTCCGATAGGCAGACTAGGTTGCTAATTTAGATTGTTGTTCGTGATCTGGTGTGCCCTGAAAATGAATCATTCCAAGTTCTTAGTCTTGATGGTGTTCTTCTTAACCTGACAAGATGACGAACTCTGAATTTAGTGAAAGCAGAATGACCTATTGCACATTTCCAGTATTGGATGGGTTGAACAAGGTTTTAAGTAAATACAAACATGTTTAAAATCCGTCTCAGCATCCACAAGTTGCAATCAGCATTTCTCCACATTATCAGAGTCACAATTTCATTGCTCGCTTGGCACATCTTGTTTGCTTTGTTGATGCAGTCTTTCGATTCTGAAAGTTCTTTTATGAAAATTCTTGTCATCAGTAATGAAATTATAAGCATAGGATGTTGATCTTTGTTATTGTCTTTGTTGTTCAAAGCATTGGTATTTGTAGGATCTGTGTATACTGAATTATCTTAAAGAGGTTAAGTAGGAATGACTGTTAACTGTTCAGCAGGTGGGATTTACTATAAAAATTAGTTTATTTTGTATGCATATAGGAACAAAAAGCAAACTATTCAAATGTCTTGTTCTTTGGTATTCTTTGATTTGGTTTCTTTGTTTGTTTGGTGTTCTATGGTATTTGGTTTTGTACTTTGTTTTTGCTTTGGTTTGAGGGTTAAATTTTTTAAAGTTCTAATGTTCAGTGATCTAACTGACATAACATATGCTTGCATTGATTGCACATTTCAAATTAATATCTCAAGTTATTTAATTACATAAGATAGATGGCTCAAAATCACCAAGGTGGAAAATTCTGAATTCTGTTTTATGATGCTATAGAGTAGAAGCTAAATATATTGATAATTACTCTAAATCATAACTAAACTTGTGTTTAAACTATATTTACCTTGGCAGAGCATAGAATGAAATACTATTCTTGAAATTTCAATTTTTAAGTGTGCTATCACTAAAATTAATCATTCGGGGAACATTATTTGGAGGTTTATCATAAAATAAAAAAAATATATATTTCATCTTTACCCTTTTACGATAGCGGAGATATCGCTACTTCGGGGAAGAAAGGGCGTAAAAGCCAAAATAGCAACTGGGGAGCGAAAAAACGTTTTTTTTTTAAATTTTGGAAAATAACTTTTTTTGCAATCGAGTTAAATTCGAATGAATTGGTGATATTTACTTGCATTTAAGTGCTCTTTAATATCAAGAAGCTTAATTTTAAGTAGACCTTATGGTTTAGAAGATAGGATGGATTTACGACCCAAAATTTTAATAAAAATGGCTTTTACACCGTCTATAAATACGTACTATAGGACGTAAATCCACAAATATCTATAATGCTAACATACATCGTGTCGTATAAACCATCTTTAGACAGTGAAAAGGTCGTAATGACTGCACCACTTATAACAATTATCGTGAGTAAACCTACAATTATTATAATTTTGTAAGATTTAATGTGGTGAATATTGAAATTAAGGTGCATAGAAGCTCAAAATAATAGCATAATAATTATTATTATCTGATTTATCATAGTTCTATATTACAAAATTTATTATAACGAATTAGGTTACCTACCTGTTAAGTTATCAATCAATCAATCAATCAATCAATCATTTATTTATTTGCAAACATGGGTAATAGTTACATAGATGTTATTTTATACACACATAGTAAAGTCCTCCATATTCTACCGTGGCATGGCATGCAAATAATATCAATTTCAAAATTAAAATCAAAGTTAAGTAATGTAATTTTTAGGTTACACACTAATAAAAAATATTAATATTACAAATGTTAAATCAGAAAAATAATATAAATGTCAATTTTAGTTAAATAAATATCATGTTTAAATTACAATAAAAAAAAAAAAACGGAAAAATGTCAGACTGGTTACACTAGTCAAAATTATCAAAATTATACATGTCGAATCAAAAAATGTCAAATTGAATTAAATAAATGTCATGTTCAAGTAACAATAAAAAATCAGAAAAGTGTCAAAAAACAATAAAAAAATAAAAAAATATCACAATGATGTCAAAAAAATAATAATTATGTCAATCAGAATAAAATTATGTCAATCAGGATACTTAGTAGCTATAAAATAATAAAATAAGTTAATCAGTCAGCGATTCATCATTAAGGAAGTCGTCAATTGTGTAATAACTTTTCTCGATTAATATATCGTTTAGTGCCCTTTTGAATTGTATAACAGTCATGTTTTTTATTAAATTTGGTACTTTATTATAAATGCGCGGGGCAATACCAAAAAAGCTTTTCTTCATTAGCGCGGTTTTACATTTCACATGACATACCTGGTTTAAATATTGAGTTCGTATTGGATTTATTCTGACTTCTGACAGTTTTTTAAATAATTGTGGATTGTTTTTTACAAACAAAGCTGTTTCCAAAATATATAAGGACGGAAAAGTTAAAATTTTTAAAGATTTAAAATAGGGAAGACAGCTATCTGTTGTTTTTAGACCCAGCATTGACCTTATACATCTCTTTTGCATTCTAAATACGAGTTCCTTATCGGTAGACTGCCCCCAGAAAATAATACCGTACCGCAGAACAGAGGCAACTAGTCCATGGTAGGCTGTTAAAAGGGCCTGACAATTGACTTTTTTTGAAAGTTGAAGAAGTGCATATGCTGATTTACTAAGTTTTTTGCAAAGGCCTTCAATATGCGGTTTCCAAGTGAGTTTGCTGTCGATGACTATACCTAAGAACTTAGCTTCATTTGCTTCCTCAATATTACAGCCTTGATAATCAACACTAACATTTGGGTATTCACTACGTTGATGAAAGTGCATTATTTTTGTCTTTTTTAGGTTTATTACTAAATGATTATTATGTAACCAATGTATTATATTTTTTAAAGTAGAATTTATGTCTTGCTCGTAATCACTTTCATTTATACACTTAATTACAGCTGTACTGTCATCCGCAAAAAGAACCATTTTGTTATTTGTTACTTTTGGGAGATCGTTGATATATATTAAAAAAAGTGGCGGTCCAAGTACGCTACCTTGTGGAACACCATGTTTTAATTTCCTTGGTTTAGATACATATATTGTCTCTAACTTACTCTTTGAACATATTCTAGAAACTTCTACGCATTGCAGTCTATCTGTCAAGTACGATTCTATCAACTGAAGGATGTTTCCTCTTACACCATAACAATGCAACTTGTGCAACAGAATTTTATGGTCCACATAATCAAAAGCCTTGGTCATATCAGTATAAACTGCACATACTGGATTTTTCCTATCTACAGAAGACATGATGTTATGTAATAGGTCAAAAAGTGCCATATTAACTGTAGTATTCCTACGGAACCCCTTTTGTTCTTTGCAAAATAATTCATATTTTTCGAAATATGCGTAAAGAGAATTATAGATGACTTTCTCAATAATTTTTGAAAAAATTGGTAATTTTGCAATAGGTCTATAGTTTTTTAATTTATTTTTGTCATCTTTTTTATGCAAGGGTTTTATGATAACTTTTTTTAGCCTGTCTGGAAATATGCCATCAGTAATACACAAGTTGATTATATGCACCAATGGAGGTGCTATTACCTCTTTAGTGAATTTTATGACTTTAGTAGAAATGCCATCGTATCCAACCGTACTTGTGTTTTTTAGGGTGGAAATTATTTTTAATATGTCGTGAATTGTAACAGGTTTCATAAACAAGGAATTTAATGTCTGATTGTTAAAATTTATATTATTCATTGTGATGTCAGTTTTTAAATTGTTTTCAATGTCATCAATAAAATAATTGTTAAATTCGTTTGCAATGTCTGCGGGGTGTGTAAACAACAAATCGTCTCTATTTATGCACATTATTGGCTCCTGTGGCAAACACAATTTGGTTTTATTTATTATTTGCCAGGTAGCTTTTGATTTATTTTCGGCAGTGTTTATATAACGATTATTTTGTGCTTTTTGCGTTAGCTTGATAATTTTTCTATAGAGTTTTGTATAGTTTTTAAGAACTTTTTTATTCCTCGAGTCAGAATTTAATCTATATTCCCAAAGTAACTGTCTTTGTTTCTTACTGCATATTTTTATTCCTCGAGATATCCATTTCGTTTCCTTATTTGTTTTAATGGTTATTATTCTTTCTGGAAAGCATAATCTATATAAAAGAGAGAAATCGTCCATGAAATTGTCAAAAGCTTTGTTTGCATCTATGGAATCAAAAACATGCATAAAAGATAGGGAGCTAAGATGCGTTTTAAAAGTTTTTAAATTATTCAAGCTTATGTCCTGCTTTTTTGTTTTCCAATACTGTAGTTTACAAGTTTTGTTAATTGGTACTTTAAGTATTTGACATATATGATCAGAAAGGACCAGATCTTTAACTTCAGCTTTGCAGTTTTTCTTGTAGTTGTGCGCAAATGTGTTAAATGCACACGATTCATGAATAGTGAAACAAAAGAAAAGATTTAATTGAATTGAACTTTGATTATTTTCATTAATTTAAATTTTAAGTTAACTGTGATAAATAATTACTATCATCTAATATTAATTAATTAAGAAATAAATTAACTAAAATTGATAAAATAGTATAAAATAATGGTATGTTTGTAATTTATTCTACTAGGTAGGTATTGGTGTATTAAATAAATAAATTTAGTTAAGATGCAAATCAGTTTTATTCATTCATAAATCAAATCAAATTGACAATAATTAGTAATCTTCTTTTTTTTCTATTTCCTTTTCTGTTTTTTGTTTCGTTTTCTTACTTTTTTAATTTTATTGCTTGTAATCGTATTCTTCTTTATTTTTTTTATCTTTTACTTTCTTTTTATTCATCTTCTTTCTCTTCTTATATATTTTTTTCTTTTTCTTATTTGTTTAACCTTTTTTTTTAATTATAATTTGTAAAATAAATCTTTCTTCTACTTATTAATCATTCATGCATTATTCTAATGAAATTAAAATGTAGATAAGTACCCATTCATTCTAATTCCTCTACTACATCGTCTTCTTCGTCGGTATCTAGTAATTGGTCTACTACTGTTTTAAAATGAGGCAGCGACAAAAAATCTTGTTGGAACGGTCTGGGTATTGTGTGATTGTCACAAAGAAGTTTTAAATCGTTATATTTTGCAGTCGAAATTGGTAATCTGGCGTCATATAACTTACGCAACACAAATTCGTTTGATTTTTCAGCTTGGCAGTGATTATTAGTTGTATCTAAACAAATATTTTTTTTAGGTCTTCCTCTCGCTTTAGATTTCCCTTTTGTATTTGGCCTTTTTTCAGGTACTTCAAATAGAATGACTTTTTGTACTGATGTGTCTTCATGCATGGAGTACTTAATTTCAACTTGATCAACATTCTTCTTCTTAAATGTAGCAATCCGAATATTTTTAAATTGCATGTTTTTTAGCGTTTCCTTAGTGAAAGTCTTTGTAGCTAGTTCGTCCCAACTAATAAAATCACTATGCTCCATGACAATAACACGATAAGGTCGTGGCCGTTTTCGGGCAGAAGCAATGTAAGGCATCCACTGGGAAGGACTCCAGACGGTGAGTTTTTTTATTTCTCGTTCTATTGTTGCATGCACTGAATCAACAGGCATGTATGTATGTCCAGGCAACAAAAAGTTAAGCTGTATTGTTTCTAAATTTACGGACTTTTTGAGGTAATAGTTTATGGCAGATAGAACTACTTTATTTTTATTTTGACCTGTACAGGAATCGCAGTATAAAATCAAATTTTTTATTTTTCTTTCGTCAACTTCTTGTAAATACTTAAAGAGACAAGTTGCTATTTCTTGGCTACCTCGTTTTCCGTCACACTCTCCCCAAATGTAGCAATTCACATTTTGAGTTCCACTTTCATAAATGGTGAAATTAAAAACTGCATACTTTCTTGAGTACCCTAACAACATGCTATCTCCGTGGGGTGTTGTCAATACCTTTTGTAAATCAAAGCTAGCTGTCAAAGTACCATTAATATTATAATGATTACTTAAATTTTGATGTGCTAGAAACCTTTTATAAGTAGATTTTTTTTCTTTAATGTGATTTTCTAAAATGGTTTTATCTTCTTCGCTGCTTATTTCTTTTCGGTCGGCTCTTGTACACAGAAGACATTTGTCTTTTTTTGGACAATGAAAGCTGATATTATATTCATTATTAAATATATTTCTAAATATAGTATCTCCAACTGCATCTTGATTTTTATCTTCACATTCTTTCACATAAAGTCTATACAAATTGGATACATTTTTTAATTCTTGGGGAAGATACACCCTGCTGGTTCGTTTCCGGTTATAGTGTGAAGGGACTGCTGGCAATTTTTCAATAAAAGACTTTGCATGTGCTTTTGCTTCTGGAGAATACTTATCCGGAAATGTACGTGTCCTCCGATCATCCTGAGACATATTATATTCTTTAGAATGAGACAGATTGTATAATAAATATTTCTGGGTCACATTCAATGTCTCAAGCAAGAACTTTTGACAAACTTTTTGACGATCTTCACCATTATTGATAAAGTACTCGTATGTTAAATTTCTCCTACTATTTGGAGAGTCCGTTCTTTTCCTGGAAATTGATACCTGGCGAGTACAATTAATAAGCCAATCTTTCCTCCGTTGTGAACTTATGCTCCAAAAGAAGTCAAACAGAGACTTTCGCCTTTCTTCCGTTATATTAAAACAACCTCTTTTACATTTATCCTGCTTACATGGGTTTTCTCCCATAGATTTTTCTTTAACTATGTCCCCTTTCTTGGTTTGGTAGGATTTTCCGTCATCTTTTAATTGTTTTCGTTCTTTCCGTTTATTTATTAGTTTCTGTTTCTTCCTTGTTATATTTTTACTTGTATCATCCTTTTGGGCTTTCTTCTTTTTTTCTTCTTTTTCTTTTCAGGTGAACCACTAGATTCAGATTCATTGCAAGTCCAATCATCAGAACTACCACCAGAAAAGTCTAAAGCTTCCTCGTCAGATAAGAAGTCTATATAATACATCTTGTATTTTGAAGTTGAAGTTTTGCGTGTTCTTTTAGTCCGATCTTTTTCAACTGTGTGTGTAATATTTAAATTGGCCAGTGCTGTACTTGTAGATGGATTAGGAGGTCCAAGCTGAGTTTCATCGTGAGATGCAGCCAGTAAAGGACTCAGTTCTAAAAATGGCGTCTTGGAGGTGGTAGGTATACAACTATCAGATTGAGGTATATATTTATCCAACGGCAGAAGGTTGGTCTTCAAGTCAGATGATTCAGGGATCGGTACAGAAGGAACTTCGGGTTCATCAGCGGCATAGTCATCTTGTGGCACGAGATTAACATATAAAGTAGGTAATTCAGCAGTCAATACGGAAGAAGATTCAAGCTGCGTGCTATTGTCGTAGGTAGACAATGTATTAACAATTAGAGACGAATTAGCGATCGGAACTGATGTAACTTTGGTTTCTGGAGCATAGTCAGCTGGCAAAAGGTTTGAAGAAAACGACTCAACGGTCGGCACAGCACATGAGATTTCATTTTCAGCAATTACTGGATCTGCAGGGAGGGCAGTAATATTTGGATGTGGTAATACAACAGTCGACGAACTATCAGCCTGTTTTAAGACTTCCATAGAAATAATATTTATTTTGTTACTATTGTTTTTAAACGGGCTTTTTGGTGGTATAAGGCTACCAACGTTGTCTCCAAAGAATGAAGCATGTGCTCGGGGTAAAGAAATCATAGAGGTATTGATATCGCCATCACTGCTTGAATTAATTATGATTTTTTTGTGTGTTGCTTTTGATATTTTTATTGGTTGCATTTCTGTGTCGCTGTTTTCGATTATATCATTGCTTTGATCCGAACTACTATTTTGATCAAAACTCCTAGTCGACTGACTCGGCTCGTAGTCAGATCTGGAAATAAGATGATAATAGAATTACTTATACAAAAATTATACAAAAAAGTCGTCTTTATTTTTAATGCTAGTAAGAGTTAGGGCGTAAAAGCCATTGTAGTTTTAGTTCCCTGTAATATTGGGGTCGTAAAAGTCACGCACGGCATCGAAAAATCAGAAGACATTAGTCATTAGGGCGTAAAAGCCAGTCTAACAAATCAGTTTCATGGAGTTTATAACGGAATAAATAGAAATGCATGTAATTTGAATAAAGAAAATGATTAAACAAAATAACTGAATAAAAATATTGTGAATAATTAGATAGGTACCTACGTAACATGACCTTTGTGGTAAAGTTAGTTAGCACTTAGGTACGTAAGCACCCATCTATACAACTATACATACAACCATAATAAACCCGACCGTTTTTACACCGTGAGTACCTAATATTTTAAGTAGTAAAAAAATAGGTAAGTACCTATCTTCCTAGAAATTACTACGACGAATGCACTCTTAATATTTATTATAAAATAAATACGAATATCTCTAACTAAAGAAACATCACATTAGGTAAGCACGTCTAAACAGTTTGAGCCAAGAATAATAGATAGGTACTGTACTATTACTTAAAACTTACCTTTGTGATGAACGACGACGGCTTTGTAATAATGCATTAACGATATTCCTTCTTTTTAGCAAGGAATCCAAGGCTTTCGGCTTCGTATTATCCATTTTTTTAATTAAACAAGTAACTTATTCGCACTGTATTAATATTCAAACGGAACGTAAACAATAACAATCCGGTAAAGAAACTGCGATTGACAGACTGACAAGATTGGACACGTGGACTTCACTTGTGGTAAGTCGTGTACATGCAGGTTGCGATTGTGTTTGTGCGTGTGTCGTCGGCAGCGCGCGCGCTTTATTGGCTAAATAAATTATGTTTCTATCTCACTCCATTGTAAGACTGTTTAACGTACGCATAAGAGACAACGATAAATGACATGATTATCTCTCCGATTTTTAGACTAAAGAAATTGTTATTGTTACGATTTGAATGCTGTAACTCCAAGTTTTTATTTTTGTGCAAGGGCGTAAAAGCCAAATCATATTTAAATTGCCAAGTAAAAATGTCGTAAAAGTCATTACGTAATAAATATTGTATTTACGACCAAATATTCTTTCATACTATGGTGATACGCCCTTATTAATTTGAAATAATTAAATAATGTCATATACGTCAATTTTTTTTAATAAAAATGGTTTTGGTGAGAAAAAAATCATGGGGGTAAAAGCCATTTTTTTGGGAATATTGAAATTTTAAATATACAGATCGATAGAGCGTCGAAAACTAAACAAAGTTGCATTATTAACTCATTTTGGCCAAAAGTGGCTTTTACGCCCTTTCTTCCCCGAAGTAGCGATATGTCGCCAATAGTACGAAATTAAAAAACGTTGACAAAATTTGGAATTAAAACGTTTTTAAGGACAATGTCGCTGTAAATTAAGCTATATGACTATTTCATGTTTTTAAATTAAATAAATAAGTGAATATCGCTCACTTGCATATAAATAAATCTGCGGTAGCTATAGGGATTCTGCCTGTTTCCAATATTATCAGGCTTTATTCCTAAATACGTTATGTTATAATGGCATTTCTTTGATTTTAGTTGTGTTCCCCGAAATGATGAGGGCGTTCATCAAATGATGCGTGTGTTCTCCAAATGACGATATGCAGACAATTAGGGTTAAATTCACAGTTAAATTGAATAATAAGCCAAATTATAGGAAGTAATTGTTATTTATTTATTTGCTATAAGGTTTATTCTTAACAAAAACTTAATCTTAACTAAATTAAATCACTTTTTTACTCTTGTAATTGATGACACACAGCTAAGTAAAACTCTTAACAATCATATTAAACTTTGGATATTGCTGGAGATGATCAAACCATCTAAACAAATAAATTTAATTCTTTGCTAAAATCTTATTTAAACTTTTAAACAAAAACAATCTTTCTTAATCGTATCTTAATTAAAATTTTAAACAAAAACAATCTTTTTTAATCGTTATTAATTTAGGTAGATATACCTTCTTATAAAAAAAGAAACAATATACTTAAAAAACGAAATAATTATAATTTTCGATTTTCGACTCTCGATTGTTTTCTTTTTTCAGTAATGCCATTGAAAGAATATAAATTATTTGCTCAAATTCAACGTGAGATACATCTTGTGGCTCTAATTTAATTTTTTGGCATTATTACCTACCGAACTCAAGAAAGTTACTAAGATTTCTCCGTCATCGTCATCGTCATCGACACCTGTCTGACAGGTGGCAACATATCTGTAATTGACTTTTTTTGTGTAGGTACTTCAATTAATAAAAATGTTCCAGGGGATATTAAATTAGGATGTATGTTTTCCTTGTCTTGACTGTAAGATGTACTGGCTTTGACTGCAACAGTAAGGTTTAGCGCAGTCCGTTGACGATCAGAAATCGTCATTAAATCGTCTTCATCAGATGATGAAGAGTTATAAATGGTTTTATAAATGCTCTGTTTCTTTAATTTCAGTACATCTTGTACATCCTCTATGTCCATAAACTCGTTCGGTTCAGGAGATTCCCTTAAATGTATATCCGTATTTATGGGTTTAACTATTGGATATACTTCCAGATAATGCTGAAATTTTCAGCTCCTTTTCAAGACGTTCATATCGGTATAATTTAATTGTAATTTCTGGGCCTTTTTGCCATCTAATATTTGAGTCCTATAGAATCAAAAGCAGATATCAGCATTTTGACTAAATAGTGGCAATAAAAGAAAAACGTTTGTACTTAATTATTTCATATTTAATAAATAATTATTATTTGTTTAGGTATCTTTAATTATTGGTGCTATTAGTAAATACACAAAAAACGATGTGAAGTCAATATCAAAAAAGTAGGTGACGAATCTTTTTTTCAGATTGCCGGTTTTGACTCTAAACATTGAAGATGGCCGCATTTGATGTTAAGCCTATTGCAGATATCCATATTTGATCCCAACTAAATGTCAGATTGCCATATTTGATTCTAAAAAATCTGAAGTAAACCAAGGGTTGTCAATAACATACAAAATGTAAATTATCTTATTTTAATTCAAAATATTAACGAAAACCAGTTTCTCACAAAAAATAAAAGTTTTTTATTAAGTCCACGCGCGTATAATGTTAATTTGCACGTAACCAAAATATTGTTTATTTTTTCATTTCAATTGATATAAAATGACATCATATAATATTAAACATACCTGAAGCAATAGTTTAAAAAATCGATGCAATTTTAAGTTTACTGAAAGTAATTAAACAAAGAAAAAGAAAAAAACCGATGAAAAAAGATTGCATGTAGCGGAGATGAGAATGTTAAGATGGATGTGTGGTGTGACGAAAGTGAAAAATGAGTACATAAGGGGAAGTCTGAAAGTGGCGCCAGTAACTGAAAAGTTAAAAGGGAATCGTTTGTTTGAAAGAGGAGGGATGAAACGCATGTTGCTAAAAGAGTTATGAGTATACATATGGATAGATGGAGAGGGAGAGGGAAGCCAAAGAAAAGATGGATGGATTGTGTGAAAAGTGATATGAAAGAAAAGGGTAGTGATAGCGCGACGAGTGACAGGACGGAATGGAAGAAAAAAACGTGTTGCGCCGACCCAAAATAAAACGGGACAAGGGCAGGAAGATGATGATGATGATGAAAATAATTAAACGACGCGTGGACAAAAGTAAAAAGAAAGTAACTAATAGTATTATAATAACCAAAATTAATCAAATCAGTTTTTAATTGAACATTTAAAAAATCTTTCTTTTCCTTTTTCTAAATCCGTAAGTCGTGACCATCTTCCAATGGTTCCTCACAAAAATCTTCTACTACAGATGAAACTGTAAGTGTTTCTTGTGAGCTGAGTAACTCTTTATAAAATGTTAAAATTTGCAAATCCATCCACTCGGCCCCAAAATGCTTGCACAGCAACTTATTAACGTCTGCAAGTTTATTTTTGTTTATCGCCACAACTGAGGGCAAAACTTGCGCCTCAATCATATCAATATTTTTTTGCCGTTTGCAAATGTTTACTGCTTTTGCCACGTTACTTTTGTAAAATAGTTCACCTCTAACAAGTACATTGCCCATTTTTTTAGATCGTTTCAAGATAAACCGTTTACATTCCTTGAACTGTATTGACCAAGATGTTGTCGGCTTTATTACATTTTTAACTGAACCCCTCCAGTCTAAAATCGGACAATCTTTTCCAAGTTCCACCAAAGTCGCTGTTTCTGCTATAACTTCTTTTATCTCCTTTGGATGTAAAATTACTTCTAGTTTCTTCAATTTTTTTTCAATTACTCCAAATACCCTGTCCGCGGGCATAAAAGAATGCCCAGTAACTGGGAACACTATTTCAATTGTTTTGATACTGGGATTTCTCAGTAACCATTTAGAGCAGGCACCAATAACAATGCAGTTTTTGTTTTGGCCGCCACAACCGTCGGCGACCAATCGAATCGTTGTGATATTAGTTTTATCCGTTTCAGTTAAACGGTGGTACACCGCGGACGCAACAAGATTTGAATCTTTGTTGAACTCATTTTCAGTGCACACATAAGAGAAGACATTTTCTTTCGAGAATGGTTGTGTGGATGATCCCTCCACCATGGTCAAATTATAAAAATATAATTGTCGGCTGTAATACGCTATTTGATCCGGTACCTTAGGGAGGGGAAGATTCTTCTGGCAGTCAAAAGAGATAATTTTAAGCCCATCTGCTTCTTCTCGCAGCTTATCAAAAAAAGATTTTGCTCTTAGTGAATGAACCCTTTTCTCAGTTATAAGAACATTTTTTTTTGCTGGCATCAGTTTCATGTTTAATTCTGCCTGAAAGCTCCAAACACTTAGAGCAGACATCGGTCTGCGGTGATCCAAACCCAATATTGTAATAGTTGTTAAAAATATTTCTAAAGTAAGATTTTTTCACATTTGGAAGCGAATATTCGCTTCTTTTGTAAACGTCATACAGCTTTGATAAGTTCAGATCGGAAGGCAGATATTTTCTTTCAGTGTGCTTTGTTTTGCGACAGTAATGTGTTTCTACACATTGAAGATTTCTAATAAAATTATGGATTGATTGTTTCTGTTCCTTGTATTTATGTTCTTTGTGGTTTCCACCACGCCGTTCATCAGCAAATTCACCAACAAAAAAAAACCTTTGCATAACATACGCCACCCGGTGCTTAGTTATGTCAAATATTTTAAGAAAGAACTTTTGGCATATGGGCACTGTTCGTTTGTCAATGTGTACTGCGTATTTAATGCTTGTCTGTCTTTTCCCCTTAAAACCAGGCCTGAGCTTCACGGGTACAATAGAGCAAAATTTTAAAATGAGTGCGTCTTGTTTCTGTTTATTCGGATGGGCATAAAATGTTGTATGCAATTTGTTAATTTGCGCCATTGTTAATTTGCAACATTGAAGAGCTTTTGTATCGTGATCGCACACCCTTTCTGGCAAATTTTTTGATGAATATCTGAATTAAAAAATAAAAGAAAGTAAGTACTTTGAATGGAACACCATGATGCGTCAAAAAACAAGAATTGTAGACGTAGGAAAAAAGGCTGCCAGGCTAAAATGGGATTGGGCGGGTCACATCAGTCACATGCACACTGACCGTTGGGCAAGTGTCTCCACAAAGTGGATACCTAAAGATGGACGACGCCGCCGAGGTCGACCTGGGAAGAGGTGGCGTGACGATCTGGATGCCTACCGCAAGGACTGGTTCGAGGCGGCCCAAGAGAAAAATACCTGGAAGAATTTGGGGGAGGCCTTTGCCCAGCAGTGGGACAGCAAAGGCTAATAAAAAATAAACTAGGCAAGTGCGAGTTTGAATCGCGCACGAAGGGTTCCGTACCGTGCGTAGCAAAAAGAGCAAAAAAAATCGGGTTTGTTATATGGGAGCCCCCCTTAAATACCTATTATATTTGGTTTCTAGTATTTGTTATAGTGGCAACAGAAATACATAATTTGTGAAAATTGAAACTGTCTAGCTATCGCGGTTCTTGAGATACAGCCTGGTGACAGACGGACAGACAGACAGCAAAGTCTTAGTACTAGGGTCCCGTTTTTACACTTTGCATACGGAACCCTAAAAAGTACTTTGATATAGAGAAGCAATTTGACGAAGTTCATCAACATGAACTAGTTTTATTAATTTTACAAAAACAAACTGATAACATGATTGAAATCATGATGCAGATCTTATACCTAATCTACGAGTAGGTACCTACAATTAGGAGTGTATTTTTTATTTAGTTAAGTTTATCTCAAATTCAGTAAAACAAAACAAAGTAACATGTAAGTACATTGGAGGTATCAAAATAAAATGTATTCGGTTAATTTTATAAAAGTGGGAACCCTACACAAGGTACTCACCTCTTTCTCTTAGCTATATTTACTTTCCAATTATCCGGATCCTTCTGGCGTTTTCGAGCAAAACGATTATTCACAGGTGATGGGTGACAATTCATGATTATAATTTCACAGAATCTATTTAACTTCAGCAGCATAAACGTTAATAAATCAATAAAATCACACAGCACAACATAAGTAAAACTCGTACGCCGCCATGACAGCTCGCAAACATAATGGACGTCTGTGATTGGTCGAGCAAGCAGTTTGCCATGTTTGATTTTGAATCTCTAAAGAAAGCCGAATTTGTTACTAATCTGTTACTTTTTAGTTGATTTTCTACGAAAGATAGCCATATCTGATATGGACATTAAAATTCGTTATAAAGTATTTAAAATTTTGAATGTTGCCGTATTCACAGTTCATTTTTACCGAAAACGTGAGTTGGCCGGATTTGATTCTATAGGACTCAATTTGTAATATTCATGATACCCGGTATAACATTTAAAGTTTTCGGAACCAAGTTTTTTTGCGTTAGAGATGTCATCATCAGGAATTTCTTTTACAAAGATAGTAGACTTAGTGAATAAATTAACAAAGTCTGAGGCTGTTTTAATATCTTGACCCATAAACATATGTTTGTCATGTAATTGGCCTTAGTTTTTTCAAATGTTTATTATTGTTAGGTATGTTTAGCTGTAAGTTTTCCAAAAATCTATACTAATATATAAAGCTGAAGAGTTTGTTTGTTTGCTTGAACGCGCTAATCTCAGGAACTACTGGTCGATTTGAAAAATTCTTTCAGTGTTGGATAGCCCATTTATAGCCATATATATATCATCACGCTAAGACCAATAGGAGCGGAGTAGTAATGAAAATTGTGACGCAGACGACGTTGCGTGGGTCAGCTAGTTAATAAAATAAAATACATGCATGATGTAATACCTACACATTACTATTTTTTAACACATAGAAGAAATACAGTACCGAACAGACAAGAAATACAGTACCGAACAGACAAGAAATACAGTAGATATGTTAAATAACAGAGGGCGTTCCCTTAAAGTCGTTAATCTATATCATTAATAGAATAAAATAAAAATATGAGCATAGAAAAGCATAAAATAATCCGAATTAAAAAAAAATAATTAATTGAAAGTAAATTCGAAACCTCCTGTTTAAAATCAAAATAGAAGCGCGGAATAGTACCTAGCGTAGTAAGCATTGCCCAAACCGGCAACGTCGCAACGCGCACGATGCCGAGCGTCTCACGAATACTCACGAAGCCGAGCGAACCGGCCGCCGCGCGCCGCGCTGATTAGCCGGGTCCACACCGGACGATCCATCGATCCCGCGATCCGCGATCCAGGATCGCGGAGCGTGGATCGTGGATCGTGTTAGGCCGATCCACTCTTGGAAACTTGCGATCCCAAATATGCGCTCCAAGCGATCCTAAGGCGATCCGTGATTCAGCCAGTCTAACTCTTGTACGATATGGAGTCACACGTACAACGGCGGCGTCTTGCCGTTGCAGCAGTAACTTTTATTTTGCTTAAATGCTTGCGCAAAAAATCACAAAAAAGAAAACGACGGTTTTGGGTGAAACAAATTTACAAAAATCGCTTGGAATCTGGGACTCAGCTGTACGCAGAGTTAGTGTCAGATAAAGTTGAACACAATTTTGCAAGAATGAATGCTAATCAATTTGAGATATTGTGTTCATTATTAAATAACAAGCTAAGAAAGAATGATACAAATTATAGAGATGCCATTACTGTGAAGGAAAGATTATTACTAACATTAAGATTTTTAGCAACTGGAGATTCGTACGTCAGTTTGCAGTATCTGTTCCGCATTTCCAAACAGTCTATATCGATAATTATTCCTGAAGTTTGTGAAGCCATCATTGACCTGTTAAATGATTATGTAAAGGTAAGTAAAACCATACTTTATTACTCAATAAAAAAGTAGTGTATTACAATCATAATTTAAAGAAGTAACATGTTTACAATTATTAATTATTTTTTGAAAACATGATATAGGTAGGTACTTTTACATTTAATTCGGTGGTGACTGTGGAAGTGAATAATCCTGAGGTTTCAGAAACTGGGACTGCGATGAATTGGAGGCTAGATGAGCAGACGGTGATGTCTGTGGAATTGGAGCTGGATAATTTTGAGGTTGTAGAGACTGGGACTGTGATGAAGTGTATGCTATTGGTGTGCCAGGATATGAATTAGTGTAATATCCATAATTGCTATCCCCATATCTTCCTGTGTCAGCTTGAAAAATAACTTGGCATATAGCATTTTTGACATTAACTAATGTTACTGCATCATATTTCCGCAATTCAGTAGATATATACTGCCCGAAAGCAATGTAAGAATCAGTTTCCGGTTGTGGTGGCTGAGCACATTGTTGCAGAAGTTGGAAAGCCTCTGAAAGAGTTTCATCTGATATATCATCTGCATTATTAGAAGTAGTTTTCTTTCTTTTTTTTTGTTCTTTTGTTTGTTGTTTGGACACTGGATTGTGCATTCTGATCATTCTGCTCTCTACTCTGATCTGTGTGGTGGTTGGCTCTCTCCGGTTGTGTGTCACTAGTAATGTTACTGTTCTCGTTTTCGCTCACTGTAGTATTAACTTCAAGTTCCCCTTCAGTCGTATCAGATTCTACCTGTAACAACAATTATTATTACTATTTACTGCTTATTCTTATTTTCAGCTTTATATTATAATTAAGATCTCCTTTATTTTCAGGTGCCGTCAACTAAAGAAGAATGGCGTACAGTTTCTCAGCAATTCGAGAATAAGTGGAATTTCCCACACGTGATAGGAGCGATGGACGGCAAACACGTCGCTATACAATCGCCTTTTAATAGTGGCAACGACTTTGATAATTACAAATTATTTCCTAGTATTGTTCTTTTTGCATTAGTAGATGCAAATTATAGGTTCCTGTATGTGAATGTTGGGACTAAAGGCAGAATATCAGATGGAGGCGTGTTCAAAAGCACAAATTTATATAAAAAACTTGAAAAAAAAGAGCTAAATATTCCTCCACCGGAGATATTGCAAGTTCCCTATAAAATTGAGGTACCCTATTATATACTAGGTGATAAAGCTTTTCAGCTTAATGATTATACTATGAAACCATACGATGGTACACGGGAAAGGGGTTCTTGTGAAAGAATTTTCAACTACCGACTGTCAAGAGCACGTAGAGTAGTTGAAAACGCGTTTGGAGTACTTAGTTCTGTCTACAGAGTCCTGCGTAAACCTATGCTTTTGGAACCAGAAACTGCGACTAAAGTCGTGCTGGCAACGGTTCATCTATATAACTACTTACGCAGTAATCCTAACTTTATATCGCCAGGAACGTTTGATACAGTACAGGAGAATGGAGATGTAATACCTGGAAGCTGGCGAAATGAACCGCCATCACAATCGCTACAACCGATGGCCGTCGTACCAAGAAGAGCAACAGAAAATGCCACTACAATACGGTCCCACTTAGCAAGACACTTTGTTACAAACCATACAATAGTTTGGCAAAATGAATATCAGTAAACTAATAGCTCACATGTTCCAATGTATCGCGTGTGGTTCCGGGTTCATTTTTATCCGCCATAAAGTCGAAGTCATCATACGCAAACCACTTTGATTTATATGTATCTTGAGCACCTGAAATAAACAAGTTACTCATTAAAATAACCACGTGTATTTCTAACAGTTTAAATGTAAAAAGCGAAATCACGTGAAATCCACAGTAAATATTATGATGTAATTACTTATAATAAAATATATAATTTTAATACCTACAGATAAAAAGTAGCTTTGTTTTCTTACCGGATCCAGTTATACGGCTTTGCTTCTCTCTGTGTTTCTCCCTCGCCAGAGATCGCATTTTTTTCTTTAGGTTCTCGATCGACTTATTCCCCATTTTACGAGAAATCTGACGCCAAGCATCATCTCTAACACCTCTATTGGTGTAATTAGAATCTTTGGGATCCCATAAACATTTAAATTCTTTATAAAGCGATATCAAACGGCGACTTTCTGAGATGTCCATGGCGAGGTGGATCGCGCGAACCAACACAACCGTCCACACCGCGCGCATCACGCAACTGAGGCACCTTTGAGGCTGGCACAAAAACCGACCGCACACGGATCGCGCGAGGTAGGGAGCGCGCGCTCCAATACGTGCGCATGGATCGCGCGCGGCACGTCCACACCGCCTGCATCTTTGGATCGCGCTGCTGCCGCGCGCGATCGGAGCGCGATGGATCGTCCGGTGTGAACCCGGCTATTGGCTAGCGGCGACTTTAAAGGCGAATGAATTAGAAAGACACGTCGTCGGGTTGCTATCAGTAAAATTAAACATTTATGTAAGTATGTTTAGTTTTAGCAAAAACATTTAACAACCCGTCTCAAATGCCCGGCTGACAAAGGAAGTCACTGAGGCACCTTGGGCTTGGAAGTAAATAAGTACCTACCTATCTAAGCCACGTTTCAATAACATGCCGTGCCGTTAAGAAGAGCCAGATACCTCATACGGTTTAGAGCCCCTGGGATGAAGACAGGTCCTATTATTTTGTTTCCCTTTATCCCAGCCCACACATTCAGTGATTTGATGTGCTAACGGCCGAGTGGCACGCGGATTATGGCCTCTTTCTGCAGACCTTGTACTTTTTGAAGTGAGTACGCATGCTACTTGCTTTTCTGTAAAATTTTAAAGACTGCAACGTGACTCATATTTAATAGGCGGCCGGCTCTTCTAGTGCCTGAACCGGGCTCTTCCTCAAAATGCCTTAGCACGTTCTCTTCCTGCCGCACAGAGATCACGGGTCGGGGGCCACCAGAACGACGCGGCGCTATCGGTTCATTCACCACGTTCACCATCATAATTACACTCAGCATAAATGAGCACCATGTACACATACTCCTGAGCACTGAACTGATAACGCGGCATTCTTCACACAAGAATGACGCAAGATGTTGCAATGCGAAAATAATGCTCGTCCGGTCAGCGCGTGAGATTAGTTCCTCATAAAATTAGGTGGACATTCGGGGGCAGGGGGCGGGGCTAGGCACATCAATTAGATCGCCGCACACGCGCCCCGTTCAACTGAACGCAAATTGTAATTGCAACGTGGTGGCTCAAAATAAGAGTTCATACTTCATTTATAGACACAGAAAACATTACAAATATCACAAACGACGAATTACGCAGGGTTTAAACACACAAAACAAAAATATCATGACGGTTTAAACATATTTTCCGTATTTGACATAAGTGACAGCTGTGTTCCCAAATATTGATTAACAAATCGAATCGACTAAAATCATTGAATCGATTTGAAATTAATTTAGTAAAAGCAATGCTATTTATATCATTATAATTATGTTATTTAAAGTGAGCATCTACTTTGAATCAAATCAATCATATTTCTATTGTATTGCACTTATTTTACTGAATAAACTATTTTTTTCTTCTTTACTAAAGTGATAAACACATTAAACTCATTATCATCGATTTGGGTTTATTGTAAGGCAACACTGAGATAATAGGTTTGAGTGGATATTTTCATATGCGTTTTGTTTTGCATTAATGTATGTACCCAATGTACCCAACTCGCCAATCTCCTTTGGCTTGAAGCAAGGTCACATAGCACAAATATAGGAATAAATCTGAAAACTGTAAAGTTGTTACATCACAACAAAGATAAATTGCATTTCGGAAAAATCTTCGAGACTCCATTCGGGAATTGAACTATTTACATAGGTACTATAGTTTGTACAGAACCGACTCGCACTAACCCAGTTTTTTTTTGTGTCGGCGTTTAGCTGCCGGTTTGACACACAAGAAGCCGCAACACGCTACAAATCGCCGCTTCTTGTGGCCCGAACCGTCCGCTAAACGGAAATGATTATGGAAATTAGGGGATTAAAAAAATATAAACATTCAATCAAAAATATTTTATTGCACATAGGCCTACATAGGCACTCAGAAAACGTCCGTAGCTAGTGCACAGTTCCGATTATTCGTTTCAAATCAAATAAACCTATTAACAAATAGCATGATTGTACAATAAAAATAAATCATGAAGTTAGTGAGTGGTCTAAATAGTATAAATACATTGCAAAGACAATGTCATCAAAAATAAACTAAATATTTATAATACCTAAACAAAAACATACAAAGATGGAGCAGTTAATAATCGTATACACGAGAATGCAGTTAAGTAAGTATTCATATTTATCTTTTACTTGTTTTGAAATAAAACAACTTTTTTAAGGAAGTTTTTTTGAGAGATGTTTGTACCTTTGGATGCCTGTTTACATCTTAAATCAATGTAAAACTTAACAATATTTTTTACAATTAAATGTACATGACTTCTATCATGTTCAGGATTGTTTGAATAAAAAATTGAGAAATCGACATAATCAGACACAAATTTAATTAAACTATTAAAATCATTACTTTTATTGATCTTAAAACACTTTCACAGATTTGCACAACTTTGATAAGAGCTTGTGACGGATATATTAACCCGCCTCGGTCTTTAACAGCTATTAAAGAGGACAATAAGTTTTCTTTTGCGCCTATCATTAATAACTGACATATTGAACAGTTAATTTTCCTATGAACTTTCCGTGCGATAAACTCCCGCTACATATAAGGTGCTTTAAAAATATCTGCCACGGCTTTAATGGGAGGTAGTATTGTGTTTATAGATTACAATAGTGAAGAACTTTCGTACCCCGGAACAGTTAATTCAATTTGAGAAAATAAAGTAGTTAAATTAACATTGGCTCTACTCTGCATAACGTGGTTCACAAATTACGCGCGATGTGTCGCTTCGTCAATGAAAACAACTGCTATCTCTTTCCATCTGTTCTGTGAATGAAAACTGATATCAGCTGACTAGTTCGTCACTACCTAATCTACTAGGTACCCAATAATACGCCAAATGTTTTAAAAGTGCAATTTCTTACCAGCTACCGCATTCTTCCAAAAACCTGACGTAAATAAGATGATAAACTTCACATCACACTTAAAACAGGCTTTGGACTGTCAAGTTAGTGTAGGAATCGCAATTTTTTTCTTATTATTTTTAAACGGTACTTAGATTAATATCAAATAACGATAAATTACAGTAACTTGGCGTGTTTAAAAGTTAATCATCTTATTTACAACAATTGCACCGTATTTACAGTTATTTACACACTCCCTACCTACTTATCTACAAAACTGTTGCACAAGTCCGCCTTCGCGTTGCACACAAATGTAGGCACGCTTACGTACATGTCTCTTCACTTTATTCAATGTGTCCGTTTCACTTGCCTAAATGCGCGTTTGATGCGCCTTTTTAGTTCTTCCACACTTCTAATGTCACGTCCGGTTTGGCCGTACACAAGGTCCTTTACACGACCCCACAAAAAAAGTCTAGAGGGGTTAAATCCGGCGAGCGAGGAGGCCACGGCACTGGCCCTCCTCGGCCTATCCACCTTTCACCGCCGTACCATACACCGTTTAAAAATTCTCGTACGCTGATGGCGAAATGAAGTGGTGCTCCATCATGTTGAAAGTGCAGCCCTCTTATCTCTTCAAGAGGAATACGTTCCAACATTCTTCTCACACGGGTTCGTAGTAAGCGCAGATACGTGTCTCCGTTCAGTCTGTCCAAGAACACTGGACCTAAAATTCTGTTGCCGAGTATCCCGGCCCACACGTTAACACTAAACCGAGTCTGAAAGTGGTCAGGCCGCATAACACGAGGATTCGCCTCAGCCCAATAATGCGCATTGTGTATGTTGAACATACCAACCTGTGTGAATGTGGACTCGTCAGTCCACAGAATGTTGCGGCGTTCTTCACGAATCCAATTGCAAAACGCGAGGCGAGCCTCGTAGTCCTGTGGATGCAATTCTTGCACTCTTGTGAAGTGGTAAGAATGGAGCCCTTCCCGATTTAAAAGTCGGCACACGTAGTTGTCGCTCACGTCGAAGACTCGAGCAGCATCCCTGGTGCTCGCAAGAGGATGACGCCGGAAGAAGTCTAACACTTCCTCTTCGAGTTCGGCAGAGTATAGAGGCCTGCCTGCGTCAACCGGAGGCGGGTCAAAGCGGCCGTGTTCTCTAAATCTGTACACGGTATCCAGAATGGTATGATGACTCACTCGCACACCAAACCTCTGCTGGTATAAGTTTACTGCATGCGCAGATATGGAGTTACACTCGCGGTAGCACAATACCATTTCAAGATATTCTTGATTGGAATACCGTCGTCTGGGAGGCATTTTTAATGAAAGCGCGCGCGATATTCCCGTCGCTGACCGCTAAAACTAACTTCCGAGCGGGCGCGGGGCGACTGGCGAGCAGGTGGTAGCTGGCGCGTGCGACGAACGGGGTAGTGCGGGTGAGGGTGGGGGCGCGCGGGGCTGCGCTTTGACGACCGAGTGGCCGCCGCGCACGGCGGCATTGTTTGATAAGAATGGCAACAGTGTATGAACGTCGCCGGCGTCTTTGAATTGAATTCGGTGCGGTGTGGCAACAGCGTATTAAGTGTACGGGATGGTTTTATACTAATAAATCAATTCAAATTGATACGTACTTTTTTTTGTATGAAAAAAATATGACAAATAATCAATAATTTATCTTTACTATTGTAATCTATAAACAATACTGTCTCCCATTGCAGCCGTGGCAGATATTTTATAGCACCTTATATAAAGTAATTTCTTGTGTGTATTCATCTAAAGGTGTATTAATTACGTCATCCAGAAAAAAAACAATAATTTCTTCGTCTATATCATGGATGTCCATAATATTTTGCTCAAAGGTGGGAGTACTATCGTTAATAACTTTTATTGGCTCTGCGGTTGAAGTCACAGTAAGGATGGGCAAATCTGATAAGCTTCCTTTTTCTTTTCTTTCTTCCTTCCAATTTATTAATAAGAGAATTGGTAACAGAGGTTTGTCCAAGCTTCGTTCTTAGCTTGATTCGTCGTACCGTCTGTTCTTTTATTTAAAATTATGTTTCTGTATGCATACACCAATTTCACCAACTTGTCTTTCTCGTCCACTATGAAATTTTGGCTACGCTTCCTTTTTTCTGCCATTTTGTTATACCGTAACTAAATACGTAACGTTAACTAAATAAAATAACACGCAAGCAAGCGATCACAACAAACTATCATAATATCACGAAAACAAACGAAAGAAGTGTCAAATTCAAATATGACCACAGATTGAACGCGAGTTTCGGAATGTATCCACAGAGTAAAAATGCAAGTAAATATGAAATTAATTAAAAATATGAACGAAATTATATTGATTATTGCTATTAAAACATAATTTATTATAAACTGTATCTATTTATGTATATACTTTAGATTATTTGATAAAAAAACTATATTATTTCAAAGTATCGATAAGTTTGAAGACGAATCATTCACTATTATCGAAAATAAAACGTCACATTGTTATGTGTCCCCTAGTTAGGTGATAAAAATGATGGTGAAACGAAATTTCATCTAGGGGCTAGTTTAGGGGTACTTTTAAGTAAAGGGTCCCATACTTAGGTGGTAGTATAGGGGATGTTGGTGAAAACGGGCATTATATCTTCAACTTTTTCCCAAATTAAGCGCTTCCTCCAAAATCTATCCCTGGCTTTGTAATTAGCTAGATCTGTGACTACATCAGAATTGTGATTTTGAGCCATTATTGCAATAAATTCCATTGCCTCCAGATCTTCATGTCCGTTTAATGTCAATCCTTGTGTTTTGGGGTCTAAAAGGTAGGCCGCTAAATGTATTGGTTTTATACAGTCTTGTTATTTTTTTCACTGAATTCAAAATGGTTTGTTTGTCCTCATTACTTAAGATTTTTATGTTGGGTAGAACTCTAATTTTGACTTCACGTCTTTGAATAGACCTCATGAATTACATTCATTTGCTTCTAGTTTGAAAATAGGCTCATTTTATGCTGCTTCCAAAATAGCAATGTAATCTTCTATCATATTCCAAAAACTATAATCTAGAGGAGTAGATTTGTTCTCTAAAGGAATTACTGTGGCTTCGTGAATGGGCAGAGCCAGTTGGGCTGCTTTTGTTTTGTTTAAACTTTTAAGGAAGCTACAGGATTACCCTATCGTGTTTTTACTGGTAGTTTCAAGGTCTCTCCGGTTTTCTTTTCTTTTATAATTTTATTTAGTAGTGAGCTCGAAAGCTGGCTCTTTTTTATTGTTTTTACAACATCCGTAGCTAATTTAATAAATCCTTTAATACCTTCACATTTAATGATGTCGTGAGTTAATAAGCTAAATGTATGAGCTGCACAATTAAGAGGCACTACTTGTGGAATGTTGTTCTTTACTAATTGGAAAGCTTTTTGGAGATTTCTGACGTTATCTCCAATCAAAACTACAAATTTTGATTCGCCATAAGCACGCATTACTTTTATAATTTCTTCGCTTAGGTACAAACTGGTATGCATGTTATCTTCTGTGGATAAACTTTTTACAAAATAAGGTTCAGGATTTGAAATACTTAAGTTTATTACTCCTTCGTTATTGACATTGGTCCATCCGTCACACTGCAAATGCAAATAACTTGTTTTTAAACATTCAATCACCTCTTTTTTAATTTCAGTGTACACTTTATCCAGAAGCGTAGTTGATAAGTTCTTCCTTAGCTTAATTAACTTAGCTAACCCCTACTATGATATTAAATATAGCCCTACGGAAAGAGCAGGACATCCTTCAGCGGCCCAAATTCAAGGTCTTCTCAATTTTTTGGAAAAGAATCCGAGCCTTGCAAAAGGTTTTTCTTAAGTTCCCAGTGCAAGGTAGAGACTGGCACTACAACTGAACAGTTTAGGGGGCTGTGTTAAAACATGGAAACAGTGGACGAAAGTTTGTACTTTTGACACCCATTACTTCTATGTCATAGTAAGTATAAATAGTTAGGTAAACATTATAATTTATATATTTGTTTTAGTATTGGGCTGATAAAATAGTGCTGTAAAGAAGAAACCCGAAACAAGACTGGTGGTGGTAATGAGGTGGTGGAGCTTTCAGAGATTGTAGAGAGGATACTGGCCTTAATGCGTGGTGAAAGATTTGCAACTGGTGACAGGCATTTAGAAATTAATCCATTTTTTGAAGTAAGTTGAATTAATAGGTCAAAATCCAAATCCAGTACCGTCATTGCTAACGGTAAGTTATATTGTCTAACACAAAGATCAATTATGCATACTTCTACTGTAACCTTAAAAATTATCATATTAGATTTAGATAATTATATCAAATTCATTATTGGGGTAAAAGTATTTAATTAGTCCTGACATGATTTTTGTTTAGTGTAAACTAGAATATTATAAATGCGAAACTCTGTCTGTCGCGCTTTCACGCCAAAACTACTGAACCGATTTAATACTACGACTTTTTATACCGGGAGTATATTCCCTAGGGAACACGCAGGCGAAGCCGCTGGCAGAAGCAAGTTTAAAGGCAAGACCGCGAAAAATTGTACTGTTACATTCATGACATCATAAAGCACGTTACGTACATGACTGAATGTTACGTATGGAAATAAAAGACCAAAGTTCAAATCAACATTGTATTGAAAAGTTACAAAAACACAACAGTTATATGAATGGAACACAAATTGGAAAAAAAGAGCACACAACGCAAAAAAAGCGAACATTTTAAAAGTCAAAAATAGGTACCTATTGTTGAGCCAAATTCTATTGAGTAATCCTTACTTACTATATATAATATTATAAATGCGAAAGTAACTCTGTGTCTGTCTGTCTGTAGCGCTTTCACGCCAAAACTACTGAACCGATTTAAATGACATTTGGTACACAGATAATCTAGAGCCTGAGAAAGGACATAGGCTACTTTTTATCCTGAAAATGTTTACGGTTCCCGTGGGATAGATGTATTATTGTTTTTCAGAGAGCAAGGGATTAACCTGATTTTTGTATAGTAGTTGTTTAGGGGTCAAAAAATTACATAGGCTTATTTTTACATCCCAGAAAAAGTACGGTTCCCGTGGGATAAATCTGTTGTAGATTTTACAGAGCAAGGATTTGAATTGATTCTTTGCTGCATAGTGGCATAGTGGTAAATTTGAGGGAACACGTGAGCTACTTTTTATCCCGGAAGAATGCACGGTTCCCGTTGGATAATTTGTTTTTGTTTTTATTTTTAAAATTTTGAAAATGCACTAATCATCACTAGTGTATTCTGTACTTTTTGTAAAGCTCCTTCAAAGTAACTAGTAGGTATCGCTTTTGATTTTTTGATTTTACCTTTAGTTTTTTGTTTTGATTTTACCTTTAGTTTTTTGATTTTACCTTTAGCTTTTTGATTTTACCTTTAGTTTTTTTATTTTACCTTTAGTTTTTTTATTTTACCTTTAGTTTTAAATTCCTTTTTCCATCTGTTGCTCGGCTTACATCGTCTCTATTATAGAATTTCGTTTATAATTATATTATTCTTTCTATTTATGTTTCTGCCTTGTCCAGCCTGTCCTTTTAATTCAGATTTCGTTATTTCACTCTTCTTGCTATATTTTTTTATAACATCATGCTTAATTATTCTTTTTAGAATATTTCGTTCGTCGTTTTTCTTGGTCTCCGTGTATGTGTCTTGAATGGCATTCACTAAAACATTGTGAGTTAAAAGTTGTCTCTTCACCTTTTCTTTTTCTTCTTCAGAAATGTTAGGCAGATTTTGTTCTATGAAACTGTTTAGATAACGGTGTCATTTCGTTTTCATCTGAAATGACGACATGTGGTTCAAATGTTTTTGATTTTAGTTCATCTATAACCCCAATCAATTGTTTATTCTTCTGCATATAACGTTTACATTTGAATCGGTTAATTAAGAAGGGAAACATGTCATAGCATGCTAATTTTTCAAGAGACACAAAAAACTTATTTCTGAAAATGTTAATTATAAAATTGCCTTAATTTTTTGTTATTTTAAATAATTTGCATTATAATACATAATTTAGAATGATTTTTTTATACTTTAGCATTGTGTAATTTACGTAATAATTAGTTAGAAGTCATTGACTTGTTCCCTTTCTTACCCAAACTCAAAGAAGTAAAGAAAAATAAAAACTGGCACATGACTTACATACTTTAATCATCATCATTAACATTATTTTCACTTGTGTTAGGCCAATTTTCCACAATGTCAATAAAAAAATCCTTCTGTGTGTGTGGAATGTACTGCAAAGTGCGTTTTAGATCTTCAATCTTCTTTATATTGATAGGCACAGGACCATTGTATGCTTTTTATTCTGGTAGAGTTGGAATAGCTGATCGGTTCCTTCTCAAATCAAATGTGCAAACTCGAGTTTGGTTTTGGATGAATGGGCGAGTTATCACACATCCTTTCCGATCCGAAGAATATTCGAATTCTAAGAATTGCGACACTAAAAAGTGTTGCTTTTGATTCCGTGGGACTTGCCGTGATTGAGTTTCAACAGAAATAGCATCTCTCTTATAAAACTTCGTCCACCAACCCTTAAAGTCCAATATGTCTTCGGTTTTGACCATCGAAACGGTAAAATTTTGATTTGCACTGCATATAAGTTGACAAATTTCCATTGGCTGATAATACCTGTCTTTTCTTTTCAGTACTTTTTTAACAGTGCCGAAACTTCGATCATTGGGTAAAAAGGAATGACCACGGATAGGCAGTCGATGGTAAATCTTGTCAAATCGCCCTGTATCTACAAGAGCTTGGCACAAGCTAATCATGACATGATTTCTGTTCTGCCCCTCACAAGCGTCAGTAAAGATGTAAAGTTCTCTTACGGTTTGTGGCACCTGTTCCTGAATATAACGCCATAAAAATGAACACGTTTCATTGGGCCCTTTCAGTGCAATTCCCTCATGATATAAATAAAACCGACTTTCGTTGGTTTCAAGATTTTTTATGCAGAAGGGATATAAAGAAAGCTGTCTGTAGTAGAACATTTCATGCACTGGAATACACGGCAATGATATATTTTGCATATAATCAAAATATATTCCTAAAACATCATCTCTTGGTTTGCTGAGATCTTCCACTTCTTTTATGCTGCTGTAAAATTTCTTCGATCTTCTTTTATGGACAGCCAACACTGCTTTTGCAGTCATAACAGCTGTTGGGTTGAGATCTGGCGAATTTATCCTGACATTAAGCCTTTCACATTCACAACAGACATCAACTTGAGGTCTCCCGAAATGCAAATTAAAGTGTTCTTTGAAAACTTTATAGTAAAACGATTGCTTCACTGATGATGCAGGGAATTTTTCCTTGTAAAGTTTATACATTGCTTTAATATTAAGTCAGCTGGCAGGTAAAGATACTCCTTGGAAGCATAATGTGAATGCTTAACAGGAAAGCTTGAAATATGTTCCTTGACTCATGAATTAGCGCAACTGGTATTGTTCTCTGATTGCTTTGTTTTCCTCTTTGATCAGAGGGAATCACACCTGTTAGACTCAAGCGCTGCAGACGAAATAAAGCATGATTTTTTAAGGAGTAGATACTCATGAAAGCCTTTTTACACACCCACACTTTGGAATCAGCAACTTTCACATGAAACTTGTAAGAACATTGTTTAGGTTTTGCTCTCTGCAAATCATCAACCCGTGGCCTTTTCTGTTTTATGGATACAACCTCTATCAGTCCATATAAAAAAATGTCTTGTTCATTTTTAGTATGTAGATCGTGTAAATCAGCAAACGCTTGAACTCGAGACTCTTCTTTAATCTTTTCAAAACATTTAAATGCACAATTACAAGACTCACCAGGTTTTTTGCCGGTAACCAAGACTCCTTTGTAATTTTTGTAAGGTAAGCCTTTAACACGACTACGTTTGATATTTTCAGATAAAGATTCCTTTCTCACACCTTTCTTTCTTCTTTGAATCTCTTCTACTGCTTCACTTTCGCTTCCAGACATTTTTAGCTTCCAGAAAAAATACAAATGCCGCAAGCAATAACGTCAAAGAACGTAACCTCAAAATCACAGCTGTTTGAAAATGTCAAATTAAATCAGTGTTACCTTACTGGAAAAATAATCGGTCGATTAAGAAAAGGAACAAGTCATGGACTTATTCCTTTTCTTACCGTCATGTTAAAAATTGATGCAACAGACTTTTTAAACTAGTGTACTGACATATTCCGTTTCTTGATTGATATGTTTGTCTTGCCACACAGAATCGAAATCCACAAATATTGACAAAGGTGAAAAAAGTTGACATGTTCCCTTTCTTACTTAACCGATTCATTTATTTTTCAAACTTTGAATTTCCAACGCCATTCTTTTTATCGTTTCGTCATAGGATTTTTTTTGTATATACAAGTTTTGTTGTGATAAGGCAGACACATATGAACAAGACATAAACAAAGCAATAGAAAACATAATACACTGGTTAAATTCAAACAACTTACAAACTAATATGAATAAAACAAAAATGATACAATTCCAAACCCATAAAAGAAAGCCATTGACGTTAAATGTTAAATATAATGATACTATCATCGAACAAGTTGCAAGTACCAAATTTCTGGGTATAATATTGGATCAGAATTGCGACTGGAAAACACACGTCGATTACGTGTGCGATAAACTTGACAGATTTGTCTACGCAATAAAAAGGTTAAGAGTCACGGTATCAACAGAAGCTGCTCTTTGTGCATATCATGGATACGTTTCGTCCGTACTCGCTTATGGTCTCTTATTGTGGGGTAATTCGGTGGATATTACAAAAGCGTTCAAAGTACAAAAAAAATGTGTACGTGCAATCTGTGGAGCCTGGTATACAGATAGTTGTAAGCCCTTGTTTAAAAAGTACAATATTCTGCCATTACCGTGTATGTACATTAGAGAATTATGCCTATTTGTACAACAACATCCGGAATATTTTACTAAACACAAAGATGTAACAAAAAGAATTGTAGCTCCTAGAAATAAAAATAAATTTAAACATGAGCTCTGTTTACCGCAGTGCAGGCTTGAATTGTATAAGAGGAACTCGTACATTAATGCTGTAAAGGTATATAACAAATTACCAGACGCTTTTAAAGATCTACCTTTGACCATGTTTAAAAATAAGTTAACGCAATGGTTAAAAGAAAAAAGCTTTTATAATATTAACGAATATATGTCATATCGCGGAGAAGGAAACATGAATTAATAATATTGGTACATACTTTCTAGTAATTGATAAATGTTAAAATTTTCTTTGACATTATTATAATAATTATGACATTACAATTACAATTATTTATATTTTCTTAATCTGACATTTTATCTTTTGAACCGACATCTAAGGTATAATTTTGACATTAATAGATATATTATTTTTTTGTAATTCCATATGCATGAGAACTGTTGCTGTCTGTGTTCTTTTTTGTATTACTAATTAAAAACTAACATAAAATAAAATATTTGCACACCATATGTAATGGTAGAATGTAAGGGCCCAATATAGTTTTAAGATCTTGTATCAACCTACACTGTACTACATTCTGGCAAATAAACAGATTTGATTTGATTTGATTTGATTTGATTACAATCTTTGTAATCTTTTTCTTCCCGCCAATCTTTTTGATAAGTATTTTATCGCAAATTAAAAGACATTTGCATGCTACCGTCAACTGAGGAAGGATGGAATGAAATAGCTAAGAGATTTCAAGAACACGCAAACTTTCCGAACTGCCTAGGTGCGATTGATGGAAAACATGTCAGGATAATTAAGCCTCAAGATAGCGGAACCTTGTATTATCTATAAACACTTTTTTACACATTCATAGACGTCGGCTCCTACGGAAAAGCTTCAGATTCGACTGTATACATAGAATCTGAATTATTTAAGAGAATTCAAAATCAAAGACTTCACATCATCATCAACAGTTTGGAGCATATTTTAGGCATAATTCCTCCCAAGCCTGATTTTTCTTGCCTCGGTTACTATAGTCATCTGAATGTAAGTCCCAAATAGCAGGACGCGCTTCGACGTCCGAAATGAATACATCGATATCGAACGCATCCATATTGAGATTTTCAATAAAATAACACTTGCAACTTCCTCAGCGCTAACAGCGAGACTGACGCAGAGCTGTCGCGCGACTGTCGTCGTGTGTGCGCGTGCACAGCGTCACTAGACACGGCGACAAGTAGCTAGCGCACGCGACTCCCCTAGCTTGTCGTTGCGACTTCTCGACCCCTAGCTTGTCGTTGCGACTTCTCGACCCCTAGCTTGTCGTTGCAACTTTGCGACCCCTAGCTTGTCGTTGCGACTCCGCGACTCCCCTAGCTTATCGTTGCGACTCCGCGACTCCCCTAGCTTGTGACGCCAAGTGTGCGAAGCTTTGAACAACATATATGAAATTGTTGGCCGCAGCCTGTCGTCGCGTCTAGTCGCCGAGCTGTCGCTGTCGCGTGTCGCCTAGTGGCGCCTACACTTAAAGATAAAATCATAATTATGATCAGTCGTTTCTTCGTGTTCGTGTTTACTCGTGGAAATCCTTGAAACAATGGCGACTAGACGGCAAACACAAAGCTACTCCACAGTATGTGCATTTCGATGTGGTTCTTTTGTCGCATCCTGGTAGACGACATCTGTTGACAACACTTTCAAAGTTAGGCATATGTATAGCTCCATGTAGACGACGAATCTTGGATGGAAGTGGTCCCTGGCCGGCCCCTTTTACGCGGTTCTGTTTCTTCTTCCTCTTCAATGGTTTCTACTGGTTCTAAATTGTTTTTTTCTATTATGAACTCATAGCTAGATTCATCTTCCATTGCCTAAGCGACTGAATCTTTTTCAAAGGTACACCCCTTTCTCTTTCAGTTTTTCGACACTGAATCCAAGCGTTGGATGTTGCTAAATCAAATATGTGGGCAATAAAACGGATTGTCCATTTCGTAGTTCTTCCTTGAAATGGACACACTGCTAACTTACGATCCGCCAAATCTACGCCTCCCATTTTGCTCTTATACATTTTTACAACGAAGGGCCTTTTGACGTTGACGAATCTTTTATCTTTTTGCTTTAACGTCGACATTCATCTTCAGGGCTGGGGTAAATGGTCGACATTAGAACTACAGCTTTACGAGTATTGTCGAACCATTTGGTGACGGCAACGGAGCTATCAGAGTTACGTAAACAGAGTTCGAATCTCTGATTTTCTTCTTCAACTCTTTATCCTCCGGTAAAACTTCTTGCAGTGGCTTCGGAATCTAACTCTTCATTAAAGTTTCTACACACTTAAACCCTCTTGCATTCAGTTCCTGAGATAATTTGAAAGTCGAAAAGTAACGGTCATAATAGAGAATATGGCCAGGAACCAAAGTTTTTGTCAAATTTATAACTGCACTTTCTACAAGGCCAAACCCGGTGGCTGACTTTTCGGGAAAGGTCGTATCTCCTTGATAGATGACTAAGTCGCAAATCATTTCATCTGAATTCGCAAGAACAAATGCCTTCAAGCCTGAAAGGGTTAGGCTTGTTTGGACAGTATTGTTTGATTCCACATTTTCCTGTGAATGGAATGATCATTTCGTCAATCGACATGCCCTTATTCCTTTCCATCTTGTAACAACCTTCTAAAATGCGGGTGATTATTGGTCGAACCTTCCAAACCTTTAGTGCTATTCTGTAACAACATTTTTTTTTTGTTTTCCGGTGTGTGCTATGACATCCCTTCCATCCCATTTATGTCCTAAACTACTAGTCCGATTTTTATGCGATTTTCCGTGATGGATTTGGGTTTAATTGATGCTTGTTCTTAGACAGGTGTTACGGTGACAACTCACCAGGAGGCGCTGCGGTAAACATTTTTTGTGCAAACCAATGTTGCCATTTTTCTCAAAAACTACTAGTCCGATTTGATGTGGTTTTCAGTAATGGGTTTGTGGTTGATTAGCGAGGGTTCTTAAATAGGTTTGCGGTGACAACTCACCAGGGGCGTTGCAGTAAACATTTCTTTGTGCAAAACTACTAGTCCGATTTGATGCGGTTTCCAGTAAAGTAAATAAACTATATCGATATGTAAGTACAATGTACATAATACCTATGCTCTCCAAAAAGTTTGAAATTAAAAAACCTACGACACTTAAAACGTAATTGAAGAAGGATAAAATAATTTTATCCGTCGAGGGCTGTCATTACTATTTTAAATTTCAACATAAATATAAAAAAGTACTCATAAAACTGCAAAAAACTAGTTCATTAATGGCAGCCCCGGACGGATATAAATTCTTTAGGTCGGGGGTTTTAAAATTATTTATCCTTTTTCAATTACGTTTTCGAATGCCGAAGTCGAAATCGAATGACGTGAGATCGAATAACAATTGCTCGATAAATTATGAGCGCGACAGTTCAAATCATGCATCAAATTTCTCGAAAAAGTATAAGCTCGAATCATCGGCAGCGTTAAGGCCTATTATCTTGAAACATCATTTCTCGACCGACTATCTAATCGATTAACAGAATGATTTTAAGGTTTTTATTTGAATACCTACAAATTAAAATAAACCAATGTATGCGTAGGAAAATAAATGAATGAATGAATTTAAACAAAAAGGTATAAATGTCTTCATTGTCATATACAATTATTATGTTCTTATAATAACTAATAAATCAATATAAAAACTAATTTCACTTATCTTGATTTTTTTTTTAATTTAAATAGTTTCAAAACCAATTATTGTTCATAATAAAACAAATCAAATAAATCATGATTGGACCGAATCAACATGATATCTTGTAATAAAGTTCCGCAAATAAGGAAAAGGATATATTTTACAGATGAGAACAACCTCTCTACTTGTGTTGCTGGAGCAGCTAGCACGCAATTAGCGACGATTGTTAAAGAATTAGTAGGTCCTTTGTTGGCCCAGTGAGTTAAAATGCTTTCTTGTAAAGGTATCCTTGGTTCATACCTTAATTTACCAAGCATTCCCTCAAAAAAATTAAAGAAAGCCTAGAAGTGGGAAGTCCACGCCTTGCTTCAGTTTCCCGCAACATTCTTTTTAAATCAGAGATGTCACTAAAATGTTCAGTGTCATGCTGGCTACTGCTCACAATGTCAGGTGTCTGTTCATTTGTATCAGACTCAGATCTTAATTTTTATAACTGCCTGAAAGTCTCACATATTAATATTTGTGCCTTGGCGCATTCCTGATCTGATAATATCACATTGGCTTCGCATCGGCCATCTAAATACAAATTTTCGAGCACTAAATCAGATTCCCTTGCTCTCATGCTTCGAGCTAATTCGTTTGCAAATGAGATATGAATGGATTCCACTTCCGCTTTACATTTGGGCCATTCAATGTAAAAATCGCTAATAGTAAGCTGTTCTCGTTGAAGAGCTAATGTCGCATCAGGTGACTAGGTCTGTGATTTGTTCCCAAAAATTATCCGAGAATACTCTTGATACTTCGGAGTGGCTTTCACAATATCTTTAAGCAGAAGTATTAGAACCAATATTTGATATGTAGATGTCCACCTAGTTGGACAGTCAATTATAGGTTTATTTAAATTTGATAACTTTATTATATTTTTCATATTAGGCCGGCGTAAAATTTTGACTGCCTTTCTAGTTAGGTCCAAGCAAATTTTTACATCTAAATTGCCTGAAATGGCATCCTTAACTACAAGTTGTTATGTATGTGTCGCACAGAGCATAGCACGCGGCTTAAATGAACTACTACTCATCATAATAAGGAGGCTGTCGATGTCCAAATTTAAGGGGATATCGGTACCGGAGAACTGTTCGTTGTGGTCGTCTTCCTCGTCGCCTTCGTTTCATCATCACAATCGTTGTACGTATCAACATTAATTTCGTCTGTTGTCGTGGAGCAATGTTCAGTCAACAACTTCGTAATTTTTTTTTTAATTAATCCCGTTACCTGTTGTGATTGAGTAAAAAGCAATGCCCACTTCCCATACATTAAAAAACCTGATAATGAAAGTAAATGTATAAGGTATAGTGGAAAGACTACCTTTAAGTTTAGAAAATAATGTCCAACAGTCATTTTTACGATTTAAACGCCACGAATTCCAAAAAATACGAATGTTGCTTTTTAGGTTAGGATTTGCCGTTACCAAACAGCTAATAAAGAAATAAATGTGCTTGAACTAACTATTACCGCTCAGTTAGCCCAAAATAGGAATGCTTACGTAGCTATGGTCTAAAACGCCTGTTTATTCCTTGAAACCCTCTTAGTCACTGCTTAGACTCTCGATGATTGTCAGTATACATTGAGTTTCGAGCATTAACTACTGTTACAAGTACTTACTAACTACATTAAAAAAAGGATAGTTTCTTTCTATACCTACCTCAAAAAATCAAACTTAGTTCTTGTATATTCTACCCAACACATTCATCTTATGAATGAACAAAATGGGAATAACAAATAAAAGATATGTTAAAGTGGAAAGATTTATTGATTATCATCATTTTCATCTAAATCTCTTATTACTACGTCATCCATAAATTCTGCTGGAGCAGAGACGATATTTTCTTGTTACCTAGCCCATCCAAGGCACCACACCAATGTCATTACGTGAGTGCAACATCTAATGGTTCGTCAACCGACCATGTTTGGTTGGTTGATTGCAATAATATTCGACTATACCAGCACTGCCAGACACATTATTTTCGATTAGAAAGAAAAGAAAAAGAAAGAAAGAAAAAGCGTTTATTTGCGCCAAGCATGACGCATACCAAAAAAATAAAAATGAAATAAAACAAAATTAAAATGTTGGCATAATATTGTTTTCTTGAAATGTGCCTGGACTTAATTTTTCCTCTTATTAATGATGTGTCACCATTTCCTCTATTCTATAAGATCCATGAGATCGAATATGTTCCCCGTAATATGATCTGGCTTGCCTTATCTGGTAAGTACCTAGAGCAGTGGTTCCCAACCTTTTTAATATTGTTACCCCTGTGAACTATGTATAAAACTGATTTTACCCTGCTTTCAAAATGATATCAAAACAAACAATACAAGTAAATACAAACATCTTTATTGATCATAAATTGCACAACAGTCTTACAATTTTAACGTATTCATACGTATAAACTATGGATTAATAATACTCAGTTACATTTACTAGTAGTGACTACTCCTACCATAATAAAAACGAATCCTAACATAAAAAACTAGTGAATGTTGGCTCAGTGTGAAGGTTGGTATTGTTTTGCATTAACAAGTTTTTTAATGTTAGGTTTAGTTTCACTTAAAGCGCATCTGAAGTCATGTTCTACATTGAGACGATTTCTGGCCTTTGTTTTCAGTGTTACTATAGTAGAAAACCCACTCTCACACCTGTAGGTGGTGGCAAATGGTATTAGCATTTTTAAAGCTCTGTTAGATAAAACAGGATATTCGGCACCTGTTTTGATCCAAAATGTGCTGAGATCATAATTCTGAAATTCTACTTTCAAAGTAGTATTCTCGCGTAATCCAAGAAATTCCACTTTTGCCGCCACATCTTCGTTTCGAATAATATCATCATCAGTAGAAAACGGTCTTAATATCCAAGAGTTCGACTGACGATTATCCAAGTCCGGAAAATACTGCTTCAGTGAATCTATTATTGCAGATAAATGTTGAATCACAGAGTTTTTAAACGTGATTTCGTTTTGTTCCGTATTTACCAATTGCTCACACAGTTGTGTAAACATCGACACATCATCTGCTTGCACTCTGCGTTGGTAAAGTTCCAATTTACGCATAAAACTAGCAACTTTATCCTGCGCTGTTAAAATATTCGTCATATTTCCTTGCAATGAGAGATTAAGACCGTTAATTTCACTGAAAAAATCAGCAAGATACGCCAGCATTTCAACGAATATTTTATCTTTTATTTTTGAGAAAAACTCTTTCTCTTTTTGTGTTCTCTGTTTTTCCAACAATAATCCTATTTCTTCACGAAGCTCGTACACCCTGTTCAAAACTTTTCCTCGATATAACCAACGTACCTCTGTGTGGTACAAAAGAGAATTAAATTTTGCACCAACTTCATCGCATAAAACTTTGAAGATCCTCGAGTTTGTAGCACTGCCATGAATATGGTTTACAATTTTCACTACGTCATTCAACGTGCTTAGCAAATCTGGTGGAAGCGTCTTAACGACCAAAGCGTAGCGGTGTATTATGCGGTCCCTAGACGATCAAAATTGCTTGACAAGCATTTACGTGCTTGACAAGCATGCTTGACGAGGTCACGACATCAAAAAACATTCTTGTCAAGCATTCGCATCATTTTGTCGGATAGAGTGACCCAGTGTTGAACTTGCGCTAAAACAGAAACATTTGCAAAGTAGTAGAATGTCTCTAGATGCAGATATGGCTTTTCTTGCTCTCACAATTGCTTTGTTGAAGAAAACAAAAAAGAAACGAACAAGACGATGGTCTAAGCAGTGGTATTTGTTAAGAGATAGATTTACCCATGAGCATTTGCAAAAGATTCTACAAGTGACGGAGCCCAATGATTTCAAAAATTTTTTGTGGATGGATAATGAAGCATTTGAGACATTATTGGAAATGGTTAGGCCAAACATTGAAAAACAGGACTCTAACATGCGACAGGCGATTCCAGCTAGTCAGCGATTATCTGTGACTTTAAGATTCTTGGCTACTGGCATGGATTTGGAAGATTTAAAATTTACTTGTGCTATTGCTCCTTACACATTAGAAGGTATAATAATGGAAACTTGTGAGGCTATCATAGAGAAATTAAAAGAAAACATTGCGGTAAGTAGAAATTAACACTTTATTTAGGTAGTTATCTTAATTAACAAAAGTATTAAGGAATTTTATAAAAAAGATGAATATGTTCTAAGAAATTCGGCTGCTGTTGTATCTTCGTTGTTGTATTCCTCCAATATATTGGACTGATTAGAAAGGAATTGAATTTTATTGGAAGCGGAAGATTGTTGGACATTGTAGGACTGAGTAGAGGGCGACTGATAGGGCAGAGGTGATTGAATGAGAGCGGGAGATTGCTGAATATTGTGAGATTGATGAGATGGTGATTGATATGGCAGAGGTGATTGAATGGGAGCGGGAGATTGCTGAATATTGTGAGATTGATGAGATGGTGATTGATATGGCAGAGGTGACTGAATGGGAGCGGGAGATTGCTGAATATTGTGAGATTGATGAGATGGTGATTGATATGGCAGAGGTGACTGAATGGGAGCGGGAGATTGCTGAATATTGTGAGATTGATGAGATGGTGATTGATATGGCAGAGGTGATTGAATGGGAGCGGGAGATTGCTGAATATTGTGAGATTGATGAGATGGTGATTGATATGGCAGAGGTGATTGAATGGGAGCGGGAGATTCCTCGGAAATATAAGAATGGTTGGAACTAGGTGAGTTATATCTGAACATTGGCGATTGAGATGAAAGTGGACTAGGCAAAGGATTTTGTAAAAAAGTAACACCATGTCTAGTTAATGTGCCCATTTCTCCTTCAAATAAAACATCGTTAATTATCTTCTCAGCATATCGGCGTTGATCTGCAGCTAATCTTCTAATCTTGACAGCCCAACCTTTTGCGATGACATCAGCGTCATCTTCAGTACGATTCTTGAAATAGGAAGTAGCAGCAGAAAATAATTCTGATGTTTCACAACTATCTTCTTTTTTTTTTCTTCCTTGATGTGGTTGGTGGTGGCATTTTCTGAAACATATTTTTTATTTAAAGGTACCCAGATCTTCAGAAGGATGGAAAAAGATTGCAAAGGAATTTGAAACTCGATGGAATTTCCCTAATGTGATCGGGGCTGTGGATGGAAAACATGTTCGAATACAGAAACCTTATAACTCCGGATCATACTATTTTAATTATAAACAAACACATAGTATTGTTTTAATGGCTATTGTAAATGCTAAATACGAGTTTATAATGGTGGATGTTGGAGCAAATGGCAGAATATCTGACGGAGGTGTTTTAAAAAATACAGAATTTTGGTCAAAATTCACCAGCAGTGACAATTGTTTGAATGTACCTGAACAGTCAGAGTTACCATCAACAAATAAAAAAAAGCCATACGTTTTAATAGGCGATGAAGCATTTCAATTAACTCCCAATTTCATGAAGCCCTACAGTAAAACTGTTTTAAACAATGAACGCAGAATTTTTAACTATCGATTATCACGTGCCCGCAACGTTGTGGAGAATGCCTTCGGGATTTTATCATCACGTTTTAAGATATTTAAGCGATCTGTTAATTTAGATCCACAAAAAGTCAGTAAAATAGTTTTAGCATGTTGTCACTTGCATAATTATCTGTCAAAGTTAGAAAAATACATTCGATATAATGACGTTGATTTTGAAAATATTAATACAGGAGAAATTAGGCCAGGCTCGTGGAGAACAGAATCACAAGAGTTGATCCCTACACCAAGGTTAAGGGGAAATCCTACTATTGAAGCCAAAGCAGTCCGAGATGAGTTTTGCGAATATTTTAATACAACAGGAGCAGTTCCATGGCAAAATAGATGCTTGAATACTGCGTAGTACATAATAGTGTAACATGATAAGAAGGGGAACTTACTTGTGATCCTTCCGAACTGATTGTAGGCGAGATTTCCGTTCCGTCTGCTATGAACATTAAGTCGTTGTAATAAAACAATTATGGGCTATAAACTTCACTTGCTCCCATTCCAGACTTAATAGAATTTTTATATTTTGTATGTTCTCGATTAAAATTTGTTCGTAACAAATTAATTTTTTTCTTCAATTCCTCAATGCTGAAATTACTCTTATATCTTTTTAAAATATCCACCATATTCATGAGAGCCATATTCTTTTTATTTTTGTCTTTATAGTCCCGAGCCTTAATGTCCCACAATATCGTCGCATCTTTGTATAATGATATCAACAACAAAGTAAAATCACGATCACTAATTGCGCCGCTGCCGCCATCATCACCGCTGGCGCCGGCGCTGTTCGTGTCGCGTGGTCTCTCCATAACGTTCCGTAGTACACTGAATGTGTTGCTTGACAAGCATGTTCTAAACGATCAAGCATGCTTGACAAGCATTGCAAAAATATAATTTTTCATCAAGCTTCATCAAGCATCGAGTTTGCTTGTCAAGCACATCAAGCTTCGTTCTAGACGATCAAAATTGCTTGACAAGCACGTTAATTTAACGTGCTTGTCAAGCAATTTTGATCGTCTAGGGACCGCATTACACAATGATAAGGTAATATTTGAGGAGCAACTTGTTTCACAGGTGCTTGAAATCCAGAACGAACGCCCATCATGGAAGGCGCCCCATCTGTACAAACGCCAACCAGCTTTGACCAGTCCAGTCCGTTTTCCTCAATAAATTGTTTTAGCGTTTGAAATACGTCTTCGCCACGCGTAGTGGTGGGCAGACTTGCAAAACAGGTATTCCTCTTTTACATGGTCATTTTTGATATAACGAGTAAATAACAGCAATTGTGAACACGAAGCTACATCCGTAGACTCATCTAATTGCAGCGCAAACATATCACTTTCTTTAATTTCATCAATAACGGTTGTCAAAATATCGTTACTCATGTCTGAAATGCGTTTTTGAACTGTTGTATATGAGAGTGATATTTGTTTAATCTTCCACATGTTGTTCGCCAATAACGAGCGATACTGCATCACACAAACAAGGTTTGATAAGATCCTCTCCAATAGTATGCGGTTTTTTGTTCATAGCAATACGATAAGAAATTTGAAATGAAGCTTCAAGACACGACTCGTTTGCCTTTTGCATATTTCCTGTGGAATCCATTCGCGAAGATTTCAGAACGCTCTCTTTTCTCTTAAAAAATTGTAAATCTTTACCTACAAACTCTTTGTGAACTTTCTCGAAATATTCTTTTAATTTGCTCGGTTTCATGCTCTCTGGATTAAGCACTTTATTACATACTAGTGGACGTCACGCGGTTTCACCCGCGTTGTTCCCGTTCCCGTGGGAGTACGGGGATAAAATATAGCCTATGTTACTCCCTGATAACGTAGCTATCCATTGCTGAAAGAATTTTTCAAATCGGTCCAGTAGTTTCGGAGCCTATTCATTTCAAACAAACAAATCTTTCCTCTTTATAATATTAGTGTAGAAAACACACTGAGGCTTTTCTATATTTCTGTCCACAATATTCGTAAAACCCCATTGTAAAAATGCTTCTTTATATGAGCGCTTTTTTCCGGATGTAGAAGCCATGACAACTAAAACAATCATAAAAAATGTTACAGATAATAGAGAAGTACATTAACAAACTATTACTAGTAACAATTTAAACAAAATACAATTATAATACTATTTGTCGAGTTTGATACCACGTACCATTCGTACGTACCTACGTACCAGCATCATTGTCACAAAACATACACAAACTTAAAACAAAAGTAAGTGGTTTAGAGCCCGATAAATAGTAATAAAATATAATTGATAAAAAATAGCATTGTTTGTTGGTACTTACCTTCAAATACAGATTAGAATTACGTATTTTGTTTCCTAAGTAGGTAGGTATGCAATGCGAAACAATCGAAACGCGTTCGTCCACTCAAGCTCGAATACTGCTACTACACTACAAGGCACGCGAAGCAAGCGGAGGCGGCGGCGCGGGCGCGGGCGCCCCCTCCCTCACCGCCCGCTTGCAACATGGCGAACCGACGAATGAGTGCTAGAACGAGCACATTTTTGTCACGCACGTGACAAAAATGTGCTCTTGGTACTGCGCAGCGCTCTGTAACTTTTATGTTTTTTTTTTCTTTCTGATAATTAGGTTCTTTGTTACCCCCGTGAAATAGCTGATTTACCCCTGTGGGGGTAATTACCCCCAGGTTAGGAACCACGGACCTAGAGCAAATAGTATTAATTCACTATAACTTAATCTAGGAAAAATAAATAAATTATCTCGGTCAGCTGTTATGCTTTGAAAAGCAGTAGACCTTCTATTCATATTTAGTTCATCAACTAGTAGGGCACAATTATTTTCAAAATTATTGTCTAATAATTGTGACTATTTCATTGAATCATCTTTATCACGAAGACGAACACCAAATCGGTTAAGGAGACTGGCAGCTATCTGAAAGTTTTGCATTATATTTTGCACTGATTTATTAAAATAGTCTTGCCTCAAGAGCTTAAAATCTCTTTTAAAATATCCATTTACTGCCTCAACTACCCAGCGGCATATTGTAACACAGCAGCTTCGGTTGGCCTGCTGTGTTGTTAATTGGTATTCCCCTTCTGATAGAGATTCAGGCATATAGGGCCGATAATTACAACCTTCTAGCATTCTTATAGAATATCGGAAACCTCTATCTAATATATACACATCATCTTCTTGAAAATATAATCTGAGAGTCTATATAGTCTTCATACTTAAAAAGGGAAATCATTATACCCGCATCAGACATGGTAGCCTTGTATCGACCGAAATATTCTAAGATGTAACCATCACATGACACAAATAAAAATGGCTTTAATAGGTTTCTATATTTATGCATAGAATATGTATCTTTTTGGAAGGAGTAATTGAAACTTTTATTTATAAATATGTATGTCCCATCGCAAATAATTATAGCGTTTGTATAAATTTCATTGTATATACCATTTGGTATTCTAAGGTTATGATCCATTAGATTTTCTCTTGATATGTGATTAATACCCAGGTGCATAGGTACAAAATCTTGAACCAGGATTTCCCTGCATTTGTTCATTAGTCGCTCCAATGTGCTACGCGGTACATCTAATAATGTTGTCAATCGAACATCTAATTCGCCAGTCCTCATTTTTATTAACAGAGCAGCTAATGCCTAAATGCCTTTGTGCATTCCCTGTATGCGAGGAACTTCATTCAAAAGGGTGAAAAAGAATTGTTTGGACCTTCCAGTCCAAAAGAAAAATTGTTATCATCAATTTCATGAATAGCTTCTACATTGGTGAAATTAAGGTGGGGCTCGAAAGCGTTTACAAATGAAAAAATGTGTTCTATTTGTTGTGAAGTAAATGTACTCATGCTATTACTTGAATCATACAGATTACTCCACTCATTACTCAGTCTACGTTCTGTACAAACACGGCTGTGCACTGGGATATAATATTTATATGTACTGACTATTGTTGCTCTAAATGAATCTGCCGTATTGTGCAGATTAGTATTAGTGCATTGAGGAAAAAGGCAGTGTGAAGCGGTATTTGCTGCCCGCCTATTATGTTCCAATGTAATTTCGTTAGATACAACTTTAGTATCAGTAGGTACTTCTAGACTTTCATTAACTGGTTCAGCAGTAATCGGTCCAGAGTCACCTGTTTCAACGTCAACTTCTTCAGTAGTAGAAACTCCACGAGCTTCATTAACGTGCTCAATACATGTGGCAGCACGCTCAAGTCAAAGTCAAAACGTTTATTGCGAACCAAGTGTACAAAGGTGTTTTGTTAGTGGGTACTTTTTTTTTTACTATTGATAGGCACGCGTTAGCAGCCTTTTACAAGCATTGCAATAGGTGCAAAATTTGTATGCATTAAACATTATTATTCCTTAGTTATTTTCATTTATATTAAACAAGCAAATTGAGAAATTATAGTTATATCAGAATTAAAATGTCAATAATAATTAATTCAGTACAATTTCCAGCAATATTAAATGTCCTAATTATAATGAAAGAATAAAAACGAAAACATCAATATAATTAATGAAATAAAATTTTCAGCAATATTCATAAATGTCAATAAATAGTGTAAAAACTAAAATGTCAATAAATTAAAATGTCAATAAAAATCAATACAATTTCCAGCTATATGTCGTAATTATAATTTAAGGATAGACTTAGTCTTATTGTTTGTATAGGACAGATCACCACTTTTGAATATGAGAGGAAATCGTTATTTTAAGTTAGACTGTAAATATTCTTTTACTGAGTAGAAACATTATTGGATTAGGTATAGTTTTTGGAATATTGTTAGTTACTTTTCAGTTTTAAGTATGTTGGGCAACTTACTATGTATTTTTATTGCCATATAATATCGGCTGTTACTTAGCATTTTAATTCTTGAGGGTCCACCCTCAAGAATTAAAATGCTAAGTAACCTCATAACTCCAGCGCATAACCGCATAACGTTGTGCGTATCTTCTACTTTAGTGAACTTGTCGACATTTTTAAAAACAAAGACGCAAATGTCAAGTACCTATGTATATTGACGTCAGAGTTAAAATCTGACATTTTATAAAGAATGGTTTGCAGCTCCGTTTTGTCTATTTGGGCTAGAATTATAATACACTTCTTTTGCTTACAACTCATCCAGCATGTATAGAATATTCTATCAGATAAAGATATCTAAAAAAAAGTCATTGAATTAATATCAGGTGTTGTAAATATATTAATAATAGACATTTTCGTGTGATTTTCATGGTCAAAATGCAATTTTTATTATTTTTATGTGAAACATCTATGTATGTACAATACTTTTTACTATTTATTTGAAGCTAAAATTATTACAGCATCAGTCAACCACTAACAGATACAATCATTTCTGTCCAGAAGACAAAAAGAGAAAGCATCTAGAATTACAGTAACAAGTATTATTAAACTGGAAAATAATGTTCAATTTAGAAACATAAATACCTGACGTGGTGCAATTCTTGTTTGTATAACGGCATTTATCTGCCTTTGCTCATCAGATGGATTGTCAAAATTAATAGAATGGCTCTGACGATTAAGTATTGAACGTCCACAAAGACTGCATACTTGTCTTCGACCTGGTTGAGACGAGCCTGAAGCTTGAACAACATCACAGCTAGTTGTTAATTGCTGGTTTTTGCTTCTCATGAGGAGTTCATTACAAGGTTCACAAATGTAATCTTCCTCAGTAATCTGAAATAGGAAACTCAATGTAAATTTCTTTTGTTTACAATATTGATACAATAACTTAATTCCAGCAACATTTGTGAAAAAATGGTTCTACCTAAATGGTATTGCATCTAAAGCGTTGTTTCATTTCTTTATGTCGCTTTTCACACCGTGTCACCATGTTTCTGCCATGCTATTCAATAATAATGGCAAGCCTTCCAAAGCGTCTTCATCGGAGATATGTTCGACTTTTTTGTATACAGTAATACTGTTCATAAATTCTTCGACTTTGTTATAATCTCTCACTCCGTCGAATTTCTTCGAGCAACGAGCAAAACTTTTTCCGTTCATGGTGTTACTTTGTGCCGAAGTGATCGTACTTAGTAAAGTGTTCAATTGTTCTTGCGTCATTGTTATTGCCATCTTCACAATTATCAAAAATAATGTAGGTAGATTTATTTATTATCGTTGGGTGCCAATGTAGGGTTGCTGATGGAATAAAAGGCCCCGTTGACGTTTAGTCATACATTTATTCATTAATACTGGCAACTATGGTACAGTTACAATTAATAAATGTATGACTAAACGTCAACGGGGACTTTTATTCCACCAGCAACCCTACAGAACTCTTTTTTTGTATCTTTTCGGGAATAGTGTGCTGGCATTCGGGGAAATGATTTAATATGATCTCGTATAAACTGCCTGGTATCTTCAGACTTTTTATTATGAGGCACGTGTTTGCCCCGTTTATCAGCGTCAACAACATTAGTTTCAGTCAGGTTTTTGAAACAAAACCTCACAAATGTTTCTGAGACACTTAATGTTGCTAAAAATATTTTTTGACATACCTTTTCCATTTCTGTTGCTCCACTTTTTTTAGAAAATATTTGTTTGTCAGTTTCCTTTTACTGTCTAAGTTAGCAGTTCGTTTTGTTTGTGTAGGTACTCGATTTACTAAGCCTACAATATGTTGCCTTCTCTGATTTATATTATTAATGTTCCAAAAAGATGAAAAGATTTCCAGCTGCTCTTCTTCACTAAATCTGGACGTACATTTTTCTCGACACATCCCCATACACTTCACCCAAAAGTTTTCCTGGTTTTAAAACACCTTTACTAGAGAGGTAAGGTTCACCTTTTTGTCTTCTGTTTTTTCTCAAATTCTTCCATTCCATGGGCTCCGCTTGACCTCTGCGCTTGCGTTTCCGATTTTGAAGACCAGTTATGACAGACTCAACCCCAGCAATATCGGTAGTATTAGTTTCTATATTTGTATCAAGAGTATTACGAGAATGAGGAATGTTTTGGGTCATAACATCATTTATTTGAACATTATTTCTTGTTTCCGAAATTGAATAATCACTTGATGACAAGATACATTCATCTGGTGCGGGCTCGCCATCATTGCTCGAATGTGATAAATACAAATCCTCATTTAAATCAATAAGTGACACATTTTCCAATGTCAATAATTTTGTGGGTGACGGTCCAGGCTCACCAAAAACAGAGAGATTCATTTTTTAAAGTTGTTGTTAATTTACTAAAGGATGGTTGAGGACAAGGGCTTAAGCAATTGTTGATTTCTTCAACGGCAGCATCGCAGATGGTCTCGATTGAATGAGTTGGTTCCGGAGACAAAACAAAACAAAATTATTTAACTGTAAAGTAAATAATATCATTGCTGTAGGTATAGGTGCTTAATATTGACCCTAATGAGTAAAAAGGGTTTGGTTTTATAACATTAGTAATTTTAAATCGTAAATTACACATATTTTATAATACAAATAATACAATATTATTATTACTATTAGTATTATCCGAGCTCAAACTCTGTTACACTTAACCTTATCTGAGAATCGAACCCTGAACAGCACGTTTAATGCAAATGAATAACAGTCAAGACTAAAACATAGGTATAAAGATAACTCACCTGTTCAAAAATCTGATGGAATTCGTCGTCAACCTGAGATGGTTCTCTTTGTTCCAACGATTTCAAAATCTTCCAATTTCTATTGTTTTTCTTCATTTTATTGAATCACTGTATTATTGTCACTTAAAATCACTATTACGAAGTAAAAGCAAAAAAAAAGTATTCTCCTAACTTCAAATCAGGGGGCTCCCCGCACTTGCGCGTTTCAACTCGTTGAGACCTTACATCAACTTTTAGGTGCCAAACTAACGTAAGTTTATATTGTCAATGGACTATAATACTAATCAAACAAAATAGTATTGCCACCAAAACGTAAATCGTAATACATCGTTTTTTGGGCCATTGACTTGTATTATTTATCTAACAAAAATGTTTGTGCCAATAAAACGTAAATACACAAACGTTACACGGGCTCTTTAAAGTAATAATAATAAAAATATAATAATATCGTTTATTTATAAAACAGGGCACATTTACAATAGTAAGCATCAAAACAAAATTTTGTAACGACCAAAACAACGTATAAGCTTTTACGTTCTTATGGTTTGTATAATATTGCCAACGCTGTACGTTTCTATAGCTCTAAAGAAGTAGGAAGATAATTAGAACTATTTAAACGGTATTCATAATACGTTTTTCTAGTTCCATTGAAAATTATTCTTAAGCTATTTACTTTTTTTTGGAATTTGATAAATATTGACTTTACCGTTACGTCGTTTTGGCAATTCATAAAGGACTATATTGTGAACCGTTTTACGAAAAAAAACTTTTTTTTAATTTTTTTTGTAGATACGTTCATCTGGTTCTTATACCGCGATATATTCTAGGATAACATCCTTAGTCAAAACAACTGTTATAGGATTGTACAACCCCTACGACAATAACAGTGTAGTCCCGCTTGCTGGAGATGTAGAATCAACATGTGAAGAAGGTTGTCTCTGTGCCGCTATGTAAATATTTCACGAACAAGAATACTTACGGTTTTTAAACAAGGAATAAGTAATTAAATACTGTTAGGTCGACTAACCTAACAGAGATCACTGAGATTATATTAATGATTTATTTATTACAGAAGTAACCAAAAAAATAGAGCTACCATTGCCAATGCAACCAGAAAATGAGAATAAAAACATAACTGAAGATGAAGTAGAAGGTGAAGCAAGTGTGGTGTTTGAAGTTTAGGTTTGTAATAAGTTGAACTGAAATATGTGTTAAGTTTTGTCACTCCTTATATGCTGCTCCGGGGAAAAAAATGATAAAACTGTACAGCTACCTATCATACCCATGCCTGCTCAAGTTACCGATAGATATTTCTATATAGACGTTCTACATTACACTGCACTGAGTAGAACTATCCCGCAGCCTGCATTGGGCCAGTGTGGTGGACTAAGGCCTGAGTGGTTACGTTAGATTAGGTCTGGTAGAGGGTAGACCTATACCCAGTTGTATGGGTTGAAAGAGACTGTAGATTCATTAGGTAATTATTACTTTATTGTTTCAGGATTGGGGTGACTATACCCCACAACTGTTGCGCACTCCTGTTTCTGCTCCTCTCAAGAATAAAGTAAATAAGTCTTGGATGACAAAAAGACGACCAGCATATACAGCCACATACACATCTTTGGAGCAATACATAGAAAAAAAATTGAGACCATTGAATACCAAAAAGAGAGTGAAAATGCAAATTCATTGGCTGATATAGATTTAAAAATAAAAGAAGAAATGCTTAACCCTTCGAGAGTCCTAAAAATTCGTTTAAAAATGGCGCGAATGTTGAAGCATTTTGTAGGTATGTAATTATTTTGGATTGACCTTCGGAAAAATTTCGTCATCATTCAAATATTAACACATTACAAATTATACCTTCCTGGATTCGTTATGAGTTTACGTGTTTATTGGTATAAATATTTAAAGAATTAAAACTGATCTGGCCTCACAGTGACGTCATATATTTTCATTTTGATCGTTCGCCATAACCTTGAAACTTCATCACAATACATCGAATTTACACACATATTCACCAAAATAACAATTACGATAACACATATGTTTAGGCATTCATAATACAACTTATTTCACTTCGAAACATACTATTTGCACAAAAACAAGTATTATTTACGCAACGACAAATCACGCGCGCCCGGTCCGCCGGCCGCGATGTAAACTAGAGGTGAGACGTACTAGGTAAAATGCGAACTGAGTCTTAGAAGTACGCGTCCGCCCTAATACTTATTCCAAATACTAGGTCCACGAGTATTTAGGCGTCTCGAGTTGGAGTATGTAATGGAGTATTTTCAGATAATGGATTATTAACGCATATTAGACTACGCGTTGTTATTCGTTTCTTTTATAAAACTTAAAATTAAATCTTATTGAAAAGTTTCCTTCCTACTTTTCAGGCTTAGGACTGTCAGCTATTATTGATAGAAACATAGAAAAAAAAAAATTGTTGCACGATAAAGGTCTGACGGTAAAGGTTCTGGAAGTCATGGTTCTATCTGCTCCATTTATTCACTTTCTCTGGGCACTAATTGTATAGTCAGTGTCGTCTCTTCAAATATTTTATCAAATTCGATACTGATGCCTTAAATGAAAGGTCCATTTTACATATTTTGCACTATGCTTTATAGTCCCCTTTATCGTCAAAATGATCCCATATGATATTTCTCCTCGGAGTCATCGTTAATTCAAATTTAGAATTAGATAAATAAACAATAACACACAACACACTTACAAAACTATGTTCTTCTACAATAAAAGTCTCTTTTTTTACCAAAAATCTAAAAACATACGTTAACGAAAACAATAACACAGGGTGCTGTGTTATTGTTATCGTCACAGGACCGGTGGGTCCTGTGACGATCTTCAGTTGACTGACTTTTCGTTCAGTGTTTTAGCCATTCGACAGTTCTAAACTGGCTGTAATCAATCCTTTAGGTTTGATTCGTGATTCACTAGTATTCGTGATTACCAAGTCCAAGCACCAATGAAGTCATAAAACTCACATTGATTTTAACAAAGAAAATCAAAGACTACGTATATACATCTAATTCACAGTCAACATCTATTTCATAGCTCAGCAAAACACAATTCCTATACTCGCACTTCCCTATGGGAAGAATACCGAGTAAACTCTAATTTGTACCACCAATAGCAACGACAGTCTTCCTCGTCTATATCACTCTGTGATACTGCTACAATACCCTGGTACGCCCGCCGACCCACAGAACTAAGAACCTGTTCACACAAACTAATTTGATGCTTACTCGACATCTATTCCATAACTTCACAACGTCAATTATTCATATACTTGGCCTTGGGCATCTTCCCGACAATGAGATTTTAAAACATACCAACCAGTAAGTTATGCACATCAGAGTTTACGAAGAGAAGAGAACCAAGGCCTGTCAATATTTGTGTCTAACGTTCATGTGAAGGGGCTACGTTCACGAATTACTCTACGTCAATCTACGAGCATCATGGTCATAACTGCACCGAACAGTTTGAATCCATCAATATTATTTTAAATCTTACTTTATATTAACTTACATCTACAGTAAGCAACCCGGTAGTGAAAAATTTATTTAGAAATTGTAATAGCTCAGAATTCTCTGTATCCCTACAGCTTTAATCAATGTCATTAATGTCAAGTTACTGTTTATAATCGTTTACTATCGAATTTACGAACTGAATTTAATAACTTGTTTTGTAAGAAAACTGTCACCGACACGTTAATATAACAGCTTAAATCAAATTTTTCACTAAACACGTCTAAGTCGGAACACGACTTTATGGCAACCTTGCCATGCAATATCTCATTCTTTAAGTTCGTACTGAATAAAATTTTGAAACTATTACCACCAATGGGAAGCTCTTTAAGTACTCGCTTTTTTTTATTGATAGGCACCAATATCTCACCTGGTGGTAAGTGATGATGTGGTCGAAGATGGAGCACGCTTGCCCAGAAGCAAACCAATCACTCTTGACTTAAAGACTCCTAGTTTACAACTATCAGGAAACACAGACTCTGGCAGGGAATTACACTCCTTAAATCTTTCTCCAACCGTAATCGTGTATTTGTCAGAATATGGTAGCTACATTATGGTCTAAAGATGAGTTACTGGTAACCGTTCTTTTATATATTTTTTCAACTTTTCTTCCTATGATCCTTCTTAATGATTGAGAAGCTGGTTGTACTTTCTCATCGATTGATGCTTCCACTAAAACATCATTGAATTTCGGAAACTGTCTTAGTTTCCATTTGGTCAATTTGTAATCCGATTTTAAGTACACCCATTATAACTATAGCCATGTCAATTTCTTTCCCAAGTAGATCTCTAGTTCCATCAGAGATGCAAACAAAAGTAAAAAGTTGCATTTTCGGATCTATCTGCTATTTTTATATTTGTGCCTTGGGGTTTCTTTCTTTAATAACCATAAAAGTCTTATTGCAACTGAATGTTTGGTTACGTTGTTTTGTTTCACATTTTCCCAGGTTCTGTGTGTGATTAGATTTACCTACACGCAGAGTCTACTAACATTTTTTTTTAACCTTCATTCCACCAATATGACAATCTAATAAACTGTCATCGTCGATATTGAACACATATTGTATGTCTTTCGACTCTGTTTGAACTGACATCTGTCTAAAGTCAAAGTCAAAGTCAAATGATTTATTTCAACTAGAACAATAAAGGCACTATTGAACGTCAAATTAAAATAAAATATTATAGTGACTCTAGTCGTCCGTTCGCAAAAGGTAGATTCTTATGGAGAAGAACGGACAAGAAACTCCGTTTATTGTCTAAGCCGTACTAAGAAATTTTTGAAACTTTTCATTTGCCCCTTGTTTGATCAATCAAAAAGAGTGACGTTCTTAATTCTTAATTTGTTTAGGAATAAAGTATGCATGGAGTTTGGTGATAGCCATTACAAAGACATCCCCACTCCATCAGCTGGTGATATTTGTATCTGGTATATTATTAAACTGGCTGATCCGAGCAACCTCGTCTTCGTCACATTATCCATTAATGCTTTGCTACTATTGGTCGTAGCATGATGTTAGATCCTATAGTCTTCCCCGATAAATAGGCCGTCCAACACTAAAATAGTTCCTCAACTCGAACCAGCAGTTCCCGAGATTAACGCGTTCAACCAATCAAACAAACTCTTCAGCTTTATAATATTAGTATAGCAGCATCAAACCTGTCTGTGAGGGGTGGTCGAAATCTATTGATTAGGGCAGCAGCTATAGAAAAGTCAATCATGACATGTGGTGAAGCTCTGTTGTTGAACTCATGTCGGAATATTTTAAACCGCTGTTTAAAAATCCCATTTATAGCTTCGATCACCCATCTGCAAATAGTAACAGCACGAGTCTTATTTGCTTCTAAAGTTGATAACTGATTTTCATCATCCTGTAATGTTGACGGCATATGCACAGAATAGTTACAGCTTTGCAACAATGGGACTGCATCTCTGAAACCTCTATCTAAAATAAAGACATCTCCCTCTTGAAAATATTGACGTAATGGACTGTCTGGGTTTCCAAACTCATTATTTACAATGTCAGCATCGGACGTTACGGCTGGATACGGGCCCAGAATCTCGATTATGTAACCATCGCAACATACAAACAAGAAAGGCTTCACTAAATTCCTATATTTGTGTAATGAATAAGTTTTCTTTTGATAGGCATAGTTAGCACTTTTATTACTATATGTGTAGGTTCCATCAACTATTATTATTGGTCTCCTCTCACCCTCCCTTTCAGTGCAACCAAAAAGGCCATTTGGTATTAAAAGATTTCTTTGCGCTATCTCTTCTCTTGTAATGTGACCAATACCTAAATGCCATGGAACAAAATCTTGATGCAAAAGTTCTCTTACTCTTGCCATTAAACCCTCTAATGTACTTCTAGGTACTTGAAATAAAGAACTTATACGATCTCCAGAGTCCCCATTCCTTAACTTCATTAAAAATGCAGCAAGTGCAGTTGAACTTCTGTGCATATTCGCTAGCCGTGGAGTTTCTACTAATATATTTCTGAAATCTTCCTTACTCATACCAAACCAATAATGCACCAGGTAGTCATCCATATTTTGAACATCTTCAAAATCAATAGAAGTCTGATGTTTTAATAATTCTGTAAAATCATAAATATGTTGAGCCGTAAATGTGTGGATAACATTTTCAAATTCCATCAACTCAGGCCAGTCATTGCTCCTCAAATGGTGAGAGCAAATTCTACAGTTTTCTGGCACATAATAATTATACTCAGAAAACAATCTTCTTCTAATTGATATAGGAACAGTCAATCTCTCAAGTTGACGGCAACTAGGAAAAAAGCAACGCGCCTGAGTATCTGGCGCCCGGCCGAATTCCAGTAACTCAATGACATTCATAGGCACCCGTGGGACTGGCAACGTCGATGATGGCCCTGGTGTTACTGACTGCAGAGATGGCTGAAATTCTTCTTCAACTGACAGACTTGATTCACTCTCCACATGCCCTGGAGTTGCTGACTGCTGAGATTGCTGAAATTCTTCTTCAACTGACAGACTAGATTCACTCTCCACATGCCCTGGTGTTGCTGATTGCAGAGATGGCTGAAATTCTTCTTCAATTGATTGACTTGATTCACTCTCCAAAAGCCCTGGTGTTGATGCAACAGAGGCTGTTGATGGTTCATTTATACTTGATGATGATGGGGTGTTTAAATTCCGTTGAACAGAACGGTAACATCTTTGCCAACACGGGTGACAGATCTTATCTGTTGATCTCAACTGTAACAAAAACAATATCTTAATGTAATCAGAAAAAAAAAACATATCAACCAGCAATACATAAAATCATTGAAGGATATTGCTTACCTGTAGTGGTGCAATCTGTTGCTCTATCACACGTTTGATAGCATCTTCTCTTTCTGAACTGGAGTCTAAAGCGTGAGACCTTACACAATGCAATGAATGACCGCAACCAATACAAAGATTTCGATGAACAATTGATGCAGTTGGCGCATTGCTACTTATTGGATTACTTGTTTGTTAAATTAATAACCAACAGTAATGATAAACAACACTGTCGTTTGTAATCTAAAAAAAACAATATACAGTTATGTTAAAAAACAACATTTATCTAAGCTAAAATAGTTTTCATTCTGTTAATACGAATCGTACTTTACCTCAGAAAGTGAAGTCCACTGCCGTAATAATGAACGGACATCGTCAGATTCAACCAAATGCCGTTGCATTCGGAACACATTTATACCACAATTAATGCAACGTAGTTGATGCGACATTGTCACAAAATGTGTGGGGTACGGATAATATAACACAATAAGACGTCTGTAACTTACAACGCAAACAAATTCGAGAAGAAAACAGCGGAAGAAAACAAACGTATACTGACAACAACAACACAAGATGTGTGTCAATGTCAGTTTAAGCGCGCGCGATTTTGAATTTGCAATTATAAGGGTTGCTATTATAAAGCAATTAAGTTATCGATTACAGATGGAAAATCGATTTCTTGATTATCGTGTTTTATAATAATCTATAAAACTATTAACTGTAAAACAGAACGAACGTATTATTTAAGTAAAAAATTAATAATAAATAATAATATAAATAAAAAGTAAAGAATATTAATTATTTTTACTATTTAGAATTATCTTAATAATAAAAAAATATTTTTAATATAGAATTATCGATTACAGAGGCAGGATTTTAATTATTTAGAATTAACGATTACAGTAGCAAGACTGGCAACTTTTTTTTATTTAAATCCGGAATTCAAGAACTTACTATTAAAATAATTACTTATTATATATATATTTTTTTTCGAGCAGTTCTCGAAAAGCACTAGATATGTTTTTCTAAGTTTGTATTTTATATTTAAATTGTTGGAGATAAAGATCTTTGTGTCCGCGTGAATTTAGTGTTAAAAGTTGTGTAGGCCGAAAGCTGTCATTGTTCTTTTTGTTATGAAAGTAATCAGTATGCGGTTCTGACTTGGTGACGCTGGAGGGCTTCTGCTAGTTCAAGCCTACTAGCGCGGTCCTAGTAGCGGGACCTGGCGAACTCCTGTTCTAATTCCATCATTTTTTCGCTAGTGAAAGCAGTTCTGATGCGTTTTGGTCTCTTGGCTCCACCACTTGGTTTATTGCTGGCCCAGACAGGTGACTGAGATATAAATCTTCCGAGAAGCGATTGATTGAGCCAGGCTTGGCCTCCAATAATCTGCCCATTTTTAATTCGTTTAGGATTTGATCCGTTGATGACTTGAGGGTTAATTCCTCTGCCAGGATTATAAGTCGCATACCTATTCGGTACTGTGCTCCTTTGCTAAGGTATGTTCATGTACTCGTAGCTAGGCGGGTTGTACACGACTTGATTGCTGATTATATTCACATTATTGCTGCTGGTGGCACATTGTTGGTCGACACTGGTACTGTCGCAACACTCTGTGGTGGTAACGCGTTCCAGTCTGCAGGCTGCGAACAAAGATAAAGATTTTGTTAGTCATCACATCATTTACCTAACATGTCAGGTTGTAAGGGACAGAAATTTTGGTATCACCTTTTTGCAGTAAAGTTTTGGTATCGTCTTATAGATCCAAAACTTTACTGCAAAATTTTAAATCGTCGACGCCAGATAAATTTTCAATAACGGTCACTGACCCACCTACATTTATTGACATACGTAATTCCGAAAATAGAAATAAAAATATGAAGCTGACCTGAGTCTTAAATCGACATCTATCGTGATCCTTTACATTTTATAGTAAAGAAAAACGATTCTTAATTTACTGTCGAGGTACCTACGAAGAGACGTCAAGGAAAGGTCAATTGACCGTTATTGCAAATTTATCTGGCGTCGATCACAGATGCCAAAACTTTACAAGCGTATTTTAAGCATGGAAATCAAATAACCTTACTAACTTGGTTCCAACGACCGTCACTAGAGATAACCGCACCGTTTTGCCAACGTTGTAGGGAAGTGGCGCCAAAGACTGATTAGAAGTCGAAGTTTCTGTCATTTTGGAGTATTCCAAATAAGATATTTTTAAAAAGGAACGTTCGCTTCGAAAGCTCTGTTAATTGTAATGTCTGTGGGGATTGTGTCTATTTTTATCTGTACACTACCACCCCGTAAGTACCTAAGGGCTAATTAGTAAATTAGCAAAAGTAAAAGTCATGTCTTCCGATGAAGTGATTACTGATTAGTTAGCTGTTATTAATTCTTAGGCTCTAAACAGACGGACTGCATTTCAACTGCAATCCAACTGAAAATTGCAGTTCGAATGCAGTTTGAATGCAGTTGACACGACTGCAATAGAACTGCAAACCAACCGTGCAGTTCGATTGCAGTCAATTGCAGTCGGCGTGCAGTCGTGTCAACTGCATTCAAATTGCATCCGAACTGCACCATACCCACCCACCCGCACTAGTTTGATGCTCCCCCCCCCCCCGCGCATAGAATCAGTAGTAGAAACAAGGTTAGAGTGAGCTCACGCGTTGTCTGTCCGTTAATAAAATAAATATGTCGAGGAACAAGGTTATAAGTTGTGATGAAGCTTTACTGCTACTTTTACTTCATCGCCGTGCTCGTAAACACAAGAGTAAGAGAAATCGTGAAATATGGGTTCAATTAATATTGCAATGTAAACACGAAGGCGATTTTTATACTTTATTACCAAAAATCAGATCACAAGAAAAATGCTTTTACAAATATTTTCGCATGTCTAGAAGAAGTTTCTAAGAATTAACAGACATCTTAAAAAATAAAATATGCCGACAAGACACCAATATGAGAAAAAGTATATCGGCAGAAGAAAGGATTGCAATTGCTTTGAGGTTAGCTTTTAACAATTATCGGGTGAGACAATATTGCTGTAATGAGATTCTGAAGTTCCTGGCCAATTGAATGTCTCCTGTTGGATAGGACGTACATTTGAACTCGAAGGCACATTATAGTTCATATTTGAAGTAAAATATCCCCTGAAATCATTCGTTGGCTGATATTGCGGTCCGGACATGTTATATGTGGAAGCATATTTTTTTATTACATTTATGAAATCTGCCTTTGCATCTAGCTTTAAATAATCTGGAATTCTTTTAAAATCTTTACACAAAGAAAGAAGGAACAATCGGTCTTCATCTCTTTCAACTTCTTCATCATTTATTGTTTTATTTACTCTTTTGGTTAAATTTTCGATCAAGTCCTCTTCTAATGAATTTTTTGTTTTACGTTTGTTAACAGCTTTTTTTTTCTTAGTTATTTCTTCTCCTACAGGCTCCTCATTAGTGGAATCTAAATTAGACGATCTTTCACCTTTCTCTTGTAAATCTTTCAAAAAGAGTAACTGTTGATGGTATGTGCACGGTCGTAAATTGGAGGTCGCTGAACCACTTTTCATAGTGTTCATTCTTTTTTCATATCGTGAAAAATTATCTCTAAAAAAAATAATTAATGTATTATTTTCCAGATATTTAGATTTACACTGGGCTCATCGACACGGAGTAAGCACAATCAGAGAAATTATTAAAGATTTTTGTTGTGACATGTGGATTCACTTAAAGATATGGTTACGCCAGAAATCACTGAAGAGAAGTGGAAAAATATAGCGGAAGGTTTTAAATATCGAGCAAATTAATGACCGAAATATCGGCTTTGTTTAGGAGAGAAGTATTGGCAACTTTATAAATATCTACGTTATCAATTTCATCTACATGAGCTCCGGGAAGATTGTAGTATACTTCTTGGAGGACAAGGCCACCAATATGCAAGAGGTTTGCTCTCTTTTTCCCACCTGTGTATTGTGTTAGCCGCTAGGAAATATATTTCAAGGGCCCTTTTCCATTTTTCCCATCTGACTCCTACTGAAACTGGGTCACCTTCGCAATCGAAGTGCTCAAGACCTGGAAGCGCTGATATTATCGGAGCCATAATGGGGCGATCTGTAACAATCGCATAACTGCTTACAACTTGTTTGGTTAGTTACATTAAGGCTCACATAACCCAACCATACAACCTTTCCGCTCAACCAGTACTGTCTATCTTATTGACCGTCTTAGTCTCTCATATTTGACTATATTAACCATAACGATCTTTTAAAGATCCTCCAATAATACAATATCATAGCCTTTCTTATTGACTATTTATTCACCACAATGTCTCTCATATTGACCTTTCACCAATAATCTTTCACAATATCATAGCCTTTCTTATTGACTATTTATTCACCACAATGTCTCTCATATTGACCTTTCACCAATAATCTTTCACAATATCATAGCCTTTCTTATTGACTATTTATTCACCACAATGTCTCTCATATTGACCTTTCACCAATAATCTTTCTACGGAGACTTCTTTTAACGCTTCGTTGCAAGTCTGTCTTATTGACTTTCTTTCACACTGGGCCTTTCTCATATTGACCTCACAATCACAGTCCTTTATCGACTTTCATAACACTTATATTTGCTAGTGACCTGTCATATTGGTCAAAATACCATGTAGGTAATGCATAATTGTGATAACGATATTTATTGCATCTAAATCGCTGCAAATATACTTATCAAATACACTACACTTTTAATGTACATATATAATCGAAATAGATGTATTCAGTATGTACAAATCGGCACAAAACTTCCTGTTGAGGTTAGATTTTATTATAATAAATCATAACAATTCATTTGTATAGGATAGATAAAATTGGATACATTATATTTTTTATTGAATACGTTCGTCAATTTACGCATTCATTCATTTATTCAAACTTGTTATTATAATATTAGTTAACCTCATTAGGAATGCACAATGCAATTTGGTAAACAACATGACTCAGCGCGGTCGACCAGTAGGTCACCGCACGTAATTACTAAAGGGATAAGAAAGATTGTCATCTTATTTACGTTAACAAGTAATATTGATAACAACTAATTTACCAATTAGATTTGTCAGTTTTTTTTTTTGTTTTTGTTTACCCCCAACCACATTATGCCATTACTTTAACTGTCCTTATTCTCTTTCTTTTTAACAAAGTATTTGTGCATTAGGACTTACATTTTTCCTCGTCGCCACTTGTAGAATGCTCGATAATACACTCACTGCTATCACTAATAGTAGGTATTTGGCTAGCCTACGCACCACCACGTGCCGCCTGACTGACGGTTTAATACAGACTGACTCCCACCCAGTCCGTACGTTGTGACGTACGCGCTCGAAAGCAATCATAAGTATATACATACACTACATCTACGAAGCTGTGCTTTTGTTGTAGGCCTAGGAAAATCTAATATACTCTGAACTTTACTAGGCAATGGTTTCAATCCCTCAATGGAAATTTCGTAACCTAAAAATTCTAATTTATCCTGTCCGAATTTACTTTTTGAAATATTTATAGTTATGCCAAATTTACTTAATCTTTCGAAAACAGCTTTTAAGTGCATTTTATGTTCAATTTCGTCGCGACTTGCTATCAGAATATCGTCCAAATAACCGAATATGAAATTTGATCCATCGGAGGTTTCTATAATTTCGTTATCAGATTTAAGTATAAAATCTTTCAGAACGCTATTATTCATGAATCGTTGAAAGGTTTGAGCTGCGTTACGCAACCCAAATGACATACATGGAAATTCATATAACCCAAAAGGCGTTGTAATTGCGGTTTTCTGTACATCATCCGGAGCTACCCTAATATAATGATAAGCTCTATTAATATCTATACGCGAAAATACTTGTTTATTAGCTAATATATAAGTGAAATTCCGTAAATGAGGTATTGGATACCTGTCTGGTTTTGTGATCGCATTTAATTTTAAAGCACGGTGCCACAAGGGCGTATTTTACCGTCTTTTTTGGGTACCACATGAAGTGGACTGGCCCAAGCACTGCTAGAAGGGCGGCAAATTCCTAATTCGTGCATTAATTTAAATTCATCGCGTACCTGCTTGTACCGGTCTGGTGGTAGCGGTCTGGCTCTGGCGTGAACTGGGGGTCCCGTAGTCTCTATATAATGGTACACAGTATGACTTGGCGGTTCCTTAAATGAAATTGGCTTCGTTAAATCAGGATATTGGTTTAAAATTTCAAAATTATGGTGTGTTTTGCCTACCGTCCTAATAGTGGTTTCCTTATCTGCGACTAAGTTAGCTAAACCCGTTAGATTTGTAGTTTGATCAGTTAACTTTCTCGAACGTAAATCAACTAATAATTTGTAATGGTATATAAAATCTGCACCTAAAATAGGTTGTGACACATCCGCTACTATAAAAGTCCAAGTAAAAGATCTCCTTAGGTTAAGATTTAAAACTAAAGTTTTCAAACCATAAGTTTTTATGGGTGAGCCATTAGCGGCAAACAATTTATATTCACTGGCCTTAGACATGTTATAAACTAACTTACATTTATATGGAATAACCGAAACATTGGCACCTGTATCTATAAGGAAATAAAGTCCATTTTGTCTATCCAAAACACATAGGCGGCGGTTATTATGTTGATTGCAGTCTTCCGCCGAACAGGACTGCAAATCTCCTAGTTTTCCTGCTTTTGAACCTGCTTTTCTTTCCATGCGCACGGTTGTACGCACTTAGCTGCTTTTTCTTTGTAGCGATAATGGTAGAAGCATAATGCATGTTTGGGGTTGTGCTGGTATCCTCGGGAACGCGAACGTGATCGCCGATGAAACCGTCCTCGATGTCGATGTGTGGGTCGACCTCTTTCCAGACTTTCTATCCTTGCCGTCAATTTCACGATTTTTTGCTCCAGGCTATCCTCATTATTTTTGCTCGATGTTGACGTCGTGCTGTTTGTTTGTGCCACTTCCAGTACTTGTCCTCCTCTAGAATTTTCTAGGACTTTATCCGCTACGGTTGCGAGTTTGTCAAGGTCTTTGTCTTCAATCACGGCTTGCACTCCTCTGACCGCTGCTGGTAATAAATTTTGCCACAAAACAGCCAATGTATGGTCGCTGACTTTATTTCTGGCCAGATCTCGCATGCGCCTCAAAAGTTGTGATGGACGCTGGTCGCCGAGTTCCATTTCACCAATTAATTTTTGTATTTGGCGATTCTCCGATTCTTCAAATACTGTCAATAATCTTGACTTTAGGGCAATGTATCTTCCTTCTGCCGGTGGATTAAGCAGTAGATCCGTAATTTGCAATATGACATCTTTGCTGACCTTGGACACGACAAGGTCGAACTTTGCATGGTCGCTGAGCTTCTGCGGAGCTAGAGTTGCTTCGAGCTGGATAAACCATGCCCGCGGCTGATCTGTCCAAAATTCTGGCACTCTCGATGATAGTTAAATAGCTGCTAACCCGGAGTCTTCTACTTTTACTGGATTCTTGCCTTCCATAATTATTCAGGAAAAGTTTATTTTTGTATACACTGAATTCACTACTTGAATTTACGTGGTTTATAACGCTAGTACACGTCGAGTAACGCTAGTGTTTCGTGAGCCGTTCCCAAAAATAATATTGTCCAATCGCTATTCCTTCACCTTGCTTCACGTTATTCTAAATAACAATATTTATTTATTACCGACTTCAAAAAAGATATATTATGTATGTTATTGTGGGCGTTCCAACTAGGGCTTCTGGAACGTCCCCGGAATCGATTCAATAAAACAGCCTTTAAGCGATTTAAGAGATCATTATATTGAGCAGGTGCTCTCAAGAAAAACTTTTACAGAACTGTCATAAAAACAAATCAATCATTTTATGTCAATATTTGAACCTATTCTAAATTCCTAATTCTTCTAAAGCTTTTTTAATTATTAAATTGACGGAGGTTCCCGGAGGGTGAGCCATCCAAGGAGGTTGTATCACATGAGCTACGCCCTCACGAATAGAAGATACCAGGAAAGTCTTCCTGTAATCTTTTATTCAAAGCTTTGGAAGAGTTAAGCACCTACCTATCCCTAACCAGGAGTCCCTACCTCTGGCAAGACTCTTTGCTGACAGGGGGGCATATGCTTCTGGAGAAGCAGCTTCAGTCATGTCCTGCGATATACATTAAACTCTTAAATTCTTATGCGCCATTTGCGCTGGACAATAACGCAGTCATGCTGAAACCCTGCTGCAGCAAAACTTGCCTAAAAGCCGCAACACATTGCCGAACGTAAATAAAATGATGCAAAAATTCACATCTATCCAGAAGGGATTGACTTCACGAAAGTTACCCTAACTAGTCTACGCGGCAGCCAAACGGTTAAGAAGCGAAGGTCTATTCTGTCAAAGAATTAACTCCTAACATCGAACTCATTCCAGTAATCAAAATCTGTTAAAAAAAAATATGAATTGAAACTATTTGCCTCCATCGAACAGCTCAACCAATGGTGACAACTTGCCACCCCTTGCGATGGCTATGCCCCGTATGCAAAGTTGGTATCACCGCCCATGGAGTCCTTCAATTGCGTTACAGTGGACGCTGAAACCTTAATAGAAATATAAAACTGGAATAACTTCAGCCTAGCTAATTATCGATATTAATCGCGACCTTCTCTTCTCCACCCGGCAGCATCATCGAAGTAATCTATCATCATCCGTATTCCAACATCACATGAAAAAGAAAAACCGATTAATAATCTATTCAACGTACCAAACTTAAATAATGTTTTGTTTACATGAAACTGTTTATAGAATTGACAATTGATTTGACATCATACTTTTTCCTACCATAGATCGTTTTTTTATACTCTTAAGTAAAATGGCTTCTACCTATTTACATGAACAATCTATAAGGCTCTATATACATATTACATAGTTGGTCTGTCACCTATGAGTTCCAAATAGACTTCCTACTACCATACCTAGCAGTATGTTGCATGGAAGTACGAAGTACCATTTCCATACACCAAATTCTATTTATCCTGTGTCCTTTTAAGTTAGTTTGACACATTATGACAAATTGTTTTTAACGTTGTCATGCCAACCTATGACTGAACTAATACTAGCCAATACTTCGGGTTTCGTTGCTATTAAAAATTAATAAACTATATGCTATAAGATCAGCAAAGAACTTGAAAATAACTAACATTATATACTTAACTAGAAAGTGTGAAAAGTGGAAACTCAAATAACTAAACTCTTCAAAATAAAACGTTTCCTGACTTTATAATTTTGTAAAATAATCTCATATTTCTTCCTAAAATATTTCCATATAAAAAATAAAGTCTGCTGAACTATCAAATCATTTATGGAATGTCTTGTATGATTTGATGTATCTGATTTCTCTTTCAGTTTGTAAAAATAAGTGGAATATTTCTGTGTCTTTCTTCTCAACCTTGTTTTCTTTATGTTTCGGGCTCGAAGAGGAAGCTTGTACTCATAACGAGTTACGTACTCATGTCTCTTCAGGGCATTATGTGTGTGTATGTTTGTGTGTAAATTCTTCCTGTCAAATAAAATCAAGTCCCTAACAATTTTATTTTCTATTCTACTCTTTGCCTTTCTGGCTGAAATGATATTTATTGAGGAATTTGAAGCAACATTCGACGACACGGCGAGCTGTGCTTCGTAGACATGGGCAAAGTCGTAATATTTCATTCACCGTGACTGTTGTTCCAGTTATAAATATTTCACTGTGAAAAATCACCGTGACTTTGTCACGTCGATCACGTCGGATAGGTAATAGATATTTAGAACGTTTTGTAATGTGACACACGATTTGATAATTAATTCGCTTATTCACTATTATCAATAAAAACCATCGCCTGTAGCTGTAATGCAGAATAAAGAAAAAATTACATCTCGGTGTTATTATATCCTAATAATTAGTACTTGATAATAAATAGTATTAGAAATGCGAAAGTTTGTGAGGATGTATGGACGTTTGTTACTCTTTCACGGGAAAACGGTTGGACAGATTTGGATAACAATTTCATACAAGTAGTTTATTACCTGGATTAATATATAGGGTACTTTTATCCCAGTAATATGTTCCCTTGGGATACTTCCCTTACATCACGCGGACGAAAACCTGGACGACCGCGCCCGCGCCCGCGGTCGTTCAGTTTGCAGCCTAACAGGGTGTTAAGAAATTGCGTACAAATTTGTATAAATATTGTATTTACATTTGATTTGAAAACTAAACGGCGTGTTTTATATTTTGATCAACTATTTACATTGATTTTATATGTACACTATTTACATGTATTACTAATATATACTTTTTTTTAATTTTTATTTCGTTTTATAATTAGAATTTAAAAATAAAAGTTGTTGCATTTTTCTAATGCTAAGCCTTGTACGTCTCTCGTTCATAATATTTCCTGCTTTAGAAAAGAGCCTCTCACAGGGTACAGAAGTAGCCATAAAATTTAATTTACTTCTGGCCAAAACTGCTAAATTAGGAAAGCTATGCTTGAAAGTTTTCCACCATTCTAATGGATCTTGCTGTCTTCCCGTAACAGGTAACTCTAGGTATCTCTGTACTTCCAGCACTGCCTGCGATCTAGGTGTACCTTCAGGCCGCACTGTGTTAACTATGGTATCATATTCGTCCCAAATATCAAACTTATTTCTTTTTGATACGGGTTCTTCAGGGGCTTCCACATCTTCTCTTTGCTGAACTGGCAAGTTTTTATTTATAGTGGCAGTGACCAGGTCAATTACTGTTTTTTTAATATCAGCTGCGTAAACCTGGTTTCTAAACACATGTAGTTTAAATCGTGGATCTAGCACTGTCGAAACACCAATCGTCTTACTAGCCTCGATATTAGCGAATCTTCTTTCAGTCTCCGATCTCAAAGAACTTATTAGGTTTTTAGTTATATCGTGAAGACTGTCCGAAAAATCTTCCTCCATTAGGTCTTCAGTAACCTGAAGCATTTTATTCAGTGCCGAAATTAGACCTCTAGTTAAAATGAGTATTTGACTCCCGGATACGTACTTTTCGCCGCTCATCGCTTCAGTTATCTGTTCAAAAGGCTTGAGTACAGTGCATAACTCGCGACATATACGCCATTCTTCGGCTGACAAGGTTTCCCATTCCTCATCAGACATAGCCATTGTAGCTTTAATAGCTTCTTCCAAATCCACAAAGCGTTGTGACATCTTTGAAGTAGAATTCCACCTAGTGGATACATCCTGAAGTACTTTTCTTGGGATTGCAATATTATTTTGTTTTTGGTATATTAGTAACTTTTCAGTGGCTTTTACACTTCGTTTGTAATGTGCTACAATACTTTTCACTTTCGTGATTACTCCTGATATTGTTTCGTTTGCAGTGCTTTCAGTGGTACAACTTCTCACTATTAGGTTTATTGAATGGGCATAACATCCGAAATGCCTATAGCCCATTTTTTCGACAGCAGATTTCATGTTACTAGCATTATCTGTGACAACGATTATAACTTTGTCTTTCAGTTTCCAATTTTGAAGAATACGTAGTACATTTTCTTTGATATTTTCGGCCGTATATGAACCACTCAGAGGTGCGCATTCTAATAAGACTGACTTCAAAGTAAACACCTCATCAATATAGTGGGCTGTGAGTCCTAAATACGCATCGTTGTTGCTAGAAGTCCAAATATCTGAAGTTAAACACTAAGTGCTTCACGCTCAAGTTTCTCTTTAGTTTCTGTTAAACATGTCTCGTAAAGTGCAGGTAGATAATTGTTTGAGAGTACTTTCCTGTTCGGTAAGGTGTATGAGGGATTCAATCCTTCAACAAAGGCCTTAAATCCTCTATCTTCGACGATTGAAAAAGGCTGATAATCATAAATAAATAGCAGCATCAACAGATCATCTAACCTTTTTTTTCATTTGGTGTAAGTTTTCTTTTTAGATATTTAGTCATAGGTTGATTCTGTAATACTATACGGGAATTTACGTTTTGTATGTTGGTATTACTTATACAATTTGTCATAATATCAGAATTGGACATTGACGTAGTTGGCACATTTGAATTTTGTAGTTGCTGCACATTCGCGCTGGAGGTGGAAGTCATCGTAGAGTCCGACTGTGATTGCGGGTTTGATTCTGACGTAGTTGGTGCAACAGGAACAGATTGGACTGACTGCTGTTTTGTAGAAACAAACTGAACAGTTGGATGTTTTCGCTCCAAATGTTTTTTTAAATTGGAAGTTGAAGATTTGTAGCTATACTTAACTTTACATAATTTACAAATTGCGATCTTATTTACACTGTCTCCAAAATCTTCAAAACAGTTCCATAAATTACTAGTTTTCATTTTGCGTGAGTCCGCCATAATGGCAGAGACCAATTTTTATACTATATCTACACTAAATACACTGAACTATTCACTATTATTGTTATTTACACAACGAATAAACACGAACAAACTAAGTACTAACACTGTACGTCGTACCTACTTTGCATAAACGAGCAAAGAAAAATAAAGAAAAAATGGCGCCAAATTTATAGGTGCACAAACATGACAAATTACAATGAGTAAACCGAGTCAACTGAATGTCAAAGTTCGAGGTCATAAATGCACGCTAGAATTGCATCGATACTCGTTTTTCACGAAAGTATACGACTACCTCCGAACGGCCGCGGCGCAGGCGGGGCGCGGGCGGACACGTTCCGTTCCAATTTCTGGTTCGTGCATCAAAATCACCTGGTTTTCTGGAATGAGACCGGATATAAATATTGGAACGGACACACCAGCTTGAACACTTTCCTCCGTTCCGTCCAGTTCCGTCTCGACTATGTTTAGGCTGCTCTCTCCACAGCTCTGCACATCATTGTCATCATTGTCCTCGTGGTCATCATATTCTTCATAGTCATCAGATTTAAATTGTGAATCTTCAATTTTCACGCTAGAATATAAGATTGCATCATTATCGAGATTCAAAAGCGACACAAGCTCTTGCTGTCCGTATCCGTCGGATACTTTGGCACTCGTCTTTTCAACATGAACTAAACATTTTAATGCCCTTTGTTTACAGGCTGTGCATTTGCACGGGAACTCGTTTCTTATCTTGTCGCATAGCAATTCAAAATCGATACCGTTGTTTAGCGTATTAAGGTTCACTTTTGGATGGCACAGAAATTGGAGTGATTAAGACGTGTGTTTGCTTCAATGTTTTATTTTCAACTAACTTAGTCTAGTATGACATGCTCCTACATAAAATATCAACACATAACTATAAACATGTATAAACCTTCCCAACATACCGCCCACCAAAAGAGCTTTAAGTTCTTTTAACCAAATAAAATTAATTTACACATTGCCAATAACAATCAAATACTAGAAACAAAATGGTAAATAGTCATAACTATAACCAACTGTAAACTAATGAAATTGGATGCTTAGTAAATCAAATTCACTTCAGTACATTATTACAAATTAAATAAACGTATACATACAGTATGTATATTGAAAATTAAACCTTGGTGTCTACAGGTAGAAGACATAATTTACCAATGGATCGCTTAACTATGTGGTTACCGGTTTTCACACTATACACTCTAGTAACTGCATCTTGGCCAGGGTGCTTATCTACGATGCGTCCAAGTGGCCATTTACCTGGAACAGTATTGTCTGTCTTTATGAGCACTATCTGACCAATCTCTAAATCTGGAACTGTCTTCAACCACTTCGGGCGTTGCTGTAGTCTGGCTAAATACTCATGTTGCCATCGCTGCCAAAAGTCATACAAGAGCTTTTGAGCGTGCTGCCATCGAGATAGTTTGCTGACAGGTACGTCTTTCAAGTTGGGTGAAGGTATGGTGATTGGTGCTTCCCCGATCAGGAAGTGTCCCGGAGTGAGTACCTCCATGTCATCTTTGATTCATCGATGGGGCACAACGGTCGCGAGTTTAAACAAGCCTCGATCTGGCACAAAAGCGTAGTCATCTCTTCAAACGTCATATGACAGTTTAAGACTCGTTTTAGGTGATATTTAGTCGATTTTATGCCGGCTTCCCATAGCCCACCGAAGTTCGGACTGTATCCCGGAATAAAATGCCACTGCGTCCCATCCTTGGCCAAAGTATTTGCTATATCACCTTCAAATTCCAACTTTGCAGCGTTCCAGCTTTCAGCAAGCTCTTTGTTGGCTCCGACAAAGTTTCGCCCTTGGTCACTCCACATGTGATTGCATCTTCCTCTCTGTGACACAAATCTTCTGAACGCTCCGATAAACGCTTCAGATGTCAGATCACCAACAAGTTCTAAATGTATGGCCTTAGTTGCCATACATATAAACAATGAAATATAGCCTTTGTTCGTTTTAGCGCCTCTTCCTCGAGACATTAGGATTTGGTACGGGCCAGCAAAGTCCACACCACAGTTCAAAAATGCTCGAGCTGGTGTCACCCGTTCCTTGGGTAAGTCTCCCATCAACTGGGTTCTAATTACTGCTCGCTGTTTTGCACAAACTAAACATTTATGTACTGCAGTCCTGATCAAACTTTTTCCTTTCACAATCCAGTATCTAGATCGAATGTAATTAAACATTAACTGTACACTTCCATGCAAAGTTACCATATGTGCATCGGCCACAATCAGTCTTGTTAAATATGATTTATTATCTAAGATGATGGGGTGTTTTCTATCCTTGTCTAGATTAGCGTGTCGAATTCTACCGCCCACCCTGAGGATATAATTTCGATCTAAATATGGATTCAGAGACTTCAATACACTCCTGTTCTTAACTTTACCTTTCTCTTTCAGGTCTTTAATTTCTTCTTCAAAACATTATTTTTGTATTATTTGTATACATTTGTGTAATGATCTTTCTAATTCTTCAGTGTTTAAACTAATCTGTGTTTTGTCCTTTTTCAGGTTCAAGAATTGTCTGCAATATGTCACGGCTTGCAATAACTCCTTTAGTGTATCACAAACCTCGAAGCGGGTTGACCAAGTTTCCTCTTTGACAGATTGTTGTTCCGATACCATGTTTACATTTATACCTTTTCTCATTTCTAGGTCCGTCGAAGTGCTTATGCTGGTAAATATTATTTTCCTTTGTTTCAGCCAGTCTGGTCCTTCCCACCATAATTGACAATTCTTCAACTCTGATAGCAGCATGCCCCTAGATACGACATCTGCTGGGTTTTCTTGTGATCGTACGTGGAACCATTTGTTACCGATGTTTTCCAATATCGTTACGACTCTGTTTCTCACAAAGGTTTGCCATTTTGAAGGATCTCCTTGTAACCATGATAAAACTATTGTCGAGTCTGTCCATGAAAATATTTGATCAGTAGGAATACGCATGGCTTCGCTTATTTGCTTTAATAATTTTGAAAGAAGTACTGCGCCGCACAGTTCCAGTCGTGGTGGTGACATGGGTTTTACAGGCGCAACTCTGGATTTGGCAGCAATTATAGTCGTTTTGTATTGATGGTCTTCTCCCAGCACTCTCAGGTAAGCTACAACTCCATATGCCTTTTCAGAAGCATCACAAAAACCATGTACGGAAGCGGTCTTCATGCTTTCACTTGTGCATTGTAACCATCGCTGCAGTTCAACAACTTTCAAATGTGATAAGCTTTTTCTTATACTAATCCATTCTTTTTCTGTTTCAGGGTCTACTTCGTCATCCCAGGCGGATTGCTTCAGCCACAAGCTTTGGATTAATATTTTTGCAGGTACTATCGCCGGAGCTAGCCATCCCAGCGGATCGAAAAGCCGGTGTACGTCAGCCAAAATCTTTCTTTTTGTCACAACCCCTGTCATAAGGGCGCAATCAAGATGATAATGAATTGTGTCTTCACCCATATTCCAGGATAAACCTAGTGTTCTGACCGTGCCATGCAACTTCATGTCTATTTTAACTTGCTTACTATGCTGATCAGCTTCAAATTGTTTCAGGAATTTGTCACTGTTAGACTTTTGCAGCTTGAAACCTCCTCTTTTCAGGATATGGCTAATATCTTTAGCTACTTCTATAGCCTGTTCTACTGTATCCTGTCCAGACATTAGATCATCCATAAAAAAATCATGCTTGATTGTCTCAGCTGCTTTGGGATAATCTTTGCCTTCATCTTCTGCTAGTTGTTGCAGCGTTTTCACAGCAAGGTAAGGGGCAGAAGCAGTACCGAATGTGACTCGTAGCAGACGATAATGTTTTTTTTTGGACGAAGCATTAAAGACAACTCTAACCTTCGTTGTTTCACTTGTTTCTTTCAGGACTGGATGGTGTGGTAAGTACACTGCTGAATTATCTATCTCATTTATTGGAACAATTTCCATGTGTTTCAGATCAATATACTCCTTCATTACCTTTATGTATTCTGTCCTCAACTGTGTATCATTCTCAAAGCGTTTTTCAAGTTGCATATATCTTCTCAATGCTATATCTTTAGTTTTACCTTCACATGACTTAGGTTTTTCTGTTTTGAGTGGTAATTTTACCACGAATCTTCCTTAAACGTTTCGCTTGTATGTTTCTTTGTATATTTTCTCACAGGTTTCTTCTTCTTCTGTTAGTTTCATCTTATTGTCATCTTCTACTTCCCAAAAAGTTTTCAGCATATTTTTAAAATCAATATGTTGATGCATGACAGTGATATCTTCCGAAGAAGTGATTTCTTCCACCTTTCCAAAAAGAATCCATCCTAGGCGTGTATCTTGTGCGCTTGGGGAGCCTAATGGACCTTTAACCAGACCGCCCTTCAGAATGATGTCATAAATTTGAACACCTAATAAAAGGTCCACTCGCCCTGGTTGATTGTAACTTGGGTCTGCCAGGGCGAGGCCTTGTAAATGCGGCCGGTCATCATTTTCACACCGAGATAATAGATCAAATTCTACGATGTGGTTTATGTGTGTCTATTTCCCTCCAACTGTGGTGATTGTTCCTCTGCTTGTTTTGCGTTTTATCTTTAGTCTTTGTGCTGCTCTCTCACTGATAAAACTTTCATGTGACCCTTGGTCAATTAAGGCGCGCAATACTGTCGTAAGTCCGTTGTCATCCCTTACATACACTAGTGCTGTTGCCAGCAAAGCTGTGGACTTCTTCGTCGTGAAGTGTGATGCTATTGCGACGTCTTCTTTGGTATCTTCTTTATTTTGTTACTTTCCTTCGACAGACAATTGTAGCAGAGGCTATTCTTCTTTACAAACTCGTTCCTCTCCGTAGGTTGAAGCTTTATAAAATCTTTACAATGGCATAGGGCGTGGTCTTCTTTGCACATTGTACACGTCTTCGCCGGTGTGGTTGCAGAAACATGGCATGACTTATCTTTAACAGTTTTCTCCTTTGAGACAGCTGCAGAACTACCAGCTGTCACCAACTCCAATGTACGGAACTTAGACTCCAAAAATATATAAAAATCTACTAAGGTGGGTAAGTTGTTAAACTCCTGAGTGTACGTATGCTCCTCCCAATCCTTATGGGTCTCAGGGTCTAATTTCTGAACCATTAAAAATATAATTAGAGGGTCCCAGTTGTCAATAGATAAATCCTGATTTTGTAGACTATTCAAACATTCAGTTGTAGTATCTAGCAAGGACTTTATCTGATTTGCAGTTGGTGTCTTGATCGCCTTTTGTCCGGTAAGTCGTTTCAACAAAGTATTTACTATCACTCGTTTATTCCCGAAGCGACTTTTCAATATATTCCACGCTTGTTCGTAGTTATTGTCCGTAACCCTTATATGTTTCAGCAAGACTTCAGCTTCACCGGTAATACTTGATTTCAGGTATTGCAACTTTTGTACCAAACTGAGCGACGTATTGTTATGCACTAGTGAAATAAACAAGTCATGATAAGTGGGCCAATCATCATAATTACCATTAAACTCAGGCAGGTGGATTCTCGGTAATTTAACTTGAGTTTGGTTAATCGTCGCGATGTTACTACATACTTCTCCTGGTGATGATAATGCAGAAATCATGTCCTTTAAATCTCCTTGTAAACACAAGAACAAGTCTTCAATTATGTAATAATTTTCGTTAACAAAGTACTGGATGTTCGCACGTTGATCTGTCGGTTTACACTTAACGAGTTCTTCATGTGTTGTTTTAGAGGACTGCCAATATTCTTCTATACATTGTAATCTTGCTTGGACGTAACCCTTTGTTAATCGTGCCTTAGGACATTTCTGCAAGTTAACTTGGGCTTTTTGCATTTTACTAGCTGTTTCTTCTAGAAGATTGAGTAATTGACTGCTGGAAGTACTCATTTTCGTAAAAAGGCACTTTTAATCGTTTGATTTTAATCCAAATTCACGTAAAAACACTAAGTTTCGGCGATGTAATAACTTGCAATTTTATAAAGTCTTCACTAATGAGCTTGTTATTCACTCTTATCGCTAAAGAATGCGATCCTTTTGTATTCGATCGGCCGGTCAGTTTTTATAACTTTTAAAACAACCCAAATGAATCCGGTTCGTTTGGACCATATGTTTAGCGTATTAAGGTTCACTTTTGGATGGCACATGAACAAACATGTATAAACCTTCCCAACAACCGTCATGGAACGTATAGTTATAAAAATATTTGGCTGCGCTTCCCAAAAATGCGCCCAAAATCAGTGCGTAATCGCTCTCACGCCATTCGCTACTCACAGCGACGAGCCTGAATTCTTCTATGAATTATTCAAAACAAACTCGGTCTATACCGGTATATAACAACATGTTTTCCAATTCAAAATTTCACTTTATAAAAACCACTTAGCTTTATTGTCCAGGCGTTCCAGCTATCGCCTGTTCCTCATCAACATAAAATGGGGTCTTCATGCACTTTTTTTACGCAGTGCATACGCGAAATTAACTTTATACAGTGTACGCCCTGTATACGCGAAAAACGTACTTTTCTATTTATTATTTACCCGGCGCCGCCGCCACATGTGGGCGTTCCAACTAGGGCTTCTGGAACGTCCCCGGAATCGATTCAATAAAACAGCCTTTAAGCGATTTAAGAGATCATTATATTGAGCAGGTGCTCTCAAGAAAAACTTTTACAGAACCGTCATAAAAACAAATCAATCATTTTATGTCAATATTTGAACCTATTCTAAATTCCTAATTCTTCTAAAGCTTTTTTAATTATTAAATTGACGGAGGTTCCCGGAGGGTGAGCCATCCAAGGAGGTTGTATCACAGTATGTTCATCAATATCTCCGTGAATGTTTTTTTTTAATCCATTTTCCCATCCAAAATCCATTTTCTTTTCAAAGAGTATTATTTATAATAAAACACTATAAAAAAAATATATTTGCGCAATTTCAGCAAAACAAAATTTTTACATAAAGGGGTACTGATTATGAAAGAAGTAAAATTTATAATGCAATATAATACACAAGTCACAAAAATTAAGGGATATAAATTTATTTCAAAATTTTTGGGTGATTTTCAACAAGCTGTAACTTCGAGGAATATGGTCGTACAGAAAAAATAAAAAAGCAAATTGTAGCTCCAAGTGTCTAGTTTTCAGATATGACCATGAAATATTTTTGTCATGTCCAGGTTTGGAGAAATCCTAAGAAAACTACCGAAAAAATTTTTTTCCATATTTTTTCCCATCTAAAAAAAGGTCCACGGGCTTCAAAAAATTTTTTTTGATTGTTTCGTTCAAAAGCTCTTTTAGAGAATTTAATACTCTTTAATTTGGCGTATTCAAAAAGCCTGTACGACGATTTGCCGCGGAGTTATCGTCAATCAAAGCAAAAAAGTTCGTTTTGACTTTGATATTCAATAACTCCGGAAATAATGATCGTACAGGAAATCGAAGGAGGGTTTTGAAAATTGCACGATATTCTCTATAAGAAAATGTAGACATCTTTTAGAAAAATTTTTTTTTGAATTGAAAGATCGTACTGAAAAAAAAAAGACAAAAATTTGCATAATTAAGGATATTTGGATAACTTGGTATAACTATGGATAAAATGGATGAACGAAGGATATCGTCGGTAATTTTTTAACCTCAAAGTGTCCCCTAAAATCCCTAAAAAATTCAAAGCGCTGCGATTTTTTTTTTCATTGTGCCCCGAAGCTTCAAATTCTTTGTTTTTGCAAAAATCACCATTATGAGCAATTTTGTGATTTTCATTCATTTTTTTAATGGAAAAACTTTTTTTTTCACTAAAATCTTTATTTTTTTGATTAGAGATTGATTTAAAAAAAAAAAAATTTTTTTTTCAATTTTTTTTCCGAAATTTTCTCGATTTTTTTCGACTGCTGTTTTACCGCCGGCATTTCGCAACGTGAAATTCGACGATGCATCAACATGCAAGAGCGCTTACGAGCTGTGATTCGGAACAGAGGTGGCAATACACGGTACTGAACTGTTACTGCTGTGCGTACAGAGGTCCTTCAATAGCTGCAGACAGGCAGACAGACATACAGACAGAAACACACAACCCCAGATATCTGCCCAGTAGGTATCAGTCTAGGTTTGTAATTATAAGTATCGCAGAAGACGAATGACTACTCCGTGTCGTTCCTGACAGCAGCAGTGATAGTAAACGAGATCTCATAAACGGTTGGCGTCCCAAAATGTTGAAACGTGACGCTCATACGAGGGCCCGGATAACCATCGCACTCAAATAAAATCATACTCTACATCCACACCACAAAAATATTTACTTTTGGCGCCTTTTCCGCGCGAATGCCAAATTGTCCAGCAACCCTCAAAACAAAGATATACGTCACATTGGATGCACGTCGAAATAAATTTGCTTTCTTTCTTTCGGTAACACATCGCTTATTCACTTATTCAGAAAAGCAACTTTGTTTTAGGCATGTCGATTCACTTTAAAAAATATCGATCTCCGATTCGATTCAAATTGAACATACCAGAATCGATGCTTGTTTAAATCGAGCATTAAAAGATCGATTTTCGATTAATCGCGCCAATTTCAAACATGCCTAATTGCTTAATATAGATACAGGACATTATTGATGACCATTTAACGCAAATACAAGAAATTGGATAGAAGTATTATTAAATTAATAAACATAATATCACGCCTATATTCCTTCGAAAGAATAGGTAGAGGTGGGGATCGAACCCAGGATCTTTTGCTCAGCAGTAGTGCTTGCGACCACTAAACTAATGTGGCAGTTTAAATTCCTAGTCTCGCCTAAGCACTCGTAAGTCAGTCAGTAAATTAATCAAATTTTAAGTTTATAAAATTTTATCAAAGTTAAATACAAACTAAACAAGAAATTATATTTCCCAGTATTTTAAGTCAAAAAAATTAACTTATCTAATCGCTCAGGATCTAAACGACTCCTTTCGTCAGTAGCAATATTTCCCGCAACAAAAAAAAGCCTTTAACATGGAACAGATGTTCCAACTATGCAAAAGTATTTGTTGACAATCGGCGTTATTGAGCTGTACAAGGAATTTCTTTGGCGATACCAATATGTAATAGAAGCCGTTGTTTTAAAGTCGACGACAGGCTGTGTTAAATAATGTTTCAATTCGTCTTGTAAACCTTGTCGTTCAGTTTCTGCTTGAAATAATTGTAGCTGATTTTATACTAATATGTTATGGAATTCCCAAATGTTAGATTATTCTGCTTCCTTCAGCTGGCATCCCAAGTTATTTTCTGGATCTTCATTACTTAATTTATTCTCCAATTGTTTTTTTGAAGCTACAATCATACTATTAATTTTATCAATAGCTCTAGAGCATGCTATTCTCTCATTAATTTTCTTGAATCTTGGATCCAGTAGTGTGGTGATAGCTAACACATGTACTTGTTCCACTGTACTAAATCTCTTTTTTAATTCTTCCAATATTAAATTTTTGGTTGCAGCACCGACATCTGTTTCCGTCTTCATTGTACTATAATTATGTTTTCAAAAGACAGGAAACTATTGGTATAATTTTGCTTGACGTTACAAATTTCTCTACGGATACTTCTTTTGTCACAGCTTCCATAGGTTTTAAAATATTTATAAGATCTTTGATGCCATCTAGTTGACTGGCTGTTAACATAGGTGGAACTTTCGGGTAATTGAGTAATATCGGGGCAAGTAGCTCCGATAACTTTACAAACCGAACTAGCTGATAGTAAATTGAATTCCATCGCGTGCAAACTGACTGAATCAATTTGAGTGGTACTGTTATATCATTTTGCGCTTTATGAAGAGCATCAGCTACATTTACATTTTGTTTACAGTATCTAGTTATATCCTTTACAGTATTTAGTAACTGTTTGGCACTTTCAATACCAGATTTTTCTTCAAAAGGTTTTTGAGCTACTAAATTCAAAGTGTGGGCGAAACACCATAAGGGCGCGTTTATATGACACGGAATGTTACAGCGTGTCGGCCGCGCGGCGAAAGTACGGTGACCGCGCGGCGGCCGCGCGGTCAGGCCTGGTGGTCACGCCACTGCGAACCCGAACCATTTCCAGTTGATCTTGGTCTTTCTTAAAATTCACACGTGTTCGTTATGAGCTATTGGACTAAGAAGAACAAAGTTATGATTGCATATTACTTGTACCGACAAAGCAAAAAGAAAGAAAAAAAGAAATGTAGAAAATTTTGGATTCATCCTATTTTAGCACGGCGAGAAGAGTTTGGTGAATTTCATACGCTATACAATCAATTGCGAGAAGATGAAAAAGAATTCGCAGATTATTTCCGAATGGATGTTAAAACATTTGATAAACTACTCAACTTCATACATGATAAATTGAAGCACCAGAACACTAACATGCGGGACAGTATTACCCCCACAGAAAGATTAGCAGTGACATTGCGGTAAGTAAATAAATAATAACAATTACTTGGTCAAGTGATATTTATTAATCATTATATATATATAAATTTGTAAGGCAGTCTATATATTTGTAAAATCTAAATCGTCGATACTTGAATTGGATGGACTGGCAAAATTGTATTGCTCTCCACCTACGGTAGATTCGGACTCTTCAGAATAAGATGATTGTTGTGTTGCCGGACGTCCAGATCCAGCAGCAGTAGTGTAACCATACTGATAGGTGCTTGCGTATGATACATTTTCGCCTTCTCGACGATACATAGTCTCGGGTGGTGGAGTAAAGTAAGGCCTTTTCGAACCAGCATTCTGGAGCTGTTGGTTTTTAGCTTTTATATTTCTCACAATAGACATCACCTGGTACTGAAACTCAACAGTATCTTCGTCATTGAATCGTTCAACAGTTGGTAAAATTCCTTTAAAAAACGACATCATACGACTGTCTTCTTCTTTTTCAACAGAGTCCATAAACTTCATGAATTTTGCATCCACATCACTCAATTCTTTATTTTTCGTATTTGGTTTACTTTTTCCTGGCTCAGAATTCTTAAAATTTGAATTAGTTTCGCGGGGGTTGTATATTTTATTTAAAAACAACATATTATCATAGTATGGGTACTTATGATTTTTTTTTGTTGCAGATCCAGATTTGTTTTCCCTCATCTTCTTTTCGCATTTCATCCATCCATCTCGCATATTTTTCCATTTCTGAATAACTTTTTTACCTGAAATTTAAAAATAATATTCACATTAAAAAATATAGTTATTTTTAATTCGCCTGATTCCTCTTTATGTTTCATTATCAGGATACATGTTAATTAATATTAATACTAATAGTATAATTAATTGCTTGTAATAAGTTCCTTAATATCATTTTATATATTTACAGGTACTTGGCAACAGGTCACACGTTTGCCGATTTAAGATACGCATTTAGAATTGGAAAAACAACATTATCGTTTATCATTAAAGAAGTGTGTAACTGTATATGGTCAGAACTAGTAAACATATAGAAAGTGGTTAAGATAATACGACAATAAATTAAACTTCGCATACCTCAAGACATTCTCAGACTACATATAAAAAATCATTTGAATATATCCAGTAGTTTAGTCACAAGAAATTATTTTTCATTTTTAACATTTGCTACACGATGTATGTATTAATAGGGAAGTACTGACAGGTTAACGACCCCCGCATCGGTATGCACATCAAAAGATTAAAGACACATTTCCAACCAGCACCATAATAGTTTTTACATTTGATTCAGTGCAAATTATACCTTACGCCTAAATTGTAAGAGTCATAAAGCTTGCCATTAGAGTCCTAACTCTAACAAAATAATACATGCGGAAATAGCTAAGCACTCATGAAATAGAAAAATTGGTTTGTGCGAAAGAGATAAATCTAGTTTCGTTTGTTACTTCGCTTTCTTGTTGAAACATTGCAACAATAAATTTAGGTCACGGTCAGTGTGTCGCTACAATCCTGTGACGATTCACGCGTCATCGCTTTCTAAGCGCACGAGTGCCGCAGGACATACTTTGTGTGATTCGCCGCCGAGTACCTACCACCTTTGTGTACCGCCGCCCGCCGCTCGTGTGTTTGTTTTGTAATCCTTATCTACGACGAATTAGTGCGATATTGGACGCTTATTTTAGTGACAGGACACGTAACATTTTAATAGGTATCTAGTTTAATAGTTACTGGTCGTAAGTGAATTGTGCGAAGTTAGACGTTTAGTTTTTATTGTTTTAGTGTTTTCTTTTGTTTTAATTATGCCTCGTTACAATTACACAGCTTCGGAGTACACGGACATGGTGTTAATTTATGGAGAGTGTTTAGGAAACGCCGCTATGGCTATACGGACATACCGACAGAGGTTTGGGGACACTCGAGTTTGTCCAACCAACGGGCGCACTATTGTCCAAGCTGTCCAGAGGATACGAGAAAATAGATCCTTAATCCCGCATATTGATAGTGCTCCTCCACGTGCAAGAGTGGCTCTTGAGGAACGAATTTTAAATTATTTCGAACGCAATCCGACGTGTAGTTTGCGTAGGGCAGGTCGATATTTTCGTGTTAACCATGCAACTATACTAAAAATTTTAAAACGCGACAAACGGAAGCCGTATAAGTATAAGAAATTGCATGCGTTGTTGCCTCGAGACAAACCAGTCAGGGAAAACTTCTGTCGCTGGATAGAAACGAAACATTTAGAGGATCCGGATTTCCTGTACAATGTGATGTGGACTGATGAAAGTACATTTACAAGAAACGGGTTATGGAACAGACAGAATTTACGTTACTGGAGCCGCGTGAATCCGCGTCTAGGACGAGAGACTTCGCACCAGTACAGATTTGCTGTCAATGTTTGGGCTGGCATTCATAGAAATACCATAATAGGTCCGGTTTTTATTGATGGAAATTTAAATGGTGAAAAGTTTTTAGAACTCCTCAACGGACCCGTTTCCGAGTACATGGATGAGCTTCCGCTTGATGTGTACAGGCAGATGTGGTACCAGCTAGACGGAGCACCAGCTCATTCAGTGGTGTCAGCAAGAGAGCGTTTGTCTCAAATGTTCGGTCAGCAGTGGATTGGCCGTTATGGACCAACGCGGTGGCCAGCGAGGTCACCCGACCTCACACCATTAGATTTTTTCTTGTGGGGTCACATCAAAAATGAGGTGTACTCAACAGCTGTTGATACGGTAGATGATTTAAAAGATAGAATTATCTTATCTTTTAATAAATTAAAACATATGGCTGCAAACGGGGACCTCTTATCAAACGTTAGGAATAATCTCCTACGGCGGTGCAGTTTGTGTATTCGAGTTAATGGTGGCCATATTGAAACACGAAAAATTTAGTAACTTTAATAGGTAACTACCTAGCTACGTGACTGAACAGTGATCCTGATAGTGATTAATAATTTGATTAATAAATAACATGCGGGTGAAAGGTGCCTAATTATTTCGTTAATACATTTGTGATTCAGTGTTATTATTTTTACTGAGCATTAATAATAATGGCGCCAAAAGATCAAGTCGCTACAGGACCGCGCTATTGCTACTCTATCACAGGTTAGTGAACCATTTATAAATGGTGTTCTATTTTCTTTCCACTTTTATGTCATTTAGTTTGTTTGAAATTTTATTTTTTTAAATTTTGATGTTAGGGTTTTTTTGATAGCTTACAATTGTTCATATGAACTAGTATTGTCAATGTTTTCATTTATTGTCGTATTATCATAACCACTTTGTATATGAAAATACCATCAGAAAATGAATGGCTGAATATTGCTGAAGACTTTGCTGTTATTGCAAATTTTCCCCACTGCCTAGGTGCTGTGGATGGGAAGCATATCAGAATAATTAAACCTACAAAATCTGGATCAATGTTCTTAAATTACAAACACTTTTTTTCTATTGTATTAATGGCAGTCGTTGACACCAATTATAATTTTATATTTGTAGATATTGGTGCATATGGCAAGGACTGCGATTCAAACGTTTTTAAAGAAACTGTCTTTTGGAAGAGACTGCTGAACAATACACTTAACTTACCACAGCCTGCTCTGATTCCAGAGACTAATTTTCAATTACCGTACGTATTTGTCGCGGATGAAGCATTCGCGTTGCACAAAAATGTACTGAGACCATTTAGTGGTCGAGAACTCAATGAAACAATGTCAATATTTAATTATCGTCTTACTAGAGCAAGACGTTATGTGGAATGCGCTTTCGGCATAATGGCCAATAAATGGAGGATCCTCCATCGGCCTTCAAATGTATCTTTGGAGCTCACAGTCGACATTGTAAAAACCTGTTGCTTATAACAAAACTTCATACATAAAGAACAGGGCATAGGTAATTTAATTGTCGATTCAGGCTTTGAACTACAGACACTGTTACGATCAGAATATGCAGATCCTTTAATAGCAGACAATGTTCGTCAAAATTTTGCTGAATATTTTGTTTCTCCTCAGGGCAGTGTACCATGGCAAAACAAATATATATAGATACTCAAAATTATCAAATCACTCGTTTATTGCAAGAGTATCACAGTTAAAAAACAATTTTAAACTTAACTCAAATAATATTTTTTTGCGATTTATGATAATGATGAATGTTCACATTTTTTTTTAGCTCTCCTTAAACTCGGTGGAAAATAAAAAATATGGGTGAAAAAACTGTTAGGATACGTCGCGTATTTTCCGAGATATTTATTTTCAAAATAAATACGCGATAATTTTTGTTTTTGTAAAGATACAGGCCCTACTGGGACAATAGGATGAAGCGAATTTGTATACCTAGTAATATTCTTCATTGCGATAAATATTGTTAAATTAATAAATTTGTGTTCAATAGTTTAATTACCAAATAAAAGATGGAAAACTTACCGTATGTGTTTTTTTCCCCAATTGGAAGGTCATTGAAATCTTCTTTTATAATTGAACATAGGACATGCCAGGCTTTTAGTGTTTGACGTTTATCCTTATAGGATTCGCTTGTTTTATCCCAAAGGATATTTCTTTCTTCCACTAAAGATATCAATGTCTCAGGATTGATACTCAGTTCATCCATCTTCGAAATCACGATGTCCGCGCGTCACGACGTCTCGCGCAAGTGACTGACGGACCAATGAAAGGAAAATGCGGGGACGCCGGCGCGGGGCGTACATCGAGAACATTCGAGTGATTCGAGCGAGACGGCCGCGCGGCCGCCGTGTGAACGAGGAGCGAACGCCGCGCGGTCACCGCGCGGTTAGTTACTCAAAATTAATTTCAACTTTTCATCCTAGTTAATAAAACATAAATTTGCTATAACTGAACAGTTAGGACGCGGCCACCGCGCGGTCGCCAGAATTTTTTCGCGTCGTCTAACTGCAGCCTAAGTGTTTTTGTTTGCCAAATGCAATTGTTACGGCCTTGACGATATTCGCACCATTATCAGTAACAACTGCTGCAACTTTTTCTGGAGTTATACCCCATTTTTCAGTCATTGTTATTAATATTTGACATAAATAATCAGAATTATGGGGCTCAGTTAAATGGGACACATCAAAATTTATACTAATTAGTTTACTTTCATGTATAAAATGTCCAGTTAAACCCATGTAGCTTCTAGTATTGTGTGTATCTGTCCAGATATCCGTAGTTAAACATATTGACTCTACTTCTAAAAGCTTTTCTCTGAATTGCAAAGAAAGAACATCATATTTGTCATCTATCATTTGTGTAATTGTCTGCCGTGAAGGAAGCTTGTATAAAGGCACTGCTGTTTTCATTAAGTATTTGAAACCTTCTTTTTCAATTGTATTTAATGGCAACGTATCCTTGCAAATCATTAACATGATAGCATTACTTAGTTGTCCATACTTCTTTCCATTTACTGGGGGGAAAAAAATTAAGCTATACATTATCACTGCTCATAAATATACCATGACCATAATCAACAAAGTAAGTAATTAATTACGTAGATAATGAAAAATCTCACCACTCAGCACATAGTTAGCTGATTAATTTTTTCAGTGATACTGATGATGACGCTATACTTTCTAAGTCAGAATCATAGTACTCTTTTGAACTATAATAATAATAATAATAGTTCATTTATTTCTCTCATAAAGGTACATTCTTTCAGTAGGTAATTTATTCATAACATACATCTTTGCCTTACGCTAGAACCTTTGTGAGAGCTGGAGTCTGAACTAGGTTCAGGACCTGTATGACAGATCTCCAGGCTCGCACCCCTTTAACCATTTTCATATTTTACGGCATCAATCTGATTATACATAGCACTATTAGCAAAAAATTTTGATCGAGAGGTAAGTTTATATAATAATAATTTGGTTATATTTGTAATGTTAAGTGATGTTATTGTAGAATTGTATGTGTAGTGTGTGAGGGTGTTGTGTGTATGTGCATGTAAGTCTTGTGGTTAATGTTTATAAGTGAAAATGCGAGGAATATTTGTGTTAAGATTATTTAATGGTTTGGATTATATTTTCTATTTCTTCATAGTCCAAATCCAGCAACCAGTTCTTTACAGTCGTTTTGCATTTCCATTTGACCATTGAATATGTAACGGCATAGCGTATACTAAAGATGTGTCATGTTGTAGCGTAAGCTAAGTCTGTATTTCGTACGTATTATACAAAGCAATGTTCAGTATGGTTTAGAGCTCCTTTGTACTTGTCGTTTGTGAAGAGTCAATATATGAGTTAGTCGTCACCAGCCTTTTATTGGATCTACACCCAAGGTCACACACTAAATTGGTGACCCCGACGTGATTATTTTTCGGCAGTTGTGATAGTGTAGATAGTGTACAAAAATGGCTAAAAGTGCATCAGAACCATCAGCAGATCTCGCAGCGATTACACTTACATCGAAGATCCCCGAATTTTGGATCGACTCGCCGCGCGTTTGGTTCTACCGAATAGAGGCCATGCTGGCACCGCAAAAATTATCGGACGACTCGCGTTTCGACATTGTCGTGTCGAAATTGTCTAAAGAGGCCATACAACAGGTCACAGACATTCTAATGGATCCACCAGAAGGAAAAAAATTCGAAACACTGAAGACACGACTTCTCGCTATTTACGAAGAATCGAAAAACCGACAACTACAAAAGTTGATAAGTGAGATGGATCTAGGAGACCAAAAGCCTTCGCAGCTTTTGCGTCGCATGCGAGAATTAGCCAAAGAGAAAATTCCAGACGACACCTTAAGAATGCTTTGGCAAGGTCATCTGCCTTCCCCGGTACGAGCAGTTTTGGCGGTCACGGATTCGAAAGATCTCGATAACTTGGCCGTCGTAGCAGATAATGTGTTTGAGACCACGCGCGCAGCCCATGTGAGCGAAGTAAGCCAGCCGCAGCCAAGCACTTCCAAGGAAACAGACCTCATCATGGCCGAAATAGCGAAACTTACCCTTAAGGTCGAGCAATTGGAAAAGTCGAACTCTAGATCGAGACCGCAGCAACGGAATTGGAACCGTTCGAGATCATCATCCAGAGCCGGCAGCCGAGCACGATCTACGTCGCGTAGAACTCCTGAAAGCCCTGATTGGTTGTGTTTCTATCATCATCGGTTCAGAGCAAAGGCAAGGAAATGCAATGAGCCCTGTTCCTGGAAATCGTCCTCGGAAAACTAGTCCAGGTACCAACTGCGGCGGAGGTTTGTACCATCGCCCCTTGTAACCGCCTTCGAGTCACGGATCGCAACAGCGGCTTACGTTTTCTGGTGGACACCGGTGCTAATATTTCAGTGCTACCCGGTAACTTAGTGTTAAAAAACAATCAAAATAGTGAGTGTCAAGACTATTGCCTTTTCGCTGCCAACGGGACTAAAATAAAGACATGGTGTCAAAAGTTTAGTGTTAGATCTAGGTTTACGTCGCGCATTACGGTGGACATTTGTAATAGCCGACGTGCGTCAGCCCATTTTAGGTGCCGATTTTTTAGCGAACTATAAGCTTTTAGTGGATATAAGTGCTCGTAGGTTAATTGACGAAGTCACAAAATTGAAAGTTTTAGCTTCCGTCGTAAGTAGTAACGAGTCGTCAATCAAAACCGTCGATATAAGTCACCCTTATCATAATCTGCTCGCTGAATACCCAGATATTACTAAACCTGTTTCTTTTAAGGAGCCACCGAAACATTCGATATTGCATTTCATAGAAACCAGCGGCCCGCCCGTACACGCACGATGCAGACCGTTGCCGCCTCACCGCTACGCTAAGGTAAGGGAAGAATTTAAATAATGCAGGAGTTGGGGATTTGTAGACCGTCGAATAGTGCGTGGGCAAGTCCTTTACACATCGTCATGAAAAAAAATGGTCAGTTACGTCCTTGCGGTGACTATAGAGCGCTTAACGCAATCACCAAGGCCGATCGTTATCCTATCCCGCGACTACATGATTTTACGTACTTGCTAGCTGACGCAAAAATATTTTCACGTATTGATATTTGCCGTGCATATCATTTTACTTCATTAAATCCTGCCGATGTGGAAAAGACTGCCATTACCACGCCTTTCGGCCTATTTGAATTTCCCCGAATGACATTCGGGCTAAGGAACGCTGCGCAAACTTTTCAACGCTTTATGAACCATACAGTTCTATCCGGTTTAGATTACGTTTACTGCTATATCGATGACGTAGCAATATTTAGTAACAGTAAAACTCAACATGAACAGCATTTACGAGAAGTTTTCAGTCGTTTAAGTAAATATGGCTTAACTGTTCATTTAGAAAAATGTGAATTTGGTAAAACAAAAGGTTTTTTAGGATACGAAGTTTCCACGCAAGGCATTCGACCACTAAAGGAGAAAATGGATGCTATAAATAATTTCCCTAAACCAGTAACCGTCGAACAGCTCAGACGATTTTTAGGGATGGTTAATTTCTACCGTTTACATTTACCTCATGCAGTAGAATATCAAAGTCATTTAAATCAGTACTTAGTTAAATCAAAGAAAAAAGATAGAACAAAAATAGCATGGACAGAAAGTGCAAACGAGGCATTCTCACGGTGTAAGGCAGCGCTACAAAACGCAGTGACGTTATCGTATCCGCAACCCGATACTCCATTTGCGCTCATGACTGATGCATCGAACACCTGCGTGGGAGCCGTTCTCCAACAATTCGTAAACAATAAATGGATACCTTTAGGTTATTTTTCAAAGAAAATGTCAATTCCTCAAATTAAATACAGTACTTTCGATAGAGAACTTTTAGCAATTAATTTGGCCATTAAATATTTTCGGAACATGGTAGAAGGACGACATTTGATTATTTATACAGATCATAAACCTTTAACATTCATGTTCAAAAAATCCAATTCTGATAATGAATTGTCGCGTCGCGTTAGGCAAATTCTCTATATAAGTGAATTCACTACGGACATAAGGTATATAGACGGTGATAAGAACGTTGTAGCAGATGCATTATCGCGGGTAGAGACAATAACATGTTCCACAATATTAGATTACGCTGCGATCGCCCAAGCTCAAGCTAACGATGAGAACCTGGGCTTAATGCGCAATCAACCTAACAATAACAAATGTAATTTAATATTCAAAGACATAGCGATACCTGGAAGCGACCTACCGGTAACGTGTGAAACATCAACAGACAAGGTTCGCCCGTATATACCGCAAAGTTTTAGGATACAAGCTTTCGAATCAGTACACAACTTAAGTCACCCAGGAATTCGTACTTCGCGAAAATTAGTCAAGGAAAGATTTTTCTGGGACGGAATGAATAGTGACATAGGCAAATGGACAAAAGAATGCGTTAAATGTCAACGTGCAAAAGTAACCAGGCATGTAAAAACTGAATTAGGACTTTTTCCACTAGCGGAGCGATTTTCTCATATCCATGTGGATATCGTCGGTCCCTTGCCCACTTCAATACACGACTATAGATACTTAGTTACGATAATAGATCGCCAAACAGGTTGGCCCGAGGCGTATCCTACAAAGGATATCACAGCAGAGACTGTGGCTAAAGTGATATTAGAAGGGTGGATTGCACGTTTTGGATGCCCTGTTAAGCTGACAAGCGACCAGGGCAGACAATTTGAAAGTAGTATTTTTAAAGAACTTATGCGATATTTAGGCATTGATAAGAAGAGAACTACACCTTATCACCCTCAGGCGAACGGGATGATAGAGCGTTGGCACCGTTATTTAAAAGCAGCTCTAATGGCAAGGTTAAACTCAACTACTTGGGTAGACGAGCTACCAATAGTTTTGCTAGGTTTACGTGCCGCCATACGAGATGATACTGGTGTTAGTGCGGCAGAATTAACATTCGCTACGGTATTACGTTTACCAGGTGATTTTTGTAGCGACTCGAATACTAAAATTTTAGATCATTGCCAATATGTAGAAAAATTACGTAACATTATTAAGAACTTGAAACCGAAGCCGATACGACATAAGGACGCTCGCACATTATTCGTATATGCAGATTTAGATAAGTGCACACACGTATTTGTACGAAACGATAAGGTTAGGAAACCTTTGGAACCTCCCTACGATGGTCCCTTTAGAGTCCTAAACAGGAAAGATAAGACGTATTTGGTAGATTTTTCGGGTCGAACGGCATACATATCGATTGATCGACTCAAACCCGCATATTTGTGTAAAGACTCGTGTTCGAGCAATATGGTAAGTAATAGCAATAAGTTAGATAACAGGGAAATAGATGCAAGTCCGGGTCCGGGAACAGCGATAAGCGAGGATCGCTCCGCGCCCGCTAATGAAACCGCACCTTTACATAAAACGCGCAGCGGCCGAGTCAGCAAAAGACCCGTACGTTTCAATTTATAAGTAAGTATATATTAAGTTAATATTATTTCTGATTTCTGTCTGATATAACGTATCATACCTAATTATGGGAAACTACGTAGTGAAAGACGAGGTCAAATCCTCAGCCGCTATCGCCCCCCAAACGGTCAAAGGCTACGACGCAAATGTAATAACCTTCATCGGTTGGTCTTCAATTTTGGCACTCATAGGCATAGTTTGTTTATGTCTATTTTTCCGTCGGTGTATCGGTACATGGAAAAGTTGGTTAACCAAGCAGATGCAATCTCTGCAGTCGACCGCTTTCGAAGCGGCTCGTAAAAGTTTTAGACGAAAGCAGACGGCTGAAACTTCCCAAAGTGACGATGTTTAAAGTCAAGGTCTAATAAGTGATATAAGTGTGTTTACTTGTGTAAAACCTACCTACTTGTCAACCTCTGTATACCGAATGTGTACTTAATAATAAATGTATTGTATTAATTTCAGCTGTAATAATATTGTGTTTATTTAGTGATGGTTAAATTTCTTTTATTTTCGGGTTGTTTTGTTAAAAAAGTGTTTCTTTTAAAAGGGGGGGGAGTAGTGTAACGGCATAGCGTATACTAAAGATGTGTCATGTTGTAGCGTAAGCTAAGTCTGTATTTCGTACGTATTATATAAGCAATGTTCAGTATGGTTTAGAGCTCCTTTGTACTTGTCGTTTGTGAAGAGTCAATATATGAGTTAGTCGTCACCAGCCTTTTATTGGATCTACACCCAAGGTCACACACTAAAAATACATATGTAAGATTGTATTAACTCTGTTGTACACAAAAGGACCAAGGAAATAAAAGAAACGTTGAGCTAACTTTGAATGGACAGAAATGGATGAACACACTGTATGCTTTCGTCTCAAGGCATTGAACTTTTCGGGATTATAGGAATTTCGGGAGTGGACTGTTAGAATTAGATTTAGAATGAACAATTTTCGAACAGAGAGGACCTTACAAGTTTTATAAAGTTCGGTGGTAGGAAATTGATAAGGAAGGGACCAACCTACTTTAAGAATCGCTCTTTGTGCACGTTCCAGTTTTAACAAATGTGTTTTCGGTGCCCCACCCCAAACAACTATACAGTACTGTGCAACTGACTGACACAGAGCTAGATATACTTGTCTAAGCACCTGTTCGTCGGCCACATGGCGGAAATTCTTAAAAATAAAAATCAACTTGCGCAGTCGGGAGGTAAGTAAATCTATATGATTATAAAATGATAATGAGTCATCTATCTGAACACCTAAGTACCTTACACTATCTATGCGACTAAGTTGAGGACAGCTGCATGGTGTTTGTAGTGATGCATTACAAGAATGTGCAGTCAATGAAAATTGGGATGATGAAAGTTAACCAACTTTTGACAGAGAAAAGGTAAGATACTTAGTTTTGTCTACATTTAGAGTGAGTCGGTTTTGTGACAACCAGTTAGTAACATTGTCAAGTCCTAGTTGTGCGAATTGAAATGTAGACTCCCAGGAATACTCGTGAAATATTAAGGCAGTATCATCGGCGTAGGTAAAAATGGATCCATTACAAAGTTCGTGATGACAGAGATCGTTAATATAGATGAGAAACAAGGTCGGTCCGATGATACTACCCTGGGGCACACCGTAGGTTATTGGGAGCTCGTCGCTCATCCAGTCACCTATCTTGACACATTGGCGTCTTCCTGTAAGGTAACTCGTGAAGAGTGAAAGCTGATCGCCTCTGATACCAATCTTCTCAAGCTTAGCAATGAGAGCGGGAATTGAGATTGTATCAAAGGCCTTTGCCAGATCTAGAAAGACGCCTATAACACACTCTTTATTATCCAGGTGAGACACGATGTTATTCGTGAGATCCAAGACCGCATTACTGGTGGACACTCCTGAACGAAAACCGTACTGGAATGATACCACGTATCACTTTTAGTTGACATTTTAGGCTAAAAAGAATAACAATACTTTGACAAAAATGCAAACTGCAACGCAAACACACATTTCTCGATAAATCGGTCCCAATCAATCTAATCACTTACTATTTTTCAAATTAAAGTAAATGCTATATGAACACGATACTATTTACTTCATTACTATAAATTTTAACAGTAAAAGTAATTTTTTCCACAGTATATTTTTGATAAATAAACTCACTCACAAGAATCGATAGGTTAGGTTTGACACCCGGATAGAAAAATAAAATGTTCTTTTTTAACGCAAGTAACGCCACCTTGGAAGCGTTCATAAATATTTACTTTATGATGCGTTCAAATTATTGACCAAGTACTACCAGTTGCTTTTGCGTCCGACAACAGCAAAATAAATACCGCAGCCAGTTGAGGAATATTATCGTTAGTTCTTTGAATTGATCGGTCCGATTCGGGAGGTTTATGAATCGATTCATTGAATCGATTTAGGGTTCAAAATCGATCTGAAAAATCGATTATATTACTCTAAATAATTGATTTTTCGATTAATCGATTTCAAATCGACATGCCTGCTTTGTTTGATGTCCAATATTCAGATAACGACGTCCGCGGGTCGATAGCCATATACATCAAAATTGCGAAAAAAATCATTATTTCGTCTGCATTTGTATCAGTCCACAAACAAAGGTGAGATGATGGTTTCAAAGTTCCTTCATTACGCATATTCTCGATCGCTTGCTGGGCATAACGGTTTGTCTCGGAGACGATCAACTGTATAATGTCTTTATCCCATATATCGGTAAAGGCATCATAAGGCGAATCGTATTCTTTGACTGGCCCTGGGGTAGGTCCTGAGAACTCCTCACGAACAGCCCTGAAGGAGTCAAAGTCTGACACCCACTTGAAACAAGCCGATGTACCCAATAGGCGATCGGCGGCGTCATTCATCCCCGTATCGATCTCGTCTACTGTCCGTTGCTGTTGTTCGTCCATTTCCTCAGTGTCAGGAATATTTTTTCTGGTACTTGGCATGACTTCTGTGACATCGAATTCGCTGTCAAGGTCACTGCCATCAAGTTTAGGCACACTCATTGAAGTTGCTGTCACTCCCGAAAATGATGGACGAACATAAATTTCGGTGGTGACGGCCACCTCAGATGTGTGCCAGGCTCGAGAGGAGAAGAACGAACCAAACTTCCAGCTCCCGGTAGGTCCTTCATCCACCGATGCACGTGCCAGGGATTTGAGGCCATGAGGTCTTCGGCCTCTTCTTCCGACATATTCATCGGCTCCACCCTCTTGACCGCATTGGAACTGTAAGTGAATATAATATCATGAAAATATAACCAAATTTGAAAACGTATCATGGAGTTACTCAATGTAGAGAGGCAAGGTTCGGCTTGGTTAATGCGGACGTGACCACCTGGGGTCTGCTCCACGGGCACAGCCTTATCCTGCACCTTGAGCGAACCACCAGGTGTAGCGTGAATGGGGTAGGCGTGGAGGCTACAAAGATAAAAATACAAATGACTGCACTGAAACAAACTAAATATAGTACGTAATTTCCGCTATGAAAAAGTTACTCACCGCAGCGGTGGGGAACGGGGTGCTTCTGGATCTCGATCTGGCAAATCCTGTAGGATGTTCAGATATAGCGCCCACCGGGTAGCACTGCTGTCATTTGCCCCCCTCTGGGTCGGAACTGGGGTCACGCTCCGTGACCTCGAAAGCGACAGTCTCGTCATGCTAAAAAAATAATAAAACTTCAATAATTGTACCATGCCTGATCAGCTAACCCGGGCGGGGCCTACTTGTAACATTTCTTATTTTGGTAAAAATCAAAAACTCCACGTTAGACGTTCATAGATACGACCGATTAGAAAATGATTTCATTTTATTACATATAATAAAAATCCAACGAACACAAAAAAAAGGATATAAAAAAGTAATTCGTAAAATTTTTTTGGCAGACTGTACTTACTGTTTGAGCGTTATAGCGGGAATATTGGCGGACTTTTACTCTTTGAAAGACGATTACGATGTCAATACGAAACAATATTATTTTCTAGTAGCCAAACTTTGTTCATAGATAAATAGGCTAGCAACTTGTGTGTATTTGAAACTATATTCAAGAATATTTACCATAACATATTACGAATGACGGCGGCCGTTGTGCACTAAATGTGTGCATTACAAAAGTTTCGTTACTTTTTCACTGACATATTTATTACTTTTCGTAAAAGTATTGCTCAATATGGAATCTACATTTCTTACTCAGTAATTCGAAGTTTTATTTTAAAAATTACTTACCGTTTTCTTCGTGAATCCATCTTCACACACAACTTTTGGCGCCTTAAATTCACCCAAACGTCGATCTTGTCGAAAAATGTCTAATGATTTTTATTGTTTTTTTTTTCTGGTACCGAATAGAGTAGTGACCTATGAAATGTTTCTAAAATCGTTAACGAATGACTCGATTAGTCTAAATATAGCCAGATTATGTTGCAACATGCAAATAAACGTCAAAAAAATCCATCCAATGGTGACCGAATAGTGATGAGCCTACGGGTGCACACACGACATTTTGTTCTTATGTGCACCGGTGGGTTCATAACGACTAGCGAGGGGTCAAGAAAAATAAAATTAAAACCAGACTTTTAATATTAGATTTAAGAATTAAAAAGAAGGATATCGTATGTTGTCGAGGTTGTGATTCTACATCAGTATATGTTATCTGACCCTCGCTTATAAGTTGGGTCCAGGGTGCTGGGGGCACTAAGTCTGGGTCATCTGGGGGTACTTCTTCTCCTTGGCGTCGTAAAATATTGTGAAGTACAGCAGTAGCCATAATAACCACTAATGCTTTTTTTAGATGGATATGCATTCCAAATGATAACACCATAACTTCTTTCCACTGGGTTCCGGGTTCTTATTTGTGACTCATTGTAAAGGTGTTCCACTTGTGTTGTTGGATTCTCTAACGGAGGCATCATGTATGAGGGAGATGCGTAGCCTCCATCTACTACCAATAATGCATTACCATATGTGCCGGACTCGAACTTCGCTTTTATATAACTATTATTAAATATAGAACTATCGTGACATGATCCTGGCCATCTGGCTACTATATCTATTATTTCTAAATTGGCATTACATATAGTTTGAACATTCATTGAGAAATATTCCTTTCTGTTCCGAAACAATTCGGTTTGTTCCATACCCAACTGTATCTTAAAGGTACAGATGCAAGTCGAACATGTGTACAATCCATTGCACCAACTACTCGAGGAGACCGAGCTATATCATAAAATTTTTGCTGCTCTCTTCCTATTTCTTGAAGTGTTTCAGGGAACTTTATTAATTCTTAATGTAATGCAGCGATGGCTGCGCTTACTTGGTGTATTGTTTTATTTGCTGTTGGAGTACTCATTCCACAGTAATCAACAATATTTGTTTGTGTGGAATTGGTGGCATAGAATCTCAATGTCTCTAATAATTGATTTATCGGAGAAATGGAGAAATTTCTGCAAAAAAATATTTTTTGGTTAGTTCAGGGTTGCATGGTTGAAAACAATACAAATCCTTACTTCCTTACTAATATTATAAATGCGAAAGTAACTCTGTCTGTCGCGCTTTCACGCCAAAACTACTGAACCGATTTAAATGAAATTTGGTACACAGATAGTTTAGAGCCTGAGAACGGACATAGGCTCCCGGGAGTATGTTCCTCACGCGGGCGAAGCCGCTGGCAGAAGCTAGTTACAGATAATTTTAAGAAAGTATAAACGGTTGTAGTACACTATGGGACTCCGTCAACTATAATTAACCAGAATTACCTGTACTTACCGATCTGATATATATTCCAAGCGAAATTCAAGTTTCGATAGCAAGCTTAACGTGGCTGGCTTGGATAAACGAAACCTTACTGCAAAATCGTGGTCATCATAATCTTTAAAGTAGTTGTTCCTTTCCTTGATCCATCTCGGTCACCTTGGCACATATTCGTCATCACTGTCCGATCGATTTCATCGATTAGATATCTCAAACGCTCCATAAAACAGAGTTCTTTGGGTCAGCCCAACACAATACAATCCAAAACTAAAACCATCACAACTTGTGCCTCAACCAAAAGCATTGATCACGCCAACTGTGACGCCAGCCAAGACCATAGAGATGCCACACAGATGACATCTCATCAACTGTTTATAGACCGCCATTAAAATACTCCCAGATAACATAACTATCCCTAGAAAATCGGCGGTATAAGAATTTACTCCAGAATAGACAACTCAATCTTTGATTAGTAGTTGGTAAAACGCAAAGTCGATTTATTCTACAGATTTATGGCATTTACTCTCGGAATACATTTTAAACTAGTTTCATCGAATCCGCTCTAAATGGTCTTGCGATAATTTATACAGAGGTAGAAACTTCAGCACACCCGAATTTATGTAATCATTATACAACATTTCAAAGCTTCAATATTGCAAATAAAGCCTAGAAAACCTAACTTTCTATTTGAAGATATAATTTTTCTTTTGTTATCCAGAGTTAAGTTTTTCTGTTCTAAAGGAGATGTCCGCGTTTTATATGGACGTTGGTTTTTTATTCCGAGAAAAATCTAGCCAGCTTCAAACTACACCTAAATAAATGTGAGAAAAATATGGAACTTAGAACCACTGAAATAATATTTTTAGACCCCTCCATTTATGAGAAAAATGATGTACTATTTAATGTTGGTGCATATATTTTATTTGTTGATGGCAACCCAAATAAAACCTCCCTCCCACACTCAGTGACAATGTCATATTTGACGTAAGATTCTATTTATCTGTCAAAAAAAACACCGTGAACCGTCACACTATCGTTCGTTCGCTCGTACCTTTAGTGTTATCCAGCGTTATCGTATTTGTTTTAATTTGTGTTTGTTGATTTCCCGATTTTACTGACTTGGCTTTTCTCAACGGATTCTTCTGCACATGATTAGGATACCGACAGTCTATGAACCTATAACTCTGACGACTTTGCTTTTTCGTAACGATTATTTGATATTGCACGCGATTAGGACTTCGGCTTTCGGATTACCCCGTATGTAAGTTATGTTTTTATTCCTATTTAGCTCTATATGGGTTGTATTTACACGATTGCCTCTTTTAAGTCCTCTGACAGTCTGCAATCATTAACTTCCATTTCTATTTTCAGATGAGACAGTACAATGGCTTTCTGCATGAATTGCAACATAGTAATAGGGTAATGGCACCAGTGAATGAACACTTAAGCAATTTGCGAACTTTAAAAAATATTTACTGTGGGTTATCACTAATGAAAGCGGCCGAAATTTGTTTTACAGTGTTAAGAATATATTCAAAAATCATTTTTAGGTACGTTTTACAACATAACATTTACAGTTTTATTATAATAAGCAGTAAATCGGAAAATACCCCAAAACTCCAGTGAATGAACGGCGTTTTCTAGTAAATGAACGAAATGAAACCAGTGAATGAACAAAATTCTTCGTTTATTAATTACACTATTACAGTCTTATTATTGCAATAAATGCGGTGAAAAAATCAACATTTCTTAAAAAATCTTCAATGTCTTAATAAAAAAAATAAAAAAAAAATCTTCTCAAAACAAAACCTCTAAATCTTACCTTAATTCTACAAACATTCATAGACCTCTCAGGTACGTTAAAATCTTTTATTACAAAGTAAAAACAATATTTAGCTAATACCTAATTAACTAGGTAACTAAAAACTTCTTGGTCATGTATTGTTTACAAATTTAAACTTTAATCAGTTTTCAATTTAAATAATCAGGTACAAACTAACTTCACCGAAGTACTGAAACTTTGCGTAAAAAACAAGTAATCATACGTAACTAAAATCACAATAAGTGAGTCGAAATATAAGCTAATCAAGGCCTTAATTCGTTTAACTTTATTGACGTTAGGATTCCTTAGACATCCTTTTGATTATTTTACTTATTCTATATCTCCAAATGTTACATTATTAAAAGAGATCAATCCACGTCTGGAATAAGCAGGCTCACTTAATACACGTTCTATGTCTTCAAAATCTACTTCAGACACATCAGGTACATTTGGTTTTACGAAACTAACAATGTTATCACATACAGCTTTTTTTCTTAGAAAATCTATCTTACATTTCTTTTCTTGATCGTTTACCATAAGGACTTTGCCTACATAGTGACGTGTTCTTTTATCAGTTTTGAATTTGGCCATAACATATTTTCCGTGAAGATCCTTAGTTGACACTGGTAAGTCATTCATTCCAATTTCATCATTTGGTTTATCTTTATTTACCGGACTAGGTGTTTGTAAGTGTTTCTCAGTTTTGTTCTGTTCTTTGCGTTTTTGTGAAAGCTTTTCTTCTCTATCCTTCTTTTTGTTTTCTTTTTCTTCCAGTTTTCTTCGTTTTTCATTTTCTTTTGCCTCTAATTTCCTTTTTTTTCATTGATTTTGTCTTCTTCTTTTGATCTCTTTTCTTCTTGTATCTTTTCTACATACACTTTGTATCGTTGGCCTGTTAATCCAAACGGCATGGGATTTAGTTTTTTTACTTTGGCTGCTTTTTTTTCCGAAGCGATTTTTGGATACCCCAGAAAGCTGTCGATTTTATTTGAGTTAACAACTGGCTGAATATCGTCCTCCGTGATTGTACACACATTCATAGAACTATTGTTTTCAATTTCTGGATTACTTTCAATAAATAATATAGGAGTAGAAGATGTAGAATGTCCATCGCTTAGAAACAATTCTGTTCTAATGTCTAACGATGTACCAGCTTGTGGAGTATCATACCATGGAAGAGGAATTACGGTTGGTGGATTCAATTCACTATTAATTATAAACTCTACTATTTCGGTGGTTTCATTTAGATTTTCCGTATAGTCTTTAAGATATTCTGAACAATTAGAAATATTATTAAAATCCGTCAGACTAGGAACGATAAAATTTGTCAAATCTTGGTCATGAAATGTGATGGAGCACGGGTCTGCTTCGGAATTAATGACGGGTTGTATGTCTTCATGCAATAATTGTGTGTTAGATAATGATTGAAGTATAGAAGTCGACGTATTGGATAAATCGAGAGGAGCATTTTGGGAGGAATTGTTAGCATCTGGTGCCTCCATTGATGCTCCTCTAGACACATCTCTAACACCATCGAGTTCTTTGCGACATTTGAACCAGAGTGAAAAATATGCATGCTGATGCGTATTCTTGGTCAAGTAAGCCTGAACGAATTCGTTTCTGATACTTTGACCTACTTCTGTTTCAATTATTTTAATAGTGCTCCTCATATCGTCCTTTCTCTCCTCTAGAATTCGGTTATCACGATTAAGAGCAATTTGCCCATTAATTTCCTCTCTTCGAGTGCTAATGCATTTTGAATAGTCAACTCCGTCTGCATTTAAAGGATATAGTCCACATGCCCTAAAAGCATGTTTTATGGTTTCAACTTTTAATCCACTGGTGTAGGCTTCTTTAAATTTTATTGCGAAATTATGTTTTGTTATGGATGCTGTAGAATTTTGTTTATTTTTGCGCACGATTTTCCGCCAACACTTTTTTATGGGGCCAAAAATGCCGACATCACAGGGCTGTAATATGTGCGTGGCATTCGGATATAAGCAGAATATTAATATTCGCTTTTCCTGACAAAATGTAAACATTTCCTGGTTTATATGAGATTTGTGGCCATCAAGAAAAAGTAGAACCGGTAATTGTATTTCATTCTGAACCAGCCAATCGTAAAACATTTGTATATATGAAAAAAAAGTGTTGGACACCATCCATCCACTGTCTGATCGCCCCATAAACCAGGTATCTGGAAAATTTTGTATCACAGCCGGAGGCATTCGTTTGTAAGGGTATATGACAAATGGAGGAACATCCCTCCCATCTGCTGCAAAATTACATAGAACTGTAAGTGATTCTTTTTCTTTCCCACCCGAAATCTCGTAAGTGTTTCTGTAATTTTTGGGCCCCAATATTATTCCGGTTTTCGGGCAGGTCATTACACCTGTTTCGTCGGCATTAAATATGCGACTGGGGTCGTCTTTTATATCCAATGCTTTTTCTTCTGTCAAAAACTCTTCGAGTTCCTTGAACCAAGCTCTGATAGCTTGTTCAGTAACTGCGGCTCTGCCTTTGGATATAATCTCCGCATTCCTTTTTGTAATCTCAGGATGCCTTTTTAAGAATAAACTAAGCCACTTTTTTCCTGGTCTATTCCCGATAAACTTATTTTTCCTATTATTAGTGGTCATAAAATTTTCAACAGTATCGAAAACTTCTTCTGGGTGCATTGGAAAACCTAATTTAGCTTTATTTATAATCCAGTCAGAAATCTTAGCTTCTTCATCTACAGTAAGCTCGGATTGAGGGCCCATTTTTCTTTGCAAAGGTACCTTGTTTGTGATATTATTATGTAAAGTCGATTTTGGTATCTGGTACACATTGCTTGCTTTATTGATACTTAGTTCTCCATTAGCAATTGACTTAAGAGCTGCTTCAAGTGCTTGTTGACTGTATTGAAACCTATTGTACTTCTTTTTGTGATCCATGGTAAGTAATCTAAATGGACAAGAGAAAAATGAACAATTTTAAACGATTGCAATATTATTTTACTACCTGTAGGTAAGTAGGTAGGTAGAAATACCGAATTTCTTGAGAAATCTGTCTTAAAATATGAAGTGTTTATTCACTGGATTTTATGAACCAGTAAATGAACATACCTGTCCCAATACTGGCCAAAAGATCGGAAATCTATTTAAGAAATAGCTCCCAAAACATGAACCTTATAGTATTAGCGTAAGTTATGTTTTTCAACCAAAACGTGATTTTTACGATTACCCAGTGAATGAACACCCGTTCATTCACTGGAATTTAAACGATTTTTTGATCCAATGCTGGGACACTTAATAATTTAATATAACTGACAAAAATCGCAAATAAATGGATTTGAAACACAATATTAAACTGTTATCCTACGATAATAAACAAATAACCCATCAAAAATACCGTTATTTACATTACAATGTCAAATCAAAAAAGATTCCACATACCTCAGTCCTAAACTCTAGCCCGAACAAATAAAAATTTCACTATCGACTTAAACTTTAACCACTCGCCATTTTGAAATGAATTATGACATTAAACGTGAACGTGACCACATAAATGGGAAATAGAGTTGCAATTATGAAAAAAAATACTACACATGGTAGAAACGTTCAGATTTTTTATTTTTTGGATAAAACTGCGTTTTGTTCATTCACTGGGGGGTGTTCATTCACTGGAGCACTTACCCTACGTGCTAATCAGCTTTAAGCATGAGCCCTGAGATAGTCTCTATAATTGAAGAATGGACTACTCAGGAGGTAATGTATTCTTTTACTAACATTAAATAGGTTTTTTTAAATGAAATGAAAATGGGTTTTTATGTTAAAAAGGTTAAACAGCGCTACATTACTACGTTATAAAGAATATGCAGAAAAACGATAAGTACTGTGTTCTTAACATATTATTTTGTTTTTAGGTAGCAGATGGAGACCGCATTTGCCAAGAATGCATCAATCTTATATTGATAGAACATAATAACAGAAATGAGAACAACATTGGTGACCGACAGCTGGGTCATCAATCTGTTTGTGTGTGGTGTGGCATTTCCATCTCAAGAAGAACAGGCAGGCGCTCTCGTCCCCTAGCTGATGGCCATCCTGAGCGTGCTTATGTAGCTACCATCATCAGCCCCCGTCAGGTAAATATGTAAATTAAATATTTATGCTTGATTTGTATTTCTGATTACTGGAACACACAATAAATGAAAACATAATTTCAGATCCCAGCTAATGCTCGAGCGTGTAATGCCTGTTGGCAAAGGGCCCATTACAACTTCCACGAAGTACTGGAACCACCAAGAGAGGCTCAAGTGACTGATGAAAATGTAGAAAGTAGGTCTAGCTCAGTGGCTGAACCTGTGAGTGCACTCAGTTCTGAAATTGATATTGAAAATATAGTTCTAAATGCGAACAGGTATGTTGAACTTGATGGTTATAGCCGAACCCCGGATTCATCTAATCATTGTTTTGTTCCCGATTGCACGAATCCGGAACGTTTAAGGGTACCCATGTATCTTAAAAGACAAATATTAATGGACTATAAATTATATGTCTCACCTAATGTCCGAGTATGTGAAGAACATGCAAGTGTTTATAATTGGGAACTATTAAATGAATTTCAGTTCACAACGCAATTTACCCTGAATCATGTTGTAGAAATGTTAGATTTATTAAGAAAAAAAAAAACAATTAACAATATTGATTTTGAAAATGTACAAAATATGAACAACCATATTTGTCGTTACTGGACAGGCTTGACTGTATTGAATTTTTTTGCAATACTGAGCTGTATTACTAATCAACTATCAACTGTGTGTAGAAAACCAAAAACAGCTTTAGGATTATACCTAATGAAAATAAGAACTGGGGAGCCAATTAGACGAATTGCATCATTAATCTGCATAAATAAATCAGTAGCATGCAGTTACATGAAAAAGGCACGTAACTGCATGAAAGAATTTTATGTACCAATACATTTAGGTGTAAATCGTATTTCTCGAGTAAACCTGTCCAGTAGAAATCTTTTAATCCCACAGGGTCTTTTTGGAACAGCAGAAAATAACCCCATAATTATTTGCGATGGAACCTATATATACTTACAGAAATCATCAAATTATCTGTTTCAAAAAAAATCTTACAGCTTACACAAGTTTGCAAATCTTGTCAAACCTTTTTTACTGGTGGCCACCGATGGCCACATAATAGACATATTTGGTCCATATGCAGCCACAACCTCAGACGCTACAATTATGCGACTGCTGTTCCAAAATGAAAATTCGAATTTAAGGCAATATTTTAGACAGAATGATGCTTTTATTCTTGGCCGCGGTTTTAGAGACTATCCCATTGCTCACATCATTGGGATATACTGTGTATAAACCAGAGACCCTAAATGAAGGGGAAACTCAACTATCAACTGAAAAAGCTAACAAATCACGACTAGTGACACTGTGCAGGTGAGTTGTAGAAGTTGTAAACGGTCGGTTTAAACGGGATTTTAAAATCTTTCGAAATAAATATTTTAATATAGGGTCTAGAAACCTAATGGATGATTTTAAAATTGCAGGAGCCATTTTAAATAATTTCCATCCCGTTTTGACTGACCGTCCTGATGCCCAAACTATACTGGAAAGATCTAATCAGAGAATGAACATGCCAAATTATTTAGCTGAACATGTGATTGGGCATCGGCACCAACGGTACTTTTACTGTAGAAGTAAGTGACGATATACAATTAATAAATATTCCAGGCATTTTGTCATCACATGAGACAGCTTTGATCAGAGGACGAATAAACTCACGCCACCATAGTAATAGAGTGTATTACACATATATTTTATTAAAAGTGGCAGAGACTAGGTGGCAAAACTGTATATCAGATTATTGCAGTTGGTTAATTGGGAAAAGGACTGTTGGAAGCTGTGCTCATGTGATGACAATTGTCTGGTATCTTGGATGGGCTCGGCGTCAAGATAATATATCTCCACCAGCTCAGTTTCTCGACAGTATTTTAATAAGGGAAGACATCGAAAATGAAGAAAATCAATAAATCAATTCATAACTTTTTTAAAATAGTTTTATTCCTTATCATAACCGTAACACTTGCATTCAATTATAGCTTATTGATCAGTTTTGTATGTATACTGTAAATCGGGCTGGTTTCCGCAACTCCACGACTAAGCACGTATTTTGCGTGCAGGTGGGACAAATGTGTCAATCGATCCATCCCAGCTCCCCAAGGAAGGCCAGCAACACCTTGGTATTGATCAGTTTTTAAATAGCATAATTTTCGAAAGGCTTTTCATCCAATCCCGATCTCGAACTTAAGTCACAAAAAAGGAATTCTCCTAGGTAATTAAACAATGTCTTCGATCAGTAGATACCAAAGACTACAATAGTATACTGGCTAGTAGATACTATTATTATTTACTCCTGCTAAGCAACCCTGTAGACTATGCTGAAACCAGCAGTTCTTGATAACCGGGGTCTTAGTAAAATATTGCAACTTGCACGTGAACATTCAAAGCAGCCATAATCATAGTGCGCTTTCAGTTTTAGAAGGATTATGCTACTCTTTTTTTACTGAAAATATCCCATTTCATCTTATTCTCATTATGGAAGGAACAATTATCTAATTAAGTATATTAACGTTTTTTTCACATCGTCTTTGAACCTAATATTGATTCATTTGATTGACAGTAATGACATTATGACAGTACCATGTGTCAATTTTGACATGTTTTTGGGTGTGTTCACTTTATTGTCTTTAGAAAGGTTTATTCGTTTTAGGAGTAAATTCTCATAAAAATAAAAAAAAACTATTTTTCTAAAAATTGGAGGCCTTTAAAAATGTATGATATAGGTAGAACCACTACTTTTGGGCTGTCTATCCAAATATATTTAACTGGTCCTGGATAGAATTATTGAATAATAAATAACCATTTTTGGACATGTCCTTTGTTGATAGCATTGATGGCTTCCTGAGTAATACCAAGTTCACAATGTACGTTTTGATACCAACCTCTCAGGGTACGTGGATGTGGCAAACAAAGAGAAAACATTTTTCTTATAAAATTGTACGCTTGTGGACTGTAAAAATGTAAAGTTAAGGCAAATTTTCTTAACTTTTTTTTATTGTTGTTCACCCTATCAACCAAGTGCGACTAGAGTTCATTTGGGCAAGATTCTATAATAGCCGTCATATCATATCATATCATTTTTCAATGATGGACTGGACTTTAAGTCCTGAATAACTTGGCTAAGTTGAATGATTTTACATTCCTTACGTTCTTTTGAGCCCGCAAATTTTTTAGCGTTTTTTCTTTCTCCATTATTTTTCGTCTCAATTTAGTGATAGTCTTCACCATTGTATAATGTCGTCTGAAATAAAACTCGTGACTCGTAAACCATTGAAAACGTTTAATTAGAGTTACACGAAACACGTTACATAAATTAGGACCACGGGTGCATACACGAACGACACGGGTGGCGTGCGCAAGGGATTTCTGTCGACTGCTGGGGATGCGCGCGGGCGGCGCGAACGCAGAGGGTGGCGGGGTATCGAACGACGGGGTAAGAGGGGTACCAGGGACGCACTCCTTACAGGGCTGCAATTAGGATTCGTTATACTTTCCCCCTTTTGATCAAGAGGCGAAGCCTCATTGGTCAAACTCCTAGCAACAAATAGTGAACCTACGATTGGACTTTCCGAGGGCGACCTCTGCGGCGCTTCGGAATAATAGGCTCCGGACACTCAACACCTCTGTCATGGTATCTACGCAGATCCGACATGTGGTACTTACCCACAACTTCACCAGTCTTCTGCGAGATAAGAGCATAGGTAGTAGGACTCAACTTCTTGGAGACTACATACGGACCATCCTGTTTCGGAATAAACTTGGAAGTAACACCTTTGGAAGCATTACTTAAGACACGTGTCTTCATAAGCACAAGATCCCCTTCTTCGAAAGGATCCGAAGTACGACGGCCAGAATCCGATTGGTTCTTGTGAAGATCCTGCTGATGCTCGATGTTCTCCTTAGCTTGAGTGAGAGAATCGACAAGCTTCAAAAGGTACGGTGTGATCTGAGGGACCAAATTCTCACGATTCGATGACTGCTCGTAAATCAGCCTGAACAGAGAGAGGAGAACGAAGCTCGCGACCAAATGTCAAGTACGCTGGAGTGGACCCGATGGAAATGGTAAATGAGCTATTTAGAGCAAATCGGACGAACGGTAAAACCTCAGGCCATTGCTTGTGATTGCCCTCTACCAGAATAGCAAGGTGAGCCTTCAAGTCCCGGTTCATCCGCTCTACCGGATTGGCCTCGGGATGATACAATGGTATCAGATTCTGTTTCACCCCTAAGACAAACAGCGCTTTCTGCATAACATCAGCGACGAATTGAACTCCGTTGTCTGACATCATACGCCTAGGAAGTCCATACCTCATAAAAATCTCACCCACTAAGGTTTTCGCACAGATCTTGGCTGTGGCTTCAGTAAGGGCAAAAAGTTCAACCCACTTACTAGCGGTGTCCTCTACTATTAAAATCCACCTTTCGCCTTGAGACCCTTTGGGTAACGGTCCGAAGAGATCAACAGCAATGATCTCAAACCTCCGAGCGGGTACCGGAGTCTGGAGTAAGCCAGGTGGCTTCAGGTTTACCGACTTGTACCGCTGACACTCCGTACAGGTCTTGAGGTAGTCGGTAACATACTTCCTCATACCTGGGAAGTAAAGCTGCTGAGATATGCGATAAAGAGTTTTCCCCATGAGCGGCGGTCGGCGAATCGTGACACTCGCACATGACTTTGCTTCGCAGGCTCTCCGGGACCACCAGCTGAGGCTCTTCAGCATCAGAATCCTCTACATACCTGTACAATACTCCCTGATTGATAAGGTACCCTCGATCCGACCAACGATGCACTGACAATTCATCCAAACTTTCAAGGTCAGTGAGAATCTTAGCTACCTCCGGATCGGACAATTGAGCTTCACGGGTAGATGTGGCGTCCCATCGTGGAATTTCCACGGTAACCGGACTGACACCACATTCCGATGTACTATCTATAACTGGGCGGCTGAGTGTGTCGGCTACCACATTAGCCTTCCCAGGAGTATACTCGAATTGTAAATCAAAAGGCTGTAACTTCAATGCCCAACGAATAAGCCTACCCGTAGGCGACTTAAGCGTGAACAGCCACTTTAGGGGTTGGTGATCACTCCTGACACATACCTGATGACCATCGATGTAGCCGCGAAATCTCTCCACTGCCCAGACAACGGCCAACGCCTCCCTCTCTGTGGTGGAGTAGTTTCGTTCTGCGGGCGTTAGAAAACGACTAGCGTACTCGATGGGGTGTTCATCTTGTGGTGTCTCCCCCTGGAGTAAGGCTGCACCTAAAGCGAAATCGCTGGCGTCCGTTCTGATGAAAGGTTTTGAGTAGTCTGGCTGGGTCAGAATGGGGGGTGAAGCTAGGAGAGACTTAAGCTGTGTACAAGCGCTGATCCTTACCCCATTTCCAGGTCTGTGACTTCTTAGTGAGACGTGTAAGTGCCACCTTGGCGAACTCTGGGATAACCTTGCGGAAACATGAGCAGATTTGGAGGAAGGTGCGAAGTTGCTGGAGAGTTGTCGGTTCCTTCATCTCTAAAACAGCACTTACCTTCTCTTCGTCTGGAGATATACCATCATGAGATATCACGTGGCCTAGGTATTTGAGCCAGTCTCTAGCAAACACACACTTTTCTCGGTTTGCTCGAAGCTTGAACATACGGAGACGCTCGAATACCGCACGCAGGTCGGCTAGATGCGACTCCAGATACTCCAAAATAACCAAAAGGTCATCCAAATAAAGCGATACGTACCGAAAGGTGTGACGAACGCCGTTTTGTCGCGATCGGCGGTACTTACCTGCCAGTACCCACTGCGAAGATCTAGAGAGCTCATTACACAACCCTTCTTGGTCGACTGTAAAAGCTCGTCAATACGCGGCATAGGGTATGCATCCGTCTTAGTGACCGCGTTCAGCTTTCGGTAGTCGGCACAAAACCTATACGTACCATTACGTTTCGGTACCAAGACGCACGGTGCTGCCCAGGCGGATTCACACTCCTCAATCACGTCCTCCGTTAACATCTTGTCTAACTCGGCGCGCATGATTTGCTTCTTGGCAGGCGTAACGCGATACGGGGGCAAAGCAATAGGCGGATGGTCGCCGGTATCTATGCGGTGTTCCGCAAATGGTGTAGGCTCTCCGACTACATCGAAAATATCGGTGTACTCACATAAAAGATTCTCCAACGTCGACCTCTCCGACTCTGATAACATCCACCACCACCCTCGTCCGTCCTCTGCACGTTCACGGAAGCACACTGAATGGGTTCGCGATCGGATTCCCATGACAAGGTGTGAAGTGTCCGAGGCTGATCCATTGTACGCCAAGTCCAGTTAGAAAAATCGATAACCATCTTAGCTTTGGTAATAAATAATAAATGATAAATGATATTTATTTTGCAAATAGGTTACAAGTAACTCTTTTACACGTCATTTTTTTTTTGACTTATTTATCTAGATGAGGCCGGATGTTTCCTAGCTGACTACCCTGAGAAGAAACACCCAAAACAAACTCAGAGGTCACAGTCTCTTTTGAAGTCCATACAATTGCCAATAACATATGAAAAACATGTAGGTTAAGGTCTGAGGTGGCCTTTTGAGGAAAGCACCACGCAGGTTTGAGTGGGCTTGTCCAGACAGTGCAAGCATTTGTCAGTTATCGTGCAGCTCAACTCAAAACTTTGAGGAGCTCAACGAACCGACGAACAATACCAAAGTAAGGACATTTGGGTAAGCCGCATAATATACTCAAACTGCCAGACAGTCATGAAATCAATCCTTAAAATAACGACCTACATAGTCCTCACACTTACAATATATCATTTTTTTAAGAACCATGCAGATTAGTGTCTGAGATGGTCTTTAGAAGAAAGAACCACACAGATTTGAGTGAACCTGTCCAGTCAGTGCAAGCCTCTGTCAGTAGTCGTGTAGCTCAACTTAGATCCACATAGGAGCTCAACAACTCGACGAACAATACCAAAGAAAGGCCATTTGTGTAGGCCGTACAAAGCACTCAAACTGCCAGACAAACATTAAAGTTACTCAATGAAATAAAAAATAATCCACATAGTCCCCATTCATAATAAAAATAATGATAATGTCAAAAGAATTATGTCAAATTGTATATAAAAAATTAAATTAAAATGTCAAATTGTATGTAATAAAAACTTACAAAAATAGACTTAAAAAAATAAACATTATGTATATCACAGTATTTTTTAAACATTTTTATATTTTTATGGGCATACAAAATATTTTCATAAATAAACTGAGAAGGGACAGTCATTATATTTATATCTTTAAATTTATCTCTGAGGGAGTATCTAGGACTTAATTTATAAATTGAACGAATAGCTCTTTTCTGCAAAACAAAAATCGTCTGGATATCGGCAGCATTCCCCCATAATAGAATACCATACGACATGACACTGTGGAAATAACTAAAGTAAACTAAACGGGCTGTTTCTAAATCAGTTAAATTTCCAACGAGGTTTTGACCTTCCTGTTTCACTATTAATAATATTCCACGTTGTTTTGATTTTATTATTACCTTTATTCAATTAATATTCCTATAAATTTTACATTTTTAAATATTTCTATAAAAAATAAAAAAAACATTTAAAAATATAAAAAATAGTAGCCCACCGGTATCGGGAACAGGGTCTAAGCTACCGGTGGTCAGGGCTCCTGAGAGAGGAACCTTCTAACGATGCGCGCCGTGTCCAGGAGTACTGCTTTCTGGATCAAGCCCTTGATCCAGCTGCCCAACGAGAGCCTCCGTAGATGTTGGTCGAGGCTCTTGGCAATTACGCCATTGGCCGTCACGACTATCGGCACAATGACTGCTGTATTCACATCCCACATGTCGACAACCTCGCGAGCCAAGTCAAGATACTTAATTTTTTTATCTTTCTCAGCCTTCACGAGGTTCTCGTCATGAGGGACTGTTATATCAACAATCATTGCGCGACGTTCTAGTCGGTCTATCACCACTATGTCAGGCTTATTGGCAACAATAGTCCTGTCAGTGATGATAGACCGATCCCAATACAACGTGCAATTGCCATTTTCAAGAACTGGGTCGGGCACATACCTATAGTACGGTACTTCCGATTCCACAAGATTGTATTTAAGAGCAAGTTGCTGGTGGATAATCCTGGCTACAAGGTTGTGCCTGTGCAAATAGTCTCCGTTAGCCAGACTAGAACAACCAGAAATAATGTGGCGGATGGATTCCCCAGGTCGGTGACATGCCCGACATATGTCAACCGTACCATCCTTCACAATGTATTTCCGGTAGTTGTTCGTCATCATAACTTTTTCCATAATCGCACAGACAAAACCTTCGGTTTCCCCAAAGAGGTTACCAAAACGCAGCCAGGCTACGGACGCGAAGAAGTCTACATCGGGCCCATGTAGGACCCGATAAAAGCGTCCGTGAAGCTCCTTGCTCTGCCATACCTCCCTGCGGTCGTTAGTATCAAATACCACAGGTTTGCGCCAGTTCTCGTTAGCCAAGGAGAGCGCGGTGAGGCCTTTGTCCACCACTACCACATCTTGATGCATACCCACGTTGGCCACAAGGAAGTATTCCCTAAGGCTGCATACCTCGCGGTTGTGCAGGGTCTTAGCATTTAAGACGAACGGCGATGCGCCACCGGTACATGGTGGACATCCCACCCACGCGCACAAAACGTTTTGGGAACACATTCATAGTGCGTGCAGCTAAGGAGTGGAATTCCCTGCCGGAGTCTGTGTTTCCTGATAGCTATAACCTGGGAGTATTTAAGTCAAGAGTGAATAGGTTACTTCTAGGCAAGCGTGCTCCATCTTCGACCACATCATCGCTTACCATCAGGTGAGATAGTGGTCAAACGCGAGCCTATAAATAGTAAAAAAAAAAAAAAAAAAAAAAAGAAGCCACGACCCCCGCACTTCCGCGGGATATACAGCCTCATCACCGACGACCGTGGGTGATGCATCCGATTTGCGGTAAGCAGTGAGCGTACCTTCCTATCCAGGGCGTCAAGTTCCGTCTGAGTCCATTTGAGTATGCCGAAAGAGTACATCAATACCGGCATGACCCAACCATTGAAGGCGCGCACCTTGTTTCCGCCTGATAAAAGACTGTTAAGTACTTTGTTCAGGCGGCCAAAGAAGCGCTCCTTCAACGATTGTTTCATATCAAGAGCATTGATGCCTAACGCTTCCGACATACCCAAATACTTGTAAGTTTCGGTTGAGGAGAGGGACCTAAGGTGTATGGAATCCGAGAGTTGGGTTCCCACGGATTCCATAATCTCCCCTCGCTTTACATGCATGACCGCACATTTTTCCAAACCAAATTCCATCCTGATGGCGTTACTGAAGGTTTCTGTTACCTTCAGTAGCTTCATCAGTTGCAAGTTGTTAGGAGCAAAGAGTTTCAAATCATCCATGTAAAGGAGGTGCGATATGACCTGACCACCTCTTCTCAACCGGTAGCCTTGGCCTGAACCCTCCAGCAATGTACTGAGGGGGTTGAGGGCCAGACAAAACCACAGTGGACTCAGACTGTCGCCCTGAAATATGCCACGCTCGATCCTTATCGGGTCGCTGTTCGCCTGGGTCTGTCGACATCCTGGATAGTGAAGGACGGTACTCCACTGCCCCATACATGACATCAGGAAGGCGCGTAGAACTGCATCAACTTTATACAGCTCCAGCACCCTCATGAGCCATGTATGTGGCACCGAGTCGTAGGCCTTCTTATAGTCTATCCAGCATGTCGACAGATCCCTTCGGGAACGGCGAACCTGTTGGCTAATGGCAATGTCGATGAGGAGCAGCTCCTTAGTACCGCGGGACCCGTTCCTGCATCCATTCTGAGAGGCAGACATTATTGAATTACTATCAATATGATTGTTAATCTTTGCTCTCAAAATGGATGTAAGAACTTTATAGACCGTCGGTAAACACGTGATCGGCCTATAATTTTTAGGTTCCGCGGTACTACCTGATTTATGAAGCAGGTGGGTTATTCCAGTAGTTAGGAACTGGGGCAGCTACCCTGACTCTAAGGCAGACTGGAATTGAGATGCCAAACGAGCGTGCGATCTTTGAAACCATTTAATCCAAAAGTTGTGCAGCCCGTCCGGTCCTGGAGATTTCCAGTTAGGCAACGGACGGACTGCACGAGCTATATCTTGGGGGCTGATGGTAATTGCCCCCATTTCTGGTATCGGATCGCACACACGTTCGACCTCCCGAGTCCAATCACCCTCGGTGTGACTGACAGGCACCGACCAGATGCTGCGCCAGAATGAACACATGGCTTCATCATCCGGTAGGCGCATATCAGTCACACCTTGGTCCGGTCGCTCCCAAGCCCTATAAACCCACCTTTCATTGCTTTGGAATGTGCGATTCTGAGTGTATCGCTCCACTCGCCGCTTGTACCGACGTATACGGTTTGCCCATGCATAGATTTTCTGCTTCAGGAAGTCGATGCGCTCTGTGACACGGGACGTGTAATCTCGAGGGCTGACATCAGTCCCCGAAAACGCCCGTCTCACAAAGCGCATCACTCTGCGGCGAGTGTTGCCCTCCCTGAAGCAGATAAGTTTGCCGATGAGTGCTCTAGCCTCACCGATACGACGCTCGATCCTGCACTGCCAAGCCGGTACAGCTGGTCGTGTAACTCTGTCACTGTTAGGAAATTTGACACGAGCTACACGACATGCTGCTGCAGCCGCACAGTACAAGATCGAGTGGGTATCGGCGAGGTCTTCGCTGTTATCAAAATAACATGCTTATTATTACTATTTTTAATCTTATTACTCAAAAATAACGCGACTTTGCAATACAACAAACGTTTTTAAATAATTTTGAATAATTTTTAACATAAGAATTAAATTCAGCCGTATTTACATGGGCTCTTTCATCATACAATTCATAGAGCCGAGTTCTACTTTTATGAATACCTACGCCCATTCACTGTAAGATACATTACTGCTGACCGAGATGGTTTTAGGTATAAAAGTGGAATTGAATTGTTTACAGTACATGTGAAAAAAATCCTCATATGACTTATTAGGATTATTTAAAGTAGTCAAAACTGGTAAATTATTGATGATTTTAGTTTTGAAAGTTTCCAAACGAGTTATAGTTCTTGGGTTAACAGTGATATATTATGTAGCCACTTTGTTGTTTAGGTTTTGGAAAGTAATTAATTGCCCACTATGATCAGAATCTAGTAAATTTATAATTTCTTTGTGACTTGGTACAAAATCTGTAAAAATATTATCTATGCATGTGGCACTCGCAGGGGTTATTCTTGTAGGCTCCAAAAATAAGTTAACTAGATTGTAGGACTGAAACAGACTAATAATTTTGCTGCTAGAACCTGAGTTTTCTAATAAATTAACATTAAAATCACCGCAACTGACAATATATTTGTTTGAATTACAAATCTTGTGTAACACTTCATCCATTACCTTTTCAAAGCAGTCATACAATCCTGAAGGGGGTCGGTACACACTTAAAACAATGAACTGCTCCAATTCTATACAGGCTATCTCAATTGTTCGCTCAACAGATAGGCTTCCAATATCCTTACGTTCTTTGAATTTAAGTTTATTATGTACTAAAATTAATGAGCCACCACGTATGGCATTAATTCTGCTGAACGAACTACCAACCTGGTGATTACTAAAATTTAACATGAACTCATGGCTTTTAAGCCAATGTTCTGTGATACAAAGAATATCAATATTGTTTAAATTTATAAATAATTCTATTTCCAAATCTTTATTCATGAATCCTTGAATGTTTTGGTGCACTAGGTTGATACAGTTTACAGAGTTTAAATCTTTTATTGGTTTGGTTGTTCCATCAAAATTCTGTACAATATTGCTAGAGATAGCCTCTGTTGTCTTATTTTCTAACTAGCTGACCCGCGCGACGTCGTCTCCGTCACAATTTTCATTACTGCTCGGCTCCTATTGGTCTTAGCGTGATGATATATAGCCTATAGCCTTTCTCGATAAGTGGGCTATCTAACACTGAAAGAATTTTTCAAATCGGACCAGTAGTTCCTGAGATTAGCGCGTTCAAGCAAACAAACAAACAAACAAACTCTTCAGCTTTATATATTAGTATAGATTTAAATTATCAATAACATTAGAGTTTCTTGCCAAATTATTGGCAGAATTATTATACATGTCAGTGCATTGCTCAATAGAAGCAACTTGTTTAGCCAAGTTCTTGGCTGTTATACAAAAATAATATGATAGCGACATAGCTATCCGTCTTTTAAAATAATTAGCAAGATAGTACCTGTCTACATGATATCTATCTTTTGTCAACACAAAACGATTTCCAATTAAATTATTAACATCTAATAAATGAAATACATTGCTATTATATGTCAGATTATGCAATGTCTTATTAATATTGAATCTAAGGCAATTTTCTTCCTGTGGAAAACTTTGGCTATAAGGAAATGTAAACAATATAATTTTTCTTAAGTTGAGGTTGCTTAGAGACCTATGATATTGCAGTAATTCTCCTTTGTTTAAATTAGCTCTATTACCAACAAATATTAATAATGTTGTATCCTGGTGAAAGTTATAATTAATAATTCTCTTCATGATTTCAAATAGGGAGCAGCCAGGCATACAATAGTTGATAATTGAGTGCCCTGGATATTCATATTTCAACAAGTGACCCAGACCCGTTCCAATCTCATCACAAAAAATTATTATTTCATTATTTACTAGAAATTCGACACAAGGCTGCGGCATGGTGTTGTTGCATGTTGACAATGAATGGTCTGGCGTCTGTACATTAGTTGGTTGACAATGCTTACAGTTGGTTTTTTGTGAGCTTACCAGCTCATTCATAGCCAACACATATTCCCTCATAAGGTTTTCAGAGGTATTGTACTTGCATGTCATAGAACTTAGTTTTTCCTGTAAATGATTTAGTTGAGATTGCAACTCCTCTGTGTCAACTTTATACCTCCTAGTGCTTTGTTCCAGGTTGAAAGAATACATATCTAATTGTTTCAATAAGTTTAACCTTTCCCTATTCAATTTAACATTTTTGATAAAAAACTTTTGCCTTCTAACCATTTTCTGCGTTTTGAGAATGTACCTGTTAATTTTTATATATTTTTTAAGTTTATTTTTACTAGTTACTACCCTCACTGTTTTTATTGATTCCAAATCATCATCACTAGTTAAATCTACTGTGTAAGAGGGGTTGATTAGAGGGACCTTGGACGGGGCAATAGGCACCAACTCGCTAAATAAACTTTGGTTCAGGGAGGCTGTGATGTTAAGGTTAGTTGTCTCAAGTTGTGATATTTGACAATGAGCCTCCTGTAGCTGTTGTTGCAATAAGTACTTGTGATTAAGAGCTTGTTCATACTCGATGCTACACTGGCTGAACCCGTCCACTACAAGTTGGAGTCTATCCCGGGCTTCGATGGCCTCAGTGTATTGAGTGTATAACTGAGCCATCTCATTTTTTAACTGCCTATTCTTGGTGTGAACTTCCAAGAGCACCTTTTCATTGTCATCCATTTCCTTAATCAGTTGATCACAGCACTCCTTGGACGCCTTTAATTCGCTCAAAGCCAGATTGAGTTTGGACTCTTCTTGGCGAGCATAGGCGCTACGAGTCATAGGCATGATTATTCGGAGAAAAGATAGTGAAAAGAAATAAAAGGAAAAGCAGATTGTTGAAAAAAATATATTAGTTAAAAGAGAATTAAGTAAGTAGTGACAAATTACAGCGTTTAGTTATGAACGTAACAAGTTCTGTCATCAACTAACCAAGGTTATGTTTACGAAGTTCATTGAAATAAAACTGTAGCCGTATAGAAGTTTCGTTAAGAAAAATATGCTAAGCTACAAATTAATGGATCGAATACAGTATAATAGCAAGTAAAGTTTAATTATGTACCTGTTATCAAGATGACAATGGAAAAATTCACTTGAGCCGGTAACCTCTAAACTGTCACCGATTCACTTTAAGTTTTAACACTTATTTAAACTTTAATACATGAAACTAACACTTAATACACATGAATATCTTATATACTTGATGATTAATTGAAAATAGGTCTTAATAACAAAGAAATTTTATATTTAAAATTAAAATTACATAGGAGAAACTTGAAACAACTGTTAGCTGTAGTGTTGCCACAGGAGAAAAAAAGGTACACCACAGGTAATAAAATCAATGCCTAACAGAGTATCGCTGTTAACGGCATTCGGTAAAATAATGAATTCAATAGGTATCGATAATGAAGCAAGTTGAACATTTACTATCGTCAATAGCACATAACTATTCCTAACAATGCCATCGGCAAGCTTCAACGACATCGTTTCGGCGCGAAAGTCTGAACCAATACGTTTCAGTAAGGAATAAAGTGAATAACTCGCAATACTACGACGCGCGGCGGTATCTAACAACGCGGTACCCTGATATCCCTCCACACACACACGTACGATAGGCCGACACTGCTTATTATTATCGTTAACAAAATCCGAACATAACTTCTTACTATCTATATACTGTGGACGTTCCAATTAGGGCTTCTGGAACGTCCCGGGATCGATATCAATAAAAAAGACTTTAAGCGATCATTATATTAAGCGGGTGCTCTCAAGAAAAACTTTTACAGAACTGTCATAAAAACAAATCAATCATCGTATGTCAATATTGGAACTTATTCTAAATTCCTAATTCTTCGAAAGCTTTTTTTATGATTAAATTGACTGAGGTTCCCGGAGGTTGAGCCATCCAAGGAGGTTGTATCACATGAGCTACGCCCTCACGAATAGAAGATACTAGGAAAGCCTTCATGTAATCTTCTTTCAAAGCTTTGGAAGAGTTAAGCACCTACCTATCCCTAACCAGGAGTCCCTACCTCTGGGAAGACTCTTTGCTGACAGGGGGGCATATGCTTCTGGAGAAGCAGCTTCAGTCATGTCCTGCGATATACATTATACTTTTAAATTCTTATGCGCCATTTGCGCTGGACAATAACGCAGTCATGCTGAAACCCTGCTGCAGCAAAACTTCCCTAAAAGCCGCAACACATTGCCGAACGTAAATAAAAGAATGTGGAAATTCACATCCATCCAGAAGGGATTGACTTCACGAAAGTTACCTTAACTAGTCTACGCGGCAGCCAGACGGTTAAGAAGCGAAGGTCTATTCTGTCAAAGAATTAACTCCTAACATCGAACTTACTCCAGTAATTAAAATCTGTTAAAAAAATATGAACTGAAACTATTTGCCTCCATCGAACAGCTCAACCAATGGTGACAACTTGCCACCCCTTGCGAAGGCTATGCCCCGTATGCAAAGTTGGAATCACCGCCCATGGAGTCCTTCAATTGCGTTACAGTGGACGCTGAAACCTTAATAGAAATATAAAACTGGAATAACTTCAGCCTAGCTAAATATCGATATTAATCGCGACCTTCTCTTCTCCACCCGGCAGCATCATCGAAGTAGTCTATCCTCATCCGTATTCCAACATCACATGAAAAAGAAAAACCGATTAATAAACTATTCAATATACCAAACTAAAGTAATGTTTTGTTTACATAAAATGATTATAGTATTGACATTTGATTTGACATCATACTTTTTCCTACCATCGATCCGTTTTTTTTTAAACTCTAACGTAAAATGGTTTCAACCTATTCACATGGACAATATCTCTGAATCTCTCAAAAATGTTGTTAGGTTTACTTATCACATAATTTACTTCTGAAACCCGCCTAACAATTTTGTATGGTCCTTTATACAACCTACAAAGTTTCGTGCTTCTACCTGTATGTCGCCTAGGAGTATAAACCATTACCAATTGATTTACTACAAAATTCCTGACTTTCGCCTTCGTATCATAAATAGCTTTCTGTCGGACCTGCGCCTTTTTATGTTATCTATGGCACAACGTGACAGCTGGGTTTTCAGACTATGACGTCCTACAAAATCTAATGATTGATTCCGTTCCCCAATATTTATCGTTAAATCTGTAAGAAACGATGGTTCCTTAGCATATAATAATACGTAAGGTGAAATCTTGGTGCTTGACTGCTTACTGGTATTATACGCGAAACACACGAGAGGAACATAACTACACCAATTTCTCTGACCCGTAGCAACATACATGGACAACATTTTAGTTAAAGTCTGGTTAAAACGTTCGACCAGACCGTTCGATGCGGGGTGAAAGGCTGTGGTGAAGCGTGACTTCGCCTCGAAGAATTCAACAGTGTCCTTCACCAAGTGTGACGTAAAAACCGACCCCCTATCCGACACTAATTCTTTGTGCCTTTGCTGTAGGAACCGCCTTGCAGACTGCATATCATGTAGCATATTCTACACTAACGATAATATACCGATTACCTTCTATCGACTTCCTAAAAGGCCCTAGAACATCAATGCCTACTTTCTCCATCAAATGGTTCACCTGGACTGGCTGTAATTGTGCTAACTGCTTACATTTCTTGCGCTCCTGGCATAACCAACAACTCCTCACATTTTTATCTATCTCCCTCTCAGCATCCTTTATGTAACATCCTGCTCGAATTTACCTAATGTCTTGGCTAGACCTAAGTGACCACCTGACCATGGATCATCATGCAATTCCCTTAATATCTCCTTCAGCAAACAAATTGGGATCACTATCAACTCTCGAACCCTATTCAATCTCCTTGCTTGTTTACATAATACACCATCTATGACACTAAAACCTTTGAGTGTACTTCCACTATTAGCTGCCAGTTTATCAAACCAACCTCTACAAAACTCATCTCGCAGCTGCTCTTCTCGAATCCTCACAACCTCTATCCTATACAACTGCATGCCGTCCTCTAACTGTTTCTCAGACAACTTTGACTCCTCCTCCTTTTCTTCGGCTAAGGGATTCCTACTCAAAAAATCTGCTATGACGTTGTCCTTCCCTGCACAATGCACTATGTTGAAATCATATGCCTGGATACACAGCGACCACCTAGCCAACCTTCCATTCATATCCTTTCTGCTCCTTAACCAACATAGGGCTTTGTGGTCAGTCATCACCTGAAAAGTCAAACCCCATAGAAAATGTTTGAAATAATTCAATGCCCATACCAAAGCAAGACATTCTTTCTCCGTGATCGAATATTTCTTCTCCCCATCGCTTAGCTTCCTTGACGCATATGATATAGGAAACATTACCTCTTCACCTTGCATGAGACAACAACCAACTGCTTCATCACTGGCATCATATAACCTAGTGACCATGTTTTTATCAGTTGAATAAAAATGCAGAATGGGTGGTGATTCCATAATCTTTATAATCTTTCGAAATGCTTCTTCTTCCTTACTACCCCAAACAAACGCTTTATTTTTTGTTTAAAAGCTTTGTTAGTGGTAATACAATCTGTGCAGAATCACTAATAAACTTTCTATAGTATGAAAACAACCCTAAGACGGATTTAACTTGCTTTGCGTTTTTTGGTGTTTTCAAAGTTTTTAAAGATTGTAATTTCTTATTATCGGGTCTGTGACTCCGTCTCCTGAGATCTCATGTCCCAAGACTGAAATTTTACTATACCCAAAACTATTTCCCCAAACCAAAATATCATCCACATAACAAATGGCCTTTTTATATTTTATTCCAGCCAGTACTTTGTCCATGACTCTTTGGAAAACAGCTTGACTTGTTTTAAGTCCAAAAGGTAAAACATTGAATTCATATAAACCTGAAGAAGTAATAAATGCAGTTTTATGCTTATCTTCTTCACACAATCTATGATGCCAATAACCTGAATTTAGATCTAAATCTGCAAAATATTTGGCTCCCGATAAGTATATCATAATATCCCCAATAATCGGTAATGGATAGCTATCTGTTATCACCTTTTTATTCAACTTCCTATAGTCTACACAAAATCTCCACGACTGGTCTGGCTTCTGCACCAGTACTACCGGGGATGCATATGCACTTCTGGATTCCCGAATAACTTTATTAGCCAAAATTTCCTTGACTTGTGTATTTATTATTTCTCGCTGATTGGGTGAAACCTTATATGGTGGGTGATGAACTGGTATATCATCTACAGTTCTAATAGTGATCTCTTCTATGCTACAAATACCTAATTCTTAAAAGCGAAGTTATCTCTGTATAAGGTAAGAAGGGCTTTCAGTCTGTTTCTTTTCTCCGAGCTTAAACCTGAATTAACATCAAGTTCAATATTTACATCAGCATTAGCTACTTTCGATAAAAAAATATCATCACAGTTTTTAACTAAATTCGAAAAATATAAATAATCAGTTTCCGATACAGAATTAAAACTCCCTTCTCCCTTAGATCCACGAACCTTCATAATGTTGTTATTTGTAATTATTTCATTATTATGGTCATGGCATACCACTTGCGATTCTGACATAGCATTTTGTTTAGTACATTTGTGAAAATTTATACAACATCTTCCCATTAAAGTAATACACCCATTAGAAAAATCGATAACTGCTTCGTATTTACGACTAATCTCTGGTTAATGTTTTTAATAATCAGGAAATCATTCACAAAGACACTAAGAGTCCACTATAAAACTTATCGTCGTTTTCCCAACAACTTCTAAGTATGATCCCGATATTGACTTCACAAAATGATTTGCCTTGTCACCGGTATGATTTAGATTGAGATTCAACGCATATTGATCTGATATACACGAAATTGATGCTCCGGTGTCTATCAGAGCAGAACAGGCTTGATTATCTATTGTGATATTAATAAAAGGACTGAGGTCACCGCATTTGCTATTTTTCCTTAGGAGTTGATCTCTTTCGGACACAGCCTGCAACTCCACTTCATTATTTATCGACTGTGCCCTTCCGCGTTTGGGTGGCCATCAGAACGTGGGCTTCTTGAGCTGGGGGTAATTGGAAAACGGTTATTTCTATTATCAAACCGACGTCTCGGCCGCAAATTATACCTCGGAGTGTGATACGTATCCGTATCACCGGCTAGGTTTGGCGTCGATCTTACAGCAGTCTGCCCCGGGCTCGTTGGTCTCTGTGAAGTTGGGTATCTCTGACTTCCGGCTGGAAAATGATCAAAACTGACCCGCGGAGGGTGCAACGAAAAATTTGCCCGGTCGGGCTGTGTCTCCTCAAATATTTCTTTTATTTGGTCAATGGTGGCACGCGATTCAGCTTTTGAGTTGTGTAATCGGGTCCCCAGCTTTAATTTATAATGCATATTTATACCCTTTAAGAAATACCTTAATGAATATCTTTTCGTCGGTAATTCCGGACTGTAATCCGTAATCAGCCAGTCTATAGAAAAATGCGACGATGTCTTCTTTAGTGTCTTGACGCGCATTGTAGAATTTCTCAACAAAATCTATTCCTGATGGGAATTCAGACTTCAGGCTGTCGCAAATCACCTTATATGACACCCCTTCTTTGTATGTAAATTTGAAAAGGCTAGGGCCGGCCCGTCCAAATATGCATCCATAATGAGGGCTAAATCACTCTCCGGCCATCTATTAATGGCTGCGATTTGGCGAAACTGTGTAAGGAAATCGTCGAACGAACAGGTGGAACCCGTACCCGTGAAGGATACTACTTTCGCCATCTTGCTAAATTATATTTATTTAATAAAAACTACTTATCTTTATACTTATCTAGGCGTAGAAATTTCGCCTGAGCATCATCAATATAAAATGGGGGTCTTCATGCACTTTTTTTTACGCAGTGCATACGCTAAATTATATTTATACAGTGTACGCCCTGTATACGCGAAAAATGTACCTTTACTATTTATTATTTACCCGGCGCTGCCGCCACTTGTGGACGTTCCAATTAGGGCTTCTGGAACGTCCCGGGATCGATATCAATAAAAAAGACTAAGCGATTTAAGAGATCATTATATTAAGCGGGTGCTCTCAAGAAAAACTTTTACAGAACTGTCATAAAAACAAATCAATCATCGTATGTCAATATTTGAACCTATTCTAAATTCCTAATTCTTCTAAAGATTTTTTTATGATTAAATGACTGAGGTTCCCGGAGGGTGAGCCATCCAAGGAGGATGTATCACAATATACAGCAGAAAACACATTTTCTATCTTAACATCTGAGTTACTATCTCCTATTTTGTTTACCTTTAGGACAATTAACTCTAATGTGGCCTTTTTCACTACAATTATAGCAAGATGTACTGGAGCTAGCAGAAAGAGAACGTTTACTTAGCTTATCTCAAGAGTCCCGTACGTGTCCTCGCGCTTTACAATACACGCAGAACAACTTGATATCACTGTTATCACTTTTGCTCACACACTGATCACTACGCGGCGACTGCGCTCGTTCACGCGCGGACTTCGCAGCTGGGGCGCGGGCGGCGCGAACGGGCGGTGGCGGCGTCGAACTCGATCCCGGAGCGACGTGTAGTTGCACGCTCTCGCTAAGCGCGTGGGCAAACCCTACAGGTGTCTCTGTCACAGTCACAGGTTCATCGTCTGAACTAGATTCGTTATTACGAACTTTACGCGGCGGCATTGTTTTCACTAAAAGTCCCGTGCACGTGTATCGAACAGTCTAGAACATCGGCCAATACGTTGGGAGCCAGTATAACGTCGTCTGAAATAATACTCGTGACTCGTAAACCATTGAAAACGTTTAATTAGAGTTACACGAAACACATTACATAAATTAGTACCGCGAGTGCATACACGAGCGACACGGGTAGCGTGCGCAAGGGATTTCTGTCGACTGCTGGGGATGCGCGCGGGTGGCGCGAACGCAGAGGGTGGCGGGGTATCGAACGGCGTAAGAGGGGTACCAGGGACGCACTCCTTACAGGGCCGCAATTAAGATTCGTTATAATTTTCTTTTTTCTAGGAGTCAATTCAATATTACTAGCTGATAGTATATTAGTATAAGTAGATGTACTAGGTACGGGTTCAATATCTCTGTACTGATATGTAGTTGCACGGCGTGGACGTTGAAGTTAACCTGGAATTCAAACAATTTAAATGGGTAAAGAAAACTTATTTTTAAAGGCATTTACATTTTATGCAATGATCCTTAAGGGCATAACAAATTATATTAAAAAATAATTAATTGCACACTTAAACATAATTATTTAGTTGTTTATCCAATTTAAAAAAAAAGAACGGAAAATATCATTTTGTTATTAGTCATTTACGTTCTTTTAGAGACTCCAAGTGTTTTTCTGATCTAACAATCAAGTGGGGGTCTCCTAACTTCTTGCGCAAGTATATCTTACTGTTAGCAGTCCATGCAAATATGTGATTTTCAGTTTTGGCAAATTTACGAGATAAAACAATTTCTTGGTTTTGAACGTTAGGTATTCTGAAACATATATATGCGTTATTTCATTTATTTTATCTATGCAGGTGGTATTCAGGGTTGTGGGTTTGTTCTTTGTATTGTATTCTCTCATTGCCTTCAGAACATTCGCTTTTATTGTTGGTGTAGACACATCTACAACCACCATAGAGTTATGCTCGTAAGTTATATATCTCGCACGTTGCTGAGGTCGAGTTTCGAATTCACTGTTTTTGAATTACATAATACTAACTTTCATTAGATCACCCTTAGATTCATGATCTTTTTGTGGTAGATTTCTAATCTCCAGTTTTGATAAGCAGGACAGACGTTCGATTTCGTCGATTTTTCCCTCCAATTTTTGAATTATTTCGGTTTGATCTTGTTTTAATTTTTTCTATTTACAGTTTAATCTCATCATATTGTTTAGTCACAAATTGTATAGACATTTTAATTTCCTCATTTGTCTTCTGGATATTACTGAAGGTATCCTGAATCGATATATTTTGCGCCCTAGTTTCCGCTACATCAGTAGAGATCTTAGCCCATAAACCTCTTATTTCGTCATTAAACAGTTGCATATCGTCTCTTAAATCGTCATAAGATGGACGGCGACGTTTTGTTCTGGTAGTAACCCTTTGATCAGTCGTATTTGGTACGTCTGATTCAGACTCAGCAATCGGCATATCGCAATAGGTTGGCAGGGCTGCATGCTTATGAGCTTATTGAAGCGATTAGCAATTGTGATCCAATTATAAAAAGAGGTGGATTTCAGAAGAAACGAAATTGGCAGTTTTAGTCGTGCAAAAAACAGCTTAATTACACCGCAAGCAATGAGTAAACAGCGGAGCTTATTATTTAGTTCGTAGCGCAGAAATACCTCCGTAGCAAGTTCGTAGCGGGGTTCGTAGCGCGTAGCAGTGACGAGCAGACTTGACTCATCCGTGGAGCGTGCGTAGTTGTCGCTGATTTCGTTAACCGTGCTACGAGCCGCTTGGCGCAATAACTTGTACAGCGGATTGCCGCGCTTGCGGTTGCACGTTCAAATCTCACTTCACTCTGAGATAATTTAGGCGAAACTTGAATTTTTAATTTGTCTCTTAACACGCCCAGTGGCAGGATGATGCCGCAATTTTACACAAGAGAGAGCATGAATCAAAAATTTGGTAGTTTAGTCAATAGGAATTTAAAATAAAATAAGATTGAATTTACTTAGTACGGACAGATACACACGTGCGCTCTCGACAGGGACCTACCGCGAATCCCATTCAACCGCTAATCAAGCATTCTAGCAGACATAAAAGAAACCTAAGGTTGCCTCAGGTGCTGAAGTTATTGTTTATTTATAGGGAGATGTTTTTGCTGTACGAGTATAGTTGAAAGAATCATCTGTTCAAATAATATTGTTGGCGCGGCATTGAAGGCTTGCACCTCATTTAATTGAGAAGCCGCTGTTACGGAATTCTGTGAGGATTGATAATTGAGGATTGACGATTGAGGTGTTGTAGGAATGGCCTCCTCCTCAAAAGCTGCTAGATTTAAAATTGATGGTGATGAGTTATTAAAATTTGACCGATGAGCATCAAAACTCGCCTCATTACCTCTCGCAAGCTGCAAGGTGCCTCTCCCAGCGCTCTAAAGCGTCCTTAGCAAAATTTTCTCTTGGAATGACGTCAGAATTGAAAGGAAATATCCCTGATTTTCTAAATCCACTCATGATAACATCTTCACCGACACTGATCCAAGTTTCTTTCAAAAATTGAGAGAAAAGCGCTTTAGGTAGCTTCGTACCCATATTCTGTCGCTGCCAAGTGGAAACAGTTTGGTCCCATTTTACTTTAAAAGAGATATTACTTTCGAAGATATTCCTTGTCTGGTGGTGCCTTCCACTGGTCCTAGATATTTTTGGCTTTAAAAATGATTAGAGGTGGCGCTCGCCCACCTGCAGCGTTAGCAGCCAGTACAAAAGTTGTATTTTCTCGTCCAGATGTGCTGATAACTCTGGATGAGCTTTCACCTCTTTCTCCTACTATTCTAGATTTCGATGGGTCAATTCTGAGACTGCTTTCGTCTAAATTCCAGATTTGTTTGGGCTTGTCTGTTAAGTTTAACTCAATGTCATTATCACATCAACAAAATATCCATAGATGATGAATGGATCTGTGGCAGCCTTTTTTCTTGCATACTCTAATGGTTCAGGCTTTCGAATTGACAAATAATGATTATGGCGTTTTTTGAAATTAAGGAACCAGTCTTTTCCTGGTACGGCTCCCTTGAATGGAGTCTCTAAATAAAACACCATTATTTTGCTAAGTTCTTAATTAAGTGGTTTTCATGTGTTTTTATTTTTACTCTCTTCCAAAAAATTATTAAATCAAGCTGGGAACTGTTATTAGAATTTATCGAATGATAAACATATAGTTCTTTTTTTAACTATAGTCATGATGTCACGTGATGACTTTACTTCGAAATATCTCAGCAACGTGACGCTTTAGGCCACCATATTCCTGACATTTTTTGTATGTTGAAGTGTCTTCTATCCATAAGCATGTTAGATCGTGATGCCACAATGGTTCTATGCCCTTTGGCGTGTTGGTATAATTGGTGGCAATGGTGGAAATCACACTTCTTTTTTTCTAAAATCCTCTCGAACATATCGAAAGTAGATGTTGTATTAATTAAATTTGTATTTATTTGCCAACACGTTTTTAACACCGCTTTTACAATATGGCTAATCGGTCGCGAGAGCGAGATAGCGAGATGAGTGAGCAGTTAACAAATATGAACTGCGTTCCGATATCACACTCTCCGCCACCATAACTTAAACAATCTTATAAGACAATCATTGCACTAACTTATACATAATCTATTTATAACGTAACCCAATTTATTCATCCACCAATTGATCACAAGTACGAATTTGATTTAGTTGTCTTTTCCATTTTAAACCCCCCACATCTATGTAATAGGTTACACCTGGACAAGATTCCTCAATTATAATTCCTAAAATCCAAAGTTGATACCCTTTTCTATAGTCTCATCCATTACTTTCTGCCCTGCTTCTAACGTTGGTGTATTTCTACTATCTTTATAATAAGATTTAGATTTTTCTTGCATTTCATATGATTTCTGAGTAATGCATGGTGGCTTTAGAAACGTAAATTGATTTCTAAGCTCTCTACCCAGCATTAACCTGACTAGTGTTACACCAGTATTACTATGGGGTAAATTTCTGTAATCAAACAAAAATAGGTTAACAGCGGAACTCAGTGTGCTACCACTCTTTCTTTAATTTTAGTCACGTGGGTTTTAAAAGTGTCTGCAAATCTCTCAGCTGCCCCATTTGTTGCTGGATGATATGGGGGTGAAAATGGTATGTTTTATATTGGTAAGGTGGCAAAATTCTTTAAGTTCTGTACTAATGAAAGTTGGGTCGTTATCTGTTACTAATTGGACTGGAAAACCAAAAGTGGAAAATAACTTTTTGAATATTCCAATTGTACTAGTTGCGCCAATATTAGTCATTTCAAAAGCCTCAGGCCATTTTGAATAGCTATCCACAATCACTAAAAACATTTTATTATAATATGGTCCTAAAAAATCTGCATGAAGTCGATACCACGCGGATGGTGGTACAGGCCATGGTTTAAGGACGTTGGCCTCAGCATCGATTCCAACAGAACCGATACTTTACACAGCAAGTTTATTCAAATGAGCCCAATTATAAAAAACCATCGACTTCAGGTCCTCCAGTGTGCCGCTATTGTAAAAACACAGGCCACACCATTGAGGAATGTAGAAAACGAGAGTTCAATAATAATCGCTTCAAAGATCCAAATAATCAAAGACCATTTCCAAGGCGTTTTCAAAACAACCAAGCTCAAATTCACGTGATAAATAGTAACGAAGCTCATGTCTACAGGAATGACACTCAGGGTAAATCAAATGATGATTTAAACGAATAAAGGGTTCACTGTGTTGTCTAGTGAGGCCCAAACCTCAAGTTCCAAAACGTTGGTAAATCCTCTGTATCCCCTAATGATAGGGAATCGCGAACAAATCGCACCACTGTATCCTCTGTAACCCCTAATGATAGGGACTTGCGAACAAATCGCACCACTGTATCCTCTGTAACCCCTAATGATAGGGACTTGCGAACAAATCGCACCAATGTATCCTCTGTATCCCCTCATAATAGGGACTCGCGTAAAAACCGCAACACTACATCTTCTACACCCGCTACATCCGCTGTATCCTCTACATCCGCTGTATCCTCTGCTTCTGCTGTATCACTTAACAATACCGACTCACAAACTAGTCGCACCGCTGTGTCTTCTGTATTCACTGACTACCATAAACTCAACTGCTCCTCGTCGTGTACCTCAAGGACATTATCAATTTACATGAATGCCATTTGGCTTAAAAAACGCACCTGCTTCTTTCCAACGGTTAATGAATACCGCTCTCACAGGCCTCCAAGGCATACGTTGTTTTGTTTACTTGGATGACATAGTTATCTATAGTCACGATTTGAATTCTCACATTGATAATATTTCGTCAGTATTCCCAAGGGCTCGAGATTATAATCTAAAAATTAAACCTGACAAGTGTGAGTTTCTCCGACGTGAAGATGCATATCTTGGCCATCAAATAACTAAAGATGGTGTAAAACCTAACCCTTAAGAGATAAAAACAGTAAATCAATTTCCAACTCCCTAATCTTCTAAGTCCTTCCTCGGACTTGTCTCCTATTATCGCCGTTTCATTCCTAATCTCGCAAAAATTGCAAAACCATTAATTCAACTTTTAAATAAAAAAAGATGTCCCCTTCCTATGGGAAAATCAACAAGTCACCTTTGATGAACTCAAGCACAAACTTACCTCTGCTTCTGTCCTCATTTATCCAGATTTTTCTGCCCCTTTTATCTTAACGTGTGATGCCTCTAATTATGCCATCGGTGCCGTACTCAGTCAAGGCCAAGTAGGTAAAGATAGGCCAATAGCCTATGCCTCTCGAACCCTCAACAAAAGTGAATCTTACTACAATACCACTGAAAAAGTACTTGCTATTTTGTTTGGTTGCAAAACCTTTTGCCCCTATCTCTATGGACGAAAATTCCTGATCATTACCGATTATAGGCCATTAAAGTGGTTATTTAATCATAAAGCTAGTAGCAAATTACAGAGATGGCGCTTGAAACTAATGGAATACGAGTACGAAATCGATTACCAAACAGGAAAACTTAATGCCAGTGCTGATGCCTTATACCGAAATGCTGTAAACCGAATTCAACCATCAGAATGTATCCTATTTCATCCACTTCTAACCAAAATGCGGATAATTCCACACCTCAATTTAGCCATCTTAATCTCGAGGATCTTGATATCCAACTACTTCCTGGCTCCCTAGACCTTGACGATAAACTACCTTCTGTAGACCTCTTAGAAAACGATGAATCACCGCCAGGAATCGACGATCCTTCAACACCGACAACATCTAACAAATCCCCGAATTTCACTACAAATCCTCCTCGTGACGATAATTATAGCTAACTCCTAAGAACAATGATCAACAAAAACTTTAATAGTAATGCTAAAATCATAGAACACAACGAAAGTATCCTGAAACGCAACTGCAAAATCATTGCCATACCTACTTCTATTGACCGAGATGACTCCAACCCTCATGTAGAAGAAATCCTAAGTAACCTCGAAGACTCTAAAGAACTCCTAGAGCGAGAAAGAACTCTCTACTCCTTTATCTCGTTCGATCATAAGGGAAAATCAATATATTTCTTATTCACATTTATAAAAGTATACCAAATCTTCGATCCGACGTATTACGTAATCCTACCGATTCTGACCTAAATTAAGCCATTACTGATTTCCAAAATCCTTTCAACAAACACATCTGGGCAAAAATATACAACATGTTCTACTATATCTTTAACGATACTCAGGTAACAGTTTATATTTATCACAATACTATAATCTACCCTACACCCTCAGAGATACATAGAATACTCCGCGAAAACCATGATATTCCTTTTGCCGAACATTTAGGATCAACGCGAATGTTTAACCGAGTAAAAGAAAGGTATTTCTGGAAAAACATGTGGACAGATATCGAAACATACGTTAGAAATTGCTCCCAATGCCAAAGTGACAAAGCCCTAAGACAAATCAAAAAATCTCCAGTGCAGATAACTACCACTTCTACTAAGCCACTTGAACGACTCTGCTTCGACCTTGTGGGTTCCCTTGCTGAAGCTGGCCTTACTAAGCTCAAATTCATTGTCACATTACAGGACGACCTCACCAAATATTCCCTCGCTTACCCTATCGCTAATGCGACTGCAGAAGAAACATGCGAGTGTCTAGTGCACTTTATCTCTATTTTCGGCATTCCAAAATCTATTTTAACCGATCAAGGCACAAACTTCACCGCAGATTTATTTAAAAGAACCTGCAGTTTCCTGAAAATTAAATTACTCGTAAATAGACGTCATGTGACGCATCACTATGACGAAGTCAAACTAGCTCCTAGATCTGAAACGTAGCTCTTGTTATAATCTTAATACAAATTTTAATTATATTGTATTACAGATATTTTGCGCTAGGTCAGGAGTTCATAACGCCCTTGACGAACAGTCCTGGCATCTACTTCGACCCTTTAGGTTCTTTAAGTTTAATTGATAGTCATCTTAGTATAGTTATCCCATAATATGTATCCTTTATTAATCCACATATTCTAAACCTTCGTCTTATTCTCGAGAAATCTAAACAAGTATGTGACAGTGGTAAGGTCTTAATTTGGAATGTACAAATCTCTTTGAACCATTGAACACCCGTTATAATGATATAGCCCATGACAGCGAAGCTATTTTTACCTTACATCTCGCCAGTCGGGAAGATCTGCACTTCTAGGATTCGTAGGCACTATATCGAAAAAACTATTTGGCACTATGGATGAAGACGAGCCATCCGATACGACAGTGCCATTAAAGAAGTAGAAACAGACCAAAAGAAACTAGCCCTTCTGATGAAGGAAAATAATAGTCACTACCTCTTCACTTAAATCTTTCAATGAAACTCTGTCCATAATTAAACTAAATGAAAAGCATTTGAAAAATGCAATAGATGAACTGTCCCAAGATATTCTAAATCTTACTTACGTTTCAAAAGAATTAGGTATTAGGTCTCGCATGCTGGAATTAACTTCCATGATAGAAAATAACCTCCTAGCCTTGTCCTTCAAAGTTGAAGACATAATTAACTCCATCATGTTTAGCAAATCTAATGTTCTATACCCCACTATCTTAACACCTTAATAACTTTACACCGAATTGATGGACAACTCCAGATTCTTACCCCAATCTAAACAACTTTTAGTTTCCCTAAAGTTCCTAAAGTTCAAGTCTCGTCGTAGGCGCTGTGCCATACGGTCACTTTCGGTACCCACATCTATTGCGTTCGACCAGTATTCCAGCGTATCTCAAACATTTTGCGAACAGTGTATAAATAAGAATTAGTCATGAACTCATACAAATGCGGCGCCTGTGAGGAACCACTATCCGATGGAGCTCATTGCACAATATGTAATCAAGAATTACACTTCCACTGTGCTGGAATAACAGAGGCCGGATACCGGAAGCTGGGTGACAGAAAGTTGACGTGGCGTTGCAGCAAATGTAAAATCGCTGCCACAACTCAACCTCCAGTGTCAGTTGCCACGCCCACTACTCAACTCCCAGTGTCACCAAGGCCGGAATCGGAGTCGGCTATCCTTATTGAGATAAGAGCACTCGCTGAGAAACTAGCTCCTCTAGAATTTTTAAAAGAAGAAATAACTGCCCTTCGTATGGAGTTTGTTGGTTTAATTAAAGTCATCCTTAAGTGAAACAAATAAGGAGCTAAAGGATTTCAATGAGAAAATCAAGAGATACGGAAACGCGCCTCGTACACGTCGAAAAGGTTCAGGATCAGGTGGACATCCTTCAAACCCGGTTAGATAAGCTAGAGGAAGAAAATAACGCTAAGGAGCAATGGCCTCGAATGAACAACGTCGAAATAAAAGGTCTACCCCAGAACAATCACGAGAACCTGTTTGAAATCGTCAGCAAAATTGGCACTAAAATCGATTATCCCGTGTCTAAGGCCCAGATAAACTTTATAACTAGGGTACCAACCCGTGAGAAAGATGACACGAAACCTATCATAGTAAGTTTCTGCAACCGTTACGTGAAGGAGGACTTTATTGCTGCTGCGAGATTACTTTTCAAAACTGCTCCTTTAACTACAGGACAAATAAACCTTCCCGGAAACCAACGGATTTACGTCAACGTCACTACAAAACAAGGCATAGCTGTCTAAAGCTAAAAAAGCGGCCGCAGAAACGGATTTTCGCTACGTCTGGGTCAAGCACTCCAAAATACACGCGAGGAAGGCCGACACGTTTCCTATAATAGTGTTGAAATCCGAAAAAGACCTCATAAAATAAAATAAAACTATGTCAAAATAGATTTAAACCTACTAATATAAACATAATGTCTAAGTCTAGTCGTGCAAGATCAAACATTAAAAATAAGACTGAGAACCGTGCGCAGGTGAGCGCTACCGGTGTATTCCATCTATTATTGTGTCGCTCAACAGTGCTGTGCAGATTCATTCCTAAAAGTCATTATCACGTTGTTTGTTGTTGCAGTGTCAAATTAGTCCTTGTACTCATTAAGTTACAGTGCAATCCTAATTTCTTAACCTATTCAGTTGTGACTATTTGGGCCCGTGTCGTTTCTTTTGTTCCTTATCTTACCTCATTAGTTGCGAGTGTTTCGAAGTTCCGTGTTTTTATTCACTGTGCCTCAAAGATTCCTACCAGTTTCTGTTTTCTACCTTCATTGTACTTTATTATTGTTGCTATTTTCTGAATTCGTTTATATTAATTGATTTACTCAATATTTATATTAATATAGTGGTCAATATTGTTGCTATTAAGCTCAAAAATGATTAATATATACTATCAGAACGTACGAGGTCTGCGTTCGAAAACAAACGGCTTATATCGTAACGTTTGCATGAATTCATTCGATGTTATTATACTTACGGAAACATGGTTAGTGGATAGTATTAGTAACAGTGAGTTGTTTGATGGACGATATCTCGTCTGGAGGCGCGACCGGGATTACTGCCGAACAGCACAGACACGGGGAGGCGGAGTGTTGATCGCGGTGAGGAATGACTTGACCGTTGTGGAAAGATGTGATTGGCGTACCTCCGCCGAGGATATTTGGGCATCCATCGTTCTGAAGCGATCGAGGCCAGCGGTAAGTTACAATATCAAATTTTGCGGCTTGTATTTGTGCAAAGGAAATGTTGGTAACTCGTACGTAACTCAATTACAAAAGTTCCACCGTAAACTTAACAACTTAGTATCCGCCCACCCTTTAGATACATTCATAATAACAGGGGATTTTAACTTCGGCGGTGATGTGGAATGGCATCAGTCTGACGGTAGCTCTGGATTATATCCTGAGAATGTATCCGTTCGATGTATTTTGAATTTCTTTGATACAATAAGTGCGTGTAACTTGTCCCAATTCAATGGTGAGCGTAACGTCAACGGTAGATTATTAGACCTTGTTTTCTCAAATAGCGCAATAAGAGTGAATGATTGTGGTGATCCCCTGGCGGTGCCTGTTGACTTGCACCACAAACCGTTGATTATTAATGCTGATTTCATTGAAGTTCACAAACTCATTGAGAAACCTGGCACAAAATGCATATTTCGTCGAGGGGATTAAACTGCAATTACGTCTGCACTAGATCTCATAGATTGGAATATGATGTTGTCTGCTGGATCCCTGGACCAAGCCCTTAGCCTTTTCTATACCAAACTATACGAGCTCAGGGACTTGTACATTCCCGTTAAACCACTTAGAAAATCAACACACCCCCCTGGTACACTAGTGCTTTAATAAAAATACTAAAGGAAAAACACAAATACCATAACAAATATAAAAATTACGGCAACATATCAGATTACCACTCTTTTTCTCTATTGCGAAACCGAGCTAAGGAATTAGAGGCGGTTTGTTTTGATGCTTATATGGAAAAAATAGAATCCTCAATCGCTAAAAATCCTAAATGTTTCTGGTCGTTTATTAAAAGCAAAAAGAGTTACTACATGGACTCATCCGCAGACACCGGCGAGGGTATCACTGAGCTTTTCTCCTGTTACTTTCAGTCTACTTTCCAGGAACCTGACTCAGAATCTGACGATCTGGATCTTAATGTAGACATTCATTCTGCTAGCTCGGTGAACCTGAGTACGGTAAGCGTGAGTCCAGGGATGGTACTCAATCAAGCTACTTAAAGATCTGGACCCATCTAAATCTGGTGGGCCAGATTTGATACCCCCCATTTTCATAATTAACTGTACAAAGAGCCTGGTGGCGCCAGTCTGTTTGCTGTTTGAACGTTCGTTGAGGGAGGGTATCGTACCGAAGATGTGGAAATCGGCATTTATTACACCGATTTTTAAAAAGGGGGATAAATCTAAAATAGAAAACTACCGCCCCATATCCAAATTGTGTCTTTTTTCCAAAGTTCTTGAACGAGTAGTACACACGGAAGTTTATTCAGCTATGCAACACCATTTCGGCGACGAACAACATGGTTTCCTCAGAAAACGGTCGACTGCCTCCAACCTGTTACTATCCAATGAAATTATAACCACTGGGATGGAAGAACGATGCCAGGTCGACGCAATATACACGGACTACAGCAAGTGTTTCGATCGGATAGATCATCGGGTGCTTCTTCAGAAGCTATATTCCGCAGGAATTCACGGAGATCTATTCCGGTGGTTTTCGTCTTACATAGATAATCGAACGCAGGCTGTAGTTTTACGTGGATACACATCTGGGTGGAAATCTTTCCCATCAGGAGTGCCCCAAGGTTCAATCTTAGGTCCGTTATTATTTACCATATTTATTTTTGACTTAAAGACCTGCTTTAGACACTCACATATTCTATTATACGCAGATGACATGAAGCTCCTAAAGTCCGTGCGCACATTGTCTGATACAGAGCTACTTCAGTCAGACCTCGATAGATTCGTACAATATTGCAAAACCAACAAGTTACAACTAAATGTATCCAAATGTTTTCACGTAGTATTCACTCGTCAGAAATCTATTATTGGTCCAGGTTATACACTAGATGGTACTTACATAAGTAAAGAGAATAGTATCAGAGATCTTGGCATAGTTCACGACAACAGCTACTTTCGGATGATCACATAAATACAGTCGTCAACAAGGCGTTCAAAGCCTTGGGATTTATCATTAGAGCTTGTTCTAGCTTTCGTTCCCTGAAACCATTAAAAGTTCTCTACTGTTCTCTAGTGCGTAGCCACCTTGAGTATGTATCTCAAGTATGGAACCCTCAATATGAGATTTACAAATCTCGTATTGAGTCTGTCCAGAGGAAATTTTTGCGGTACTTGGACTTCAAGGCTGGGCAATTCTCAGTCGACTATGAACATCGTTGTAAAAGTTATCATTTTCTACCATTGGAAGTAAGACGAAATATAAGTGATATCTGTTTTTTAGTGAACATCGCAAACGGCTCGGTTGATTGCCCCGAGCTACTCAGCAAAATACAACTTCGCACTAATCTAAATAACCTAAGAAAACGGCCGCTACTCCAAGTCCCATTCGCATCGACAAAGTACAGGCGCAACGCCTTCTGCATACGTAGTGTTATGGTCTTCAATAGTTTACCATCACACCTGGATATCGACTTATTTTGCACCAGCGCACATAAAATTAAAAAGATTTTGAACAAGGAGTATTTTGGTGACAACCATAAGTAGCTTTTGATTTTGGTATTGCACGGCTTGACATACCTACCCTAGTATCTCAACATCCCTTGTACCTTGTAAAGTGTTTGATTATTTACGCTGTAACTGGTTAAATCAAGCACCTTAAAACTATGTAGTTAAATATATGTGGAAGCAAATTTCATTACCTAATTATGTTACTTAAATTTGTAATTAGTCTGTAAGCTTTCTTTAAAATAAAATAAATAAATAAATAAACCCCAATAACTTGCATACTATTTTAAATATATCAGAAATATCTAGTTACTTCAATAAAGAAAAAGTAGTGTTTATAGTAAAAATCTCTCTTATTAACCCTATACAATTAAATGTGTATCATAATTTACCTTCACTGGTTCCTCATGATAGAAATAATCCAGAATCATACTCGACCATCATTCCATTCTTCTTTCTTCCATCCACCAAATATATCGGTATAAGCGATCGAGAGATAGGTCAAGGTACTGCAAATTAGGTAACCTTGATTATTGTAAGATAATTAATAATGACCCACGCATTACCTTTGCGAAACATCAATATTGTACTCTTCCTCCGCGACACCTTCCAGCGAAACCGAACTAATTACAAAGGTACTAACCTCAATCCCTTCTTTTTGTGAATCAAATTCATTCACGGTCATGTTAGCATTTGGCAGCCACTACGCCATAATAGATGGTTATTTGTAATGTCAGAAAATACTAAAATAAGAATTGAATGTAACAATTCCCAATCTACTGAAATAGATTTTAGTGGAAATGGTATATTGTACTTACCTTCTGAATGTATTGCTTACTGCAAGGACACTCGTTTAACTCCATATGAAAATTGTAAAGACCAACTTAAAACTATTGTTTCTAATTTTAATATTTTAAATAATTCTTGTTGTAATATTGTCTATACTAATATTATAAAGAAGAAAGATTTGTTTGTTTGTTTGAATTGAATAGGCTCCGAAACTACTGGACCGATTTGAAAAAATCTTTTAGCATTGGATAGCTATATTATCAGGGAGTAACATAGGCTATATATTATCCCCGTACTCCCACGGGAACGGGACTTACGCGGGTGAAACCGCGTGACGTCCACTAGTAGTATATAATTATATTGTATCTATTACTTACCTGTAGTTAACCCCTCAAACGTAAACACGGGACCCTCTCTTAGAATTGGCTGACTCATATTCCATTAACTTAAACATAAACTTCACCTTGAAGGATGTAGTTTACTCTAAGTCGGGGGGCTGTTACGGTTTCCCAATGCATTTTTTTTTATGGGACAAGCCCGCCACACATTCCCAACCACTGCAACTCCGGAAAGCCAGAATCAACAGTGGCGACCACCAGAAAAACGCCGAACCAATGAAGTCTGACGAGTCCCGGAGAAACGCATCAGCCACCCCTTTCCCATGGCCGCTCTCGAAAAACGACCAAGTGATATCAACATTATAGAATGACAAAAATAATTAATAAAAAAAAGTTATTTTTTTGACGGTATTGAGAACTGGGTCCGTCAGAGAATATGTGAATTTTTTTAATATTCGAAGCAAAAGTCTTACCTAAATTTGTAATTGGCTTTAGATGAGCCCATATAGCATGTGGCTGGTGCACATTGGACGGTGATACAGTGCAAAAGCTTCCATTAAGCTGTCAATACAGTTTTTGTAAGATAAGCTTCATGCGACGCATTAAAACTGTTTTTTTAAATCAGAGATGTCAGCTTCTAATAGTTTTATTAATTCTGTAACTGTTGCGTTCTTGAGCGACTTAACAGTCTTTTTGGTGTTGACTTCTTGTTCTCCGTACGTAATAGTTTGATCGCCTGAACTTTCTAAATTGTAGTTAATTAAAATATTGTTATTACAGTTATTACATATTCCATACATGCAATTGAGATTGTCTACATCACAAGCTACTTTTTCCGAGAGAGTATGCGAATTACGAAAATCGATTATTTTCTGACGATACAGTACTTCTATTTTTAAATTCATGTTTGAATGTTTAATGCAGAGACATGTGTTTCGGTTGTGTATACTTGGACTTAAAATATAAAAAGGTTTGAATCGATAATTGAAAATGCTGCAATACCACCGTCTTTCTTGTACTTCTCATGTAAAGCTCGTAAAGACCCATTAAGCCTGCAGTGCAACATCGTCTCGAATTTAAAATTCTATAATAGATTTTTTAAATTCCGATATTATACGTTTAACAGATGTTTTCTTTCTACATCGTTTACCAATTTGTTTCGAAACAGACGTCTGTGCTTTACTATTTAGCACCAAATTATTATTTGTAATTTTCTTTATCAGGTCCCTTTCTTTATTATTTTCACAATTTTGCCTGGATTTTCCTGAACTCATGTTAAACTAATTTTTCCATTTCATTGGTATGTAAACCCAAGTTTTTATATTTGAATTTATTATTTCAGAGTCATTTACTAATTTATCAAAAGCCTTTTGCATTGATGATACTTTACGTTCGACTACATGCTCTTTGTTCTGTATCATTTGAATTTCTCTATCATATTTAATTGCATCATCTTCATGTAAATTTCCCGAAATAGCTTTTACAAGTGAGCCTAATGGATTGAATAAGGCTCGTTTACTCCTATAATGAAAAGGTAAGATTTGAAAAAATCTACTCTTAGTTAGTTTAATTAGATATTCGATTTGACTTTCTATTCCTACGGTTTCGTTACTAACTCTACTTTCCTTAATTTTTATTTTTAAATGACTATAATCCCGAATATTATTATCTATTTGCAAGCCTATTGACTCTAAATCTACAGTTTTATTTATTTATTTCGTAACAATTGCTTACTATACTAACAGTCTTCAGTTTTTTATATATTGTCCAATAACTATTCCTCTTCACTGCTACTCCCCGCTTGATCGCTGCTATCCCCGGGTTCTGACCGAGGTTTTGAAGGTCCAGCGTGAATGTTGACACCACTAGTACCAGAAATCCAGGCACGATCTGTGGAGGACGTTTTACATTTTTTAACGCTACTCTAGTTTTCTTTTTCTTTACTTCTACTGGTACTATATTTCTTTCAACTTCACCAATTACTTTAGCTTTTCTAATCCTAGTATCTTTCATATAAATACTATCGTCTGGCTCAAGTACCAGTGTCGTTTCACCACATTTTTTATTTATCACTTTAATTTTGTCGGATTATAATTTTTCTGTTATGAATTAATAAAGTATTTTAAGGCGTTTTCTATGATCTAACAATAGTTTCTGAGTTAAATTATTTTCTCTATCCACGTTAAATACATTATCTGAATAAGTGTGACCAAATACTAATTCAAAAGGCGTAAGGTCTGTTGCTGAGTGAATGGTGTTGTTATAGGCCAAGATGGCGTAAGTCACAACAGATGCTGCATCTAAATCGCTTTTATCGTATTTTGCTATACGGTAAATCTCTATAATAGTAGAATGAAACTTTTCTACTATTGCCATTGAACTGGGATTGTTTGGAGTCCCGATATGAAGTTCAATTTTGTACAAGCTTAACATTTCCTTAACCAAAGCGTTATTGAATTCTGTACCGGAATCACAACTAATTTTCCTAGGTAGGCCATACATGCTAAAGTACTTAATCAATGCCCTAACTATCTCTGGTGTACTCCTATTTGGTACCTCTATGGCTTGTGCTATCTTACTAAATACATCTACTATAGTTAAATAATATTTCCCCTCGATATATAATAATAAATCCATAAAAGCTTCCTGAAAAGGGCCATCCTGCGTTTGTCTTAATTGAATGTGAGGTGTGATCGGCTTTCTGTCGTATTTCATGCGTTAACATGTTTCGCAAGCGTTTATGATTGCCGTAACTGTCTCTTTCATGTTTGCCCACCAATAATGTCTTTTAAGTTTGGTTAAAGTTTCTTTAATACCTCTATGACATGTTTTCCCGTCGTGGTATTTAAAAATAACTTCTTTTTGATCTTCTTCAAATTCTGTCAAATTTATAACTCTTTCTGTACATTCTGTTAGCTTAATAGAATCCTTTTTAAATAACTTTATTGCCATGTTTGAAAAAGTTTTCCTAAAAGATGGGTGGTCAAAGTATATAAAGTACTTATATTTTGGTTCTATATACTCCTTTAAAGTCTTTAACTAATTCATCGTTATTTGCCGGTAAGTGAACTTCAAGAATTTTTTGTTTCTTATTAGAAATATCTTTTACGGCTAAGTTATTTTTAAACCATGAATGAACTAAAATCTGTCTTGGTTTAGTATCGACAGCTTCGTTTAAAATAGGAATGCCTTCGTGTTCTCTATTTGAAACTGAATTGGCAGTGACCCCATCATCAGAATCCGAAAGTTCTATCGTTTCTATTGGAGCTTCGAGGTCTTGCAATTCGTTATCTATTATTTTTTGTAGTCGTTCTTGCCTATCCCCTACATTTACGAATATTGAATCTAAATCATCATCAATTGCATTAATCTTAATCCTAGATAAAGCATCTGCTTTTTATTTCGAAATCGTACTCTTCTAACCTTAACCGCCATCGCGTGAGTTTACTATTGGGCTCTTTCAATGAATACAGCCATGCTAATGGTCTGTAAATATGGTAAATTTGTTACCATACAGATACGGTCGAAAGTGCTTAACTGCCCATATTATGGCTAATAGTTCCTTCTCGATAGTGCTATATTTTACTTCAGTGTCGCTCAAAGTTCTACTAGCATATGCTACAGGCTTATCTGAGCCTATTGTTCCTTGTGATAATCCAGCCCCGATTGCAAAATTGGATGTATGATTAGGATTAAAGTTTTGCTAAAGTCTGGAAACTGTAACAAAGGTTCATTCGTTAAAAGCTTTTTGCAAGTCTCAAAGCATTCTTTATATTCTTCATTAATAATAATTTTGCGACCTTTCTTTAAACAAGCTGTTAATGGTCTAGTTATTTTGGCAAAATCTTTGATGAATTTCCTATAATATCCGATAAGTCCTAAAAAGCTTTTAATATGTGTAACCGTTTCTGGTATAGGATACCTAAGAACAGCATCTATTTTATCATTATTTGGCTTCAAACCTTCACTCGTAATAGTATGCCCTAAGTAAAGTACTTCCTTTCTAAGAAAATGTGACTTATGTAATTGAACTTTCAAATTTGCTTGACGGAAGCGGTCAAAAACTGCTCTAAGTTTTTCTACACGTTCAGGCAGACTTTTTGAAAAAATGATGACGTCATCGAGGTATACTAGGCAATGTAAGCCTTGAAGGTCTCGTAGGACGTTATCCATCGCTCGCTGAAAGGTTGCAGGTGCTGTCTTTAACCCAAACGGCATTCTGTTAAATTCGTAATGACCTGAAGGTGTGCTAAATGCGGTTTTAGCTCTATCCTGTTCCTGGACCTCTAATTCATGGTACCCGCTAGCTAAATCGAGGGTTGTAAAGTAGGTACTTTTACCTAGCATGTCAAATAAATCGTTAATGTTGGGCAAGGGATATTTGTCATCAATTGTAATTTCATTGAGCCGCCTATAGTCAACTACCATCCTCCTTTTTTGTTGGCCTGATGCGTCTAACTTTTTCGGCACCAAATGCACGGGAGCACTCCAGGGAGAATGCGATTCCTGGATAATGTTATCCTTAACATTTTCTCAACTTGATTCTTGATTTCTTTTGTTTGAATAGGGGGTAACCTATGTGCCTTAATGTTTATTGGGTCTTCATTTTTCGTTCTTATTCTATGTTTAACCTGATTTGTGAAGGTTAATGGAATATTTTCACAACAAAATGTATCTTTGTATTCTCTACAAAGTCCCTCAATAACCCTACGTTCTTCTGAGTTCATATGATCTAACTGTAATTTTTCTAAATTATTTGTTAACAATCTGTCCACTTCTATATTATTATCCATGAAATTAACACTAACAGATGGGTTCTGTATGTATGGATCTACTTGAAAAGGTCCCGTAACTACTAAAATTCTACTACTTTGATGACTGTAATTCTGAATAACAATTGTTGCATAGCCTTTAACACACGTAACTAATGCGGCGGGCATTCGAATCCCTTCCGTAAACTGTTTAAAATCTAGCACAGCTTCCTCGTCCAATAAATTAACCGGGAGTCTTACTCTAAGTTCTCTACGAGATGGTAGATTATATACCTCTCGCATTGGTGGTGTATATACGATGGGAATCTCAGTATTTTTTAAATGTAATATCTGACTTTCCATATTAATCTTTGCCTGTAATTGCTTCAGCAAATTGCTACCTATTAATCCGTCATATCTATCGTCAACGCTGTAGACATAAAACTTATGGAACTCTTTACTTCCAAAGGTAACCGGTAATGGAATAACTGCCGTTTCACTATGAACGCTCGATGCGTGAGTGCTAACAACTTCGAAGGGTTCATACTGTAAATAGTTTTTTAAATATTTATTCGCTAAATAAGGACTAATAAACGACCTAACACTCCCCGTATCTATCATGAAAACTGCTTTTAATTCTGGTAAAACTATATGTGGTAAATTTAAGCGTTTATTGCAATTTGTTTTTATTCGTTCTCTATGGTAGAGGCCATTATGCAAAAAATTCCCGCCCCGGGATCTTCAGGAGAAAATTCCTGACCCTCGTTGTATGAATTACTTGAACTCTGTTCATTATTACTAGAGTTATCTATGTAACACGTCGCGAACTCGCAGTACGCATGGTGACGTCAGTATTCGCACCTGACGTAAATGTTTGCGCTGCAAAAGTCGATGTGCCCGGTGCATGTGCCGCGAACTGTTGGCTCTGTTGTGCAACCGGCAAAGATGACCTATTTGACTGCGGTGGCGAATTATTATTGATTGTACGATTAAAACTATCTTGATTTCTTTGAATATTATTATGTTGCTTATAATGCCTGGACTGATACGAATTGTTCGATGTAGATGTGCTGTTTGTTGCATTATTCGGTACATGTGTACTTGATACGCTATGCGAATCTTTCTTTTGATTATTAGGTTCAGATGCATTTTGATAATTAGGCAAATTGGGTCTGTTAGTTCTACTAAGATTACGCCTATCGTTTGTTTTAGAATCATAGACTGCCTGGAAGTTTTGCTCTTCTAAGACTATTTTTAACGCATCCTCTAGCGTTGTAACGTTGCGCAACCGAACTAATCTAACTAGGAATGGTGGTAAATTAAACAAGAAAACATTCATCGCTCTGTTACTATAAATTATTTGCTTCGCCTTACGTAGAGAGTTATCAATTATTGTTTCTGATATTTTGACGAATAAAACACTTCTCATTCGCTGTATTCTATGACAAAAATCTAATAACTTTCGCCCTTATTTATTCTACAAGATTCTAACTCCATTGCTAAACAATCCTCTGTGCGTGGATCACCGAAGTGTTGGTTTAACAACTTCTTCAGTTCATCCCACGTATCTATATATATCTATCCCTTTTGTATAAAGAGTCTCTTTCGCCTACTAAACTGGCTGCTTCGCCTGATAACCTACTTGTTACCACATGAAATAAATACTCATTTTGGGCCACGGTCCCTTGGAACGTAGACAGTATGTATTCACATTTTTTTAAATATAAGGGTAACGTTCTAGTGTCGCCACTGAATATTGGTATGATGTTAACCACTTCCTGTGGGATACGGGTTACGTTTTCCATTATGAAAAAGTTATGAAAGTATCACAGGAAAAGAGAGAAGGAAAAAAAATCACACTAATGTGCTACTAAAATATCACTACATTAAAATATTAGTACAATTAAAATCTATGCAAATATTATTACGGCGTTGTCCAATCCCTAATAATACTCACACATAGACTTATTACAAGGTTGGGATATCAATGAAAGAGCTGAGAGGAAGGTGAAAAAGGTTTACTCACAATTCCGCAGCCAGCTTCATGCTCCCTGGATTACTGCTGTGGCTGGTCCTCTTCCGTAACTCGAAGTGGCTTCTTAATGAATTTATTTGTTCGGCAATCTCTGCTAAACCGTAGACACGGACGTTGGCTGCTCCACGTAGAATTGTATACACGGCAGACTGACTACAGAGATCCTACCGGCTGCGCCAATTAAGTAAGCGACAACGGAAGTATTTAAAAAATATCTTTATTCCGACAGAGTTACAGCTAAACAGTGATCTCCAAATCTAATAAAATATTCATCTTATATACTAACTTTATTGCTAACGTAGTACATGCATAACGTGATCAGAGATGACGCACGTCCTAGATTATTCTGAGTGCTGATCAAGCGATGGAATATTTGGAAATAATATTTCTAATAAATACTTAATGGCTGACAAAGCTAATATTGGTAGATTGGGGTTCCTTAACTCGCGCCGTCAACCACCACGCGGAAGCTCCTATTGGACAGAAAGGATTGGACCATTTTGACAACGCGACGGGGCGCGTCGGAGGTGGCCAGCTTGTAGATTAGGCCTTCGTGCCAGACTCGGTAAAAGGCCACCATGTCGAGGAATACTGCGACTGCGTACTCTTTCTTATTCATCGTAGATGACAGCAGGTGCAGTACCCTCGACAGTTGGAACGTCGTACTGTGCTCCGACCGGAACCCGAATTGCTCCGGTCGTGGGTCGATGTGCGGCTGGAGATGTCGCAGCAGGAGTGACTCGAACACCTTGGAGATGGTGGACAGTAAGGTGATCGGCCGATAGCTCTCTGGCATTGCATTTTCCCGCCTTGGGCAGCATGATGACGCGCCCTTCTTTCCAAGCGGTGGGGAAAACTCCCGTGCGCAGTATCCCAGTAAACAGGCGCGCCAGAGTCGCGACCATACGGTGCGGCAGGTGGCGCAGCGCTGTATTTGAGATACCGTCGGCACCGGGAGCTTTGCGTGGCTTCGTGCGTCGCAGGGCGCGTCTGACTGCGCTCGGCGAGAAGAAAATGGCATCTTTCTCAGGAGCTATCGGCGTGGCGAAGTAATCCCCAAGGTGTTGCTCGACTGCCGCAACATGTGCGTGCTCAGCGGTCGGGTTCGAGCGAAACTGACGCTCGAATATTCGCGCGGCGAATATCTCCGCCCTTTCCTCCGATACGTACTTAAGCGCCCCGTCGCTATCCAGTAGAGGGCGCACCGGAGCTGGGGTGCATGAGAGTTGACGGCAGAGTTTGTGAACAGACGACCAGTCTCCCACTGCGTCGTCTATTCGTTCCTCCCAACTCGCGGCGGCTCCCAACTCGGCTATTACGACGAGTGACGATTTCGTTGTCGGGCAGCGTGTTTGCTGCCACTGCTTGCGCAGGCGCCTCTTCTCAGCGACCATGGCACGTAGTCGGGCCGGTAGGGGCGGCTGTAGCCCTCTCCCCTCCACCGACAGTGTTGTTGTCGCCTCGTCTAAGGCGCGTTGCACGCAAGCAGTGACGTCATTGGCGAGTAGGTCAACGTCCGCGGCGGTAGCGACGGGCCGAGTCGGTGTTGTGGCCTCAATCCTTTCTGTGAACCTTGTCCAATCCAGTAATCGACGTGGCGCTGGCGGCTTCTGTCGGGTCGGCATCCCCGACAGGACGACGAGTACAGGTTGATGGTCCGACTGTAACTCGTCGTCGATCACTTGCTGAGCGATCTGGCAGTTTAGCCCTCGGTGGACAACGATGTCCAGCACGTCAGGCATGTAGCTGCTGTTGTCAGGGTAGTGGGTGGGCGTCTCAGGGCCAGACACCGTGAAGCCGAAGGCTTCGGCATCAGCGAAGAGTCGCCTCCCCCTGGTATTCGACGAGTTGGAGTTCCAAGCTCGGTGCTTGCAATTCAAGTCGCCGGCAAGGATGGTCGCGTTTTCAGTTTGAGTTCAAAGCGCCCGCAACTCTGCCGAATCTAGTTTCGTTGCGGGCGGTTTGTAACAAGCGTACAGTTCTATGTCCTCGCCGGCGACATGTAGCTGTACACCTAGTGTGTACAGGCTCTGTAGCGACAGCGGGGGGAGCTCCTGGTGAACGACACTCCGCCTTACCAGCACTGCCAGACCGCGATATGCGTGGTTCTGAGCCGACCGTTCATCTTTGCGATAAGCGAGATAGCCCGGGAACCTAATCCCGTCCTCTTGTCCCAGCAGCGTCTCGCTTATTAGCGCCACGTCGATGTCTTGATCCCTCAGGAGATGTCGGAGGAGAGCGACCTTGTTTTTGAAGCCGCGGGCGTTCCAGTGAATCACCCTCAACGGCTTAGCCATTGTAGAGAGCTTACAACTCGGCCAAGCCGTCGAGGATGACCTGCCCTGCCGTATTGCTTGTAATAAGCTCATCAGTAACTTGATAGCACAGGCAGTGAATTCCTTGTCGCTTCTGTTGTTGTTAACGCCGGCCGGTAGGTCGGCGCCACTGGTATTGACTCCCATTGGTCGGGTTAAGGTTGTAGTTTTTGAGTTTGCCGCCAGAGGGCGCTCGTGTCGCGCATTGCCGGCGCTTACTTTCGCTGCCGATTTGGCAACAACTGCCTGCGCTGTGTTTACGGCAGGGGTGGCCTTGGTGGTGGTTTCTTTGGCTTCCTGGGTCGCTGGGGGTTTGGGCTTTCTGCCTCTCCCCCCCCTCTTCTTCTTTTTCTTCCTTCTTCCGACAGAGGTCGCTCCGTCTCGGCTTGTGGGCCCGTTGGCTGCCGCCATCAGTGAGGCGCCGCCTTGGGCCTCATCCTTCGGCCCGTCTACGGGCGCTGGGCGGCGCGGTGCTGTCGACAGTGTGATGGCGACAGTTCCCGCTCGCCTGTTCCTAATTTCCCGTTGGAAAACGGGGCAGCTAACATGGCACGCCGGGTGCGCGCCCCCGCAGTTAATGCAGGTGGCGGGCTCTTCACGCGGGCGTGGACAGTCTCTGGCCGCGTGCCCCTCTCCGCATCGTACGCAGGCGAGCGGACGGTGGCATTGGTGCGATGAGTGCCTAAATTGTTGGCACCTGTGGCACTGTGCGGGCCCACACTTCCCACGCCAAGCCTCTATCCTGACACCCCGCATAAGAAGAAGTTCGGTAGTGTCATAGATACGGCGCGCGTCTGGCGACCGCTTGAGGATGGCATAGAAGACGCAGCCGGGTCGTCCTTGGCGCGCCCTTATGTGGCGCACGTACTCCGGCTCGAAGCCGAGGGTACGGAGCTCCTCTTCTATCTCCTGCGGATCAGTGTCCGCAGGCAGCCCTCTGATCGCGACCTTCATCATCCTATCCGCCGGCAGAGAGTAAGCGAACCAGCTGACGCCGGCCTCTTTCTCTAGGTTGGTAAGGTATGACTGGATCGCTCGGTATTCGACCTCGGAGCCGTAAGGGCGAGCGTTGGGAGGCCGGTCCAGCTTAGCAGCCAAGGCCCTAAAGTGTTGTGCCCAGTTTGATCACACAGGCCTTCACACATTTTGGTGCCGGAGATTTAACACCTGATCTTAAGTATGTCTATTGAGACGATGTCGAAACCGTGAGTATTTTTTTGTATCAGCTCTTATTTAAGAGATGTTAAAGACAACCTAATTCTACAAAAAAAGTATTTTATTTGAACAGTGTACATGATAAAACTGTCTTTTTAATGATTTTCTTCGGTGAAGTTGGCTTGGACAATCGCGCATAAGTCCCCAGCAGTAATCTGCTAGCATATGGTCGTCCCATCTCCCTTGGTACCTGCTTTCGATTGTTTTCATGTCCTGGTGGAAACGATCTCCTTGCTCGTCGCTTAAGTCCCCAAGATTATGTTGGAAGTGATCAATATGGTTATGAAGGTAGTGTAACTTTACGCTCATGTTACAGCCCAAATCTCTAAAGCGCTCAAGCATTTCATCAACCAACTCCACATAGTTAGCAGCCTTCTTATTCCCAAGAAAATTTTGTGTGACCGCCACAAATGATTTCCATGCCAGCTGTTCGAATTGAGTCATAGATGACTCAAAACTTTCGGAGTCTTTAATCAGGCGACGTATTTGGGGCCCATCTAAAATACCTGATTTTAGTTTTTCAGAGCTTAGCCCAGGAAACTTTCGACAAATAAACTGAAAACATTGACTTTGTTTGTCTAGAGCTTTGATGTATTGTTTTATTAATCCTAATTTGATGTGTAAAGGCGGAAGAACGATATTTTCACGCGAAATTAAAGGCTCATCACATTTTGCCGCCAACTACCAAAGCATCTCTTGCAGGGCAATGTTTTTGTGTCATGCAAAAATAACAGTCATCGTTATGATTTCTTAGTTCGGTCCAAATCATGGGTACCCCAAACTTCAGTGATTTACGAGTACCTTTCTCCCATTGACGCAAATGTTCAACGCACATTTTACACACACTGTGAGGCACCCACGCCTTATCTTGACGACGAATGTCAAGTTTGAAGTTATTAAAATACAAGCGGCGAACATGGTCCGTTATCGATTTGCGCTGATCTACAAAAATATATTCACCACAAATATAACAAAGCTTATCGGGGTTAGTAGCACAATGTCTTAACTTGTTATTCATTATGAAAACAATGAGATGCAATCACTCAGGAATATTGTACAACTCGCTGTTTCCGAATCAGGCTGCGAAAACTATAAAATGCAGGTATGTAGCAAACAAGAGCTGACAGGTCTAGTAAACATGTATGTCTGTGTTGTATTTTAACTTACTTGATCGGTTTTAGACAAAATACAGCTGCACCAATTTTTGAGGTTTTTTTTGTAGGCCTGTGTCATCAATAAGAGGCATCGGATAATTTTCTTTAACGGTTTTTTTGTTGAGCGCTCTTTAGTCAATACAAAGTCTGAATTCACCAGTCTTCTTTCTAACGAGAACTATGGGACTCGCATAAGATGAAGTAGAGGGACGTATGATATTGTCTTTGATCATTCCTCTAACTACTTCTTTTTCGGCAATTGCCAGTCTATAGGGTCTATAAACTACCGGTTTATCATCATTTAAGTCTATTTTCATACTACCGACCGATGTACTACCTAATTCCGTTAAATTCATAGCAAAACATTCACGGTAATCATTTATTAATGACAACAGTTTTTCTTTATCTTTATCAGTGAGATCTTCCGCAATATTTATTTGGGCTTCTATTAAGGTTGGAAGCGCATGAGCGGTAGAATTTGCGACATTTAAAACGTGCAATGTTTCCTCTTCTTGGGCTACTAGGCCTAGCGCTATTAAAGAATCTGCTTTGAATTCTAATCTTGAAGAGGGAGCACAAGTTACAACTATAAGTCCGAGGCCATTCCGAACATAATACATACCAGATAAAACCGAGTATCTTATGTGTTCTTTGTATCGTACACTACCTTCTACGAATATTTCCCCATTAAAACTAGGATCATTGCTGTATACCTCGACAATAGTAAGTCCTGACACTTCAGTCTCGTGTTTACAAAATAAATTTATTTTATGGTTAAAGCTTTCAAGTATGCCTAAGCTTGATATATCTAAGCAATCACTTGTTTTCTTAATTATTATGTGAGACTGTTTTGTAAATGTCTGACCTATTATAATAGGAAAAGGCATGACATGATCTGGGACTATGAGGAGTTCTACATTGGCGGCAGCACTGTCTATGATAATATGAACGTTAAATCTACCGATGGCACTGACTATTGAATTACCGAAACCTCTCAGGATTGGTAAATTATTCGTGTCAAACTGATTACTGATCTTTCGAAACTCAGAATCTTTAATCACAGAGCATTCACTACCTAAATCAATGAAGGCCTGCATAGAGACCCCATTGACAACAGCCTGCTTAAAATATTTTTGATTGGACTTTACTAAATCAGGGGCATTGGATGACAAGCCTACTTCGCCACTGGCAACTGTTAAAATGGTTTTATCTGGGGCTGAAACTTTCGAGTAGCATTGTTCAGTTTCATGGCCAATTTTATTGCATTTACTGCATTTTTTAATTGGACGCTGACACTGAGCAACGAAATGACCTTCTTGTTTACAATTTAAGCAACGGGATGGCTTGCTATTATTGCTCGATGTTCGAGACTGTGCATCGTTGTTTTTATTCAGAGGACCTTTAACGTTTTTGCGGTCGTTGAGTGGGTTTATATTTCTTACGTTACGCAAATACGATAATAATTTATCTGGGTCTGAAAACTTTACAGCTTCGGCGCCCAGCCTTACAGATCGGTCGTCAATACCGTGCAAAACGCATTCTACTGCGCGAGTACCTTCTATACCACCTCGATTAATTAAGCCTATTTTTTCATAGAAATATTCTTCTAACGAATCGTTAAATCGAGCCCTTTTAGCCAACATATCACTGAGCATCTGCCCTTAATTTTCCTTCGGAGGGAATGCAGACAGAAGTTTCTGTTGCCATTCGTTCCAAGAGTAAAGGACAGACGATAAACCTTCGTACCACCTTTTGGCAACGCCTCTCAACTTGGGTAACGCAAAGTGTACAATTTGTTTTTCAGTCAAACTACTCGTATAAATAAGTGCACATTCGTTTACTTTGTGTAGCCACATGGTCATCGTGTGTTCTTTCCTGCCTGGATCAAATTCCGGTATAGCGTTTTGCATAGACCCTAGTTTATCCAACGAATCTGTTTGGTTAACGGTTTTTATCATTTGAAAAATTTGAGCAATATCGTCAATTTTATAAGAATGTGCAGCTGGCTCACCCGAATTCTGGATCTGTTCTTCACCAAGATGGCGGAGTGGCTGATGAGGTCCTGAAGGCCGGTTCTGTGTACCAGAAGGCCACTGGTCACGTTGGATGCAGGACTGTCTGCCACGTTGAAGGCTGCGTGACCGCCCATCGCGTCGACTGCGCGGCGTCTGGCCGTCGCACTATGGGACCAAACAGTATTTTCCATCTCAAAAATGGTTTTGTCGAAAGTCGTAAATCCATAGATTGTTTTATGGTTTTATACTCTCAAAAGATGGAACTTACGAATAAATTATAAAATATAAAAAAATATAAAGTTTTACGTTTATAAAATGAACCTCAAACATTGGGCATAAATATTTTCATGCCAATTAAATTACCGTTAAGGGAGTTCAACACATAATTATTCGGAAGTTTTCCAAGGAAACATATTAGTGTTATACATCATTAGATAGCTTAGAATATACACTTTGCATCCACGTTCAGTTTTTGTAAAAAAAATATTTTTATTTAATTTTTTAATATTTTTTTAGTGAAGTAAAGAAAATTTAGTTTTTGTTAATTTCAATTGGAGTTTTCGTTGTTGCCGAAAGCAGCCGGTGTCAAGTTAATTACTCTATTAGAGACCTTATCTACTCAGTAATATGAGGATTTAAAAAAAACTTGCGCGTTTTTTGCGCCAGAGGTGATTTTGAAGCAATAATGTCAATCGGGGAAAAATCCTCGAAAATTACGGTTCTTCTTTTTTATTATGAAATATTATATTTAGTTATTATCCTTTGATGTCTATATGGTTTTTTTCTATTTCTATGATAAAAACATACATTTGCAAATTAAAAAAACTGCTATTATATTTGAAAGAATCTTCCCATGGCAATTTTGTTTGGGGTGGTCACCTTAACCACAAGTATGATAAACTATATTGCTGCGGAAGTTCTATTTATCTGTTGTGGTAAATAATTACAATCAGTACTGATTACACTATTTCGATGAGAACTGTTATAATCAATTGTCCCATGGTTTTTGCACAAGGCACTAAAATATTAGTCCTTTAAATACCCGTGTATGTTCAGCATACGATTCATCAAAGTGTTCAGATACTTCTTTTCAATAACAATTAACGCATAAAAAACCTTATTATCTTACAATGAGTGAATTCGTTTGTGTTCGACGCGATCTTTGTGATCAAATAATAAAAGGGGAAAGTACTTCAGACCTCAAAAAATATTTATTGGAAAATTTTCAACTATCGGAAACTGACGTTAATACTGTAATAGAGAGTATTCAAAAAAATCTAACATCGAGTTGCAACCAGAAATGGACCAAAGCTCAAAGAAAGCCGGACCGGTTCGAGAGCCTATACTCAAATTGGTTAAATGGTGAGTTTAAAGTATCATTGAATTCTTGCAGTACCTCAACCACTGTAAATTCTGGTTTGAATACTTCTGGTGAACGTGGAAGACCAACAAAACAATATGACGAGTGCTCGGAAAACACAAAGAAACGAAAAAATATGGAGCTGGTCCAGGAGTATGGAATGGGACATGTCCGTAACGCTTATGTGCAAGGTTTAAGATCCATGGGGGAAAATGACGAAGCGTCGATTGTGACTATTATCAGAAATAAGGAAAAAGAAGAGAAAAAAGTTATTCTACAAAACATACTCAATCCAGATACCGCACTTTCCTTTACAAAAGAGGAAGCATTGAGTATATGCATTGAAACTGATTTAACCAAAGCACAACATGCGTACCTAAGAAAAAGGCTCTTTGATAAGAATTTAAGTTCTGTATTGCCTTCGTATCAAACACTAAGTGAAGCAAAAAAGGCTTGCTATCCGCCTGCATCCAGCATTACGGTGACAAATATAAGCGCAAAAATCAACCTGCAAGATCTCTTAGACCATACAGTCTGCCGTATTATAAGGATAAAGTCAGGATCGACTTACAATCGTCTCAAGCTTTTCACTAAATGGGGATGTGATGGATCCTCCGGGCAAAGTGAGTATAAACAAACTCTACCGGAAGAAAACGAACAAATATCGGACGCTAATTTGTTTATAGTGTCCCTTGTACCACTGCGACTAGTAGACGAAGAAACTTCTACGGTCATATGGAAAAACCCTACTTGCTCATCTGTTAGATATTGCAGACCAATTTCATTAGAATTTGGAAAAGAAACTCCCGAAAAAACTACAGCGGTTGTCAGTGAAATTGAAGCCAAAATTAATCAATTGATTCCAACTCTTGTGTCAATAGAAGACAAAGTCATCGAAGTTAAACATCAACTGTTTATGACAATGATTGATGGGAAAGTTGCTCAAGTGTTGACAAACACATCATCCAGTGCTACCTGCACTGTTTGTGGAGCAACTCCCAGACAAATGAATGATCTTTTAAAAGTTACAACGAGAGTCGAAAATGAAAATGCGTTTAAATACGGATTGTCGACGCTACACGCATGGATAAGATTTATGGAAATGATCCTCCATATTTCTTCCAATTTAGGTTTTGAGAAGTGGTCTGCAACAACTCCAGAAAACAAGCAACTTAAAGAAGACAAGAAAAAATTTGTCCAAAAACGTTTCCGAGAAGTGCTTGGCTTGCATATTGATAAACCACGTCAAGGTTCCGGTAATAGCAATGACGGTAATGCGGCAAGGAGATTTTTCCAAAATTACCAATGTTCTGCAGAGATAACCGGAATTGATGAAGAATTAATCAAGAGACTATATGTAATTCTTCAAACTATGTCATCGGGATTTCCTATAAACGCAGAAAAATTTGGTCAGTATACATTGGTAACCGCGCAATTATATGTAAGCAAATATAACTGGTACTACATGCCATCTTCGGTCCATAAAGTACTTATACATGGTGCTAAAATAATAGAGCATTATGCAGTTTTGCCTATAGGACAATTATCCGAAGATGCCCAGGAAGCTCGAAATAAAGATTATAAGAAATATAGGTTACATCACGCTAGGAAGTGTTCCAGATCAGCAACAAACGAAGACGTTCTGCATATTTTGTTATATACATCTGATCCTTATATATCTAGCTTAAATAAACCAAGTTTTCTAATATCCAAAGAATTATTTGACGAAGCTAAAGAATTGTTGGAAATAGAAAGTGATGAGTAGGATAAGTTTAAGTACTAATTTTTTTTTGTCATGTAACTGTTTGTTTAATAATAATAATTTAGTTTTAAACTTATTTTAAGCATAAGTGTAACTTTTATTGCTATTTTAATATAACTGTATGATTTTTTGTATGAAATTTCGTATAACTTTATCTTTGTCATTTTTTTTTCGGAAAAAATATTTTTTTTAGAATGATGATGTTTGATTTCTTTTATTGCCTAGATATTCACAAATACGTGAAAAAAAAAATCAAGGAGATAAATCACAAAACAACAGAGTTATCGATTTTTGAGATGGAAAATACCGGTTGGTCCCATAGTGCGTCGCGTCGACAGCGCGACGACTGCCCGTCGCGTCGACTGTCCGTCGCGTCGACTGCGCGACGACTGCCCGTCGCGTCGACTGCGCGGAGACTGTCCATCGCGTCGACTACGCGGCGACTGTCCATCGCGTCGACTGCGCGGCGAATGCCCATCGCGTCGACTGCGCGGTTGTACCTCACGGCTGTTCCACTGCTCCATGCGTTCTCTGCGTGTCCTCATTATCAATATGGGACTTATGGGGGGTTTACACGGGTCGATTTTCGCCGTGCGGCGAGTCGCTTCACTAATTGCCTCACCAAGCCGCATCGCTAGCCCATTTACACTGGTTACTAAAATCGCATGCGGCTCTGTCATTTCCATCGAAAATCTTGAGCAGAATAGCCGTTTGTGCCGGAATTGAAATAATTAATTATTCAATTATTCAACAATTGCTTAAAGAACAAAGAGTGAAGAAAAAACAAAAGGAAAGAAGAAAACGTAATGTTTGGGTACGTGGATGGATTTCTCGACGTAAGGACTTGGGTGCTTCGGATACTTTATTGGTTGAGTGGAGTTTAGAAGATCCTGATTATTTTAAAAAACGATTAAGAATGACTACTGATCAGTTTATTGCTTTACTACATAAGGTTACTCCGCTTATACAAAAATGCGATACCAATATGCGAGTAGCACTTTCTCCGAAAATTAAATTAGAAATAACCCTGAAGTTCTTGGCTACCGGTGATAACTAGTCAAGTCTTGTAGAGTCATTTAGAGTTCCAGAATGCACAATTTCCTTGTTTTTGAAGGATGTTTTGGATGCTATCTACAATGTTTTACAGGAGTTCATTATGGTAAGTGAAACTAGTAATTAATTATAAACGATTTATTTATAAATTTTCCATTGTGTTTTCATCTAAGCATGACCTAACAGCTTGAGATAGAATATCGTCGTTCACTCCGTATTGTTGCCCAGTATTTTCTTGTGTAAGTAAACAGCTGGCAAAATAGTCTTCTTCATAATCGAGGTGCGTTCTAGAAGTGGAAGCTTCGGGAGTCGAAGTTTCACGCTGGTTTTGAAAAGCTTGGTTTCAGGAAGTAGTAGCTTCGGCTTCTGGAGTCGAAGTATAGCGTGTATACTCTGAGAGTGAACTCGTAGGTCTAGCAATTGGAAAATGTTGTGTATTTAAGGTTTTCAGTCTTTCTTGTGACAAATAATTATTGATGAAATTTTGACAAACAATAGCATTTCTTAATGGCAAACTACGTAATTGGCTTGCCACATGTACTCCGAATGTATCAAATTCATCTTGACGGATAGTTTGAGCCAAAGTTTATAATCTATTGACTGCTTGTAAAACAGGTGGGTCCATTTTAGGTGCGTCCATTAGAGCGTCCGCCTTTTTCTTTGGAGATATTTTTTTTCTTTTGTAAGGGCGCAATATTATCTTCTTGTCGTCGTAGCGTAATAGCGTCGCTGTTTGTGTTCACCGCTGAATCCTTTCCCTGTAACCATACAATAATATAAGTTTATTTCTTTTAGGTGCCATCCACCACAGATCAATGGAAGAAAATACAAAAGGATTTTTTAGATCGCTGGCAATTTCCTTTTTGCTGTGGGGCTATTGACGGGAAACACGTATTAATCGAAAATCCACCACACGGAGTATCAGACTATTATAATTACAAAGGCACTTATAGTGTGGTGTTGTTTGCTATAGTGGATGCACATTACCGTTTCATATATATAGATTTCGGAACTAATGGACGCATGAATGATTCGCATATTTGGAAAAAAACAAAGTTCTATAGTGCTCTTGAAAGAAATAATTTAAAACTACCTAATAAGGCAGTTTTCGTTGGTGATGATGCTTTCCCTTTGGCAACCTATTTAATGAAACCGTATTCAAGACATGAAGGTTTGGAACACAAACAAAAAATCTTTTATTACAGACTATCAAGAGCACGCCGAATCGTAGAGAATGCCTTTGGCATAATGGCTTCACGATTCAGAGTGTGCAGAAAACCTATATCTGTTTCATTGGATAAAACTGATTCTATTATTAAAGCGACCTGTGCGCTGCATAACTGGCTTCGGACTAATCTCATATACATGAATACTCCCGAATTAGTAGACGGAGAAGACTACAGTTCAGGGACAATCAGAAACGGAAGTTGGAGAAGCATTCCTACGGCAGGAGTAGACGAATTAATGACACCGCTATCTTCTAACAACTATTCACGAAATGCAAAAGATCTGCGCGATAGATATGCTGACTATTTTGTCGGACCAGGAAAAGTTTTATGGCAAGATAGAATGATTGCGTAAATATTGTATGTTTATTTAAGTAATATTATAAAAATGGCTCTGTTCACGATTTACCTATTATAATTTATAATATGCGAACAAGAATGTATATATCATCCTTTCCCGCGCCACTCTTCTTTGACTTTGCTACCTTACTGGCCTCTCTATTATACGTGGTTCGTATATTTTTTATCTTCAATTTAAGCTCTTCAACTGTTATGGACAAACGCATTTCTTGAATAATAGATTTAAGAGCCGCTAAACGTACATTATTGTTCCTGTAATCTCGTTCTCTTAGGTTCCATAAGCATGGATGCATTTCATAGCATTCCAAAAACTGTATGGTGTTATTTTTATTCATGGTTGTTACGATACATGTACACAGAAACGCTGTAGTAAATAAATACACGTGCGTGCGCGAAACATCTTCATGCGGCGGGCGATCGCCTGCAACTGATCGTTTACACGGTCGATTTTAGTCACCAGTCGCATGCGGCCGGTTGCCGCGCAGCCAAAATCGGATGCTACCCAACTTTGGAGCTTGCGGCTTTAGTCACTTGCAACTTAGCCGAATTGCCATTTAGATGGTCGATTTACGCCGCGCGGCAAAAATCGTGCGGCTTTAGTCACCCGTGTAAACCCCTCATTAGAGTACGTACGGGGCTGCGCGAGCGATGTGTATTTATGTATGCGGATTTAATGCTGCAAGGGGCTTGTGCCCGCAGCAGTACTAGTACATTCCTCCATTTTATCTGGAAATTAGGAGAAAACGAAAACAAACTACACAGATTTAGCCGTTAACAATCTAAAATAAAAGAAATAAAAAAAATGTCACATTCGAATCCGACTTTTGATATGTAAGATTGTCAAACCCTTTTGTAGGAGAACCTTACCCTATTTACTTTATTTAAATTGTGTGAGCCATAAAGACTGTAAGGATATTAATGTAGGCGTGAAATAAATATGTAAAATTTAATTTCATGAAAATATATAAAACATATATATATGTTTATACATCAAACATTCAAATCATAACGACAATCATAGTGGCATAGAATAAATAACAAATTGTTCTTACATTTGTTTATACTTAAAGCTGGCGCACTCTACCAATGCTCGAATTCGACTGAGCCTACTAAAGTTTAAATAAGTGTTAAAACTTAAAGTGAATCGATGACAGTTTAGAGGTTACCGGCTCGAGTGAATTTTTGCATTGTCATCTTGATAACAGGTACAATATTTAAACTTTACTTGCTATTATACTGTTTACGATCCATTAATCTGTAGCTTAGCATATTTTTCTTAACAAATCTTCTATACGGCTACAAATTATGTCAATGAACTCAATGAACTTAAAACCTCAACATAACCTTGGTTAGTTGATGACAGAACTTCGTAAGTTCGTAGCTAAATTTCGCTCTAATTTGTCATTACTTACTTAATTCTCTTTTAAGTAATATTTTTCAACAATCTGCCTTTCCTTTAATTTCTTTTCATCTTTTATCCTAACAATCATGCCTATGACACGTAGCGCTTCTGCTCGCGAAGAAGGTGCTCTTGGAAGCTCAAACCAAGAATAGGCAATTAAAAAATGAGATGGCTCAGTTATACACTCAATACACTGAAGCCATCAAAGCCCGAGATAGGCTCCAACTTGTAGTGGACGGGTTCAGCCAGTGTAGCACCGAGTATGAACAAGCTCTTAATCACAAGTACTTATTGCAACAACAGCTACAGGAGGCTCATAGTCAAATATCACAACTTAAGAACACAGCCTCCCTGAACCCAAGTTTATTTAGTGAGTTGGTGCCTATTGCTCCATCCAAGGTCCTATAATGAACCCCTCTTACACAGTAGATTTAACTAGTGATGATGATTTTGAATCAATTAAAACAGTGAGGGTAGTAACTAGTAAAAATAAACTTAAAAATATATAAAAATTAACAGATACATACTCAAAACGCAGAAAATAGTTAGAAGGCAAACAATTTTTATCAAAAATGTTAAATTGGATAGGGAAAGGTTAAAATTATTGAATCAATTTATTATTTATTTATTTATTTTACCATTGAATTATTATAAAACAACTTTACCGATTGCTCCAAGACGATGTTATAACTTACATATTACAAAAAATATACACTACAGGAATCATCATTACTAAAATTAAATTATTATTTAAATGTCCAAACCTTTTTCAATTAAATTTTGCGCTGCTTTGATAAATCTCGGCAGGTTTTGGCAAAATATATCTTCCGATGTGACTGATATGCCATTAATCAAATGTATGGCTCGCGACATAGGGGCAAACTTTAGTAAATTCGTCCTCGCCAATGGTACGTCTAACAGAGCGGGGCGGCAGCGCGCACCCACGCACCCGTCCGGCGCGCGCAGCCGCAGCGCCTCCAGCACCTCTGGGTGGTGCAGTAAACCTATTAGTACGCTAGCCACATACTTGACCAGCGCCAAGTCTCTTCTTACAGCCAGCCTGGTGTACCCGACCATGCCCAGGACGAACAACCCAGACTCGGGTACATGAGGGGATAAAAAGGGTAAACCCCATATTCCTTTAAATAGAGAAACCTCGCAATCTTGTTTTGTATTTTCTCCAACATGAGGCTGTACTTTCCCTCATGAGGATTCCAAATAATTGCACTGGTTTCCAGGTGGCTCCGTACCAGAGCATTATACAAAACCTTCACAGCAGCCATATCGCTAAAATCCTTACATTGTCTCAAGATAAAACCGAGATTTCTGAAAGCCCTGCCGCACACCTCAACTATATGTTTGCGGAACGTCAACTCCGGCACCATCTGCATGCTCAGGTCCCGCACCTGTGTGACGCGCGGCAGTACCTCGGTGTCCATCTCGTACTGATGATGGAGCACGCGCACGGCTGTAACTCATGACACAGCACTTTTTGATATTAAAATGGAGTTTATTAGATTTGCTCCATAGGACTACATTGTTAATATCTGATTGGAGCCGATTACAATCTGCCTCATCTTTAACCAATAAAAATAGCTTTAAGTCATCCGCAAACAACAGACACTTCGCCTCTTTGACCACAGTTGGCAGATCGTTAGATATGTATACTTTCAACCTGGAACAAAGTACTAGGAGGTATAAAGTTGATACAGAGGACTTACAATCTCAACTAAATCATTTACAGGAAAAACTAAGTTCTATGACAAGCAAGTACAATACCTCTGAAAACCTTATGAGGGAATATGTGTTGGCTATGAATGAGCTGGTAAGCTCACAAAAAACCAACTGTTACCATTGTCAAACTCGACTTATGTACAGACACCGGACCATTCATTGTCAACATGCAACAACACCATGCCGCAGCCTTGTGTTGAATTTCTGGTTCTTATTATTAGTTCCAAAAACCAATCTAAACCATTAGTAAATAATGAAATAATATTTTTTTGTGATGAGATTGGAAAATGTCTGGGTCACTTTATGAAATATGAATATCCAGGGCACTCAATTATCAACTATTGTATGCCTGATTGTTCCCTTTTTGAAATCATGAAGAGAATTATAAATTATAACTTTCACCAGGATGTATCCTGGTGAAAGTTATAATTAATAATTCTCTAATAAACGGGCTGTTTCTAAATCAGTTAAATTTGGCTGTAGCCAAATTTAACTGATTTAGAAACAGCCCGTTTAATTTACTTATTTCCACAGTGTCATGTCGTATGGTATTCTACATAATTATTATGGGGGAATGCTGCCGATATCCTGACAATTTTCGTTTTGCAGAAAAGAGCTATTCGTTCAAATTATAAATTAAGTCCCAGATACTCCCTCAGAGATAAATTTAAAGATGTAAATATAATGACTGTCCCTTGTCAGTTTATTTCTGAAAATATTTTGTATGCCCATAAAAATATAAAAATGTTTAAAAAATACAGTGATATACATAATGTTAATACTAGGAATAAACACAAATTTGTTGTTCCTGTAACCAGCCTTAACAAAATAGGGGACTCATTTAGATGCCAATGTATACGCTTTTGTAATAAACTTCCAAGTCACATTCAAGACCTAAGCACAAATAAATTCAAAGTATTTGTTAAGCGAAATCTTTGCCAGAAGCCTTTTTACACCATAAAAAGGGTATTGGTATTTGTTTTCTTTGTTATTTGTTTTGGTCAGTACATTGAAATTTTCATGAATATTTTAGTTTACATTTTGACATTTTTTTTTTATATACAATTTGACATTATTTTTTTTTATATACTTTTAGGTGCAGATGTGTAATATAATTTAAAAAAAACATACGCTCAACAACAATAGGTTTATTTATAATTTAAATTAACACAACAATTAACTAAATCAAATACTGCAAACTTCAAACTATTTAAAATGAGAAAATAACAAAGTGATCAGAAAAATGGCTTACGTGACCTTAATAATAACCGACAGTGATTATTACAACACGTCCGTACACTCGAGGAACCGGCGAAGAAATGGGCCGTTCCTTCTGAGCGCACTCCTTATATAGACTGTCGCCGAGTAGTTGATGACAACGTTCGGAAACTCCTTACACGGGATTCCTTGTCGTTTGAGATCATTACTGATCTCTTCAGGGGATATGGCGTGAGGGACGTTCCTCACTACCACGCGGACTAAACGTTCCTCCTCGAAGGCGAACGAGTGAAAAGGTACCTTCCTCGCTACAAGGAGTTTATGCAACTCCCTGTAGTCCTGGGCAGAAGGCACCTGGACCTTTATTCCATTTCCCACAGCACGGGCGTGGGAGAATTGGATTCGGCGCTCGTTACAAGCGCCCGAAACCTCCGTCCACTTCGCCGCTTCATGAATGAAGAGGGGTGGCGGAGACTTCGACTTCTTGGCGAGCGCCGGGTCGGACTGGGTGGCCGGGGGGGCAGTGGCCATCGGGCTGGGGGGACGAGACGCCTGCTGGGAGGTGCTGGCTTTGGGGGCTGCGGAGGTCGTGGCAGCGGGGGAGGGAGGGGAGACAGTTGGGACTACTGTCTTTCTGGCTTTGGGGGCGGACTCCTGAGCGGCAGAGCTTTTCTTCTTCCGCTTACCTTTACCCACAAGGGTAAATTCGGCGGAAGAGTCTGAGGTACCTGAGTCGTTGTCGGTACCGGACTCGTAGTCCATGGGGGGGGGGAGTGGGGGAGTCAGGCTCTAAGGTGAGCGGGGCACTCTCGAGGACGTCACTGAAATCAGTGACGTCATCGTGAGTTGGAGAGGGGGGGGAGGGGCCCTGAGGGGGCACGGGGGAGAGTGACTCGCGCGGCGGTGGAGAGCTAGTCCCACTGGACTGGGAGTTTTTAAGGCTCTCCAGCCTATGCAACCTATAATTAACGATACGGACCAACTCCTGATTGGGGTGGTCCTCTATCAGTCTTTGGACGAGATCCCAAAGGATCGCGTCCACCTCCTTAGGGGGAGGCATTTTTCAAGACTGGGAGGGGAAAAACATATGCCTTAGGGGCAGGGGGGGACCTAATCCTATACTCCTAGCAAACCTAACTCCCTGGGTGGGAGTTCCCGGGGATGTGTACCCTCCCTGTCGGGTGAAGACAGGGAGGTGAGTTCCTATGGTGTGCCCTAAGCTTGTGATCTCGCTGCCGATCTTATTGTGCAGCGAGTCCCTATGGGTCTTGCGACCGACCGACGAAGCTGGAAGAGAGCGGGGTTAAGTAATTGGTCGCGACTAGGAGGCCCCCCAAGGCCGCGGGTCCAATACCCTTCCGACTTGACCTAGGCCCTGAAGGGGCTAGGTCGGTGTGTCGGGTCAACACCCACTCGGCTTCGTTGGCACCGAAAGGTTTCCACCGAGTGACCACGAGAAACGTGGATTTACCCTGAAGGGGTCACCACGCTTTTTGACAGTACTCGAAATAGAAACGGATATCACTCTTTTGCCTTGAAAAAGGCAGCGTCGGATCAAAAAGTGTAGTCAGCGACCACAGTGACGTCACGGCGAGCGGGACGAGCAGCGAGCGAGCGAGCAGCGATGAGTCACGGAGCAGACGTCCGTCACGGTCGGGTGGCGCGCGCGGAATTGATGGGCCGTTCCTTTTTTTTTGATAATGACCACTCGTAGTTCACCTCTAGACGGGTGGTTACTACTTAACCGGGCTAGCCTGTGGTGGCCTCAGAATGACTCTAAAGCCCCCAGCCAAGGCAAATAAAAATACTTAAACCTACAACTCTGCTCACTGGGGGCACCCCCTGTGGGGTTCGGGCCTCGGCTCAGTGGCATCGTTATCGGGAGGGCAGCAAGGGACAGGCTGGGTCATGACATTATTTAGGGGGTTTAAAGCTAATGGCTCAGCGACGCGGGCTGGCTCGTTAGGCAAAAGACGGGGAGCAACAACAACATTGCTATTATTACTGGGACGTCGCGCGGGGCCTCGGCGGCGAGGCCGGAAGGCGGCGGGTCGCGGTTTGTGTGCTTGTTTAAGAGTACTGGTTTCCCTACAGCTCTCTTGTACAAGGGTGATTGGGTCATCGGGTTCTAGTAAGGTATGCCGTGGACGGCGGACCTTACTAATCTGGGAGGGAGCGTATCGGGTAGCCGATGCGATAAGAGGGTTCTGGTGCCTCTCAGCAGATTCGATGAAACGCTTCGTGAGGCGTTTCATGAACTGCTTGATGGTCGGGATTTTGAGATCGACATGGAGTCGCTCATTCCGAACGAACCACGGGGCACCCGTGGCCTTCCGGAGAAAACGGTTTTGGAGGGACTGCAACCTATGGATCCGGTATGACTTTACGTGGGCGAATGTAGCACACGCATAGGTCATGATGGGGCGAATGCAAGTGGTGTAGATACGCAGCTTGCATTTTAGGGATAATTTGCTGTTGTGGTTCAGCATCGAGTGGAGCCTACCGAGAGCGAAGGCGGCGCGCGAGCGCACCGCCTTAATGTGCTCCATAAAACTGAGGTTTTTATCCAAGATCACTCCTAGATATTTGGCTCGCTCTTCCCAAGGGATCGGCTTGCCAAACATCTTGATCGGTGGAAGGATCGGGGGGAGTCTAGCCCGCGGCCTGCGGAACAGGACCGCCTGACTTTTCTCGGGATTTACCTCAATCCTCCATTTCCGAAACCAACCGCCTAGGCGGTTGGCGGATCTTTGGAGGTGATGAGATATGGATTTACCACTCTTGCCAGAGTAGTAAACGGCCGTGTCGTCGGCAAAGAGCGCTAATTGCGACTGGGGATCAGGGGGAATATCGCTGGTGAACAGCGTGAAAATAAGAGGCGACAGCACACCGCCTTGCGGTACGCCGGCGCGGATGGGGCGGGGGGTGGAAAGTGCACCTTCGATACGGAATCGAAAGGTGCGGTTCGACAAATAGTCTCGTAAGATGAGCACGAGACGATCTGGCACCCCGAGTTGATATAGCTTGTATATCAGACCGTTGTGCCAGACCTTGTCGAAGGCTTTCGCTATGTCGAAGAACAGGGCTCCCGTCATCAAGCCGCGTTGATAGCGGCCGTTGATATGCTCAACGATGCGGTAGACCTGTTGGACGCACGAGTGAGTGGCTCTAAAGCCAAACTGCTCGTTGGGGATGAGACTCTTTCGCTCGACGTAATCCTTGAGACGCTTATAGATAAGCCTCTCGTAGATCTTGCCGAGCGAGCTGAGCAGACTGATGGGGCGGTAGGAGGACGGGGAGGATTTGGACTTACCCGGCTTGGGAATGCCGATCACGATAGCCTCTTTCCACTGCTGCGGAAACATGTTGTTGGACAGAGCGCCATTGAAGATGGCGGTCATCAACACGATCAGAGTCTTGGGAAAGAGTCGAACTACCCTGTTGGTAATGCCGTCGCGCCCAGGGGCTTTCCTGGGTCTGAGATGGCCGATGATCTTCTCCACCTCGTCGGGAGTGACGGGAGGGAGAGGGTCGTCGGGGTCCTCGACGGGAGGGAGGGAGGTCCTACGTTCGACCTCGGCGTCCACCTCGGCGAGGTGGGCCGGGTCGACTGGGTTCGAGCTTGGGGAACACTGGGCCTCTAGGCTGTCAGCCAGGCATTCGGCCTTCTCGTCGTCGTTAAACGCGAGAGTGTTATCGGGGCGGGTGAGGGGGGGCATAGTGGTAACCTCGGAGGCGCGTAACTTCCTCTGAAGTTCCCAAAATGCGAGGTGATTGGGATGGAGATCACTGAGCATCTGATCCCATTGCTTGTCACGAAACTCTTTGATGCGATTGCTTACTTTACGCTGTAAGTAACGCATAAAAGCCTTGTTACTAGCACAGGGAAAAGAGCTGTAGGCACGGACGGCCGCATTCTTCTCGGTCAACAGTTCACGCACATCGTCCGGGAGTTTCCAGCGACGGTCGTCCGTCGCCGGAGCCTCCCTTGAACATTCGTCCAGGACTGACTGTACATGTTCCGTGAGCGAGCCGATCGCGGCCGCCGTGTCGGCAGCTGACTCTATGTGATCTGGGATTTTATCCAGGTGATGTGACGTGGTGACTTTCAGTTTTTCACTTACTTTGCGCCAGTCAGTGATCACTCTGGTGGGAGGAGGTTGGGAGGGGTCGGGAGGACCGAATCTGGGAGTGAGCTCCAGAATAACCGGTCGGTGATCCGAGTTGAGCTCGTCCACCGCCTCCACAGAATGCAAACGTAAGTTTACATTCTTGAGGAGAGCGATGTCGAGCACGTCGGGTCGCCAGTTAGGTTGGTGAGGGTAATGAGTAGGATGCATCGGAGCGATGACATCGAAGTTGAGGGGGCTGCTGAGCTCGAACAGAGCTCTGCCTCTGGGATTAGGCTATTCCATGAGGGATGTTTGGCGTTGAGGTCCCCCGCCAGAAGGACGGAGTCACTCAAGCCAAGAAGAGTTGTGAGGTCATTTCTGAGGGAGGGGCCTATGGGAGTGGTGGTGGGAGGGTCGTAGACAGAAATGACCGTGAGGGGTTGGTGGCCTGTCATGCCGAGCCGACAGATAGAGACCTCAAGCTCAGTTAGGGTGGCGGGCGGATCCATGGGGATGCAGTATAGGGACGATTTGTAATATATGAGAGTTCCTCCCCCATGACATCGGGTCCTGTCGTTGCGAACTAACCGATAGTTCGCAATTTTAGGATCCCGAAGATGGGGCTTGAGGAACGTCTCCTGCACCAGAAGCAGATCTATGCGATGGTCGCGGAGGAAATTGGCGATCTCATCGCGTTGGCCTGAGAGGCTGTTGGAATTGAAGTACCCTATCCGGAGGGACTTCGGCCTAAACCTACATGTTACTGCGGGGGACTTAGCCATGAAGACGTTCATAGAGGCTAATAAAGTGAACTACATCACTGAATTCACGGTATACGGCACCGTGTTCAGTGATGTCAGAGGCCTTCAGAGCTTCGGTCATAGCCACAGCTCTGGGGGAGTAGAAGGCCTTGTAGAAGGCCATGTTAATATGGATGGCCATTTCAGGCGCATTCGCGGGAATAGGGTGGGTTGGGACTTTGGAAGTAGCCTTTGGTGGTGGGGGGGGAGGAGTGGCTGCCTGAGGGGCGGCTACTCCGACGACGGCGACCGATGGTCGGGGGAATGGAGGTATGGCTACATCCATGAGGGCCGGGATGGCCGGGGAGGGCTTTTGGGCCGTAGGGGCCTGGGTCTGGGTAGGCGCGGGTCCGAGCGCCGGGAAGTGAGCCCTATGGTTCAGCGCGTTCCAAGGGCTGGGGCGCTGAGGGTATAGGGCCACGGGGGGTTGGGTCGTGGGGGCTTCCCTCTGCTGGCGAGCGTTTGCACGCTTTGCCAGTTTGGGCGCAGACGATTTGGGGGCCTTGGGACAACCACGGTAGTTAGCCGGGTGCCCAGCCTCCCCGCACAGCACACAGCTGGGCGGGTCGGCGCATTGTGTGTGGTCCTTAGGACGGGGACAGTCAGGGGTGCCGTGGTCGCCCAGGCACTTGACGCAGCGCGGCTTGCCGAAGCAATTGCGCTGTGAATGGCCATATAGTTGGCAGTTGTGACACTGGCCAACTATACCGCTACGACGGGGCTTTTCCATCTTCAAGCCCTCTAGGAAACAAATCTTCGAGATTTTGAAGATGGGGTGGTATTTATCGTCTGTTGGATTACAGACGATGAGCACCATATTATATGGTGCTCCACCACGGCGGTGCATGCGGTGGACCGCAGCGACCGGGATCTCTTGGCGTTTGAGATCATTACTGATCTCTTCAGGGGATATGGCGTGAGGGACGTTCCTCACTACCACGCGGACTAGACGTTCCTCCTCGAAGGCGAACGAGTGGAAAGGTACCTTCCTCGCTACGAGGAGTTTATGCAACTCCCTGTAGTCCTGGGCAGAAGGCACCTGGACCTTAATTCCATTTCCCACAGCACGGGCGTGGGAGAATTGGATTCGGCGCTCGTTACAAGCGCCCGAAACCTCCGTCCACTTTGCCGCTTCATGAATGAAGAGGGGTGGCGGAGACTTCGACTTCTTGACGAGCGCCGGGTCGGACTGGGTGGCCGGGGGGGCAGTGGCCATCGGGCTGGGGGGACGAGACGCCTGCTGGGAGGTGCTGGCTTTGGGGGCTGCGGAGGTCGTGGCAGCGGGGGAGGGAGGGGAGACAGTCGGGACCACTGTCTTCCTGGCTTTGGGGGCGGACTCCTGAGCGGCAGAGCTCTTCTTCTTCCGCTTACCTTTACCCACAAGGGTAAATTCGGCGGAAGAGTCTGAGGTACCCGAGTCGTTTTCCGAACCGGACTCGTAGTCCATGGGGGGGGGAGTGGGGGAGTCAGGCTCTAATGTGAGCGGGGCACTCTCGAGTACGTCACTGAAATCAGTGACGTCATCGTGAGTTGGAGAGGGGGGGGAGGGGCCCTGAGGGGGCACGGGGGAGAGTGACTCACGCGGCGGAGGCGAGCTAGTCCTACTGGGCTGGGAGTTTTTAAGGCTCTCCAGCCTATGCAACCTATAGTTGACTATTCGGACCAACTCCTGATTGGGGTGGTCCTCTATTAGTCTTTGGACGAGATCCCAAAGGATCGCGTCCACCTCCTTAGGGGGAGGCATTTTTAATACTGGGAGGAGGGAAACATATGCCTTAAGGGCAGGGGGAGGGGGATCCTAAACCTAAACTCCTAGCAAACCTAACTCCCCGGGTGGGAGTTCCCGGGGATGTGTACCCTCCCTGTCGGGTGTAGACAGGGAGGTGAGTTCCTAAGGTGTGCCCTAAGCTTGTGATCTCGCTGCCGATCTTATTGTGCAGCGAGTCCCTATGGGTCTTGCGACCGACCGACGAAGCTGGAAGAGAGCGGGGTTAAGTAATTGGTCGCGACTAGGAGGCCCCCCAAGGCCGCGGGTCCAATACCCTTCCGACTTGACCTAGGCCCTGAAGGGGCTAGGTCGGTGTGTCGGGTCAACACCCACTCGGCTTCGTTGGCACCGAAAGGTTTCCACCGAGTGACCACGAGAAACGTGGATTTACCCTGAAGGGGTCACCACGTTTTTGACAGTACCCGAAACGGAAACAAGATATCTCTCGGCTGCCTTGAAAAAGGCAGCGTCGGATCAAAATGTGTAGTCAGCGACCACAGTGACGTCACGGCGAGCGAGACGAGCAGCGAGCGAGCGAGCAGCGATGAGTCACGGAGCAGACGTCCGTCACGGTCGGGCGGCGCGCGCGGAATGATTACCTGGGCCGTTCCTTCTGAGCGCACTCCTTATATAGACAGTCGCCGAGTAGTTGATGACAACGTTCGGAAACTCCTTACAATACAATTTGACATTTTATTTTTATTGTATACAATTTGACATATTTTTTTTTTTCTTATATACAATTTGACATAATTAATGACTGTAAACTATTATAATTATTTTTATTATGAATGGGGATTATGTGGATTATTTTTTCGAGCAATTTTAATGTTTGTCTGGCAGTTTGAGTGTTTTGTACGGCCTACACAAATGTCCTTTCTTTGGTATTGTTCGTCGAGTTGTTGAGCTCCTAAGTGGATCTGAGTTGAGATACACGACTACTGACAAATGCTTGCACTGACTGGACAGGTTCACTCAAATCTGTGTGGTTCTTTCTTCTAAAGACCATCTCAGACACTAATCTGCATGGTTCTTAAAAAATGATGTACTGTAAGTGTGAGGACTATGTAGGTCGTTATTTTAAGGATTGATTTCATGACTGTCTGGCACTTCGAGTATATTTTGCGGCTTACCCAAATGTCCTTACTTTGTCATTGTTCGTCGGTTCGTTGAGCTCCTCAAAGTTCTGAGTTGAGCTGCACGATAACTGATAAATGCTTGCACTGTCTGGACAAGCGCACTCAAACCTGCGTGGTGCTTTCCTCAAAAGGCCACCTCAGACGTTAACCTACATGGTTTTCATATGTTATTGGTGATTCTATGGACTTCAAAAGAGACTATGACTTCTGAGTTTGTTTCGGTGTTTCTTCTCAGAGTAGTCAGCTAGGAAATAGTGGCCTCATCTAGATTAACATGACAAAAAAAAAATGACGTGTAAAAGAGTTACTTGCAAAATAAATATCATTTATCATTTAGCACGCGTCATCGATTACATAGCTAAAGTTAAATATTTTTATTCTGTTTTTTTTTAAATATAATATAAAATAAATAAATACCTGTCTGAATGCGTATGTATATTTTCATTGTTATTTTATTTAAAAAAATATATTTTGAATCCAACTTAGTTGACTAACTCGTCAATAATTAAGAAAATAAAAAATATAAATTTCAAATTTTTGAAGCATCATAGGCGCCAAGGCCACAGGGATACGCAAGTAATTTATATGTCGTGTTGTTGGACAACAGGTACTTACCAGTACATAAGGTTTGCTTGGTATACTTTGATACTGAATGGAGAAATTCTCCCATACATTTTATTTTTCAATGTTTTTTTAGACTTGAAGGAGCAATTTTTTTTGAAAAGTTGTAGTAATAAGTATTAATCAGCGTTAAATTGTCTATACAAAACAATTTTTTGTTAAGTGAAATATACATTTTCGATCCTAAGTCTACTTTTTTTTAAAATCCGGACCACTGTGCGCCGCCTATCGTGTTTTACTAAAGCTACAATTGAATAATATTGGCACTCAAACGAATCTCTGCAATCTAAGAGTGACAGTTATTCTTTTTCATGCACTATTCTTTCACTTTTAGATTGCACGCGCCAAGTCTTGAGACATTTGATTACGAAGATCTTCCGCTCTCATTTGATGAATATCTCTTTGCTGGATCAACAGTTCTTTTTCTTCTGGTACACAACACGTCTTAATCTCAAGGGCTAATGAATCGCATTTCTTGCAAGTATCCTTCTTCAAAAATTTACAGCGGAGATTGAAATTAGTGTAAAATACACGCTTCAGTGTAGCAAAAGAGACGAATTTCTTCTCGCTGCCGTACACTTTTCGGAATTCTGTAAGACAGATGTCGTAAATTTTTTGGACAGTCATATCTAGTTTTCGTGCCATTGTTTCGTTCTCTTCTGTAATGAGATTCGTATTTTGGGAGGGAATGAATGATATTTCTAATAAAATCGATGTCATCTTCAAGGGCCTTATTCCAACCACCTTGTTTTCGACCCCTCTTGTCGTCATAAGTTTCATCTTGTCGCTTTTTGGTCAAACATATGTCAACTCTTTTGGACGATATTTGAAAATTTTTCAAAAACATTAGTTTACAGACGACATTCTCGCAAATATAATAATTTCTTCTGTACTGTCTAGGTTTCTTCTTACCGGTTTTGCTTTTGGTTGAGGTATATGATCGAGCTTTTTCAGATTCTTTGACATTATTTAAAATGAATAACAGCTGAGCTTCGTATGACCCCAATGTTATAAACTTATGAAACGTCATTTTTACGCCTATATAAACGGGTCGAGGGCAACAGTTTTTACCAATCCACTACTGGAAGGACTCGGTGCTCTTTAATTTCTACATCAAGTACAGAACATAAGTTCATCAAACAAAACTCAGCAGGCTTTGAAATGTAAGTAATTTATTTTTTATCTTTTCAATCAATCCTCTGTTGAATAATTACATCTACTCACTCATTTTATCTATTCAATAGTTTTCATTTATTCCTCGATTCAATCATTCTATCTATTCAATCGTTTCATTTATTCCTCGATTCAATCATTTTATCTTTTCAAATCGTTTCATTTATTCCTCGATTCAATAATTTTATTTATTTACTCATTTCATTTATCCATAATTCTTTCAAATTATAATCGATTAATCTATTTGAGTCAAATAATTAATCTAACTTTTGTTGTTCATTCAATCTATTCATTCAATTAAAGCAATTTAATCCAAACCTGTACTGAACTGAGACAATGTTTTCTTTATTATCTAATACATAAATGTATATTGTTGCAGGTCGAAACAAACAGCTAGTCAACTTTTCTCTTCCTATGATGAAGCCGGCCATCAGCAGCAGTTGAATAAGCCGAAGGACTCCAAAACGTCATCTTCGTCGCTGAATGCTAAGAGGTCGGCGGAGGGAGAATCGTCGAACGCCGAGATCAAGAAGAGGAAAAAGAATAAGACCACAATCAACCCCATCAGCGCCAGCATGCGAGCCCCATCGCATGACCTGTTCGGGACCGACAGCGACGACGACCAGGAAGAGGAAGACCCTGGAAGCAAGTTGGGTAAAAAAATAACACCATTGCATTCGTATTATACGCGCAGAGTGGCCAATGATATAAGTAAACAAACTATTGAAAACAAAAAGGGTAAATTTTATACAGAATTAAAGATCTACGATCACAGTGAGATAGAGCATGTAGGGCCTATAATCGATGGAGGCATGCAATTGTAACTGTAAAAAATCGCACTAATGATGAGACGCCAGCGTGGAATCATTTAAAAAAATTTTTAAAAGAAACTCATAAAGAGTTCAAGCACTGTCCCATAGATTATTTCAGCAGTTATTTTTAGTAGTTATATCTCTCAATTCTGTTATAATACGTACTCAGTAGTAGAAGCATTTTAGGACCCACCCTCTCCCAAATATACGTAAATGAGTTGTGCAGAATGACCATCCCCAACTCCAAGATCATTGCGTATGCAGACGATACCGCAGTCAGAGTTTACAGTCCAACTTGGGATAGCGTTAAGCGCTACGCAGAAGCGGCAATAACGGCTATAATGAAATGGCTCAAAACCTAAACTTACTAACCCTAAACTGCGATAAAACATCGTTCATTCGTTTCGCTATCCGTCGTAACAACTTGCCCGACAAATCTTTCTCCATAACAGCGCACACCAGCTCCAAACAATCCCCACAATGCTTATATCCGACACTTAAAAGAACTAATAATGTGAAATATCTGGGTATCCAAATAGACAGAGGATTACGATGGGACAAACAGGTTGACGCCATTGCCACTAGATCTATGAGACTTTTGCATATTTTTAAATCCCTTAGAGATTCGGCTGCACCTGAAACCCTTAAGATGGTGTACTTTGCATTATGTCAATCCGTCATTGGATATTGCATCACAGTATGGGGTGGTGCAAATAAAACCAGTCTTCTGAGGATTGAAAGAGCGCAGAGAGCTGTAATGAAGGTGATGTTGCGCAAACCTTATCGCTATCCCACTACGCAACTATACGCTGATTGCAAAGTACTTTCAGTGCGCCAGCTTTTTGTACTTCAGTCTACCGTAAGAAAACACGCTAGCGTTCCCCCAACTGACCCTACAAAAAGGAAGAAACTACCCTTAAGTACCCCTCACAAAACCACCTTCGCTAAACACCAATACTACACATTAAGTACATACATCTATAAACAAATTCACAAAAACATATACATAATAGATCTAAATTAATATGAAATAAAATCAAAATTAACGGAATGGCTACTGGAACAGGACCAAACAGAATCCTTGCTAAAGTACGTCGCCTAACTACCTACATATCTCCAATACCACACAACACACCCACACATACACGCACACACCATCACCCACACACATACACATCACTTAATATATAGGTACTTAAATTAGCTTTATTATATTCAATCGCTCAGGTAGATCGACACAGTCTACTATTATACTTACAGCATCACATTCTAAGCTAAATCACTCTCTCAAGATGCAGGTTATTACCTAGTTTGAGAGGTAGGGTTTTATATATTGTGTACAGATTTCAGTACTTAGATTTGTATTGAATTGTGTTACTACCAAAGCTCATATAAATTGTCTTAATATAAAATATTTTCATTCTGTATTTTTACGAAATAAAGTTTATTATTATTATTCTCTTTATTTTTTATCCTTACATACTAATTTACATTTATAATATTCCTTAAAAACAACACATTATAAAAAACATTTAAAAATATAAAAAATAGTAGTCCGCCGGTGTCGGGAGCAGGGTCCAAGCTACCGGTGGTTAGGGCTCCAGAGAAAGGAACCTCCTCACAATACGAGCCGTATCGAGGAGTACTGCCTTCTGTATCAGGCCCTTTATCCAACCGCGTAACGCCAGCTTCGACAGATGGTCGTCGAAGCTTTTGGCCATCAGGCCATTGGCCGTAACGACTATCGGCACAATGACAGCTGAGTCCACATTCCACATGTCGACAACCTCGTGAGCTAAGTCGAGATACTTGATTTGCTTCTCTTTCTCAGCCTTCACGAGGTTCTCGTCATGCGGGATGGTAACGCTAATCTGTCTATCACCACTATATCAGGCTTATTGGCTATAATAGACCTATCAGTGATGATAGACCAATCCCAGTACAACGTGACATGGTCATTTTCGAGAACTGGGTCGGGCACATACTTGTAATATGGTACCTCAGAATCTACAAGTTTGTATTTCAAAGCAAGTTGCTGATGGATAATTCTGGCCACTTGGTTGTGCCTGTGCAAGTACTCGCCGTTAGCCAGACGAGAACAACCGGAGATAATATGTCTGATGGACTCACCCGGACGGTGGCATGCCCGACACACGTCCACTGTCCCGTCCTTCATAATATGCCTCCGGTAGTTATTCGTCAAGATAACTTCGTCCATAATCGCACAGAAAAAACCTTCAGTTTCCCCGAAGAGATCACTGAAACGTAGCCAGGCCACAGACGCTAAAAAATCTACATCGATGTACAGTCTCATCACCGACGATCTTGGGTGATGCATCCGATTTGCGGTCAGCAGTGTGCGGACTCTCCTATCCAGGGCGTCGAGTTCGGTTTCAGTCCATTTGAGTATGCCGAAAGAGTACATTAATTACTGGCATGACCCAACCGTTGAAGGCGCGCACCTTATTTCCGCCCGACAAAAGGCTATTAAAAACCTTTTTCAGGCGGCCAAAGAAGCGCTCCTTCAACGATTGCTTCATGTCAGCAACATTAATGCCCAACGCTTCCGACATACCCAAATACTTGTAGGTTTCGGTCGAGCTGAGGGATCTAACCTATACGGAATCCGAGAGTTGAATTCCCTCAGATTCCATAATTACTTTACATGCATGACTGCACATTTGTCCACACCAAATTCCATCCTGATGGGACTACTGAAGGTTTCAGTTACCTTCAGTAGCTCCATCAGTCGCGAATTATTGGGGGCAAAGAGTTTCAGATCATCCATGTAAAGAAGGTGAGATATGGCCTGACCACCTCTTCTCAACCGATAGCCTATACCTGAATCCTCCAGCAATGTGCTTAGAGGATTCAGTGCTAAGCAAAACCAAAGCGGACTCAAACTGTCGCCCTGAAATATTCCCCGTATAATCCATACAGGCTCATCGTTCCCCTGAATCGGTCGACAGTCTGGATAGCGATTATTATTATTATTATTAAAGATCTACGATCACAGTGAGATAGAACAGGTAGGGCCTATAATCGATGGAGGCATGCAATTGTAACTGTAAAAAATCGCACTAATGATGAGACGCCAGCGTGGAATCATTTAAAAGACTTTTTAAAAGAAACTCATAAAGAGTTCAAGCACTGTCCCATAGATTATTCCAGCAGTTATTTTTGTAGTTATATCTCTCAATTCTGTTATAATACGTACTCATTTATTTTTTCTTCTCACTTGTATCTTGTAATCATTGTAATAATCATTTACCTAATTACTTTAACTATTGTATCTAATATTATAATTATCGAGTACAGTACAGTACAAAATATATATTTAAAAGGGTGACAAATTATATCTAATATATGCAGAAATGTAACTATATGAAGAGGCAGGACGGCCTGGAGGCCCTTCACCAGAACTCATCTTCTTCTAACTATGAGGGCAGGTGGGCGCGGAAAAAAGGAATAAATGCTTCAGATCACAATCGACGTATTTTAATTAGTAATTCACAGGAATCACGATGTAATTAGGTAACTAGCGATTACTACTACACGAAATCAACTTAATTAAATCTTGAAATAGCGTGATGGCAAAGATTCTGAGCGATTCGTCACAAGCGTGGTGCGCGGGCGCCGTCTCGTTCAAAAGTGAGTTTCAAGATGGCCGCCCGCACTACCATCGACAATGACGCTTCGCTAGGTTGACATTGACAGTCCTGTCAACCTGACGTTTGACGTAAACGCCGTCACGGCCGGACTGACTTGCGACCGTCCTCGGGCGATTTATCTGAAACAAATTATGATAGCTGCATAGTACGTTCGCTCATCCTGACTTAATCATTTTCATCAGTACACATCCACTAAAATCGTTTAATGACTTGGACTAACTAGGCAAGTGTATCGCTTAGTCAACCGTAAGGTGTGACTCGGACTACACTTCAGTAAGACCAGTCGACAACGCGTTAGATAAGCACCAATTCAGGCTAGAATTCAGCCTAGACAACACATTTACGTCCTTGTTAACATCTAGACAAGCCAATCCTAACAAGGATGTGACCCGGACGACACAATTCGTCTCACGATAGCAAGCGATCATCCAGGACAAGTCAGCACCTGACTCGGACGACAAAATTCGTCAGATGACGCTAAATAAACCACTGTGACAAGTCAATCAGACAATGACTCGGACGACACATTTCGTCTACCTTCTGTGACGAGTGAAGTGTGCCCTCTTACTACTCACCCTGGAATAGTAAGGACGACACTTCTTCGCCCAGGATCAACTATTTGTACAGTTTATCGTAATTATAGGAATGTTACGGTACAGTAACGATAGTTTGTACTATACCTACCTATGATAGTGAATTGTCCTGTTCCGTGTGCACTTCAACTTCATGAAGGACCTCCCATGTTTCAGGGTCTGAATGTACGCTCAGGGTGTCTGAGTTTGCAGTGACAGTGTGTGAGTCAGCCGAAGCAGTGTCCGAGCATACGGTCAAGGTGTCAAGACGGTCTAATGACTCATTATCATTATTTTAGCACAAAGTATTTTCTACATCATTAGACGCCGTCTCGGCCTCAACTTCATTTAAAAGACTAGACGCGATTTCAAGTAATCCATCATGTCCCCGGGGTACTGCACGCAAATTCTCGTGGGAATATTTAAGAGTTCGATTGGAAGCATCCACTATGCTTTTAAGTTCATAGCGATCATTATTTAGAACTTCTATTATCATGAATGGACCCCTAAATTTCCTATCCAATTTTGTTTGATTACGTTCACAGTTTTTGATGAACACGTAATCACCTTTAGAAAATGGTTTAACTTTTGCGCGACCACGATTGAACCTAACAGTTTCGGATTCAGCAGCTTTCTGGATGTTTGCTGATGCATCCTCCCTAACCGAATCAATATCCAAGCGAACCTCGTTGTCTTTATCAGTGCAGTTTATTTTGGACATACCCAGCGAATCGGAACGAATCCCGAACATAAGCTCTGATGGCGAATATTTGGTTACGGTAGATTTTGTACTATTTAGGGCAAGCTGAATATTTCCTAATTCGTCGCGCCACGTCTTATTAGGATCGTTTTCGACGATAGTTAAAAGGCTCTTTAAAGTACGCATCACTCGTTCAACCTGGCCATTGGCTCTACTTGCACCCGTCGCAATAAAGTGAAGTTCTATTTTATGCTCGCCACAAAAGCTTTTAAAATCAGAACTGATGTAGCAACGACCTTGATCTGCGATAATTCTTTTTGGCGCTCCAAAAAGGTAAACTGCTTTTTGCAGTGCATATATTGCACTCTTTGCATCAACAGACGTGGTATGTTCGAGTAAAACGTACTTCGTAAAACCGTCAATAATTACTGAGCAATACTCCTTCCGATCGCTCTTCCCGCTAAGCTTTCCCGAAAAGTCAATATGAACTGTGTGCCAAGGCACAGACACTTTAGGAATCGGATGAAGCTGAACGGGTTGAGCTCCCGATGGGCCTTTAGAAGCCTTGCAAACTATGCACGAATCTATGAATTTCCGAACACATTTAGACATATCTGGAAACCAATACTTCTCATAGAGCTTGTCTAACGTTTTATCTCTACCTAAATGTTGTAATTCATTGTGAACATGATTTATGAGTGTCCAAATAAGAGATCGCGGAACTACTGGCAGCCAGGAGATCAATTTATTACGAACAATTTTCCTATAAAGGATGCCTTCTCTAACATCATATGTTTGGGCAACTGTTTCAGGAAAACTGTTACTGTGGTATTTTGTGATAAGGTCTTGGATTTCAGCATCCCTTTTTTGTTCTACTGATAACCAACCTTGGTGGAGCTCAACAAATTGAACAGATTTAGTTAGCACCTTTTCAGATTCTAAGGGAGTAACCGTATCAGAATTTCGAACAGGATTTCGGGACAAAAAGTCAGCGTGTTCCATTCTGCTGCCTTCACGATAAACGATATCAAAGTCGTAAGCCTGCAAATATGCCCACCAACGATATACACGGGGAGTTAAATCCTTCTTAGACTTTGACGCCTTTAATGAATTGCAGTCCGTAACAACTACAAAATTCCTACCATAAAGATAGTGCCTGAAATGTTCTACCGCTCTAACGACAGCTAACGTCTCTAGCTCATAAGAGTGGTAGCGAGATTCCGCATCTGACGTTCGACGGCTAAAGTATTCTACAACGTGGGGAAGGTTGTCTTTCTTTTGTAAAAGGATCGCTCCGTAACCGTCCGAGCTAGCGTCTGTATGTAATTCTACAGGGAGTACCGGATCAAATATGGTAAGTACGGGTTCAGATGTAAGAATATCTATTAACCTTTTGCGTATTCTCTCATGTTCAGTAGTCCAAGTAATTCGTCCTTTTAATTTTGTAAGAGGATATAAGGGACCCACAACACGGGTGAAATCAGGGATGAATTTCCGGAAATAAGACGCCAATCCCAGGAATTGTCGGACATTCGTAGCTGACTTTGGTTCAGGAGCATCTACCAATGCTTGAATTTTCCGCGAATTGGGTCTGATCACACCAGATTGCACAGAATATCCTAAATAATCGATTTTTTGCTTCATGAATTTACATTTTTTTAGGTTAAGTGAAAAGCCAGCTTCCGATAATGCGTCCAAAACATCGTCAAGACGCTGCAGACCCTTAGAGATGTCCACAGAGTGGCACAATACATCATCCATGTAGATTAATGGTTTATCTTTTAATTGACTAATGGCTTTTGTGATACATCTCTGAAAGACTGCAGGCGCATTTCGCAAGCCAAAGGGCATAGCCAGATATTCATATTGGCCCTCATTGGTGATAAAAGCTGTTTTCTGCACTGAATCGGGATGAACAGGAATCTGGTGGAACCCAGCTGCCATATCTAACGAGGAGAAGAAATTGGCCCCAACAAGTTGATCGATTTGTTCCTCTATACGAGGCAAAGGGTAACGTTCGGGCACGGTATTGGAATTAAGCTCCCTGTAATCGACACATAATCTATCTGTATTGTCCTTCTTTTTAACAAGGACAATGGGGCTGGCAAAGGGGGAAGAACTCTCCTGAATCACTCCTGCATCTAATAATTTTTGGACCTGTTCCCTGATTATTTGTTTTTCTATGGGGGCGCGTTTAGTGGGACACCTATATACGACCTTTTGCGGTTCTACTAATCTAAGTTCACATACCCCTGTCTTAACCCGTTTGGTAGGTATTCCTTCTATAAAATGATTTGCATACTTACTTAAAATTGTAATCAACATTTCTTTATCGTGCCCCTGCAGATCTGTGTCAATATGATTTAAATCTGATGTATCTAAATTGTTATTACAAAAATTTGATTGCTCTTTGGTGTATATTACTAGGTTATCATTATCAATTTTCACGCATAAGCCTAAACCAAAAATATCCCTACCAATTATTATAGGATCTGATATATTACAATCGGGGACCACATGGAACAGCAAGCTTATTAAACGTTCATCGATCTTAACTTCGCTCTGAATTTGTGTAGTGCATTGAATGTCATTACCTCCTATTCCACTAAGATAAACGATATCTTTACGCACAGTACCCAAGAGGTGATCGCAAAAACTTTCCTTTAAAAGTGAACAAGACGATCCACTATCGAATAAAAAAGGAACAAGCTCACCGGATGATGTTTCCAAAGTACCCCTAGAAGGGCGGTGCTCGCAATGATGAACCTCTTTGACCGCAGCCTTGCTTCCGTTCTTCTTGTCGGGGCAGTTAGTTGTCACATGCCCCTTCTGTCCACACGTGTAGCAGGTCACAGAAGTAATGTTCTCCGAAGTGCGTGAAGAACTCGGTGTGTCTTGAGATATAGGTCCGGAATTATCACGACGTTTTCTACATTCTGCGATGCGGTGACCCATTATTCCACAGAAGCTACATCTGCCTGAGAACCTTTCGGTGGGACGATAGCGCTTGATCTCAGGTTCGTTGATTTCTCCACCATCCGACCGACGTTTGAGAGGTACACCTCCCAGTATCCGGAATAATTGAGTGCGAGTGGTGATATTGTGAGCGTTTAACTCGCGACGTATCAAGCTGTCCTTTTGACAAAGTACTGAAATCACAAATCCAGTCACCACTTCTTCGGGCATCACGGTCTTTGGAATTCGTTCTATCAAGTTCCACAGCCGAAGTGCAGATTCTGAAGCTGTTTCTTTGGCTCCGATTTGGAATCGTAGAATGTCATCAAAGTAGTCCTGAAGTAATTTAGGTTTAGAAAACTTCGCTATAAGAGACTGCTTGACTACGCTCCAGGTCATATCTTGTAGGTTCAATTTGGTAATGCAAGATGCAGCTCGTCCTTTCAAAGCACTGGTAAGAGCCATGAGTAAGTCTATTCCATCCAGACCCCTCTTCTGAACGATGGCTTCAGTTATATTGCACCAACCGTCAATGTCGGCATCAGGGTCGTCTGGATTGAAGGGTAGCAGTTGCGTAGGATGATTAGTGTTCAAAGTTGGTACTTGCTGAACAGCGAGAACTCGAGATAAAAGCGTCTCCATGCTGTTGAGTAATTTCTCGGCATCCGTTTTGATCCTCTGGTCCTCAACTTGGGTCCCGTCGGATCCCACTTCTGATGAAGAGGCAGGACGGCCTGGAGGCCCTTCACCAGAACTCATCTTCTTCTAACTATGAGGGCAGGTGGGCGCGGAAAAAGGAATAAATGCTTCAGATCACAATCGACGTATTTTAATTAGTAATTCACAGGAATCACGATGTAATTAGGTAACTAGCGATTACTACTACACGAAATCAACTTAATTAAATCTTGAAATAGCGTGATGGCAAAGATTCTGAGCGATTCGTCACAAGCGTGGTGCGCGGGCGCCGTCTCGTTCAAAAGTGAGTTTCAAGATGGCCGCCCGCACTACCATCGACAATGACGCTTCGCTAGGTTGACATTGACAGTCCTGTCAACCTGACGTTTGACGTAAACGCCGTCATATAATATTATCTTTTTGTTTTGTTTACAGTACAAACCCCGTCTACTCACTGAAAGCAATATATAAATAATCCAGAATATATTTAATGTAAAAAATGTCACATTGAATCCCCGATTAATGAATTCAAATATCATTTGAGAACCAATATTCACAAGTCTAATTGTTTATTGCAAAGCAAATTTGAAAATATTTACATTATTGCTAGTGCTTTCAAAAACAGAATTATAACATATCGTTTAAATCCTGCACAAGATGCTGAATATCTCACACCGGAGGCATTCTTGTGTCAGAATAAAAATGATATCCTGAAACTTATACATACATCTTTACTGAAAAATACTTGTCTCAAGATTAATTTCGAGTTGTTTGCCCACTTTGTCTTACCAAAAACAAGTCATTCAGTACGAAATATGAAATTATTTGTAATAACACATACTGATGAATTATATTCGAAAGTAACCGAAATTTTTAAATGTCAGAATTGGAGCATAAAGATTCTGGATGGTCTTACCATGCTGTAAGTTATCTAGAAATTAATGTGAATAAATATTGTCCAATGAGAGGTGGCACTTATTTAGATTAGCCACCAAAAATTAAGAATTCTAAAAGTCTTATTAATATACAAAATAATAATAATCATTGCCTTTTATGGAGTGTGGTAGCTGCTGTGTTTCCTGCTAAGATGAACGTATGCAGGACTCATTCGTACCCACACTACAGTTCTGTATTAAATATTGATGGAATGTCTTTTTCTGTCTCATATCAAGATATAAAACTGTTTGAAATAAACAACAACATAACTATTAATATTTATGGAGTAGATAATAAGAGCGGAAACGTGACTGGACCTCTGTATTTAACAAATAACAGAAAATCTATTCATGTTAATTTGTTATATTTAGAAAGAAAAGGGGTAAGTCATTACTGTCTTATTAAAAATCTGGTACGATTAGTAAGACGGCAAGTGATGAGCCATAAAGGTATTTTTTACTGTGTGAATCATGTTTACAATTCTATAGCAGTGAAATTAAGTATAGATCTCATGTCTGTTCAAAAGTTTTATAAATTTTGCCTGAAAAGAATAGCACTCTGTTTTAAGAATTTTGAAAGAAAACAAAAAATTAATTATGTCATCTATGCAGATTTTGAAAGCCTATTACAGAGTTGTTTCGAAACAAAATCTGAAAAAAAAAACATCAGCCCTCGTGTTTTGCATACTATATGTGTTGTTCACACGATCCAACCCGAAATAAATATGTTACATATAGAGGTCCTGACTGTGTTGAAGTATTTGTTACTAGATTAATAGAGCATGTGAAGAAAATAAATGAAATATTATAGATGAGTAAATCAATGATACCTTTAACAAAAAAAGAGCAAATCAGCTATAACAATGCTACTATTTGTCATATTTGTGATCAGTTATTATTTCACGATAAGGTACGTGACCACGATCATGTCACAAGAAAGTATAGAGGACCTGCACATGTTCAATGTAACTTGATGTTTAGAGTATGTCCATTCATACCAGTAATTTTTCATAATTTATTGAATTACGACTCCCCCATCTCTTTATACAGGAATTAGTGAGACATGGAGGTTATATAAAAATTATACATAAAACTAAAGAAAAGTTAACCATTACCAAATATATAGATAACGAGAATTGAGACCGTTCTATTCAAATAAAATTCATAAATTCGTTTCAATTCTTAAGCTCGAGTTTAGATGCACTTAGTAAAAGTTTATCAGATCACGACTTTATTCATTTATCAGCAGAATTTAATGATGAAAACATATACTTGTTAAAAAAGAAAGGTAATTTATCCTTATGATTATATTAACTCATGGGACAAGTACGAAGAAACAACACTCTCTCGAAAAAAATACTTTTATAACTCTTTGAAAATGGAACACATTAGCGATAAAGAATATGAACACGCGAAAACTGTGTGGGATGCATTTAATATCAATACAATTGGCGAGTATACCGAATTACATTTAAAATGCCATGTTTTATTACTGTGTGATATATTTGAAAATTTTCGTAAAATAAGCTTAAAATATTATAAGTTAGACCCTGTGTACTATGTAACGACACCTTTTTTTTTTAACGGGGGGAAATCCTCATGGATGTCCTCCACCCTGGGGCGGGCAGAGGGGTCTGTCAGACTCTTACTGACTAAAACCACCCCGGTGTTCCGTCTCTCACCTACGCCGGGGATCGTGGGATCTTATGCGACTTCCGTAATCCCCGGCTGGTGCCGGCCCGCCTCTGCGGGCCACCTCGGGTCAGCGGGGGGAGTGAGGTGTTTAACTCCCCCCGCGACGTCAAAGAGGGGCGCACGGGAACACCACGCGCCGCCACCTCGGGTCCGGATGTTTGGGGGACGACGGACATCCGCAAGTCCGTCAACCCTGGACCCAGTTAGGGGGGCCGGAAGAGGGCAACGTATGCCCTCCTCCGACGCCCGGTGCGCCTGCTGCGGGCCGGGAGAGAGGTCGAGATCTCCCTCTCCCTTTCCGCAGCCTCCTTCTGTGCGATGACTATTTCACAGAAGGAGACCACCGCGTCCCAGGACTCCTCGCCGTCAACCATAGCACGGACTACGGTTGGCAGCGAGAGGTCACTGCCTACCACAGAAATGAGGGCACGACGCGGCTCCTCCCAAGCGGCACACTCTATCAGCGTATGCCGCGCCGTGTCCTCCCGACAGTCGACGCAGTGGTGACACCGAGCGTCCGGCTCCCTGCCTATGCGACACAGAAACCTCCCGAAGCAGCCATGCCCCGAGAGGACCTGCGTCACACGAAATGACAGGGAGCTGTGCCTTCTCCCGAGCCAAAGGTCGAGCACTGGCCGGATGGCCTCGATAGTGACGAGGCCGGCGGAAGGGCGTGAGAGCCTGTCCCGCCATTCCGCCACCAGGACCTCGCGCAGCTGCGACCGACGCAGCTCAATGTGCCGCTGCATCAGTCGCTCGCCGCGCGCCCGCGCGTCCTCACGCCACCGATGCAGTGACGCGAGGACTTTTGCCTCCAGATCCCAGGGCGGAGATCCGGCCAGTACGCAAGCCGCCTCGTATATGTAACGAGTACCTAGAACCTAGTTTAAGCTGGGATGCTATGTTGCTTTATACACGTGTTGAGCTATAATTGATTCATGACTTAGAAATATATCAGATGTTAGAAAAAGGGGCATACGTGGTGGTCTGGCTCAGTGCTCACTACGCCATGCAAAAGCAAATAATCCCTATCTATCAGATTATAACGATCTAGAACCGTCTAGCTATTTGATTTATCTCGATTGCAACAATTTGTACGGATATGCAATGATGAAAAAAATCGCAATTTGAGAGTTTAGACTTTTAAATCAGGAGGAAATTAACTGTTTCGATGCAATGAGTGTATCTGATGATAGCGAATATGGCTTTATTTTAGAGGTGGATCTCGAATATCCTGAATCAGAACATGATTTTCATAGTGATTTGCCCCGTTTAGGCGCGATTGGTCCAATTCGCGATTGGTCCAATGTTTAAAAAAGGTCTAATTCGCAGTTGGTCCAATTCGCGGTTGGTCCAATTCACGGTTGGTCCAATTCGCGATTGGTCCAATGAGCAATTGGTCCAATTCGCGTTGTTGATCCAAAATGGCAATGTGCAATGTTTCCGAAATAATAAAATATATGTATATACTAGCTTTTGCCCACGGCTCCGCCCGTATCACAGACAGACAGACACACACACAGGAGACTGACAAAACATACAGGCAGATAGACTTCATTATATCGTGTATCGATACGTTTTTTTAAGATTCTATCAATAGTTACCTAATCTATGCTAATATAATAAAGTTGAATAGATTGTTTGTATTAGTACAAAATATCAACATGATAAAAATATATAATAATAATTTAATTGAATGTAAATATAATTTCTAATATTTCATTAACATATGATTACTGCATTATCGGTTGCAAAAACAAAACTCATAGGAATATTATCGGAATTGAGGGTCGATAGCAAAATAATTTGTGTGTGTCACAACAAATCTGTCATAATGTATTATGTGGTTTTGAGATTGTGGCATTAGTCGTTGCATTTGAGCTCTGTACTTGAATAATTTATAAGTCTGTTTAAAATGGACGGAACAAATATACACTAGTCACAAAAATTAAGGGATATAAAAAAAAATCCAAATTTTTGGGTGATTTTCAATAAGCTGTAACTCCGAGGAAAATGGTCGTACAGAAAAAATAAAAACAGCAAATTGTAGCTCCAAGTGTCTAGTTTTCAGATATGACCATGAACATTTTTTGTCATGTCCAGGTTTGGAGAAATCCTAAGAAAACTACCGAAAAAATTTTTTTCCATATTTTTTCCCATCTAAAAAAAGGTCCACGGGCTTCAAAAAAATTTTTTTGATTGTTTCGTTCAAAAGTTCTTTTAGAGAATTTAATACTCTTTAATTTGGCGTATTCAAAAAGCCTGTACGACGATTTGCCGCGGAGTTATCGTCAATCAAAGCAAAAAAGTTCTTTTTGACTTTGATATTCAATAACTCCGGAAATAATGATCGTACAGGAAATCGAAGGAGTGTTTTGAAAACTGCACAATATTCTCTATAAGAAAATGTAGACATCTTTTAGAAAAAAATTTTTTTTTGAATTGAAAACTCGGACTGAAAAAAAAGACAAAAATTTGCATAATTAAGGATATTTGGATAACTTGGTATAACTATGGATAAAATGGATGAACGAAGGATATCGTCGGTAATTTTTTAACCTCAAAGTGTCCCCTAAAATCCCTCAAAAATTCAAAGCGCTGCGATTTTGTTTTCATTGTGCCCCGAAGCTTCAAATTCTTTGTTTTTGCAAAAATCACCATTATGAGCAATTTTGTGATTTTCATTCAATTTTTTAATGAAAAAATTTTTTTTTTTTACTAAAATCTTTATTTTTTGATTAAAGAGATTGACTTTTTTAAAAATTGAAGAAAAAAAATTTCAATTTTTTTTCCGAAATTTTCTCGATTTTTTTCGACTGCTGTTTTACCGCCGGCATTAGCGTTACCCAAAGCGTACCACGTGGAGGTTGCTCGGTCGGATTTACGCTTCTGTGTGTGTGTGTGTGTGTGTGTGTGTGTGTGTGTGTGTGTGTGTGTGTGTGTGTGTGTGTGTGTGTGTGTGTGTGTGTGTGTGTTTCTGTGTGTTTGTCTGTCTGCCTGTCTGCAGCTGTTTAAGGACCTCTGTACGCACAGCAGTAACAGTTCAGTACCGTGTATTGCCACCTCTGTTCCGAATCACAGCTCGTAAGCGCTCTTGCATGTTGATGCATCGTCGAATTTCACGTGGCGAAATTCCTTGCCAACAACGTAACAAGGCTTGAGAGAAAAAAAAAATGAAAAAAAATCGCAGCGCTTTGAATTTTTGAGGGATTTTAGGGGACATTTTGAGGTTAAAAAATTACCGACGATATCCTTCGTTCATCCATTTTATCCATAGTTATACCAAATTATCCAAATATCCTTAATTATGCAAATTTTTGTCTTTTTTTCAGTACGAGTTTTCAATTCAAAAAAAATTTTTTTCTAAAAGATGTCTACATTTTCTTATAGAGAATATCGTGCAGTTTTCAAAACCCTCCTTCGATTTCCTGTACGATCATTATTTCCGGAGTTATTGAATATCAAAGTCGAAAAGAACTTTTTTGCTTTGATTGACGATAACTCCGCGGCAAATCATCGTACAGGCTTTTTGAATACGCCAAATTAAAGAGTATTAAATTCTCTAAAAGAGCTTTTGAACGAAACAATCAAAAAAATTTTTTTGAAGCCCGTGGACCTTTTTTTAGACGGGAAAAAATTTGGAAAAAAATTTTTTCGGTAGTTTTCTTAGGATTTCTCCAAACTTGGACATGACAAAAAATTTTCATGGTCATATCTATTCAAAAATCAAAAAATATAATATTTTCATGGAAAACTAGACACTTGGAGCTACAATTTGCTTTTTTTATTTTTTCTGTACGACCATTTTGCTCGGAGTTACAGCTTGTTGAAAATCACCCAAAAATTTGGTTTTTTTTTTTATATCCCTTAATTTTTGTGACTAGTGTAGAACAGTTTGAAATGATAATAAATGAACGTGGTAATGATACTCTGATTTATAAAAGATATCGGTATAATCTGAATATAAACAATAAAAATGGAAGTTCGTTGCGGAGGTGTAACAAAAGAAAAATATGTAGTGCTTCTGTCACCATAGACGCAACGAGGAAAACCAGTTTAAGGATATCTAGAACAGGACATACATGTGAGTCAGATTGCAATTATAAACTAGCAAAGATGACTACATTATTGAAAAAAACGGTATGCAGTGATTTGGGTCCAGTGTAAAATATTTTTGAAGAAATGACTCGAGATTTAAATCCCAGAGATATTCCCAAATTTAAATCGATAAAAGATTCATTATCACAGAGCTCGTAAGAAATATTTAGAAAAAAAATTATTGAGTTATAAACGGCACACAAAAAAAAGTTACCAGAAGCACTTACAGATAAATTCTTGTTAATTGAAGATGGAGGTGATGAACGATGAAAAAATTTTTATATTCGGGACCAAATTAGGTAGAAAAATTGCGAAGAATCATGAATGTTATTTTGCGGATGGTACTTTCAAAACAGTTCCAAAGCCGTTTTACCAGCTTTACGTGGTACATTTAGATTTAAACTCGACTGAAACGAAGACAAACATTATACCTGTTTTTTATATGCTGTTACCCAATAAAACAGAACAAACTTACCCACGTGTTTTCACATTATTAAAGGAAAAATTGGGTATTAAGGTAAAATCTTTTAAATGCGATTATGAGAAAGCGCAAATGAACGCCGCTTCTGCTGTCTTCCCTCAGGCAAAAATAAGTAAATGCTATCACCATTTTAACGCCGCCATATGGAGATATTCGAAAAAATTTCAATTGGATACAAGTAGAGAGGGTTGAAATATTACTAGGAAGACATAGTAATTCCACTATTTCCAGCTAGTCGCATTCCAGAAGCATGGAGATATATATTACAAACTGCTCCAAGTGGCGATAAAGTGAACAAATTTCGCAAGTATTTTGAAAAGGAATGGTACCCAAGACTCACACCAACCATATTAAGCTGCGCTCAACAGTGCCATAGAATAACCAATGCTTTAGAGGGGTGGCATTCACGGCGGAATCGACGTATTCCGAAAAAACCTAATTTGTTTTTATTTCTTTATAAACTGCGAAGAGAAAGCCAATATTATGATAATAAAATAACGCAGAATTTATTCAACAATATAAGTAACAAAAGGAGAAGTCGTGACATTCTATTTGATAGAAAATATGAAAAAGTACTAAAAAAATTTGAAAATGGAACAATAACAGTAAAAATCTTTCCATCAAATTAGTTATTTAAGATTATCATTATAAAAAACTTGTTAAAGAAATTACATGATGTTGTATTGTGTTTTTGACGTATTTTTCACATCTTTTATTCTATTCTTTTATGTTATACTTAAATCTGTTATTTTTAGCATTAAGTATTATTATATTTGTTAATAAAAGGCTATGTAATTACATCGAACTTTGTTTTATTTATCGATCCCTATATATACGCAGGTCATTTACATTTATCTAAAACCTAAACACCTAAACAACTTATACGAGATAATGTAAATCTTTTAATTATCTTCAAATAAGACGAGATAAACTTAAAACTATAATATAATGAGCACGTAAATACAGATATCGAATGGTTTGAATTTAAAAAACTTTGCTCCGATATTTGGAAAGACCGCTTTGACTTTTTATTAATTAATAAAGATTGTCCTCTAAATGAAGGTAAGGCAAGCAAGGCTTTGACGTATTTATATACTTTTAAAAAGTACATATATATCACCTCATTACAGGAAATATGTCAATCGAAATCTGTAAACTGCAAATAACGGATGGGTCATAATTAAAAAGCGTTATGCAGGTCAACATTAAAGAACAATTGATAAAGTCAGTCGATAGTATAAAGAATAAAATTAAAACAATGCATAATGAAGAAGATAGAGCTCATTTAAAATTTCAAAAAGTCTTCAAACCAATAACAGATCCACTAGAAACATTAATTAAAGCAAATGATAAAATTAAACCAATATTGGATATTTCAAGAGATGAGAGTAACACGCTTACAAGATTAAGCTCATCAACAGATTATGCTCCAGATTATGAAAGTTTTAAAGAATGTATAAAAACAGGTTCAAATGAAGATTCTGAGTGTTATAAAGACGCTCGGAAAAGGAATTATTTTAAAGATTCTAATGATACACTAATTTCATTAAATAAAGAAGATATGATGGAAATCTATGACAATATGAATGTCCCCTTTGGGATACGTAATGAAAATAAAAAACTGATGTTGGGGAATAGCAAGGTTTCGTTTTTTAATCTAACGGTCAAAAAAAAAGGTGATAAAAGTTTAAAATATCGTCAAATTATTAAACCTTCGTTTCCGCAAAATAGTTATGCTCAAGATGAAGGACAGATAATGACATCAAAAAGCGATGGTTTTTTGCCTAAATTAAAAAAAAAATTAAAAGTAATACAGATTATGTTTACTGGGACGACCCTAATGAACTAATAGATATATTGAAACTTCTGATTGCTTCAAAAATGCTGGTAATACTAATCATGACAATGAAATTCTATCAATTATGGAAGAGTTAAAAGAAGCTGATATTATAAAAGACTAACAAGCTTTGGAATATTCACAGTTATCAAAGTATTTTGCAACATGAATGAACATAAAAATATTAATTGTGTTCGTACAAATAAAACATCAGTCAAAACTGAAAGCAACATAAGAGGGGAGCGTGTTGAGATTAAAAATACAATAAAAGAAACGGAATGGGGTTGGGATATTACAGAAGAGCAAATTGAAAAACTTAAAGTTAATATTTGCAAGCAAATAGAGCAACTAAATAAACTGATTTCATTTTTCATTTTAAACAAGAAAGTAAGAAATCTTGAAAAAAATATTACATTGAAAGAAATTGCAGGAAAATTAAATAAGCATTATGAGCAAAGTAGACGTCATAAATTAAATTCATAAATGTGCCAGAGTTAACTTTCCAAGAAGACAGGTTATACTTAAAGATATCGATGATCTCTGGCAAGCAGATTTAATGGATATGCAAGCAATTTCAAAAATGAATGGTGGTTACCAATATATACTGACAATTATAGACACATTCTCAAAATATGCTTGGACAGTTCCTAAAAATAAGCAAAAAAATAAGCAACGGGTGTCAAAAGCATTTGAAAGTCTATAGCTTAAAGGACGAGTTCCGAGAAATTTAAAAACATTGCTGCAAAGTATAAAATTAATCATTATTTCCTTTATCTTACCATATATTTCCATGTACCATCACACCCTTGACAGTATTGCGGCCTTACGTAACGTTTGTTAAGGGTGGATGTACAAGCTTGTTTGTTATAAGCATCGCTGTGTCCTTAGGATAGAATGTGTCGGCGAGTAAGGCTGCTGATTCCTTCGGGTTAAAAAATGCACCATCGCTCATTAGGGTCAGATCTTCTTGCCTCCTGGTGGTCCCCCTAATGACTCTGTAGTCCGTGTCCCACACACCTTCACCATCTTGCTTCTCGCAAAAGTTCTTCCAGCTGGCGACTCGGGCTTTCTTGGCTTGGCACTCATACTCCTCCTTGGCTTTTAGGTACTCGTCGACAACCATCGCTCTACGGACCGGTGCGGCGTTTCGGATACGGTTCTTCCTTCTTGTAACCTCCTTCTTCTTTGCACTTGAAGCTCCAACTCTCTCAGGGTGCCGGACATCTCTTCTCCCCTGAGGTCTTCTACGGTGCTTCCCCACCAGGTACTCTTTGCATTGGCATATCCGCCTATAATCAGGCTTCCAGTGCCCAGCTCTAACTTTATTTTGGTCAGCTGATCCAAGTAAGGCCCTATGGGTTGGTCTGGCTCGAAATAATAAGAGACTACTGCGATTTCCCAAGCTTTGGTCCGGATCCCCACCACAACGATGTTGTTGGTGGTGAGTTTCGGGTAGGGGATGACATGACATCTAGGTTATCGTCAAAGACTGCTATTGCCGCCTTTACCCTCCCACTTCCTTCAACCTCGCACTGGAAGACTCTCGCGCCACGGTAGCTCTTCATACTCCTAGCCACATAAGGGCCCTGGATCAGTGCCAATGCGATTGCTCGCTCACTGGCCTCTAAGAAGAGTTGGGTGGTTGCCAGTTTCTTTCTTTGTAGGTTGGCTTGGGTAACTGCATATCTTCTGGTTGAGGTGCCTGCCGTGTCGCCAGTCTCAACTTTAGCAATACGCAACCCTGGCTCTGACCAGAACCTCACATCTCTTCCTTACTGGACATTCGTCACTGAATGCGTTATGCTCAGTGTTCTCCATTTTCGCTCGCATACAATTACAACACGATGGGGCTGCTCCAGCCATCCAATCCGCGCATTGCGTCCTCATATGAGGGCCTCCGCAGTGACTGCACCTTTCAACCCTCTCCTTGCAGATCCGTCGTCCATGCCCAAACCCGAGGCAAAGGGAATACTGGACCAGTGGCGTTGGGTCAGAGTCTCGGATCCTTTGCAAGTCAATATGAACGGACTATCGATCCTGAAGCCTATTCCATATTTTTGAGGACAAAATGGTGCGTATGGAGGTTTTTGGTCTTCTTTTTAAACAGAACCTTTACCCGGTCTTCCTCTTTTGTTAACTCTACGAACACGTCTCTATTTTGGTTTCGCAGAGCCTTTAATATGTCTTCATCGGTGTTGTACGTCAAGAGGTCTCTCAAGATAACAAGAGGGTCCCTATTCTTGACGTCCTCGACTTTCAGCACCTCCCCCACACTTGCCAACCTTTCCTTGATCTTTTCTCTCTCCTCTTCTGTTCTATAACCCAATACTACCTTTCTGTCTTTTGCCTTCCTAATCCTATCCACAGTGTCCCATCCTTCCTTCGCGTTGGCCACCTTCCTTATGTGGTCAATGATTTTTTCCCCAGTTTCGGTTTCCTTTGTGGAGGTGACTACAATGGAGTGCAGTGCCGTCTGCTTCAGTGGCTGCTTAACAGGCTGACTTGCCGTTACACTAGCGTAAGAGAGCTTCTCCATATTGTCTTCGCTGCTTTTTAGCGCCTCCTTCAGCCTGTCCAGCTTCTCGCTGTTTTCCTGCAGGTTTCGGCTATGATCCTCAAGGGCCTTTCTGAGCGACTCCATCTCCAACCCCTTACTGGGAGCTACCTCCACCTCTTCTTCCACTACCTGTGTCCCCCTGGATTCGGTCGTGACCTTCGGGAGCCGGGCTCGCCCATTCTCCTGCTCAGACTCCTTTATTAGTTGGTAGAGTCGATCTACCTGAGATTTGACTTCAAAGTCAAAGTCAAAACGTTTATTCCAATTAGGCCATTAAACGGCACTTTTGAACGTCATTCACATTTCAAGTAATATAAAATACTAAAGTGATTCGACTTTCCATTCGGAAAGGTAGATTCTTATGGAGAAGAACGGACAAGAAACTCCATAGTTACTCTTTTCAAATAAATCTTTTACTAAAATATATTATACAAATATATTGTATTTTTGGTATTCAAAAATTTAGTAATATGTGAGGACCATGCACCTAGGGTATGCAGAGGTAGACTTATTAATTTCTAAATAAGTACATGATACTCACACATTTAAATATAGGAATCACTAATTAACAGCGTGTGAGTTAGCAGATAAATACAAACACAAAAAGAAACAGAACATCTATTAAGTTAATACATAAAGCAGCAAGTCTGATTTTGTCCACAACATTGATTGTCCTATGGAGCAGGACCAGCATGCTTCCAAGCATTCTTATCCTGAATGTAATCTTCCTTTTTAATCTCCCTCTTCGTTGTCTTGGAGTTCGTCAAATGTGCCTTAATTTTGTTGAGGCATATCCTGGCCTCGGCGACCCTAGTTTTAGTTGCCAGCGGACTCAAGCAGACAATCTCAACTGATGGTCGTCGTGATGTCTCTGTCGTCGACTTTGGCGGCACTCTTCCGGCAACTACTTTCTCAGGGGAGATCTCCATTCTTGCTGGCTTTCCTGCCTCCCATTCGCCCACACTTTTCCTGACGCTTTTTGCAGAGGATCCGGCCTCTTCTGAAGCGTTTAGCGGGCTCTTGTTTGGCTGGTTTGCAGGCTTCTTAACGGGTGTGCGAAGACCTAAAATCATGTTGTCCTAGTGTATGGATTTAGATTCAGAACTAGTCCGACGTCAATGGGGTACTCTAAAAAGCACCCCAGTCCAATGATACACTAGTGAAAAAATGTATAAATAAAAATGTAAAAACGGGTAACAAAACAGACACAAAGCAATAAAAAGTAATAAAAAAAGATTCAACGTATCTTGTCAGCTCAGCCTACAAAGTTCCTTTTGTCAGCTCAGCCTACAAAGTTCCTTTTGTCAGCTACCTACTGATTTATGTTGATGGCAATCAGTACTTTCGCTTGGCAAGAATATAGTCTCTGTGAGAATATAGACTCGTTTCAATAGTTTAAACTATAAATTAAAAAAAAAACTAGATTTTGAAGAGTCTAGCTCTGTCAGTTTTCTTATAATCTAATTTACAATAGTGTCATACGTCTTGGGTCAGTTTATATTCCAAAAACCTATTTCCAGCTCTTTTTAGTAGAGCGGCTCTATGTAGAGTCAATTTAATGTACTCGTTGAATAGATCTCGCCGAGCCCGTTTCAACAACCCCAAACACGAAAAACCTAGGGTGCACCTAGGGAAACCCCAAGGGTTCCGGAGAAATCGAAGTCCAAAGTTTCTGGTTTCTTTCCAAGATGGCGGCCAGAAAGTAGTTACAACTCGATAACTCCACAACCGCCCGGCCGAATTCACCCGTGCCTGGGTTCGCTGTGGTGTGCTCGACGAGATCTATGCAGTGGTACGGTTTACAGGCTGAAAAATTGCTTGCCCCCGAAAACGCCTGAAAACCACTGCCGTTGACAAAGGATTGTTAGGCAATTCCCTCAAAGCAAACCCCGTCGCTCTACGACCCTCCGTTGCGGAGATATAGGTGTTTAAAATTTCACCAAAATGGCGGCTCATCTGTCAAAGTCAATCTTTGACAGGTAATATCTTCACTTTGGATGGTCGCAGGACACCCGAACTTGGGCTCTCCTGACTTGGCCTGACCCGTCCTCTCGTGCCTGAAAACTATTGTGCCAGATAGACTTTGTCCCCAGAAACAACAATCCAAACACGGCAACTCTTCCCTCCCCACTCGCGCGCACTGCGGTGTTTATTATATAGCTCCGTATTGTAAATTCGGAATTCGCGTTGTGTGTTTATTTTAAGGCTTGTGAATTGTTCCTAGCGGTGCTATAGTGTAGTAAGTGCGCGTTTTGTAAGTTTTTCAAAGTGTCTGTTCATTTATTTACTGGTAATTAGTCAATTTCTCCAGCTTTCGGTAAGTGCATTTATTATTCTTGTGTGTGGGTAACGCGAAATAACTTAATCGATTGATATCTATTTGTTTAGTTCTTTTGATATTTTTTAATTCATCCGTGTTGTTATAAAGTAATTCATGATGTCAACAAATGATGACCCTCCAGATCGTGGCGGAGATATATTTCGTCGAAATACAAAAACCCAAAGGTCGCCCGTGGCGACCTCCGCTAATTCGAAACGCTTGTTCAGCGAAATGTCTCCATCATACATTTCGCTCGATGATAGGTCAAAACGGGTTCATCAAACTTTCGAAACCGTGGAAAAATCCTCGCCGATTTTAAATATCAGTAATGTGAGCAATACCGATTACTGCGACTTAGTTTCCGAGGCGTCAGCCTACCTGTCAAAAATTAACGACTTAGTCAATGATCAGGGCTCTCGCATTAACGTAGCAAATAAATCTGCCATTATGGATATGACACAGCGTGTCACGGCCATCGTTTCTATGCTGGCCATAAAGTCATCATGCAACGAAACGAAGTTAGCCAATACGGAACGCGAATTAGAAAAAATCAAGTCGAATAACTATGTCAATCCCAATCCTGTCAATAATAATAATAACAATTGTAAAATTTCGTATGCGGACTCGTAGAAACTACGCTTGCCAAAAGTAGCTCCAGCAATTATGGAATCCCGTCCACCATTATTATTATTATTATTATTATTATTTATTACCAATTTTACTGGACATTATTACATAGTCTTAAATATATATCTTAATTCTAAGGATTACGAGCCTGAACTAGGAAATCCTGTGTTTCAGGCGAGAAGATCTAAAATAATTTAAAATTAACAAATAATCAAAAAGATTCTATAGTACAATACAAATGTGTAAAAAAATCTGTGATATAGACAGTTAACAACTTAACTTCTAGATAACTAACTAAACTAGGTCTAAAATTGTATAAATCGTACAGTTTTTTAAATAACAAGGTACTTAAACTAGGTCAAGAATTGTATAAACAAAATCACTTTAGCACAACCAGTAAATTCTCTGTATCATCATAGGACATTTTTTGAAGAGTTTCCATAAGAATTCTCTTACAGTTAACTTTATTCAGGCTATAAATGTTTGCTTTCGCATTCAATCTATTGTAGAGGAAAGGACCAAGAAACATATAAAATTTTGATGAGAAAGCATGTTTGGTATGGTTTTGAGGACAGACTAAATCTTTACGTCTTTTGTTAGTAAACTCCGTGCTATATGTTAGATCTGCGTGCTGTTTTAATACAATACCCATTATAAATAACTGCCGGACTGTTAATACTCCACATTCCTTATATAGGAGGTTAGTAGGGAAAAGGAAAGGGCGGAAAGTAGACACTTTGAGAATTGCCCTCTGAGCTCTTTCGATAGTTAATAACAATGTTTTACCCGCTCCACCCCATGTCGTAATACAGTATGTTACTATCGATTGACATAGGGCAAAGTAGACTTGTCTCACAATATTTGGGTCTGCAATGAAGCGTAATTTTTTAAAAACAAATATCAATTTCCGAATCCTATTATTTACAGCCTCTATATGAGGTTTAAACGAAAGTGTCTCATCGATTATAATCCCAAGGTACTTTACTGTATTTGAAATTTTAATTTTAGGACAAACACATTGGTTATTTGTGCTAGATGTGCAGTTATGAGCATACAATGTTGGGGTAGTGCAAGTTAGTTTTTGTTTGCGCATCGAAAACTTGACGTAATTTGTCTTGTCAGCGTTTAAGGTAAGTGAATTATTTTGAAGCCATTTATTAATAACATTGAATCCGTGTTGCGCAAACTTGTAGACATTTTCTTCTGAGTCAGCCGAAAACAACATAGCAGTGTCGTCGGCATAACAAACGATATGGCCATGATCTAAATTTAGATTACAGAGATCGTTTATGTAAATTAAAAAGAGTGAAGGCCCTAAAATACTTCCTTGAGGAATTCCAAAAGCTGTGCAATTTTCATCATTGCTGATAACATTCCCAATCTTTACACATTGCGTACGTTCTTCTAGATAGCTCTGAAATAGTTTCAGCTGAATTTCCCTGATGCCTGTGGCTTCAAGCTTGCGCAGCAAATTGGGAATAGAAACTGTATCAAAAGCTTTGGCGAGGTCCAGGAAGATTCCTACTGTGTGGTTACCTTTATCGAGTTCTTGTAAGATAGTCGAAGAGATAGTCAGTCAGATGGTGTACGGCATTATCTGTAGATATTTTAGGTCTAAATCCAAACTGCCGTCCAGAGAGAATAGATTTGTCCTCTAAATATTTATAAAGCCTATTGTTTATAATCTTTTCTAATATTTTAGACATAGAAGGCAGTAAGGAAATAGGCCTATAATTAGTCACTTGGTCTTTACTCCCTGATTTGTACACTGGGACAATGACAGCTTTTTTTAAGCACTTGGGGAACACCCCTGTAGTTAAACATTTATTGAAAATGCAAGTTAATGGTGGTACTAAAAGGTCTTTGAATTGCTTGATAATTTTATTAGATATGTTATCCCAGCCAACTGCACAGTCTACTTTTAGACCCATAATAATCCTTTCCACTTCCGCCTCGTCAGTATCTAATAACACAAAGGATGATAAACTAGTGCTAGATGCAAACAATGTGCTTGTTAGGTGCTGTGATTGTCCCTGAGTTTGTTCAGCTAGACACTTGCCCACATTAACAAAGAAATTATTTGCAATATTCGCAGATGTTAACTGTGATGAATGTGCTTGTAATAAACCCGAAGAAGACTCATTCTGTTTTGAATTATACGTCACATTTTTAATAATTTTCCAGATCTTTTTGTTATCTGTACCGGCCTCTTTTAGTGCAATGGTATCGTAATTGCGTTTTACTTTTTTTAAGAGGTCGTTACAAAAGTTACGATATCGCTTATATGAAATTTGCAATATTAAATTATCCGGATTTGCTTTAGATTTCATATGCAATTTATCTCTATTCTTCATACAACGTATAAGACCAGCCGTGATCCATGGCTTTATATTGCAATATTTGTTATTTAATCGAGATGTGACCGTGTTTTTCTGAATAGCATGTTGCACTTTTTTAATTAGGTACAACATACAAAACTGCGGATCAGCGGAATTGTAGACTGGGTCAAAATTAATATTGCGTAAATCTTCTTCAAGTTTGTGTACATTTAATTTAGAGACTGTGCGAGAGGCCACATTAGGTAATTTACAATTAAGAATAAGTAGGTTAGCACTGTGATCGGTTATTGTTGAATTAGTTACAAGGGTAAGCGCAGGGAAATTGGTCTTGAGCATCATATGATCCAAGCAGGAGCCACTTTGATGTGTAGAGAGCGTATGAGCGGGAAGCAAACCATGGAACGCGCATAGGTTCAGATACTCTTCAGCTGAAGCGTCTGCCCTTCCAGAAAGGATATTGCTATTAATATCTCCAGTTAAAATAATATTTTTGAAGGATGATAGGTTCTGCAAGGTTTCGTTTAGAGAGTTAGTAAAATTGTTTATATTCGTAAAAGAGGGAGATCGATATACAGCTAATATCGCAAATTCTGCTCCGATTTTAACTAACAATCTGCTACAGTCGTGCATGTTTGGTTCCACGACTGACACATTTAGATGATCTCTTGCATACACTATCACCCCATCGTTCTGATTGGAAATTGAGTTACTCTTATACATACAATACCCCGGGATTTGTGGTATGTTATATTGTTTAGCAAGCCAACATTCAGTTAGGACAATAATGTCACAATTTACGTCTAGACGTTTTAGAAAAATGCTAAAACTGTCGAAATTCTTAAAAACACTGCGAATGTTTTGGGTTAATATGGTTAATGGATTAGTATAAGAGGAGAGAAAGTGTTTGCACTGTTCAACGTCACAAACTTCCGATTGAGATACAGAGAAATTATCTATGTCAGTAATTAGATTATTAATCATATTAAATTATTATTAAAACAAACAGTAAAGGCCAAAAAGAATCGTAATTTACGGCGCTCCTAGGCGCCTCCATAATCAATAGAGTTTATGTACCTATTTTCTGCCATAATTTTTGCCGGACAGTCCGCTGCACCTGTCTTATGATTGCTTGGCTTTTTGAAGTGCAAGCAAGTAGCGCATTTTGGTTCCTCTGTTTTTTTAGTGCATTCTTTGATGGAATGACCTACTTCACCACAATGGCCACACGTGTAGGTGGTCTCCCGACATGATTTAGCCGCATGTCCGTATTGCTGGCACTTATAACAACGTGTGACTAGGGTGAAGTCTCTCACAGGGCAGGAAGACCAATTAACAAATACTCTGTCTTTACATATCAGGGCTTTGCGTATCTGTGCCGACACTTCAATTACAAAATTACATGTGTCAGCATCCTTCTTACCTGACTTGTGGCTCAGCTTAATGTAGGACAAAAAAGTGTCGAGGCTGCAATCCTGAAGTTTTTCGGCTAGGTTTTGGTTGAACAAACAAGTAAAAACTTCTTTATCTTGCATGGATGAGGGCACGCCGATAATTACGACTCTAGGTTTTCTTTTCTGAGTTTCGTCAACTGTAAGGCCTGAATTTGAAGACTGCATCGATTTCTTTACCTTTTCTATGTCGTCCTTGCTCTCAGTGCTGATGATGACACCGCCATTTTTTGTCTTGCGTAGTCCTCTTACTTGTATTTTCATTTGTTCTGGGCATATAATTTTTTGTACAAGTGACTTTGTCTCCTCACTAGACTTCAGTTTGTCGTTGGGATAGATGGTCACTGAGCTTAAATTTAAGGGCTGAATAAATTTGTTGGTACCTTTCTTCACCATATCAGCAAAGGACGATCCCGTATTTTGATTGGAGGCTCCAACTTTCATCTTAAGCTCTTGCAGTTGATGCGACAGATCAATTTGGTCTTCAAGGTTTTGTACGGTAGAGTTAGCCATGACTGCTCTCATTTTGACGGACTGGTATTGGACCGCCATCTGGGATGTGCCGTGACCAATTTTTCTACACAAGGCACTTATACGCATCTTTTGGTCAGTATTTAATTTGCCCTCTGATGCAATAGTGCAAACTTCGCCTAGACATTGTTCAATAGTTGTCATCCAGTTTTGTATTTCAGGCGTTGATATCACTTCCAGTTCGTTTCTTTGGTTAGGCGTCTGAGAGTGAGATGAGAGTGCGGGCACGGGTTGGGGTGCAGCTGTGGGCACGGGTGTCGCAGGTGGACTCCGAGCACATCGGTCACCCCGACTGAAGGGGCTGCTTGCCATTGTGACACAGTTATTGACTTTGTAACACTTTACACATTGTATTTCGTTACGTAAGATAACTAGAAAATATTATGCCTACGTTTCACAGAATTATCCGGCCAGTAGGTAAAACCAGGTCACGATTCAACGAGTTTTAATTTATTAATTTTATAATTCTTCGGCACGTCCGCTCACAACAAAAGCCAAAAAGAATCTTCCAAGAACCATTGCCGTGTGTGGTGGTTTATCCGACCGCAGCTCGATCAGCTGATTATAGCACTTCGTCCGCGACAAAACAAGCGCTTATGAAAGCAATTAAGCCCTGTGATGACGGTTTTCAAATTGTAGGCGTGAAAAAAACCGCGAAATCCGGTGTTGTTCTACGTGTCGCTAGTGAACATCAGCTTAAAAAATTGGAATCCGTGGACGCAATTAAGGCCGCTGGTTTACGACTAGAAAAAACCAAAAGGTAGACGCCCTCGAGTATTAGTTAAGGATGTACCATCTTCAATGGATGATGGCGCTTTTCTGATCGCGCTATACCGCCAAAATATTAAAGATGAGCTTCAAATGAAAGAGGATGACTTTATTAAGTCTACTAAAATTATCCGTAGGCGCTCGTTAGACAACGGTCGTAAGTGGATAGGCATCGAGTTAGATTCCGCAGTACGTAAACACTTAGTTTCTACCAAGGATAAATTATTTATTGATTGGGCTACCTGCCGCTTTATTGACGATGTTGAAGTCGTTCGGTGCTTACATTGTCAACAGTTCGGTCACGTTAAGAAACACTGCGTTAATAAACAACCGACTTGTGCTAATTGTTCGGAGGCACACGAAACAAATGATTGCCCGCATAAGGACGACGTAAATTTCAAGCCGACTTGCGTGGCGTGTAAACGCTTTAAAAAACCGTGTGATCATCGCTGTGGATCTCAAGAGTGTACTACTTACAAACTGAAACTCGAACAATTAATCCTAAACACTAATTACTAAAAATGGATAGTTTAACCATAGGACAATTAAATCTCCATAACGATAGGGTGGCGACATCTGAGCTGGATAAATTGATTGTGGATTATAACCTTGACATAGTACTTGTTCAGGAACAATATCAAAACGCGCGCTTACGTCACAAGGTAGTTCAGCTGGATTGCAGGGCGCGAGCCGGAATTTATGTTGCGCGTTCTTCGAGCTTTACTGTAACATCTATATGTAATCTCATGACGCCCCATTGCGCTGTGGCGGAAGTATCATCACCTACCTTTGAGGTTTACGTTGTGAGCTGCTACTTTCAATATTCAGACCCAGTTACTCCACATATACATAATCTCCGTCACGTCTTGCGGTCGCTCGAGGGCTGCAAAGTTATAGTAGGTGCTGACGTGAATGCATCTTCTTCCCTGTGGTATGGCAAAGTTCGGGCCACTGATTACGAACGACGTTGTGCCGTTGAAGATTTTATTAACTGAGATGAACTTATCAATTCATAACACCCCAGACGCACCGCCTACTTTTTGTAGCCAAATGGGCGAATCTTGTATTGACGTCACACTTTCCAGTGCAGACGTACGCTTGGATAGGTGGCGTGTCCTTCCTGACGCGTCTTGTAGTGATCATCGCCTGATCGTGTACGAATTTGTTCCTATGTTTACTCAAGGTTCGTCACACTTAATTGGGAATTTTAGATATAAAAGTAGGGGCGCGAATTGGGAATTCTTTAGCTCACTTTTTGCTTGTCATGCCAAAGACTTCACTCGCGATGGACTGTCAGCTGAGGAAAGTGCTGAGATAATGTCAGACACCTTCACTTACTGTGCTGACATTGCTATTGGTCGCGCATCTATGACCAATATTCGTAGATGTGATTGGTGGAATGACTACCTTGTTGAACAACGTAAAAGCTATCGCAGAGCGCGCAGACAACTTAATAAGCTTAAAAAACGTAAGGTTATCGGGGACCCCCTTAATCTTGCTTTAAGTACTTTTAGAGTTGCCAAGTCGCGCTACAGAGCATCGGTTGAAAAATCTAAGGGTAATTTACTCCGGAAAATTGTTGATAAACTTGATAAGGAGGGTCCGTGGTCTCCTTTGTACCACGAGTTCAAGGCTAATAGATCTGTCGACCTTGCGTACGTTCAGAACATTAAAGTAAATAATAAACATACCACCGGCGTTGAAGAAACAACTGATTTTATTTTATTTTAATAAGTACAGTGACAGACTACAGACTAAGACAATTCAGCACAGCTATGACAATATACAATACATAAATCTGAAGTCCAATTATTACTGTACACAGCGTTCAATGTCTAATATACTTCATTAGTGACAATAGTGATAGTTAAAGTTACATAATATGGAGAAGTTACTAAATGATAGTGTTATAATTACAATTTATAATTTGTACAAAGAATTTCTAAATTCGTTAAAACTGTTAAAAAACAAGTCTACTTTAGAACATATTGCATTATATTGACTGCACATTCTGGACAACGGATTGTTTTCAGAAACATTATTGTTACTAGCGGGAATACTGAATAATTGTGGAGTGCGCACAGATCGAGTTGGTATCTTAAAGTTTATCTGGCCAAGTAATTGAACGTCAAAGGTTCCATTAGCAATTCTGTGCAATATACTTAAATCACCTACCCATCTCCTTCTCTCAAGACTCTTCATATGAAAGTGGGTGAGTCGCTGATTGTAATTGGGTAGTTTACGTCTGAGGCCATATTTCGTGCTTGAAACTCTAACAAATCGTCTCTGTATAGATTCTATGCGATCTATGTGAGTGTTATATATTGGAGACCACACACACGAGCAGTACTCCAATAAAGATCTTACCAGGGAATAGTACAGTACTAACAAAGTTTGCGGATGTTTAAATGGTTTGGTATGTCGCAGTATAAAAGACAGCAAACGGTTAGCCTTGTTACAAATGTGATCATAGTGTGGCCTAAATGACAAAACCGAATCAAACATCACACCCAGGTCACGTACCACCTTTACCCTATCTACTACCACTCCCCTGATATTGTAGTCATAATTAATGATGTTTTTAATATTTTTCGAAAATGTTATAACCTGACATTTTTTGGTGTTTAGTGACATTGAGTTCTCATCACATCATTCTACGATTGTTTTAATATCTGACTGAAGAGCCTCACAGTCATGATTATTTGATATACTCCTGAAAATTTTTATATCATCTGCATAAGCTAGGCATTCGCTTTTAATTTTATTTAGCAGATCATTTACGAATACTAAAAACAACAGCGGGCCCAGATTCGAACCTTGGGGCACTCCAGATGTTGCTACAAATGGTATAGAGTCATACCCGCTTAGTGCAACTAGTTGTGTACGATTTAACAGATAGGACGAGAGCCATCTATAAAGAGTCTTTCGAAAAATCCGTGTATATGGAGTCTACCTGACGTTTACAATTAAATGAATCACATAAATATGTCGTGTAGCACAATAAATTAGAGTTCGTTGATCTACCATTGATAAATCCGTGCTGTCGTGTATCAAATATGTGCCTAAGGTGAGTGTACATGTGTTCATAAACGAAACCCTCAAATATTTTAGCAAACAAGTTTAACATACAAATTGGTCTGTAGTTGGTGACGTCACTCCTATCACCAGATTTATAAATAGGTGTGACTTTAGCTATCTTCCGTAGACTTGGAAATGTACCTTCATGTAGGGATTTATTAAATATAATGAGCAAGGGAGTCACCAGGGTAGTAGCGCATAACCGGATAAAGATAGGTGGTATACCATCAAAGCCTCCATTCTTTGAGAGATCAATGTTTTGTAACTTTTTCAGTAGTTCCCTTTTTGATGTATTTAGATTGCCAATGGAGTAGTTTGATGGCTGGAAATTGGGTGTATAGTTATCAGCTTTACTAGGGCAGTATACTGATGAGAAGTAACTTGCAAATAAATCAACTATGTCTTTTCCCGTATTGCCCACTCTATCATGATAATGTATACAGCTAGGGATGTTATTTGTTACACGTTTGTTCTTGGTGTAACGCCAAAAGGCTTTTATATTAACCTTGAGGTCGTCTTCAATTCGCTGAATGTATTCTTTAAAGCAGTGATTTGTGACAATTTTGGCCCTTGCTCTCAGCAGAGAGAAGGTGTCGTAGTCCCTGGGATTCCCAAAACGTTTATACTTAGAATGAGCTTTGGATTTAGATGAGAGTAATCTAATTGAACTTTTTGAAAACCATACCGGATATTTATTACTTCCGACTCTACATTTTGGAGTATGCTTTTCTATGATCAAATATATGTTATTGTAAAAGAACTGCGTAAAGTCATCACAACTCATAGTCAACGCATGTTCCGTCCAATTTATTTGTGATATATCTCTTTTACAACTGTCATAGTCAGTTTTACGGAAACATAGCTTTTCGATATAGCTGTGTAATATGGAAGATGCGGCTTTGTTATTGAGTATGAGTTCAAATGGGTGATGCATGTCAAGGCGACTTATAGGTGTAGATGGTGTTAAAGTGAACAAGTCTGGGCAATTAGTAATAACCAAATCTAAAATTCTGCCATTTTGGTTTATTATGTGATTGAGCTGACTAACAGTGGTTGACTGGAACAAGTTAAACAGTGATTTAGATTTTTCACAGTTGTGATTTAGAGGACAGCCCGTCTCTGCTGACCACTTTATGTTGCCTAGATTGACATCACCCAGAATACAAGTCATGTGATTTGATGAACTAGTGATTTTGTCACTGCATTTGTTGAAAAAATCACAGACTACATTATCTGGAAGATATTCTGGAAGGTAGATAACACAGAAATTTATAGTAAGAGACCGGTTCACTATAATTTGAACCCATAAATCTTCCAAAAGCTCAGATTTCCAGTCTTGTTTAATTGAAATATGAATTCTTTGAGTAGGCAATAAGTACACCTCCACCGTGGCACTTTCCATACCTAGAGCGGAATACAGAATCTCGATCTCTGCGCACTACACAGTATCTGTCATCGAAAATTTCAGAAGACAATATATTATCATCAAGCCAGGTCTCACATAAACAAGTTATATCGTAGTTATTGCATAGTACAGTGTTATAAATATCAACAGTTTTACTTTTCATACCTCTTATGTTTTGATAGTATATTGAGAGATACATTTTGTTATTAATTTTTCCAATCAACTACAATACAAAACAGAAAAATAAAGACGGTGGAAAAAAAATTAACATATGAGATCAAGACTTGAGTTATTTTTAATTAGAATAAATTTAGAGTCTACTGTTTTTCTTACATATATATGACCATTTTTAACCCATACAAATCTATATCCCAACTCTTTACCCTTTTTACGTGCGGCAGCATGTAACGACCTGTTGCCTGGAGACAAATGCTCTGATACAAATACCGGCTTCTTATCCCCCGCAATGCCCAGCAATGAGGTGTTCAGCTTCTCATTGGGGTTGGATTTATTGTATCTGTATACAGCAGAGTAAAATTCATCACGAATCCTCACATTTTTAAATTTGACAACTATAGCACGGGGAAACTTACTTTCCTTATTTTGTTTAGCAACCCTGGTACACTTAATAACGTCGTCCTCTTGCAGCTTATGACCAACCACTTTAGAACATTGCTGCAAAAGGATAGGTAAGTTTTCGCTCTGAAACTCAGGAACACCCTGTATTTCTAAGTTATTTTCCCTAAGATGTTGCTCCAGATTGTTGAGGCGTTCGGATAACTCTGTTACAGTACTATTGATATTTTGCTGATGTTTTGCTTAATTCGCTAATACCAGACGATTCATCAGTAAATGATAATGAATACCACCAACAGATTAGAGCGTGAGCCGCGGTGTCACCTGAATCACCGGAGTCAGACCTTCCATCCACTGACGAATTCATAAACGTTGTCAAGAAACTACCTCTCAAAAAATCATCCGGTGAAGATAAAATATCTAATAGAATGATTATAGAAGCGTGTAAAACAGCGGGCGACGCGATCTTATCCGTATATAACCGATGCATTGCAGAAGGTATTTTTCCTCGAATATGGCGACAAGGCTTTATACGCAATATTCCGAAGAGTGGCGATAAGCCCCCGGATGACCCTAAGTCCTACCGGCCCATAACACTACTTCCATCTTTGGGGAATCTCTTAGAGCGACTAATCGTTCCGCGCTTGCTACCGAATGGACCTAAATTTCATATTAATCAATTTGGTTTCACTATTGGTAAATCCACAGTCGACGCGGCTCTCTCTGTCCGTAAAATTGTTAACTTATCGGAACATAAATACGTGGTTGGAATCTTTCTCGACATATCTGGCGCTTTTGATAACGCATGGTGGCCGATGCTACTACTTAAAATGAAAACCCGTGGTTGCTACAAAAATATCTATAATCTGATTCTTTCGTATTTTCTAAACGGCTCCGCGAAACTCAAACTTGGACATCATTCCATTTCTAAGTCTCTAACCATGGGATGTCCTCAGGGCTCAGTTATCGGTCCATATGTATGGAATTTTGGCTACGATGATTTCCTCGCGCTTCCGCTCCCATGCGGCTGTTCATTAACCGGTTACGAGGACGATGGCTTACTGCTCATTGAGGCAAGCACTCGGGCGGGACTCGAGAACTTGGCTGACACATGTCTACGTTTAATATCACAGTGGGGCGATCGAAACCGTCTGGCATAGTATTAAATAAAATCCTGGCCTAGTATTAAATTTAATAACGTACCCGTTAAAAGAAAAGAATCCGTGTGCTACCTCGGTATGCTACTAGAAAGGAACTTTTCATTTATTGATCATATAAAAACAGTAGGTGAAAAAGCAAAAAAGAACTTCTACGCCTTGACGAGAATATCCAAAGCTACTTGGGGTCTCTCATTTCAAACCTTAAAAACTATCTATGGGGCTACTTACTTGGGTTGTATGTGCTACGGGGCACCTGTCTGGGCTGACAGGGCCACCATAGGGGCGGTACGCCGTAAATTGCTGCAAAGCTAGCGTTTGGCTTTGATATTCTCATGCAAGGCGTATAGGACGGTTAGTACTGAAGCCTTACCGGTGCTGGCGGGTGTTCTCCCAGTCGATCTAGAGGTGCAGCGGCGTGCTGCAATGTACTACTACGCTAGAAAGATCACGGACCCAGAGTTTTTACCGCAACGCGACCGTGCTAAGATCTGTAGATTACTAAAAACCCAGACTGACGTCTGGGAGGAACTTTTATCCGAATGGCAATGTAGGTGGGAAAATTCCATTAAAGGCCGACACCTCCACCAGTTTTTTCCATCCGTTCGTGAGCGGCTGGATACGACATGGCTGGAGGTGGATCATTGTGTTGCCCAATTTCTCACAGGTCATGGCAACTTTAAGAGTAAATTATTTTCCTTTAGGCTTGTGGCCTCGCCTTTATGTCAATGTTCTACAGCCGACTATGAATACGAACAATCCGCACACCACATCTTATGGGAGTGTATTCTTTGGCAAACTGAACGCAATATTATGTTAGATAGTATTCAGGTTACATCTGGAGTAGTTTACTACACGCACCTTGTAGAAACCAGAACAAATTTCCGTGCTTTCAGGCGATTTTGCCATACCTATTACTGGAATCAAAAGTAGCTCACAATTTAGGACCCATTAGTTTTTAATCAATATATAATCCGTGGTGCTTGACAACTGGGCTTAACCCAGTTGTATATGTCCCTTGGTGCCTATTGGCCTAGCTCTATTCTGTCTCCTGCTTGAAAAGGAGGGAAGTGGAAATTATACATATGTTTATTTTCCTACTCCTCCGCTGTACTTTTCTGATTAAATTCGTTGCAGGATCCAAGACAGTTAAATCGTTTCTCCGGGACTCGTCAGGCTTCATTGGCTCGGCGTTTTTCTGGTGGTCGCCACTGTTGATTCTGGCTTTCAGGAGTTGCAGTGGTTGGGAATGTGTGGCGGGCTTGTCCCAAAAAAAAAAACACGGCAACTCTCTACGACCACCGAGCCCGGAGCTCGCCGAGTCAAAGTTTTCCAAAATGGCCGACCAACTGTCAAATGCCAACTTTAACTGACTATATCTCCGCAACCACCTATCGGAGAGAGCTGCGGTTTTGGATGTACAGGTTGCCCCTGTATGACAAAAATGGTTTCAGCGCTGAAAACTTTTAGGCCTGCAAAACGCCTGAAAACAGGATTGAAATGCTTTCCCAAGTCTCTCGCTGAGAATCGCGAAAACCCGGATCTTCTACGCCCAATAACTTCAGGGATATGGACAGTTTTATGCCGCAATCAATAAAACCAATATGGCAGCAAAAAGCTACTTCTCTCAATTTTGAAGTTATTGGACGCAACTTTGGGCTTAAACTTCCTACTATCGAAAATTGATTATTTCTATTTATTTCGCTTTTATACCAAAAAATCACTAAAAATACAATAAAATAACCTTACAACCGCTTATCGAAAAAATTTGAAAAAAATCTCTGAATTATTTACAAATAACACCCTACCCCCTAGTTTCCTTTTTGTTTATACTTTTGGTGTACAATAAATAAATAATAAATACAATACTCTATTTTTTTTATTTAGACAAAGAAATAATTATTTATTCAGATTTATTGGTTTTTAATTCACTAGCTAGTTTTTTCAGGATATGTTCTTCTCATTAGCGCACCAAACATAGCAGTTTCGAATTTTTGAAATCGCAATTCCTTCAGGAGCTATAGAACGCCAAACTTTTGAGTTTTCAACTCGTCATAAAAAATAAAGTATCTATGATAAAAATCACGTCGTTGCAAATGTTGTCTCCTCCCAAGGGCTTCTTTCGTGCTGCAAAGTTTCACGTCGCCACCGCCTCTCGTTCTGGTTTTTCAGCCCACGTGCTTTCTCGTTTTTCCTGAATAACTCCGTAATTCCTGGGTCCAAATTGAAGCAGTCAGGAACAAAGGCAGAGTTTTTCCACTATGTTTGATGGAAGAAAAACATAGGGTCGTCGATCTCGATCCGCCGCAAATGCGTAAAAACGTTCCAGTTGCGAGAACTTTACCTCCAAAAAGAGGGTTTTTCAGTAGTTCACTGCACAGCACTGCAATCTAGTTTGTGATTTCACTTTTGGGGTATGGGGGAAACTTTCCTCTATACACATACACTTGAATCTTTGAAATTGGAGCACTTTTTACCGCTTTTCGATTTTTTACGCACGGAGCTGCTCTAAAAACGATCCGACCGCCACGAGAGCTGTAGGGGAACCCCCGTTCGTTAGAGTTTACAGCAGCTAACTATCGCAACGCGTGGGACCTGCTAGAAGCAAGGTATCAAAATAATAGGCTATTGATACACAACCAAGTTAAGGCCTTGTTTGCGGCACCTTCGCTGGATAAGGAATGTCCGTCACAGATTAGAACGCGAACGTTGGTAGACTGCGTTTTACGTAATTTGAGAGCCCTAAATTCTCTTAAAGAACCGGAATCTTTTCTCGAGGATATACTTATCGTTTATTTCGTTGTGAGTAACATGGATTCTGCTACTGAACGCGAGTAGGAGAACTACCGAAGCTCGCTTATCTCTGATTTTAACAAAACCTCTAAACCTATAAAACTGGAAGACTTATTAACGTTTTTAAACAATAGGTCTGATATGTTAGACATGATTAATTCAGGTACCAGTAAAAATAATCAGTCACATTCACAAAGTAAACATGAGGGTAAACAATCGGCTGATCATAAAAGGCAGTCTAATTCTCAGACTACTCTTAGTTATGCGAGTGCGAATAATAATAATAAGGTCTCATCAGGTACTAAAGGTAAAACAAATAAACACAACTTGACATGCCCGTTATGTAATGGTACACATGTATTATATTCATGTGTGTTATAAATATTTAAATTATGGCTATAATTATTTATGTTTGTTTACTAATTACAATCATTTCTAAGAACCTGTCTGATTAAAAGTAGTTGTATTGGCTTCATGTGATTGGTCGTCCCTCGACGACCAATCATAAGCAAGTAAAATGGTGGGAATGAAAAATGGCCGGTGGGCATGTAGGTGATATGCCCGCCGAGCCCAGGGCATTCGCTCTGCGACATCAGTTCTAGTCACTTGTATCACCAAACTGTATTACTGTACTGTAACTAAAGTAATAAATAAAATTTTCGTCAAAGTATATAAAGAGTATTTTTATATTTTCCCTGCTTCTGAGTATTGAACCAGTACGGTTCACATCTCAGAATTGCGATTAGCAACCTAGTGCCCACAAAAGGACCGGAGATACGATACCGATATATAGCTTTAGTATTTCGCGTACATAGAAAACGTAAGTTTCCTTTGTTCATTTTATTGTGCTGCCTACCCTCATTAATCATATTTCAATTTGCAATACCAAAGTAAAGAAGTAATAAGCTACAAATACCTGTGACCTATTTTTTTCTTACTACCTTCTGTAATTTGAGGAAATTAACTATATTTACCGTAACGGAGACATTCCGGAGGTTTATATGGTTAGTCATCCATCTTAATCTTGCCAGTTTACTCCCTGGAGAAGAACATGTTTGATAATTCCGTTTGTTATCATTTATTCATTAGCATTTATTCATTATATCATTAGCGAGTTTTGTCAAAAAAATGCAAGGTAAGTTCAATGTGCTTTGGCCAAAGCTCTTTGAGCATTTCTCAAAAAAAATGTACCATTGCCTAGAAAATATAATAAAATGAAAATATTGAAAAACTATAACTATATATTTATTTTAAGCTATGGGTAAAGGTCTAAAGATTATAAATATGAGGTTTGTTTTCAGATATAAAACGTAAATAAATAGCAAAATCTATTAAAATTAACCCAAGGTGCAGAAAATTTCTTATTTTGTTACCTTCACTAGATTACGTAGATTTAATGTTGAATTATATTATTAGAAGTTTTATTTGATTAAATGGGATAATAAAACAAAATTTTAATTTGTTTTTAAAATATCAGTCTATATTAACAGAGAAATCTTAAAATATAGGTATATAAAAATTAATAATATCAATGTTGCTGTTGGGAATTTATATCCAGAATTATTGAAATAAAAGGCTTCCGATGATTTAAGAGCTGTATTCCGTGCAAAGACAAGATGCAGACCAAAAGTTGTACAACAGGTAGGTACTTATAAAATAAATTCTTAACAGCTAAGCGTTGCAGTAAGACGTGTTTGCGCGTATTGCTACTCGAATTGAGTACGCGTTACAATAAAAACGTTGGTGTTCTAAACATCCCCCCGGGCGTGGGCGCTGTGTGAGATAGAGGTAACGGGCATATCTTGCTGAATGCTCGCCGAACCACTCCACATGTCGTCTTGATGTCAGCGACGCAACTGATGCCGTCCTGTCCAAGGAAAACTGCCGTGACTCGGCCCAATCGCCACTTCAAAGGAGGCAGTTTCTCATCCTTAATGAGCACAAGAGTGTCCTTTTCTAATGGCTTAGTGCATGATCGCCATTTCACTCGCTGCTGTAGCTCTGAGACTTATTCTCTGCTCCATCGGGACCAGAAATGTTGACGGAGTTGCTCTATCCTCTGGTATCTGGTCAAATAAGTCACGGATCGGTCCTCGAGGTTAGGTGCAGGTAATGCTGTCAGTGGCCGTCCAACCAGAAAGTGTCCAGGCGTTAGCGGCGACAAATCGTTGGGATCCGATGAGAGTGGTGTGAGTGGGCGAGAATTGAGTAAAGCTTCTATTTGAACTAATACGGTGTTCAGCTCCTCAAATGTAAGATTACAATTTCCCAATACTCTCTTTAAATGATACTTAGTAGATTTAATACCGGCCTCCCAAAGACCTCCAAAGTGAGGAGCATAAGGAGGGATAAAATGAAAATTTATTTCTTCATTTGCTAAGTCACTGGACAACGAATTGCAATTACTCTTTATGAACTGGCCAAGTTCGTGATATGCTCCAACAAACGAGGTCCCATTATCAGAGTAGATGTGTTTAGGTTTTCCTCTTCGCGAAATGAATCTACGGAGAACTGATAAAAAATTGCTGCTTGTTAAATCACCTGCCAACTCGATGTGTAACGCCTTAGTCGTGAAACATACAAAAAGAACAACGTATACTTTAGTAAGACGACAACCACGTCCTTGTCTAGTGGCTGACATAATCGGTCCAGCATAATCCACACCTACTGTTTCAAAGGGATAACCCCCGGGAATCAAACGCTGCTGTGGCAAATCACCCATGAGAGGAGAGACTACCTGTCCTTTAATACGACAACATAAAATACATTTATTATAAATTGATTTAGCTAAACGTCTACCACCTATTGGCCAATAATTTTCTCTAATGGACGCTAGTAACAGTTGCGGCCCCGCGTGCATAAGTTTTTTGTGCATAAATTCGAACAACAATTTTGTGACAATATGAGTGGACTGTATTAATAAAGGATGTTTTTTGTTGTAACAAAATTGTGAATTATCGAGTCGACCTACGACACGCATTAATTTATGTTCGTCTAAAAAAACTTTGAACTTAATCAATGGACTCTTTTTTGGTAAATCTTTTTTATTTAATAAAAGTGTGTATTCTGGAAATGAGTCGTTGAGTCTTTTGCGAGAGCCGTATAATGCAATTTAAGGATTGTTTCAATTCGCTAGTGCTGAAAAATTGATTTTTAGGTGATCCTTTTTTAGTAAAATTAGTTATAAATCTCAAAACATATGCCATCGACCGTTTAAGAGTACTGAAATTTGAAAATCTATTAAATTCTGGAACTGGTCGTGGACTTGCGGTTGTTACAAGTAAAGAAACTTCGGACCGAGTTTCAGGAAGTTTTTCCTTTGTTACTGAAGGATTACTAGGCCATTTCGAGATGTCGTATCTCAAGAATTCAGGGCCTGACCACCACAAATCTAAAGATTGCAAAAGACTTACATCTGTTCCGCGTGATATATGGTCAGCTGGGTTTAAATTTGTAGGGACTTGCCTCCAGGAGCATGCAGCTGTCTTGTCCAATATTTCTGCGATACGGTTGCGCACAAACGGCTGTAGTTTATTTGGTAACATCTTCAGCCAGCCTAATACAACCGTCGAGTCAGTCCAAAAGGTGACACTTCTGACTTGAGCTCTAAGTGCGTGAATCACCTTGTCGTAAAGACGAACACCAACCAGCACCGCGCAAAGCTCAAGCCTTGGTATCGTAGTTGGTTTAATTGGAGCTACTCGGCTTTTGGCTGTAAGCAAACGTACTAGGACATTAGCATCATGACTTGTACTTCGAACATATAGACATGCACCGAATGCAGTTTGTGATGCATCACTAAATATATGCAGGTCTATATATTTATATGACTCACAAAGTACATTCCGTGGAATATTTAATGTATTTAACATTGGTAAGTCACGTATAACATTGGACCAAATTTTTGATACATCCGATGGCAACTGATCGTCCCATCCTAATTTATGTACCCAAAGTTTTTGCATGATGGTTTTCATTACAATCATGTAAGGAGCCAATAGACCTAGCGGATCAAAAATCTGAGAAATTGTAGAAAGTATCCCGCGTTTAGTCATTGCATTATTATTATTGGGAATAATTGAATAACATAACACGTCGGGCTTAGTATGCCAGCTCAGACCTAAAGTTTTGCAGGGTTCTGTTGAACCAATGTTTAAGCTTAATGAACAATGATCTGTATGATCAGACACCACTTGAGAATCATTTGATTTCCATTTACGTAACGGCATTCCAGCTGAAGCCAGCTCTGCGGTTACCTTATGACGTATTTCAAGGACCTCTTCAATTGTATCCCCTCCCGAAAGCAAATCATCGACATAAAAATCATGTTTTATGATTTCAGCAATTTTATTGTCGGTGCAATCGAGCTCTACCTGTTTAAGACACCTAGTGGCAAGATACGGTGCGCTAGCGGTACCGTACGTAACCGTATTTAACTGGTAGGCTACCATAGGCTTTGAGGGATCATCTCGCCAAAGGATCTGCTGTAGATGCCTGTCATATGGGTGTTTGCCGTTAAAGGTTGTTGGTGTTTGTGTGTGAGTGATCAGAAGGTTTGGCAAATGAAAGAGCGTGTTCTTAGCTGAAGGTTTACTGAACGACTGACTGTATACAAAAGGTTGGGGCTTAGAATAAACTTACGAGCTACGTCATACATATTGCCTAAGACTAAAGATGTTTAATATGCCTACGCGCTACAATCCTCCCCCCTTAGATTAAACCATGAAATATTTTTTGTTACTCCCCAAAAAATACAAAATTATGAACTAACTACATACTACAAACGTTAACAATAAACAAATTGAGTTATGGGTCGTAATAACAATTGTTTTGCTTATTCTAGAACGTTCACATTCTTTCCACTGCACTTTGTTTACACTACACTATATGTTTGTTTGAGGTTTGCACTTGCGATGTTTGCTTGCAGGTTGGGCATCCCTGGTGGTATGCCCAACTGCAGGTTGGGCATCCCTGGTGGTATGCCGTTAACGCGTTGTGTGATCGCACGGCTGATTCTTGTTTCGACGGCGGCTTCGATGCGGCGCTTGCAATAGTACCACACCACGTAGAGTATGCATAGGGTTACCGCTGTGCTGACTAGGATGACTGCGGCTAGTGACATCTTGTGGGTGATGGTAAGGGCTTCGTCATCCACCGATGCCTTGTTGCCGGCGGCTGCGCTGTTCTGCGCAACGATGGTCATTTTGCTGGATGGCTGGCCCATGTTGTCTGACTGCTGACTGGTGTAAGTACGGCGATAGTGAGCGTTCGTTGACGTGTGATGATTATGAGAGACAGTTACACTACTGATAGCGACGTTGCCAGCAGCGGCTCACATGTCGAATCTCACGGTCTTCTTAACGATGCGGCCCGATTTCGTTGTAACCGGTGGTGTCGCAGTGCTTGCGGTGTCGTATGAAGTCGTAACGTTCGCCGGATGTGGGGCGGTGTCGGGTGGCGTCGTTTGGGTCTCTTGGCGTGGGACCGACACATTATCAAAGTCTAATAGATAAGCTGGTTTTAGACGATCAAGTGATACTGTGACTTGCCTGCCGTTACAGTCTAAAGTATAAAATTTAGGATGTCGCGTTATTACTTTGTGTGGACCTTCATACGGTGGTACCAAAGATCGCCTCGCCTCATTCCTAACAAACACATGAGTGTTAATGGATAAGTCTTTATGGATGAATACTCTATTGTTGTTGTTATGTAAACTTGGATGCGAGAGGCTGGGAACGGATGACAATGAATTAGTTAATTGTTTGATGTAGTCGCTCTCATTAATATTGGTTGTAGGCTTTGAATGAAATAGGTCGCCTGGGAGTCTGAGACTACTGCCGTATAAAAATTGTGATGGACTGTATCCCAGATCTAATTTAACTGCCGAGCGCAATCCTAGGAGTACTAGAGGTAATTCCCGTAACCATTGTGTACTATTTTCACATTTAGCCATAATAGCAGCTTTTAAGGTACGGTGCAGTCTTTCGATCATACCGTTCGCCTTTGGATTGTATGCAGTTGTTCGAACTCGTTCGATACCGAGTCTTTTTAATAACTGCCGAAATAGGTCTGATTCGAATTGACGACCTTGGTCTGAGGTTATACGTATTGGACAGCCGAAACGAGCAATCCAATGCTCTACGAACACCTTAGCAACCGTTTCAGCTGTTATATTTTTTACGGGTATAACTTCAGGCCATTTCGTCACCCTGTCAATAATGGTAACGCAATATTTGAAATCCTCTGCCGGTGGGAGTGGTCCTATTATATCGATGTGTACATTCTCAAAACGATTTCCTGTGTTGACAAATTCACCTATCGGTGTTACTGTGTGGCGTTGAATTTTACATTTTTGACAGGGGATACACGTTTTGACGTAATTTTTTATGTCGGTATTCATGCTGCTCCAAAAATACCTTGATTTAACTAAGCGTTGGGTAGCTGCGACACCGAGATGACTCATATTGTGTAATGTTTTGATGGCGAGTTCCCGGAACTGTATGGGTAGATAAGGACGTATGTCGTTTGTTGATGTTTCGCAGGCTATTTTTATATCCGAATCGGGCATTGTGATTAATTTAAATTGGAGTTTATCATGTTTGCGTAGATTTTGTAATTCCGAATCACATTTTTGTAGTTCAGCTAATTTTTGATAATCGAATAATGATGGCACGATAATCTCGTCGATTCGGGATAATGCGTCAGCGACTGTATTTTTAGCACCACCTTCTATGTACATGATGTTATCACAAAATTGAGAAATAAAGTCTAATTGTCTTAATCGTCTAGGTGAGTCTGAAGGCGATACCTTTTTAGATAGAGCGAATGTTAATGGCTTGTGATCTGTTACGATTGTTAGCTGTCTGCCTTCTACCAAATGGCGGAAGTGTTTTATTGCCATGTATATTGCTAAAAGTTCCCTATCACAAGTACTGTATCTTGTTTGGGTGTCGGTGAGTTTCTTTGAGTAAAATCCTAGAGGTTGCAATTTATCGCTAACTCTCTGATTTAAAGCTGCACCTACGCAAGTACCGGAAGCATCGGTCATCAACACTAGTGGCGCAGTTGCGTCTGGGTGTGATAACATAACTGTATTATGGATCATTTGTTTACATCGACTGAATGCTTCTAATGCACTTTCGGTCCATGTAATTTCGGTTTTGTCGCGTTTTTCGGAATTATGTAAATACGCGTTTAGTGGTGCCTGAATTTCCGCAGCTTTTGGAATATTTAGTCTGTAGAAATTCATCATTCCGAGGAAACGTCGGAGTTCCTCAATTGTTTTGGGTTGTGGATAGTCATTTATAAGTTGCATTTTCTCCGCGCTCGGTTTTAGGCCCTTTGAATTGATGTGGTAACCGAGGAAGTTTAATTCGTTTTTACCAAATTCGGATTTGTCTGTGTTTATCGTTAAACCGTAATTATTTAAACGTTCCAAAACTATCTCCAAATGTTTTACATGCATTTCTTTTGATTCTGACGCTATAATTATGTCATCTAAATATGGAAATGCAAAATCTAGACCTTTTAATGCATTATTTACTAATCTTTGAAAGTCTTGCGCTGCGTTGCGTAACCCAAAATTCATTCTTGTGAACTCGAATAAACCGAATGGAGTTATGACTGCAGTTTTGGGAATGTCTTCGGGAGCCATTGGTATATTATGGTAGGCTTTTCGAACGTCAATTTTTGAAAATATAGATTTTCCTTTAAGTACGTATGTGAAATCAAGTAGTCTTGGTAATGGGTAACGATCTGGAGTAGTTTGTGCGTTAAGTCTACGATAATCTCCGCATGGTCTTATTTCACCATTTTTTTTATTAACGCATACAAGTGGGTTAGCCCAAGGACTATTCGAAGGTCTACAAATACCTAATTGCATCATCCTCTCGAATTCTGCTTTGGCTACTTTGTATTTCTCCGGATTAAGTGGTCGTACCTTTTCATGAACCGGGGGTCCAGTAGTGTAAATATGGTGTTGTACGTCATGTTTAGGATGTGTTTTAAAATTTTCCAATTTGGTGATGTCGGGAAATTTTTGCAATATGAGGTGGTATTCGTTGTTTATATCGATTGATCGAATACTCGATTCGTGGCAATTTATCATGTTTGTGGAACGCGACATTAAGGTAAGTTTGTCTATTAGTTTCCTACCATGTAAATCTACCATTAGTTTGTTGGCAGCAAGGAAGTCAGCCCCTATAATTGAACGTTGAACATCGGCTAGTATGAACTTCCATTGGAACGGTCGACGTAAACCTAAGTTAACCGTAATGATTTTTTCGCCGTATGTTTTAATTCTTGAGCCGTTGGCTGCATATAATATGTAATCTGCCGTGGGTGAGTTTTGCCTTTTACCGACTAAAACCGACACATCAGCACCAGTGTCGATAAGAAATCGTGCACCAGTTATAATATCTGTAACACATAAACGATGGGAATTGCTGACACCGGCGACATTGTGTATTTGACCCGGTGTCTGGATTAGTTTTCCGGGTTCTTTTTGTTGCAGTTTATTATGTCGCCGCATTTACGCGCATCGGTACCGTAAATGAAGTGGTAAAAACACAGGTAATTCGCATCGCCTGGTTTTTCTTTTTGACTAAAGTATTTTTCCTTATTTTTTTGGGTGTTTTCGCGACTTTTAGAGCGTGCCCGGGATGTACCAGGGTCGTAACGATTTCGGTTTCGTGACCCACGGTTCTGATGGTTATTGGAACCGTTTAGTTTATTACGTAATTCTGAAATTTCTAATTTCATTTGTTTAAGTTCGCTGACAATGATTTCGGGGATTGTTTGGTCTGTACTCGGAGTTGTTTTAGAGATCGGGGCTATTTCAGACGGCCTGGTATTTTCCAGGATTTTGTCTGCGATTTTAGCTAAACTGTCGAGTTTTACCTCGCCAGTGTCGCATGCGGTTATGACGGCCCTAATTGAGTGTGGGAGACGACCTGACCACAATAATTTTAGAGTCTCGTCTGGCACTTTATTTTTCCCTAAATCTCGCATACGCCGTAATAATTGTGACGGCTTCTGGTCTCCGAGTTCGATTTCGTTTAAGAGCTGGTTCATTTGTTTTGTTTCCGACTCTTCATAAACCGAAATTAACCTATTTTTAAGAGTTTTAAATTTATTATTCTCAGGCATGTTTTCAAGAATGTCACTTATATCAGGTAACTCGTCAGGTTTCAGCCTAGCTATTAAAAGTTGACTTTTGTGCAGGTCACTTGCCTTTTGGGGATCCACGATGGCGTTGAATTGGTGAAACCAGAGCTTTGGTCGGTCTCGCCAAAAATCCGGTATCCTCGGCGTGATGGAAACTGCCGTCATTTGCTGCGGTTGTGGCTGCTCCGGGGTTGATATGACTGCGGGTTGTTGGAGAGCTGCAGCCTGGTAACGTGGGTAGTTCATTTTTACGCGCGATAGGGTTACAGTCTCTCGGTTGCGATAACTTGGAACTTGATACGCGCGCGGACACGTCGGGTGTCACCACTTTGCCGTTAAATCACGTCGGGGTCACCACTTTGCCGTTAAAGGTTGTTGGTGTTTGTGTGTGAGTGATCAGAAGGTTTGGCAAATGAAAGAGCGTGTTCTTAGCTGAAGGTTTACTGAACGACTGACTGTATACAAAAGGTTGGGGCTTAGAATAAACTTACGAGCTACGTCATACATATTGCCTAAGACTAAAGATGTTTAATATGCCTACGCGCTACAGGTGTACTATCATCTGGCGGTACATCTTCTCCACATCTGCGGAGAGGACATATTTATATTTCCTAAATCGAAGAAGAATTGACACCAATTCATCTTGTATAGTAGGTCCTGTCATTTGTAAATTATTAAATGATACTCCTGAGGTGGTGGGACTACTAGCGTTGAATACTACTCTGAGTTTTGTAGTTAAACTACTTTCACGTACAATGCCGTGGTGAGGTATGAAATATGCAACCTCCTCAGGATCAGGTACACATTTAGACATGTTTTAAATCAACATATTCTTTCATGAAATCATAGTAACGTGCTTTAAATGATGGTTGACCCTTAAACCTGCGCTCTAATGAAAGCAGACTGTCCTTGGCTTGGCTGATTGTTTTAAAGGTATTCTTACACAGAAACGGCCGTTTTCGAGACGCGTTGTGTTTTGAATAAAATGCTCTTCGCACATTTTCTCCTCTTGAGAATATACTGATGACTGATGGCTAACTTCCTCAAGCTGCCAAAAACGCATTAAAAGGTTTTGAATGTCGTCAGTACTTGAGCTATCCACTAAAACATTAGTTTTGGGTTTATTGATATCTCAGACTCAGACTACCCCGACTTGGATAGGTTAGGTTAGAAGGCTAAGGCGGGAGCGAAGCGGAGCGGAGCTCCCGCCTTAGCCTTCGTGGTTATTTTTTTTTTTTTAACCACCCAGAAAGTTTACGGCAAGAAGTGCTATCTATGAACAGAGATTTCTGTCAACAGTGCTTCCTATGTACCGAGATGTCTACAAACAATGTTTTCTAACAACAAAGTTTTCGGCGATTGTGCTGTCTAGGAATAGAGATTTCTATTAACTGTGCTTTCTGTATATAGTCATATCGTACAAGCGTATTTCTGTATTGGGTTCCACGCTGAAAAATTGTGTACAGTTACTGAGGTTATGTTCACCTCGACATTTTGGGCACAATTTCAATGAATTAGAACTGGAATTAGGCCGGCTAGTTGATGTGCTAGTCACAGACACCATGCTTTTATGTTTATTGTTGGAATTAGAAGAATTATTATTTGATTTATTTTGCGACATTTCAATTGTTTCCAATAAGTCTGAACGATTTCGCAAAAAACCAAGAAGCATGTCTAATGTGATTGACTTTTTTTATCTAAACCACCTTTAAATTCTTCCCATTCGCGAAAAGTTTTAGAATCCAACTTGTTTGTAACTATGTAAATTAAGAGCGTGTCCCAATGATTTGTTGGTTCTCCTAATGATTCTAATGAACGTAAGTTCTTGTTTACAGAATCAATTATACGTTTCAAAAAAACAGATGACTCCCTTTTAATTGTTTCGAGATTAAATAATGCCGTTACATGATTTTGTATTAAAATCCGCTTATTGTCGAAACGTTCACACAATAGTTTCCATGCGACAGAATAATTGTGATGGATTCAACGAATCTTCCAAATCATTGACATAATTAGAGAAGGCTGTCAAACGTCCCTTATAACTTGCCCTTCTTTTAATTAATTCCTTCCTTCCATTTTGGGACACCGGTATTACACTGAAATATACAAAGGTTACAATTAAATAACGTACTAATACCTTACAATAACAATATGTCTTGCAGCTGAAACACAACAAGTTAAAGTACAATAATTTATTGTGATAGTAATCCACCTAACAGATTGTTTTATACCACCTTACACTAATAACAACTTAGCTGAAAAACTACAATAATGGTTTTAATGGTATATTGATATAATTACTTTATAAACAATACGCCTAGTTTCTGCTTAGTTAAACAATGTAATTAGTTAACTGCAAATAAATTAATTATCTGGTTATAACAATCAAAAGTTAAATAAAGTAGGTAGTACTGACCTTAACAATCTTCGGAAACTTACGTGAATATTACCTTAAAACAAACCTAATTTAGAGTACTGGGTATTTTATCAATAATATTATCCACTGAACACTGTATTTATCCACTTCAGCTGTCTCCAATATCTCCAAATATAGCAATATTTCCAAGTCGAAGTTCGCTTTGACCTTTGGACTCTGTATACCGGGCTACTTCAATAATCTTCAATATTACGATTCCAGTATAAATCCGTAATTTCCTTATTTCCACTGATTATTATTGAATCTTTATTGAAATCTGGTTCGTTAGGACCATGTTGGGGATTTATATCCAGAATTATTGAAATAAAAGGCTTCCGATGATTGAACCGATGAGAACACATGGGAAACATCGTCAGCCTCGTCTATTGATGATATTATATTGGAAACATCGCCAACCTCGTCTATTGACGATATCACATTGGATATATCAACCGTTGATGATCGCGAAATTTCAAAAGTGTGTATTTTCGGATTGAAACAAAAACAATCATCCGTACAAAAGCAACTAAGTATTCGATATTTAATTTGATTATAATTTAAAGTAACTATTTGGTGAATTGATCGTGTACCCGGAATAGTTTTGAGCATCGGGGGTAATAATTTTGAAATTTCGTCAATATGTTCTGTTTTAATGTAATAACATTTTACAGACTTCACACGTTCTAAAATTATTTTATATACGTCATCCGCGTTAGCTACATCTTTACCTTATGCTACTTGTCTATCTAAAGATCTTTTAACCACCCCTCCAATTGCATCGGCAAAGCCTTTTCCATGGCCACTCTCAAAGAATGACCAAGTAATTTTAAGTTGTTTAACAGTTGCAAAATAATTAATTTTAAAAAAAGTTATTTTTTTGGCGATACTGCGAGCTTGGGCCGCCTGAAACATATGTGAATAACTTTTAAGTTTGGTTCTAGAGATTGTGCTAACTCTAGTAATGGTAAAAGATGTGCCTATATTGCACTTGGTTGATGGATATTTGAGGGTGAAACAGTACAAAAAGATTGCTTTTTGCCATTCACAAAAAGCCGTAGGTATGTAGGGAAACTTGATTTTTAGAAGCACCAAAGTGCATTGCTTGTACTTCTGAACTTAATTTACTTTCGTAATTTTGAGAGTCACAGTGAATTCCTGCTTCTCCGGGGTTTAGATTAGCACAACACTTATTATATTCGTTTATTTGGTGCCACATGTTATAAGAGTGAATTTTAAAAAGTTTAAGATCATTGTCAAATATATCAATAAAATGTTTAATAGTATTCTTCTTTAAAGTTTTCGTCATTCGTTTTGTTTTAACTAAAATTTGGTTACCATCTGCAACTGTTTTTTTAGGAATAAATTCTTCCGTGTTATATTTCGGGGATTTCGTTTTACAGTCAATACACTTAATATTCATACAGTCGTAACAGTAAATGTCGCAGACAACTGATTTTAATAGGTCGGTCATATTGATGTAGTTAAATACATTTGCTCTCTTTAAACCACAAAATTTAAATTCAACGTTGCTATGTTTTTCGCACAAACAAGTGTCTCTATTTTTAAAAGAGGGTGATAGAATAAAAAATGGTTTATATCTGCAAAACGAAGAAAACGACACCAGGTTGCCTTCTTGTATAAACTTATCATAAAGGCATTTCAATGAATTATTAAGATATCTGATTTGCTTTTTCGTCTTATGTAAAGTTCTGCACTCTTTTTTACCGGCAGTAGATCGGCTTATATCGTGTATGGCTCAGAGGTACTTACAGTTGAGTTGTTGGATGTGAGTTGACGAAAACCACAGATTTCACTATAATTCAGTATATTACCCGAAAGTTACACGAAAAGTTACGTTGGATGCTAATCCGCGGTTGTAGCGCTACGACAGCTATTGGTCAACTAAATAATTATAAAAGTAAATAAAATAAGTAGCGAAAAGTAGGTCGCGGCGTAAGCAATTTGCCTGTACGTGAACCGTACAAAAAGTCCTCTCAAATACAATCGATTGTTTGGGAAGGTATGAAATTGGGACACTTTTCATACAACTAGATTAGACCGATTATTACAGTATTTTTGTACTAAATAATATTTATTAATATAACTATAATTTGTATTTTTTTTAATTAATTTATTTAACTTGCCAAGTATATAATTTAATAGAAACTGGTAATGGTCTATTTTATATATATTAAGCGGCAGCTTTATTTTTACAATAAAAAAACATGAAATACACGAAAATAACCTAACTTTATTTAATTTTAAAACAATCAGGAAATTAGCACAAATAATTAATTAATAAAGATACAAGTTACGACAGAAACGATGTGAGCTCGGCGAAATCCTCGAACAAAATGGACGAGTGGTTTTTTTTTTTTTTTGGACGGGGACCACTCGTAGTTCACCTCGCTAAGGGTGGTTACTACTCAACCGAGCTAGCCTGTGGTGGCCTCAGAATGATTCTAAAGCCCCCAGCCAGGGCAAACATGGACGAGTGGTAGGGCGCGCACTGCTTTTATAGCCGCGCCACGCCAACGGTTGATTTTCAAAAGTGGTGGAGGTAGTTTCTTCATAATACGGCCTCTCCTGACGTGTGGTCGTCCTCGACCTCACCCTGTGCGTGTAGCTCAGCGCCGTGGCGACGCTCGGCAAGTGGACTCGGAATGACTTCAGACTCGGTGTTCGGTGGAACCCCATGGCTGGCTTCAGCAGCTTCTTGGCAGGTACTTCCAGGTGTACTAGTAGAGGCACCAGCTTCCAGATAATCTTCATCTGGAAATGAGACAAAATACAATGTGAGTATCATTCTTATAAGTTGACCAACAGGATATACATCATTTGTATATCCGAAGACAATCTCAGGTTTGCCTTATTTAATAGCAATGTACAATAATCTACATAGGTGATACATTAATTGCACGTCTCAAGAATAAATCTCAAATAACGTGCATAGTTACGGACAGAGGCACCCAGTTAGCATGTCTTGGCAGAGCTAGGCTCAATGCCACATAAAAAACATAACATGGACAGAGGCACCCAGTTAGCATGTCCTGGCAGAGCTACGCTCAATGCCACATAAAAACATAACATCGACAGAGGCACCCAGTTAGCATGTCCCGGCAGAGCTACGCTCAATGCCACATAAAAACATAACATGGACAGAGGCACCCAGTTAGCATGTCCCGGCAGAGCTACGCTCAATGCCACACAAGTAGAACAAGACATAATTTAGCATTAAATAATTATATAAAGTCTACTTACCATCAAAAAACATAGCACAGGACTCAGGGGTCCACTCTCCTCGCCATGCAACCATATGCTCGGCGGCAGCCTGAGTAGTCTTACCATATGACCCGCTCAACAACTGCAGTTCATACCGACCGTGAGGCAGGACTTTAGTCACACGATAAGGTCTTCGCATTCCTGAGTCCAGCTTGCCTGTAACTTGAGAGGTTTTTATCACAAACACATTCGTCGAGTTTAAATATACGTACAACCTTACGATTTTTGTTTACATAAACGTCTTGCTTACGTCTATTTTGGACTAGCAATTCGCTAGTGCGTTGCCTCTGCAACACTCTCAAGCTCTCGCGATTAGGGTGAGTATTGTCTAGTGCGACATCGCGAACAAGTGATCTTATGACCGGGGTCACTGCCTCGATGCCAACTAGCAATTGTAGTGGCGAAATTTGAGTACTTTTTTGTTTAGTGCAGTTGATCACCAGCTGCATTTTCCACAGTGACTCTGACCACTTACTGTCGCGTTTATTGGCCTCTATGCGTAACATATTGAGTAAAGTACGACAGTAGCGCTCTACCTGACCATTCTCGTTGTGCATTTCCGGAGTTACGAAATGAATTTGACTACCCAAATCAGAAACCCAACCTTGAAAACTCGCACTGTCAAACATACGTCCTCTATCACACACTATAAGCTTAGGGGTACCAAAAAGAGATATAGCGTTAGTTACCACTCGTTTCAGTTCCTCAGAATCTTGCCTTTTCATAGCATAAAAAAGACAATACTTAGAGTAGGCATCCACAATAAGCAAAACATATTTATTATCGTTTGAGGTAGAGAGTGGGCCAAGTGCATCCATATGCACAGTACTAAATGGAGTATCAGGCTTGTGCCATGAGGAAATCGGATAGTGAGGAGCCCTAGGGGCTCTTTTGGATGAGAGGCATACCAAACAGTGCCCAATATACTTTTTCACAAAGGTAGTAAGACCAGGAAACCAAAAATGACGCTGAATAAGATCAATGGTTTTATCCGCGCATATGTGTTCATGTTGGTCATGAAAAATTCGCAGAAGACTCAACCTGTGCCCCTTGGGGATATAGCACAATAGCCAATAGCCTTGGCTCCGCCCCAGTAGGGGTATATTTGTAATAAAGCAGTTCGTTACGTACAACATAGCGGGATGAGTCCAATTCGTTATTGTTTACTTGGTCAATCAACTTACGAGTTTCCTCGTCCGCCGATTGAGCAATCTGAGCCCAGTTTCTCGGTCTGGTGATTTGACGAACATCGATAGGATTTCTACTCAGATAGTCTGCGTGTTGCATCATCACGCCCTTTCTATATTCTATAGTAAAGTGGAAATCCTGCATGTAAATCCACCAACGCGCGACACGAGGTAGAAGGTCTTTCTTACGTTCTGTTAATTGCAGTCGGTCACAATTTTGAACGTAACACCTAATAAATAATTGCCAAAAATGTTGTAGGGCTTTAATGACCGCGAGCGTCTCAAGCTCGTAAGAGTGGTATCGCGGTTCGGCGCCTTGGGTGGTTCTACTAAAATAGGCCACGACTCGCCTCAGACTGTTTTGATGTACTTGTATGAGTACTGCACCGTAACCAATTGAGCTCGCGTCGGTATGCAACTCTGTTGGTAAGACTGGGTCAAAGATAGCGAGTACGGGTTCATTAGTTAGAGCGTCTATAAGGAACTTTCGAGCTTTTTCTTGTTCCGCACCCCAATGAAAACTAACATTATTCCGCGTCAAGCTAGCTATTGGCGCAGTCTTAGAGGCATAACCGGGTATGTATCGACGAAAATATCCAGCCAGGCCAAGTAACTGTCGAACCTGTCTAACGTTTGTGGGCACAGGAGAGTCAATCAATACTTGAATTTTTTGTCGGCTCGGTCTAACTTGACCTTCAGATATAGTCCGACCTAAATATTCGACTTCTGTGGCCACAAACGTACTTTTCTTTAAATTAATAGAGAACCCTGCTGACGTAAGCGTACGTAAGACTTCGCGTAGGTTTTGTATAGCTTCATCTATGGTTGACGCTAATACTATAATGTTATCGACATATACTAGTGTTTTACCGGATTCAATAAGCGATTTCAGAGTCTTAGTGATGATCCGTTGATAAACTACCGGCGCGTTCGCAAGCCCAAAAGGCATTTTAAGATATTCAAAGTGACCTTCTGGGGTCACAAAAGCGGTCTTGGGAACAGAATCGCTATCCAGGATCACTTGGTGGAAGCCTGAAGCCATATCAATGCAGCTGAAATACTTGCTTTTACCAAGCCGGTCGATATGGTCTTCTATTAGAGGCAATGGATAGCGATCCTTAACCGTAATTGCATTTAACACTCGATAGTCCACGCACATACGATCATTGCCGTCCTTTTTCTAAACAAGGATTATCGGGCTGGCATATGGTGACTCAGATTCACGAATGATACTTAGTAAATCTTTGATAATCTCACGGACTTTTATTTTTTCTTCAATTGAAAGCCTGTAAGGTCTATAACAAACAGGCGCATCACTCGTCAATCGAATCTGCATACTACCGGTTGTAACCGTGGTTAAGGCAGTACCGATTATTAAAAATTGCTTAAACTCATTAATGACAGATAATAATTTTTGACGATCAGTACCTACCAGCGGCGTGTTTATCAAAAACTGATCATTTGAGTTAACCAGAAATACATTTTTATCACTATTACTAGGAATCCGCATAATCCGTTGTTGATTATTGGCACGTTTATACGTCACACCATCCCGGTTTAACACATCGGTTCCTATTAGCACTGGTACAGTCTGCATTTTTGAGGAACAACAAACAAATCGACTTCTAACGAAATATCGCTAAAGTCTATAATTAAAGTAACGCGACTACTATACTGAATATTTTGATCACCAATACCACGTAATACTTGATATGTGGGTACTTGTGCACATTTAAAATGTTTCAACACAAGTTCAGAAATTAACGATACGCGTGAGCCACTATCTATCAACACATCTATGGGGATACCCTGTATAACCGCGGTTGTGATGTCACTGTCCGTTGAAGCGCCTTTTAGCTCATGACAATAATTAACATTTTTCTTATTAATACCGTCAGATCGTTGTTTTGCAAAACACGATTTTGCGTCATGACCGGGTTTTTTACAAAACGAACATGATTCACTCGACTTTGAGTCGTTTGTTTTCGATTGTTTCGGACAAAAACGTTGTATATGACCAGTGGACTCGCACGAATAACACTTAATGTCACTTTTATTATTAACAGGACGCTTTCGTAAATTTAGGTGTTTATCGTTATTTTGAGGTTTCACGGAACTAACACTTGTTTTAGATTTCGGTTTTGTATAAATCGAAAAGAAGTCGACAATATCTTTAGGTAAAAGCTTAGCATTAGTTGCAGCGGCACGTACCTGTGCGTCAGTTATTCCACGTATTACAATCGCGACTGTCAACTCGTCGCTCAGGCCTTTTACAATATTAAGACGCAAGACGCAGCGTCTTGCGTACTCCGCATACGTAGAATAATTGTCGGAGTTGGTACACATAACGTCAAAAAGAATATTAGCAATATTGATTCTTCGTGAACATAACGGTTTAAACTCTAATTTAAAATTGGTCCACGAACGGTCGTTTGTGACCCATTCGCTGAGCCAAGCGCGTGCATCCCCCTTCAGTGAGCAATCCGAGCTAAGCACTCATTATCATCCCAATCATTGATACAACGCGCCCGTTCTACCTCCTCGCACCAAGAATCGATATCATGTAAACTAGGGTCGAAGTTGGAAATATAATAATGTTTAGATCTGACCTTAGACAACGCGCTCAATGCTCCTATGAGGCGGTCGGTGACATCCATCGTTGAATTACTCGCAAGCGACTCCCCAGTAGTACTGAGGTACGATGCGGGTCCCGCTGGCGATGATGACTGCGGTGGCATAGCAACAGTGCTAGGCACCACAATGGAATGCGCATCCGATTGTTCGGTGCTCGTTGAGGGTATGTGGCTATTTTTTAACGCATTTAGACGCGCAAGAAAAGCTCCCAGCGTTTGTTGAAGCCCGCCATCTTCGCTATTTGGATCGCGCCTATTCCTACCTCTACCACGAGCTGAGGACCTTTCGGCCATTTTTAAACTACCAAAACTAATCTGTTCGCTGATGACCAGAGCTAGGAAGGACTATGGAGTCAATCCCACTTCTGAATTAAGCGGCAGCTTTATTTTTACAATAAAAAAAAAAATGAAATACACGAAAATCATTTTCTGCGACAGTAGTTGCTATTACAACTTTTACTTCCGGTTTTAATGATAATTGCCGTGCCGAAGGAGTCAAATTTACCCACGTCAAAAATCCGCCGCCACGTCAACCGGCTCAGTGGCTTGCTATTGGTCGACTGATTGGTTGCATATTTATAACTCACACTACACATATATTTTAAATATCCCTTCTTACTGTAGGCATAGTTTTTATATTACTGTATTTATTTACGATTTAAGCATGTTTATTTTATCAATATTTAATTAAGTATTCTGTTTATTGTGTCTACCTTCGTCCGTGTGTCACTGCGGGGTGCCAACTGAAAACCAGCGCTGGGTGTCTAACGCTCAGCAAATGCTGAGATGGCTACCCTTTCGGTAAGGGCACGCTCAGCGCAATTTTTTTTTTTTTTTTTTTTCCTTTATTTATCAATCAAACAAAACACAGTACAGGATTATTTCTATAAAATAGCACCCAAAAACCACGAAGGTTTAAACCCGTGCTATTAGGAGTCTATCAATATATATAAAAACGCTAAATAATACTTAAATAATATTCTTTAAGCTTAAATTTGATATTTTTATCTGTTATACAATTATTTATTTTTGTCTATGTTGCTGTGAGTTTGTGTCTATGCTGAATAAATGTTTTCTATTCTATTAGAAAATAACCTAACTTTATTTAATTTTAAAACAATCAGGAAATTAGCACAAATCATTAATTAATAAAGATACAAGTTACGACAGAAACGATGTGAGCTCGGCGAAATCCTCGAACAAAATGGACGAGTGGTTTTTTTTTTTTGGACGGGGACCACTCGTAGTTCACCTCGCTAAGGGTGGTTACTACTCAAGCGGGCTAGCCTGTGGTGGCCTCAGAATGATTCTAAAGCCCCCAGCCAAGGCAAATAAAACTCGCTGGGGGCACCCCCTGTGGGGTACGGGCCTCGGCTCAGCGGCATCGTTATCGGGAGGGCAGCAAGGGACAGGCTGGGTCATGACATTATTATTTAGGGAGTTTAAAGCTAATGGCTCAGCGGCGCGGGCTGGCTCGTTAGGCAAAAGACGGGGAGCAATAACAACATTGCTATTATTATTACTGGGACGTCGCGCGGGGCCTCGGCGGCGAGGCCGGAAGGCGGCGGGTCGCGGTTTGTGTGCTTGTTTTAGAGTACTGGTTTCCCTACAGCTCTCTTGTACAAGGGTGATTGGGTCGTCGGGTTCGAGTAAGGTATGCCGTGGACGGCGGACCTTACTGATCTGGGAGGGAGCGTATCGTGTAGCCGATGCGATTAGAGGGTTCTGGTATTTTTCAGCAGATTCGATGAAACGCTTTGTGAGGCGTTTCATGAACTGCTTGATGGTCGGGATTTTGAGATCGACATGGAGTCGCTCATATGGACGAGTGGTAGGGCGCGCACTGCTTTTATAGCCGCGCCACGCCAACGGTTGATTTTCAAATGTGGTGGAGGTAGTTTCTTCATAATTATATATATAAAAAAATATTTTAAAATATGGGACAGAGATTTAGATAGAAAGTACATTTTTTTTTGAGAAATGCTCCTTTATATTTCAATGCTTTTATTGAAAGTGTATTGTTGCTTACCTATTTGGCTTTGTTTGCGTTTTATTTTTTCTGCAATATAATAATTAATTAAAGAGCAGTTCATTATTAAAACCAAATGGCCGAAAAAAGCGGCTCGGTTAAAGCGGCCAACGGACCGCTTTGCCCTATGTAAAATTATTATGATGCGATAGATACCTAAAATGCTTAATTATTTTGTTTACTAGATGGTAAACAACTATAACTGGAAGGCTACAAAAGCCCAGGCTTCATGGGGTGAAGATGTGATGGCCCGGGTAATTAAAGAAGTAAATGAAAAATGCGGTTCAATTATATTTGAAACCTGATTATTATATTACCTGTATTATATTATTATTTTAAACATGATTATAATTTACTAATAGTTTAGTTTTCAACTTCCTATTTAAGTTTTCAAGCTAAATATTTTATAACAATATTGTTAAGTCAAATTACTTTCAAGACTAATTGTGATTAAAGAAAAGTACAAAATGCTGATTATTTTATAGAAATGTTAAATAATAATAAGTAACATTTTTAAATATTTTTAGTATTTTTATTTTGTCAAGCAAAATATTTTTCAACAAAAAACAAACTAGCCCTATCCCCATGGTCGCTTTGGGGGGCCACTAAGTCAAAGCGGTTCATAATGTTGACAATTGTGTGACTAACCTAATCACAAATGCTACAAAACATTCTGCTGACACGAAATAATAACCAGGCGCTTTCTATGAAAATTTTAGTAAAGTTAAAATAAATAAAACCACTGTCTAATATTGATATTTTTCAACACGTACGCAATCTATTCGTACAACAGTTTTCATCAAATCGTAACAGTATCGTGTATGCTTTCCGAGTACATGTTCTGAGTGGCTCTGCTAGCGAGTATGCTCCTCAGCAGAGCCACAGTCGTCTATTTTATCATTACCTAATGCACGTACAGCGATAACGGTATACGTACACTATGTACGTTTGACGTACATCATTTTAATATAATTTGTTCGGTTTCTAAAATGGTGGCTCTGCGGCAGAGCAGACCTTTTAACGGGTCATGATCAGCATGACATGTTAGACATTTGCAATAAAACGTCCGCAATTCTACAAAGCGGTTGTTTTCCCTTAAGGGAATGGACTTTCAATTTCGATGTAACTTCAGAAAGTACTAAGGATTTATGTATTGGTGAATATTGTCAGTCCAAAACTCTGGGCGTTGGTTGGTGTAACAAGAACGATTTATTTAATTTTTCAACTAGTTTAGATAAAAACTATATTGATGCGAAGATAACTAAACGTTTAATTATGTCAATCATTGCGCAGATTTACGATCCACTAGGATTGTTGGCACCAGCTATTACCACAGCTGAGGTCCTATTACAAAAATTATGGCTTGCTAAAGTAAGTTGGGATGATGAAGTTCCAAGTGAAATTCCAAGTATTTGGTATAATTTTATTAATTCGTTACAATATTTGTCCGAAATATTAGTGCCGCGTTGTGTCATGTGTACTGATGCCGTAAATAAGACTTACATAATTTTACCAATTCTAGTCAGTCCGCATATGGTGCGTGCGCGTACATACGGTCATATAATAATATTGATGAGTAGCAAGTTACTATCCGATTATTATGTGCTAAGAGTAAAGTCGCACCAATCAAGGCGTTAAGTATTCCACGGCTTGAACTGTGTGTAGCTTTAGTTGGAGCTAAACTGTATAATAAAATTATAAATTCTCTTAGGCTACAATTCGATAAGGTTTATTTCTGGACTGACTCCACTATAGTTCAAGGCTGGCTTCGGACATCACCACATTTGTTAAAAACATTTGTACAGAATAGGGTTGTGCAAATCAACGAATTAACAAGCAACACTACTTGGTTACATGTTAAAGGAAAGGAGAATCCAGCTGATACCTTATCACGAGGCGTTTTCTTTGATTCAATGAAGGGAGACAAGTTCTGGTGGTTTGGTCCGACCTTTCTTTGTGAACTGACTTCATGTTGGTTAACAACAAATAATAAAGAAATTGAGATTAAGTTACCGGAATTAAAATGTACTAAAACTACAAATTTGTTAAATGTAGAAATTGATAATGTTTTGGTCGTTTTTGAAAAGTTTTCTTGTTTCAATCGTTTACAAAGAACAGTTGCGTATGTCTTACGTTTCATTTTTAATTTACGTGCTTCGCGTGTCGATCAAGATCGCGAAACCGGTTGACTAACCGCGAGTGAGATAAATAGCTCATTAGTTGTGTTGACACGTTTAGTTCAGTCACAATCATTCAGTAAGGAACATCATTGCCTTAAAGAAAAGGTACATTTGAACAATAAGTGTAGCAACAAAACATTAGGTTTAGGTATATACTTAGATAAGGATAATATAATCCGTGTTAGTGGCAGAGGCTTAGTAATTCAAAATTTGATTACGATAAGAAACATCCAGTGTTATTATGCCGTAAACATCGGTTTACATGGTAATTGTGTTCGTACGAACACAAACGTTTACTTCATGCTGGACCTCAGCTTCTCGTGGCTGCCATGCGTGATAGATTGTGGGTACTGGGAGTGCGTAGTCTAGCAAGGCAAGTGGTTCATAAATGTGTAACCTGCACTCGCATGAAAGGAAATACGTTGACCCCATACATGGGCGATCTACCTGCCGAGCGTTTAGAAGCTGAATTTCCATTCGTATGGTGTGGTGTTGATTATGCCGGACCAATATCCATATTGAATCGCAAAGGCGGGGTGCACAACACCAGTTAACAATTTAATTTTTAAGAATTTTAATCTTTTCCCTTTTTAACCCGAATGATTCAGGAGGGTATTATTATGTATTTTGTTTTTCTTTTTTACTTGTTTTTTTTTTCAAAGGTCGTTTTTGTAACAAGAACACTGCGGGGTGGGGGCTGGTAATCTGTGTGACAAGATTTCCTAGTGCAGATACCAGTCTCCCACAAAGGAGTATTGTGTCTATTTATTAAGATAATGTTAGTTTGTAAGGCACCTTTGTGGAAGTAAAACTAAATGTTTATGTTATGTTATTTCAAAACAAATATTCACAAATCACCCGATTGCTGCTTACAAAACAATCACACCGTTCGTTCGTCACTGCGGCGCATTCGCGAGTGCTTGCAGGCGGAGAGCTGTAGGTACGACTCGCGTTCCGACCGTTTGTATGAAGATAGAATACTGCAGAAATCTTTACCGTGCTATAGCTGCGCTACTAGTAAGACGCGAGGACAGGCCTCGAGAATTAAAAACAATAAACCACGAAGCGAGAATTCGAATAATTGGCAGTACGTAACGTTTCTGTGCTCCTGGTACTTTTGAATCGTTAGTGCTCATAATTCTAGTCCGGAAAAACCTTCGATATATTTCTGTCCTCTGGGTACTTCTGAATCTTAAACGCTCATAATCTGGGTACTTCTTAATCTTACAGCGCCGGAAATACTTCGATATGTTTCTGGTTTTTTGGTACGTGGGGGTACGAACAGCAAAGACTCACAAATTATCAGGGGGGCTAAAAAGGCCACTTCAAGGCCCCAAGTCAAGGCAAGGCATGCTTTCTAATTCTACTAAAGTGGCCTTTTTAGACCCGCTAGAGAGAGGGAGATATATTTTCATGGATGAGAATATGAGACAAAGTAGTTGCGCGCCAGGTATATGGTCTACGCAGACAAAGTCGCGGGCAAAAGCTAGTTTATAATATTAGTAGGATTAGCCCTCACAATTCTCCTGATACATAACGAATCTGATACATCCTGCCTTAGACACCTACTTTGTTGTTTGTTTTTTATCCTTGTTTGTTTACTACTAACATTAGTTATAAGATATTATGCTAACAAAATGGGCTAAATTGTTGTCCGAAATTGATAAATAAATTAAAATTAAATTATAGGCCTATCATTGTGATGAGCATCAATATGCCTACCGATATGAGTGATAAACTCATCGGACTTCACGGACTGCCTCGGTACGGTGAGTGCTGTAGTTGTCGATTGTAGTTTAGAATTAGTATTTGTTTTGGGTGATTTTAATGCGCATTCTAATACCTTGTTTATAATGAGCTGTCAAACTTTTATGAGGATCAAAGTTGGGTTTGTGTTGATAAAAACAGACTGGGGCTTACAACTGATACCTATACTTTTATGAGTGAAGCTCATGGCTGTAGGCGATGGCTAGACCACTGTATAGGCACACATTCGGCGTTAAGTTTTGTTATTGATGTTTACATAAGAAATGATGATATGATGTGGGAATGTAAAGAATAATGGGCAACTTTATATGGATCGTGGGCCCAGCTTTGTAGCACTTTCTGACCTATCTCAAAATGAAGATCCGAAAAATCTCAATAGTAGGGTAAAACTGGGGCTTCTGCATCACTTCTGATCTACATTCTGAATGGATTACGATCACAAGGTATAAAACTGTGATTTGTCTTAGAGGTGTCACAAGTCTTTATTAAATAAAACAAAAGTAAAGTTAATTAAAAATATATAAATATATTTGTGTTTTGAAACAATGGATGGGATAAAAATTTCATCTTCAGACAAAATCTGGTATCATATGTTTCCTCCTCCACCTTAGAACCATTATATATGTTAGTTTCTTTAATAAATTGATGTTTGAGTTTATCTGACGCTAACACGATTAATCCGCACACCACATCTTATGGCAGTGTATTCTTTGGCAAACTGAACGCAATATTGTGTTGATAGTATTTAGGTTACATCTGGAGTAGTTTACTACACGTACCTTGTAGAAACCAGAAAAAAATTCCGTGCTTTCAGGCGATTTTGCCATATACTATTACTGGAATCAAAAGTAGCTCACAATTTAGGACCCATTAGTTTTTAATTAATATATAACCCAGGATTAAGCCCAGTTGTCAAGCACCAGCTTGACAACTGGGCTTAACCCAGTTGTATATGCTTGATAAGGAGGGAAGTGGAAATTATATAGATATATATTTTTTTCCTACTCCTCCGCTGTACTTTTCTGATTAAATTCGTTGCAGGCTCCAAGACAGTTAAATAGTTTCTCCGGGACTCGTCGGGCTTCATTGGCTTGGCGTTTTCTGGTGGTCGCCACTGTTGATTCTGGCTGTAAGTCCTGTTGAAGGTTTGGCCCACACTCCATTAGCTCGTTAAGACTGTGGCCCGAGGTTGTTTTGTTTGAGGTATTAAACACAACTCGGAGTTTTGTAGTAGTGGAGTCCAATTTCATAACACCGTCGTGTGGTAGATAGCAACTCGGTTCCAGTGTAATTATTCCTTGTTTCATGTGATTGAGACGTATATAGTCAGCCATGAATGTCTTTTAACTTTCAGCTAGTGACTGGTCTCTGTCTAGTCGTTTCTCCAACTGTCGGAATTGTGCTAATGCCTGCAACTATGAAGAACCTAATTGTCTCTCGAATCCCTGTTTCATGGGTATTCTCACTTCATATCTGCCGTCAGACTTCCTTGTAGTTGTATTTGCGTAAAATGTTTCGCAATATTGTTCATCTAACGTCAGAGTTGTTGACTGTTCTGTTATTTCTTCTATTTCCCAGAAACGCGAAATGTCTTCTTGGTTGTTAAGTGCAATGCATGGCATTGTTATGTTGTGGTGTTGCCCAATAGAACCCATCCACTTTAGTCTGTTGAGCTATTGGCGTATGTATATGTTCTCGCTGAATCCCATCCATGATTATTTGAGCGTCCAGCAAAATGTCAACTGGACTGGAAATGTTGTAGTTAGGATCCGCGAGGTTGATGTTTTCTAAATGTGGCCACTGTTGGCGCTCAAACGTGTAATTGGGTAAATTGTTCAGCATTCTTGTCATGACCAACGCCTCAATAGTGAAGTTGTAGTTTTGGTATATGGACTCGCAAGTAAGTAGTACGGTTCCATTGCTTTTGTTGTTCGACATGCCAACTCATAGGACGATTGCATCTTGTTTACGCCTGTGTTGTCCCAATCGCTGAGCAGCTGATTCCATAATCAAGTTGATTTGGGAACCTTGATCAAGTAGAGCCCTAAGTTTTGTAGGCATTCCATTTACCATAACATACAGTTCAACCGTAGCAAGCGTAGCTTATTTTTACTTCTGGCGCCATACTTTGGAATGTTTTACAAGAAAACAATATGTGGTCCGACTTGCATAGCGGACATTTTCTTTCAGATCGTGCATGATAAGTCTTTGGCCTGTTGTTGAACTTCTTAGGTAGGTGTTTCGAAGAAAATTCCTTGTGCTCACTGTTGTCCATGTTCTTGGCCTCATACTTCCCGGAACCAGTCTTGTTATCTTTTCTGTTGACTGGCTCGAGAGCTGTAAATTTGCCCTCCAAAAATGCCATAAGCTCGTCGAATGAAGGTAGATTTCTTGGAGCTTTTCGGCACTCCATGTACGAGCAGTAGGTCTCTGCATCCATTTTTTTCTGTAAGTGTGTGCACCAAAAACGGATCCCACGTAGTGGTATCTATTCCGAGATTTTGCACGGCGTGAATCGTTTCCAAGGTCGTGTCGTAGAGGTTTTTCAGTTGTTGAGCAGAATGTTTGTGCACAGTCAGACAAGAAATCTTTTTTGATGTTTGTAGAAATCTTCTGTACCGCTTCAGCAATGATTTCTTGACGTTGTAGTAGCCCTTCCATTGTAGTAGATGTGTGGAAGTAACTAGTTGTCTGTTGTAATCACTGTCACTGTAAGAAGCATATGTAATGGACTAGACTTGTGAGTCCACTGGTCCTGTTAGTTTCGCGTGAGCAGATGCCCGTCAACAATATGTGCGCCTTCTCAACTTGACTGGTGAGACCCGCTTGTGAGAGGCCAGCCAAGCCGATTCGCTATTGATGCAGATACCTTCTCTCACACTTCACTTAAAGTCTCGAAATACCAAAAAAATTTGGAGTCCTAAGGTCGCTGTGGTGCGATGTGTACCGGGAATTCTTATGTGTAATGTGGAAGAAAACACCGACATGTGTATTCACCAAGCCCCTTTATTGAACTAAACTTTGTTGCAATAATGCGCTATAGTAATGCAAGAACGTAAGTACATGTGATCATACGCGTCAGCATAATACTGTCGAGCGAGCTCGTACACTATTCTTAACCAATTAGTGCCCTACGTGCTAGAAAACCGGCGAATGATTTGGTTAAACCTACAAACCGATAATGACTCGAGGGATTTAGTGATGCAAGAGGAACCAAACCTTGAAAATATTAACTTATGAATAACCATTAGTTAATAGCTACAAGTTTAAGTAAGCAAGTAGTAGATCTGGTCTCTTCATTTTGCTTTAAAATATTTCTGTTAAAAGATAAACTTATTTTTGTTACAAGAAAAACTTATTTTTGTTACAAGAAAAACTTATTTTTGTTAGATTAACTTATTTTTGTGACAGGATAAACTTATTTTTGTTAGAAGAAAAACAAATTTTTGTTACAAGAAAAACTAAAAACTTATTTTTGTTATAAGAAAATCTTATTTTTGTTAAGAGGATAAACTTATTTTTTTTTAGAAGAACAAAACATTACGATACTAAAATTTTCTCGAATTACTTCTTATAATTAAATAAATATAGACATTTATAACTGGTATAATTCTGGTAAAGGTCGCGGGCAGCCGATGGATGCGTGACGCACAGGACCGGTCGTTTTGGCGACGCTTGGGGGAGGCCTATGTCCAGCAGTGGACGTCTTTCGGCTGATATGATGATGATGATATGATGAGACATTTATAAAACTAACAACAAAGTTAAAACTTAAATTTGTTCATATCAAACATAACAAAAAATATTTGGTGTTCATTGTCAATCAGAAAAACAGTGTAAACACTCGTACTTTTTTGTTTAATTGGTTAATTTTTGTTTTTGTGAATTTATTTGCAATCATAAAAACAAAGTAAAGTCTGATACTTTGGTTTTAAATGGTTAATTGCATTGAATGGTTAATAATATTCAAAATTAAACCTAGAGTTAGCTGCAAACCCCACTTCATAAAGGAATAATTGCTAACTTTAACCTCTATTTATATATTATAAGTAGCCACTTTTGTTAAGAAAAACATAAAAATGTTTAATTTTGATAAGAACGAGCGCCGCTAAACAAAGTTAGTTCTACCAGCACCTAGATAGCAAATGTACAAAAATAGCCTACAGTACCGTAGGATACAAAAAACTGGCCAAGTGCGAGTCGGACTCGCGTGCAAAGGGTTCCGAACGAATTATTTTTTTTAACATGTTATTTTAACACTACAGACTTCTAATAGGTTTTCCTGTAATCTTTAGGTAAAGATCTATTATTTCAATTTTTTTCAAAATTTTAGGCTCAGTAGTTTCGGAGATAAGGGGGGGGGAATGGTCATTTTTTGTCTAATTTCTTGAATAAATTCTAAATCATTTATTTTAAAATTATGAAAAAAATATAATTAAAACCTTCACAGTAAGCCCTTTCATTTGATATGTCACACGATATTGTTCAATAAACTTTTTTTTTAATTTTCTAGTTTGACCCCCAAAAGTGACCCCCATACTAAAAAATAACAATTTACGTAACGCGTCCGTGTTTGGGTCATAGAAGTCCATAAGTGTACCAAATTTCAACAGAATCGGTCCAGTGGATCCGGAGAAAACTGGCTGTGACAGACGGACAGACAGACAGACAGACACCCGAGTGATCCTATAAGGGTTCCTTTTTTTTCGGAACCCTAAAAATATAATAAATTGCCCGAAAGTATACGGTCAACCAAAACACTAAGGGCCTCTTTCACCACCCTCGAGTAAAGTATCGAGTAGACTAATGGCCAGTTAAAGTCACCCGTAACTGCACGTGTCAATTTCACGACGTTCGAGTAGCACTAATCATATGATTAAACTGACCCGTAACTTACTTGCCACGTCGTCTGCCAATTAGCGTGTTTACTTGACAGTTAAATTAAATCAGAGTTTAGATTAATGAACATTTGTCTATCTGTTGTCTAAAAATGGATTTAATTGATCATCAATTGGATGAATTAGAATATTCTACGCTGCAACGGATATCGAGAATTCGTGTATTTAAATTACGTGTTGATTATTTTACGGACTTAGATGAAACTGATTTTTTGGCTAGATTTCGTTTATCGAAGTATGCAGTAAACCAAGTGCATAAAATCAAAATCAAAAGGCATTTATTCAAACTAGGCTGAAAATCAGCACTTTTTGAACGTCAAAATTTACATGAAGACAGTCCCCCAAATCGCCCAGCCCGTCACCACTTCCTAGTGTTTTAGCTGGGAAGAAGAAGTGGCCAACAAACTTCCCAGCAACACAACTGTCTGTTAAGTTTAAAGAACTTGAATTTATATAACATTATTCAACATTTTATGATAGATGTCGATCATTCAATTAAATAAATGGATGGCACATGTCCGCTAGCATACTATTTTATCCCAAAAATTACATATGAAACAATGATAAACATATATAGGTCATTAAATAAGTAAACTCAAGCATACAATACTAATCAAAATGAGCCTCCAGGAATAAATGGCGTGCCCGCTTACATGTTCAACAATGCAATTTAACCATAATCTGTGACCCAAAGTTACAACTGATAAACTAGGACCATCGCAGTTAAATTATAACACTTAAAAATTTTAACAATAATAAACCGCGGACAGCAAGACGACCAGTCACCACAAGCAGCACCCGTTCACGAGCATAACGCAAAGATCAGCCATTACCTCCCTCGCCATATTAGAGGGAAGGAGGTAACCCGATCCCCGACGCTACCGCAAGCAGCGACGTCTAAGGGAGCATGACGAACCTGCTGCCGGTTTCTCAGACAAAATCATACTTATCAATTTGTCGAGGTCGCTAGTTAACCACATACTGCAATACAACTCATAAAAAACAAGCTAATGAGAATAATAATAATGTCAATAAATAAAAATAAAAAAAAACAAAAATGACCTATACGGTCAGAATAATAAACAATGTCATCTTGAGCAAGTAAAGAATCTACGAAAGAACATTTAGCATTGTCTCGTGTTCAACACAGCGACCAACTATTTTTATCGTCGAAGTAATCGTTTATAGTATAGTATGCCTTCGAAATAAGGTTAGATTTCACTTTCGCTTTAAAAGCATTAAAAGGCAAGAAAGAGGTAACTTATTATAAAAGCGGATACCGATCCCCACAAAATGGCCCTGGATCTTACGAAGACGGTGGAAAGGAGCATGTAGTTTGTGCTTATTTCTGGTGTTAAAGCTGTGGATATCACTAGTTTTGGCATATAAATGTATATTTTGCCTGATATACACTATGTTGGCAAAAATGAACTGCGAAGCAACCGTGAGAATACCTATTTCTTTAAAAAGTTCCCTTAAAGAGACCCCGGGCCCTAGCTGGTATATCGCTCGTACGGCTCGCTTTTGTAGGACAAATATATTTTGTATGTCAGCAGCTTTACCCCACAGTAGCATACCATAGGACATAACACTATGGAAATAACTAAAATACACTAACCGAGCTGTGTCGACGTCAGTAAAACTTTCCTGACGGCGTAGGCGGCAGAGCTAAGCTTTCCCGATAGTGTTGATATATGAGGGCCCCATTGAAGTTTGGCATCAAATGTTATGCCCAAGAAAACAGCTGAGTCTACAGTTTCGAGCACCTCGTCACTTAAAATGATATTGGGTCCTAGATTTTTAACATTAGGTAAGGCAAATTTTATACATTTTGTTTTCATAGGGTTTAGAACTAGATTGTTTGTTGTAAACCAATTCGTAACCATGGTGAGTGCACTATTTACGTCGTCAAAATCGTGTCTATTCCTATTAACTTTAAAAATAAGGGAAGTATCATCAGCAAAGAGAACAACATCACATATATCCTTTAAATAGAATGGTAAATCATTTATGTATACAAGAAACAAGAATGGACCCAGTATTGACCCTTGGGGTACACCTAACTGAACTGGCAGCCCGGAAGACTTCGCACCATTAACATCTACACATTGGAACCTATTATGCAAATAAGAATCTATTACGTTAAGAGCTTCATTTTGGAGACCGTAGTGATGTAGCTTTCGCAATAGCGTGTCATGGTGTACACAATCAAAAGCTTTGGAGGTCACAGAAAACTCCAATCGCATTTTGCGAGTTCTCCCATGCGTTAAATATGTGTTTACGGAGAGCAACACCCGCATCTGTAGTCGAACGGCCTTTTGTAAAGCCAAATTGATTTTTATGAAGGAGGCTATTTATGTTAAAAAATCTTAGTAATTGCTTGAGTATCAATTTTTCAAATATTTTACTAAAAGCAGGTAAGATGGATATAGGCCTAAAGTTACCTATGTCATTCTTATTACCTGATTTAAACAAAGGAATGACTTTACTACTCTTCATGAGGTCAGGAAAAGTTCCTAAATCAACACATTTATTAAAAGTAACGGCAAGATACGGGGCTACGATGTCAATTATGTTACTCAAAAGTTTAATAGAAATGCCCCAGTAATCGCCAGTGTTTTTAGACTTAAGTGTATTAAAAACATTAACTACGTCACTTGGCGTTACATGCTCGAAACTAAATAATTGACTACATTTAGGCACACTACAATGTAAGAGCTTTTCAGCATTAGACGGGGACGAATTTAAGGAGCGAATAGTAGTTATAGGTATGTTGGCAAAAAATTCATTTAATGCTTTGGCTGCGTCAGCTGCTGTACTAACTAATTTATTATCAACAATTATCTCTACTTGGTTATCTTGTTTAACACACTTGCCTGTTTCATTGTTAATGATTTTCCAAGTAGCTTTTACTTTATTATTCGATTTTTTTATCGTTTCGCTTAAGAATTTAGTTTTAGCAATAGCACAAATCTTTTAAATTATTTAGAATAATTTCTGACATACTCTAGAAAAGGAGTATCAAATTTATATCTTTTTAAACCATATAACTCGTATAGTCTCGCTTTACTTTTATAAATACCTTACCATACCATAACTTAATAAAACATAAAATAATTCCTAAAACGCAAAGGTTACCTACCTATCATTTTTTCATTATTTAAATTACAATTTAAATGATTTGACTAATAGATAACCTATCAAGTCATAATTATTAATTCCATCTACATATAGATCGAATACAATGTGCTGTCAGTAACCTACATCAGTAGGTTCTTCAGGTATCTATCTATAGGTACCTACTTATCTACCTCACGAACAAAAAATCTTGATTTCAGAAATCAAGCAGTTTCAACAAAAACAAGCCTACTATTAACGTTGAGGTATCTCGCTACTGGATCCTACTTAAGAAGTGCGGCTGATTTTTGTGGTGTCAGCCCACCAACAACAAGCCGTATTGTTATGAAAGTTACTGAGGCTATCGCTCAATTACGACCAGTTACGATAAAGTTCCCTAACGACATAAGTACACTACAAGATGGTTTTTATCAAATCGCAAGATTCCCCAGGGTAATAGGAGCTCTAGACTGTACCCATGTTACAATAAAGTCACCTGGTATGTTACGTTTCTGAATTTTATCATGAATGTAAGATGATGATTATTAACCCAGGTACCTAATACAAGATTTAAATGTATTACTTGTCATTTCAGGAGGCGATTCAGCAGAAAATTATAGAAACAGAAAATCTAATTTCTCAATTAATGTTCAGGTGGTTTGTGATAGTCAATTAAGACGCTTGGATGTTGGTGGCAAGATGGCCGGGATCTGTTCGTGATCAGACTATTTTTAATAATTCTTTTTTGAAACAACGATTTGAAAGTGGACAATTTGGAGATAACTTGCTTCTTGGTGATAGTGGATATGAGTTAAAGCAATATCTTTTGACACCCTTTCTGAATCCATCATCCCCTGCAGAAAATTTATATAATTGTCTCACATACGAACAAGGAATACTGTTGAAAGATGTTTTGGTGTGTACAAAAATAGATTTCCTATCCTTAGGCGACAGATAACGTTAAAATTAGATCGTGTACAATCTGTAATAGTTGCCTGCTTTGTGCTACATAATATTGCAATTGATGCAAATGAAAGAAACTTTGAGAACAACTCACACACTGAGCCTCGTGAAGAAAATGCAGCACAGAGTCCTGATTTGAATAATGACGCTAGGAATAGACTGGTGTAAGAATATTTTTTACCATTATTAATTAATAATAGAGTGTAAATAAAACAAACGACATTATTCATTTAAAATTATTTTGTAATTTTAATTCGTACTCCGCTTCCTTCCAACCACACCTCCACACCTCCCACACCTTCTTTTTTTCTATAATTTCTTCTTCCAAAAATTTTTTTTGAAGTTGGACTAGCTCCAATTTTGCTTGAGTCAGCTCATCAAAAAGTGTTTTTTTTTTCGGTACATTAGCTGTAAAGAAAACAATAGTGAAATAAATACACATAGAAATAGTACACATGACCGCTCAACACAGGTAACACTTTGACCTTAAGAATGCCTTTATTCTGTACCCAGTAAGAGCAGTTTTCATGATGTGGTGTGGTGTCTGACCATACGTGTGTATAAACCTAAATATGCTATTATGTCATACCAATCAGTGCAGGATGTTTCCTTGATTTTAAATTCCTTCTACTAGTGACATCCCACTTTTTATTTTCTGTAGATGGAGTTATGATACATTTCCTCGTTGGAGTATCAAGCAAAACTTTGTCTGTAACAAAAAAATATTAATTTTATTACTTGTATGGCAGAGAACTCCTACAGACTCCTGTTAGGATTATAAAATTATGTTCATGTTATGCTTTTTAAAAAATAGCATCTGGCCATGTCCGGTAAGTATTGAACTGGACTGGTATGCAAAAATTAAGTTTATATTTATGACTGCTGTTATTGTTAATTTTACCCGACTATGGTGAAGTAAAAAGAATATAATTACTGGTGTCAAAGTTTACAAATGAAAAGTATCAAACACAATATCGATACATACCATTAACGTTTTCTAGCATTATATTTTGTTCTACTGGAACTGTGTCTGTACTAGTAGAGGGTAGTGGTTCACACTCATTAGTAACTAGCAATAAAACTTCTGTAAATAAAAAAGTATAGCATAATTACCAGACAAGAGGTAATAATCATGATATCACTTAGACTGTGCAGCACAATGGGCACATGATAATTCTTTAGATATTACATTATAGATATGAATACTATAGATACTTACGGTTTTGAGTAGCCTCACTTTCTACAACCTCAGGCATGTCCACGTCTAATAGTGAAATTCCCGTAAATTCTTCCATTTTGGGAACATCGATGCTGTCTGCAACAAAGCATATATTTTTATTTAAGTAATTAGGAATTCTTAATGATTATCAATACTAAACATTATTGTACATTCCCGCGATACAGATTCCCTAGTGCAAGTTTATGAAATAAATAAACACTTCAACAAACAAATCAACTCACCTTGATTTTCTTCAGTTTGTGGTAATATATCGGAGTCGTAAATACTTTTCATACCATCGGTGCTCAGTGAAATCATGGCTTTTATCTGTTCTTCTACATTATCTAGCGAAGGTGCCGTGTTCTTGCCACCTCCGGTACGGTAAAGCTCCGAGCGTATTGCAGCCGACTTTTTTCTGACCGTACGTTTCAGGCCCTCGTATTTAACTTTAATGTTTTCGTCGATCTGAATGTGCCTCCAGATCGAGCATTAAATTCGTTTTGGATGCTTTCCCAAGCGGCTTCTTTCATTTTCCATGTCGAAGCATCACTTTGTTTATTTTCTAACACAGTTTGGTATTTCTGTACAAGTATATACCAAAATGTCCCTCTCATGTAATGAAAAGTTTGCACTTCTATCTCTTTTAGATTTATCCATGATAATTTATAAAAAAAATAAAACCACACGCAATAATTTCCTAACCAAAAACACAACAAACAACACATGAAATGAAATGACAAATGACAGCAAAGCTGCCAATGACGTTTGACGACTATCGTTGACGTAATATTGAACGAATGTAACGTATGATATGTTATGTCATTCACTTAACCGGTAAGTTGTTACTCGAAGCTTTATTTTCGCTTGTGAAATTGACAGAAGATACTCGTAAGATTTACTTGCCAATTAACGTTAACATTACTCATAGAAAAATGTTTTTATAGTATACAAGAATTTATGATGATAAAAATCCTTAAAATCTATGAATTGTAATTACTTAAATATATATCTGATTTTACCTTTTATTCCTTGTAAAGCTGGATAAAAGTTTAGCCCAACTCTATCGTCATTCGCCATTCGTTCACTAATATTGTCTATGATATGGGGAAATTCAGTGGATGTGAAATAAGCATTCATTGTACAAAAAAAAGTGTCAGAGCTGTGTATGCAGCAGAATATTTAGAGCATTGTTAGCCTCTATTTAAAGCACTAAAGATTCTTCCACTTCCTTGCCTATATATTTTTGAAATTTGTATGTTTGTAAAAAGATATCCGCACATGTTCAAATAGATTACTTTCACCTAGCCAGAGACTACATTTGTATAGCAGGAATCCCAATTGCAAGGTCGTCAAAATTTTTATTCATTTACCCCCAAGCATCAGTATTGCCCACCGATAAATTCAAGAAAACTGTAGTTGTCTGGCTTTTAGACAACTGTTTCTATTCAGTTAGAATACATTGTATCAATACTTTGTGTGTATGTACAAAAAAAAAATATATACAATACTACTATATTTTTTTGACATTTGACATTTTATAATTAGTAAATTTTGACATTTCATTCACAAATGTAAATAATTGTGCTTATACAATTTGACACTGTATTAAAATCACCTATTTTCAACAAACATATAATTATATTAATGGGCATGTAAGTGGGATAAATTTTTTGTAATGATGACCTGAATCCGTTTGAAAATTGTTCACTTTTTGTTGCATTTTTTCGTGGTTTACAATGAAACAAAAGCATGTTGTATACAATGAAACAGTGTGTCATTGTAGGCCATGTAGAAAATAATCACCGGTTACTTTATCTAATCACAAGCAACTCCCCTTAAGCTTTTTTAAGTACAGTTGGGTATCTAGCACAAGGTACTTGTATAGATATTTCATACATATGTTTTTTTTTTACAGATGGCACGCACTTAAGCTTCTCTAAGAAAAAAGGCGATCATTCGGCCGAAAACATGCTTAAAGCTATTCAGCTTCTAAGGCACGGATGGAGTCTTAAAAAAGCTGCAAAAGAATGCAATGTCCATTACTCTACATTAAACACATACGCCAAAAAAGGACAAACATGTCAATGAAACGTATTTAAAAAAATCAAAGATTTATTCCACACTATAATGTAAATAAAATATTTACAGAAGAACATGAAGCTCATCTTAAAGTATACGTTGAAGATTGCGCGTCGAAATTTTATGACCTCTCGAGTAAAGACGTTCGCAGCGTGGCGTACCAGATGGCTCAAATAAAAATAAATTTCCTGTCAGTTAGGAATATGAGAAAATGGCAGGCATTGAGTGGCTTGGATCTTTCAGGTCTAGGCATCCTGATTTATTGCTAAAAAAAACCTGAGGCTTGCAGTTTGGCGCGGATTACTGCCTTCAATAGAGAAACCGTCAATACTTTTTTTAACAATCTGAACAATGTTATGGACCAAAATCCATCCTTCGGGAATGGCTTAAGTGTGTAAAATTTAGATAAAACAGCTACATTCACTGTTTAAAAACCACAAAAATTCATGGCTCCCAAAGGACGCCACAATCTGGCAGGATTACTAGTGGTGAGAAAGGGAGTTTGGTGACAACTTGTGCGATAGTATGTGCCTGGGTAAGCCGGAGGTTCTTGTTTTCCCAAGGAAAAATTACAAGGATTTTATGTTGACCGGTGCACCTCCAAGATCTCTTGGGCTTGCTGCCCCGAGTGGATGGATTAATACGGAGCTATTTATCCAAGTCATGAAGCTCTTTATTAAACACTAGCTGACCCGCGCAACTTCGTCTGCGTCACAATTTTCATTACTGCTCCGCTCCTATTGGTCTTAGCGTGATGATATATAGCCTATAGCCTTCCGCAATAAATAATGGGCTATCTAACACTGAAAGAATTTTTCAAATCGGACCAGTAGTTCCTTAGATTAGCGCGTTCAAGCAAACAAACAAACAAACTCTTCAGCTTTATGTATTAATATAGATGTATGTGCCTCTCCAGAAAACCCCGCATTATCATTATCATGGACAATCACGAAACCCACGAGTGTGTAGATTTAGAGGGTATGCGGTACAGAGAGTAAAATGGGGAGAATCCTCCAACTAGACTGTTGTTGTGTCTGGCGGGCAACTGCCCGATATGTTCAAATCGCACGGTAAACTCTGCTTGCACGATGCAGGATTTCGACGTAGTAGTTCGCTGCTAGTTGGATAGATGGCGTCGCGGTTCTTTTTGTTGCGATGTATATTTGCTACGTTGGTTTTTTCTTGTGGCGGCATTGATGCCGCTACATCACTCCCTTCCGGAGACCGGAGGTCGATCGATAGTCGATGAGTCGTCCATGCATCTTGAGATGCTTGCCAGGCCAGTGGAAGGTTGGTTCCAGTGAATTAGAACCGGAAGTCGCAGAGTTCGCGGTGAGTCGGAACTGCCTGCGGTGCCCCAGTGAGCCGGGATGATGAGATCCCAGTGAGTCGGTGATGCTGTGCGACGTAAAAAAAGAAGAAAAGAAAGAAAAAGCGTTTATTTGCGCCGAGCATGACCAGGGTCTACTGGGGTCGACCAGGAGAGGTTCTTCATGGCTCTTCATGTGACTGGCCGAAGGTGCAGTGTGTTTGCCAAGGTCGCTGATGAGGTTGAGGGTGATTATAGAGGCTGAGGATGCTAACCAGAAATGCGCGATCGCTGCATGCTGGTGGTCAGGATTCTCGTAGAAGCCGTGGGTACTGGCTGGCTATATGACTCGCTGCTCGAGAGCTTGAGGTCACGATGAGGAAGTGATGATGACGTCACACTGAAGTAGATGCACGAAGGCTGCGCTGGCATTCAATGTCGAGGGTCACCACCAGTTTAGAGGTATGCGGTACAGAGAGTAAAGTCCCACAAAACTCCGTTGAAAAGGGAGGATCTTCCAACCAGACGGGTGTTGTGCCTAGCGGGCAACTGCCTGTTAGTTGATATTCGGGCTGATGTATATGTTCAAATCGCACGGTAAACTCTGCTTGTGCGATGCAGGATTTCAACCTAGTAGTTCGCTGCTAGTTGGATAGATGGCGTCGCAGTTCTTTTTGGTTGCGCTGTAGATTTGCTCCGTTGGTTTTTCTCGTGACGGCATTGATGCCGCTACACCACTCCCCTCCGGAGACCGGTGGTCGATAGTGGATGAGTCGTCCATATATCTTGAGATGCTTTCCAGGCCAGTGGAAGTTTGGTTCCAGTGAGTCGGAACCGGAAGTCGCAGAGTTCTCGGAAAGTCGGAATTTTCTGCGGTGCCCCAGTGATGATGCTGCTATGCCCCAGTTGCTGGATCTGGCACAGCACTGTGTTATGCTCCAGTGAGTCGGACGTGGTACAATGCTGCGTTTTTGTACCAGGGCGTCGGATGTGGGGCACAGCGTTGCTGTGCGACGTAGTAGCGTGACTGCTGGCGTCGACCAGAAGAGGTTCTTCATGGCTCGTCATGTGACTGGCCGAAGGTGCAGTGTGCTTGTCAAGGTCGCTGGTGAGGTTGAGGGTAGCGGCTGAAGATGCTGACCAAGAATGCGCGGCTGCTGCATGCTGGTGGTCAGGATACCCGTAGAAGCCGTGGGTACTGGCTGGCTGTATGACTCGCTGCTCGAGAGCTTGAGGTCACGATGAAGAAGTGATGATGACGTCACACTGAAGTAGATGTACGAAGGCTGCGCTGACGTTCAATGTCGAGGGTCACCAGTTTAGAGGTATGCGGTTCAGAGAGTAAAGTCCCACAAACCTCCGTTGAAAAGGGAGGATCCTCCGACAAGATGAGTGTTGTGCCTGGTGGGCAACTGTGCGTTAGTTGATATTCGGGCTGATGTATATATTAAAATCGCACGGTAAACTCTGCTTGCGCGATGCAGGATTTCAACCTAGTTCGCTGCTAGTTGGATAGATGGCGTCGCGGTTCTTTTTTGTTGTGATGTAGATTTGCTCCGTTGGTTTTTCTTATGGCGGCATTGATGCCGCTACATGGACATAACAGCCAAAATGCAACCACTTGATGAGGGCTTAAACGGATCATTTAAGACCTATTATAGCGGTGCTACAGATTCGTGGTTGCGAAGAAACCCAGGCAAACAGATGACAATCTACAACGTCGCCGAGTGTGTGGGTCAAGCATATCTGAAGGCGATGACGTCAGTAAATATTGCAAGCAGCCTTCAAAAAATGTGGAATCTTTTTGTACAATGCAGACATTTTCGAAGTAATTGATTTTATGCCATCAGAAGTCACCAAACAAAGATTAGCCCGGACCATCCTTAGAATTGCCAGCTTGTTATTCCCGAGACATCACCGACAGAAACAGCATAGACCATCGCCAGAATTGCTAGTTTGTAATTTCCGAGAAATCACCGACAGAGAACAGCCTGGAACATCCTCAGAATATCCAGTTTCTGCTTCTTCTGATCACCTGCGACGTGAGCCAATAAATCTTGGCAGTCCCTCGTCTGATGCAACGTTCGCTGAAAGTCCCCCAGCACGTGAAACTGTAGTCCATCCTTATTGGAAATAGATGATCGTATTTTTGTTTGAATACATTTTGAAGGATGATATTTTACCTTCACCGAGCTGAAATTTATTTACCATTAGATAAATTACACCGCCTTCTAACGCTTGTGTCGTCGCATTTTAAAATCACCTAAAGAGTTTATGCCACCTTCAAAGGCTGGCCCACGAACTGGACGGCGCAAGCCAAGAAAGCTCGGTTGAAGCATGATTGCAACAGACACGCCTGAAAAAATCAAATTGCTGAACAAAAGAATTAAACTCAAGAAAGAAAATCGCAACCAGTTCTGTGTGGCAAAAAAAGTTAACATAAAAGCAAAAAGACTTAAGTTCATGGCAATCAATCAGATGCAGAAACTAGCGAAAGAGATGAAGATATGGTGGTACCTCAAAGTGAAACAGAACTGAGTGATATAGATGAAGATGATTTCGATGAGGAGTTATCTTTGGTAACTGAATAATTTAAACGAATCGATCGAAAACCCCAAGAAAGCGACTACGTTATGGTTGGTTTTCAGTATTCAGTATTTGTTTATTTGTTAATATAGGTAAAGAAATACCAAAAAAACAAAAAAACTAGAAATATTCTACGTCGCATCGATTACTGAAATAATAAGTGCTAACTCATACGGTGCTTCTTTCTTGAGAGTAAAAAACAAGACAGATGAAATTTTATAGCCCTACAGAGCCAAATCAGACATAAAGATGATCTGATAATCTGCCTCAGCCAAAAATTAACGTCACCAAAAACCCGAAACTCGTATGATGTTTTCCCTCTTCGCGTATCACCGAAACTAAATTAGCGTTAACTAACTTTTAGGGTTTCGGTTTTAATCATGCGATATATTTGTTACTTATCTGTTTATTCCTAATATATTAATAAGAAGTTACACTTGTGATATTTTTAATAATGAGACTGTTTGAAAATAAATAATAAGAAGAGAATAAATAATAGATTTTTTAAGCGAAAAAAGTACTTAGGTACCTATTTGTGTTGAAATTTTTAAAAAAATTTGACTTGAACCAGTAGGTCACATAGGAAACTTTTTTTAATAGATACGATTGCTACAGTAAATAAGGAGTATTTATTGTAGGTATTATTTTATCGTTTTGTAGCCGCGCGCTAGGTTCACGGCAATTGATATTTAGCCAAGCGCCTTTTGGGCCAAATCCGAAACTATGAGGAATATTGAAAAACACTGAACAGAGTCTTGAGCCCGATTTTGATGTGATGCAAAACTGTATCATTGGACTTTTTAAAAATCGTTGTTCCTACCCAGGAAACGTACCACTTGATTTTGATAAAAAAAACACGGGTCGATTCTAATAAAATATTGTTCAAAAATCGCAATGGAACCGCAGCAGTTTAACGGCTTTTACGCGCTTTCGCATTCTACTAATGAACAACGATCCAACTTTTTTTTTAAGGGTGGAAAATCATCAAATGACTCCTCCCGCTCTGGGTTGTAGCGGTCTACACCTCATTTCCATTATAATTAATATGTAAAAACACTAAAACAAATTATCACAAAACATAACATTTTCCGTTTATTTTCCCGTATGACACATGACATTTAGCTATTACGTTCCATTTGTAATTACCATAAACACTTACATGGAACGCATTATCTATGACTAATCATACTAATTAAAACATCACACATATTAATTTCGCGTAGCTTACATTATACACATTTATTTTATGATATTTATAAATAATACTAACAAATATTTACACTATACAAAAATAAATCATTTAAATTCATATAATATGTAATTGCGTGAGAGATATGGCCTGTGACCACACATGGAACGCACCCTTTCGCCGACCATGATGGGCAGTTTTTTTAATGGGTTCACAGGCCATTTTCCACAGTGCGCTCCTAGTCAGCTCTGAGTACGCACGCCAAATCTCGCTCGCAAATCTAGACTTTCGTTAAAGCCTATCTTTGTTAATTTTTGCTCGTTTGTCCGTATTGTCCTCGTCTTTAAAATATGTATATTTTTAACTGTACATATAATTAAGAAGAGACGTGGTAAATAAATAAGTAGTCACGTTGAAAACACGCGTTTAAATGATTTACCCCGTCTACACTTCACTGGTGACCCCAAAGAAGAACACTAAAGCCGAAAGGAGCCAAGATGTCTACCGGAGCAGCCCAGGGAGCGAGTGCAACAGAAGCGTCGTCGGAGAGCCAGGACGTCAGCCGAGTCAGCGTCAAATTGCCGCCATTTTGGCCAGAAGATCCGACACTTCGGTTTTCCCAGGTCGAAGGTCAATTCCTCGTCGCGGGCATTACTACCGACACCACCAATTTTATACCCTCGTTGCGCAGTTAGACCACAGGTACATGGTAGAGGCCAGGGATATCATCGAGAATCCCCCAGCGCAGGACAAGTACCCGAAGCTGAAGGCTGAGCTGATACATCGACTCTCCGACTCTCATGAGAAGAGGGTTCAGCAGATCCTCAACCGCGAGGAGCTAGGCGACCGCAAGCCGTCCCAGTTTTTACGGCACCTGCAGACACTAGCCGGACCACATGTGACCGGCGCTTTCATGGCCACGTTGTGGGCGAATAGGTTGCTGACTAATATTCAGACGGTCATAGCTTCACAACCTAATCTTCCTCTTCAGTCTGTCGCAGATTTGGCCGACCGCGTGCACGAGATCGCGCCGGCACCAGCACCAGCGTTCGCAGCAACCTCCAGCGTGGCAGCAGTGGCGAGCGCGAGCACCAGCAGCAGCGAGATCAGCGTATCAATGGCGCCACAAGAAAAACCAACAGAGCAAATCTACATCGCAACAAATAGAACGGCGACGCCATCTATCCAACTAGCAGGTAACTACTAGGTTGAAATCCTGCATCGCGCAAGCAGAGTTTACCGTGCGAGTTCAACATATACATCAGCCCGAATAGCAACTATCGGGCAGTTGTCCGCCAGACACAACAACTGTCTGGTAGGAGGATCCTCCATTGTCAGTTGAGGTGTGCGGGACTTTACTCTCTGTTCCGCATACCCTCCAAAGGGTGAAGCAGGACAGAGTGTCAGACTCTTACTGACTAAAACCCATCCGGGTTCCTCTTAGTGCCCTTTGCGTTCCAGGGCCGCGGTGACTCTTTCGAACAAAGTCCGCAGCCCCAGCAGGCACTGGCCCTAGCGGGCCCCGTCTTTTATGCTGACAGCTCTTTGAGGCGCGCTTGGAACACAGCGCGACGTCGACCCGGGCCTGGTTCTGATCAGATGGCGAGCCACCCAATGCTCGTCGTCCGCAAGCCCGCGCCTACGGTGGCCGAGAATCGCCCCGCGACTCCCGACGCGCGGGGCGTCTTCTTCTGTTGCGGCGGCTGGGGCGTGAGGTTTCCCTCTCTCTCACGCGTTCGGGTTCCTACTTCGCTAGCATTACTGCTTCGCAGAAGGAGGTGACCGCTTCCCGTGTCTCCTCCCTACGGACCATGGCTTGAAACAGGGCCGAACGCGAGAGGTTGCCGCCGCCGATCGCCTCGACGAGGACACGGCGGTGCTCCGCCCAAGTAGGGCAGACCTCCACCGTATGCTCCACCGTGTCCTACGGGCGATCCTCGCAGTGTTGACATCCGGGCGTATCCTCCGCCGAATTCGAAACAGGTACCTCCCGAAACAACCGTGTCCGGTGAGTACCTGCGTCAAACGTAAGGTGAGGACGCCGTGGCGCCGCTCTAGCCACTCCTCAAAGAGGGGACTTATCGCCGCAATTGTGGCGTGCCCAGCGCTGGGTTGCGACAGTCGTTGTCTCCATACTGCAACAACGATCCAACTGCGATTACGTGTTTATAGACGCCAACGATCGGTCTAAACTATTTCAAAAACCTATGCTGTTTATAGAAACTCGAACATGAGCGTGACGTTTAGTCATGTTCTACTACTAGTTGACCCGCGTAACTTCGTCTGCGTCACATTTTTCATTACTGCTCCCTCTTAGCATGATGATATATAGCCTATAGTCTTCCTCGATAAATGGGCTATCTAACATTGAAAGAATCTTCACATCGGACCAGTTGTTCCTGAGATTAGCGCGTTCAAGCAAACAAACTCTTCAGCTGATTCTCGCCACGGGTGTTCTGGGTAGCACGTGTGTTTCTAGTTTATTTTTTACAGCTTTCCCGTGTTATTGTTGATACTTTTGGAACTTGTGTTAGTTTGTGTTGTCCTTGTGTCCGTCACCAGGTTTGTATAGTCTGTCGTTTTTTTTTAGCCTGCTTCCATCCATAATGGATAGAAATAAACCACCCGATCCTGATCCTCCCGACATCCCAGCTTCCCTAACTCCTTTTCCTCCCACTCCGAACCCGTTATCGCAATTTGCCGAAGTAGTATGTAGTGTCACCGACATGGATGTGACACAAACACAACAAAACACTCGCAAACGTCCCGGCCACGAGGAAATTATTACGCCTTCACCTCCAAGTAAGCAGCCAAAAAGCCAAATTAGTAGAATCAAGTATTCAGTGCTGGATAAGGCTCCGTACCTAGTTCATGTTTCTCGCATTGAAACACAACTAACTTTCTTAACATTCTCATGTATAAAATGATAATGAACCTCAATATGTTTAGAGTTCTTTGTAAAGTTCCCATACTTAGAAATAGCTAGTGCTTCTGAATTATCTTCATACATTTTAACAGGTTTACAAACTTTAATGAAAATAACACATAAGAAAATTTACTTCTGTTACAGCTTCTGATAAGGCAATGTATTCAGCAAACGTAGAAGACTTTGTTACACAATTCTGTTTCTCAGATTTCCAACTAATTACATTTCCAAACAGTCTAATAACATAAACTGTGGTAGACCTTCTATCTAGAATGTCTCCTGCCCAGTCAGCATCTACACAACAATCCAAAATATCAGCATTACAATTTTTACAATATTTTAGTTTTAGATCTCCTGTTAAATATAAATACTGTCATAGCATAATTATGTAAAATGTGTCTCATTATAACAATTTTGAAATCTACTTAAAGTTTACACTGAAAGAGATATCTGGTCTAGTCCCAGAGCTAATATACAAAAGTGCACCAATTAAATGTCTATACTTTATATTCTCATTTATTTATACATATAGAATTTTGAGAAATGACCTCTTGCGCCGATGCTTGCGCGGCGGGTCGTACGGGTTGCGTTGAAAATACATTATTACGGCTGATATTATTTCCTCGACTGTTACCACGATGGTAATATCGGCTATTGTTACTATTCGCCTGTGAGAAATTTCTGTCGCGGTAAAAATTCTGAAATGACCTTCCGTAACCACGGCGGTTATAACTATTAAAAGATTCATAATTGCGGCCACGTTGACCTTGTCCCCTAGGTCCTGAAAAAGGTGTAAACTTACCTCGACTTCTTCTCGAATACTGCATGACGTCTGGCTTAGAGGACGTAGAAGGCGTTGATACATCCTCGTCCTTGGCACCTTGTATGGCGTCCTTGAGATTACTATAGTTGCGAGCGGTCACTATGGTGCTTAGCCTTGAACTTGGCCATTTTCTCATTTAATGGCTTTAGAATCGCGAACTTTGACGAATCGCCGTCTGCCTGCGAGATGGTTAAATCGGTAAAAAGTTGTTCTAATTCATAACCGTACTCGTCAATTGACCTAAAACCTTAGTACAAATTTTGGAGGCGGGACTGAACAGCGGTAAAATATTTTTTAGTTAATAAATGTTTCCTTTTAATCCTGAATTAAACTAGAAGTGGTGTCATAGTTATCCGATAAACGGAGCTTAGCATTCTCAGATAGGCGACCTTTAATTACGAATTTTATTAAAAGCTTTTGTCCCAAATCGTCTAACATATCCGCATACAATCAACCGTTTTGTGGTATCCTCCCTGCCGTCCATAAGGGGAATTAAGTAACACGCCGTTCGAATGTCGAATTCCATTTTTACTACTTTTCTTTCACTAACAGGTGTACATAATTTACTTATCTTTAAAAATATACTCTTAATATTATCAAAAGTGGTAGACAATTGTGTCACTAATTCGGGTTTTAAATCATGCGATATTTTGGAGTATAATAGTTGCGCTTCACTGTATAATTTCTTAGCCTCTTTCAACTTATTTATCGAAATAGAACCCTTAAATCTAGCTTGTCCTTTCTTTATTATATATTTACTTATGTCCACTAAATCATCATATATCCTGTTAAATTCATCGGCCATAATCTGAAAATCAAACTAAGGAATGTAATGACATCATCCTAGTTACTATCTTCATAACATTTCTTCGAACTGTCTTCTAAACAGAGATAGCAATGCGAAAACATTCCATACACGGCGCAGGGTATCGGGTTCGGTGAGTCGCCGTACACGATTTATGAACTGTTACATATTATTTCAATAAAACCTTATACTAATTACTTACTTGTAATAACTCGAACATGCATTTTACACTGTATCGGTATTTATGAGACGTAAAGTTTTTTAAAATCCTACGCGGTGGCATCACTTGACGTTATGTATTGATTTATATAGTTCCGTAGTATTTATTTTCGCGATAGTCCACGTATTTAGCACTTTTTTATAATTGCAGTGGTTTCCGGGACCTGCGACATCATCACGGGGCGCGTTCTTGAAATACATTGAGGACTGCCTGCGACGTATGGACCTGCGGTTCATCTGCCTCTCCATCCACTTGACATGCATCTTCTTGTAGCATTTACAGACAGCATAGCCTGCCGCCGCCAGTAGGACGATCGTGACCAGCGTGAGGAGGATATTTGACGTGCTGATGCTGGAGTAGAACTGCTCGGTTGTTGCACTATTTTTCCCGTTACCAGCAGCCGTTTGCGCGATGATGGTCTCTTCTCTCGTTTGAGTAGATTGACTTATGATTTGTAATATGAAACTTATTTTGGAATAAAGTCCGATTTTGTGATCAAACTTTTTTTTTAAATAATTGTCCAAATTTTTACTCGCGGTGTGACCTCGAATGGCAGGGTCGCCATGAAGTGTCGTGGTAAATGAAAGACATATGCACTCGGTAAGGTCTTGATTTATTGTGTCCTCACATAGACTGAGCGTACACCATCTTAACATAATGCTTACTTAGCTAATCCTGAATAAGGTGTGGTTGCACACCATAATAATACTAACGATACTTGCTTGCACACACTACAAGTCTACTTGACGTTTCCTTTAAACTAAATAAATATACCAGTGGTTTGTGGTCGGTGACTATTTTGAATAGACGACCATACAAATAGGGTATAAAATGTTTTACGGCCTATACTATGGCCAGGAGTTCTTTCTCAATAATCGGATAATTCTGTTCAGCTTTGTTTAAACTCCTAGTGGCGTAAGCGACTGGCCCAGATTGCCATTGGATAAAACCTCTCATTGGATTGAATGAAAGCTCTTGGATAAAAGCTCCTTTCGCGTAACCTGATGCGTCAGTTTGTACAATAAACTGTTTTTTATCTGATAAATCCGGATATTGGAGAACTGGTGGTGCAGACATACATTATTTAAGTGTCTGAAATGCCTTTTGTGCGTCACTATTCTAATTAAATTCTAAATTTTTCCTACACAAAATATTTAAACTGTTTGCAAAATTCGGAATAAATTTGCGATAATAATTCGCTAAGGCTACAAAACGCTTTACTTCAAGTGTGTTTTGTGGAACTAGATAGTTTTGTATAGCACTATTTTTTTCTGGATCGGGTAGCACGCCGTTGTCTGTTACGACGTGGCTTAAATAGAGCATTTCCTTTTTAAGAAAGTCACATTTTATAGGATTTAATTTTAAATTGACACCGTAATCTTTCTAGAACCTCGATTAAGTTTTTGTTATGGTTCAATAAGTCCCGTCCCATTATAATTAAATCGTCCTGATAACATAAACATTTTTCATAATTGAGGCCCACCATTGGTATTATTCGGGCAAATGAGTTTGGGCTTGTCTTAAGACCCATTGGCATTTTAGTCATTTGAAATTGGCCTGAATGAAAAGCTGTAAATTTTCTACTATCGGGTTCGAGTTCCACCTTGACTTAAGTCTAGGTGCGTGAAATAAATGCAACCAGAGTGTGCATCTAATCTTTCGTGAATATTTGGCAGAAGGAATTTATCATTTTGTACAGTTATTTAGCTTTCGGTAATCAATAACAAGACGCCTCTGGAATTCCTATATTGGTAGTAGCTATTATTACGACGCATAAATAAAATGTCACCTGAAGTGGATGGTGTTGAAACTTACTCATCGATGGCTGCTTGTATGGCATCACTTAAAGATGTAAATTGTCGTGCTGCTATTATAGTGCTTAGCCGACGATTTCTCAATCCGTCGGCAAAACTTTTTATGGCTAATTTTTCGTTTATAGGTTTCAATATACCGAAGTCAGACTCATTGCCTTCAGATTGGGAAATCGTCAAGTCAGCAAAACAATCAGTTATCTTCTTACCGTAGTCATCTATAGCAAGATAATTTTGTTTCAAATTGTACAATTTGTGTTTTTTTAGGCAACAGGCATGTTTTCATAGCCTTGAATAACTCATTTACACTGTCATACTTTGTATTAAGTTTGAGTTTAGCAGACTGGGAAAGTCGGCTTTTTATAACAAAATTTATCAATTTAATTTGACCCTCAAGTATTCTATCCCATCAATGAGCTGTTTCGTATTTGTGCCGTCGTCATTTAAAACTGGTAACAAGCTCAAGGCGATTTTTAAATCAAATTTCGCCATATTTTGCTCTACTATCGATACTTCGTAGTCGATGAATTATTACACAAATCTAAAATATTGTCATACAAACGTAACTAAATCTTTGCTTAATTTATTAAATGTACATTATTCCTCGTCTTTTAATTCGGTTTAAAGCAAACTTAAATTATCTAAACTCTCATTGAAAGTACTCAGTAATTTATCGGCCTCTTTTAGTGTTTTCAAATCAATTTCACCTCTTCGTCTACTTGGCCCTATTTTTATTAAATATATTCTTATCTTACCAAGGTCATTATATAGCTGTAATAACTCCTCATACATATCTGTTCATAATTTTATAGTTCATAATATACTTGAATGGCGATTATAATTCCACTGCTTAGGCACGCGCACTGCACTGTCCGTATTAGGATTGCCGCACTTTCACACATTTAATACACAGCACTCACAAGAACACTAGCCGAATTGCATTATTTGTTACACGCCGGACCCTTGTTGGAAGCATGGACCCGACACTCCTCGCTTGCAGACATGCCACAAGCACCGCCGTGGTACCTTCTGGATCGATCCGAAGAACGCCTCAAGATATGCCTCGTTATCTGCTCTCGCGCCCAAGACTCATGACATTTCTTGTAAATTTTATACATGAAGTATATTGCGCCGAGGAATAAAATCGTGCAAATGATACTTATGGCCGACAAATGTTTTAAATTCCTCCACGGTCGCGGTGTTTTAGCGGCGCTATTTTGATTGAGAAATACCCCTTCATTAGTTACTTTTGAGTTGCACATGATTGAAAGTCACTTTTAACGTATGTCTCACTGAAATAGTTGCCGCGCAGCGCAATGTCCGCACTAATCGCGTACATGATTCAAACCCTGTTTGGCAGGGTCGCTATGTAAAGGACGGGTGTCAGATTGAATGAAACATCACAAGATATGATACAAGACTGCCCTTTATTATGTGAATACACGGGTTATATACTTGGTTACACACACTGTAATAGTAGGTACATACATACTACATTACAAACAAATCGTCAACAAATAATAGTATGTAAACAGACAGGTCATTTTTCTTTTTATCATACAAACAATAGTCATATTTACTTCTGCGAAAACAAAGAGTTGTTAAATAATTATTAAAACATTCATACCATGCTCGGGGTCTTTCCTTTAAACCATACAAGGCTTTATTTAATTTATACACTTGTAAAGAAAATACGTTTCTTCAATTCAAATTTTACCGCGCAACAAACGTCATCGAGTCGCACCGTAAAAATAATCTTCGGAATCTATAGAAAAGATATAACCTAAAAAGCATCTAGTCATACTCGTGCGAAAACAGTTTTTAAAATACGATTGTTGATTAATTACGAAAAAGGATATTCTAATTGTGATTTAGGAACAGACATTGCGATTGATAACATTAAATGTCGTTTCTTTTCTTACAGGTATGTAAGGTTTTGTTGCTAAAAACTTTTATTTCATGTGAATCATAGTGTAAATACAAAGTAAACACAATAAATCTTTTCTTACAGAGAAACTCAATTGTGTTTGATTGACTGCAAATATGCATACACTTACATATACACTTCTAGCAAATATGCTTTATCTTTCAAGTATCAATCAGGATCTTTATTAGAATATGCAGTAAAAAAAGAAAACCTATTACTAGAAGAAAGAAAAACAATGGATGAAGGGACCCTAATCGATATAATTGCTGCCGGCTTGCCAGATTTTATAACAGACAGAATCAACAAAGAAGAGATATTGCACACAAGGGACTTATTTAATGAACTTGGCAAATTAGAACATTTAGTTACAAGAAAAAGAAATATCAGAAAAAAAGAAGATACTAAACCGATTAAAGAAAAATGTAGAATTTGTGAAAAATTAAAGAAAGGTGTACGCTATCATTCAGAAGATTCCTTTTGGTTTAAACCACAATTAAATACTGAAAAGGAAAAAAAGCAAATAAAACTCATCAACAATTCAGAATTGGAATGTGAACTGCAGTGTGAAGACCAAAAAAACAAATAGTGCCGCCATTGATTAAAACAAAATTAGTACTCAATAAAAATATAGAAGTATTTGGGATCTATGACTCGGGGTCGAATGTCTCATTGATAAATTCAAAGTTGCTAAAGATAAATAAAAAGGACGCCAGTCCCTGCAACAGTACTAATTTAAAAACGATTAATGGCGTTAAAAAGGCAAATGGAATAATTACACTTGATGTAGCCATTTTTGATGTAGAAAAATAAATGTTTTTGTAATAGACAAGGAAAATTTCGATTACAATTTTCTAGTTGGATTAGATTGTATAAAGGAGTTTTACCTAGTTCAAAATGAAAACTTAAAATTAATCAGAAAATACCTATTCAAAGAAGTGAAATAGTTTCTAAGAAACCAAATAAAACAGATATAGCGTCTAAGGAAATAAAATCAGATAATTTGGTAAACTTTAATGAAGAATTCAGCGAAGAAAACTTCAAAATTTATATAAATCATCTAGACTATCAGAAACAGGCAGTGATTGATGAATTAATATCTAAAAATAAATATGTGTTTCAAAGGACAAATACGACATAGGAAAGGTAACGGATTACGAAGCACACGTTGATCTACTAACAGAAAAATACTGCAGTAAAAGGCCATATCGTTGCACAATGGAAAACAAAAAGGAGATTGAAAACCGGGTTGCAAAATTATTAGAAAGAAACATAATAGAAGAATCATATAGTCCATTTGCAGCACCAGTCACATTAGCTTACAAAAGAGATGAAAATAAAAGATCGAGATTGTGCATAGATTTCAGAGATTTAAATAAAATAGTTGTACCTCAATAACAGCCGTTCCCTCTTATAGAAGACCTAATAGTAAAGACAAGAGATTACAATTTTTTTTTTACAATGGACCTAAACTCATCGTTCTGGTCTATACCTAGAGATTTAAATAAAATAGTTGTACCTCAATCACAGCCGTTCCCTCTTATAGAGGACCTCATAGTAAAGACAAGAGATTACAATTTTTTTTCTACAATGGACATAAACTCATCGTTCTGGTCTATACCTTAGCGTGTCTCAGATAGACACAAAACTGCATTTGTGACACAAGAGGGACATTACCAATGGACCTGTTTACCATTTGGCTTAAAAACCTCTCCAGTCATATTCTAGATAATAATGTGTAAGATAGTACGGAAGCACAAGCTCGGAGAGTTCGCAGTATGTTTCATCGATGACATTTTATTATTCTCAAAATCTTTCTCGCATCATGTCAGACGTCTGAAACAACTATTTCAAGCAATTAAAAGCGAAGGTCTAAAACTAAAATTCACAAAATGCACGTTTGCAGCAGACTCAGTTAAATACTTGGGTCATATAATACAAAATAATTGAGACAAACCGCTGAAAGACAACTTAATATCAATAAAAAATTTCCCTACTCCAAAAACTCAACAAAATGTGGGACAATTCTTAGGTAAAATAAACTTTTCCATAAGTATGTGCCAAATATCGCAATAATATTGGAACCACTGCATAACCTTTTGAGAAAAGGACAAACCTTCAACTGGGCTAAAGCTTGCCAAGAGTCGTTTGATGAAATTAAACAAATATTATGTACCCAACCAATATTAACAATATTTGATCCAAACTTACCAATTCACATATACACAGATGCTAGTATACTAGGAGTAGGAGCAGTCCTAAAACAGCCACAAGAAAACAATGAAGAAAAACCAGTAGCATACTTTCCAAAAAAAAGGTGAATGAAGTACAAACAAGGAAGAAAGCTATATACCTGGAATGCCTGGCAATTAAAGAATGTGTAGAGTATTGGCAGCATCTGTTAATAGGTAGGAAATTCACTGTTTTCTCAGATCACAAGCCACTGGAGAATATGAACATAAAGTCTAGAACAGATGAAGAATTAGGTGACCTAACATACTACGTATCACAATATGATTTCCAAATAAAACATTCCCCAGGAAAATACAACATTGCAGCTGATTGCCTAAGCAGGAATCCAGTTCTTGAACCAAATGAAAACCAAGAGGAACAGTTAAAAGTGGTTAACACAATAACGCTGGAAGATATCTTAAAAGATCAAGTTAAAAATGAATATATACAGTGCAGAAAAGATAAGTTAAAAACAAAAAACAATGTATACTATAAGAAAGTAAAGAAAAAAGAAAAAAATATTATATCAGAGAAATTCAGCATAGAATTCATGAAAAATGTACATACAGATCTAGGTCACATAGGAATTAAACAGATGCAAAGAATGATTAGCTCAGTGTATGCAGCAGAAAACATGACGAAAAAAGCAGAAAACTGTGACAGTTGTATAGTATGTATAAAGAATAAATCAAGAGGACAAAATAAATATGGATTGATGTCCCACTTGGGCCACGCTACAAAACCATTTCAAATATGCTCTATTGATACCATTGGAGGTTTCGGAGGTACCAGATCAACGAAGAGATACTTACACTCTGATCATTTTACTAGCTTTTTTTTGATTTTTTTTTTAAGGATGGGAAATCATCAAATGACTCCTCCCGCTCTGGGTGAAGCAGAAGGGAGTGTCAGACTCTTACTGACTAAAACCCATCCGTGTTCCTCCCAATGCCCTTTGTGTACCAGGGCCGCGGCGACTCTTTCGAACAGATTCCGCAACACTGGCAGGCGCTGGCCCTAGCGGGCCCCGTCTTTTACGCTGACAGCTCTTTAAGGCGCGCGTGGAACACAGCGCGCCGTCGACCCGGGCTTGGTTCTGATCGGACGGCGAGCAACCCAATGCTAGCCGTCCGCAGGCCCGTGCCTACGGTGGCCGGGAATCGCCCTGCGACTCCCGACGCCCGGGGCGTCTTCTCCTGTTGCGGCGGCTGGGGCGTGAGGTTTCCCTCTCTCTCACGCGTTCGGCCTCCTCCTTTGCTAGCATTACTGCTTCGCAGAAGGAGGTGACCGCTTCCCATGCCTCCTCGCTCCGGACCATGGATTGGACCAGGGCCGGACGCGAGAGGTCGCCGCCGCCAATCGCTTCGACGAGGACGCGGCGGTGTTCCGCCCAAGCAGGGCAGACCTCCACCGTATGCTCCACCTTGTCCTCCGGGCGATCCTCGCAGTGTTGACACCCGAGCGTATCCTCCCGCTGAATTCGAAACAGGTACCTCCCAAAACAACCGTGTCCGGTGAGTACCTGCGTCAGGCGGAAGGTGAGGACGCCGTGGCGCCGCTCTAGCCACTCCTCAAAGAGGGGACTTATAGCCGCAATTGTGGCGTGCCCAGCGCTGGGTTGCGACAGTCGCTGTCTCCGTACTGCCATGAGATCCTGCCGGAGCTCCGTCCGCCGTGCTACGATTTGCCGCGGCAGAGGAGTCTCGCCCCGGCGTAGCGCCTCCACGCGCCATTCGTAAATGAGCGCGAGGGCTCTCGCCTCTAGATCCCATGGCGGTAGTCCGGCAAGGAGGCTCGCCGCCTCGCCAGAGACCGTGCGGTATCCCCGGGCCAGCCGGATGGCCATGACCCTCTGGGACGCGTTCAGGTAACGGGCAGGTCGCTTCCTCAAAGTAGGCGCCCACACCGGCGCCCCATAAAGGGCCATGGACCGCACGACCCCCGCGTAAAGCCTCCGGCAGGAGGCGTTTGGACCCCCTAGATTGGGCAGAAGCCGCTTGAAGGCAGCCCCGGCTCGCCCCAGTCTGGGAGCCAAACGTCGGAAATGCTCGACGAAGTTCCACCGGCTGTCAAGGACGAGACCCAGGAACATCGTCGTCGATCCGACGCCGATGTGAACCCCTCCTACCGTTATTTGGGATCCCGATGGTGGCCTGTTCCGAGAACCATAAAAGCACATGGCTTCGGACTTGTGCAGGGCCACCTCGAGACCCAGCTGCCGGATCCTCTCAACGACTATCGCAACCCCGCGTGTCATAGCGTCGGCCGCCGCCTGGTGCGACCTCCCTTGCGCTAGGACCAGCGTGTCGTCATCATTTTACTAGCTAGGCATATATTTTGACATTAAATACTCAAAATGCAAATGATTTCATCAAACTGATAAGAAACTGTGCAGAAACTGATGACATTGAATTGTTACTCTCAGACCAGTACCCGGGTATCAATTCAAAGGAATTCAAGAAATTTTTTGATGACAAGAATATTCCAATAATTTTTACAGCAGTCAACTCTCCTTTCTCAAATGGTTTAAATGAGAGACTAAACCAAACATTAGTCAATAAAATCAGATGCAAGATAAACGAACATGACACAAAAACAGCATGGTCCACAATAGCACACAACTGTGTAAAAAAATACAATGAAACGGAGCATACTGTTACTGGATATGCCCCAAAGTACCTACTTTATGGCACAGATGTTACGATTTTACCAAATGAGCTGAAACAGAAGAAGACCCAGTATGATTTAATCCAGGCCAAAGAAAAAGCTCTGGAAAATACAATCAGATCACATAATTACAAAAAGACTATTTACGACAAAAATCGAAAACACATAGATTTCAAAGTTGGTAATACCGTTTTTGTAGAGAAGTGAAACAAACTGAATAGGAAGAAGCTCGATGAATTGAAACTCGGACCCTACAAAATCATAGAAAGAATATCAAACTTAATTTACAAGATAAACACTGACCATAAAAAATCAGAATCAAACTTTTTCCACATTTCAAAGCTAACGCCAACACCTGCCTGCGCTTGAAGAGTGTGCATGAGCAAACGCATTGTTTTATCTTCTCTTGGAGTAAATACGTTTCTTCAATTCAAATTTTACCGCGCAACAAACGTCATCGAGTCGCACCGTAAAAATAATCTTCGGAATCTATGGAAAAGATATAACCCAAAAAGCGTCCAGTCATACTCGTGCAAAAACAGTTCTTAAAATACGATTGTTGATTAATTACGAAAAAGGATATTCTAATTGTGATTTAGGAACAGACATTGCGATTGATAACTCTTTTCTAACAGGTATGTAAGGTTTTGTTGCTAAAAACTTTTATTTCACAAAGTAAACACAATAAATCTTTTCTTACAGAGAAACTCAATTGTGTTTGATTGACTGTGTCGTCTAAATCACAAAGAAATTTGGAAAATATCTTATACACTCTGTCAGTATTTTCTTCATACCCTTTGGCTGTTTTACATAAACATCAGACAAAACTTTACCATTAAGAAATGCAGTCTTTACATCCATTTGGGTCATTTCACGCAGGCACAATTTTTTGCTAATTTCGGTGGTATTTTTTATTTGTAGGTTTTCGGATAAAAAAATTTACTAGTTTTATTCTAGAACACATTAGTATTCTAGTTATTTTAGTAGGAAATACATAACCGTAGTCGTTTTGAAAATATGACGGCCACCGAAATTAAAAACCCACCGAAATTGAAAATTCTGCACCGAAATTGCCAATCTTACACCGAAATTGCAACATCACATCAAAATGGATGTTTTGTAATGCACCATGACAGTTATTGAACAAAGAACAACTTTACCGTTGGCAACATTATGTAGCGGCTGCAGAGACGGGTATAGTAGGTGTAAAAAATACGTTTATTTGTCTATATTCAATACTGTGTCTTTTGACATGGTTCATGACCACATTTAGCAGATTTACTATAAATAAACGTTACTTCTGCTAAATGTGATCCATGTTGAGGGTAATAATAAATAAAATGAAGTTATGATGAGATCTTCGTTTAATTAACACTACAGCAAATAATTATGGTTTTAAAAAAAAATCTTAAACAAACATAAAATAGTAAACTTTCAAATATAAAGCAAAAATAAAAAAATATTCAAATCACTGTCAGAGTCATTTTCAATATTGGAAACAAAAATCAAAAAATATTTAAATCACTGTCAGAGTCATTTTCAATAGATTCTGAAACATTTCTCCGACATTCGTTTCGCCGTTGAACGGTTCACCGACAGAACGATTCACTTTTAATTTTTTCACCGACAGAACGTTTCAATGACGAACGTTTCGCCGACACAACGATTCACTTTTCATTATTTCACCGATAGAACGTTTCAACGGCAAACGATTCGCCGACTGAACGATTCTTTTTTGAAAATTTCATTGATAGAACCTTTCACCGGCGAACCAAACCAACTGTTCATCTGCCCCCCCCTTTTTTTTAAGGATGGGAAATCATCAAATGACTCCTCCCGCTCTGGGTGAAGCAGAAGGGAGTGTCAGACTTTTACTGACTAAAACCCATCCGTGTTCCTCCTAATGCCTTTTGCATTCCAGTGCCGTGGTGACTCTTTCGAATAAATTCCTCTACCCCGGCAGGCACTGGCCCTAGTGGGCCGCGTGTTTTATGCTGACAGCTCTTTAAGGCGCGCGTGGAACACAGCACGCCGTCGACCCAGGCCTGGTTCTGATCGGACGGCGAGCCACCCAATGCTCGCCGTCCACAGGCCCGCGCCTACGGTGGCCGAGAATCGCCCTGCTACTCCCGACGCCTGGGGTGTCTTCTTTTGTTGCGGCGGCTAGGGCGTGAGGTTTCCCTCTCTCTCACGCGTTCGGCCTCCTCCTTTGCTAGCATTACTGCTTCGCAGAAGGAGGTGACCGCTTCCCATGCCTCCTCGCTTCGAACCATGGATTGAACCAGGACCGAACGCGAGAGGTCGCCGCCGCCAATCGCCTCGACGAGGACACGGCGGTGTTCCGCCCAAGCAGGGCAGACCTCCACCGTATGCTCCACCGTGTCTTCCTGGCGATCTTCTCAGTGTTGACACCCGGGCGTATCCTCCCGCCGAATTCGAAACAGGTACCTCCCAAAACAACCGTGTCCGGCGAGTACCAGCGTCAGGCGGAAGGTGTGGACGCCGTGGCGCCGCTCTAGCCACTCCTTAAAGTTTCATCTGCCCCTGGGGTATAAAACATAGGTATTCGACATGAAGACCTGTTTCCGTTTATTGTTTAAAAAAAACCACAAAATACAATCAATAATACAATATAATACTAATACATGTTAAAGTGTAACAGTGTATAATTAGTTATAAGTACAAATCAATGAAGGAGTGTTAATGTCGAGACTCACCGACCCCACAGTTAAACCATTACTACGGTTTTGTGGGGCTTAGTTTATAAATTGTGTTAGCCATATGTGAAAATAAATATTAATTGCGCGCCCCAATGAACCTTAGGTCATACGTAGGATGAGGGGCGAGACAAAGAGAGATACAATACGCAAGGCAGTTTTGTGGCGAACTGTTGGGCATTAGCGACCCCACGGACCTGATCTCACGGGAGAAGTCTTGTTCCTCATCTCCAGCTTGCCTTTAGTGGCTGGCCGGAGTGAACACTGACGAGGAACAGAGCTCCCACCTGTTTCTTGCCTTAATCGGCTGGTCTGAGTGGAAATTCGAAAGAGCAAACGTGCTCGGGAGAAGGATTTATAATCTAGTAAGATGCTGGTATTCTTGATCGTACTTCCTGGATTGTCCTGATAGCCGTGTTCGTTCTCTCGGCGAATCGTTTGCCGTTGAAACGTTCTATCGGTGAAATAATGAAAAGTGAATCGTTGTGTCGGCGAAACGTTCGTCATTGAAACGTTCTGTCGGTGAAAAAATGAAAAGTGAATCGTTCTGTCGGTGAACCGTTCAACGGCGAAACGAATGTCGGAGAAATGTTTCAGAATCTTTTCAATATTAGTTTTATTTCATTTTTAGAAGATTCAGCTAATCTTGTTTCCTTATTGTTTTCAGTTTTTTCATCTTTCTCCCAATTCGTTTCAGGTATTGAATTTTCAAATTTCAAACACATTGCGCTGTCAACGTTTTCAAAAAACGACGTGGAGGGGATGATATCCAAATAAACATTTTCAATATTCAGTGAATCATCTAATATCGCCAATGATTTTGATGGAATGTTTGCTATAGAAAGTTTCTTGTCGAATGGATTTCTGGAGTGTTGGGTTTATGGAAATGTCGAGGTCGGCGATGTCTTTTCCATACGAAACCAGCTGGTCAGCGTTCTTTTTAACACTCCACCGACACCGTCCGGAGCTCCTTTACCATGGCCGCATTCAGTGTAATGCCATATAATTTCGTTTAATTGTGGACAGTATGAACTCAACTGAGAAATAATGTACAATATTTTCTTGTTCCGATATTGTGCGGAAGGTGAATCTGACACTATGTGAAGTGTGCGTACCATAGGAGCGTTTGTTTCTATTTCTCTTAATATTGGGAATAAATGAGCCCATACTGCAGCAGCGTCGTGGCGTTAAGAAGCACTGATTGTGCAAAAAGCTTGTGTTTTATAAGTTTGACTGCCATGATAATAAATCACGACAGTATGAAGTGTGATCTGGTTCTTACTCCAATGTGCAGACTGTACCTCTTCATTATATTTCGTCCCATGATTTTCGCTGAAATCTATATGTATTAAACGCTGACTTTCAGTCATATTGTCCTTTATTTCTTTGACAACCTGATGTTGACTTTATAAGTTAGCACAGTGTTTGAGAAACGACTTTAGGGCATTTTCAAATTTTTTTATCACTGCCAGTGGCTTATCTGAACGACTAATCTTTGTAACGGTTTTAGTAGTTTTTTCCACATTATCTTTAGTATACACTCTAGCTTGTTGTTCCCATGCCCAATAAGTTATATTAGTCTGATTACTAAATTCCTGGTAGTTTACAACTTTGTCTCTACATGATAAACATTTTCTTTCTAGGCACTTTACATTGTCCTTATCACAACACATATTTTTTAGAAGATCGGTGGTAGTATTCAAAATCAAATCAAAATCTAAAATATTTATTTGCCAGAAAATACATACAAATCACAAGGAAAGATCTTATAACCTAAAAGTCATTGTATTCTGCCTGCAAGCAAGCGTGCAAATTATGTCTATGTCGTCATTATTAGTGTTATCATGCAGTTTAAATTATTATTATTACAATTATTATAAAATCTAACATTCATATTTATCCAATATTAACATTCATTTTTAAATTCCATAAATTCCTTTATACTATAGAAACATTTAATTTGTAGCCACTCTGTCAATTTTTTCTTAAATAAAATACCCTGCAACAATTTCAATTCATTGGGAATATTATTATAAATAAGTACACACATATTAAACACATTTTTTTTATAAATATCGTTACGACCAGGTGGGTGATATAATAGGTTGAGAAACTTAGCCCTTTTTTGTCTCGGTAGAACCTCACTACGCTGCTTAAAGTATTGCATATAATTTTTGGTAAATACGCAGATATCTCTTATATACATACAGGGTAGTGGAAGAATATTACATTTTTTAAAGAAAGGTTTACAACTATCCAAGAACCATGCCTTGTTTATAACTCGGATGCAACGTTTTTGGAGCTTGAAAACTCTGTCGGAGTCGGTAGAGTTTCCCCACATAATTAATCCATAGCTTAGGACAGATGATACATAGCCATGATAAGCCGAAAGAGCAGCTTCTACGGACACATTTTGCCTTAATTTTTTCAATGCAAAAACAAAACTATCAAGTTTCTGACATATTTGTTCCACATTCACTTTTATTATTTTATTCCTTTTAAGAGATATTATTAATAGTTCCATATTGGCGTGTATTTGACAAAGACATGTATTGCGGTTATTTATGTTTGGCTTCAAAATCCAGAATGGTCTCAATTTGGAAAATGTTGTATAGCCTATTGGTGCATGGCCTAATTTTAAATATTTTTGATGTAAATTTTTTATCGAGTTTGTTAAATATCTCTTTTGTTTTTTTACTTGACTTTTAGTTATGCAATCTTTTTTTCCAGGGCACATACGTGAATTCTCATCTTCTTCATAAAACTTTTGTACAGTGTTTCGTACTTGGGCATTAATTTTATTTTTCTTCTTTGGTTCGTCTGACTTTCTTTTCTTTTTAACTATCTTGTTTTCTAAACGTGGACTTCTGAGAATCTTATTCAGTCTTTCCGCTCTTTTTCTATATAAGTCTTTTTCTCTCTTTAGTTGTATTACTTTTTTCTTAGTGACATTATCTCCTTTGCTTTTATTCTTTGGTATTTTCTGAACTTGGCATCCAAATCCTTCAAAGAGGAAGACACATCAAATAAAGAAGGTACAGGGCTACTTGGACACAAAGTAGTTAAAGGGCTACTTAGACATAAATTAGATTCAGGGGTTTGAATTCTGCCGACAGCTGCAGTTATTCGTCCAGAAGGCAAATAAGAATGAACGGGACTACTAGTAAATATTTTGTTTTTAGACCGTAGACGACGAGAAATGCTTGAATGAGGACTAATGCTGCGAGAACGTTGAAAGTTGGAATTCTAGTTTCCATCATAAGAAGGTCCTGGTTGTGGACTAAGCGGGCGAGAACGATTTAAAATGGAAGGACTTGTGGGAGATGACGCGCCTGTCATATCGTCACCCTGTGTTTCAGGAGGGTCATTGGTTTTTTTAGGTGGAACATTTTTGGATTTTGGATGGTAAATTTTCTTCACGTGATAATTTTGTGGTTCTTTTTCGTCTTTCATAAAATGCTTTAAAGTTAGCTCTGTTTATTTTTTGCTTCAATCTTCGGGCACGTGGAGTCAATTCAGCCATCGATAAAATTTTCCCTTCCGCTTTTTTCTTTTTATATCGTTCTCTATCTTTTCTTCTTAGTTCTTCGCCTAGTACTAGATCATCTTTTATTCTTTTCTTTCTTAGTCTTTCAGCCTGTTTTTTTTCCTAAAGTTTCTAAAAATTCTCTTGACTGTTTTTCTTTTCGCCTTCCCATCCTAAAATAAAAAAATGAGTAGGTATAGTGTAAAGAGTTTATAAATATATTGCACAGCAAAATATTTTAATATACTACCCTCCAAAGTTTGTCGGATTGATTTTGTTAACCCTCTGAGGGTTAACAAAATCAATCCGCAATCATATTGCATAATTCTTAGATTCAAAAAGTACTTACGTATTGGCGCGAAAACTCAGCAGGATCGGACACGTCACTACTACGAGAACGCAAGACCACGACTGGGCCTCCGTGTGCGTAAAGAGATAGTCCGTTAAAATAGACGTGTTTACGTTATAGATCGATTTTAATAAAACGCACCGAAATTGCACTTTTGGCGCGGACATTCCTTATCACAATGGTCCTGATGTCTGCATGATAACAGAAGTAACGGAAGTGTTAAATATGGTTGCTTTATGTATTGACCAACATAATAATGTTTAATTTAAGTACTAAACTTGCCATCGCAACTTATTTAAAGAGGTAAATGCGCTTAAAAGTTAATCACGGACATACCACCGTTATTGAGAAACAGACATATTTCTTTTCTTAATATATATATTTAAGAGAAATATATTTATACTAGTGCCTTCATATGACCTAGTTTTCTTACTTCAAGAAAAAATATAGAATGGTCATAGATAAACATTTTACACAGTGATTTCACGCGAAGAACCTCTAAAAACGCTGTCGGTGAAACCACCCATTTGATGAATATTCAAACTCATTTTAGCTACAGGGGAATAAGTATCATCAATACAGTCAATTTGTTGAAAACCTCTTACTACTAACCTGGCTGTATACTTACTTTCACTCTTTCTTTTATATGCCCCAATGACAAGAAGGTAATTGATGTAAACCAATTTTGCTTACTAGTGTCCATGTATTATTTTTCACAAGACTATCCATCTCACGATTCAATGCTTTCTTCCATTTATTTGACTCATTACATGTAACCGCCTCCTGAAAGTTATCTGGAACCATAGCATCACAAAAATTAACATAAATGCAATAATAACTTAACTCATCATCAAAACGACGTGGAGGTTTAATTTGTCTT